>OZ005660.1:43425696-45825696 GCA_963930645.1 Salticus scenicus | reverse complement strand
GGAGGGAGTAGTGAATAACTATTGAATAGGTCTACAATCCTATCTGTAGTCTTCTCTGAATTTTGTCGCTTTGAGAGGCAATAAAAATTGCTTTGTCATTTCCCTTTTCTATACAAAAGAAGTGTTGTGAGTAATCTTTTGTCGGTAATTGAACAAGTGTCTTATGTATAAACAAAACATACGTATTAGGTTAAAATAAAATGCATTGCTTGAAAAATATATCCCTTTGTTTGCAGATATTTAAGACTTAATAATAATAATAATAATAATAATAATAATAATAATAATTAATAAATATTGTTATTCAAATAAATGAATAAAATAAGTATAAATAAAAAGTGTATTACAGAGATTTTTCTCCTCATAAAAAAGTCGAACTAGTTTTTAAATAGCATTAGTTTTTTCATTTTATGGTTTCAAATAAAATGTTAAAAACTTGCAAAATCCTTTTTAGATTATTACTATTATTTATTTTTCTTATTTTTTTTAACAGATTTTTTTTAAACTGTTGTGAAAAGAAGAAAAAGAAGCTGTACTTTCTTATTTTACGCTCGTATAAACAGACGACTAAACACTTTAATATTTTTCTTCCCATGGGCAATTTATGCACCCTTTGTGAATTTCCCATTCATGGTCACGCCATTTTTAAATTTTTCGTTCCGAAGCCATTTTAGTGGGATGTGTTTTATGTATTTTTAAGTCATTAATTACTAATAATATTACAAATTTATCAGGAATACTGAGAAACTGATTGTTTTTTATTTAGCAAATTCGTAGCAATGAATAAATTATTTAGAAGTAAAAAACTCTGACCGCGTATACGCGTTCATGACCATGAAAGGGTTAAGAGTTATTTTCTATTTAATAAGTTATTTATTATTAAATTATATATTATTTAAATTTATTAGTAACATTTTAATTATATTTTGAGTTTACTTTTGAATTAGCTAAATATTTTGAACACAATTTAGTAGTTTGTCTTAAGGACCGTGGATGAAATATGATAAATCATCAAGTGGCGGTCCCCAAATGAAAAAATGCCAAAACCTACTTGATTTTGAACTTTTATTTTATTTAATTTTTGCACACTTTACATAAAATACATGTTTTTTCCTTTATAGTACACAAAATAGCAAGCGAAATTTTCTAATGATTTATCCAAGAATTCAAAGCCGACATTGGCTGTGGTGCAATCAAATAAAGATTAATTAAGTCAAACCATTACACTATTTAATATATATATATATATACTTCAAAACAAAGGAACCTCTAAATGATGTAATTTGTCTCCTATGCGCATAAACAAACGTATTGGAAATTTGAGAATAAAAAACCACACAAAAACAATGGGTCCACTCTTCAGAAGTGTCCATTAAATAAATTTTTACTTACAATTAAATTAATAAGTTATAATTAAGAGTTATAAGTTTAATTAAGCAAAATTAAGAATGTTCATGGTAATTGGTAATTAAAAAAAAAGTAAATAACCTATGAAAGTGCTCATAAAAAATAAGATCTATTTAAAAAAGGGAGGGGGGAAGTACGGAAAAATGAACTTCTAATGAGTTTCGCTCGTTTTTAAAAATGAACTTGAACTGAACGCGTTCATTTCTTTGAGACATGAGTTTGAGCGCGAACTAACTCGTTTTTTACACGATGAACTTGAGTTTGAACTAGTTCGTTTTTTTCGTGAACTTGCACAACACTGCCCCCAGACACATTTTTTTGAACATTGTCACTGCCACTTATACTCTCTGACAATTTTTAGCTTCCATTTTTTTTCTTTCTGTAAAAGTAAATATTATACGAAAATAATAATAATAATAATAAAATAAAAAATCTTATGATTTTTTAAAATAAATAATCTGAAATTCGTACATGTTATCTCTTGATGTGAAGTCCTTATTTATCAATGTCTCATCTTAAGGTGCGTGTAATTGTTTAGAAAAAATATTACGCGAATTTTATTATTCTGACATAGACCAGAAAACAGGGACTTTTGCGGGAACAAATTCGTACAAAACTGAATATTTTATTACTTTTGAATTAACTACTTAGTTATCAAAATTTTATTTTATTCCGGAGGATTTTTAGCCCCGCTTTATTTTATTTTATTTTTTTTTTTTCATCACTTTTTTTATAGAAAAGTTTTCTCCAGTGTGCAACAATGATAAAATAAGAAAAAAATACTCTTAAAAAATTGGTGGTATTGATTAATGGCTGGGCAAAAAATGCTCTGGAATAAATTAAAATGTTGGCAACTCTGTAACTACTTTTGTATTAAATAGTAAATTTAATAAACAGTATGCTGGTTTAAGTGAGGGTAATCCTTTGTCTATATTCTTGCCAATATCTATGGGTATTATTCTCGGAAAATAATATTAAATGCGTTAAATTTAAAATTTTGGATGCTTTACGTGTTTGTTTTCATTCTTATTGAAAATTCTTTTCACATTTCAACATATCTGGTAACATTTATAATTTATTCCGGAGTACTGTTAAACCCATCCTTTTATCAAAATAGTATATTTTAAAAGCATTTCTCTTCTCATTTCATCGTAATTACATTATAATACTTGCCAAACGAACCTAGAAGATTGTTAGTTCCCGCCCCTTTTTGTACGTCACCACTTAATTTTTAGAGTAATTCTCTTCAAATACATTTACGATTAAATAAGAAAAAAAGTAGTAATTCTTTCCAATGTGTAACTACGATGGAAACAGAAAATAATAAATAAATACTATTTAAAAAATGTGGTACAAATTAAAGCAGTGCTAAAAATACTCAGGAATACATTAAAACGTTGGCAACTATGCTAGTAATTGAAAAATGAAGGAAGAGAAGTTGATTGCAATTCTCTGACTCGAAAGGTAACTAAATATGGGGAGCAACAGAATTATCAACTTGATGAATGACACAAATATACCTGCTAACATTCATAATTTATTCGGGACTAGTGTTAGCCCCGTCTTTTTGTCACACCAGTAGGATTTCAGAGCATTTTTCCCCATTATGCATATTTGCCAACCTAACCCGTAGATTGTTAGTCGCGTCTCTTTCCGCCGATTTTTTCTCACACCAGTCTTTTTTTAGATTATATATTGATAAAATGGTGCAAAATAAAGCTGGGGCTAAAAATACTCCACAATAAATTAAAATATTAAAATATTAAAATACACACTTGCCAACCATCTAATTAACACTTTCGCGACCGTTGACGTAGACTCACGTCATTTGAAAATCTGTAACTCCACTAGAGGGCGTTTCTTTCGCAATTTGTGTCTTATTTATTTCGTAAGTATTTACAGAATATTCATATTTTTACAATGAAATGTACTATGGATACAAATACTTTGATTAGAAAGAATATAATTATAATATATATCTATTTCTAATATAAATGTGAATACAAAAAACTTTATCCTGAAATATTGTAACTTAGGAGAATAATGCCCACATGTGGACATTACAGACAAAAATTTAAAATCGTGCAGTGAAGTGTTTGCTGATGTGAATTCACGTCATTTGAAAATCTGTGACTCCGCCAGTGGGCGTTTTTTCAGGTTACATGGGCTACATTATTTCTTAACAATATACCCAATATTCACATTTGTACAATGAAAGCACTTTGAATACAAATACTTTGATTAGAAAGAGTATAATAGTAATATTTAACCATTTATATTATAAATATGAAAACAGAAAACACTGATTTAAAATAATGCAATTTACAAAATTAATGCCCCCAGGCGGAGCTTAAGGTCAAAAAGTCAACAAAAACATGCTGTCGCGAAAGTGTTAATGAGCGTAAAATTTGTAACTTCCCTTTAAAAAAAAAAAAAAAAAAAAAAAAAAACGCCCTTTTTCCACATCACGTTATTTTTAGAGTAATTCTCTTCAAACGTTGTTACAACTAAAAATAAAATAAAATAAAATAAAATAACTCTAGAACAAGACTGGAAGGGGAGGCGGGTACTAAAAATTTTAAGCTTCATAATGAGATGGTCGGCAAGTATGGTACTAGGTGTGATTACTCTTTCATAACTTTTCCGTATAGGAAACTCTATACACGAACAACCCTTTCCCATATTTATCAATCACGTTATTGCTTCTACCTTTGGTATATCGATAATATGTATTTTCTTGCCAAAAGTCGCCAAAAAAATCGCCATGTGGGAAAAGTCGCCATATTTGGCGCCAAATCCATTACCTGCCTTATTGGATATTTTTAATGCATTTTTAAGGGAAAATTAGGCTATTTTAATGCTAAAACAAACTAGAAATGCAGAAAACTAACATTTTATCAACTTACTAAGCCTCTTTGAAAGAATTTGTACAAAAAAAAAAAAATTTCAAATTTGCAATGATATCTTAGATGAGAAACTTTCTCACTGCCATTTTGATCCAAGTGGTAGCCACTTAATTTTTCAACACGATGACTTTTGAGATTTCGAATTTATTCGAACTATATGTGTATAGTAGACTTATCTCACAAATTCATTTGATATATTTGTCAACTTAACCCACCCTTTTGTTTCCAAGCGCCGACCACTTGAAAATTTTAAATTCACATAAAAAGGTATTTATGAACCAATTTGCTTAAAACTCCATATGTGCATAGCCTACATCAATATTTCTACCAATTCAATTAATAATTTGTAGCCGCCATTCGGAAACAAAATGACGGCTACTTGATAAGAAAAAAGAAATCAACCTACCCTTCCGAATAAGCCGGAAGGACTTGTTTTTTATTTCATTTACGCTGTTCAGATATTTTTGTACCCGATGCCAGCAAATTCCACTCTTTTAATGTAGATCCAAGCAATTCAGCTTGTCTTACAGACAAATTCAAGTCTTGTATCAAATCATTTAATTCAATGTCTTGAGAAATGTTATGTTCGTCGATTAGCATATTGAACTCTACAGTTTGGTTTTTATTAGGAGGTAAAGAGGAGGCATCTGTTTACTTTGAGGTATTGGTTTCTATACCGAATTTACAGTAGGGTACACTATTTTATGTTTGATTTTCATCGAAAATCCTTGTATATCGGCCATATAAAAGTAGCAATCACTGTAGAGATTACTAGGTTCGCACCACAGCATCAGCACTGGAAATGGCATGGATGAATTTTTTTTTTTTTTTTTTTGCATCAGCCATGTCAGGGGAGTAGCATAGCATGATGATGCGTAAAACAGTTGTGGAACCCAGGACTTATCTTGACACAATACGTCCAAAATATAGGAAATATGCATTACGTACTTTTTAGAAACTTTTCTTCCTTTGCGAATCAAGAATGCACGTAGTAAAACATGTTTGGTGGGGTTTTGCGTTGGTGATGGCCATTATTTTCGATATTCATCTTCGAAAACATTAAAGTAACGCTTACAGGTAATTAATAACAGAGATATTCAAATGAAAAAGAAAAAAAAATACATATTTCGTCTATAACTTTTACCAAAAAGCGTAAAATGAGGATCATTAGTCAATTTCTTTAATCTATTTATTCTTTCTCCCGTAAATTCTCAATTTTATAAGAAGTCTTGTTTAATCAGTTTTTTATTGAAAGTTCATTTTTAATGTACCGAGCTTCGTGCTTGTCTCGGTATATACATTAATTGACTCGAATAATTATTTAACAGTCTAAAGAGGAATATAAAACTTTTAATAAAGTGAATGAAGAGTTTGGTAGACATTCTCTTATTGTTGTGAAAACTCTGCTTCTTTGAAGACATAATTCCGCCCTTCTGCTTATTAAAATACAGATTTGCTATTTGAATATTGGCCTATACCTCAAAAACAAGACGTGATAGAAACATAAGATATACACTGCCGACATATTGTAACTGATAGCTACCAATAATAGCATAGCCTCCTAAACTAGATGCCTATCGCGCTGCTTGTAAACTTGGCATCAGTTCAAGTGGTAGACAGCGCTAACTGGTACAGATTGAGAAACTTTTTTATTCAACTTTCACCAATAATTTTAAGAAGTGATATATAATATATATAATCGACGTTTCTTCGATTCTATTTGCCTTTTATTTATATCAAATCCCACTTTTAAATGTTTTGGTGGTTGTTGAATAAAAAAGTCGCACAATCTGTACCAGGTGGCGCTGTCTACCGCTTAAATGTTTCCAAGTTTACGAGCAATGCGACAGGCATCTAGTTTAGGATGCTATGGCCTCTTTGAGGAAATGAGGTTAAGTCAATAGTAGGTTGCCACAGGTATGCGGCGGGAAAGTAAATCGCAGCTCAGCGCCAGAGTTGTAGGAAAGTCTGGTACCAGCACGCCCAGTGACGTAATACTTGAGAATTAGGATGATTCGACGCCAAAAGTCGGCGGAGCTTCAGACTGGGTCGGAATGATTTTACGTTGGCGTAGAGCCACAACGGAGAAAGTAATGTACGTAATGTAAGTGAATACGAGTATCTATTGAGGATTTGGAAAGTGATGCGATTGCAAGTGGTTTGTTTCAATGTGAATATGTATCGGAGTTTTTTTTTTTTTTTTTAGCAAGAGTGTTGTGTTGGACGGAGCAGTAAGTTTGGAGTCAAATTGTTATGAGTAGTTCATGAAGTAAAGTGTCGTATTATTAAGAGTTGATGCTTAGCTGAATTGCCGAGCGAGTTAACTGTGAAGGGATCGTGATTATTCCTTCATAGTACGGATCTAATAGTGTCAAGTCGTCGTGTGAGAGCAGCCTCAAGCTTCTCTTGTATTAGAATTTTTCCAAGGGTGAGAGCCAAAATTATACATTCTCTTACTTTATTTAATTGCTATGTATTGAGTTTCTCATTAATCGACGGTACTGCTCTAAAGAAATTACAAGTGGTAATAAATTTTGATTTTAACTTGCATCTGAGTCTCGTCTAACCTTTCATTAAGCTAAACTTAGTTAAAATAATGGGGTCTCAACCAGAGCTAGAGCGGCGTGAAACCCCTCACGGTTAATTATATGGTAGTGTGTTTTATGAATTCTGGAAGGGTCTAAACTTTGGTTAACTCAGAAGTGGTCCAAAAAATCTCAAAGTTTATTTGTATTTGAACATAGAATTGTAAAGTATGTTTCAAATGCTTTTGAATATAATATTTTCAAGAAAACAATCGTTTTTATATAATTCTTTTTAATTATTAAACAACTGAATCATTCGGTAAAATTAATGCACTAAAAGACTTAAAAAAAAAAAAAAAAAAAAAAAAAAAAAAATGGCCGCGTTTGGAGATATACATATATTTTAACTGCTAATTTAATCATTAAAAAATAGGTATGAAACAGATATTAATTTTGCCGGACATCAGATATCCACATACAGCAAGCATTAGTGTTCCAAAGATACGATATCGAGAGCCTGATTAAGGGTGAGGCACGCTCTCACCGGCATATTTGTACAATTATTTTTTACTTCAAGTCATAGAAATTCCACGCTTTGACGAGGAAATATTTTTTATAAAAAATGAACAGTGTAAAACTATCCAATTTTCTCACCGTTATTAGACACCAGAATTCATTTAAAGTAATTTTTAATGAGAATTTTCGATAATGTGTGCCTTACCCTTAATCAGGCTCTGACGATATCCGACAAAATCATTATCTGTTTCGTCCCTAAATTTAATCGATAAAATTAGTGGTTCTTCAAAAATAAATAAATAAACAAACAAACAAAATATCAAAGGTTTTTTTTTTCCCTTTAGTGTAGGGGCCATTCCATAGAAATTTAAGGAAGTGTGTTGCTCGACAATTTTTGTTTCTTTTGACACTTCTGCCCTTTATAGTCACATATAAGAAATGTTCAAAACAACAACATTTATTTTTTCTGTAGTATTAACCAGGGATTTTTTTCATGTAATCAAAAGTCGTTCTCCTAATAAAAATGGGATTATTAGATGTTTATGTTTTTGCACAAATCTTTTTGAATTATGAGTGCTTATTTTGAATAGCAGTATCAAGGTACCCATGCTTAGTTGTACTGCTGTAACTTAATTACTAAAATAATTACAATAGGTCAAAGTTCAAGGTGAAACGTAAATTTTATGTTAATTTCAATACTGAACATCCTTTTCAGGGTAAGAAACCAGAAAATAAAATATCACAAAAAATTAATCTTTGGAATTACACTAATAAGAAAATTTAATGGTGATTTTGTGATTTTTGCCCCCTTATAGTTTAAAGTCTCTGAAATATCAGAAAAATGGCAAAAGTGACATTTGAAGACCCCCATATATAGTTGCCAATATTTTAATTTATTCCGGAGTACTTTTAGCCCCGCCTTTAATTCTTAAAGTTACGTGCTTAAAATTTTCCATACAAAAATGCTTAATACACAAAAAAAGTTTTCACTTAGTTTAAATTCTTTAAGCTTTAACTTTAATCTTTACATTCTTTTATTTTATTTCATTTTTATTTATTTATTTATTTATTGTTATTAAAATTTAGATGATTCAATTCAGATACTTCAAAAAGTTTGAGAACACTGATATTTTTATTTGAATTCACTTTTATCGCTTCTATTCAAGCAGTCAACAGTTGCAGAAAATTTGAGCATTTTTCGAAAACATTTCAAAACTACGCAGAATTAAAATAGGATTAAATAATTTGCAGTTAATTTTCCAAAGATTACATTGCCACACAACAGGTAAATACCACCGGAGGCATGGCTTATGTCTACCACTGCGTCTCTTCTTATCTGGTAATATTTATGATTTATTCCAGAGTACTGATACCATCATCCTTTTTTCGCACCAATATGATTTTAAAGACATTTTATGCAATAAGTATTTATAATGACTTGAGCAGAAAATTGCTTTTAACCCCTTCCTTCTCGCTCCCATGGTATTCATGGGCAGTGACCACGCCCCACGTATATTTTTCTTTTAATATTTTAGGGTAAATGAAAGCACCAGCCAGTACCAAACTATATATAATATATTTGAAAATATGTACAAAATCAATATATATATTATTTATATATTTATTTTTAATCTATTTTTTTTAATTAAACAAAAATATGGTTTTTACGGGCGTGTGTTTGAAAAATATGCGACCGTTAAGGGGTTAAAGCATACCACACTCATACCTACTTACCATCTTATTATGAAGGATACAATTTTTAGTACCCGATTTTATTTCGCGCCAGTTATTTGATTACTTTTATTTTTAATTAATGGTAACAACATTTGGAAAGAATGGATTGGATTGGATTGGATTTCGGATTGACGGCCCTCTTCACTTACCGTCGTCGGACGCTCGAGGCAATTTTATTCTATGGGAAATTTTCTTTACTTATGACTAATTATCTAATACATATTTTTAAATTGATTTTTCACATTAAACTGACACCCCTTTTTAAAACACGTACTTTTTTCTTTCTTAAATTTCCCATAGAATTACATTAGCTTCGGCTACCGTCCACGGTGTGTGAAGCAGGACATTAAGACCGATAGACTGCTGTACGTCCTTGGTCTGAGGAGGAGTGCCCTTCATGGAGGTCTTTCTTTCTAAAATCTAAAAATAACCTGTAGAAAGAACGTAGTTTATGAATACTTGTCCAAGAATTAAAATTATACATTTAAAAAAATAAAGAACACGCTTTTATTGAAATGTAAACTAATAATTTAGATTTCTAAAGAAAAAACATTTTTTAAAATCTCCCCTGACTGGGCTCGAACGTTAGACCTTTAGGTTCGTAGCCCGGATCTTTACCTCACAGCCACATCGTTCACGTAGGGAAAGTTTTTTTTTTTTACAATATAGATTTTTTGTTTGCTCCCAGAGCGGTTACAGGCATACATACAGGTGAAGCTAATAAAAGCGTGTTAAAAATTGCAAATAAGGAATTAGAGGTCGGTCCAAAAATTTCGACTCGTAGGTTTAAATTAATATTAATATTGCTCAAAAATATATAAATCCACAGAAGATTTTATTTTTTAATGAACAACAACTATTAAACATTATTTTCTTTACATTTTCTTTATTATTATTATTATTATTATTATTATTATTATTATTATTATTATTTTATCTATCTATCTGTCTATATATATATATATATTTCAAATTTTAATATTATGAAGAATCTCTACTTTAAGAGACAATTGAAAAAACTCCTTAGTAATAAGAAAACATAAATATAATCAGAAAACACCACAGAACTGTCATTTTAAAGTAATAAGTACAAAACTTTGAGTAAACTTTGAGCAGTTTTATTTTTATGATGTTTATTTAAAGTTTTGCATCTCTTAATTCCTTAGTATAGAACTTCAGTTTAATTAAAAAAGTATTAACCTAACGAAAAAGTGGTATGATAAAAGGGCGCGTACTAACGACACTTTGGAAAAAAAGAGGGTACAACACTTCGGCATAAATTAAAGTATACATATGTTAGAAAATTATTTATTATTAAAATAAATTAGAGCAATAACTTGTCTGACACCGGTAATTATTAAATATCCGTCTTTAATATTATTTAATACAGCAAGCAGTAGCATCTAGTTATGACAATAAAATTGCAGTTTATTTGTCTCCAGTAAAAGCGGTTGCGTCTCCGCGACAGCAAGCGCGACCATGAAGTACTATAACCGGCTAATTCACTGATAACCGTGAACTACTAGTTAAACCCCAGGTGCAAAAACTATAGGGTTGCGACTCAAAACCACGGTTCAATATTTGTTATTCACCGTTAACTTACAAAGCTGGTTACTGAACAGAACCTGAAGTTTTTCAGCCTAGATTGAACTGCTGAAAGTTGATTGGTCGAAGGAAAGCACGTGATTTAATACCCATAAGCAGACACTGCGCGCGTGTTTAAGATTTGTTTTTCTTTATTTCATGGATCCGAAACATTTATATATAGATATTGGTTAAAAAAAAAAAAAAAAAAAAAAACTATTATTTCATAAGAAATAAACAATTTGTAATAGTAATGGTGAACCAAAATAAAATTTTTGCATATTTAAGAACACTGCTTTTCTTGTGAATAAGTGGGAAATTAATGAGTATTTTTAAAAAGAAATCATAAAAATATTTTAAACGAATTTTTGAACCGTATATTTTATATATATATAAAACAATGCTATCGATTTCTTTTTTTTTTTTTTTATAAAAAAAAAAAAATAAATAAATAAATAATTCAGATTAAATGCGCTTTTAGGATGTCTGTAGGAACCACTTTAGCTATTTTCTTTTTCTTCAAAATTAAGTTGCAAGATATGAAATCGTGTGTACTCACCATGGAAAATAATTTTATTGATTACAATTTTAATAAAAACAAATTGCACGGAAGAAAATTATATTGAAAAACACAGAAAAATGTCTTGGCAATAAATAAGTTTATCTTTTAATGTTTAAATGACAAAGGATATAAACTGTTAATTGAAAAAACATTAGAAAATATCTTATAATTTAATGGGTTGTGAGGAATAATTTATTTTTCTAAAAAAAATAAAATAAAAATGTGAATCTTCAATATTTAATGGAAATTTTTTATGCTCCCATCATGATGTTTTAAATTTATTTTTATTTTTATTTTATTTATTTATTTATTTTTTATTAGAATTGCATTAAAAAAAAAAAACTTTATTGTAGATTTTCTGTTTTTTATTCATATTATAAACGATAAAAAGGTACATACATTCAAATTATTGAAGTATTCGCGTTTAGCTAGCGTGTTTAATTTTTTAAAGGAAAAAGGGGGACGTAATGAAGCTTATTATTATTATTATTATTATTACTGTTGTCAATTTAAGAAAATTTGCATACATATCTATTAAAATATAAATGTTAATTGTATCTTCTTCAAAACTATTTAAATTAGAAAGTAAAACTTAAATATATATGTAATCGTTCAATGCCTTGCTCAGTTAAAAAAAAAAAAAAAATTCCCTTTAATTTTAAATTTAAGCCCCAGTAGTAACCGAGTAGTTCTGCATTCAGAGCTGGTAGATGGGAAGTGCCAGGTTCGATCCCAGGTCCTGCTCGTAGACCTCGTTATTCTAAAATTTCCGTGGTTTTCTCCGAAACTAGTATGAATACAGGATGTAACCCCTTAGAAAGATTCCTACGGAAGACACCCCACCTGCTGGCTTAGGATCCTAGAGTAGTTACAGTCGGCAGCAAAATCATCGAAGCGTTAACAATAATTCAGAATTAAAAACCTAAATCTGTTTTGTTAAGTAAATATTTCTCGAGTCATAATATCTTAGTCCTTTGCTGTTTATAAAAAACTAAGTTGATAATAAAAATTAGCAATCAAACTCAAAATAAATAAATAAATAAATATATAAATAAAATAAAATAAAAAATAAAATAAAATAAAAAAAGTGTGGATGTGTGCTTCCTTAATTTTATATCGCTATTGTTCAAATATATATCCCAAACGTATTTAGATATTGCTTTATGGATCCATTAAAAAGAAATAATTTATGTTTAAATAGTGAAATTTCATAAGAGTTCCAGGATTTTTAAATATTTTTAATTATGTTTTAAAGTCTAAATCAAAACAAAAACTATGATAGATACGCGGGTGTGTCAACAAGATGTCATAATTTTTATAAATTTTATTCCAGATTCAGTGGTGTTAAAACCTGTTTAAAAATTAAAAAAAAATATTTTTTATTTAAATATTTTTGAAAAAATTTCAATTTTTTTTATCTTGTATACGTATATATAGTACATACAAATTACTGAATACATGCAATATCACTTTCTATGGTAAACAGAAAACAATAACAATAAGAAAATTTTAAAACACAGCGCAAACGAAATAAAACAATTTGCTTATGTGCGCTCGGCTTTTGTTAACTGTTCTCTAACCCAGGGGTGGCCAACCCGTGGCCCGCGGGCCGCATGCGGCCCTCCGTGTAGTTTCGTGCGGCCCGCGAGGAGCCTAACGATATTTAAATTTTGACAAATTTGGTTAAAAGTTTAAAAATTAATAAAACCTTTCTCACTTTTCGAAGTAAAAATACCTTTCAACGATCATGGTAGCTAAATCACATTGTTGTAATGAAATTGTTATTAGATCCAGTATTTGTTCTTTTTATTATACTTCTTAATGTATAGTCATACATTTTTTCCCGAATATGTTGATAATTTATGAATAAAAAAAAAATGTGTTCTGCTCCGAATCTTCACCCTGCCTTCCTCCCGAAAAAAGTATATACTTTTATTGTCATAAAAATTTGTGCACCAAGAAGGAGTTGTCAGAATGAAACGAAGTTTTATATACCTAAGTGCAATGTTGATGTAAGTAAATGATTACAAAATCAAAGCGAAATGATCATTTATTACAGGAAAAATTACGAAAGAATGTAGGTTTTAATACTCTGTTGAACCACCTTTAGCGTAAATGAACGATGCGGTACGGGCAAGCATTGTGACATACAAGTCCCGTATGATGTCCTGCGGCATCTCGTTCCACATTTGTTATAAACGTGCCTCTAATTCGTCTAAACTCGTCGGATGCCCAAATTTGCAGTCCCAGGCTATCCCAGACATGCTCAATTGGTGACAAATCTGATATCGAACATGCCAGGAAAGGGTGGTATTGTAGGGTTGTACTGTGACAGAGGCAGCCTTGTGACACCCTTGCTGTGTATGGGTGAACATTGTCTTGTTGAAAAATGGCTCCTGGGAGCCCTGTCATAAGTGACAACCCCTATGGCTGAAGGATGTTACGAACGTACCGCTGGTCTGTCATGGTGCCGTGGATCAATATTAGGGCTGGCCGTGTATCGTATGCAATGTCATTCCATACCAATGCCATCACATCAGCTGTGGATGAGGTGTGCAGCTGTAAAGCAAAGGCGGGATTGAGGTGTTTACCATGATGTACACATGTGATACCACACATGTACATGTTTGTCATCACTGCCCAAATTGAATCTGAATTTGTCGCTGACGACGAACTTTTTCAATTCGGTTGCAATCGAACCCCGTCGAGCGCGACACCACTCCAAACGGAGGCTAGAGGGGTATTATTGGCAACATATGTAACTGGCGTCGCGATAGTAAATGCCTACCAGTCAGGGACCTTGCAATGGTAAGTACAGACGTAGGGACAGATCATATAAGAATAGGTGTTGCACATGTCCGGATATCGGACAACGAGACAGTTGGCGCTATGCGTATGTTTCGTATAATATGACGGTTTTTTTCGATTATTATTCTGTCGAGCACGTCTTGAGCCTAGTTGCCGTGTAAGGGACCTCTCTTTTGACCATTAGTCACAACACCTCCTCACAGTAAAATCAGAACGACCTAGGTGGCTGGCTACTTACCAAGCTGATCACCCTTATTCCATCACACCGTTGATTCTTCACCTCTCGGACTCTGACAGCTGTTCGTATTGCCTTCGATGGCGGCGTAACGGCATCTATATTTAAAAAGTGTCCTTCTGCAACTGATCATGCACATCAAGCAAGCTCTGCTTACCTGTTTTATACTCAAGAAAAACGAAGTTCAACGCCTTCTGGTGGCATTGCGCAATGCGCAATCACACTGCATTTCTAGTCATTTGCATATCTGCCTGGAACGTACCTTCATGCCAATTTTCGTTACGGTCCAATGATTATTTCTTGGTGCGAAAATTATTATGGCAATGAGTGTACATACATGATTTATACACTTACGAACATATAAACACATATACATACGGTGCGGCCCGCCTGAGTAAAAAATATTTCGAATGCGGCCCATCTAGTGTTTTAGGTTGGACAGGCCTGCTCTAACCTACGTCTAACCTGCCGTTTGAGGTAGGTTGAGTTTATGAACTGGGTCACGTTTTAAGCGGCGCTACCACACAGGCGAGTTAACGGAGAATAGAATTTCCTTCTGAACCTGTGGTTTACTGATAAACCAGCGGTGGAGGTTGATGGTGAATTGGGCGGTAAGATTGCTGAACCTGGGGATATTACTTTACCCATTTTGTGTAGATCGATCGTTCCCACATCTAGCGATTTCCGGTATTTCTAGGGATTATTTGAGAAATGGTCTTCAATATGTCTAGATTTATGGAGTTAAATAGATTTCTGTTCAATATTTTCTTATATTCGTATAAACTTAGTCGTGCAATCAACCAGTGAAAACTAACTTTGCAATAAAAACACGTTTTTGATTATACTCGATGCTCTTGCACTTGTTTTTGCTTGATTATGCTCGATTATCTTGTGTACTTCGCTAGATTTGATCGTTTGCTATCGTCCTGGATGATTAGCTATTTATACTCTATTTCCTTTAGGCAGTCGCCTCAAGGCCACGCTCAGATGAACTGTGATATCACTTCCCCTGTCCGTTGCTAGCTTACTGAAGAAACAACGACATCTCACTGGATGGAATTGAGCACCTGATCTCCCTCTCCGCATTCCGTGGCCTTGAAGTGCCTGTACTGGGGATATGGACTATAGTTTCAGAGACAATTCTAATATTCATAAGAAATATCGCAGCGCAGCAACATCCCAAACTTAAAAAAAAAAAAAAAAGGAAGAAGAAAGAATATTCTCTTTTCTCCTTAATTAATTGTGAAAATGTATACATATATAAATACTATTAAAAATTTCCGGAGCCCAAAAATGTGACGACTGGAAACCCTATAATGTTTAATGGATGTGACAAATATTAACCCTTTGCGCTCGGCATATTTTCCGTAAGACACGCCTTTTGGTGTTCCTTTAAAACGTCACATGTGTAATTTTCAACATACTACCTTTTGGCTACCGAAAAATTGTAATAATCTGTTTTATTTTACTTCATCATTAAATAAAATAAATCTTTCTGTTAAAATTTTCCGGAAGCCGAAAGGTAGCCTATAGTTACACGTTTTAGAAAAATTGCATTTCATTTGCAGAGGAACACCTTAAGGCGTGACTCGATTTTTTAATTGTCCCCTCAGAAGGGACATACGAGTGAGAAGGGTTAATTGTATTTGCGGAAATTTCTTAAATTCAATTTTCCGTTTTTTAATGTCCCAGAATGAAGTGGCAGTTTTATTTTTACTCTTTTATTAAAACAATTTCTATAATATAAAACTTATAACAAATGTATGTAGGTACGATGGAAATTTACGTGTGGAAATATATTATAAATTTTATTTTTTGGAAATAGTGGTATATATTAAAAAAAAAAAAAAAAAAAAAAAAAAAAAAAAAAAAATGTCGAATTTCCAGAACCCTCAAGAATATTAATTCAAAATTTTATAACTTTATAAATATTTATTCCTATAATATAATCCTTTATAGTCCCTCATTTAAAAACTTTTTTGAAGAAGCTAAACAATTTTGGGAGGGTAGGGGGGCGGGGTTACTATACCCACAGGGAGGGAAAAAAAATTCTTCTCCATTACTAGACTTTTCATGAATGTTATCCTAAAATTTCAAGCGTTTATAAATTTTTATATCTGTTTTTCTTAATCTGAAAGAGCCATGTGGTCTAGAGGGGAAGGGGGGGGAATGGGGGGAAGCTCCCCCCAGGAAGGGGGAACTATTTTGTTTTGCATTACTAGAGCCCCCAGCAATGTTATTCCAAAGTTTCAAAACTTTATAATTTTTTTTCCTTATTTGATGTTTTTTGGTCTAATTTGACTGTTCTAAGTTTAATTTAAGTTAAGACCAAATATTAAGTTTATGCTTTTTAGTTTACTGAATATCGCTGATCATTATTTACTTGATTATTCAAGCTAGACTGCAATCTATTCGTATCAAGCTATCACTACGTTTGCAACAGCGCATATAAAAGGAGATACAATAGAAATAAATCTGGATAAATTTTATAGTCAGAAGTTAAATAAATATTTTACTCTTCTGTTTCTGAAACAGCATCTAGAGTCAATGCATTATTCTCTGATAAATTTGACTTTTTTTTTTTTTTTCTTTTCTTTGTACGATTTTAGAAAAGTAATCTTTTATTAATTAAAATAAATAAATAAATAAATAAATAAAAATAAAGCCACATCCCCCCCCCCCCCCATGAAAACTGGCCCTATTTAAATCTCTGTCTCCAAATATCTTTCCTACCCTAAAGCTTCAAATCTACCCAAAGTTCCCACATGGGTTTGACGATTTATCCCTCGATCACAAGATGAAAAATCCCTAGATTCCTAAGTCACAGTATTTTTTACAATACTGCGTTCTGATTGGCTAAACATTTCATAAATCCTTAAAAAAGGACATGGCATTTAAAAAAAAAAAAAAAAAAAAAAAAAAAAAAAAAAAAAGCACCTAAGTAATCAACGAACCTTAAAGTAATGAATTCAAATAAAAATTAAAAACTAATTTGTAGAGCTATCTATATTTCATAAATAAAACTTGTATGAAACAAAATAAAATGCTTTTCATATTTTTAATTTACATAATTGAAAAACATACTAATTTTTTGGGTGAATAGCAAGAAAACATTTCTTTAAATATGTACTTTGTAGCACGTGAAAATAGTTAAGCATACATATGCATCTGAAATATGAAATAGTAATTATTTTAAAAAATTATTCTGTTTTAAATATAAATTAGTGATGGGAAAAATATATCTCGATGCACTGAAAAAGAAAAAAAAAAAAAAAAAGAGGAAGGAACTTTGCTTGTGCCTCTGATAATTTATTAAAGAAGTATTTTGTTTTAACAGTTTTTATATAACCTATAAACTTATACAGTCTAACCTTGTTAACGTGAACACTGTTAGCGTGAATTACTTTTAAAATGAAATGTTCCCAGAATCCCCGACAAAATGGAGAATAGTTTAGTTATATGAAGATTAGTTACTGACAGCATGAACTACTGAAAACATGAACAAATATTTTATCCCCCTTGACATTTATGTTAACGAGGGTCGAATGTATTTAGTAATAATACGTTGCGTTATTATTAATAATTCCAAATGGAATATTTCCACGATTTTCTTTCATTTCTAACCAGATTTACCTTTTACAAGAATTCTATGTACTCCAGAAGAACTTTTTCAAACTACCAAGATTGACTGAGTATTTTATTCCTTTTTTTTTTTTTTTTTTCTTTTTTAACATAATCTATCATTGCATTAGTGTAGTATATCAAATTTTGATAAAATTTTATTATCTTTAATTGGTATAATAAAGACAATAGAATTAGTGCATTCGTAACCCCGACCCCTTCAATTGAGAAAAGAGAATATTCTTTCTTCTTCCTTTTTCTATTTTTATTATTTTTAAGGTTATAATGTTGTTGCGCTGCGATATTTCTCATGAATATTAGAATTGTCTCTGAAGCTATAGTCCATTTCCCCAGTAGAGGCACTTCAAGGCCACGGAATGCGGAGAGGAAGATCAGGTGTTCAATTCCATCCAGTGAGATGTCCTTGTTTCTTCAGTAACATAGCAACAGACGGGGGAAGTGATATCACAGCCTAAAGGAAATAGAGTATAGATAGCTAATCATCCAGGACGATAGCAAGCGAACAAATCTAGCGAAGTACACAAGATCATCGAGCATAATCAAGCAAAAACAAGTGCAAGAGCATCGAGTATAATCAAGAACGTGTTTTATTGCAAAGTTAGTTTTCGCTGGTTGATTGGTTAGTTACACGACTAATTTTATACGAATATAAGAAAATATTGAACAGAAATCTATTTAACTCCATAAATCTAGAGATATTGAAGACCATTTCACGAAAAATCCCTAGAAATACAGGAAATCGCTAGATGTGGGAACAATCAATCTACCCAAAATGGGAAATTAACACAAAGAATTTGTACAACGATAAGAAGACCAGCTGCAGCTGAAGCATAACTAATGCTCCCTAGCAAACTTTATAAGTATGCCTGTACAAGAAGCTAACTTACAGGCTGAGCTAGCGAGGAGCATGCAAAGAATTTCAAAATCAGATTCGTGTGTATGCGCATGCATTACAGTGTCGTGTGATCACAGGACGCCGTATTTGTAATTGTAAACAAGTTTATTGTTCGTTGACAGATTCTGTCATCTTCAGCGATCGTGCAGGATTTTGAATTTTTTACGCTTTAATCATTAATTACATTTCATCATCAGCTTTTCATTCCCCATTCGGTATTTATCATTAATCATTTTTAACTATTATTAATCATATTTAATACTTTATTTTATTTTTAAGATCACTATTTTTTCCGTTGCGTAGAATTTAGAGCAGCAACTGTTCATTTATGTATTATATATTTAACTTAAAAAATATCTGTAATTAATTGTAAGTAAGTGTAGGAAAAAATTAAAATATGCATTTAAATACTGAAGCAGTTCTCTCTCTCTCTCTCTCTCTCTTTTTTTTTTTTTTTAAATAATAATTTATAATAAAAATGATAAATTTTTATTAAATGTTATCAAATAGTAATAATTGTAATAATGCTATTCATTTACCTGAAACATTTTTTTAAATATCTGTAATTTACATATTTTACTTGTAAAAAAAGCCCTCATAAATATGAAATAAGAATTATTTTATCAGTACATATTAATCTATATATATGTGAATGTCCGAAACAAATATTGATTTATAATATATTTCCTATATATTCCTATAATATATTTTCTAAATATTCTACCTAGTTAAAATATTTTTAAATAGAAATACAAATATAATACATGAAAAAAAAAAAAATATATATATATATATATATATATATATATATATATATATATACAGATACGACATTATTTCATTATTTAAAACATGAAAATCTGACATTGACAGATTTTAATTTAGTGCCAGAGGCCTACTGCTAAACTTGTTAATATCGACAAATACTTCTTTAGTTAATTCGTGACGATCTAAATTCCATGATAAAGTTTTCATTAAATCAAACCAATGTGTTTCAGCTGCAGATATTGTAACAAATAACGTTGAAAGTCCAAACTGTCTTATAGCCGCGAAACAACGTTTTTTCTCTTTTTCCCAATGAGGGGGAGGTGTGCCTTGGGGGAATCATGTCAAAGGTGTGCCTTGGGGGGGAGACTCATGTCAAAGTTGTACCTTGGGGGGGGACTCATGTCAAAGTTGGGCCTTGGGGGGACTCATGTCAAAGTTGTACCTTGGGGGGGACTCATGTCAAAGTTGGGCCTGGGGGGGTACTCATGTCAAAGTTGGGCCTTGGGGGGACTTCATTCAATAAATCCCCATTCAATAAACCGACTGAAATAGGCCCTTAGCACTATTAAGAGTGTATTATAAAAATTCGACAACGCTGTACCGACTGGAATAGGGGTACCTTGGGGGGGACTCATGTCAAAGTTGGGCCTGGGGGGGACTCATGTCAAAGTTGTGCCTTGGGGGGACTTCATTCAATAAATCCCCATTCAATAAACCGACTGAAATAGGCTCTTAGCACTACTTAAGAGTGTATTATAAAAATTCGACAACGCTGTACCGACTGAAATAGGGGTACCTTGGGGGGGACTCATGTCAAAATTGGGCCTTGGGCGGACTTCATTCAATAAATCCCCATTCAATAAACCGACTGAAATAGGCCTCTAGCACTAATTAAGAGTGTATTATAAAAATTCGACAACTGTACCGACTGAAATAGGCCTCTAGCACTAAAAAGAAAGAAAGAAAGAGAAGAAGAAGAAAACTGAGACTTTTTAATGTACAGTCACCAAAAAAAAAAGCCACCCCCCACCTAATTTTGCCGTAAATTATCGTAGAAACATGCGACTGGTACCAATCAGTTTGTAATAACGTCTAGTTTATAATGTTATAGTTAGATTTTACTTAGGGGGTCGTCTACATATTAAAACTGACATCAACTTCATTTTTTCAATAGTAACCCCCATTTTTTATAATTTATTTGAATTCTTTGGATCAAATCATCACGGAAAATGGTATAGTTTATATATTTCGCTCAATTTTTCATAGAGTTATAAGCTGTCAAAGTTTGGGGATGCTAATGTCAAATGAATGTGACAAACATTAAATCATATCTTCCGAAATAATTATGATATTTAAATTCTGTTTTTTTTATTCGTTAGAATGAAGTGACCCAAACATATTCCATGCAAATTTTTGCTAAAAAAACATTTTTTTTTAATTATGAAAATTATTAATAAATTCATATTTGAAAAAATTATGAATTATGACCTATGTTAATTTTTGCACGAATAGAACGGGCATCATCAAAAACATGGGTTTCCAAATTTACAGCTCGTTCCTAACATTATTTTTTGAGTTACGGTGATATTTCACTTTTTATTCCTGTTAGGGGGCCGTCACTTGTTATAATCTGTATCCTCTATAAGTAAATGTTTGTATATAATTTGACGGAAAACTATTTTAATTTACCTTTATGTTATTTTTTTTGTTTCCTAAGCAATATTTCGATGTTTATTATACAAATTGGCATATTTTTGTAAAGTTATCACAATGTAGGTGAGGGATTGTGAAAGAATTTCAAAAGAAAAGAAGCCCCGCCTCTGATTCGCTGAAACACTATTTAAAAAAAAAGACTAATTTGCATATTCCTATTTGACTGTATATGTGACGCTGGTATGCATAAATCACAATGGTATTTACTACATCGATTATTGAAGACAAAACTTAAATGATTTAATTACAAATATGTAAAATTATTTTGTTTTATATTATAAAGTTTGAGAAAAATTGTGAAAAAGCGTGGCTTACGGTACAAGAGAGGAATATATTCGATCCTAATATGTTAAGTCTTTCTTCATAAATATTAAATATCTTTTTCTAGTTTTTCGCAGCTAAAATTCTATTTTAACCCTGTTACACTTTTTTTTGCATTTCAATATTCAAGAGAACGTACACCTCTAGTTAAATATCATGTTTTAGAAAACACGGTACAGCGAAACTGATTGCATGAAACAGCAATTATGCATTCGACAACCGTTTTATTATTATTATTATGAATATTTAATAATTTTAAAAAGATTTTTTACCATGAATTTTCTGTTTAAATTTTGTTATGACATATTTGCATATGGTTACTGTACCGTTTGTAAGCTTTGTGTTATTTAAAATTTATCCCAGAATGTAACATAATAAAATATCAAATTTCTATTAAAAGTTTTTTAATACAGAATCAAATAGTGAAAAATTGGTTTATTATTTATATATTTTTCTTTAAGTTTATAAGATCTATTATTGGAACATAGCTCAACAGTATTTAATTTTAATTTCCTAATCACGAAATCAAGGTCACAGTTATTATGGAATAAAAATTTAAAACAAAGGAATTGTCTTATTACTTTCAAATATATAGATATTGATCTTACAGAATCCTGAAATTTCATTTAAAAGACTTTAAACGTCTAAATTTAAAAATTCAAAATAAAATAAATTAATCTAAATGCTTTTAAAGTTGAAACGGGAAGATTTCAAAATATATGAAAATTGGCATTTGTGTTTTGAACATTTTGGTGCGGCAGATATTAAATACAATATTTTAATGATGAGCTGAACCTGAGCTTAAGAGAGGGCGAATCCAGCTATTTAGCACGAGTGATATCACCTGACTAAAAACAGAATAAGCAACATTTTAATTTATTCCGGGGTATTTTTAGCCCACTGTTATTTTTATTTATTTTTTTATTTTTTTTTTCAAACTTCAACACTAGCTACAGTACGCTTACGTCCTATTTACATTAAGCTTTGATATGGGAGCTATGTTTTTTTCGATGCTGCGAAATTTACAAAATATATTTGTGTTAATATACTATACAGATAGAAGAATAATTATATAACATCAACAAAACTTCTTTAATCAATATGTTTATATACATTACTGTATGGAAATGTTTATATATGAACATTGTATTTATTTTTAATGAGACATATAAACACAAAATACTAAAAAAAAGAAGAAAATGTGTTATAAATTTTTATAATTCAAGCAAAGTATATATGCATACTTGCCAACCTAACCCGTAACATTGTTAGTTCCCGCCCCTGTGTGTACACAATTTAATTTTTAAAGTAATTAACTTCAAATACATTTACGATTAACTCATTGAGCGCCACGCGAATTCTTATGGAAATCCCATTCAGGCCACACGTGCTGCTTAGAAGCGTGTTATGTTTATCGAGTTTCAATAAACCCCATTAGGCCTTAACGATATAATCCTATAAAAATCCTATTAAAAAAAAAAAAAAAAAAAAAAAAAAAAAAATTATGAAGTAAATTTTAAATAAAGTGTCAGTAATTACTTAAAACTATGTAAGTTCTGTAGTTTTATATCATATTTTACACTGCCGGCTGACTTGGCCTAAATGGAAAGATCAGTGTCAGCCACCGATGGCTGACATGGCGCTAAAAAGACTGATGTGAAAAAAATGTACGGAAAGGGGCGGGACCAGTAATCTTCCGGGTTAGGTTGACAAGAATGTATATACATAGAGCAATGCCAGAAAATGTTCTTTATTTTTCATGAACCAGATGAATGGTACTTTTTTTTATGAATAGTCTATGTATTAAACATAATTCTGCTTTAAACACCCTTTAAAAAATTCAAAATAAAATAAATTAATCTAAATGCTTTTAAAGTTGAAACGGGAAGATTTCAAAATATATGAAAATTGGCATTTGTGTTTTGAACATTTTGGTGCGGCAGATATTAAAAACAATATTTTAATGTTGAGCTGAACCTGAGCTTAAGAGAGGGCGGATCCAGCTATTTAGCACGAGTGATATCACCTGACTAAATCCAGAATAAACAACATTTTAATTTATTCCGGGGTATTTTTAGCCCACTGTTATTCTTTTTTTTTTTTTTTTCTAACTTCAACACTAGCTACAGTACGCTTACGTCCTATTTAGATTAAGCTTTGATATGGGAGCTATGTTGCTGTTTTTCGATGCTGCGAAATTTACAAAATATATTTGTGTTAATATACTATACAGATAGAAGAATAATTATATAATATCAACAAAACTTCTTTCTTCAATATGTTTATATACATTACTGTGTGGAAATGTTTATATATGAATATTGTATTTATTTTTAATGAGACCTATAAACACAAAATACTAAAAAAAAGAAGAAAATGTGTTGTAAATTTTTATAATTCAAGCAAAGTATATATGCATACTTGCCAACCTAACCCGTAACATTGTTAGTTTCCGCCCTTGTGTGTACACAATTTAATATTTAAAGTAATTAACTTCAAATACATTTACGATTAACTCATTGAGCGCCACGCGAATTCTTATGGAAATCCCATTCAGGCCACACGTGCTGCTTAGAAGCGTGTTATGTTTATCGAGTTTCAATAAACCCCATTATGCCTTAACGATATAATCCTATAAAAATCCTATAAAAAAAAAAAAAAAAACCATGAAGTAAATTTTAAATAAAGTGTCAGTAATTACTTAAAACTATGTAAGTTCTGTAGTTTTATATCATATTTTACACTGCCGGCTGACTTGGCCTAAATGGAAAGATCAGTGCCAGCCACCGATGGCTGACATGGCGCTAAGACTGATGTGAAAAAAATGTACGGAAAAGGGCGGGACCAGTAATCTTCCGGGTTAGGTTGACAAGAATGTATATACATAGAGCAATGCCAGAAAATGTTCTTTATTTTTCATGAACCAGATGAATGGTACATTTTTATGAATAGTCTATGTATTAAACATAATTCTGCTTTAAATACCCTTTAAATGAAAAGTTTTATTACATAAAGTAATTTTCTGGCACTCTACAGCTCCCAAATGACACACAATACGAAACCCCGCCCTTTTCCAGTGTTTAAAGGGTATTAACGTTGAATATGATTTCTATTCGTTTTGATATTTCCTCCTCCTCCTTATCTTATTTTTTCCTTAAGAAAAAGAGTTATGTAACATTTTGACCTTTTCAAGTGAAGATTTAGATTAAGGGTAGCCAGCCTTTCTACACCCACCGTCCACTTCGGTATCTGTGTTAAAGAGTAGAATTTTAGAACATCACATAAAGTAGTAGGATTTATTATTTTGCATATTAATTTGTTACACATTATAAAATATAAAAGCAAAAGAATATTGTGGAGATTTATGTAAAAGTTTTTAATAATGTCATGAAAAAAAAATTATTAATTAAAAAAATAATTAAATAAAAATAAAAAAATCTTTTTTAATATTTTTAAAAAGTCAATTAAATTAAAGAAAATAAAAGTACCGCAGTATCAGAACAAACTCCCATTGTCACTGTGAAACGGCCGTGGGAACCAGGTTGAGTGCCGCCGTTTCAGACAATTATACGGCAGCTTGAGTTAAAATAATTTTGAATTTTCAAACAAATTTAAAACCATTCACCTTTTTTTTATTCTCTTTTGATAGATATTTTAATATCTATTCAAGCTATTTAATTTTCTTCGTATGAAGTGAACTACCTGATTAATCAATAGAAACCAATAAAAATCTTTTAATTCATAAACTAACACAGAAAGTTATGAATATTAGTCAGGTTTTTTTTTTTTTTTTTTTTTTTCTATAATTAACATTTCTTAAATTTTTTTCCGGTGTGAAACTTAATAAATAATGTATAATGGGTGGTAGATCATGATTTATATATTCTAAATGTATAGACAGACCCCAAATACATTTTCACGTGTAACTCTATTTAAAATTGATTTAAGGTATATAAATAGGTATGTTTTTCGAACCGCCTTGATCTCAGAAATCTGAATATGTAGTCAAAAATAGGGGTTGCTATTGAAAAAAATGAAGTTAATGCCAGTTTTTATATGTAGACGACCCCATAGGCAAAATGTAACTATATCGTTATAAACTAGATGTTATTACAAATCGATCGGTACCAGTCAAATGTTTCTACGATAATTTACGGCGAAATTAGGTGGGGGGTGGCGTTTTTTTTTTTGGGGTGACTGTACAATAAAAAAAAGCTAAGAGCTATAATAATTGGGAAAGTAATGTAAAGAACTTATACTATGGGATAGTATAAGTTTTTTGTTCAGTACAACGTTTACATTACCTACCGCTACGGGAGCAAACCTTACCTCCAATATTGTAAGTTCTTTGATTAACATTCCTAAGCCCAGCAATCCTACACAACTTCTTACTTGCGCTTGCTGCCAGAAAGACGCAAGCGCTATCACTGGAGGAAACCTTTCAACAATGATTGTTATAAGTCGATATCACGTAGGCTGTATTAAATAATATTAAATATGGATATTTAACAATTAACGGTGTCAAAGTATTTCTTTTTATTGATCCATAAAGCAATATCTAAATTTGTTTGGGATATATATTTGAACAATAGCGATATAAAATTAAGGAAGCACACATCCACACTTTTTTTATTTTAATTTAATTTATTTATATATTTATTTATTTATTTATTTTGAGTTTGATTGCTAATTTTTATTATCAACTTAGTTTTTTATAAACAGCAAAGGACTAAGATATTATGACTCGAGAAATATTTACTTAACAAAACAGATTTAGGTTTTTAATTCTGAATTATTGTTAACGCTTCGATGATTTTGCTGCCGACTGTAACTACTCTAGGTTCCTAAGCCAGCAGGTGGGGTGTCTTCCGTAGGAATCTTTCTAAGGGGTTACATCCTGTATTCATACTAGTTTCGGAGAAAACCACGGAAATTTTAGAATAACGAGGTCTACGAGCAGGACCTGGGATCGAACCTGGCACTTCCCATCTACCAGCTCTGAATGCAGAACTACTCGGTTACTACTGGGGCTTAAATTTAAAATTAAAGGGAATTTTTTTTTTTAACTGAGCAAGGCATTGAACGATTACATATATATTTAAGTTTTACTTTCTAATTTAAATAGTTTTGAAGAAGATACAATTAACATTTATATTTTAATAGATATGTATGCAAATTTTCTTAAATTGACAACAGTAATAATAATAATAATAATAATAATAATAATAAAAAGCTTCATTACGTCCCCCTTTTTCCTTTAAAAAATTAAACACGCTAGCTAAACGCGAATATTTCAATAATTTGAATGTATGTACCTTTTTATCGTTTATAATATGAATAGAAAACAGAAAATCTACAATAAAGTTTTTTTTTTTTTTTCTTTTAATGCAATTCTAATTAAAAAAAAAAATAAAAATAAAAAAAAATAAATAAATTTAAAACATCATGATGGGAGAATTAAAAATTTCCATTAAATGTTGAAGATTCACATTTTTCTTTTTAGAAAAATAAATTATTCCTCACAACCCATTAATTTATAAGATATTTTCTAATGTTTTTTCAATTAACAGTTTATATCCTTTGTCATTTAAACATTAAAAGATAAACTTATTTATTGACAAGACATTTTTCTGTGTTTTTCAATATAATTTTCTTCCGTGCAATTTGTTTTTATTAAAATTGTAATCAATAAAATTATTTTCCATGGTGAGTACACACGATTTCATATCTTGTAACTTAATTTTGAAGAAAAAGAAAATAGCTAAAGTGGTTCCTACAGACATCCTAAAAGCGCATTTAATCTGAATTATTTATTTATTTTTTTATTAAAAAAAAAAAAAAAAAAAAAAAAAAAAAAGAAATCGATAGCATTGTTTTATATATATATAAAATATACGGTTCAAAAATTCGTTTAAAATATTTTTATGATTTCTTTTTAAAAATACTCATTAATTTCCCAATTCACAAGAAAAGCAATGTTCTTAAATATGCCAAAATTTCATTTTGGTTCACCATTACTATTACAAATTGTTTATTTCTTATGAAATAATATATATATATATATTTTTTTACCAATATCTATGTATAAACATTTCGGATCCATGAAATAAAGAAAAACAAATCTTAAACACGCGCGCAGTGTCTTCTTATGGGTATTAAATCACGTTCTTTCCTTCGACCAATCAACTTTCAGCAGTTCAATCTAGGCTGAAAAACTTCAGGTTCAGTAACCGGCTTTGCAAGTTAACGGTGAATAACAAATATTGAACCGTGGTTTTGAGTCGCAAGCCTATAGTTTTCGCACCTGGGGTTGAACTAGTAATTGACGGTTACCAATGAATTAGCCGGTTATAGAACTTCATTGTTGCGCTTGCTGTCGCGAAGACGCAATCGCTTTTACTGGAGAGAAATAAACTGCTTTATTATCTAACTTGGTAATACTGTATGCTGTATTAAATAATATTAAAGGTTGATATTTAACAATTACCGGTGTCAGACAAGTTATTGTTCTAGTTTATTTTATAATAATAGTAAATAATTTTCTAACATATGTATACTTTAATTTATGCCGAAGTGTTGTTAGTATGCGCCCTTTTATCATACCACTTTTTCTTTAGGTTAATAATTTTCTAATTAAACTAAAGTTCTGTACTAAGGAATTAAGAATTGCAAAAGTTTAAATAAACATCATAAAATGCAAACTGTTCAAAGTTTACCCAAAGTTTTGTACTTATTACTTTAAAATGACAATTCTGTGGTGTTTTCTGATTATATTTATGTTTTCTCATTACTAAGGAATTTTTCAATTGTCTCTTAAAGTAGAGATTCTTCATAATATTAAAATTTGAAATATATATATATATATATAGATAGATAGATAGATAGATAGATAAAATAATGATGATGATAATAATAATAATAATAATAAAATGCAAAGAAAATAATGTTTGATAATTGTTGTTCATTAAAAAATAAAAAATAAAACTTCTGTCGATTTAAATATTTTTGAGTAATATTAATATTATTTTAAACCTAAGAGTCGAAATTTTTGGACCGACCTCTAATTCCTTATTTGCAATTTTTAACACGCTTTTATTAGCTTCACCTGTATGTATGTTTGTATGTATGTTTGTAACCGCTCTGAGAGAACACAAAAAATCTATATTGTAAAAGAAAGACTTTCCCTACGTTAACGCTATGGCTGTGAGGTAAAGCTCCGGGCTACGAATCTAAAGGTCTAACATTCGAGCCCAGTCAGGGAGATTTTTTAAAAATGGTTTTTGTTTAATTCTAAATTATTAGTTCCCATTTCAATAAAAGCGTGCTCTTTAATCTTTTAAAAGTATAATTTTATTCCTTGAACAATGATTCATAAACTACGTCTTTTCTACAGGTTATTTTTAGATTTTAGAAAGAAAGACCTTAGAAAGACCTCCATGGAGGGCACTCCCCCTCAGGCCGAGGACGTACAGTAGTCAATCGGTCTTAATATCCCGTTTCACTCACAGTCTCCGGAAGCCGAAGCTAATGTAATTCTATGGGAAATTTTCTTTACTTATAACTAATTAGGTAATATATATTTTTAAGTTCTATTTTCACATTCAGAAAATTCCCAACTGTTAAATTGTCGCCCCTTTTTCAAAAACGTATTTTTATAATTTTTAATATTTTATTTTGAAATTGCAAAATGAAAAATTTTACATATTGAAAATTGTAATTTAACAGCTTCTAAAAAAAAAAATAAAGTACGTTTTTTAAAAAGGGGTGTCAGTTTAACAGTTGGGAAATTTCTGAATGTGAAAACAGAATTTAAAAATATGTATTAGATAATTAGTCATAATTAAAGAAATTTTCCCACAGATTCACATTGCCTCGAGCATATTAAAGGAAAAATATACGTGGGGCGTGGTTACTGTCCGTGAATATCACGGGAGCGAGAAGGAAGGGGTTAAAAGCAATTTTCTTCTCATGTCATTATAAATACTTATTGCAGAAAATTCCTCTAAAATCATATTGGTGCGAAAAAAGGATGGTGGTATTAGTACTCTGGAATATATCATAAATATTAGCAGATATGAAGAGACACAGTGGTAGACAAAAGCCACGCCTCCGGTAGTATTTACCTCTTGTGTGTCAATGTAATCTTACGAAAATTAATTGCAAATAATAGTTTTAAATATTTTCGAAAAATGCTCAAATTTTCTGCAACTGTTGACTGCTTGGATGGAAGCGATAAAAGTGAATTTAAATAAAAATATCAGTGTTCTCAAAATTTTTAAAGTACTGTAATCATCAAAATTTTTTTAACAATAAATAAATAAAAATGAAATAAAATAATGCAAAGGTTAAAGTTAAAGTTAAACTATGTGAAAACTGGTTTTGTGTATTAAACATTTTTGTATGAGAATTTTTAAACACATAACTTCAAGAAAAAAAGTAGGAAGAACCTGGGTTTAAAAGTAGGCGGAACCACTCATGTACCAATAGTGGCTTTACCTGAATGAGGACTTTGAACTATCAAATCGGATTTTTAACTGTGGAAACAACATAACTTTAATAAGTACAAATCTTTGAATAAACACATTATTTAAACGACATTTTCGAGGCGTTCTTTTAAATATATAATTTTATTCTTATAAAAACATAAAATATTGCATTTTGAAGATTTTTTTTTTTAACTGAGAACTAATAATTCCCTATTTAACCTATCTTTATATGCAGGCAAAATGCAGATTTACCTGAAAAAAAATATATATATATATATATAAACAGACACACACACATATATAGACATATTAAAATAGTAGTATGAAAGGAATATTAAAAAAAAAAAAAACAGAAAAAAAAAATGTCGTCTGTGGCAGCCCTGTTTTATTATTTTTATTCTCATAATTAAATGGGTTAGTTCACTTAAATTGAAATTAGTCAGAAGTAATTGCTACAAAAAATTTGCGGTCAGCTCCGTATGTCACGTGACATAGACTTGAGGGAGATTCTTCTATAAGAAAGCACTTATTTTTGTACGAATCAAACAAAAAATTCTCCCCTTCAAAATGGTTTTTAACAAAAGACACATTTTTATAATTAATCTATGACATTTTAGCTTTCCAATGATGCGGAAATCTAAAGGCTTAAATGAAAAGTATGTGTACAATGCAGAAATTAAAAAAATTCAAAACTACTTTCTTTCCTAAGGAAAAATCACATAATATTCATTCTTGTCTCTCTCTCGTCTGCATCACGTGATAATTTAGCTGGGGAAGCTAGCTCATCTCGCAGACAGATAATGAGGCGGATGCTTGGTCTATCTTATAAGGTCTATGCTTTCACTAGTCGACAGTTGATGATAAAACTATCTCCCACAGCACATTAAACCGAGAAGTGATAAAACTACAAATGGACGATAACTTAGAAGGATGCAAGATTATTTGCATAATGATCAAAATTAGATTGCCGCGATCCTTTAAGATGACATAAGAAGTACTTTCAATAACAGAACCCATGCCTATACAGAGTTGCCATCATTTTAATTTGTTCCGAAGTATTTTTAGTAGCGCTTTTATTCCATACAACTTCCTTTTTAAAGTAAATTTTTCATATTATATCGTAATTATATACTGAAGAAAATTTAAAATAATAATAATAATATGGTGCGAAATGAAGACGGGAACTGAACACGTTTTGGCTACCGGAAAATTTATACGAGATTTTTTAATTTACTTTATCAGTGCAATTTGTTACAGTTCATTGATTGACTAAAAAGAATATTTCTATTAATTTTTTTCCGGTAGCCAAAAGGTGCTAAGTTGGCAATTATGGGTGAAAATGCACTGGAATAAATTAAAATGTTGGTATAATAGACTTTTTACCGTTGAAATGCCAAGATCTTTCCAGTATAGTGTAAAATGCAATAACTCAGGAACGCATTAATTTGAAGATTAAATTCTTTATTATCTCGCGAAAAAGTTCCAAGATATGAACTTAAATTGAATAAATAAGTTCAGAATTTCGGGATGCGCTAAGATGAAAAGGGTAGTGAGAGAGAGGGCTCAAAAATATGTCTTTCTATAACCGAGACGTGAGGCAGCATGAATAGGGCTTCCAAAGAAAGCGCACAATTCTAGAAGTCAATAATGGTAGCCCTGCGAATCTCTGGCGAAGCTCTCGCCAAATAATCGGCAACCACAATCCTTTTTTCGTAGACTGAAACTAATGGAAATTTTTAAATTTAGAGAAACGGTTTTGAATACTATAAACCCCGTGTTTGGCGAATTCGTTTTGCCAACAGACTCGCTGGCTAAAAAAGATGGATGGATGGTTGGGCTTTACGTCGCACTAGTGCTGCGCAGATGGGGAATTAACGACGGTCTGGGACACACCCCTAGAGATGGTCCGGAGACATTCCATCACAATTTTGATCCTCCACGGAAGGGATGGCTCTCCCCCTTAGGTGACCCCCCAAAGGTATAATTTTTTATGGGAACATGGAGGGCATTGCGGCCACGACAGATTTTACATGCAACAGCCACCATTAGTGTACACGACGGTCTTTGGCCGGCTCGAGCACCGAACCCGCAATCTTCCAATTACGAGACGGCATTCTACCGACTGGGCTACTGCGGCCCCTGGCTAAAAAGACAGGAAATGGTATAATTATATATTCATCGCGTAATTTTAAAGGACTCTTGAATCAGAAACTATTCTGCGATCCGAAAACCTTTTTATTAAAATGAGAACAACTTTTTACTAACTTTATTTAACGTATGAAATTTTAAGCTTTATATTTTATTTTTAAGAATAATTAATAATAAAGGGCTACGTTTACATTTTAAACAAAATGAAATTTTAATTTATGGGTACATTTATAATTCCAAAAAGAATGAAATTTTGATTTATGAAAGATGCATTTTCAAAGAGAATTCCATAATTAATCTGTATTAAAATTAATTAATTTTTTTTTTTTTAATGAATAAGAATGGAAACTGTTTTAATAAACATCTAACTAATTTGAAATAACGTTAATTTCTTTTTAATTTATAATCTTACGTAAAATACTAGTTAGTTGTAGGGCGACTAAGGCGCCGATTGAAAAATAATCATTTCTCTTTATTTTTTTCTCACTTGAAATAATTCATTTGCTAGCAAGCCCGTGCGAAATTTTCGCACTTTATTTATCTCTTCGTTACCTTTAAAATTTAAAATTATTATTATTATTATTATTTTATAGACGTCATTTTTTCACATGCATGAGCAAATTTAATATTATATATATATGTATATATATATATATATATATATATATACATACATACTTTTTTTTTTTTTTTTTTTCACGTGAAAGCATATTTCATTTCATATGTTGAAAAACAAAATTGCCAACAATTCAAAATTTATAAGTCTATTTTAAATCTGTTGTTTCATATTTTAGTTAATTTTAAAAAATCTAATCAAAAATTGGTTACAATTAAGGTACGAAATGAAAGGGTCGGTTTTTCTGAATTCGTCGGATTAAACAGTTTATCGATAGGACAATTAGATTTTTTAAATTATTTAAAGTATAAAAATTAAAAGGCAACTTGCGTTCACACACAGGCAGAGTCCAAGGAAATCTCTTAAGCCTAAAGTCTGAAGAGTCAGGCACTGATGAGCGTAACCATATATGCTGATTGTACAAATTTATTAATCAGATTTTTTTTATTTATTTAATTTAAAAATTAATAAGATGTGTGACACTCCTTCACTGTTTGCAACTCTTCCTATGCCTCTCTGATATACCAAAAGAGGTTTAAAAGTCGAAGACCAGGAAAACAAACTAGTTCAGCCACGTAAATATGCTATATAATCGTATGCTAGTTTCTTATAGTAATTTTATTTCGAACGCCAATACCGTTGAAAATTGATTTTTTAATTAAAGTATGTTGTTCAACGGTGTATATTTTCGGTAGCGAACTCTAAAATTTAATTTTTCATCATTAGTTATTTTTTACTTTGTGAACGTTACAGTTTTTACGTGCTGTAGGGGAGCGTGGGGCTAGTTGTCACAGTGGTAAGAAGTAACACGCAATTTGCGAAATAGTTAGTAACTTTTGTGATTAAATATTTTTATAAACATAATTCTTATGACGCGCTTTATAACGTAAGCACAATCGGTGCTCCACAAAAAGGGTTAATTAAAGGTTCTGTACCCGTGCTTCATTTCACTTAGTTAATGGGGAAAAAAGTATTTCGTAAATTTTGATTAAAGGTATGTTAATTTATACTTAAAAAAAAAAAAAAAAAAAAAAAATGTTTATAGCTATTTATTTATTCTGTGTGTTGAGTTATATTATGCATGTTTAATTTTTTATATAAATCGTTATACTTTTTTTATAAATAAACAAAATGTCCAAAATCATACGGTGGGGCAAATGGAAACAAAATTTTGGGGTAAGTTGTAACATGTTCGAGGAGTGGTTTGTGGAGATGCCTACAGCCAGAGCTCGAAGTCTCCGCCCATTTTCAGGAAACTTTCGAAAATCAAATTTTTTGCTTCTTTGCTACTACTATATTAATACAGAAATATTTTTTGTGTTTTTATATTATAGTGCTGTGATTATTTAATTACAGGGATGGAACACGGGCGCAGAATTCATACCGGAATCCGTTTAAGAAATTTCTCTACCTATAATATCGTCGATTTAAGAAGTAGAAAATTTTCTTACATTGATAGTGGTATGAATTCTGCGCCCGTGTTCCATCCCTGTATTATAATCGCGATTTAATCCCGAATTAGAGAATGTTACATAAAAATTGCGGTAGAAAAATAAGCAGAAATTTCTCATCAATGAGAATGTCTTGATTTTGAGCTCTGCTAAAACCTTTCAGTGGCAGAAGAATGGATATAATGCTGACTTTGCAAAATGTGAACACACATTAAATGCACGAGAGGAATAAAATATCATTTGTTCAAATTAATTTCAATTCTGTCTAAGATTGACTTCTACGTTCATTATAATTTTAATTTTCTCTTTATTTTACTATAATCTGTGTGATATAATTCATTGTTACTATACCAAGAGGGTTATAATATAATATTAGTTATTAATTGCCTTTTTTATTAAATTAAAAAATGATTGATAACAAAAAACATTTTGAAATGTTGTCGTTTTAATTGTTAGGGTTCTCTTTGTACCCGTTACAATTTGCCCCACGTATGTTACAATTAGCCCCAAATACGGGGCAAATTGTAACAGGTAAAAAAAATAAGTAAATAAATAAAAATATTTTTAAACTAGCAACATTAACGAAAGATTTTTTTATGATTATGATAAATGATTATACATGCTATGTAAAATAGTAATTATAAACAGGAAAGCGTAAATACATTTCACGATATATTGAATTTTCTAAAACTGTTACAACCTTTCCCACGCTTCTCTACTATTTTGTTCTGCGTTACCTTTCAATTTGTCTTATGTATAACAGTATTTTAAGAAGAAAATAAGCTTTACATATGGTATTTTATAAACGCTGTATAAAGTACGATATTAAAACTGTTTTATTGAACTTTTAAATTATAAATCGGTGAAATAAAATTACATTTTAATTTTAAAGAATATTGAGTAAATCGTAGAGCTTGATTTTTATTGTATCCTTATGAGGTGTGTTTATTTATTCATTTGGTATTGTTTCTTTTTTAAATTTTACAATATCTGCGGTATTAAGATATGCATATGTGATAAGACATTTTTATGTATTAGATAAGTTATCTAATACATAATAGCAATAATAAATCATGTTTAATCGTACTTATATATTGTTTGAATGAATTTTAGACTCATGAAGAAACTTCTATTAAAAAATCCAAAAATTAATGTACAATAAATATTTAAATTTAAAACTTCTTTACATACTATAAAATCAAAGCAAGCTCTAACGCTGTCGCAAGGACATGGCATTTTTTCTTTAGTTAAAAAAAAAAAAAAATCCCGCTACTACCTTGAAGCTAAAAGCAAGACTGAAAGAAGTGAGATACCTAAGGAGGGGATCAGCAACACAATTAGAAGAGGACAGCAACAAGCAACAACATATGAGAGGGAGTCGCAACCAAAGAACAGCATAGCTGCCAATATTTTAATTTATTCCGGAGTACTTTTAGCCCCGCCTTTATTTCGCACCACTTTATATATTGAAAATTTTTCTGTAATATATAACTTCGATAAAATAAGAAAAAAATACTTTAAAAAATTAAGTGGTACGAAATAAATGCGGGGCTAAAAGTACTCCGGAATAAATTAAAATATTGGCAGCTATGGAACAGGAGAGAAGCGTAACAAGCACAAAAGCATGGTGAAGGGGAAATTATTTATTAATTTATTTTAATACAGTTCTATTTTATTTATATATTTAATTTTATTAAAAATTTTTATTTTTCTATATGTATTTTTAGAGAAAAAAAATTATTTAATAGAACTAATCAAGTTTTTCCAAGCTATAGTCAGCATTATGGTATCAGATTTTGCATTAACAATTTTAACCCAATTTAGATACATAGCAGTATTTTCCATCAAATCTGACTCGGAAATTCGTTTGACATTAATCACTTAACTACGGTGGTCGCCAGTAAGCGATTTAACGGATCTGCCTTGTATAGTGGAATGCCTTGTTCAGAAATCTGCTACCGATCTGCCTTGTTCAGAAATGATTTATGCTATTTTCAGTACCGCATAATTTCATTATTTAAACAGCAATCCCGCCTTTTGAAGTTGTTTTGAAATATTATATTTTAGTAGATATAACAGCAGATTTTTGTGATTAAATAGGATAGTGGTGTTATTATTACAAAATAATATTGGAAGGTGAAACACGCTTGTGCATAGGTGCTAACTTCTACGGTTTTTTAATACCACTATTGCTTTGTAGAAAAAATCGTATAGTTTAATCGAAGAAAACTGCAAAAAAAATTATATTACAAAATTTTCAGAAGAGAAAGAAAAGTCTAATTTTGCAGCTATGTTTGCTGACACGACCCTTACCATGGAATTACTAACAGTTTAAAGACAGGAAGCATGGTAAGTTCGCTAATCACGTTTTTCCCATTCAAATTGAATGAGGTCCACTTTATTTTGGGTTTGGTGGTTGTTGAGTATAGTTTAGCCCAGAGGTGACCAACCTGCGGTGAAACTAGTATTTTGCGACCTGCAAGGAAGTCAACGTTATATTTAAAGTTTGTGAAATTTGGCTAACAATTAATAAATCCGTTCTAAATTTTTTAAGGGAAATTAATTTTCATCTGCAATTGAATAAATGAACAAGACACTGCTGTAGAAAAATATCACTAAATCCCTTATTCGTTCTTTTTTACTATAGTTATTAATGTATAATCATAAATTTTCGACGGTTCTATTGTGAATTTATGAATGACAATAATTTCATATTAATGTATTTTGATCTAAATCTTCCCCTTCTCCTCTCCCGAAAAAAGAATGTGTCTGGCAAACCAAAAATTTGTTCAAACTTTAAATCTCTCTCTCTCTGTATATATATATATATATATATATATATATATATATATATATATAGGAAAGTTTAATGCTAAAGGTGTGCGGTTTGTTAGAAAGGGATAAAAAAGAAGTCAAATTTTGTTTAGAAGTAAAAAAAAAAAAGCTTATTTGTGGTTGTGGGCTATTTGAAATCACTTGTGTATCCCCTTGAGCATTGTTCGAGCTAAAAGGTTCTATCTGTCGCGAAATTTTTGCAGTTTATTCTGACATGTTGCATTCAGCTGTAACAGGTGCTTTGAGCCGCCTTAGTAATGTCGTAGCATAGCCTCCTTAACTAGATGCCTGTCGCGTGGCTCTTAAACTTGGCAACAGGTCGAACGGTAGGCAGCGCCACCTGGTACATATTGCACGACTTTTTCATTCAACTCTCTCCAATAATTTTAAGAAGTGATATGTGATATATATAATCGACATTTCTTCGATTCTGCGAAACTGCGAAACTGTGGAGGCTTTATGGGCTACCTAGTTGCACTCAACTTTACGCCCTGGAGAAACTTGATTGTAGAAACATGCGTCTGTAGCCATAATATTAAAAAGATGTCGAAAGTTAAGTGAGAAGAAAGCCTTTAACTAAAGGCACCTCACCAAGGCAGATAGATGAGCAACGCAGAATCACAAGAGACACCATGCCTCAAGCATGCTAGGAAAAGGGTGGAAAAAGCAAGGGGAAAGCCCCCGTAGAAAAAAAAAGGCACTTTTCAGTGTCCATACAGTCTAAAGTTAAAAAAAATTACACATATGTATGTAATTAGGTTAAATTTTCCTGGAAAAATTAAATTTACAAGATAGTCGAAAAATAAGTCTAGATAGACAAAGCTAAAATGGCAGATTAACAAGCCAAAAAATAGATTTTTTTTTTTTTTTAATTAAATTTTTTCCCTTTAATTTAAATTTTGAATAATGAGTTGAAGGACTCAAGAATAATTGAGAATGAAAGCAAATTGCAAGAGAAACAAAACATTAAGTTAAGATGAGATAAGATGAGGATGATGTCCTGAACTAGAGGTGCCACAGCAGGAGAGTTTAATTTTCATTAATGGGAGTTATTTCGTTCGCGAGTTGGTCGAATTCTTGAATTATTATATCAATTTTACTTATTGGGTCTTTACATTGTTTAATTTTATTGGAGATGTTTTTTATACAGTTTATTAGTTTATTGAATTTAAGTATTTCCTTGATGTCTTTAAATGAATTAAGAAGTTCCTTAATATCCGTTATAGAGCTTTGATTATTATTGGTGGTGCTGTCACCAGGAGAATTTTTTGGAAGTTCGGGAAAATCGTTTTGGTTATTGGTATAATTATAGTTATCTAATACTTCAGAGCCAGTCAGCTTAATTTGGTTTTTACGTGTTCTGTCCTCGTTAACGCGGGGGTTGCTTTGGTTTTTCTCGTTGTATTTTTTGTAAAGTGGATGCTTAATACATCCACTAAAGTTAGCTGGGTGTTCTAGGCCGCAGTTAGCACAGGTTGGCTTTATTTTACCCTTTGTGGGGCAGTTTTTTGTCAGATGATTTTGTGCGCACTTTACACATCTAGGAGTAAAGCCGCAAACTTCAGAGGCGTGTCCAAACCCCTGGCAGGAATGGCACTGTTTAATTTGGTTTTTGGATCGAAAAACTTCGATGCGTACGCTAGTGTATAATAAAGTGCTGATTTGAAAAATTTCTTCGAAGTTGTCACGAGGTGCGACGTTTAACATGTATAAGGGCATGGGGGCCCCGGTCCTTCGATTCTTCATCATCGCGGCGCGAGTGATGTTAAAGTTTTTTTTCCGATATTCGCCTTTTTTTTTCTATTACAAATCTCACTAATTTTTGGTGACAGTTGAATAAAAAAGTCGCGTAATCTGTACCAGGTGGTGCTGTCTACAGCTTGAACTGTTGCCAAGCTTAAGAGCAACGCGACAGGCATCTACTTAAGGAGGCTATGGTCGTAGAATGCCCTGAAGGTCATGATAACACTTGTTATTGGAAGAATAAGTGAAGAAAACGTAATGTTGTCCTGTTCATTATGTTTCGGGTAACCGGCGCTTTCTACCAGTGACCTTTTTAACCAACAAATTTTTTATTCTACACAGAATCCGACTTCTTTTTGGACTCGTTTTATGCAAACCGCACATATTTATGTTTATTACTTCCATTTTTATATATTTTTTTAATTTTAACGAATTTTTGTCTCACCTGGTACATAATTGATTCATATACTCACAAACATATGTAAACAAAGACATGCATACAGGGCGCCTACCTGAACAAAATAAATTTTCAATGCGACCCGCCAATCGTTTCGGGTTGGACAGTCCTGATTTAACACGTAGTGTTAAAGACAGTTTGGATTTGCTGAAAACCAAAAATATGGCCAGATTCCCAATTATGCTTTGAAATAGATGATTTTGAAATTTCTTGCTTCGTAGCAGATCGAAAACATTGAAGCAAACGACATTTAAGATTCTTTTTAGTTTGACCAATAAAAGACAAATGACAATTACTTCCGAGGGCATTTTAGGTACCCCACTTATGAAGCTTGGGATTAGGGAATTTAACTTAGGAGAATTGTAGTTTATTAATAGGTTTAAAAATAACGCGAAAATTAAAACGGTTTAAAACTTTGGCTAATTTAAAACATAAGAAGGAATAGAAAGGCAAGACAACAAGATTATCGGGTGCAATTTTAGCATCACTAGAAACAGTAGAAATACAAGTAGATCTACTGAATTTTTTAAAAGCTTTACCAGAAATAGAGGGGCTAAAACTTTTATTAACAACAACAGATTTTAAGTAATTTTAAGTTGTTTAAGAGAAGAATTATCACAACTACATTTATGAGCTGAATACACGTAAATATAAAATGTGCAAATTTTCTATTTAGCCGGCTGATTTGAAAGAGCATTGGGAAGGTTTGACACCGAGAAGAGTTTCCTATAAACAAAAGTTTTAAAAGAGGAATCAGACCTAGAAAATTAACATCAAGGAAGAGAAGTTGATTACAATTCTCTAATCCGAAGGTATACTGAATATGAGGATCACGAAAATTAGCAGTTACATAAATGACAGAAATGTCGAAAAGATTTTCAATGAGAATGAAAAAGTCAAAGGCATCCGACATTTTAAATTTAACTTTTTTAATAATTTTAATAAAAAAATTATTTCTCTTTCATGTGGAGGAAGACCTTTTGCTGAAATTTAAAAAGACCAAACAAAGTCCGTTCTTACCTCTGTCCAAAAACTCTTAGGAATTCCATTGTTCTTAATGGTAATACTAAATGTTTTTTTCTTTTCTTCCTTCTTCAGCCCTTTGTGCTCATTTTGTGCCTTACCCATACTTGCCAGCCATAAGCGTAAAAATTTTAACGCCCTTTAAAAAAGGCACCTTTTTCCACACCACATTATTTTTAGAGTAATTCCATTGTTGCCAACATTTTAATTTATTTCGTGAGTATTTTTAGACCCGCCTTTATTCTGCAACACTTTATTTTTAAAATAATTTACTCCAGTATCTAACTACGACAAAATAAGAAAAATTTACTCTTAAAAAAAAAAAAAAAAAAAGTGATATGCAATAAAGGCGCGTCTAAAAATGCTCCGGAATAAATTAAAATGTTAGCGTCTATGTAATTCCGTCCAAATGTTGTTACGATTAAATAAGAGTAAAATTACTCTAAAAAACGACTGGTGAGCAAAAGAAAACGGATACTAAAAATTTTACGCTTCATAATGAGATAGTTGGCAAGTATGCTTACCGAACGTTCATAGAAATAATATTCCCCTCCGACACACTTTTTCGAACATTTTACTGCCACTTATACTCTCTGACAATTTTCAGATTCTATTATTTCTTCTTTCTGCAAAAGTAAATGTTATATGAGAAAAAAAAATCTTGTGATCTTTTAAATAAATAATCTGAAATTCGACCGTGTTATCTCTTGATGTGAAGTCCTTAATTATCAATGTCCCATCTGAAGGTGCGTGTAATTGTTTAGAAGAAAACGTTACGCGAATTTTATTATTCTGACATAGTCCAGTAAACAGGGACTTTTGCGGGAACAAATTCGTATAAAACTGAATATTTTATTACTTTTGAATTAACTACTTAGTTGTCAACATTTTAATTTATTCCGGAGAATTTTTAACACCGCTTTTTTATTTATTTATTTTTATTTATTTTTTATTTTTTTTTTTTCGCATCACTTTTTTCATAGAAAAGTTCTCTCCAAAAACAACAATGATAAAATAAGAAAAAAATACTCTTAAAAAATTGGTGGTATTGATTAATGGCTGGGCAAAAAATGCTCTGGAATAAATTAAAATGTTGGCAACTCTGTAACTACTTTTGTATTAAATAGTAAATTTAATAAACAGTATGCTGGTTTAAGTGTGGGTAATCCTTTGTCTATATTCTTGCCAATATCTTTAGGTATTATTCTCGGAAAATAATATTAAATGCATTAAATTTAAAATTTTGGATGCCTTACGAGTTTGTTTTCATTCTTATTGAAAATTCTTTTCACATTTCAACATATCTGGTAACATTTATAATTTATTCCGGAGTACTGTTAAACCCATCCTTTTATCAAAATAGTACATTTTAAAAGCATTTCTCTTCTCATTCCATCGTAATTACATTATCATACTTGCCAAACGAACCTAGAAGATTGTTAGTTCCTGCCCCTTTTTGTACACCACCACTTAATTTTTAGAGTAATTCTCTTCAAATACATTTACGATTAAATAAGAAAAAAAGTAGTAATTCTTTCCAATGTGTAACTACGATGGAAACAGAAAAAAAATAAATAAATACTGTTTAAAAAAAAGTGGTACAAATTAAAGCGGCGCTAAAAATACTCAGGAATACATTAAAACGTTGGCAGCTATACTAGTAATTGAAAAATCAAGGAAGAGAAGTTGATTGCAATTCTCTAACTCGAAAGGTAACTAAATATGGGGAGCAACAGAATTATCAACTTGATGAATGACACAAATATACCTGCGAACATTCATAATTTATTCGGGACTAGTGTTAGCCCCGTCTTTTTGTCACACCAGTAGGATTTTAGAGCATTTTTCCCCATTATGCATATTTGCCAACCTAACCCGTAGATTGTTAGTCGCGCCTCTTTCCGCCGATTTTTTAGATTATATATTAATAAAATGGTGCAAAATAAAGCTGGGCTAAAAATACTCCGCAATAAATTAAAATATTGTATTACACACTTGCCAACCATCTAATTAACACTTTCGGGACCGTTGACGTAGACTCACGTAATTTGAAAATCTGTAACTCCACCAGTGGGCGTTTCTTTCGCAATTTGTGTCTTATTTATTTCTTAAGTATTTACAGAATATTCATATTTTTACAATGAAATGTACTATGGATACAAATACTTTGATTAGAAAGAATATAATTATTATACATATCTATTTGTAATATAAATGTGAATACAGAAAACTTTATCCTGAAATATTGTAACTTAGGAGAATAATGCCCGCCCACACGTGGACATCACAGACAAAAAATTAAAATCGTGCAGTCAAGTGTTCGCTGGTGTGAATTCACGTCATTTGAAAATATGTGACTCCGCCAGTGGGCGTTTTTTTAGGTTACATGGGCGACATTATTTCTTAACAATGTACCCAATATTCACATTTGTACAATGAAAGCACTATGAATACAAATACTTTGATTAGAAAGAGTATAATAGTAATATTTAACCATTTATATTATAAATATGAAAACAGAAAACACTGACTTAAAATAATGCAATTTACAAAATTAATGCCCCCAGGCGAAGTCAAAAACATGCTGTCGCGAAAGTTTTAATGAGCGTAAAATTTGTAACTTCCCTTAAAAAAAAAAAAAAAAAAAAAAAAAAAAAACGCCCTTTTTCCACATCACATTATTTTTAGAGTAATTCTCTTCAAACGTTGTTACAACTAAAAAAAAAAAAAAAAAAAAAAAAAAAAAAAAAAACTCTAGAACATGACTGGAAGGGGAGGCGGGTACTAAAAATTTTAAGCTTCATAATGAGATGGTTGGCAAGTATGGTACTAGGTGTTATAACTCTTTTATAACTTTTTCGTATAGGAAACTCTATACACGAACAACCCTTTCCCATATTTAGTTTATTTTCGAGTTAGAGAATCGCAGTCAATTTCTCTTCCTTAATATTTTAGTTACTAACATAGCTGCTAACATTTTAATGCATTCCGGAGTGTTTTTAGCCCCCCCCCCCACACACACACACCTTATATTTCGTACCACATTTTTTTAAGCGTATACCTTTTTTACTTATTTCATATATATTGTAGATATTTGTTATATAGATTGTTATATATTGTAGAGAAATATTCTATTAATAAAATTGTATGAAATGAAGGCGGTGCTAAAAATACTTCGGTATAAATTAAGATATTGGCAGCTATGTGCTAGGTGTGAATCCTATTTCAATTTTGGGTATAGGAAACCCTCCTAGATTTCCTTTCCAACACTTCTTATGCTGTTTCAAAACACCAGGCTAAACAGAAAATTGGCACACTTTACAGTTACGCGTATCGTGCCCTTAAAAGTTTTTCTTCTCATTAAATATATAAACTTAATGTGGGTGGTTTCTGAAAGTACCTTTATTAGATCTATTTCTCCTTCACATCGGACTTCTATTCAACAAGCAATCATTTTAAAGGCCTAAAAAATAATAACATTTAATGCTTTAAAAAGCGCTGTCAGCTAGATTAAGTTGTTAGATGAATCTTCATTTCTTCAAATTATATTGCTGCATAAAAATGCCTTATGACACATCGCAGTTATTACAAAATTTGAAAAATGAAACAATGCTAAATAAATAAATAAACATAATGTCTCATAAGTATACAATAAAAATTTCACTCTCTAAATATTTCAGTATTCTTTCTTTTAGTAGCATACTTTTGACTTACTTATGTAATAATTATCAAATTCATTGTTGATTTGGGAAGAAAAAATGTATGTAACGAATATTGCGCATAGGAAAATTTTTTAATTAAAATACGATTTTATTTCAGAAATTACATAGTTACGTGTAAAAAATTGTTTAATTATTTTATTTTATTTTATTTATTTATTATTATTATTATTATTATTATTTTTTTTTTTTCGATTTACAGATTGTTTAAGCATCTGTTTGCATAATTGAAATTTAAATTGTTTAGTAATTTTCTAACTTAGACACATCTATATATTGAATATAATTATATGCATTCCAGTTGCATAAGAATGTTTTCTAAAGTTTTATTGCAACTAATTTTTGAAAGGTTTCGTTTTTTCCATATTTAAATGAAACAAAAACTAAACTACTAAACTGGACATGGGTCTGCACGTTACGTAGACGATTAGCAATTCATTAACAATAATAGTGCGGTCAAAAAACCGGAGCCCGAATGCTTTTTGGAGGGGACCTTCTTTTTATGCTTGTAATTCATTTTTGACATGTTAAGGATGAAATATAGCGAGGGTACCATTTTTGTAATTTAGGCGTTTGGCCGCCATTTTGGAAAATGGCGACCAGTGTTAACTGTAAATTAAGACACTGAAATCTCCAACTTTTTGGGGTTATTTCCACTTGTATGGTGTTCATCGAAAGTTAAAAACATATTCTGCTTCTTCATTAAGCATTTGTGTTTATTACAGAAGGAAACAAATATTTACAACAGGAAATATGTCTTATTTTGATAAAAAAAATTAAATAGAAGCAAATTTCCGATGATAAAACAAATTCTATTCTATTTAATTTTGAGATCATATTAATTAGTATTATCCCAATTATGTTTTGTGTTTGTTCCAGGTGATTAATTAACTCGTTAATAGAAAATGGATACTCCTGGTCATTCAAAAACATCAATAACACAAACTTTGTTGGTTGCAGTGCCGCCAAATTCGAGCAAAAAGAAAGCAGAAAATGAATGCGCGATATGTGAACAAAGAAATACGTCCAAAGATTTCTTTACAGCAAACAAATCAGAATAGATGGAATAGCATTGCAAAGAATGCGTAAGAATCGAATGTTTTGGGCGTATGATAACATTCATGAGAAATTAAAAGATGACACGATACTGTTCCTAGGAAAGTTCACAGACTTTGCAAGCTTGAAATTGTTGGCCAGAAACTAGCACGAGCGCAAGAATTGTATAAAAACTTAGGACAAACGATGAAAAATATATTGAACATTCTAATTACCAGACGAATCAGACACGCTTACGTAGTAAACGTACAGGCCATACTCAGTCGTCGTGCATTGTTTGTAATGAACTTTTGCGACATGAAAACAGTTATAAATAAACTTAGAAAAAGAACACGTACGAAATTTCGTAGACTAAAAACCTTGGATGTTTGAAAAAAAAATTTAAATGCTGTTAACCACGTTGAAGATGAACAAACAAAGAATAGGCTACAAGCTCTAGTTACATTCTGTGAAAGTGACGGTGTTATACTAAGAGCAGTTGCGTTGGACATTCAGTATCATAAGACGAGTAGAAAATATATTGCAAATCAGTATACAACGAGGCCACTAGTCATGCCAAAATAATAATAATAATAATAATAAAATAAAAAATAAAATCATAATAACGACGACAGCGACTGAATTGGATAGCTGAAAAATACACAGAAGCATTCAATAAACTGTATGAGTATATTGCCAAGGATATCCGTAAAGAAGCATTTATGCTTAGGGACTTTCTGTATGAATATGAACAAATCCAGAGACATATGTTGATAACCATAGAAGAAATCAGAAACACTTGCGACGATAATCATCCTATTAGATCACTTCGCCAAAAAACTAGAAACACACTTTGAGTAGGTTATTGAATTCCAATCGAGATTTAGACGAAACGTGTCATCCATAGTATTTTCCCTAAGCATGAGGGAGCGTATGTGGAAAGTGCCCTGAATAGTTGGGGCACAAACACTTTAAATTTGATTCAATATGTTTCAAAAATACTTCGCAACAAATATAAGAAAGTGTCACAATTGCCATGGCTTTGTCAGGTTCAAGAACTGCAAAATGATTATATACCTAATGACATTCACAATGTAATAGCGTTTCTAGCAGATCCCCATTCTAAACTGGACAATCTTGCAGTGACTGAATAACATTTGCAACCAGCAGTATGTTTCTTTTCACAAAGTGTCATACACTTAATCATAGAAAAACGCCAGCTATCAATGTCAGTACAAAACTTAACTGCTATCAAAGAACTTATTAATATCCTTAAAAAGTTTAGACTTGCTGTTTCATATAACGACGCACTCGATGATTTATCAGCATTAGAATTAAAGGAATACAATAAGACAAATCTAAATCAAATGGGTTCAAATATGCTATTATGTCTACGTCATATTGCATCACATAGGTCAGGAACAGTCACTATGGATAATGACGATTTTTGTGAAGACGGATCAACAGGTTCCGAGATGAGTCATTATACAAATATCAGAATGGCCCAACCAGAATCTTTTCGAATTGAATTAAGTGCCGATGGGACAAAATTAGTAGTACCAACGCCTGAAGTTAAAAGGACTCTAGTCTGTCCTATTATTAGTTGAATCTGTAGCTATGATGGCAGACACAGCAAGCCAAAATCGAAGAGATTGGAACCCAAGAAGCAAATATCAGTAATACACCGATTAATTGCTCACTCGCTTCATAGAATGATTAAAGTGACAGGAAATGTACTCTCGTATACTATTTATCATTGCAATCTTTTAAGCAAGATTGAAAGATGGAAACTTATAATGCCAAATGTTACCCAAAACCGCTGAGTAAATATTTGGTAAAGGCATGTTAGATTGGTATCAACGAGTAGCAGAACATAAGAAAGTGTCACTAATTCAAATTGCTGCTGATCAAGTTGTCTATATAAATACATTGAAGAGTATTTGTACGAGAGTAAAGACGAGAGTAGATGGCAATCATATAAACACAATGTTAACTGTTATTACACCATGGATCTCCTGTGTTATAATCATACATCTGGTGAGTATGATCCCCGATTTAAAGCGCCAAGGTCATGTGAAGCAGATACCAGAGCGTTTTTTCTTGAAACTCAATTACTTGTTTCTCAACAAATTATTCTTGATTTTGAAGATACGGATGTATGGATTATTGTTTCATACATCAATCACCTGGCTGAAACAAACATGTATATGTACAAGAAAAAATCGGAAAAGGATACAAAATTCTGTCAGTACTGGTCGTTGTTCTCGAAACAAAATATAGCAAGTGCTGCACTGGGAATGTATACATTTTCAGGTTGTGATACAATAGAAGATAGAAGGCTTGTTTGACTTGAGAAAGTTGACAACTGTGAAACAAAATAATGTGACACTCTTGCAGACAATGCATCATCTTGGAGTAAAAGAGGAATTATTCGATGAACTGTTCGTTCATTGGAATTTTTAACTATTAGAATAATCTATAATGACCCAGTGAGTAAACTACTGTGTGAAGCTCAAGCAAGTAAATGGCGTCACAGGCGTCAGTGTGATGCAGCTAGGCTGCCTCCTAATGAAGATCCATTTAGACAATATTGACTTCGAAGCCACTTGTAGACTTACGAATACGAGAGTGCGAAGTCAACAAAATGTCTGCTTTCTAGAAGATCTGAGTGGAAGAGAAGACAATTTGGACTGCAACCTGTCGCACACAGAATACCCCTTTTCTCAGTTGGAGTAGAGTTGCCTCAGGCCAAAATAAGGTTTGAAGAGAAATCAGATGGGGAAACAGAAGAAGAAAATGTCCATTCCAAAGTGTATGACTCAGCTACAGAAGACACCGATGCAGATGAAGTATTTGGTGCTTGAGTGTTTTACGATAGGAGATGTATAGAGATGATTATGCGCTTAGCATAATATTGTTTACTTAAAAAAAAAAACATTTTTACTTATATTAATACATTGTGCTTACTCTGCAAGATCTAACGTATCACAATAATAAAGTGATAGAATCAATGTTAACCATATTTATATTTTCATATTTTTTTCATAATTACTATTACATTTTCAGATTAAAGTGAAATGTATAGATTCATTAATTGTCGGTCCAACAACACCTTAAATGTGGAAGTTGCCCAAGTAAAGGTAAAAATTTTTGTTTTTTTCTTACTGTTAACACTAGTCGCCATTTTTTAAAATGGCGTCCAAACACCCAAATTACAAAAATGGCACCCATGCTAAATTTCATTCTTAACATGTCAAAAATAAACAACAAACATAAAAAAAAAGTTCCCCTCAAAAAACGCACGGACTTCGGTTTTAGATCGGACTATAATCTTAGCCACATAGAATTCAATGCTTGCTACCTTCGTGGTGCTAGCGGTATAACCAATGATGCCAGATGGTCGAAAATTATTTCCCCAAACTGGTCTTCAAATTTCCCCAAATCAGGGTTTTTTTTCGAAAAAATCCCCAACTTGATCTCTACTAAAAAGGAAAAATAAAAATTTTTCAAAAAAAGAAGTATATATATATATATATATATATATATATATATATATATCAAGCAGATTTAAGCTCAGATTTTTCCCCAAATGAGGGCAATATTTGAAAAATATCCCCAAATAACAATTTCGCTATTTAAAATCCCTCGTCGTAGGGATAAATCATTACGCTGCCAACATTTACAAAGTTGAACTCCCCAGATTTGTCCCCAAAAACTTTAGAATTCCCTACAAACATTTGGTTCCCAAAAGCCTCAGAACTACCCAAATTTAGGACAAAATTTTCAATCTGGCTCCACTGGGTATTCCTGGAAGCAAATTATGAATTTTTGTGTTTTGGAACTGGAACTGGATTATAGCATTAATGGAGCACCTAGAAGTCAACTTCTTTATCTCCGGTCTACATTATATAGTCTTTAATTAGATCCCAGGAAAAATAAAGTGTTAGTAAGCAGTAAAGACTGCATTAAAAAAATTAAAGTAAGGGGTCTAGAAAAATAAATAACAAATAGTTCACAGATCCAAAGCAAAAAAAAAAAAACATGCCGTGGAAAAGTCGGTCAAAAAGCAGGAAACTCTGATCAAAAAAGAAAAAAAGGCACCTTTCAGTGACCATACAATAGTCTAATAAATTAAAGGAGAGAGTTTTTTATATAAGAAATGGTAATCGAAAAAATATTTTAAAAGTTAGAAAATCAAATAAGTTGACGGTATTAAAATTCAGATAAAAAGCAAAGAAATCAAAAGATTTCAACGATTTTTGGTGTCGCCATCTGTAGGCAATAAGATGAAGAAATGGGATAGGACTAGATAAATTGAAAAATCGGCTAAGAGAAGTAAACTTAATTGTGAGTTAAGGATGGGATTTCATCAGAGAATTTTTCGAATTCGCTAATGATGACACAAATTTTGTCGAGAGGATTGTCATGGTTTTTAATTTTTTGGGCTATTTTTTTAATAAAATTAATAAATTTGGCAATTTGAAAAATTTCCTTTAGGTCTTTGAAAGTATTAAAGATTTCTCCTAATTCGTTTACGACTGGAATAGAAGATCGATCATTATTGCTAGAATTTTCAGAATTTGGTAGTTTTGGGATTGCAGGGCATTATGGCAAGTTTTGCATCGAGACGAATCACATTTTCTAAAAAGAAGGTACATATAAACATTCCTGTACCGAGCACAATACTGTTTATTAACAAAGTATTTCTTGCCAGGCACGACAAACTTACTAAGAACATTCATATCATAAGAAATATTTTTGGGAATATAAATTAATTTGTTTTAAGTTAAATAAAATTAACCTAACATTACAAAGTTTAAATACAATAATTCAATTTGAAAATAATAAATCTTGATTAATCCATGCATTTCCAATAGGGAAAAAATATATATATATATATATATATATTAAATTTTTAATCTTTTCCCATTTATTTTTAAGTTATATTCATAGTAAATTATTTACAATATTTACTTAAACTTCCAAACTAAAACAAGCATCAGCTTAAAGAAAAACTTAGGCCTAGCAAAACACCAATTCATTTAATGATAACAAGTATCCCTACATAGGTCCACTGCTCTCCGCTGAAATATATAAAAGAAAATCAAAAAACATTTTACGGTGTCAGTAGGTTACTTGTTCTAAATATATATTAAATTTAAGAATTTTACTAACGCGCAGCAAAATTTGTTCCAAAGTATTTTACTCATTATTTCCTTCACCACTTTTTTAAAAATATTTTTCTTTTGTTCATGTGTCCATAACCACATATCGAAGAAAAAAAAAAAAAAAAAAAAAAATCCATTACAAATAAATTGATGCGAAAAAAGTGTTCTCTAGAATGAATAAATATGTTGGCATGTACGTCATTATATCAATTTTATATTTCTAAGATTCACGTTACGCAAACAAAAACAAATTTTATTAATATATCTTGAATAAATAGTAAATAAAATAATAGCTGCCACGCTATCTTAATTTATTCTGGAATGTTGTCAGTGGCCGCCCACTTTCACAGCACCTTTTTTTATAGAGTGATTATCTTCTAACAGAATTGATATTATATACTGTAGAAAATTACTCTGAAATGAAAGTGGTGCAAAAAAAAAAAAAAAAAAAAAAAAATGCAGGTATTAATAGCACTCTGCAATAAATTAAGGAAGTTTCCAGTTGTGTGAAATATATAATAAATAAATTTCAATCTAGTTATATATTATAATGTTTATATACAAGACCCAAAATTACAGCAAAAAGATTTTAAAAGCGATAAGGCGTATCCCAAGAATTCAGAATTGCATAAAAACCAATGTCCGCAAGTGTCGTTTTAACTCTTTGAGAACTGGCTTAGTAAATATTTTATAACATATGTTGGTGTGGCTTTTAAATTTTGAATTTTAACAAAAAAAAATTTTTCCCCTTGCAAGTGGTTACATAAAAAAGTATACCTACTTTTATTTATCTTTCTAATCGGTTTATTTAAAGCATAAAATGTATTAATAGAAATATTGTGTATATTTTTTATAATAATAGATATTATAAAATTTTAAGATTTACCAGGTAGGCGTAGTTCAAATAACCAAAAACTAGACTACACAAGAACAGTCTATAATACTCATACATGGCAGTAAGTGTTAAAAAACACCAGAATGTATTTGTTCTTTAAATGTTTAACTTCAGTCATAAATTACTATGTATTCCTCATTCTTTCAGCTATTAGAGGGGTCGTAGTCTCCTCCCTTTTTTCAGGACTCTCTCGGAGATGAGAAATTTTCTTCTTTTTTGCCACCAATAATTTCATGTAGAAATACTTCTAGTATACTTATAGAAATGTGCTATGATTATATAGAGTAGAGATTATTTTATGAAATTAGTGGTAGCAATAAATTTGACAATTTCTTATTCAGTAGCGTGTTCTGAAAAAAGAGCGGAGACTACGACCCCTGCTATTATCTGCTTCCACTTATAGCTTGTAATTCTGCGTTTGTACTGCCCACATCTGTTCAAAATACCCCAAAACAGAGGGTTAAGGGGACATTTGAGGGCATGGGCTTCTGTACATATCTGAATTGGTTAATCAGTTGCCCATATCAACTTTGATATAATGGACATATAACGTCTGAAAATTCGTTAAAATACAATAAAAAATTTGATAAAAGTCACGGTTATAGCAGGTTTTAACGGGCCTCCTTCCACTCCTTTGTCGTTACTACACTTTTACTGAAACTTAAATATAGATTCCTCGAGAACAGGCTTACGAGGATTAACAGTTTATGCTTAAAAAAAAAAAAAAAAATCACGTTAGATTATGCCCTCTCGAATGAGCATCATTTAATTAATTTCTATTATTACATTATTGGGATGGTCTCCTCTTACACCCTTACAAGCAGGTAAGGGTAGTTGTGATTTTCGGGAGAAAAAGAAAAAAAAAAAAAAAAAAAAAAAAAAGGAACTGCAAAGGCATTGGAGGTGACGTGAAAGGGGAAACTTTTAAATAACAAATAGGAGGGTGATTCTTAGCTCGTTGGAAGTTCTAAGTGATTCAAATTAAATTTGCACGATTTTTACAGCTTTCCCTACGACTTGAAATAATAATAATAATAATAAAATAAATAAACAATACATATATATGTATATATTTGTATATCATTTGTAAACTCCATAAAATGTTACCATAAGACATTCTTAAATGATTGTCTTTTGAAGACATTTTAATGATTTCACAAACTTCTTGCATTAGAAATTTCAAAGTCAGCTTCCTTAGATACGCCCCCATTGCATCCGAATCTTAAATAAATCAAGCAAAGTTGACTTCACAATCATTCAATATTTTTTTTTTTTTTTTTTTTTTTTTTTTTTTAGTTCTCTAAAACTTTGATGCAATCCCGAAATACAGATAAGAGGGTGGGAACTATTTGCAGTATATATTATTATATTGGATCCTTCTGGTAATGAGCATGCGCGGGTGTTCTCAAATGCTAAGCGAGTTGGAAGGTCTCAGAAATTGAGGAATTGCCGTGCCTCCCTTCTATTAACAATTATTTTAAAGAAATATTTTCAGAGAACTTTTTTTTTCTCCTTCTGAAACACTTTTTTAAAATAATAAAAATCTCAGAATCGTCATTATTATTACATTTCAAAGTCAACTTCTATAAATTAAAAAATGTAGGATTTAAAACAGGTTAAAGTAAATTTTTAAAAGTGTGGATAGTCTTCATTAATAAAAATATTCATATAATATATATGTATATATATATATAGGAATTTTATCATAACAATGCTTTTAAATGGTTTAATTTTTATATTATTTATTTTGTATAACATTTTTCCACATATATATTTATTATTATTTCAAGATACACATTTAAGATAATAGAAATGTATAAGATGCAATAATTCCAAAAGCATATTTATTAGAGTTTTTTTTTATTTCCTTTTTATCAATTTTTCACATAGAATATTCTCTAAGGAAGCTTCAAATTGATACAAATTATGTAGAAAATTGGTTTGAAATTAAACTATGTATATTTTCCTATCCTTCATATATTGATGATTAATATTTCGAATTAATTTATAATAATAATAAAAATAATAGTAATAATAATAAAAATAATAATAATAATATTTTCAGTTGTAAAATGAAATATCTTAACAAAAGCAGTATATTTATATTATTTTACACATTTTCTAGTTATATTCATGCCTCCCAAAGTAAAATAAATGATTATAAATTATGCGTTACTATCAGTAAATTTTAAAGAAAGTAAATTTGAATTAGTTTAAATTGTATATATTCAGCTACACAAATTATGTATTGTATATAGACAAAATAAATTAATTAATTAATTTATAAAATAAATTAATAAATAAATAAATATAAAGTATAATAATAATAATAATAATATAATTACAACAATAATAATAATAATGATAATAATAATAAAATAAATAAAAAATAAAATAAAATAAAATAAATTAAAAAGAAAAAGTGTAAAATTTTTCTAACAAATATTCTAGATATTCTGTTTAATATTAAGTTAGAATTTTATTGAATATAAAAAATAAGTGTTTAAAAGTGGACAGCTTATAAACTGAGTAAATGAGAGATAATGTTGCCATTTATAAACATTAAGACGATGAATTATGTTTTTTATCCTCTCCCCTTCCTTTCTGTCAATCTTTCGAATTTTATTACTAATATCTAATTTAGAAGTAGCCAGCTGTATGAAAATGTAGTTCTATCTTAGTGTTATATGTAAACATTGTACTTACTATGTAGAGAGGGGCGTTATTTCATGTAACATAGTGAGTAATATTATTATTGCATTGTAGCCTATTAGCACTGTAATATATTACAAAAAATATCCTATTAAAAAAAATAATATTTTCAACTTTATCTCTGCACGCGAAATAGACAAGAAATTTCTGGTGATAAAACTGATATAATACACCATTATACAAGTAAAAAGCTTGAATTATTTCTTTTATATAATTACTTTTTTTTTTTTTTTTTTTACAAAATACAAAAGCAATATTATGAACGCCGGCTAAAGAGTCGCATCAGACTTGCTGCGCAGATGTTCGAATCGATTCGTTACTTCACGAAAATAATAGGTCTGAAATCTCAGTAAGGAATACAGACGATGTCATGCAATCTGTTACTCAGTGATATTCTGAATCAATAATATCTTACCATCTCCAAGTTCATAAAATTATCGTTAAAAAAATAATACAGCTGCAGATGTATTGTTTTTTTAACATTAATTTTGTAATGATAATATTTTCTAGAATGTATTACGTGTATTAATCAAAATAATTTTAATAAGCAAGATAATTTTAACGTTTAGGACAAATACATCGTGCTCATATTAATTTAGAAATGATTTTATTTGGTGTTGATTATTTTTCATGGGATAATAAAACCGTTTGAATAAAAAACTTTGATACCATGGTTTGACTAAATAGTGTTAATTTATGCAGCTAGCATGAGATAGGTAAGGGGTGATTATTAGATGTTGATTGCTATTTCGTCATGAAGGTGAGGAATGGCATTACACTTGCTAGGATTGGATTCGCTTGAGTATTGGAAACAGATGTTTCGGAAGTGTGATAACTGAAAGGAAGGAGTGTTTGTTTATATTTTAATTGCTTATAGCAGGTAGAATTGAAAATGCGTAATGGCATACAGCATTGATTGTGGTTTTATTAAGAATAATTTGAGAAGAAAATTGAATATTTATTTATTTTTACTGTTTAGCTTTTCTTCACTTTTTTTTTTTTTAATCTGATTTTTTCTTGAGACTATTTTTTAGATTTAAAATGAGTAAAGGTGTTAAGAATAGTTAATTATGCTCTTATGTTAAAATTAAGTGTCTGAGAAAATAAATCATTTTATGCAATTTTTGTAAGCAAAATCTATATTTTTTAACAAGTGCTTCTAATTTTAGAAAACATATTCAAAGTGACTGTTTGCTAAGTATGAGTGAAAAACACTAATTTTCTTGTCAATCTGAAAAGTTCAAGTTCTTCGGAAAATCAAAAGAAACAGTCACTCGGTAGTTTAAAATTTGGGATGCCTTAAAGATGTTTCTTAAAATTTGCTACTATTATTTAATTGTTTTTTAATTACATATATGGCTTATAATATGAGAATTTTATTTTAATATTTATTTATTTATTTATCTATATATATATATATATATATATATATATATATATATATATATATATTTTTATTTTTTTTTCAGAAAACGTCTCTCGTGTACGTATTTCTTGATATTATTTGAAATATTCTGTTTTCGTGTTTAAAGGAATTGGTTTAATGAACCTTAAGTTTACTCGATTGGGACAAACGTTTGTGTAAAATTTTGACTCTACCACTATTTCATATCAGCGGCTTTTTTTTTTTTTTTTTTTTTCTTAAATTGAAGAAATTCTAGTGTTAAATAAAGTGAAGATTACTATTCGAAAGCATTGTGACTTAAGAACATGAACTGCATCCACTATGTAGGACACATGTATAGATTGTATATCATCGAGAAATGATTAGAAAGACATTACCCATATGTAAATTTAAAAAAATAATAGGTTATAAAAATAATATGTTGCAAAAACCTATTACCAAAGGAAGTATGGAACGAAGTAACCTATTGCTGAAAAGTAACTATTTATCCCATCTCTACTATGTAAGTCATACAACAATTTATTTATTTAATTAATTATACTTATTTTTTAGTTATATGTATTCCTTCTACTGTTAAATAAGTAAATAAATGAAAGTAAAATAAACAGAAAACATTAATTTACTTTTAGGCGTAGGTGTGATATATTATAATTTTTATAGTTCTTATAAGCAACACTATAACACATTTAAAAATTATTAAAGACTTCATAAAATACTGAAAATTCTATGTAGGCAAACAGTTTAATAATGTAATTTATTATTCGACAATTTTAATGGGGGAGAAAAAACACCTTAAAATATTAGATTAATTATATTTATTAATTTATTTTCAAATTATTATTATTATTATTATTATTATTATTATTTGTAGAAGTGTTTTATTTTGATAAAATAAAATGCCATAATGTAAAATAAAAAAAAGGGGGGGGGGGGTTCAGTATTAGTATAGGTATATGTTTTAATCAAGAAGGATAGTGTAAAAAAAAAAAAAAAAAAAAAGGACATGAATTTTTATTTAATCTTTAATGCAAACCTCCTACATAGTTGAAGAGTCTGATCCCCTTTGATACCCCCACCCCCATCCTACTGATTTAACACACATTTCAAATTTTCATCATTTGATAATAATATTACTTTTATTTATTTATTTATTTTAAATATAAAAATAAAGTAAAGTCTTTATTGTAGTCATACAGTACAATATATAATTATTAGATTATATTAAATTAATACCTAGAAGTAAACTAATACTTCCTGTTTATTTTACTTTTATTATTATTGTATTACTATTATTATTATTTAACATTGGGAGGCATGAATATTACTAGAAAACCTATAAAAATAAATGGATAAATAAAATGTTTTTATTACTATATAGGTAACTTGTATTAATACAGAGATGCCAATTTATTACGGATTGTCCGTAATCTTAATACCGGTATTTTTGTAATATATTCTTTTGTAATAATTATCTGCAATTTAATAGGACAAGTTATACTTTTTCTTTATTGTGGTATGAAATTGATTTTTCGCTAGTAGTAACTTGGCATCTCTGTTAATATAACACTGATATAACTACTATATAGGTACCTTGTATTAATATAATACTGATATAAAATTAAATTCGCATACAGATGGCAACTTATAAAGGTAAGTTGATCCTCTTAATGTTTATTAGTGATAAACATTAATTTTCATTTGCTGAAATTTTTAGATGTCTCATTTAAGTACTTTTAAACAAAATAAAATTCTCATCTAATAGTGATGGGATTATCGCAAATGCTTGTCGGGGAAAATTGTAATTTTCCGTGTTATGAATAGTGTATAATATGTACAGTTTAATATCTAGAGGTTAAATTATTTTAAATGTACCCTCTTTAAAATTTATTGATGATAATGTAATGGAATTTAAAACTGAAATACTTATATTTTCTTAATGTTGTAAAGTAACCAGAAAAATAGTAATAAGCAGTATTACATGAAGGATATGAACGTGTATATAATGTAAAATCAATTTTCTACTTAATTTTTATCAGTTTCAATCTTTCATAAGAAGTACTAGATGTGAGAATTTAATATACGGAAAATTACAAAACGCTAATATAATTATGGATTTATTATATCTCATACATTTCTGTTATTTTAAATATGTATCCATAAAAAAAAAATCATAAAAATATCTGCAGAGAAATTTTATACAAATAAATAAATAAAAATACAAATTAAACTTTTTAAAAATGTTGAAGTAAAATTACTGGGAAAAAAAAAAACAGGTAATTTATTAATATTTTTTATTAATGAAGACCTCCTACACTTTTAAATATTTATTTTAATCTGTTTTTAAATCACACATTTTTTTAATTAATGGAAATTGATTTTAAAGTAAAATAACTCCTTTTTTATTATTTTAAAATGGAAAAAAAAGAAAAAGTTCACTGAAAATGTTTGTTTAAATTAATCGTTAATAGAGGGCTGCTCCTTAATTTCTGAGACGTTCTTCCTCACTTCGCAACCCCATCGGTAGGATGGGGACAGAAGCGCCCTTTTAACACGACAAATCTTAAAACATCCATCCATCACTTAGTACCTTTTAAGGCCCAAGAGGCATTACAAGAATATTTATGCACTAGCGTCTCGCCACAGCGCCGGCTCCCTACGAAAATGTTGAATAAATTGCCTTGGCAGGTTTGGCATGCTGCAATTTGGCGATGCACTGCTACATTTCTGAATTGTTGTAAGTTGTAAGATTGTTTACCATATGCGTTAGATGTGTATAGTAGTTCATATTGAATTGAATTACTAATTTTTTTTTTTTTTTTTTTTTTGTAACAGTAACTTTATTTTTAGGAAAATTAAAGGGAAAATTAAAATGTTTTATTAAAAAATAACAACTTTTTATTTTTTTTATTTTTAGGAAAATTAAAGATAATTAAAAACATTAACTAAAAACTTTTTTAAAAAACAAAACCGCCATTTCCTTGAAATATCTTCAATACAGATTTAAATTTATTGCATTTTTTTTTTTTTTTTTTTTTTTTCTCTAATACTGTTTATTATTACTTTTATTTTGCTCTTTTTAATTAAAAAAAAAATTTTTAAATAGTAAACAGAAATTATTTTATTTAAATTTAAATTATTATTTATACTTGTTTAAATTTGTTAAATATGTTATTTAAATTACTTCTTTTCAAATGACACCCCCTCCCCCCTAAATATTTCTGTCCATGTTTTATTACAAAAATTGCAATTTATGAATTTATAGACTACAGAGAGAGTTTGAAAAATAGACCAGGTAAAATGTTTTATTAAAAAATAACAACTTTTTTTTTTTTTTTTTTTTTTAGGAAAATTAAAGATAATTAAAAACATTAACTAAAAACTTTTTTAAAAAACAAAACCGCCATTTCCTTGAAATATCTTCAATACAGATTTAAATTTATTGCATTTTTTTTTTCTAATACAGTTTATTATTATTTTTATTTAGCTTTTTTTAATTAAAAAAAAAAAAAAAAAAAAACCTTGAATTACGATACAAATTTAAAATATGTAAAATATTTATTTTTATGTTTAAATAGTAAACAGAAATTATTTTATTTAAATTTAAATTATTATTTATACTTGTTTAAATTTGTTAAATATGTTATTTAAATTACTTCTTTTTCAAATGACACCCCCTCCCCCCTAAATATTTCTGTCCATGTTTTATTACAAAAATTGCAATTTATGAATTTATAGACTGCAGAGAGAATTTGAAAAATAGACCAGGTAAAATGTTTTATTAAAAAACAACAACTTTTTTTTTTTTTTAAGGAAAATTAATAGATAGTTAAAAAACTTCTTTAAAAACGAAACTGTCATTTTCTTAAAATAGCTTCAATACAAATTTAAATTTATTGCATTTCTTTATTTCTTTTTTTTTTTTTTTTTTTTAATCTATTAAACAGTTTGTTTTATTTTACTTAACTTAAAAAAAAAAAAAAAAAAAAAAAAAAAACGTGGATCACATTAAAAATTTATAATAGAATTTTTAAATATGTAAAATATTTATTCTTATTTTTATGTTTAAATAGTAAACAAAAATTATTTTATTTAAATTTTAATTATTATTTAAACTTATTTAAATTTATTATACACGTTATTTAAATTACTTCTTTTTAAAATTCCTTTAATGCAAAGATGTTTCAAATGATAAAAACACTCCCCCCTCCCTAAATATTTCTTTCCATATTTTATTACAATAACTGCAATTTATGAATTTATAGACTACAAAGAGAATTTAAAAAACTGACCAGGTAAAAAGTTTTATTAAAAAAAAAAGCAACTTTTTTTTTTTTTTTTTTTTTTTTTTTTTTAAGGAAAATTAATAGATAATTAAAAATAAATTAATAAATAAAATAGCTAAAAAAGTTCTTTAAAAGCGAAACTGCCTTTTAAATATTTTATTTAAATTAGTTCTTTAAAGAAGAAAAAAAAAATGTCTCAACAAACATTTATGAATGCATTTTTAAGGAGTTAGTGCTTTTTCTTGGTGCTCAGGGCAGGGGCCCCAGGTTCCCGTGCTATAGTCAGGCTTTGACTACAGACGGAAACTTGTTGTCAAAACCTTTTTAATATTTTTTATTTAGATGGAAAAAATAAATAAATAAATAAAAATACTACCAAAATATCAGTTTAAAAAAAATTTCTTTTAGAATTTGAAATCTGTATTTCAAACAAATTTCTTATTCTAAATGTATTGCACTGGCAAAGAGATTCTGTCATCCAAGGTGATAGATGGTAGGCGCTAACTTTGAATCAGGTACACACTTGTTAACCTAGTTGTGCGACTTTTCCATGGTCTTCTTAGGAACTCGCATTAGAATATGCTAGGTCACCTTAAAAAGACTGCCCAGAGAACATCTCATTCAGGCCTAATCCCACATTCAGAAACAAACTTTTGAAGATTCTGTAGAAAAATTGCTGCCTTGTGCTGATGCATTCACGTTGCACATTTGCCTGTTTTTTTTTTTTTTGGTCTGATGGCGAGTCCTGCTTTATTAAATTGAAATAATTGTTGAATGCTTTTACAATTTGAGGAGTTTTCTTATTTTCTTCACATTAATTAACTTAAATAACTCCCATAAAAATATTTTTCTTAAATCTTCGCAGGATTTAGTATTAAATAAAAAAGCAATTCTCTATGTAGTGTATTAATTCATAAATTGCAGTTATTTTAATAAAATATGGAAAGAAATATTTAGGAGGGGGGGGGGGTTGTCATTTGAAACATCTTTGCATTAAAGGAATTTAAAAAAGAAATATTTTTGACAAATTTAAACATGTTTAAATAATAATTAAAATTTAAATGAAATAAATTTTGTTTAGTATTTAATCATAAAAATAAATATTTTACATATTTAAAAATTCTATTATAAATTTTTATTGTAATCCATGTTTTTTTTTTTTTTTTTTTTTTTTTTAAGCTAAATAAAATAAAATAAACTGTTTAATAGATAAAAAAGAAAAAAAAAAAAAAAAAAAAAAAGAAATGCAATAAATTTAAATTTGTATTGAAGATATTTTAAGAAAATGGCTGTTTCGTTTCGTTTTTAATTTTTTTTTTCCTTTTAATTATTTATTAGCTTTCCTAAAAAAAAAAGGTTGTTATTTTTTTAATAAAACATTTTACCTGGTCTATTTTTTAAATTCTCTTTGTAGTCTATTCGTTCATAAATTGCAGTTATTATAATAAAATATGGAAAGAAATATTTAGGGAGGGGGAGGGGGGGGGCTGTCATTTGAAACATCTTTGCATTAAAGGAATTTTAAAAAGAAGTAATTTAAATAACATATTTAACAAATTGAAACAAGTTTATATAATAATTAAAATTTAAATAAAATATTTTTTGTTTATTATTTAAACATAAAAATAAATATTTTACATATTTTAAATTTGTTATGAAATCCAAGGTTTTTTTTTAAGCTAAGCAAATAAATAAATAAACTAAATAAGAGATTTAAAAAAAAAAAAAAAAAGAAAAAAAAAAAAAAAAAAAGAAAAATGCAATACATTTAAATCTGTATTGAAGATATTTAAAAAAAAATGGCAGTTTCGTTTTTTTTTTTTTTTAATTAATTTTTTAAAATTATCTATTTATTTTCCTAAAAATAAAGTTACTGCTAAAAAAAAAAAAAAAAAAAATTAGGAGTGGGGATGTTTTTGTCAATTGAAACATTTTTGTATTAAAGGATTACACATAAATTAAGAAAATGTGCTAAAAGGGTGATGCCTCGCCAAACTCTGTTCACCTTGTTCGAATCCAACAACTTTCAAAAATCAAAGTTTGTACGCATGCTCAGTTAGCATTTTTGAAGGGAGCCGGCGCTGCGGTGAGACGCTAGTTATCTATGCTAGGAAACAATCATCGAAACCGTGCCACATTAAAAGCTCACTGTCAGAAAAATAAATTCGTACATTGGTGTGAATGTAGTAATTTGCAAAAAGTATTTTAATTTACTCTAACTTTCGTGGTAACTCTGAAACTACGCTTTACTGCTACTTATTGTCACCTCCCCCCCCCCTTTGTATTCTTATTTCATTCTTTCAGGGATGGAACACGGGCGCAGAATTCATACCGGAATGTGTTTAAGAAATTTCTCTACCTATAATATCGTCGATTTAAGAGGTAGAAAATTATCTTACATTGATAGTGGTATGAATTCTGCGCCCGTGTTCCATCCCTGTTCTTTGTAATCATTTTGCTCCTGTATGTGACTAGCAATTAAAAAAAAAAAAAAATAAAAAATAAAAAAAACTTTACCTAGGTTATTATATTAGTTTGTTAAAGCTTTAAGACTGATAATAGTATAATCAGAATAAAAGTATGTATAAGCTAATTCCATGGCAAAGGGAATGTTAGTTACGCACACAGATGAGATTCCCATTTTCATTTATTTATTTATTTATTTTTATTATTAGTAGTAGTATTTCCATATAGGAATCTTTATAGTATTTTTAAAGCCTTTTCTATTCTATTTTTGTATCAGGCGATTCATTATCCTTAAAATAGTCAAAAAGTAATTTACTTTTTGATTTATTATTTAATATTTTCCAATTATTTATATAGAAGTAAATAATATTTTTTTCTGAATAATGACAGAAATTATTAAAAGGGTGCTAAATGAATGGCTATCGGTATAAACTTTGATACTATAGCTACAAAAATTATCCAATTAAGTAAAGTTACGATTCACTGTAATCGGCTCTTTTTCTTTAAAACATGCCTGCTTGTTTTTCACTGTTGAATAATCCAAAATACTTTAAAAGAGCATTTTTACTTTTTTCTTTTTTTAAATCTTCTAAATGCGAATATTTTGCTTTCTTTAGCGTTATTTATAGGGGTATTGTGGTCTAGAGAGAGACCTAAAATTTGGGCGTTTTCTGGAGTTCGACGATGATAATAATAATAACTATAATAATTATAAATAAACATTTTTACCATTTATTTTTCAAAAGATATTTATTGTTATTTTAAAACTATACAAAAAATAAATAAATAAATAAATAAATAAATAAAAATGAGATTAAGAAATTGAAATAAATATTTACTAGCTGGTAAAAGGGGGAGGTGTTCTGATTCACAAGATTGCAGGGTTGCAACATTTTAATTTATTCCGAAACATTTTTAACCGCGCATTTATTTGTGACCACTTTTTAAAGTAAGTTATTTCTTCTTCTTTTTTTATCGTAGTTACACATTGAAGAAACTATTCTCTCTCTCTCTCTCTATATATATATACATATGAAAGGTGCGAAAGAAAGGCGGGGCTAAAAATGCTCCGGAATATGTTAAAGTCAACTATGAATTTGGAGCCCTTCTGGTCATCATTATATCTATATCTATATCTTTATATACATATACAAGAAGATTTTAAATTACTAGGAATGTCGTTATAGCCCCTATCTAAGATGGGGGGGAGTGCAATCTTAAATTACACACTGTTCAAATGGAAGAAAAAAAAAAAAGCTTTTTAAATACTTTTTTCACAATTCTTAATTAAAAGAATAATTATAAAATAGTAATAGGGGCAGGTTAAAGGTTGGTACAAATTTTGAAGTCAATTGTTTAAACCAAACTTAAGATTTCATATCAGACGTTTTGAGAACAGTGCTTTAAAAAAAAACGCAAATGAAGTTTTGAGTAATAGCTACAAGCATCTACAACGGTCGCGGAATAATTTTAGCCCCGCCTTTAGTTCGTATTACTTTCTTAAAAGAAAAATTTCCTCCAATTTATAACTTCCATAAAATAACAAAAAATTGCCCTTTTTAAAAAAAAAAAAAAAAAAAAAAAGTGGTTTGAAATAAAGGCGGGGCTAAAAATAGTCCGGAATAAATTAAAATTTTGGCATCTATGCGTTTTACTTAAATTTTGTCAATTGACGACTTAATATGACTTTTGTTGTTAATCAATTTACATACAAACGCACGCGCTCACACACAGGGGGGAAAAATGTAATGTCAAAAATGTAATGTAAAAAAATGTAATATAATGTCTTAGTAAAGTACATTTTTATTTTTCCGATTAATATGGTTACATTATGTTATATGCATGCATTTTAAACATTTTTGTGTTTCAGTTGTGCATTATCTAGATTTCATTCTTATTAATCAAAATTTAAATATTAGGTTTGCTAGATTTCTGAACACACAAAAAGAAAGGGGGGGGGGGAATTCTGACTAGAATACTCCTTTTAGTTTTTTTTTTAACTAGGTCTTTAAGAAATATCTTGATAAGTTGGCTTATTTATTTACATAGTATCAGAAATGACCGGACCTAAACTTAAACGAACTATTGCAAAATTGGAAGTTATAAAACGTTGACGATGTAAATAAAGGGGACAATACCTAATCCCGCGGACAGTCGTGTCCAATGTTATTCTATGAGAAAATTTGTTGCGATAATTGCACATTACCTAATGTATATTTTTTAATTCTGTTTTCGCAGTCAGAAAATTCATAATTGTTAAATGAGTACTCATTTTTGAAAAATTCATTTTTTTTTTTTTTTTTTAACATTTTAATTTTGAGATCAAAAATGCGATTTTTCACACAAAATGCATTTTTCTCATTTTCTACTCGCAAAATAAAATATTAAAATAAAAAAAAAAACAATTTTGGAAGACAAGTATTAATTTAACGCTTATGAATTTTCTAAATGTGAAAATAGAATTGAAAAATATTCATTAGGTAATGAGTAATTATGTATACAAATTTTCCCATAGAATAACATGGGCCAAGGCTGTCGGAGAGATTAGGTATTGTCCGCTCTTAAGAATCATGTCACTGATATTTTTTCATACTTGCAAACATTCTATTTAATAGTCTGTAATATTGCTGTTCCCGCCCCCCTTTTTTACACACTACTTGATTTTTAGAGTACTTTTCTGCAATTGTAATTATGATTAAATAAGAACGAAAATATTCTAAAAGAAAGGCAGATACTAACAATATTACGGAAATTAATTAGAAGGCTGACAGCTATGTTTTTTGACGAGATATTAAAAATATGCTGTGAAATACTCTTTTGATTGAAAAACGAAAGTTTAAAAATATTTATAAGTTACAGATTGCTGAAGAAATGACTGAATATCCGAAGTATGTGATTATTGATAAAAACAAGTTGTCAGAGTTCTTAAACTTTATTGAGTTCATTTTTTCTCGAATTAAAAAAAAAAAAAAAAAAAAAAAAACTATTTTATTTTTATTTTATTTTTTTCGGAAGAAAACACACTTTATATATTTTTATACATGTTTTTAATTATGTGATTGATAAACTGTGCTTCGAATTATAATTTTTATTATATTGGATCCTTCTGCTAATGAGCATGCGCGGGTGTTCTCCTCAAATGTTAAGCGAGTTGGAAGGTCTCAGAAATTGAGGAAATGCCGTGCTTCCCGTCTATTAACAATTATTTTAAAGAAACATTTTCAGAGAATTTTTTTTTCTTCTTTTGAAACACTTTTTTTTTAAATAATAAAAAATCTCAGAATCGGAATTATTAAATTTCAAAGTCAACTTCTAAGAATTAAAATATATAGGATTTAGAAACACATTAAAATAAATGTTTAAAAGTTTGGGTGGTCTTCATTAATATGAAGTATTCATGTAATATATATATATATATATATATATATATATATAGGGATTTTATCATAAGAATACTTTTAAGAAATTTAATTTTTATATAATTTATTTTGTATGGCATTTTTCCACTGATATATTTATTATTATTTCAAGATACACATTTAAGATAATAGAAATGTATGAGATGCAATAATTCAAAAACCATATTTATTAGAGTTTTTTTTATTTCCTTTTTATTAATTTTTCACATAGAAAGAAGAAAGAAAAGCTTCAAATTGATACAAATTATGTAGAAAATTGGTTTGAAATTAAACTATGTATATTTTCCTATCCTTCATATATTGATGATTAATATTTTGAATTAAATTATGATAATAATAGTAATAATAATAATAATAATTTCAGTTGTAAAACGAAATATCTTAACAAAAGCAGTTTATTTATATTATTTTACACATTTTCTAGTTACATTCAGGCCTCCCAAAATGAAATAAAAAATTATGAATTATGCGTTATTATCAGTAAATTTTAAAGGAAGTATATTTGAATTAGTTTAAATTGTATATATTTAGCTACACATATTATGCATTATATATAGACAAAATAAATAAATTAATTAATTTATAAAATAAATAAATAAATAAAAATTAAATTAAATTAATAAACAAATAATAATAATAATAATAATAATAATAATAATAATAATATGATAATGGTAATAAAAATATAATTACAAAAAATAAAATGAAATAAATAAATAAAAATTAAATTTAAAAAAAATTAAAAAAAAAAGTATAAAATTTTTCTAACAAATATTCTAGATATTCTGTTTAATATTAAGTTAGAATTTTATTGAATGTAAGAAAGATGTGTTTAAAAGTGCACAGCTTATAAACTGAATAAATGAGAGGTAATGTTTGCCATTGATTAATAAACATTAAGACGATGAGTTAAGCTTTTTATCCTCTGCCCTTCCTTCCTGTCAATATTTCCAATTTTATTACTAATATCTAATTTAGAAGTAGACAGCTGTATGAAAATGTAGTTCTATCTTCTATATGTAAACATTGTACTTACTATGTAAATCATAAAACAATTTATTTATTTATTTTATTATATTTATTTTTTAGTTATATGTATTCCTCCTACTGTTAAATAAGTAAATAAATGAAAGTAAAATAAAGAGAAAACATTAATTGTGTGACATATTATAATTTTATAGTTATAAGCAACACTATAACACATTTAAAAATTATTAAAGACTTCATATAATACTGAAAATTCTATGTAGGCAAACAGTTTAATAATGTAATTTATTATTGGACAATTTTAATGAGGGAGAAACAACACCTTAATATATTAGATTAATTATATTTATTAATTTATTTTCAAATTATTATTATTATTATTATTATTATTATTTGTAGAAGTGTTTTATTTTAATAAAATAAAATGCCATAATGTAAAAGAGAAAGGGGGGTGTCAGTATTAGTATAGCTATATGTTTTAAAAAAGAAGGATAGTGTAAAAAAAAAAAAAAAAAAAAAAAAAAAAATCATGCAATTTTTATTTAATCTTTAATGCAAGCCTCCTACATAGTTGAGGAGTTTGATCCCCTTTGATACCCCCCCCCCACCCTACTGATTTGAAAACATATTAAATTTTCATCATTTAATAATAATAATACTTTTTTTTTTTTTTTTTTTTTTTTTTTAAATATAAAAATAAGGTAAAGTCTGTATTGCAGACATAAAATGCAATATATAATTATTAGAATATATTAAACTAATACCTAGAAGTAAACTAATACTTCCTGTTTATATTACTTTTATTATTATTATTATTTAACATTGGAAGGCATGAATATTACTAGAAAACCTACAAAAATAAATGAATAAATAAAATGTTTTTACTACTATATAGGTAACTTGTATGAATACAGAGATGCCAAGTTATTACGGATTGTCCGTAATCTTAATACCGGAATTTTTTAGCGTATTCTTTTGTAATAATTATCTGCAATTTAATAGGACAAGTTTTAGTTTTTCTTTCTTGTGGTATGAAATTAATTTCTTTTTAAATAGTAACTTGGCATCTTTGTTAATATAACACTGATATAACTACTATATAGGTACCTTGTATTAATATAATACTGATATAAAATTAAATTCGCATACAGATGGCAACTTATAAAGATAAGTTGACCCTCGTAATTTTTATTAGTGATAAAAATTAATTTTCATTTGCTCAAATTTTTAGATGTCTCATTTAAGTACTTTTTAACACATTAACCACCAAAACTAGAAATAATGATTTTTTTCTAAATACAAACAGTAATACTCATTATTTTGATCATACATAACAATAATTCAAAATAAAATTATTAAAATTAGTCTTATCTTACTACATACAAGGTGTTGTATTTGTACAACTTCAGTGGAATAAGAGTATAGAATTAATACAAATAAATGTTTAAGGAAATTTTTTTGAGTGAGCATAAAACAGAATAAACTACAGCTAACTACAAAAGTAATTATTTTATTACGAAAACGTTTTTTTCACAAGTTATGCTAACACATTCAAATATGAATATTTTCAAAACTTTTCACTTGAAATATGTTTCAAGTTTGAAATCCATTTTTAAACTTTAAACTTTTTTTCAGATCAATTTTTTTTGTAATAGAATAAACATCTATCATTTTTTTTACTTAACAACACTTAATATAAAACACCTTTTTTAGTTAACATTTAAACGCAATTATTCTGATGTTGTGTGAACGCAACACCAGCAGGTAATGGGTTAAAAGAAATAAAATTCTCATTTAATATTGATGGGATTATCGCAAATACTTGTCAGGAAAAATTGTAATTTTCCGTGTTATGAATAATCCATAATATGTACAGTTTAATATATAGAGGTTAAATTATTTTAAATCTACTCTCTTTAAAATTTATTGATGATAATGTAATGGAATTTAAACTGAAATATTTTATTTATTTTTTCTTAATGCTGTAAAGTAACCAGAGAAATAGTAATAAGCAGTATTACATGAAGGATATGAACGTGAATATAATTTAATGTAAAATCAATTTTCTACTTAATTTGTATCAGTTTCAATCTTTCATACGAAGTACTAGATGTGAGAAATTAATATACGGAAAATCACAAAACGCTAATAAACATAATTATGGAATTATTATATCTCATATATTTCTATAATTTTAAAAATGTATCCAGAAAAAAAATCTGCAGAGAAATTTTATACAAATAAATAAATAAAAGTACAAATAAAACTTTTTAAAAATGTTAAAGTAAAATTACTGAAAAAAAAAAAAACCTGATAATTCATTAATATTTTTTATTAATGAAGACCTCCTACACTTTTAAATATTTATTAATCTGTTTCTAAATCACACATTTTTTTTTAATTAAAGGAAATTGATTTCAAAGTAAAATAACTCTGTCTTTTATTATTTTTTAAAGGGAAAAAACTAAAATTTACTGAAAATGCTTGTATAAATTAATCGTTAATAGGTGCCTACCCCTAAATTTCTGAGACCTTCTACCTCACTTAGCAACTCCCCTCAGTAGAACGGGTGCGCCATTTTAAAGCGACAGATCTTATTGTATACATCCATCACTTGGTGCCTTTTCAGGCATAAGCGACAATACAAGACTTTTTGTATTTCAATAAAAACTTGGGAAATCATGTCACATTGAAATTTGACTGTCAGAAAATTAAAATCGTACAATGGTGTGAATATAGTAATTTGCGAAAAAATATTTTAATTTACTCTAGCTTTCGTGGTAACTCTGAAACTACGCTTTACTACTACTTATCGTCATCCCCCCCCCCCCCCTTGTATTCTTATTTCATTCTTTGTAATCATTTTGCTCATGTATTTACCTAGCCATAGAAAAAAAAAAAATAAATAACTTAATCTAGTGTATTATATTAGTTTGTTAAAGCTTTAAGACTGATAATAGTATAATCAGAATAAAAGTATATATAAGCTAATTCCATGGCAAAGGGAATGTTAGTTACTCACATAGATGAGATTCCCATTTTCATTTATTTATTTATATTATTATCAGTAGTATTTCCATACAGGAACCTTTATAGTATTTTTATAGCATTTTCTATTCTATTTGTGAATCAGGCCATTCATTATCCTTAAAATAGTCAAAAAATAATTTACTCTTTGATTTATTATTTAATAGTTTCCAATTATTTATATAGAAGTAAATAATATTTTTTTCTGTATGATGACCGAAATTATTAAAATGGTGCTAAATGAATGGCTATCGGTATAAACTTTGATACTACTACAGCTACAAAAAGTATCCAGTTAAGCAAAGTTACGATTCACTGTAATCGGCTGTTTTTGTTAAAAATATGCCTGCGTGTTTTTCGCTGTTAAATAATCCAAAATACTTTAAAAGAGCATTTTTCTTTTTTCTTTTTTAAATCTTCTGAATGCAAATATTTTATTTTCTTCAGCGTTATTTATGGGGGTATTCTGGTCTACAGACCTAAAATTTGGGCGTTTAGTGGAGATCGACGATGATAATAATAATAATAATAATAACAACAATAATTATAAATAGATATTTTTACTATTTATTTTTAAAAAATATTTATTAATATTTTAAAAATATACAAAAAAAAAAAAAAAAAAAAGATTAAAAAAAAATAAAATTAAAATTTATAAGCTGGTAAAAGGGGGAGGTGTTCTGATTCACATGATTGCAACATTTTAATTTATTACGGAGCATTTTTAGCACCGCATTTATTTCTTACCACTTTTTAAAGTAAGTAATTTTTTCTTCTTGCTTTATCGTAGTTACTTATTGAAGAAATTATTCTCTGTCTCTCTCTCTCTGTATATATATATATATATACACATATGAAAGGTGCGAAAGAAAGGCGGGGCTAAAAATGCTCCTTAATAAATTAAAGTCAACTATACGTTTGCAGCCTTTCTGGTCATCTAAATATATATATATACATATACAAGAAGATTTTAAATTACTAACAATGTCGTTATAGCCCCTATCTAGGGAGGGGCACACACTGTTTAAATGGGAACACACTGTTTAAATGGGGAAAAAAAAAATAGCTTTTCAATACTTTTTTTCCAATTTTTAATTAAAAGAATAACTATACAATTGTAATAGGGGCAAGTTAAATGTTGGTACAAATTTTGAAGTCAATTGGTTAAACAAAACTCCAGAATTCATATCAGACGTTTTGAGAACAGTACTTTTCAGAAAAACGCAAATGAAGTTTTGAGTAAAAGCTACAAGCAGCTACAACGGTTGTGGCATAATTTTAGCCCCGCCTTTATTTCATATTACTTTCTTTATCGAAAAATTTCCTCATATTTATAACTTCCATAAAATAAGAAAAAATTGCTCTTAAAAAATAAGTGGTTTTTAATAAAGGCTGGGCTAAAAATAGTCCGGAATAAATTAAAATTTTGGCATCTATGCGTTTTACTTAAATTTTGTCAATTGACAACTTAATCTGGCTTTTTTTGTTAATCATTTTACACACAAACGCACGCACTCACGCACAGAAAAAAAAAAAAAAAAAAAAAAAATGTTATATTGTCTTAGTAAAGTACTCTTTTATTTTTCCGATTAATATGGTTACATTATGTTATATACATGCATTTTAAACATTTTTGTGTTTCAGTTGTGCATTATATAGATTTCATTTTTATTAATCAAATTTTAATATTAGGTTGCTAGACTTCTGAATACACACACGCACAAAAAGAGAGGGAAAAAATGAGACTAGAATACTCCTTTTAGTTTTTATTTAACTAGGTCTTTAGGAAATATCTTGATAAGTTTGGCTTATTTATTTACATAATAGTAGAAATGCTCGGACCTAAACTTAAACGAAGTATTGCAAAATTGGAAGTTATAAAAAGTTGACGATGTAACCTTAAGAATCATGTCAGCAATATTTTTTCATACTTGCAAACATTCTAATTAACATACTGTAAAATAGTGCTGGACGATATCAGAAATTAAATATCGCGATATATCACCAAGTTAATATCGATATTATGTGATATATTGCGATATTTCTTTCAAGATAGGAAAAAATAGATATTGGTTATTTTTTAAAGACATATGCACACTAATTTTAAAGTATACAAGTATAAAGTGTTTTCCATGTATTTTCTGGTATATTACTACCATAACTTTATCATAAAAAAAAAAAAAAAAAAAAAAAAAAAAAAATGCATAAAAAATGAATCAATATTTTGTGTTTCTTATAACTTATACTGTTGCTTTTTAGTATACCTCTGTATAGTTTGTCCTCTATTCTTCCCATTTTAAGCTTTAATTATTTTAAAATCATATTTTAACACAATATGCGATCTGTGTTTTATTTGTACCAAGTATATCAAAATTCATAATTCTACTAAAAACAAAGCTTAAGAAAAATTGTCTTAAGATGTAGGTATTAAATAAAAAGGAAAATAATTTTAAATAGTTAAGAAATGCCATTGGATACACCTTTTTTGGTCGTAGAGAGTAATATTTTTTACTTAAAACTCTTATATGCATCCTAAATGTCAGTTACTTGTCATTTTTATTTTTGTATCTGCTTACCAAATCATTGCAATATTTTAAAAATGTATGTGTTCAATTCACATTCGTAATAGTTTCATTATATATATATATATATATATATATATATATACATTGTCAGTATAAAAATTATATTATTTAAAGAAAATTATGTTAAAGTTTCATTTTGTTACTTAAAGTAACTCATTTTGCAATTACGTGTACGGCTTAAAAAAAAAAAAAAAAAAAAGAAAGAAAGAAAGAAAGAAAAGGAAAGAGAAAAAATAAATGCTACATAAAAAAAGTAATAAACTATCCAATATTATATAATTTAATAAAGAAACTGTCACTGTAAAATTACTGAAGATAAAACTTTATTTTACATCAGTCAGATAGCACCCTTTCTCCCTTCCCATGTTTTCCAATGGGATTTTTGTCGCGTCGTTTTATAAAAATATTTTATTAAAAAATGAACTTTTTCGAATTCTGTTTTTTTTTTAAATATTACTCTTTGAACAGGTCGTCTTTTAGCTTAAATTCTGTTTTTAAATATTACTCTTTGAACAGGTCGTCTTTTAGCTTAGTGAACAATTTTTCGAAAAAATAAATTTAAATATTTTACTTAGAGATCCACAATTTAGAGTCCATAATTTACTTATTGAAATAAAATATTTAAATTATTTTTTTCGAAAAATTGTTCACCAAGCTAAAAGGCGACCCGTTCAAAGAGTAAAATTCAAAAAATAGAATTCGAAAAACTTCATTTTTGAATGAGATATTTTTATAAAACGAAGCAACGAAAATCCCATTCGATAACATGGGAAAGGAGAAAGGGACTGATGTACAACCCAAACAGTGATGCCAGATGGTCGAAAATTATTTCCCCAAACAGGTCTTCAAATTTCCCCAATTCAGGAGGTTCTTTTCGAAAAAATCCCCAATTTGATTTCTACTAAAAAAGGGGAAATAAAAATTTTTTCAAAAAAAATATCAAGCAGATTTTTGTGTGATAAAAATTCAGATTTTTCCCCAAAAGAAGGCAATTAAAAAAAAAAAAAAAAATCCCCAAATACCAATAAATATATTGAAAGTCTCCAGTCGTAGGGATAAATCATTACGTTATCAACATTGACAGAGAGTTGAAGAACTCCCCAGATTTGTCCCCAAAAATTTTAGAATTCCCCAAAAAAGTCCCCACAAACATTTGGTCCAAAAGCCTCAAAAATCCCCAAAATGGGGACAAAATCCCCAATCTGGCATCACTGAGCCCAAAGCGAGTCAACACATGTCGCATCTTATTGGCCAGAAGATATGGATACTTTGAAATAAACCAATATCAATGAACCAATAGCAGGAAATGAGCTAAAAGAAAAGATATCGTTTTCATTCGTCATACTCATAATAAGCGTTTTTGTTTTTATATCGCCTGTCTGCGGTATTACACCTACGATCCACAAGCGATGATGTGCAATATTATCAAAGAACTTATACTAACGGTAGTATAAATTCTTTCATATTATCGTTTAGAGCCAGGGAAATGCATGAATGTAGAATGAGAAGTCAATATACTCTAAGAAGTCGATATACTATGGGAAGTCGATATACTGTGATAGTTTAATTTTCCTGATGAATATCATTGACTTTTTGTTTTTGGACAGTGATATTTTCAAGAAAGTAGATACATTGCGGTATGGAAAGAGATGATTGGAGAGGAAGGATTGTTTGGGGTTGGGAGTTTTAGTCAGTGAGTAATAGCAGGGGAAAAAGGGGGTTGCATTAGTATAAGCTATTCTGGTCGCTTTTTTTTTCGGGCTTTGCTTGGCGCGCGGTGATGTAGGTTTGTGGCGCGCACAAGAGGTTGCGTCACTTCCGCTAGCCAAACGGTTTGTTTGTTTTTTTAGAAAACACTGTGAATAAGCTATTCGGCGTTCTCTTTATTCCGAGCGTGGTGACTGGTGATAGGTGCTAGTGAGGAACATTATTTATCGGCGCTTCGATCGATCGCTGAGTTTTCGCTAAAGAAATATCGTTAGAGGGATATATTAGCAGAGCTAGATCTTTAATATCGTTATTGCGATATTTAAAAAATATTGATACTTGGGGATATATTGATAAATACTCCAGCCCTACTGTAAAATTGCTGTTCCCGCCCCTCATTTTTATACACCACTTGATTTTTAGAGTACTTTTCTGCAAATGTAATTATGATTAAAGAAGAAGAAAAATAATCTAAAAATAATTAAATGTATTCCTTCTACTGTTAAATAAGTAAATAAATGAAAGTAAAATAAACAGAAAACATTAATTTACTTTTAGGCATGGGTGTGACATATTATAATTTTTATAGTTCTTATACGCAACACTATAACACATTTAAAAATTATTAAAGACTTCATATAATACTGAGAATTCTATGTAGGCAAACAGTTTAGTAATGTAATTTATTATTGGACAATTTTAATGTGGGAGAAAAAACACCTTAAAATATTGGATTAATTATATTTATTACTTTATTTTAAATTATTATTATTATTACTATTAATATTATTTATTGAATTGTTTTATTTTGAAAAATAAAATGCCATAATGTAAAAGGAAAAAAAAAAGGGGGGGGGGTCAGTATTAGTATAGCTATATGTTTTAATCAAGAAGGATACTAAAAAAAAAAAAAAAAAAAAAAAAGAGAGGGAAAAAAAATGAGACTAGAATACTCCTTTTAGTTTTTATTTAACTAGGTCTTTAGGAAATATCTTGATAAGTTGGCTTATTTATTTATATAATAGTAGAAATGCTCGGACCTAAACTTAAACGAATTATTGCAAAATTGGAAGTTATAAAAAGTTGACGATGTAACCTTAAGAATCATGTCACCGATATTTTTTCATACTTGCAAACATTCTAATTAACATACTGTAAAATTGCTGTTCCCGCCCCCTTTTTTTATACACCACTTGATTTTTAGAGTACTTTTCTGCAAATGTAATTATGAATAAAGAAGAAGAAAAATAATCTAAAAGTAATTATATGTATTCCTTCTACTGTTAAATAAGTAAATAAATGAAAGTAAAATAAACAGAAAACATTAATTTACTTTTAGGCATGGGTGTGACATATTATAATTTTTATAGTTCTTATACGCAACACTATAACACATTTAAAAATTATTAAAGACTTCATATAATACTGAAAATTCTATGTAGGCAAACAGTTTAATAATGTAATTTATTATTGGACAATTTTAATGTGGGAGAAAAAACACCTTAAAATATTGGATTAATTATATTTATTAATTTATTTTAAATTATTATTATTATTACTATTAATATTATTTATAGAATTGTTTTATTTTGAAAAATAAAATGCCATAATGTAAAAGGAAAAAAAAAAGGGGGGGGGGGGGTCAGTATTAGTATAGCTATATGTTTTAATCAAGAAGGATACTAAAAAAAAAAAAAAAAAAAAAAAAGGATGTGAATTTTTATTTAATCTTTAATGCAAACCTCCTACATAGTTGAAGAGTCTGATCCCCTTTGATACCCCCAACCTATTGATTTGAAAACGTTTAAGATTTTCATCATTTGATAATAATAGTACTTTTTTTTTTTTTTTTTTTCAATATAAAAATAAGGTAAAGTCTTTATTGTAGTCATAAAATACATTATATATAATAATTAGAATATATTAAACTAATACCTAGAAGTAAACTAATACTTCCTGTTTATTTTACTTTTATTATTATTATTATTATTTAACATTGGAAGGCATGAATATTACTAGAAAACATATAAAAATAAATGAATAAATAAAATGTTTTTACTACTATATAGGTAACTTGTATCAATACAGAGATGCCAAGTTATTACGGATTGTCCGTAATCTTAATACCGGTATTTTTTCAATGTATTCTTTTGTAATAATTATCGGCAATTTAATAGGACAAGTTTTACTTTTTCTTTATTGTGTTATGAAATTGATTTTTCATTAACAGTAACTTGTCATCTCTGTTAATATAACACTGATATAACTACTATATAGGTACCTTGTATTAATATAATAATGATATAAAATTAAATTCACATACAGATGGCAACTTATAAAGATAAGTTGATCCTTTTAATATTTATTAGTGATAAACATTAATTTTCATTTGCTCAAATTTTTAGATGTCTCATTTAAGTACTTTTTAACCCAATAACTGCCAAAACTCGAAATAGTGATTTTTTTTTCTAAATACAAACAGTAATACTAATTATTTTGATCGTATATAATAATAATAAAAAAAAAGCACCACAATACTGGCGTTGTAAAAAATATTACTCACAAACTTTGAATAAACACCATAAAATGCAATAAACTCGCAACAATTGTTTCGGGTCGAAAAAACACAAGACCCTTCATCAGGCGAATAAAGTAAGCACGAGTGCTGCAGTCTAAGCGGCAACGGACAACTCGGCGCAGAAGTCGTCTTACTTTATTCGCCTGGAGAAGGGTCGGGTGTTTTTTCGACCCGAAACAATTGTTACGAGTTTATTGCATTTTATGGTGTTTATTTAAAGTTTGTAAGTAATATACATAATAATAATTCAAAATAAAATTATTAATATTAGTCTTATCTTACTAAATACAGGGTGTACAACTTCAGTGGAATAAGAGTATGAGTATAGAATTAATACAAATAAATGTTTACGGAAATTTTCTTCAGGGAGCATAAAACAGAATAAACTACAGATAATTACAAAAGTAATTATTTTATTACGAAAACGTTTTTTTTTTTTTTTTTTTTTTTTTTTACAAGTTATGTAAACTTATTCAAATATGAAGATTCTCAATACTTTTCACTTGAAATGTGTTTCAAGTTTGAAATCCATTTTTAAACACCAGCAGGTAATGGGTTAAACGAAATAAAATTCTCATTTAAAACTGTCGGGATTATCGCAAATACTTGTCAGGAAAAATTGTAATTTTCCGTGTTAGGAATAATCTATAATATGTATCTATATCATTATATAAAGCGCAAAAAATTGTTTGTTTGTGGAGGGTAATCTCTGAAACTACTGAACCGATTTAAAAACTTCTTTCACTGACCGAAAGCTACAGTATGCCATATTGTTATAGGCTATATTTAATTTTGATAAAATAAATTTTAGTTTAAAATCTGAGCATTTTAATTAAAATCCCCATAGAAGCCGTAATAGAAATGGAAATAATGAAATATTAAAAAAATTAGCTGCTGCCAACATAAAAGAAACATTTACATATTCATTTCGTTTTTAAAATATCTTGACGTGAAAAGAAAAAATATATATTTGCACGTGCATTAAATTGAAATTCATATAAAGCTTTTTTAATTGTTAAACTTACACGTTAAATCTGACGTCATTATAGAATTAAAAGTGTTTATTTTTCTAATAATTTAATTTGATATGATATGATATAATATCTAAGCATCAATGTTTAAACCACGGAGTCTTTATTACTCCGTGGTTTAAACTGATGTGTATATGTGTGTAAACGAAATTGGAATTTAAAAATAAATAAATAAATAAAATAAAATAAAATAAGAAATTCTATTTTATAATATTATTTATTTTAATTTATAATTGTTGCCAAAAAGATTTACGAATTATTTTATTTTTAGACATATAATAAAATATATTTTCACGCGAACAATAATATAAAAAGTGAACTGGATTTTTTGTAAAAAAATAATAAAGATCGAGGAAAATTATTTCCCCATTTTAATCCCCATATTTGGATATAGATATGTATTAGTTATCATGTGCATCCGTTAGATTAAATTGTTTTTGTTGTAAAATTGATAAAATTGGAATTTTAAATTTCAAAACTCTAGAAAAAAAAAATGGCAAATTTCCATATTCGATTGAAAACATAAACATTTCATTTCAAAGGATGATATTTACACAATAAACATCCAACTAATAAACTAATTAAAAGGGAAAGGATAAATATTTTATCATAATTTGAAGTCAAATTTGTTTTCAAATGTCTAAATAAAGTATCTGATATAATATACTAATATGTTGCAGCGGAATAGATTTTATATCCGTCATCCTTGGCAGAAAAAAAAAATATCGCCAAATTATCTGGCGAATATAATTTAATTCCTTTCAAAAATCATGGTTATTTTAAAAACTTACATTAAGAGTGTAACGAATAATATGAAACAATATTTCGTACAATACATATTACGAAAATATACATCTGGCATGTATATTTTTGTATTACGTTTTTGATCGCCAAATACAAAAAACGCCAAGGGTGACAGTTTTGAAATTTAAAATTAAAATTTTGTCAATTTGACAGCAAAATAACTCAATCTAACGCATGCATACAATAACTAATACATATCTATACCCAAATATGAGGATTAAAATCGGGAAATAATTCTTCTAGAATTTTAATAAAAAAAAAAAAAAAAAAAAATCCAATGAGCGATTAACATGGAAAATCTTTTTCTTGCATCCACGGGCAGTCAGTGATGTCATACTTCGCTTGCGTATTGAGATGTTTAAATTTATTTGGCGACTATTTTTAGCAACTAACAGTTATGGCAAGTAGCTCAATATACATAGCGCATACAGCCATTACTGAAATGTAAATAGCATTTAATTATTTGAGTTACATTATGTTGACTGGAAACCTATTTAATATACCTATGCTCTATAGCTATACTAATATAAAAAAAAGAAAGGTTTATATGCATATGTAGAGAACGATCGCTAGAACTAAAAAGCCGATTGCTTTTTTTTTTTTTTTTTCTTTCAATAATCAAAAGTTACACTGTCTCTCTCTAAGTGCTAGAAGCTATAATAAATTTTGGTAAAATAAATTTTTAATTAAAATTTTCAATATTTTAATTGAAAACAAAGCATAGATTTGATATCTATCGTCATTGGCGATTTTTGTATTTGGCGATCGAAAACGTAATACGAAAATCTGTATATTATCGTAGTAAATACGAGATGTATGTGTTTACTTCAATTACCCTACTACCGTAGGTAGTGGAAGTATTGTATAGGTTTTGGCAATTGGTCAGTGTGTGTGTATATGTGCACGTGTGTGTGTAATCTTCTGGCTGTCATATCTCCAAAACTAATTAAAATAGAACTACTAAACTTCACAAGTGATTCAGGTCTGGTGTACAGATAAATTTTCCAAATTTTCGTGAAAATTGAAAAACCGGAATTGGGTCATCGAAAACCAGAAATGGGACCCTAAGCCCATATTCAAAAACACCTCTAATGATTTTCTTCAAAGTTGCTATATAAATAATATATTAGATGCCCTTTCGATTGAAAAGTTGCTTAGTTCAGGAAAATTGATAGGCGTCCTCTATAAACAGCTCAATTTCAGACTTCGCAAGTGCGTTCCTTTAAAAACGCCTGTACGGATTTTTTTCAAACTCGCCATGTTAATTTCCTATTAAATATCCTTTTGTATGTAATTATTGTTTTTAGGTCAATAATTGAGTATGTTAAGTTTTGGTAAAAGTTGGTATCTCAAAAACGGCTCTAACGTATTCTTGAAAATTTTTTCTTTAATCCAATTTAGATAACCTTTCTCAAGTATTACGTGCTTATTACAGGAATATTAACGGTCATCCTGATTAGGTAGTTCAGTTTTAGATCTCGGAAATTCGTGTTTAAAAAAATAACTATCTATTTTTTTCCCCTTATTTTTTAACTCGCTATGCAAACTCTGTTGTATGTGTCTTTATACGTGTATCAAGTTTCTCTTACTCGAAAATCTCAAAAAATGCAAGTAATATCTCCAAAAAATTGTATATATTACGTGTAATAGTGGGTAATGGAAGTCGTGTGGTTGTTTCACACCAGATTCTGTAATAGTATATATTGTACGAATATTGTTTCATATTATTGATTTCTCCTTTAATATACATTATTAAAATAATAATCAATTATGGAAAAAATTAAATATATTTGCGAAATGAAAAAATAAATAATAATTAAAGCTATTATGACGTCAATTTTATCAAAAACATTTTCATGTCATAGGTTTATTTTTCAATATTTTTTATTCATGAGTAAAGAAATGTTTCTTTTTATGAAATAAATAAATAAATAAATAAATAGCATTAAGTAAAAATTGCCAACATTTAACAACTAATTAAAAAAAAATAATTGTAAAATTATATTTTGACTTTCCAGTTAATAATATTGCCTGACTATAACATATAAACTGATATATTTCTTGATTTTTTACATATCAATCCATCTTTAACTAAAATTTGTTCATCAGTGCGAAGCCGGACGGGTCAGCTAGTAGTTTAATATATAGAGAACCACAAAAATAGTAATAAGCAGTATCACATGGATATGAACGTGTATATAATTTAATGTAAAATCAATTTTCTACTTAATTTGTATCAGTTTCAATCTTTCATACGTAGTAAGTACTAAATGTGAGAAATTAATATACGGAAAATCTCAAAACGCTAATAAACATAATTATGGAATTATTATATCTCATACATTTCTGTTATTTTAAAAATGTATCCAGAAAAAAAATCATAAAAATATCTGCAGAGAAATTTTATACAAATAAATAAATAAAAGTACAAATTAAACTTTTTAAAAATGTTGTAGAAGTAAATTTACTGAAAAAAAAAAAACTGATAATTCATTAATATTTTTTATTAATGAAGACCTCCTACACTTTTAAATATTTATTTTAATCTGTTTCTAAATCACACATTATTTTAATTAATGGAAATTGATTTCAAGTAAAAGAACTCCGATTTTTATTATTTGAAAAGGGGGGAGGGGGAAGTTCAAGGAAAATGTTTGTTTAAATTAATCGTTAATAGGGTGCAACGCGTTAATTTCTGAGATCTTCTTCCTCACTTAACAACCCCATCGGTAGTACGGAAGCGCGCAAAGGGATTTTCTTTTACTTTTGTAGGGAAAATTAAAATTTTCATCTGGCAACACCGTTTCTCAGACCTTCTTCCTCACTTACAAACCCCATCAGAAGAACGAAAGCTCTCTTTTAACACGATAGATCTTACATTAAACATCCATCACTTGGTGCCTTTTAAGGCCCAAGCGACATTACAAGACGCTTTGTACAGTCACCCAAAAAAAAACGCCACCTCCCCACCCAATTTCGCCGTAAATTATCGTAGAAACATTTGACTGGTACCGATCGATTTGTAATAACATCTAGTTTATAATGGTATTGTTAAATTTTGCTTAAGGGATCGTCTACATATTAAAACTAGCATTAACTTCATTTTCTTCAATGGCAACCCCTATTTTTGACTTCATATTCAGATTTCTGAGATCAAGGCGGTTCGAAAAACATACCTATTTATATAACGTAAATCAATTTTAAATAGAGTTACACGTGAAAATGTATTAGGGGTCCGTCTATACATTTAGAAAATATAAATCACGATCTACCACCCAGTATACATTATATATTAAGTTTCACACCGGAAAAAAATTTCAGAAATGTTAATTAAAAAAAAAAAAAAAAAAAAAAAATGACTAATTCACAGAACTTTCTGAGTTAGTTTATGAATTAAAAGATTTTTATTGGTTTCTATTGATTAAACATCAGAGAGTTCACTTCATACGAAGAAAATTAAATAGCTTGAATAGATATTAAAATATCTCTCAAAAGAAAAAAAAAAGATGAATGGTTTTAAATTTGTTTGAAAATTCAAAATTATTTTAACTCAAGCTGCCGTATAATTGTCTGAAACGGCGGCACTCAACCTGGTTCCCACGGCCGTTTCACAGTGACAATGGCAGTTTGTTCTGATACTGCAGTACTTTCATTTTCTTTAATTGACTTTTTTAAAATATTAAAACAGATTTTTTTTTATTTATTTATTTATTTTTTAAATTAATTATTATTATTATCTTTTCATGATATTATTAAAAATTTTTACATAAATCTCCACGATATTCTTTTGCTTTTATATTTTATAATGTGTAACAAATTAATATGTAAAATAATAAATCCTACTACTTAATGGGATGTTCTAAAATTCTACACTTTAACACAGATACCGAAGTGGACGGTGGGTGTAGAAAGGCTGACTACCCTTAATCTAAATCTTCACTTGAAAAGGTCAAAATGTTACATAACCCTTTTTTTTTTAAGGAAAAAAGAAGAAGATAAGGAGGAGAAAGAAAGATCAAAACGAATAACATTTTAAACGTTAATACCCTTTAAACACTGGAAAAAGGCGGGGTTTTGTATTGTGTGTCATTTGGGAGCTGTAGAGTGCCAGAAAATTACTTTATGTAATAAAACTTTTCATTTAAAGGGTATTTAAAGCAGTATTATATTTAATATATAGACTATTCAGAAAAAAAATACCATTCATCTGGTTCATGAAAAATAAAGAACATTTTCTGGCATTGCTCTATGTATATACATTCTTGTCAACCTATCCCGGAAGATTACTGGTCCCGCCCCTTTCCGTACATTTTTTTCACATCAGTCTTTTTAGAGCCGTGTCAGCCATCGGTGGCTGACACTAATCTTTCCATTTAGGCTAAGTCAGCCGGCAGTGTAAAATATGATATAAAACTACAGAACTTACATAGTTTTAAGTAATTACTGACAATTTATTTAAAATTTACTTCATGTTTTTTTTTTTTTTTTTTTAATAGGATTTTTATAGGATTATATCGTTAAGGCCTAATGGGGTTTATTAAAACTCGATAAACATAACACGCTTCTAAACAGCACATGTGGCCTGAATGGGATTTCCATAAGAATTCGCGAGGCGCTCAATGAGTTAATCGTAAATGTATTTGAAGTTAATTACTCTAAAAATTAAATTGTGTACACACAGGGGCGGGAACTAACAATGTTACGGGTTAGGTTGGCAAGTATGCATATATATTTTGCTTTATTTATAAAATTTTATAACATATTTTCTTCTTTTTTTTTAGTATTTTGTGTTTATATCTCTCATTAAAAATAAATACAATATTCATATATAAACATTTCCATACAGTAATGTATATAAACATATTGATTAAAGAAGATTTGTTGATATTATATAATTATTCTTCCTTCTGTATAGTATATTAACACAAATATATTTTGTAAATTTCGCAGCATCGAAAAACAGCAACATAGCTTCCATATCAAGGCTTAATGTAAATAGCCACGCCTTTCACAAATTTTCTAAAACTTTATAATATAAAGCAAAATAATTTTGCATATTTGTAATTAAATCATTTAAGTTTTGTCTTCAATAATCGATGTAGTAAATACCATTGTGATTTATGCATACCAGCGTCACATATAGAGTCAAATAGGAATATGCAAATTTGTCTTTTTTTTTAAATAGTGTTTCAGCGAATCAGAGGCTTCTTTTCTTTTGAAATTCTTTCACAATCCCTCGCCTACATTGTGATAACTTTACAAAAATATGCCAATTTGTATAATAAACATCGAAATATTGCTTAGGAAACAATAAAAAAAAAACATAAAGGTAAATTAAAATAGTTTTCCGTCAAATTATATACAAACATTTACTTATAGAGGATACAGATTATAACAAGTGACGGCCCCCTAACAGGAATAAAAAGTGAAATATCACTGTAACTCAAAAAATAATGTTAGGAACGAGCTGTAAATTTGGAAACATATATTTTTGATGATGCCCGTTCTATTCGTGCAAAAATTAACATAGGTCATAATTAATAATTTTTTCAAATATGAATTTATTAATAATTTTCATAATTCAAAAAATGTTTTTTTAGCAAAAATTTGCATGGAATATGTTTGGGTTACTTCATTCTAACGAATAAAAAAAAACAGAATTTAAATATCATAATTATTTCGGAAGATATGATTTAATGTTTGCGACATTCATTTAACATTAGCACCCCCAAACTTTGACAGCTTATAACTCTATGAAAAATTGAGCGAAATATATAAACTATACCATTTTCCGTGATGATTTGATCCAAAGAATTCAAATAAATTATAAAAAATGGGGGTTACCATTGGAAAAAAGCAGCTACAACGGTCGTGGAATAATTTTAGCCCCGCCTTTATTTCGTATTACTTTCTTTACAGAAAAATTTCCTCCAGTTTATAAAATAAGAAAAAATTGCTCTTAAAAAATAAGTGGTTTGGAATAAAGTCGGGGCTAAAAATAGTCCAGAATAAATTATAATTTTGGCATCTATGCGTTTTACTTAAATTTTGTCAATTGGCGACTTAATCTGGCTTTTTTTGTTAATAATTTTACACACAAACGCACGCACTCACACACAGAAAAAGAAAAAATAATGTTATATAGTCTTAGTAAAGTACCTTTTTATTTTTCCGATTAATATGGTTACATTAAGTTATATACATGCATTTTTGTGTTTCAGTTGTGCGTTATCTAGCTTTCTTTCTTATTAATCAAAATTTTAATATTAGGTTGCTAGACTTCTGAACACACACACGCACAAAAAGAAAGGGGAAAAAACAATATATATCAGACTAGAATACTCCTTTTAGTTTTTATTTAACTAGGACTTTAAGAAATATCTTGATAAGTTGGCTTATTTATTTAGATAGTATTAGAAATGCCCAGACCTAAACTAAAACGAACTATTGCAAAAATGGAAGTTATAAAACGTTGACGATGTAACCTTAAGAATCATGTCACTGATATTTTTTATAGTTGGAAACATTCTAATTAATATTCTGTAAAATTGCTGTTCCCGCACCCTTTTTTTTTACACACCACTTGATTTTTAGAGTACTTTTCTGCAAATGTAATTATGATTAAATAAGAACGAAAATACTCTAAAAGAAAAGCAGATACTAACAATATTATGGAATATTAATTAGAGGGTTGACAGCTATGTTTTAGACGAGATATTAAAAATATGCTGTGAAATATTCTTTTGATTGAAAAACAAAAGTTTAAAAATATTTATAAGTTACAGATTGCTGAAGAAATGACTGAATATCCAAAGTATGTGATTATTGATAAAAACAAGTTGTCAGAGTTCTTAAACTGTGTTCATTTTTTTTTCGACTTTAATAAAAAAAAAAAAAAAAAAAAAAAAAAAATCTATTTTATTTTTATTTTATTTTTTGCGAAAGAAAACAAACTTCATATATTTTTATACATGTTTTTAATTATGTGATTGATAAACTGTGCATCTAATTATAATTTTTATTTATAGTTTTATTTATTCTTTTATTATTATTACAATTGTAATATTTAAATTCAAAATTGCTAACATTTTCCTCGATTCTACTTTTCATAACATTTAATATATACATAGCTGCCAATATTTTAAACTTTTAAATCAGAAACGACAGCAATATTTTTAAAATGGAATATGTTTAAAAAAAATTCCGGTTTGAAGTATTTTTTGAAAAACGGGAGACTTGACAGTCTTGGCACCTATGCATATATATATAAAAATTTTAAAATAGAAACAATCTATGTACAATTTTCTGTCATACATTCCAAGGAATGCATAAAAATATATGGAGTATGAATATTTAAAATAGAAAATGCAGTAAAGATTTAAACGAAATTAAATTAAAAAATAAATAAATAAATAAAATAATAATAATAATAATTAAAAAAAAAAAAAAAAGCTATTAAAAAGGTTTTTTTTTTTTTTTTTTTTAGCGAATCTTATATTAGATGAGTGCGAAAGTTGTACCCGTTTTTATATATGCAAATTTGCAATGGAATTGACGTCACACATGGCTTTGTAATGACGCAAATCGTCGACCAGTCAAATTTGTGGATGCCTCACATGTACATGCATCGTGTCTCACCCAGTTAATCATCTCAAAAATAATAGAGGGTGTAACATTGAAAGCCAGAAGGAGCATATAAGATATTGTTTGTTATACGAGTTCGATAAAAAGAGTACGGCAGTCGCAGCATGTTACAATGTTTGTCAAGTTTATGGGGAGGATGCAATAGACGAAAGCACATATCTTCGATGGTTTCGTAAATTTAGGGAAGGAGACAGAATCTGCGAAGTAGTGGACGGCCAGCACACGTTGGAGACAAAGATATTGTCCAAGCCATAAGGAGTACCCTGAACCCAACCGTGCAAGAATTAGCGGAGACCTTCAACGTACACCGGGCAACGGTCGAGAGATGGCTGGTTAAGTTGGGTTTTACGTGAAAGTTGGATTGTTGGGTTCCACTTATTTTGACAGCTAATCAACGGGATGACCGAATCGCCACCTGTGTTTCCTTGCTTTCCCGGTACAAACATGACCCATTCTTGACACATATTGTGACAGGAGATGAGAAGTGGGTAATGTACCGTAACGAAAAGCGTCATAAGACTGTGTGTCGCCCTTCTGATTCGCCTGTATCAACTTCGAAAGCTGAACTTCGACGCAAGAAGGTGTTATTGAGTGTGTGGTGGAATGTGCAGGGAATAATTCACTGGGAGGTCCTGCCACTCAACCAAACCCTCAATGCTGCCTTTTACTGTCTACAGTTAGACAGGCCGCATTCAAATTTGGTGGCAAAGCGGCCAAGTTCCTTCAATCGTTGGGGTGTTATCCTTCATCACCATAACGCCAGGCCACATGCTGCTGTCATCACTGGCCAAAAGTTACTGGAATTTGGTTAGGAAATTTCAACCCACTTTCCCTATTCTCCTGACTTGGTACCAACTGATTTCGTGCGTCGAACAATTCCTTCATTCAGAAAATCTTTGATGATCTTGATGCTGTGAAAACTGCCATACAAGACTGTTTGACTCGAAACCGCCGGAATATTACCACCGTGGGATTCATCTCCTACCAGAAAGATGGCAATAAGTCATAGATAACAATGGAGATTATGCACAGTAATAGGTACTGTTAATTTTGAATTTATTTGCTCTTCTTTATGGGTAATAAAAACGACTAGAACTTTTGCACTCACCTAATATATTAAAACACAAAGTCATAGCGTTCAAGTCTCTTGTGATTTAAGAGTGACTTAATACCGGAAAATTTTTATAAAAGCTTTCATTTTATTTAAGCATCGGAAATATATGTACCAGAATTCTTTTTCAGGGCCAATGTTCGAAGGCTAGCACGGATCAAGTGATAATTTTTCAATGGAAAATGAAAATAGCATCATTTAACCCCTGGTTCTTAGATGCCCTTTTCAGGGGCAGTGTTCGGAGGCTGGTAAGGATCAATCGATCGCTTATTCATCGAAGGCTTCTGAAAAAGTTATTCAGAGAGACCCCGATGATGCTAAACACAAATTCAGATAATTGTTCCTCACGAACATCGAACTGCTAAATATGTTCTTCAGAACTAAAAAGTACCATGAAATCGAAAGAAAACGATTGGCCGTCTCTCAGATAATGATTATGAAAAGTTCTTGAATTTTAAGTTTGTCTACTATGATTCCGACTCAGGGCGAACCACCAGTGGATTTTTGAAGGACTTTACGGCATCTGCGATACGTATAAAGAAATCACTGAATTCCCTGATTTTCATTTCGGATGGAAAAATTGAGACCTCGGACTGGACCAAAAAGGAATGTAGTCCACTTAGGTATCAGATGACACTAATTGTACACTAAACCACACTAACATTTCTACCCCAAATACTAACCTAACTTATTCTGTACCCACTAAAAGAAAACTTGAAATTAGCAGCCCGATCTCTAAAATTAGTAAAATTAGCAATAACTACGCCATCCCCATTAAAAATAGATTTGAAACCTTAGATGAAAAAGAACTTTTTGACAAATCGCACTACTAGATGGCGCTTCCAGTCAAACCGCTAAAAGCAGTTAGCCTAGAAAAAATAAAATGATCTCATAGCCGAAAGGCAGACATATCACTGTTAATTGTGGTAACAGAAAACAATTTCTTAAAATCCATGAAAAATCAATGTGTCTTCGCTATTTTATTGCTGCTCCTGCGGGTGATTTCATTAAAGGTTTTCCCAACTGTAATGCTAATCATGATGTCATCACTATGAAGCTTTCTGAAATGAAAGTACAATTCTATTTAAAATGAAAGGAAAATTAATCCTCCCCTCAAAGCTATCATCCGATGTCTTCTTTCAGAAACTACACAATTAGACATTGAGGGTGCTTTAACTGAATTATTAATCTATGATTTGCTAAAAATTAATCAAATGTCAGTTTAAAAACTAAAAAAAACCCTTTCCACTGTTCCAAATCCAGTTAAATAATTCTGAACATAGCAAGATCATTTTTCAATTAAATAAATTATTATATTATAGAATTCAGGTAGAAAATTATAAAAACCCTACCAGGACCCTTCAGTGTTATCGCTATCAATTATACCATCACTCAGCTAAAAATTAACATTACCGTTAACATTACCGTTACATTAACGTTAGGTGTGTTAGAATTTCAGGTGAGCATCTCTCTAAAGAATGCACTCTTAGTAAAGAGAAAAATTCCCATTCCTGTTTGCTTTAATAGCGGTGCAAAACACCTTACAAGTTATAGAGTCTGCCGCAAATTTTCTGAAAACAAGATTAACTAAAACTGTTCATCCTGGGAACTGAAACTCCTTCAGCCAATTTGAAATTGCATGATACATCACGGAGGCCACACCCTTCAGTTAAAGCCTTTACTTTATTCCAGCAAAGTCAATCCAAACCTTCTAAATGAAATCACTGATAATCTTAACGGTATCACCTCTGAATTTAAAGTTAAAAACTTCGCAGAATTGATAATCAATTTTAAAACTGCCCGTAAGGAAATGAAAGAAACTCATAATATAATTAATAAAATCGCCATTCTCTGGGAAGACCTCGGAGAGCAGAATTCAAATCTTCCATAATTTGGAAATTTGTGTTCTCTAAAAAAGCAGTGATCTATCTATACTTACATGTTGACTAGTAGCCGTTCCTAGTCATTGTTTTCAATTTTTTTTCCTTTCGTTTTCTTCTGGTACCGGTTCTCCTGTTTGTTACCTATTGTCTGGTATCCAAAGGTGTGAGGCACTGGCCCCCGAGTACTACAGACGCAAGATTCTCGAATTCTCATTTGTACCAGATCCCATTTTAAATATGGGTGATAACTATAATTTAAAAATTAGAATTGATTACAAAATTATGCAAAGTTACTTTTTAAGAGAAAAGGACGTCAATCTGAGAGTACGCGGACAACTTTGTGGCAATTCGGAACGAATGTTTTATATAATTTTTCTCTTATTAGAAAATAAAGCAAAAGAACACACACACACAAAGAAGAAGAAAGCATGAAATTAAAATTATTCATAAATCCCAATCAAATCAAACTTTATTTTCGGATAATTATGAAAAGTTAATTCTAATTAGAATTAACTTTTTAAGAATATATATATTCTTTTACCCCAAGCAATAAATGGAATAAAATTTAAATGAATAAAAACACAAGAAACTAGGCTTTTGGCCTAAAAATTTAGCTGTGTTGAAAACGGAGCGGTACTAACAATATGCCGGATTAAGTTGGCAGCTCCCGACTGAAATGCCCCCACTTAATAGGCATCTACTCTTTATTCGATTCGATATATTTACCTTATTCTATTGTTATTATTTTATTGGGGCCATGCAATTCCATATATATTCCATACTTGCCAATCATCTCATTCATAAGCGCAGGGATGGAACACGGGCGCAGAATTCATACCGGAATCTGTTTAAGAAATTTTACTACCTATAATATCGTTGATTTAAGAAGTAGAAAATTTTCTTACATTGATAGTGGTATGAATACTGCGCCCGTGTTCCATCCCTGTAAGCGTAACATTGTTAAAGGCTCCTTTAAAAAATGCTCCTTTTTTCACACCACTTTTTTTTTTTACTGTAATTCTCTTCAAATGTTGTTACTATTAAATAGGTATAAAATTATTAAAGACGACTGGTGTGAAAAAGAAGGCGGGTACTAAAAATTTTATGCTTCATAATGAGATGGTTGGCAAGTATGTAATTCCAATGCAACGATCCCCATAATGCAAATTTATATAAAATACTACTGTATTCTATTATGTTGAAAAATCTTAAATTTTGAATAGCTTACTAAATTTTCAAACTAGTATATTTGTAGTCAATAACATTCAAGCTGATAATATAAATGATATTTTAAAAGTGGTCTGGCATCTTTACAATTAAAATATCCCTCAAAATGGATGTTTACACAAAATTTTGCCGTATTCTGCCATGTTAAGAAATTCATAAATTTCAAATAACTTACGAAATTTTCAAAGTTGAATTTTCATAGTTAATTGTGTCATGCCAACTTCATAACTGATATTTTAAAGATGTTACTAATATTTTAAAGATGAATTTTCAGTAAAAGTATTCTTTTAATGCACGTTTTTGTGAAGATTTTCCCTATTCTCCTCAGTTTAGAAAAGAATTCATTTAACTAACGAAGTTTTTTAATTAGAATATTGCAAATCAATAGATATCTTGTCAATGTCATACTTAATATTTTTAAACTTGTCTGACCCCGTATATTTAACGTCTTGATATGAACAGTGTGAGCTTCTTATGTTTCCCAATAGGGCTAGCACAAGCACATTTATACCAAGTGCATACTTGCCAACCATCTCATTAATAACCGTACAATTGTTAACGCCCCCTGAAAAAACGCCCCTTTTCTCACATAACTATATTGTTAGAGTTATTCTCTCCAAATGCTGTTACGATTATATAACATGAAAATTACGCTAAAAAATTATTGGTGCGAAAAAAAAAGGCGGGTACTAAAAATTGTACGGCTCATAATGAGATGGTTGGCAAGTATGCAAGTGTATTGATCACAGGCAAGACACAAAGGCATATTGTTCTTGCACTCCACATATATTTCTTGGTAAGTTTTCTGCCAATTAGAGGCTCAGTGTGAAAGTTGTAATTTATTTATTTCATCTTAAACCTTTAATTGGTTAAAACTTTATATGACCTCAAGGCCAAACATAAAAATATGAAAACACATCGATTTTATCACGTAGGTGACCGTAAATGGGAAGTCTTGCTTAATAAATAGACAAAGCCCCAATGTTTTGCATTCTCTAGAACAGGGGTGGCCAACCCGCGGCCCCCGGGCCGCATGCGGCCCGCCATGTAGTTTCTTGCGGCCCGCGAGGAGACTAACGATATTTAACGTTTGACAACTTTGGTTAACACATTAAAAATTATTAAATACGCTCTGACTTTTCGAAGTGAAAATAAATACATTTCAATGATTATGGTAGTGAAAGAATCACATTGTTGTTATGAAATATTATTCGATCCATTAATTCTTTTAATTATTGTTATTAATGTATATGTCAAAAAAAATTATGATACTATTCTTATTTTATGACTGCATGTAAATAATTTAATGTATTACGTTCCGAACCTTTATCCTGCCCTCCCCCGAAAACGCATACGCATACATGATTAATGAGCTCACAAACATATGTACACATGTCACATACACATGTATACATAAGGTGCGGCCCGCCTGAATAAAATGGGTTCCCAATGCGGCCCACCATGCATTTTTGCTTGGGCAGGCCTGCTCTAGAACAATATATAACTTTAAAAAGCGGACTTATGTTGAAGCCATTAATTATCGTCATCGTATATGTGATTATAATTAAAGTTACAATTTCAAAACGCTGTAATTTTAAAACTACCCATCAGAGCAATTTGATATTTTACCAGAGCAATCGTGAGGCAATGAAATTCTGTTTGGCAAAAGACAGAACAATAGTTCCAAATTGTGCCGTTAATTATCCGTAAAGTACCGTAATTTCTAGTAGCTAACCCGCAGGCAAGATGTGTCATTTCTCCACCAGAAATTTTATTTAATAGAGAAATCTATTCTTTTTCGAAGGATGAGCTCGTACAAATATAAATTTATTTTTCAATTGAAATTTCTGGTGCAAAACTGGATTATATAACCTGCGGGATATATACCAGAAATTACGGTATTTGTTTCATGAAGCTCCTCTTTTTCTTTTTTACTATGACGTTTTCCACTGTAAACACGTATTCTCGTCTTTTAGCTAAAAAAAATGTCTTAAACCCTTGCAGTCTATAGTTTCCTGCTATTCCAATGTGTTGCTAACAACATTCCTGTGTTTAATGAGTCCATTTAGGCGTTTCCCCTGGCATTACCCTGACAGCGCCATCTATAGGTTCATGTTGGAACTTCTTTTTCTCTTTCGCCAAACAAAATTTCATTGCCTTAGGATTTCTCTGGTAAAATATCAAATCGCTCTATTGGGTAGTTTTAAAATTATAGCGGTTTGAAATCGCAACAATTATTATAATCACCCCGTATAACTGAGTCTCAATGACATTTACAGTATCGATTGCTGGAGATAAAGTTTAAATGGTTTGAAATTTATACAAAAATACTATTACTATTTTTATATAATAATTACTATCCTACGACGCATTATAATAAAATTATAATAATGATTTCTAGTATGAAAATGATGGTAACAAGAAAAGGGGAAAATTTCCCTTCCCTTAATGTGCCCTGAAAAAAGAGTGAAGGGTACGACTCCTGGAATTGAGGGCTTTATTAATTATTCTACAAACAATTATACATGTAATTTTACTAGAAAACAATCCACGACTGAGTAATTTCTGTGCATAACATTAAATCTGCAAGGTACTGAACACAAAGAAATTTAATTTTCATATGTATTAGTGGTAGACACTATAGAAAATAAAATTTAAACTTATAAAACTTTTAACTATTTCAATTAAAACCGATAACGGAGAATTCAGATGATTAAAAATTGGTCTGTTAATTTAGATTCTCCTAGAAAATCAATCTTCACCAATAACTTGTCTAAGATCAGGGACTTTTTTTTTTTTTTAATTATTATAATAATTATATATAACAGCGATGAAACACGGGCGCTGAACTCATACCAGTATTTTTTTTTTTTTTTAATGAAATTTCTGTACATACAATATCGTTTATTTAAGAAGTAGAAAATTTTGTTTCATTGATAGTGGTATGAGTTTTACGACCGTGTTTCATCCCTGTATATATATATATATATATATATATATATATATATTTAAGATAGTAACCTACTTTAAAAACGAGAAAAATAACTTTACAATGGAAAATAAATAAATAAATAAATAAATAAAATAAATAATAATAATAAAAAAAACGTTTTATAGCATCTTTTAGCACATTGAATAAAAAAACAGCAGAATCTTCGGTTTTTCTTCTCCTGGTGTGAGAGGGAATGTTTCTTGGTGAAATTTTCTCAGAAAATAACGATAGTTCAGTTTTAATTGAAAATTTGCTTCAAAAAAAAAAAAAAAAAAAAAAAAAAAGTTAATCTCATTAGACTAATGTCGTTGATTTTTCTTATTATATCATTGAAATGAGTCCACGAGCTTAAATATTGTCCATTTCTAAATCTTATTTTATTTTTAATTTCATTTTACACGCGAGCTTTTATTTCCTAATTCAAAATTATATAAAAAAAAAAAAAAAAAAAAAAAAAAAACCTTTTTCTCTTTATTTCAAATTATAAGATCACTTTCAAGTTATTCAATTATATTTTCGATAAGTTTTCGATTTCGATAAATGTCCAACTATCGTAAAAATCCGTAGATTGAGACTAATAGTCCTCAGTCCTATATAAAAAAAGAAAAAAAAAAAAAAAAACTGCTTTGAACATTTTGCATAAAATTCTTAGAAACAATTATAATACAATTTATGTACAATTTACGGGGGAAAAAAAAGAAAAAAGGGTGAAATAATAAATGCAACTATGCTCTAGTATAGATGAAAACAATGACTAAATGGGAACAAATGTTAATTATAGATTATGGAGGTATTAAATATTTTCGACACAAAAATCTATAATTCTATTTATTATTATTATTATTAATATTATTATTATTAAAAAAATCAAAATTTATCTATTTAAACTGAAACTTTACACAAAATTAAAATTTGAATAACAGACATACTTTTAAGTCATGCTGATTTGTAATTTTCCTTTGAATATGTCCCTTTAAAGAATAGCGTTTTCTAAAATGACATGCTTGAAACTAAAGCATTACATGCTAAACATGTGGGAAAATGCAGAGAGAATTTATTTTCAAAAAATAAGATGTTTCACAAAGAAAAAGAGTTTTATTAAGCAAAATTACAACTTAGTATTGCAAAATTTTTGGTGTATTATCCGCGGATTATAAAATAAAGGATGAAAATGTACGAGGTGCTTGTCATACGCTGATGGTTACTATGTGTCGACTTTTTCGTTGAGCCACAGTTGAAACTTTGATTTTTCATTCTACTTAAGGGCCCTCTTCACTCACCGCCGCCGGAAACCGAAGCTAATGTTATTCTATGGGAAATTTTGTCTTTACAAATAACTTATTAACTAATACATATTTTTAAATTCTGTTTTCACATTCTGAAAATTCCCAGCTGTTAAATTGACGGACCTTTTTTTAAAAAATATTTTTTTAATTTTTTATATTTTATTTTGAAGCTGCAAAATACGCATTTTCAATATGTGAAATTTTTTCATTTTGCAATTTCAAAATAAAAAAATAAAAATTAAAAAAATACATTTTTAAAAAAGGTCGTCAATTTAATAGCTGGGAATTTTCTGAATGTGAAAACAGAATTTAAAAATATGTATTAATTAATAAGTCATTTGTAAAGAAAATTTCCCCATAGAATAACATTGGCTCGGGCTTCCGGCGACGGTAAGTGAAGAGGGCAGTTAAGCAAAAATTAAACATAAATATGATTTTTCATTCTACAGATGGCGCCATTAGGGTGCGTATTACTTAGAGTGACGCCAATTATACGTGCACAAACGCTGTGGATAAAATCTTGGGTTGCATAGTTAGGATGGAATGGTTGGGAGGCACCTGTGACAGCGTCACGCATCCTCCTTTACCTGAAAGTGGAAGCTAACGGAGTGAGAGTCCGGATGGCACTGCAATGGAGAGGGGGGGGGGACATAAAAGGAACAAAAAACAACAACAAAGGAGTTTTAGAGCTTATGGAAAGGTGAAACACAATATTAAAAATGAGTAGAAAAGTTACAGCATAACACAACTAAGAGAAAGTTTAGGGATAGTAAGAATATTTTTTATTTTTCAAGGAGCAAATTTTATATATTTTTCTTACATTTATATAATAACACAAAGACAAAAAACACACAACACGAGACAACAAAAATACAAGGACAGGATATAATCTTAAAAGAAACTTGGGTTGCATTCATCCTAGATATGGATTTATCCTACTCTGAAGAGAAAATACTTCTGGTGTACGTTAAGTTTTGCGGCAGGCTATTAGTTTTCTTGTAAGTTACACAGGCGAAAAATATTCATAATTCATTCATATCACATTAAAACTAAGCATTTTCTTTTCATTCATTTTTTGTTTTATCAAATAACACGATGATAATTATATAATTTGTTAAATTAAATAAAGAGAAATTGTTCTACGGAGTATTTATGACTTTTAAAATTTTTGTTTAAAAATAAAAATATTAAATTAATCAACTGTAGTTGTTTAAAGGATTTTAAAGTTCAATGTTACTGTTCTAAAGTTCAAGATTTTACAGGAGAAAAAAAAAAAAAAGAAAGAAAGAAAGAAGGAAAGAAAGGATTTCAAAACTTGCAATAATTCAGTAAGATAAATTTTTTCTATTGCAATGAACTTAAATTGGTTGAATGTATTTCTAATTAGAAAGCAAAACTTGCTCGAAAGAAACTAAAGCAAAAAAGTATTTTATTTTTAAATAATTATTTTGCGATATGTTAAATAAAATTTGAGATTTTTTTTTCTTTTTTCAATGTATATACAAACACAAACACACACATATGTATCGATAGATAGACATACACACAGGCAGTAACAAATGAACAAAATAATTCTTTTAAAATGTAAGTGTTAGATAAAAATAATAGTTCAGTATAATTATATTAGCCATCCATAGTAATCATTAGGCTATGACTTGTTACTTTCTTACTGGCTGTGTGTGTATTTCTTGGGAGGCAATCTCTCTAACAAATTTTAAAAGTAAGGTCGCGACAGACTTGTTTGGGAGAAAGAACAGATTTATATATATATATATATATATATATATATATATATATATATATACATATAGGGCAGCGTGGAGCTAATTGTCACAAGGAAAATAAATAAATAAAAATAAAACAAATTAAATAAAATAAAAAAATATATATAATTTTTTCCTGACAAAATTCTAGATATTCTGTTTAATATTAAGTTAGAATTTTATTGAATGTAAAAAAGAAGTGTTTAAAAGTGGACAGCTTATAAACTACGTAAATGAGAGGTAATGTTTGCCATTAATAAACATTAAGACGATGAGTTAAGCTTTTTATCCTCTCCTCTTCCTTTCTGTCAATATTTCCAATTTTATTACTAATATCTAATTTAGAAGTACAGAATGTAATTCTATCTCAGTATTATATGTAAACATTGAACTTACTATATAAGTCATAAAGCAATTTATTTATTTTATTTATTATACTTATTTTTTAGTTATATGTATTCCTTCTACTGTTAAATAAGTAAATAAATGAAAATAAAATAAACAGAAAACATTAATTTACTTTTAGGCATGAGTGTGACATATTATAATTTTTATAGTTCTTATAAGCAACACTATAAACACATTTAAAAAATATTAAAGACTTCATATACTACTGAAAATTCTATGTAGGCAAACAGTTTAATAATGTAATTTATTATTGGACAATTTTAATGAGGGAGAAAAAACACCTTAAAATATTATATTAAATATATTTATTAATTTATTTTCAAATTATTATTATTATTATTATTATTATTATTTCTAGAAGTGTTTTATTTTGATAAAATAAAATGCCATAATGCAAAAGAAAAAAAAAAGGGGGGGGGGCAGTATTAGTATAGCTATATGTCTTAATCAAGAAGGATACTAAAAAAACAAAGGATATGAATTTTTATTTAATCTTTAATGCAAACTTCCTACATAGTTGAAGAGTCTGATCCCCTTTGATACCCCCCAACCTACTGATTTGAAAACATTTAAAATTTTCATCATTTGATAATAATATTACTTTTTTTTTTTTTTTTCAACATAAAAATAGGTAAAGTCTTTATTGTAGTCATAAAATACAATATATAATAATTAGAATATATTAAAGTAATACCTAGAAGTAAACTAATACTTCCTGTTTATTTTACTTTCATTATTATTATTATTATTATTATTTAACATTGGAAGTCATGGATATTACTAGAAAACCTATAAAAATGAATGAATAAATAAAATGTTTTTACTACTATATAGGTAACGTGTAGATGCCAATCAGTGTATTTTTTTGTAATAATTACCTGCAATTTAACAGGACAAGTTTTACTTTTTTTTTATTGTGGTATGAAATTGATTTTTCAATAACAGTAACTTGGCATCTCTGTTAATATAACACTGATATAACTACTATATAGGTACCTTGTATTAATATAATACTGATATAAAATTAAATTCGCATACAAATGGCAACTTATAAAGATAAGTTGATCCTCGTAATGTTTATTAGTGATAAACATTAATTTTCATTTGCTCAAATTTTTAGATGTCTCATTTAAGTACTTTTTAACACATTAACCGCCAAAACTAGAAATAATGATTTTTTTCTAAATACAAACAGTAATACTCATTATTTTGATCATACATAACAATAATTCAAAATAAAATTATTAAAATTAATCTTATCTTACTAAATACAAGGTGTTGTATTTGTACAACTTCAGAGGAATAATTTTCTTGAGGGACCAAAAAACAGAATAAACTACAGATAACTACGAAAGTAATTATTTTATTACGAAAACTTTTTTTTTACAAGTTATGCTAACTCTTTCAAATATGAAGATTTTCAAAGCTTTTCACTTGAAATGTGTTTCAAGTTTGAAATCCATTTTTAAACTTAAAACTTTTTTCAGATCAATTTTTTTTGTAGTAGAATAAACATCTATCCTTTTTTTTACTTAAAAAACAACACTTAATATAAAAAACCTTTTTTAGTTAACATTTAAACGCAATTATTTCTGATGTTGTGTGAACGCAACACTATAAGGTAATGGGTTAAAAGAAATAAATTTCTCATTTAATATTGATGGGATTATCGCAAATACTTGTCAGGAAAAAATGTAATTTCCGTGTTATGAACAATCTATAATATGTACAGTTTAATATATAGAGGTTAAATTATTTTAAATCTACTCTCTTTAAAATTTATTGATGATAATGTAATGGAATTTAAAACTGAAATATTTTATTTATTTATTCTTAATGTTGTAAAGTAACCAGAAAAATAGAATAAGCAGTATTACATGGATATGAGCGTGTATATAATTTAATGTAAAATCAATTATCTACTTAATTTGTATCAGTTTCATTCTTTCATACAAAGTACTAAATGTGAGAAATTAATATACGGAAAATCACAAAACGCTAATAAACATAACTAGCTGGAACCCGTCGAATTCGACGATCATTTTATTAACCGTAATGTTTCAAAAAACGTCGCATCATTATTTAAATGTATTTCAAGTTAAAACATCTTATATAATTTACGACATATCACTTAAAAAAAAGAAAGTCAGAAAAATGCTTATAAATAGAAATACTATATATGACATCACTTTCTACAAATTACAGTCAATGTGACGTCAAACTGACTCCAAATAAACAGTTCCTATCTTTCATTTTCTATTTCGTTTAATACTAAGACTACATGTTAGCTGACCCGACCGGCGTTTCCCGGGCCCATGGTAATAACCTTAAATGAACCTTAAATTTGTATGGTTTTACATCTTGAACTCGATTTTTTTTTGAATTTCTATTTTTAAATAAAAGCATCGTGAAAAAATAATCAGCTGTAACAAAATAATTACCTCGAATCGAACGAAACTCCGCCTTGTGACCCTGGTGCCTTCGGCAGCGCATACACCGGCCGCTAATTAAATAAAAATATTCCCAAAATTTAACCTGGATTCGGACGAACCCGACCGCTGTTGCCCGAGCCCATGATACCTTAAATGAACCTTAAATTTGTATCATTTTATACATTTAACTCGATTTAGTTTGAATTTCTGTTTTTAAATGAAAGCATCACGAAAAAAATAATAATAATCAGCTGTAACAAAAAAAAAAAAAAAAAAAAAAAAATTACCTCGAACCGAACGAAACTTGAATTGCGGCAGCGCATACGCCGGCCGCTAATAACATAAAAGTATTCCGAAAAATTAACCTGGAATCGAACGAACCCGCTAGGTGTTGCCCGGGCCCATGATGCCTTAAATAAACCTTAAATTTGTATGATTTTATACCTTCAACTCGATTTAGTTTGAATTTCTGTTTTTAAATGAAAGCATCTCGAAAAAAATAATCAGCTGTAACAAAAAAAAAAAAAAAAAAAAAAAAATTACCTCGAACCGAACGAAATTCTGCCTTGTGACCCCGGTGCCTGCGGCAGCGCATACGCGGGCCGCTAATAAAATAAAAAAATTCCAAAAAATTAACCTGGAACCAAACAAACCCGCCCGGCAACGTCCGGGCCCATTATAATAACCGTAAATGAACCTTAAATTTGTATGGTTTTATATCTTTAACTCGATTTTGTTTGAATTTCTATTTTTAAAAGAAAGCATCACAAAAAAAAAAAAAAAAAAAAAAAAAAAAAAACACCCTCAAACAGAACGGAACTTGGGCCCGTGGCCCGGTGCCTGCGGCAGCGTATATATAGGCTGCTAATAACATGCAAAAATTCTCAAAAATGAACCTTGAACCGAGCGAACCTCTGACTCGTGTTACCTCTGCCTGTGGCCTGCTGCACTGTATAGCAGGCATGCATGCTACGCCCGCGTTGCAAAATCCACTTTCCTCCACCAGGGGGGCAGTATGTTGTATACGAACATCACCAATCTCCTTGAATTTCCAAGACCTTTCAATTAAGGTGTCACATGGTGGTGTGAACTGCAAAATCCTTTAGTTGCACTTTCACCGCCAGGGGGCGCAATGTGTTCTGTACGAACATCACCAACGGTCAGGAAATACCAAGACCTTTAAAATAAGATGTAACATGATAGGGTCTACTACAAAATCACCTAGTTTCATTTTTCACCACCAGGGAGGCACTATATTGCATACAAACATCCCCAATCAACATGAAATTTCAAGACCTCTATCACCAATCGCCTTGGATTTCCAAGACCTTTTAAATAAGGTGTCACATGGTGGTGTCAACTGCAAAATCCTTTAGTTGCACTTTCCACCGCCAGGGGGCGCAGTGTGTTCTGTACGAACATCACCAACGGTCAGGAAATACCAAGACATTTAACCCTCTCAGCGTTTGAACCGGAATTTTGTAACACGAACAAACTCCCTCGAAACGGTTTGAGACTGATTCTTGTAATGTAAGAAATCTCTCTCTAAATCGTGCGAACCTGATTCTTGTAACTCTAAATAACTACTCCAAAATCGTTAGAGACGGAAACTTGTAACTGACCCTTCCCCCTTTTACCAACACGGATTGACAAGGGGCGGACAATGACGATAAGGTAAGCTGACAGTTGATATGCTTCTTTGTTGAAAGAGAGGGTTGATAACAAAAGAATAGAATAGTGAAAAATTTTCAAGAAGAGCTGTTGATAATTCGTAAAATCAGTTAAAATACTGCTTGGCTAAACTGAATTTCGCATAAAAACTTTTTATTTCTTCAATTTAAAGTATATCTTTTAGATGACGATTTTTTTTCATAGGAATCTTAAAATTAATAATAAAAGACATTATTGTTAGAATAAAATAATGACAATTATTTGTTAAATCAGCAGCTTTATTATTATTGTTATTATTCTTATTATTTATGAACTAACCGAATATTCTGCATAAAACAGTGTTTTAATTAAATATAATGTAAAGCATTTTAATATCCTGAAACAGGTTTTTCTCTTTTTATATTCAGTACCAGAATTACAGTTTACTTGGTTTCATTGTAAAAATTATTCATAGTGTAATACAATGATTCGTTTTCGAAAGTGTATTATTTATATATATAAAGGTAACTATTTTAACGAATTTATGAGTTTACAGATAAGAAAAACAAAAAAAGAGAATTGCAAGCCAATGCGCAGAATTGCTACAAAAGGAAATGCAAAACTTAAATATAGGAATAAATTATCAATGAATAAAATGAAATAAAACCCCCAACCCCTCTCCCCCCCCCCAATATATATATATATATATACATATATATATATGTATGTATATGTATATTTGTTTCGGGGGAGCGCTGGCTACCAGTGAAATCTAATTTTCATGGAGATAAGACAAATTCAAATCGAACTATCATCGGAAACCCCTAAATCTAGCAATTTCCTAGAAAATATTTTTCTAGGTTCTGCGTTTACTAATATTTAAATCTGTTACCTAATAATCAGATATATTTTACATCTCAAAAAAATCTCTAACACTATATATTATATCTATATATTTATTTAAATTGTTCGAGCGATTTCCAACAAAACCAAATTTCTGTCATATTTTTTCCGGATTTAGTGCGAATTACCAGTGAACGATAATTCCTGAAGATCAAAATATTTACTATCAAAATATCGTCGAAAAAACACATAAACTCTATCTTTTTTTTTTTTTTTTTTTTTTTTTTCTTTCTAATCTTTCAAGTATTTTCGAAGAAAACGCAGTCTTAGCTACTCCCCCCCCCCCTGACAAAACGCGGGTTTCCCGTGAACGCTAATTTTACTGAAGAAGAGCACATTTCAGATTAAATTGTAAACTCAAAATATCCCTAAATCTGAATTTTTATCAAAATTTTCAAGTAGTTTCTAAGAAAATCACGTTTCTGCCATATTTTCTCACGGACGAAGTGAAGGTCAGCAATGAAAAGTAATCTTCGATAAAAAGAGGATAAGTCAGATGTGTTTCTAATCTAGAAAAACTTATTTTAGTCACATTTTTCATATAAAGACATGCAGGAACTCTTTCATTCCCTAGCAACGGTTACTGTATTCATTTCTTAAAATTAATTTAGTACAGCTTTAGCACAGGAGCCCCTTGGCAGTTTTTATATTTTTGTTTTCATTTTGACGATAAACTAAAATGGGTATCGCAATTACGTAAGTAAACATCTTGGTGAGAAGCGACCGAGCTATTTTGGTGATAAATTTCAAATTTTGCCAAGAGGTTCAAGCTGCTCCATTGCTTTAGCAGAATTTTTTCAATTTTATTTCATTATTTTTTTAACTCAATGCCAGAGGACAGGGGGAGAATTATTGGTTTAAATAGACAAAATATCTCCAGATAAAATATTATCCGTTTTTTATTCTGTTTATTAAACGAAAGAAAATGACCAAAATAGTTTTTTTCAATATCGTTGACATCTCTATAAATTGAAATTAAAATATCCAGTACTTTTTAATTTCAATCTACATGCGCACTTTTTATTTTCTAAATTAAATATTATCTAAATCTTAATATACATATCAAGGTGTAATAAAATAAAAGGCGACAGCACAAAATCGGCGTCTGAAACAAATAGTCCTATCGTACTAAAAATAAAATAAAATAAAATAAAATACAAAAATAAATTTTGCTTCAGGTATTCGCTACATTCGACAGTGTTCCTCGCCGGTACTGCGTTGCCAAGGTCCCCACTACCGTCAGTATCTTGTGCGTACATTTCAATTTGGTTTTTTATGGAACAAGTAGCTCTGCTTTTATTCAAGAAGTGTAATTTTACAGATAACTATATACCAGCTTCTATTAAACATTTTAGTATTGGCACTATGTATTAGTGAGACATGATTACACGTTTTTTCTAGATTTTGCTTTCTGATAATAAAATTGCATGTGCAAAAAATTACACTTATACTGCTATTAATTGTATTATAAATGTATAAATAAAAATAAATTTTAATTACATTTATAATTAAAATAATAAGTTTAATTATTTTCACTATATAACAATATTATTTCTATAAATACAATTAAATAAATAAAAATAATTAAATTGAATAGTAATCATTGCTAAATGTGAATATGAATTAAATAATAATAATAAATAAATAAATAAATAAATTATAATTTGATTGTGAGATGTAAGAAATGTGACGAATAAATTATTACTTTTTTTTTTTTTTTTTTTTCGAAACATAAAATGATTTAATCCTACATGGCAAACAATTATTACTTTGTAGCTTAGATTAAAATCTGCTTTTCTAAATTTAACCCTTTGCCAGCCCAGACGCTCCTAAGTGCTGTAAACATTGTCGCCAAATTTAGTAACACCTTTATTCAACTATCATAAATAATTCAGAGCAATAGCATTTGATATACAGAATGAACGAATTACCTTCGAAGGGATTAAGCAACCGTTAGAGTTAAAATGTAATAGTAATAAGTATAAGAAAATGTCTTCGAACTTATCAAAAGCAAAAAAGTAAATTTAAAAATTGTAATATCTTTAATTATTTTAAATGTTCGAGCTTCGCTAATTCTTCTTCTTTTTTTTTTTTTTTTTTTTTTTGTTATTCTAGTTCAAATATACTATGAATCTTTTTGAATATTACAAAACAAATGCGTTAACAATTTATAAAAAAAAAAAAAAAAAATACTTTTACATTTGAATAATAAAATTTTACAAAATTTTCAAAATTTATTTTTATTATTATTATTATTATTATTTTTTTTTTTTTCAAAATCTCAAGTAAAATGAAAACATTTCAGTATCTACAAATCATAATACATTTGCTATAAATAATTCAAGGTTGTTTAGAAATAGTTTCAGAAAAAAAAAAAAAAAAAAAAAATCATATTACAAAAACATGCACAAAGTGATTTTTTAATATCTTTTTATAAAAGACCTATGCTATTATTTAAAAAATATATAGAAAAGCGTTATTTGGTTTTCTAGAATACTATGAAATCTTCAAATTTCACACCTGAAAGATTAAAAATACTTTGAATAAAGGGCCAAAAATAGCTCGTTGGACTCTATAAACATTACAATATATTAAAATAACACAATCAATTGATTGGGAAGAAAATCATATTTATTGAAATTTATTTTTGCGACTGAGTGAAAATAATGCCTGGACCGGGAGTCAAATCCCGGATCTTTGACTTCCAAGGTCAAGGCTCTACTAATTGAGCTATCCAGGCCGACAACTGGTCGGCATTACTCACTCAGACAACCTTTAGGCAGAAACATCTGGTCTATCATGCAGATAGCTCGACAGAAATAAGCCGCAGGTAATGGAAAACACCATTAAATAATGGGAGAAAGAAATACAATATATTAAAATCACACAATCAATTGATTTCGAAGAAAATCATATTTATTGAAATTTATTTTTCCAACTGAGTGAAAATAATGCCTGTACCGGGAGTCGAACCCCGGATCTTTGACTTACAAGGTCAAGGCTCTACCAATTGAGCTATCCAGGCCGACAACCGGTCGGCATTGCTGACTCAGACAACCTTTAGGCAGAAACATCTGGTCTATCATGCAGATAGCTCGAGAGAAATAAGCCGCAGGTCGAGCTATCTGCATGCTTTCTGTAAATAGAGTTTCTGCATAAAATAGAGTTTACATAGCAATGAAGAAAAAAAATATTGCTACAGGTTTTTTTTTTATTTTAACCAATTTCCGAGATCTAAAACTGGTTTATGTGATCACGATGACTATTAAATTTCTTGTAATAACCACGTAAAGCATGAGAATGGATATCTAAAATGGGTTTATGCAACAGTTTTCAAGAAAATCGTTAGAGCCATTTTTGAGACACCGATTTTTACCAAAACTTGTTGACCGGATGACAACAATTACATTTAAAAGAGGGTTAATATTGAAGATTTGAAAAAAATCCATGCAGCCGTTTTGAAAGGAATCCACTCGCAGTACCTGAAATTCAGCTATTTATACAGGACGCCTGTCAATTTTCCTGAACTAACCAACTACATGATTTGAAAGGACATCCAGTAGAGTGTTTATGTAGCAACTTTGAAGAAAATGGTTAGATCCGTTTTTGAGATACGAACGTACGACCTCACTTCCGGTTTTCCAATTTTCACCAAAATTTGAAAAATTCATCAGTACACCAGTTCTGTCTTAATTCTGAAGTTTCGTAGCTGTATCTTTATTAGTTTCGGAGATATGATAGAAGATTCCCCCCCCCCCCCCCCCACACACACACACTGACTAATTGCCAAAAAACCACTTTTTAGACTCAAGAGACATTAAAAGATGTAAATCAGGTGAAATCTCGATATCGAATTTTTGGACCGAATACAATGCTTCCATAACCTACTGTAGTCGGGTAACGGAAGTAAAAATTCAAAAATCATAAGACAGATAATTTTTTTTAAAGACTAGAAGGACTATTACTTTCAATCTGAGTAAAAACGTTGTCACCAGCTTTTGTAGAGCAGTTTTGTGTAACACTAAAATAAGTTAGAAATATCAGTCCTATCGTTACAAATTAGGTATCAAATGAAAGAAGAGATTTTTTTTAATCCAGGGGTGCAAACAGTTTTTCGACACGATAGTTAGATTTTTAAAAATTAAATAAAGTGTGAAATTTAGGTGGCAACACTTAATTTTAATTCATTTCAGTCATTTTAAAAAATACTTCGCTCAGTTTTACGGTCAAAAAATGAGATAAAAAAAATTAAAAATTAAGAATTCTGTCAAAGACAGAATTTAGTTATATACGGAGGATTGTTAATTTTAATCAGTAAATTTTATTTTATTTTATTTTTTAATTTTTATCTCATTTTTTGACTGTTAAACTGGGCCACGTACTTTTTAAAATGACAGAAATGAATTAAAATGAGGTGTTATCACCTAAATTTCATACTTTTGTTAATTTAAAACAAAAATCTAGTTGTCGTGTCGAGAAACTGTTTGCACACCTGGACTAAGAAAAATAGCTTCGTTCATTTTGTACCAAATTCGTAACGATAGGACTGATATTTCTAATTTATTTTGGTGTTACACAAAGCTGATCTACAAAAACTCCAGATTAAAGTTAATAGTCTTCCGTCCTAAGGTTAACGTGCATTTTTCTAAACAATCACAATGAGAAATAATCACTTCGATACAATAAAATTCAGGGGGGGGGGGGGAATGATTTTTATGAGTGTTTTCTGTACTGTAATTATTCAAAAATAAAATTCTGCACAAAACAAAATTTAGTTTTGTACGACAGGATTTATTTTCACTATTCTTACATGTAAAGGCACACAGTAACTGGGTTTCATTCACTAGCACCGATTATTATATTCATTTCTTAAAATTTCTTTGGTATAGCTTTAATATAGGAACCTCTTGACGGCTTATACATTTTTGTAGTAATTTTGGCGGTGATTTAAATTGCTATGGTAACTGAGTAAGTTAGACGAAGAAATTTCGAGCTACTTCGGTGCCAAATTTCAAATTTCGCCGAATATTTTATACTGCAGCTCTTCCCTATTTTTAGCACAATTTTTCATACCTATTTTTTTTTTTTAATTTATTTGTTTAAATTTTTATTTAAAACATACATTTTTTTTTTCTTTTTCTGAAAAGAAATATATATGTACATATTTATTTAGTTTTGACTTTTGACGTATCAATCAGAGAATCTTTCGATATATGTAGTTTTTATAGTTTTAAAAATTTTTAAATAGTCATATTTATCTTCAGAAGTTTCCATTTCTTTTATAAAAGTGAAGCCTTTTGCATTTATTTTAATTTATTAAAAGTTGCCATAAATATTTTAGAAACTTTAAATTCTTTTCCATAGTTAAAAAATGTTAATTATATAAATATTTTTACTCATGAATCAGAGATTTTTTTCGATATATAGTTTTTATAGTTTTAAAATTTTTAAATATACATATTTTTCTCATAAAATTTGTTTATTTTCAGAAATTTCCATTTCTTTTATTAAATTTAAGACTATGTCGTACCGGGTCTACGCTGCTGAAGGCAGTGGGGACCCGGTACGACATATTTCCCGATCAGAATTTTTTTTTTCTCTTTTTTTTTATCACATGATAAAAATTAATGCAATTTTGAGAATTCATTAATTATTGTGATTCATTTAAAAATAGTGACCAGCGAAGCGGGCGTAGCCTGCTAGTATATAAATAATAATAATAATAATAATAATAATAATGCATGTGTACCATTCTATACTGTCTCAGTTCTTTTGGCACGATTCTTCTCAATTTTATTTTAATTATTTAAAAAGGAAATATGCTTGCAGGTTCCCCCCCCCCCCTCCTTTTTGCTTTTCCCGACATAAAAATAAATATTTTTACTTCTTCATTTATTTATGTTTGAAATCACTATTTTTTTCTTTTGATTTTAAAGTTATAACGCATTTTTTATTTAATATCTTACGAATCAATATCCGATTGAATAAAAAAATACAGCATTAACTATATTTGGTCCTGATTAATAAGTGTTCGAATTTTTGATAAAATCTAGTAATTCGAACAGATACGATGGCGATTTTTTAATTTTATGTATTTTAAATAAAACAAAAATATCTGCACGTTCATTGAAGGCGTAATAGAATATATGGTGACAACTCATAGTCATTGTCTGAAAGAAATAGTACTACGAAAAAAAAAAAAAAAAAAGCAAAAGTGATTTGGATGTAGATAGATTTTGAGAGGATTGCAAATTTGTGAAAATGCCACCCCTCTGATATCGTACACAAATCGGATTAGACAAAGAAACATAACCAACTTTGTTAGTGATATCACTTTAAAAATGGATTAGGAATATTATACTGGGTAAAAACATTTTGCACATTGCACTGTAAATGTAAAGACAGCCAATTAAAAAAAAAAAAAATGTTTTGTCAAATTTGAATAAAAATTCTGAAAAAAAAAAAAAAAATATATATATATATATATATATATATATATATTCTTAATGATACCTGTAAAATCAGAGTAACCCAATATTTGTTTCAGAAGGAATTATTTAAACTAAATGCATTGCAGAGCTTTAAAAGGTATTGAATAGAAAGATAACAATCTGTGTACTGTGAATTACTGCGGTAAGAATCAAAAGCTTAAGTTTTAATCGCATACTCTTTTTTCTTTCATTTCTTTTAATCATTTGACAGAGATTAACTAAATTTCTTGCAATTAGAAAGTCAGAGCAAAATATGAAAAAACTAAATATAGTACAAAATGGTCAATTTTTCTTTAGCCATGACTAAATGTCAGAGTTTTTTTTTTTTCTTTTTTTCTTCTTTCCTGATTTATTTCTGAAATCATTTTTAATCGTAAACGTATAAAACTTGCAGGTATATCTGTTTTTTTTTTTTTTAAATAGATAATTGAATTAATTTAAATAATTATAATAAACAACCGTTTTTCGAGAATAAAATGACAAAATGCGCGCATTAAGCCGGCTTATTACTTTCTTCCGATTTTTTTTTTTTTTTTTTTTTTCAAATCTTTCAACTAAATTTTATTGCAAAGGCATAAAAACACTTGTAATTATGCTTGCTTTTACGACAAAAATTTTTTTTTTTTTTTTTTTTTTTTTTTTTCTATAAAGACATGAGATTTTTGGGAAAAGATTTCAGAAAAGGTGACATGAAAGAATGTTCTTTTGAATTATGTTATACTCACTGAAAAATAAAAAATGTCATTAGCTTATTTTCTATTTCACTAGACAATCCTCCAAATTTTATTTATTTATTTATTTAATTTTTGGAAAAATAGGTTTGACATGTTAAAAAATAAATAAATAAATAAATGTAATTAAAATATAAAAAAATATATGTATTATTTGCGATGAGAAAGTGAAGTCATAAAAATTTGAAGTACTTGCTATTAATAGTTAAAAAAATTAATGAATAAAAAATAAAAAATCGTTTTTACTACGATTTTCAGCGTTTAGTGATGTGCTAAACATAGCTCATTTGATTCTATAATATCCTTTATAAAAGTTTCCAATTTATCATATATATTTTTTACAAATATATAATATACAAAATGATATGCAGAATGCATTAATTACGGAAATTCATAAATATAAACGTGAATTTAACAAATCATAATATAATCATTTTCTATATACTCAAAAAGTTTCACACCATAAGTTAGTTTTATGAAGGAATATGAATTTCAAACAAATAAAGTTGTGTTGAAATATAGTCTAATACATTTCCCAAACAGCTATTTATTATTATTATTATTTTTTTTTTTTTTTTTCCCTTTAGTAATTTAACTGAAGTGTTGATGTTTCGATTTATTTTAAGGAAATTCTTTATCATTTCCTTACTATTATTTTTGTTGTAGTTGAACTTTTGAGAGCTCCTTTCTGCGTCTGATCACGTATGTTGCTGTGTTATTATAGTTAAGAAATAATTCATGTAATGGAATAAATTTTCTTTGTAAATTGGTTATTAGTAAAATTAAAAAAAAAAAAAAAAAAAAAAAAAATTTTTTTTTTTACTTAATAATTTTGCTAATTTTATTATATTTCATTATTTATTATATATTTATTGATTAACCAAATTAAGCTGTCATTGAAATTAACTTTACTAATTAATGTAGATTAACATAGTTACAATTTTGAGAAATAAAATCGAAATATATACATTTATTTCTGTTCCTTATATCAACAGCATTTTTATTTTTATTATAATTTTAAAAGAAAGTGCAATTAAAGAGAATAAAGATAGCTGTAAAATATCGTATAAATTAATTCATTCATTAAAAAAAAAAATAATAATAAATAAATAAATAAATAAAATAAAAAAATAATTTAAAACATTTATAAATTATTATTATTGTTGTTATGGTATTTGTATAAATAAGAAAGTTTTACAATTCATTTTTGCATACCATTTTAATTTAAAACATCTATAAAATTAGTAAATATTACGTTCAAAATGTTTATAGTTTGTGCTGCATATAATTAATTAATCATTTATGATTTCTGATAATAAAAGTTATGGAAATTTAAATTTGTGAATTGGAAATACAATGCAGACTAAATTTTGCGCTGCTAAAGCTATTTTAAATTACAGCTTTAATTTTTCTGAACTCATGTTTATTGCATAGAAATGATAAAGTCTGTTGCTATATTTCCAAAAGGTTTTTGAAATATCAATCCAGTTTCTTCTACATGTACATTCTATTCCTAATCCCAGTTTGGAAATATCTTCGGTCACAAAGAGCTTTTGTTCGAACGGACACACCCCCAGTTGTGGGGGAAAAATGTTCGAAAATTTTTGGTGTAACTTCAACGGACATAACAGGGGATTTTCAAGGTAGCTTCCTCCTAACAATAAGATTATTTTTGAAGTAGAAACGTGACATTGAGGCAAACGCTGAGAGGGTTAAAATAGGATGTAACATGATAGGGTCTACAGCAAAATCGCCTAGTTCCATTTTTCACAACCATGGGTCGCACTATGCTGTATACAAACGTCTCCAATCGACATGAAATTTCAAGACCTTTAAAATGAGGTGCTACATGTGTGGGTCTAGAACGGATTTCCCTCTCAAACTAACTTCCCCCCTTTACCCCCCCCCTCCAAATCTACTTTTCCCCTTTTCCCCCCCTTTAAAATCGAAAATTCCAAATTCGCAGAAAGTGATTTTTTAGTATTAGACTCTAGTCCCCGTATGTACAATTTCTTCCCCGTGAAGTAATTTGGAGCTTGGTTAAGCTCGTAAATGTGTTTTTAACCCGTCCCCCCCCGTTCGACTTTTTTTTATTTTTCTCTTTCTGTAGCACATCTACAGACCAAGACCTTTTTTTAGACACCTCAACCAAATTTTTACATCAAGTAGTTCTCTCAATATAGTGGAGACAGACAAAAACATGTTTCAAATTATATACAGATGATTCTTTCCTGTTGCCACACTGTAAAAAAGGCACAATAACTAAAAAATAAAATGATAACACGTGAACTTTGCTTTTATAAGGCAATAAAAATTCTAAAAATTCAGATTAACTCCTTATATTTTTGTATTTCCGAAAATGAAATAAAGAAATAAGAGAAAAAACGGCGAAATAAATAAATATTTTTTCATGTTGCCACACTGTTAAAAAGGAACAATAATTAAAAAGTAAAATGATAACACGTGAACTTTGTTTTTATAAGGCAATAAAAAATTCAGACTAACTCGCTGTATTGTTGCATTTCCGAAAATGTAGTCATTCTAGAAAAGAAATGTGCATTTTTCGTATATTAATTGGGACCGTTCGACTTTTTTTTATTTTTCTCTTTTCATAGCACATCTACAGACCAAGACCATTTTTTAGACACCTCAACCGAATTTTTACACCTAGCCGTTCTCTCAATATAGTGGAGACAGACAAAAACATGTTTCAAATTAATATATAGATTATGGAATTATTATATCTCATACATTTCTGTTATTTTAAAAATGTATCCAGAAAAAAAAATCATAAAATTATCTGCAGAGAAATTTTATACGAATAAATAAATAAAAGTACAAATTAAACTTTTTAAAAATGTTGTTGAAGAAAAATTACTGAAAAAAAAAAAAAAAAAAAGAAAAAGAAACTGATAATTCATTAATATTTTTTATCAATGAAGACCTCCTACACTTTTAAATATTTATTTTAATCTGTTTCTAAATCACACATTTTTTTAATTAATGGAAATTGATTTCAATTAAAACAACTCCGATTTTTATTATTTGAAAGGGGGGGGGGAATTTCACGGAAAATGTTTAAATTAATCGTTAATAGAGGGCAACGCGTTAATTTCTGAGATCTTCTTCCTCACTTAACAACCCCATGGGTAGAACGGAAGCGCGAAAAGGGATTTTCTTTTACTTTTGTAGGGAGAATTAAAATTTTCATCTGGCAACACTGTTTCACAGACCTTCTTCCTCACTTAGCAACCCCATCAGAAGACCGGAATATCTCTCTTAACGCGACAGACCTTACATTACACATCCATCACTTGGTGCCTTTTAAGGCCCAAGCGACATTACAAGACGTTTTGTACTAAGAAAAATGATCGAAAGCATGCCACATTGAAAGTTGACAGTCAGAAAACTAAATTCGTACAACGGTGTGAATATAGTAATTTGCGGAAAATATTTTAATTTACTTTAACTTTCGTGGTAACTCTGAAACAACGCTTTACTGCTACTTATTGTCATTCCCCCCCCCCCCCCCCTTTGTATTCTTATTTCATTCTTTGTAATCCTTTTGCTCCTGTATATGCCTAGCCATAAAAAATAAATAAATAAAATAACTTTATCTAGCTTATTATATTAGTTTGTTAAAGTTTTAAAATTGATAATAGTATAATCAGAATAAAACTATGTATAAGCTAATTCCACGGCATAGGGAATGTTAGTTACGCACATAGATGAAATTCCCATTTCCTTTATTTATTTATTTATTTTTATTAGTAGTAATTTTTATTATTAGTAGTAGTATTTCCATATAGGAATCTTTATAGAATTTTTATAGCATTTTCAGGGATGGAACACGGGCGCAGAATTCATACCGGAATGTGTTTAAGAAATTTTTCTAGCTATAATATCGTCGATTTAGGAGGTAGAAAATTTTCTTAGATTGATAGTGGTGTGAATTCTGCGCCTGCGTTCCATCCCTGCATTTTCTACTCCATTTGTGAATCAGGCGATTCATTATCCTTAAAATAGTCAAAAAATAATTTACTTTTTGACTTATTATTTAATAGTTTCCAATTATTTATATAGAAGTAAATAATATTTTTTTCTGTATGATGACAGAAATTATTAAAAGGGTGCTAAATGAATGGCTATCGGTATAAACTTTGATACTACAGCTACAAATATTATACATTTATTGTGGTCTAGAGACCTAAAATTTGGGCGTTTTGTGAAGCTCGACGATGATAATAAGAATAATAATATCAGTAATAATTATAAATAAATATTTTTACTATTTATTTTTTAAAAGATATTTATTAATTAAAAAAAAAAAAAAAAAAAAAAAAAAAAAAAAAAACAGATTAAGAAAATAAAGTTAAAATTTACAAGCTGGTAAAAGGGGGAGGTGTTCGGATTCACATGATTCTAGGGTTGCAAGATTTTAATACATTCCGGAGCATTTTTAGCCCCGCATTTATTTCTTATCACATTTTTAAGTAAGTAATTTTTTCTTCCTATTTTCTCGTAATTGCATATTGAAGGAATTATTCTCTCTCTCTCTCTCTCTCTCTCTTTATATATATATATATAAATGTATATAAAAGGTGCAAAAGAAAGGCGGGTCTAAAAGTGCTCCGGACTATGTTAAAATGTTGTCAACGATGTGTTTGCAGCCCTTCTGGTTATCTATCTATCTATATATATAAATACAAGAAGATTTTAAATTACGAAGAATGTCGTTATAGCCCCTATCTAAGGAGGGGGGGGAGGGGCAATTTCAAATTACACACTTTTTAAATTAAAAAAAAGCGTTTTCAATTCTTTTTTCACAACTTTTAATATATATATATATATACAATAATAATAGTGGCAAGTTAAAGGTTGGTTAAAATTTTGAAGTCAATTGGTTAAACAAAACTTCACATTTCCTATCAGACGTTTGGAAAACAGTACTAAAAGCTACAAGCAGCTACGACAGTCGTGAAATCATAGTACGTTTTCATAGATGCCAACATTTTAATTTATTTTGGAGTATTTTTAGCCCGGCTTTATTTCGTATTACTTTCTTTATAGAAAAATTTCTTCCTTTGTATAACTTCGATAAAATAAGAAATATTGCTCTTAAAAAATTAGTGGTATGGAATGAAGGAGGGGCTAAAAATAGTCCGGAATAAATTAAAGTTTTGGCATCAATACGTTTTACTTAAATTTTGTCAATTGACGACTAAATCTGGCTACTTTTGTTAATCCATTTTACACACAAACGCGCGCACTCACACACAGAAAAAAAAAAAAAAAAAAAAAAAAAATGTTAGGTAGTCTTAGTAAAGTACCTTTTTATTTTTCCGAATAATATGGTTATATTATGTTACATACATGCATTTTAAACATTTTTGTGTGTCATATGTGCATTATCTAGATTCTTATTAATCAAAACTTTAATATTAGATTGATAGACTTCTGAACTATTTTTCACACACACACACACACACAAAAAAAAAGGGGGAAGAAAAAAATTATCTTTCAGACTAGAATACTCTTTTTAGTTTTTATTTAACTAGGTCTTTACGAAATACCTTGATAAGCTAGCTTATTTATTTACATAGAATTAGAAATTCCCGGACCTAAACTTAAACGAGCTATTGCAAAAATGGAAGTTATAAAAAGTTGACGATGTAACCTTAAGAATCATGTCACTGATATTTTTTCATTCTTGTAAACATTCTAATTAATATTCTGTAAAATTGCTGTTCCCGCCCCCTTTTTTTTACACATCACTTGATTTTTAGACTACTTTTCTGTAAATGTAATTATGATTAAATAAGAAGAAAAATAATCTTAAAGAAAGGCAGATACCAACAATATTACGGAATATTAATTAGAAGGTTGATAGCTATGTTTTTTGGCTTGATATTAAAAATATGCTGTGAAACACTCTTTTGATCGAAAAACAGAAGTTTAAAAATATTTATAAGTTCCAGATTGTTGAAGAAATGACTGAATATCCAAAGTATGGGATTATTGATAAAAACAAGCTGTCAGAGTTCTTAAACTTTATTCTGTTCATTTTGTCTCGACTTTCATAATAAAAATAATAAAATTACTATTTTATTTTTATTTTACTTATTGCGGACGAAAACACACTTTATATATTTTTATACGTGTTTTTAATTATGTGATTGATAAACTGTGCATCAAATTATAATTTTTATTATATTGGATCCTTCTGCTAATGAGCATGCGCGGGTGTTCTCCTCAAATGCTAAGCGAGTTGGAAGGTCTCAGAAATTCAGGAAATGCTGTGCTTCCCGTCTATTAACAATTATTTTAAAGAAACATTTTCAGAGAATTTTTTCTCTCCTTTCGAAACACTTTTTTAAAATAAAAAAAATCTCAGAATCGGAATTATTATATTTCAAAGTGAACTTCTATAAATTAAAATATGTAGGATTTAGAAACACATTAAAATAATTTTTTAAAAGTGTGGGTGGTCTTCATTAATAAAAATATTCATGTAATATATTCATGTAATAATTATATAAAAATTAAACTATTTAAAAGTATTCTTATGATAAAATTCATATATATATATATATATATATATATATATGAATTTTATCATAAGAATACTTTTAAATAGTTTAATTTTTATATAATTTATTTTGTATAACATTTTTTCCACAGATATATTTATTATTATTTCAAGATACACATTTAAGATAATAGAAATGTATGAGATGCAATAATTCCAAAACCATATTTATTAGATTTTTTTTTTTTTTTTTTTTCATTTTTATTAATTTTTCACATAGAATATTTTCTAAGAAAGCTTCAAATTGATACAAATTATGGAGAAAATTGGTTTGAAATTAAACTATGTATATTTTCCTGTCCTTCATATACTAATGATTAATATTTCGAATGAATTAATAATTATAATTATAATGATATTTACAGTGTCAAATTGAAATATCTTAACAAAAGCAGTTTATTTATATTATTTTACACATTTTCTAGTTACATTCATGCCTCCCAAAATGAAATAAATAATTATAAATTATGCGTTATTATCAGTAAATTTTAAAGGAAGTAAATTTGAATTAGTTTAAATTGTATATATTCAGCTACACACATTAGGTATTATATATAGACAAAATAAACAAATAAATAAATGAAATAAATAAGTAAATAAATAAAAACTAAATTAAATTAAATTAATAAACAAATAAAATATAAACTGTAATAATAATAATAATAATAATAATAATAATATTAATATAATTAGAAAAAATAAAATAAAATAAATAAATTAAAATAAAATAAAATAAATTTAAAAAAAAAAAAAAATGTATACATTTTTTCTGACAAATATTCTAGATATTCTGTTTAATATTAAGTTAGAATTTTATTGAATGTAAAAAAGAAGTGTTTAAAAGTGGACACCTTATAAACTGCGTAAATGAGATGTAATGTTTGCCACTAATAAACATTAAGACGATGAGTTAAGCTTTTTATCCTCTCCCCTTCATTTCTGTCAATATTTCTAATTTTATTACTAATATCTAATTTAGAAGTAACCAGCTGTATGAAAATGTAGTTCTATCTTAGTATTATATATAAACATTGTACTTTCCATGTAAGTCATAAAACAATTTATTTATTTTATTTATTATACTTATTTTTTATTAATATGCATTCCTCCTACTGCTAAAAAAGGAAATAAATGAAAGTAAAATAAAGAGAAAACATTAATTAACTTTTAGGCATAGGTGTGATATATTTTAATTTCTGAGTTATAATCATCACTATAACACATTTAAAAATTATTAAAGACTTCATATAATACTAAAAATTCTATGTAGGCAAACAGTTTAATAATGTAATTTATTATTGGACAATTTTAATGAGGGAGAAACAACACCTTAAAATATTAGATTAATTATATTTATTAATTTATTTTCAAATTATTATTATTATTAATATTAATATTATTTATAGAATTGTTTTATTTTGATAAAATAAAATGCCATAATGCAAAAGAAAAAAAAAAGGGGGGGGGTCAGTATTAGTATAGCTATATGTCTTAATCAAGAAGGATACTAAAAAAAAAAAAAAAAAAGGATATGAATTTTTATTTAATTTTTAATGCAAACCTCCTACATAGTTGAAGTGTCTGATCCCCTTTCATACCCCCCACCCTATTGATTTGAAAACATTTAAAATTTTCATCAATTGATCACTTCCTGTTTATTTTATTTTTATTATTATTTGACATTGGAAGGCATGAATATTACTAGAAAACCTATAAAAATAAATTAATTAATAAAATGTTTTTACTACTATATAGGTAACGTGTATTAATACAGAGATGCCACGTTATTACGGATTGTCCGTAATCTTAATACCGGTATTTTGTCAATGTATTCTTTTGTAATAATTATCTACAATTTAATAGGACAAGTTTTACATTTTCTTTATTGTGGTATGAAATTGGTTTTTCATTAGTAGTAACTTGTCATCTCTGTTAATATAACACTGATATAACTACTATATAGGTACATTGTATTAATATAATACTGATATAAAATTAAATTCACATACAGATTGCAACTTATAAAGATAAGTTGATCCTTTTAATGTTTATTAGTGATAAACATTAATTTTCATTTGCTCAAATTTTTAGATGTCTCATTTAAGTATTTTTTAAACGAAATAAAATTCTCATTTAATATTGATGGGATTATCGTAAATACTTGTCAGGAAATTTGTAATTTTCCGTGTTATGAATAGTCTATAATATGTACAGTTTAATATATAGAGGTTAAATTATTTTAAATCTCTCTTTAAAATTTATTTATGATAATGTAATAGAATTTAAAACTGAAATATTTTATTTATTTTTTCTTAATGTTGTAAAGTAACCAGAAAAATAGTAATAAGCAGTATTACATGAAAGATATGAACGTGTATATAATTTAATGTAAAATCAATTTTCTACTTAATTTGTATCAGTTTCAATCTTTTATACGAAGTACTAGATGTGAGAAATTAATATACGGAAAATCACAAAACGCTAATAAACATAATTATGGAATTATTATATCTCATATATTTCTGTTATTTTAAAAATGTATCCAGAAAAAAAATCTGCAGAGAAATTTTTTACAAATAAATAAATTAAAGTACAAATTAAAGTTTTTAAAAATGTTGTTAAAGTAAAATTACTGAAAAAAAATCCCTGATAATTCATTAATTTTTCATTAATGAAGACCTCCTACACTTTTAAATATTTATTTTAATCTGTTTCTAAATCAAACATTTTTTTAATTAATGGAAATTGATTTTAAAGTAAATTAACTCCGTTTTTTATAATTTTAAAAGGGAAAAAAAAAAGTTAACTAAAAATGCTTGTATGAATTAATCGTTAATAAGGGAAAACGCCTTAACTTCTGAGACCTTCTTCCTCAATTAAAAGCCCATTGCAAGCTCTCTTTTAACACGACAGATCTTACGATATACATTCATCACTTGGTGCCTTTTAAGGCCCATGCGATATTACTAGACTACTCGTATTGAATAAAATTTATTTTAGCAATCATGCCACATTGAAAGTTGACTGTCAGAAAATTAAATTTGAAGAATGGTGTGAATATAGTAATTTGCCAAAAATATTTTAATTTACTTTAACTTTCGTGGTAACTCTGAAACTACGCTTTACTGCTACTTATTGTCACCCCCCCCCTTGTATTCTTATTTCATTATTTGTAATCATTTTGCTCCTGTATTTACCTAGCCATTAAAATAATAATAATAATAATAATAATAATAATAACTTTATCTGGCTTATTATATTTGTTTGTTAAAGCTTTAAGACTGATAATAGTATAATCAGAATAAAAGTATGTATAAGCTAATTCCATGGCAAAGGGAATGTTAGTTACGCACACAGATGAGATTCCCATTTTCATTTATTTATTTATTTATTTTTATTAGTATAAGTAGTATTTCCATATAGGAATCTTTATATTATTTTTAAAGCATTTTCTATTCTATTTGTGAATCAGGCGATTCATTATACTTAAAATAGTAAAAATATAATTTACTTTTTGATTTATTATTTAATATTTTCCAATTATTTATATAGAAGTAAATAATATTTTTTCTGTATAATGACAGAAATTATTCAAAGGGTGCTAAATGAATGGCTATCGGTAGAAACTTTGATACTACAGCTACAAAAATTATCCAATTAACCCGTTAGTAGTCGCTAGTTGGTCGATTTGCCGAGCATACTTCAGTGTTTCCCGATCTTTTTATTCTATAGCCACCAAAAATTTTTAGAAGGGGCATTTGACATACATAACACGCGAATAAAATCGAAGAAACGTCGATCACATCACTTCTTAAAATTATTGGTGACAGTTAAATAAAAAGTATGCAATCTGTAATAGGTGGCGCTGTCTATAGCGACTACTAACGGGTTAAGCAAAGTTACGATTCACGGTAATCGGCTCTTTTTGTTTAAAACATGCCTGCTTGTTTTTCACTGTTGAATTATCTAAAATACTTTAAAAGAATATTTTTTTTCTTTTTTTAAATCTTCTGAGTGCAAATATTTTGCTTTCTTTAGCGTTATTTATAGGGGTATTCTGGTCTAGAGACCTAAAATTTGGGCGTTTTGTGGAGCACGACAATGATAATAATAATAACAGTAATAATTATAAATAAATATTTTTACTATTTATTTTTTCAAAGACAATTATTAATAAATAAATAATAATAAAAAAAAAAGATGAAGAAAATAAAATAAAATTTACAAGCTGGTAAAAGGGGGAGGTGTTCTGATTCACATGATTCTAGGGTTGCAACATTTTAATTTATTCCGGAGCATTTTTAGCCCCGCATTTATTTCTTACCACATTTAAAGTAAGTAATTTTTTCTTCTTGTTTTCTTGTAGTTGCATATTGAAGGAATTATTCTCTCTCTATATCTATCTATCTATCTATCTATCTATCTATCTCTCTCTCTCTCTCTCTCTCTCTATATATATATATATATATATATATATATATATATAAAAGGTGCGAAAGAAAGGCGGGGCTAAAAATGTTCCGGAATAAGTTAAAATGTTGTCAACGATGTGTTTGCAGCCATTCTGGTTATCTATCTATCTATCTATATATATACAAGAAGATTTTAAATTACGAAGAATGTCGTTATAGCCCTTGTATAGGGGGGGGGGGGCAATTTCAAATTACACACTTAAAAAAAAAAAAAAAAGCGTTTTTAATATTTTTTCACAACTTTTAATTAAAAAATATATATACAATAGTAATAGGGGCAAGTTAAAGGTTGGTTCAAATTTTAAAGTCAATTGGTTAAACAAAACTTCAGATTTCCTATCAGACGTTTCGAAAACAGCACTAAGAGCTACAAGCAGCTACGACAGTCGTGAAAAAATAGTACGTTTTCATAGATGCCAACATTTTAATTTATTTTGGAGTATTTTTAGTCCGGCTTTATTTCGTATTACTTTTTTATAGAAAAATTTCCTCCAATGTATAACTTCGATAAAATAAGAATAAATTGCTCTTAAAAAATAAATGGTATGGAATGAAAGCGGGGCTAAAAATAGTGCAGAATAAATTAAAGTTTTGGCATCTACACGTTTTACTTAAATTTTGCCAATTGGCGACTAAATCTGGCTTCTTTTGTTAATCCATTTTACACACAAACACACGCACTCACACACAGAAAATAAAAAAGATAGGTAGTCTTAGTAAAGTACCTTTTTATTTTTCCGAATAATATGGTTACATTATGTTATATACATGCATTTTAAACATTTTTGTGTGTCAGATGGGCATTATCTAGAATCTTATTAATCAAAATTTTAATATTAGATAGCTAGACTTCTGAACTATTTTTCACACACACACACACAAAAATAAAGGGGGGAACAAAAAAAATTATATTTCAGACTAGAATAATCTTTTTAGTTTTTATTTAACTAGGTCTTTAAGAAATACCTTGATAAGTTCGCTTATTTATTTACATAGAATTAGAAATTCCCGGACCTAAACTTAAACCAGCTATTGCAAAAATGGAAGTTATAAAACGTTGACGATGTAACGTTAAGAAACAGTCACTGATATTTTTTCATACTTATCAAAATTTTAATTAATATTCTGTAAAATTGCTGTTTCCGCCCCGTTTTTTTACACACCACTTGATTCTTAGAGTACGTTTCTGCAAATGTAATTATAAATATATAAGAAGAAAAATACTCTAAAAGAATGGCAGATACTAACAATATTACGTAATATTAATTAGAGGGTTGACAGCTATATTTTTTGGCGTGATATTAAAAATATGCTGTGAAATACTCTTTTGATTGAAAAACAAACGTTTAAAAATATTTATAAGTTACAGATTGCTGAAGAAATGACTGAATATCCGAAGTATGTGATTATTGATAAAAACAAGTTGTCTGAGTTCGTAAACTTTATTGTGTTCATTTTTTCTCGACTTTAATAATAATAATAATAATAAAAGTAACTATTTAATTTTTATTTATTTATTTTTATTTTATTTATTTATTTTATTTTTTTTTTTTGTGGAAGAAAACACACTTCATATATTTTTATACATGTTTTTAATTATGTGATTGATAAACTGTGCATCTAATTATAGTTTTATTATATTGGTTCCTTCTGCTAATGAGCATGGGCAGGTGTTCTCCTCAAATGCTAAGCGAGTTCGAAGGTCTCAGAAATTGATGAAATGCCGTGCTTCCCTTCGATTAAGAATTATTTTAAAGAAAAATTTTCTGAGAATTTTTTTTTCTCCTTTTGAAACACTTTTTAAAAATAATAAAAATCTCAGAATCGGAATTGTTATATTTCAAAGTCAACTTCTATAAATTAAAAAATGTAGGATTTAGAAACAGATTAAAGTGAATTTTTAAAAGTGTAGGTGGTCTTCATTAATAAAAATATTCATGTAATATATATATATATAGGAATTTTATCATAACAATACTTTTAAATAGTTTAATTTTTATATTATTTATTTTGTATAACATTTTTCCACAGATATATTTATTAATATTTCAAGATACACATTTAAGATAATAGAAATGTATGAGATGCAATAATTCCAAAACCATATTTATTAGAGCTTTTTTTTATTTCCTTTTTATTCATTTTTCACATCGAATACTCTCTAAGAAAGCTTCAAATTGATACAAATTATGTAGAAAATTGGTTTGAAATTAAACTATGTATATTTTCCTATCCTTCATATATTGATGATTAATATTTTGAATTAAATTATAATAATAATAGTAATAATAATAATAATATTTTCAGTTGTAAAACGAAATATCTTAACAAAAGCAGTTTATTTATATTATTTTACACATTTTCTAGTTATATTCATGCCTCCCAAAATGAAATAAAAAATTTTAAATTATGCGTTATTATCAGTAAATTTTAAAGAAAGTAAATTTGAATTAGTTTAAATTGTATATATCAGGAATGGAACACGGGCGCAGAACTCATACCACTATGAATGTAAGAAAATTTTATACTTCTTAAATCAACGATAGTATAGGTGAAGAAATTTCTCAAACAAATACCGGTATGAATTCTGCGCCCGTGTTCCATCCCTGATATATTCAGCTACACATATTATGCATTATATATAGACAAAATAAATAAATGAATTAATTTAAAAAATAAATAAATAAATAAAAATTAAATTAATAAACAAATAATAATAATAATAATAATAATAATAATAATAATGATAATATAATTACAAAAAATAAAATGAAATAAATAAATAAAAATTAAATTTAAAAAAAATTAAAAAAAAAAAAAAAGTATAACATTTTTCTAACAAATATTCTAGATATTCTGTTTAATATTAAGTTAGAATTTTATTGAATGTAAAAAAGAAGTGTTTAAAAGTGGACAGCTTATAAAATGAGTAAATGAGAGGTAATGTTTGCCATTAATAAACATTAAGACGATGAGTTAAGCTTTTTATCCTCTCCCCATCCTTTCTGTCAATATTTCTAATTTTATTACTAATATCTAATTTAGAAGTAACCAGCTGTATGAAAATGTAGTTCTATCTTAGTATTATATATAAACATTGTACTTTCCATGTAAGTCATAAAACAATTTATTTATTTTATTTATTATACTTATTTTTTAGTTATATGCATTCCTCCTACTGCTAAATAAGTAAATAAATGAAAGTAAAATAAAAAGAAAACATTAATTAACTTTTAGGCATGGGTGTGACACATTATAATTTTATAGTTATAAGCAACACTATAACACATTTAAAAATTATTAAAGACTAGTAGTAGTAGTAGTAGTAGGACTTAGTAGTAGTAGGACTTATATAGTAGTAGTAGTAGGACTTAGTAGTAGTAGTATTTCCATATAGGAATCTTTATAGTATTTTTAAAGCATTTTCTATTCTATTTGTTCAATCAGGCGATTCATTATCCTTAAAATAGTAAAAAAGTATTTTACTTTTTGATTTATTATTAAATATTTTCCAATTATTTATATGGAAGTAAATAATATTTTTTTCTGTATAATGACAGAAATTATTAAAAGGATGCTAAATGAATGGCTATCGGTAGAAACTTTGATACTACAGCTACAAAAATTATCCAATTAACCCGTTAGTAGTCGCTAGTTGGTCGATTTGCCGAGCATCCTTCAGTGTTTCCCGATCTTTTTATTCTATAGCCACCAAATATTTTTAGAAGGGGCATTTGATATACATAAAACGCGAATAAAATCGAAGAAACGTCGATCACATCACTTCTTAAAATTATTGGTGACAGTTTAATAAAAAGTATCCAATCTGTAATAGGTGGCGCTGTCTATAGCGACTACTAACGGGTTAAGCAAAGTTACGATTCACGGTAATCGGCTCTTTTTGTTTAAAACATGCCTGCTTGTTTTTCACTGTTGAATTATCTAAAATACTTTAAAAGAATATTTTTTTCTTTTTTTAAATCTTCTGAGTGCAAATATTTTGCTTTCTTTAGCGTTATTTATAGGGGTATTCTGGTCTAGAGACCTAAAATTTGGGCGTTTTGTGGAGCACGACAATGATAATAATAATAACTATAATAATTATAAATAAATATTTTTACTATTTATTTTTTAAAAGACAATTATTAATAAATAAATAATAATAAAAAAAAGATGAAGAAAATAAAATAAAATTTACAAGCTGGTAAAAGGGGGAGGTGTTCTGATTCACATGATTCTAGGGTTGCAACATTTTAATTTATTCCGGAGCATTTTTAGCACCGCATTTATTTCTTACCTCATTTAAAGTAAGTAATTTTTTCTTCTTGTTTTCTTGTAGTTGCATATTGAAGGAATTATTCTCTCTCTCTCTCTCTCTCTCCCTCTCTCTCTCCCCCCCTCTCTCTCTATATATATATATATAAATATAAAAGGTGCGAAAGAAAGGCGGGGCTAAAAATGTTCCGGAATAAGTTAAAATGTTGTCAACGATGTGTTTGAAGCCATTCTGGTTATCTATCTATCTATCTCTATATGTACAAGAAGATTTTAAATTACGAAGAATGTCGTTATAGCCCTTATATAGGGGGGGGGAGGGGCAATTTGAAATTACACACTTAAAAAAAAAAAAAAAAAAAAAAAAGCGTTTTCAATATTTTTTCACAACTTTTAATTAAAAAATATATATAGAATAGTAATAGGGGCAAGTTAAAGGTTGGTTCAAATTTTAAAGTCAATTGGTTAAACAAAACTTCAGATTTCCTATCAGACTTTTCGAAAACAGCACTAAAAGCTACAAGCAGCTACGACAGTCGTGAAAAAATAGTACGTTTTCATAGATGCCAACATTTTAATTTATTTACATTTTATTTATTACAATTAATTTATTACATTTTAATTTAATTTACCTATATAATAATAATAGTAATAAAAGTAACTATTTAATTTTTATTTATTTATTTTTATTTTTTTGCTGAAAAAAAGGATATGAATTTTTATTTAATCTTTAATGCAAACCTCCTACATAGTTGAAGAGTCTGATCCCCTTTGATACCCCCCCCCCCCACCATATTGATTTGAAAACATTTAAAATTTTCATCATTTGAACACTTCCTGTTTATTTCATTTTTATTATTAATATTATTTAACATTGGAAGGCATGAATATTACTAGAAAACCTATAAAAATAAATGAATAAATAAAATGTTTTTACTACTATATAGGTAACGTGTATTAATACTGAGATGCCACGTTATTACGGATTGTCCGTAATCTTAATACCGGTATTTTTTCAATGTATTCTTTTGTAATAATTATCTACAATTTAATAGGACAAGTTTTACTTTTTCTTTATTGTGGTATGAAATTGGTTTTTCATTAATAGTAACTTGTCATCTCTGTTAATATAACACTGATATAACTACTATATAGGTACGTTGTATTAATATAATACTGATATAAAATTAAATTCACATACAGATTGCAACTTATAAAGATAAGTTGATCCTTTTAATGTTTATCAGTGATAAACATTAATTTTCATTTGCTCAAATTTTTAGATGTCTCATTTAAGTACTTTTTAACACATTAACCACCAAAACTAGAAATAATGATTTTTTTCTAAATACAAACAGTAATACTCATTATTTTGATCATACATAACAATAATTCAAAATAAAATTATTAAAATTAATCTTATCTTACTAAATACAAGGTGTTGTATTTGTACAACTTCAGTGGAATAATTTTCTTGAGGGAGCATAAAACAGAATAAACTACAGATAACTACGAAAGTAATTATTTTATTACGAAAACTTTTTTTTTACAAGTTATGCTAACTCTTTCAAATATGAAGATTTTCAAAGCTTTTCACTTGAAATGTGTTTCAAGTTTGAAATCCATTTTTAAACTTAAAATTTTTTTCAGATCAATTTTTTTTGTAGTAGAATAAGCATCTATCCTTTTTTTTACTTAAAAAACAACACTTAATATAAAAAACCTTTTTTAGTTAACATTTAAACGCAATTATTTCTGATGTTGTGTGAACGCAACACTATAAGGTAATGGGTTAAAAGAAATAAATTTCTCATTTAATATTGATGGGATTATCGCAAATACTTGTCAGGAAAAAATGTAATTTCCGTGTTATGAACAATCTATAATATGTACAGTTTAATATATAGAGGTTAAATTATTTTAAATCTACTCTCTTTAAAATTTATTGATGATAATGTAATGGAATTTAAGACTGAAATATTTTATTTATTTTTTCTTAATGTTGTAAAGTAACCAGAAAAATAGAATAAGCAGTATTACATGGATATGAGCGTGTATATAATTTAATGTAAAATCAATTATCTACTTAATTTGTATCAGTTTCATTCTTTCATACAAAGTACTAAATGTGAGAAATTAATATATGGAAAATCAGAAAACGCTAATAAACATAACTAGCTGGAACCCGTCGAATTCGACGATCATTTTATTAACCGTAATGTTTCAAAAAACGTCGCATCATTATTTAAATGTATTTCAAGTTAAAACATCTTATATAATTTACGACATTTCACTTAAAAAAAAGAAAGTCAGAAAAATGCTTATAAATAGAAATACTATATATGACATCACTTTCTACAAATTACAGTCAATGTGACGTCAAACTGACTCCAAATAAACAGTTCCTATCTTTCATTTTCTATTTCGTTTAATACTAAGACTACATGTTAGCTGACCCGACCGGCGTTTCCCGGGCCCATGGTAATAACCTTAAATGAACCTTAAATTTGTATGGTTTTACATCTTGAACTGGATTTTTTTTTGAATTTCTATTTTTAAATAAAAGCATCGTGAAAAAATAATCAGCTGTAACAAAAAAATTACCTCGAATCGAACGAAACTCCGCCTTGTGACCCTGGTGCCTTCGGCAGCGCATACACCGGCCGCTAATTAAATAAAAATATTCCCAAAAATTAACCTGGATTCGAACGAATCCGACCGCTGTTGCCCGAGCCCATGATACCTTAAATGAACCTTAAATTTGTATGATTTTATACATTTAACTCGATTTAGTTTGAATTTCTGTTTTTAAATGAAAGCATCACGAAAATAATAATAATAATAATAATAATAATCAGCTGTAACAAAAAAAAAAAAAAAAAATTACCTCGAACCGAACGAAACTTGAATTGCGGCAGCGCATACGCCGGCCGCTAATAACATAAAAATATTCCGAAAAATTAACCTGGAATCGAACGAACCCGCTAGGTGTTGCCCGCGCCCATGATGCCTTAAATAAACCTTAAATTTGTATGATTTTATACCTTCAACTCGATTTAGTTTGAATTTCTGTTTTTAAATGAAAGCATCTCGAAAAAAATAATCAGCTGTAACAAAAAAAAAAAAAAAAAAAAAAATTACCTCGAACCGAACGAAATTTTGCCTTGTGACCCCGGTGCCTGCGGCAGCGCATACGCGGGCCGCTAATAAAATAAAAAAATTCCAAAAAATTAACCTGGAACCAAACAAACCCGCCCGGCAGCGTCCGGGCCCATTATAATAACCGTAAATGAACCTTAAATTTGTATGGTTTTATATCTTTAACTCGATTTTGTTTGAATTTCTATTTTTAAAAGAAAGCATCACAAAAAAAAAAAAAACACCCTCAAACAGAACGGAACTTGGGCCCGTGGCCCGGTGCCTGCGGCAGCGTATATATAGGCTGCTAATAACATGCAAAAATCAACATGAAATTTCAAGACCTCTATCACCAATCGCCTTGGATTTCCAAGACCTTTTAAATAAGGTGTCACATGGTGGTGTCAACTGCAAAATCCTTTAGTTGCACTTTCCACCGCCAGGGGGCGCAATGTGTTCTGTACGAACATCACCAACGGTTAGGAAATACCAAGACCTTTAAAATAAGATGTAACATGATAGGGTCTACTACAAAATCACCTAGTTTCATTTTTCACCACCAGGGGGGCACTATATTGCATACAAACATCCCCAATCAACATGAAATTTCAAGACCTCTATCACCAATCGCCTTGGATTTCCAAGACCTTTTAAATAAGGTGTCACATGGTGGTGTCAACTGCAAAATCCTTTAGTTGCACTTTCCACCGCCAGGGGGCGCAGTGTGTTCTGTACGAACATCACCAACGGTCAGGAAATACCAAGACATTTAAAATAGGATGTAACATGATAGGGTCTACTAAATCGCCTAGTTCCATTTTTCACAACCATGGGTCGCACTATGCTGTATACAAACGTCTCCAATCGACATGAAATTTCAAGACCTTTAAAATGAGGTGCTACATGTGTGGGTCTAGAACGGATTTCCCTCTCAAACTAATTTTCCCCCTTTACCCCCCCCTCCAAATCTACTTTTCCCCTTTTCCCCCCCTTTAAATTCGAAAATTCCAAATTCGCAGAAAATGATTTTTTAGTATTAGACTCTAGTCCCCGTATGTACAATTTCTTCACCGTGAAGTAATTTGGAGCGTGGTTAAGCTCGTAAATGTGTTTTTAACCCGTCCCCCCCCGTTCGACTTTTTTTTATTTTTCTCTTTCTGTAGCACATCTACAGACCAAGACCTTTTTTTAGACACCTCAACCAAATTTTTACATCAAGTAGTTCTCTCAATATAGTGGAGACAGACAAAAACATGTTTCAAATTATATACAGATGATTCTTTCCTGTTGCCACACTGTAAAAAAGGCACAATAACTAAAAAATAAAATGATAACACGTGAACTTTGCTTTTATAAGGCAATAAAAATTCTAAAAATTCAGATTAACTCCTTATATTTTTGTATTTCCGAAAATGAAATAAAGAAATAAGAGAAAAAACGGCGAAATAAATAAATATTTTTTCATGTTGCCACACTGTAAAAAAGGAACAATAATTAAAAAGTAAAATGATAACACGTGAACTTTGTTTTTATAAGGCAATAAAAAATTCAGATTAACTCGCTGTATTGTTGCATTTCCGAAAATGTCGTCATTCTAGAAAAGAAATGTGCATTTTTCGTATATTAATTGGGACCGTTCGACTTTTTTTTATTTTTCTCTTTTCATAGCACATCTACAGACCAAGACCATTTTTTAGACACCTCAACCGAATTTTTACACCTAGCCGTTCTCTCAATATAGTGGAGACAGACAAAAACATGTTTCAAATTAATATATAGATTATGGAATTATTATATCTCATACATTTCTGTTATTTTAAAAATGTATCCAGAAAAAAAAAAAAAAATCATAAAATTATCTGCAGAGAAATTTTATACAAATAAATAAATAAAAGTACAAATTAAACTTTTTAAAAATGTTGTTGAAGTAAAATTACTGAAAAAAAAAAAAAAAAAAAGAAAAAGAAACTGATAATTCATTAATATTTTTTATCAATGAAGACCTCCTACACTTTTAAATATTTATTTTAATCTGTTTCTAAATCACACATTTTTTTAATTAATGGAAATTGATTTCAATTAAAACAACTCCGATTTTTATTATTTGAAAGGGGGGGGGGGGAATTTCACGGAAAATGTTTAAATTAATCGTTAATAGAGGGCATCGCGTTAATTTCTGAGATCTTCTTCCTCACTTAACAACCCCATGGGTAGAACGGAAGCGCGAAAAGGGATTTTCTTTTACTTTTGTAGGGAGATTTAAAATTTTCATCTGGCAACACTGTTTCACAGACCTTCTTCCTCACTTAGCAACCCCATCAGAAGACCTGAATAACTCTTTTAACGCGACAGATCTTACATTACACATCCATCACTTGGTGCCTTTTAAGGCCCAAGCGACATTACAAGACGCTTTGTACTAAGAATAATGATCGAAAGCATCCCACATTGAAAGTTCACAGTCAGAAAACTAAATTCGTACAACGGTGTGAACATAGTAATTTGCGGAAAATATTTTAATTTACTTTAACTTTCGTGGTAACTCTGAAACAACGCTTTACTGCTACTTATTGTCATCCCCCCCCCCTTTGTATTCTTATTTCATTCTTTGTAATCATTTTGCTCCTGAATATGCCTAGCCATAAAAAATAAATAAATAAAATAACTTTATCTAGCTTATTATATTAGTTTGTTAAAGTTTTAAAATTGATAATAGTATAATCAGAATAAAACTATGTATAAGCTAATTCCACGGAATAGGGAATGTTAGTTACGCACATAGATGAAATTCCCATTTTCCTTTATTTATTTATTTATTTTTATTAGTAGTAATTTTTATTATTAGTAGTAGTATTTCCATATAGGAATCTTTATAGAATTTTTATAGCATTTTCAGGGATGGAACACGGGCGCAGAATTCGTACCGGAATGTGTTTAAGAAATTTTTCTACCTATAATATCGTCGATTTAGGAGGTAGAAAATTTTCTTACATTGATAGTGGTATGAATTCTGCGCCCGCGTTCCATCCCTGCATTTTCTACTCCATTTGTGAATCAGGCGATTCATTATCCTTAAAATAGTCAAAAAATAATTTACTTTTTGACTTATTATTTAATAGTTTCCAATTATTTATATAGAAGTAAATAATATTTTTTTCTGTATGATGACAGAAATTATTAAAAGGGTGCTAAATGAATGGCTATCGGTATAAACTTTGATACTACAGCTACAAATATTATACGTTTATTGTGGTCTAGAGACCTAAAATTTGGGCGTTTTGTGAAGCTCGACGATGATAATAAGAATAATAATATCAGTAATAATTATAAATAAATATTTTTACTATTTATTTTTTAAAAAATATTTATTAATTAAAAAAAAAAAAAAAAAAAAAAAAAAAACAGATTAAGAAAATAAAGTTAAAATTTGCAAGCTGGTAAAAGGGGGAGGTGTTCGGATTCACATGATTCTAGGGTTGCAAGATTTTAATACATTCCGGAGCATTTTTAGCCCCGCATTTATTTCTTACCACATTTTTAAGTAAGTAATTTTTTCTTCTTATTTTCTCGTAATTGCATATTGAAGGAATTATTCTCTCTCTCTCTCTCTTTATATATATATATATATATATAAATGTATATAAAAGGTGCAAAAGAAAGGCGGGTCTAAAAGTGCTCCGGACTATGTTAAAATGTTGTCAACGATGTGTTTGCAGCCCTTCTGGTTATCTATCTATCTATATATATAAATACAAGAAGATTTTAAATTACGATGAATGTCGTTATAGCCCCTATCTAAGGAGGGGGGGGAGGAGGGGCAATTTCAAATTACACACTTTTTAAATAAAAAAAAAGCGTTTTCAATTCTTTTTTCACAACTTTTAATCAATATATATATATACAATATTAATAGTGGCAAGTTAAAGGTTGGTTAAAATTTTGAAGTCAATTGGTTAAACAAAACTTCAGATTTCCTATCAGACGTTTGGAAAACAGTACTAAAAGCTACATGCAGCTACGACAGTCGTGAAATCATAGTACGTTTTCATAGATGCCAACATTTTAATTTATTTTGGAGTATTTTTAGCCCGGCTTTATTTCGTATTACTTTCTTTATAGAAAAATTTCTTCCAATGTATAACTTCGATAAAATAAGAAATATTGCTCTTAAAAAATAAGTGGTATGGAATGAAGGAGGGGCTAAAAATAGTCCGGAATAAATTAAAGTTTTGGCATCAATACGTTTTACTTAAATTTTGTCAATTGGCGACTAAATCTGGCTTCTTTTGTTAATCCATTTTACACACAAACACACGCACTCACACACAGAAAAAAAAAAAAAAAAAAAAAAAATGTTAGGTAGTCTTAGTAAAGTACCTTTTTATTTTTCCGAATAATATGGTTATATTATGTTACATACATGCATTTTAAACATTTTTGGGTGTCATATGTGCATTATCTAGATTCTTATTAATCAAAACTTTAATATTAGATTGATAGACTTCTGAACTATTTTTCACACACAAACACACACAAAATAAAGGGGGAAGAAAAAAATTATATTTCAGACTAGAATACTCTTTTTAGTTTTTAATTAACTAGGTCTTAACGAAATACCTTGATAAGTTAGCTTATTTATTTACATAGAATTAGAAATTCCCGGACCTAAACTTAAACGAGCTATTGCAAAAATGGAAGTTATAAAAAGTTGACGATGTAACCTTAAGAATCATGTCACTGATATTTTTTCATTCTTGTAAACATTCTAATTAATATTCTGTAAAATTGCTGTTCCCGCCCCCTTTTTTTTACACATCACTTGATTTTTAGACTACTTTTCTGTAAATGTAATTATGATTAAATAAGAAGAAAAATAATCTTAAAGAATCTAAAATTACTATTTTATTTTTATTCTACTTATTGCGGACGAAAACACACTTTATATATTTTTATACGTGTTTTTAATTATGTGATTGATAAACTATGCATCAAATTATAATTTTTATTATATTGGATCCTTCTGCTAATGAGCATGCGCGGGTGTTCTCCTCAAATGCTAAGCGAGTTGGAAGGTCTCAGAAATTGAGGAAATGCCGTGCTTCCCGTCTATTAACAATTATTTTAAAGAAACATTTTCAGAGAATTTTTTCTCTCCTTTCGAAACACTTTTTTAAAATAAAAAAAATCTCAGAATCGGAATTATTATATTTCAAAGTCAACTTCTATAAATTAAAATATGTAGGATTTAGAAACACATTAAAATAATTTTTTAAAAGTGTGGGTGGTCATATATATATATATATATTCATATATATATATATATATATATATATATATATGAATTTTATCATAAGGATACTTTTAAATAGTTTAATTTTTATATAATTTATTTTGTATAACATTTTTTCCACAGATATATTTATTATTATTTCAAGATACACATTTAAGATAATAGAAATGTATGAGATGCAATAATTCCAAAACCATATTTATTAGAGTTTTTTTTTTTTTTTTTTTTTTTTTCATTTTTATTAATTTTTCACATAGAATATTTTCTAAGAAAGCTTCAAATTGATACAAATTGTGGAGAAAATTGGTTTGAAATTAAACTATGTATATTTTCCTGTCCTTCATATACTAATGATTAATATTTCGAATGAATTAATAATTATAATTATAATGATATTTACAGTGTCAAATTGAAATATCTTAACAAAAGCAGTTTATTTATATTATTTTACACATTTTCTAGTTACATTCATGCCTCCCAAAATGAAATAAATAATTATAAATTATGCGTTATTATCAGTAAATTTTAAAGGAAGTAAATTTGAATTAGTTTAAATTGTATATATTCAGCTACACACATTAGGTATTATATATAGACAAAATAAACAAATAAATAAATGAAATAAATAAGTAAATAAATAAAAACTAAATTAAAATAAATTAATAAACAAATAAAATATAAACTGTAATAATAATAATAATATTATTATTATTAATATAATTAGAAAAAATAAAATAAAATAAATAAATTAACATAAAATAAAATAAATTAAATGAAAAAAAAAAATATATATATATATACATTTTTTTTGACAAATATTCTAGATATTCTGTTTAATATTAAGTTAGAATTTTATTGAATGTAAAAAAGAAGTGTTTAAAAGTGGACACCTTATAAACTGCGTAAATGAGATGTAATGTTTGCCACTAATAAACATTAAGACGATGAGTTAAGCTTTTTATCCTCTCCCCTTCATTTCTGTCAATATTTCTAATTTTATTACTAATATCTAATTTAGAAGTAACCAGCTGTATGAAAATGTAGTTCTATCTTAGTATTATATATAAACATTGTACTTTCCATGTAAGTCATAAAACAATTTATTTATTTTATTTATTATACTTATTTTTTATAAATATGCTTTCCTCCTACTGCTAAATAAGTAAATAAATGAAAGTAAAATAAAGAGAAAACATAAATTAACTTTTAGGCATGGGTGTGATATATTTTAATTTCTTAGTTATAATCAACACTATAACACATTTAAAAATTATTAAAGACTTCATATAATACTAAAAATTCTATGTAGGCAAACAGTTTAATAATGTAATTTATTATTGGACAATTTTAATGAGGGAGAAACAACACCTTAAAATATTAGATTAATTATATTTATTAATTTATTTTCAAATTATTATTAATATTAATATTAATATTATTTATAGAATTGTTTTATTTTGATAAAATAAAATGCCATAATGTAAAAGAAAAAAAAAAAGGGGGGGGGGGGGGTCAGTATTAGTATAGCTATATGTCTTAATCAAGAAGGATACTAAAAAAAAAAAAGGATATGAATTTTTATTTAATCTTTAATGCAAACCTCCTACATAGTTGAAGTGTCTGATCCCCTTTGATACCCCCCACCCTATTGATTTGAAAACATTTAAAATTTTCATCATTTGATCACTTCCTGTTTATTTTATTTTTATTATTATTTGACATTGGAAGGCATGAATATTACTAGAAAACCTATAAAAATAAATGAATAAATAAAATGTTTTTACTACTATATAGGTAACTTGTATTAATACAGAGATGCCAAGTTATTACGGACTGTCCAAAATCTTAATACCGGTATTTTTTCAATGTATTCTTTTGTAATAATTATCTGCAATTTAATTGGAAAAGTTTTACTTTTTCTTTATTGTGGTATGAAATTGGTTTTTCATTAATAGTAACTTGTCATCTCTGTTAATATAACACTGATATAACTACTATATAGGTACGTTGTATTAATATAATACTGATATAAAATTAAATTCACATACAGATTGCAACTTATAAAGATAAGTTGATCCTTTTAATGTTTATTAGTGATAAACATTAATTTTCATTTGCTCAAATTTTTAGATGTCTCATTTAAGTATTTTTTAAACGAAATAAAATTCTCATTTAATATTGATGGGATTATCGTAAATACTTGTCAGGAAAAATTGTAATTTTCCGTGTTATGAATAGTCTATAATATGTACAGTTTAATATATAGAGGTTAAATTATTTTAAATCTCTCTTTAAAATTTATTTATGATAATGTAATGGAATTTAAAACTGAAATATTTTATTTATTTTTTCTTAATGTTGTAAAGTAACCAGAAAAATAGTAATAAGCAGTATTACATGAAATATATGAACGTGTATATAATTTAATGTAAAATCAATTTTCTACTTAATTTGTATCAGTTTCAATCTTTTATACGAAGTACTAGATGTGAGAAATTAATATACGGAAAATCAGAAAACGCTAATAAACATAATTATGGAATTATTATATCTCATATATTTCTGTTATTTTAAAAATGTATCCAGAAAAAAAATCTGCAGAGAAATTTTTTACAAATAAATAAATTAAAGTACAAATTAAAGTTTTTAAAAATGTTGTTAAAGTAAAATTACTGAAAAAAAATCAATGATAATTCATTAATTTTTCATTAATGAAGACCTCCTACACTTTTAAATATTTATTTTAATCTGTAAAATAACTCCGTTTTTTATAATTTTAAAAGGGAAAAAAAAAAAGTTAACTGACAATGCTTGTATGAATTAATCGTTAATAAGGGAAAACGCCTTAACTTCTGAGACCTTCTTCCTCAATTAAAACCCCATTGCAAGCTCTCTTTTAGCACGACAGATCTTACGATATACATTCATCACTTGGTGCCTTTTAAGGCCCGTGCGATATTACAAGACTACTCGTATTGAATGAAATTTATTTTAGCAATCATGCCACATTGAAAGTTGACTGTCAGAAAATTAAATTTGAAGTATGGTGTGAATATAGTAATTTGCCAAAAATATTTTAATTTACTTTAACTTTCGTGGTAACTCTGAAACTACGCTTTACTGCTACTTATTGTCACCCCCCCCCCTTGTATTCTTATTTCATTATTTGTAATCATTTTGCTCCTGTATTTACTAGCCATTAAAATAATAATAATAATAATAATAATAATAATAATAATAACTTTATCTGGCTTATTATATTTGTTTGTTAAAGCTTTAAGACTGATAATAGTATAATCAGAATAAAAGTATGTATAAGCTAATTCCATGGCAAAGGGAATGTTAGTTACGCACACAGATGAGATTCCCATTTTCATTTATTTATTTATTTATTTTTATTAGTATAAGTAGTATTTCCATATAGGAATCTTTATATTATTTTTAAAGCATTTTCTATTCTATTTGTGAATCAGGCGATTCATTATCCTTAAAATAGTAAAAATGTAATTTACTTTTTGATTTATTATTTAATATTTTCCAATTATTTATATAGAAGTAAATAATATTTTTTCCTGTATAATGACAGAAATTATTCAAAGGGTGCTAAATGAATGGCTATCGGTAGAAACTTTGATACTACAGCTACAAAAATTATCCAATTAACCCGTTAGTAGTCGCTAGTTGGTCGATTTGCCGAGCATCCTTCAGTGTTTCCCGATCTCTTTATTCTATAGCCACCAAAAATTTTTAGAAGGGGCATTTGACATACATAAAAAGCGAATAAAATCGAAGAAACGTCGATCACATCACTTCTTAAAATTATTGGTGACAGTTAAATAAAAAGTATGCAATCTGTAATAGGTGGCGCTGTCTATAGCGACTACTAACGGGTTAAGCAAAGTTACGATTCACGGTAATCGGCTCTTTTTGTTTAAAACATGCCTGCTTGTTTTTCACTGTTGAATTATCTAAAATACTTTAAAAGAATATTTTTTTTCTTTTTTTAAATCTTCTGAGTGCAAATATTTTGCTTTCTTTAGCGTTATTTATAGGGGTATTCTGGTCTAGAGACCTACAATTTGGGCGTTTTGTGGAGCACGACAATGATAATAATAATAACAGTAATAATTATAAATAAATATTTTTACTATTTATTTTTTCCAAGACAATTATTAATAAATAAATAATAATAAAAAAAAAAAAGATGAAGAAAATAAAATAAAATTTACAAGCTGGTAAAAGGGGGAGGTGTTCTGATTCACATGATTCTAGGGTTGCAACATTTTAATTTATTCCGGAGCATTTTTAGCCCCGCATTTATTTCTTACCACATTTAAAGTAAGTAATTTTTTCTTCTTGTTTTCTTGTAGTTGCATATTGAAGGAATTATTCTCTCTCTCTCTCTCTCCCTCTCTCTCCCCCTCTCTCTCTCTCTCTATATATATATATATAAATATAAAAGGTGCGAAAGAAAGGCGGGGCTAAAAATGTTCCGGAATAAGTTAAAATGTTGTCAACGATGTGTTTGCAGCCATTCTGGTTATCTATCCATCTATCTCTATATATACAAGAAGATTTTAAATTACGAAGAATGTCGTTATAGCCCTTATATAGGGGGGGGGGGGACAATTTCAAATTACACACTTAAAAAAAAAAAAAAAAAAAAAAAAAGCGTTTTCAATATTTTTTCACAACTTTTAATTAAAAAATATATATACAATAGTAATAGAGGCAAGTTAAAGGTTGGTTCAAATTTTAAAGTCAATTGGTTAAACAAAACTTCAGATTTCCTATCAGACGTTTCGAAAACAGCACTAAAAGCTACAAGCAGCTACGACAGTCGTGAAAAAATAGTACGTTTTCATAGATGCCAACATTTTAATTTATTTTGGAGTATTTTTAGCCCGGCTTTATTTCGTATTACTTTTTTATAGAAAAATTTCCTCCAATGTATAACTTCGATAAAATAAGAATAAATTGCTCTTAAAAAATAAGTGGTATGGAATGAAAGCGGGGCTAAAAATAGTGCAGAATAAATTAAAGTTTTGGCATCTATACGTTTTACTTAAATTTTGCCAATTGGCGACTAAATCTGGCTTCTTTTGTTAATCCATTTTACACACAAACACACGCACTCACACACAGAAAATAAAAAAGATAGGTAGTCTTAGTAAAGTACCTTTTTATTTTTCCGAATAATATGGTTACATTATGTTATATACATGCATTTTAAACATGTTTGTGTGTCAGATGGGCATTATCTAGAATCTTATTAATCAAAATTTTAATATTAGATTGCTAGACTTCTGAACTATTTTTCACACACACACACACAAAAATAAAGGGGGGAACAAAAAAAATTATATTTCAGACTAGAATAATCTTTTTAGTTTTTATTTAACTAGGTCTTTAAGAAATACCTTGATAAGTTCGCTTATTTATTTACATAGAATTAGAAATTCCCGGACCTAAACTTAAACCAGCTATTGCAAAAATGGAAGTTATAAAACGTTGACGATGTAACGTTAAGAAACAGTCACTGATATTTTTTCATACTTATCAAAATTTTAATTAATATTCTGTAAAATTGCTGTTTCCGCCCCGTTTTTTTACACACCACTTGATTTTTCGAGTACTTTTCTGCAAATGTAATTATAAAAATATAAGAAGAAAAATACTCTAAAAGAATGGCAGATACTAACAATATTACGGAATATTAATTAGAGGGTTGACAGCTATATTTTTTGGCGTGATATTAAAAATATGCTGTGAAATACTCTTTTGATTGAAAAACAAACGTTTAAAAATATTTATAAGTTACAGATTGCTGAAGAAATGACTGAATATCCGAAGTATGTGATTATTGATAAAAACAAGTTGTCAGAGTTCTTAAACTTTATTCTGTTCATTTTGTCTCGACTTTAATAATAATAATAATAATAAAAGTAACTATTTAATTTTTATTTATTTATTTTTATTTTTTTGCGGAAGAAAACACACTTCATATATTTTTATACATGTTTTTAATTATGTGATTGATAAACTGTGCATCTAAGTATAGTTTTATTATATTGGATCCTTCTGCTAATGAGCATGGGCAGGTGTTCTCCTCAAATGCTAAGCGAGTTCGAAGGTCTCAGAAATTGATGAAATGCCGTGCTTCCCTTCGATTAAGAATTATTTTAAAGAAACATTTTCAGAGAATTTTTTTTTCTCCTTTTGAAACACTTTTTAAAAATAATAAAAATCTCAGAATCGGAATTGTTATATTTCAAAGTCAACTTCTATAAATTAAAAAATGTAGGATTTAGAAACAGATTAAAGTGAATTTTTAAAAGTGTGGGTGGTCTTCATTAATAAAAATATATTAATGTAATATATATATATATATATAGGAATTTTATCATAACAATACTTTTAAATAGTTTAATTTTTATATTATTTATTTTGTATAACATTTTTCCACAGATATATTTATTAATATTTCAAGATACACATTTAAGATAATAGAAATGTATGAGATGCAATAATTCCAAAACCATTTTTATTAGAGCTTTTTTTTATTTCCTTTTTATTCATTTTTCACATCGAATACTCTCTAAGAAAGCTTCAAATTGATACAAATTATGTAGAAAATTGGTTTGAAATTAAACTATGTATATTTTCCTATCCTTCATATATTGATGATTAATATTTTGAATTAAATTATAATAATAATAGTAATAATAATAATAATATTTTCAGTTGTAAAACGAAATATCTTAACAAAATCAGTTTATTTATATTATTTTACACATTTTCTAGTTATATTCATGCCTCCCAAAATGAAATAAAAAATTATAAATTATGCGTTATTATCAGTAAATTTTAAAGAAAGTAAATTTGAATTAGTTTAAATTGTATATATCAGGAATGGAACACGGGCGCAGAACTCATACCACTATGAATGTAAGAAAATTTTCTACTTCTTACATCAACGATAGTATAGGTGAAGAAATTTCTCAAACAAATACCGGTATGTATTCTGCGCCCGTGTTCCATCCCTGATATATTCAGCTACACATATTATGCATTATATATAGACAAAATAAATAAATTAATTAATTTAAAAAATAAATAAATAAATAAAAATTAAATTAAATTAATAAACAAATAATAATAATAATAATAATAATAATGATGATGATGATGATAATATAATTACAAAAAATAAAATGAAATAAATAAATAAAAATAAATTAAAAAAAAATTAAAAAGAAAAAAAGTATAAAATTTTTCTAACAAATATTCTAGATATTCTGTTTAATATTAAGTTAGAATTTTATTGAATGTAAAAAAGAAGTGTTTAAAAGTGGACAGCTTATAAAATGAGTAAATGAGAGGTAATGTTTGCCATTAATAAACATTAAGACGACGAGTTAAGCTTTTTATCCTCTCTCCATCCTTTCTGTCAATATTTCTAATTTTATTACTAATATCTAATTTAGAAGTAACCAGCTGTATGAAAATGTAGTTCTATCTTAGTATTATATATAAACATTGTACTTTCCATGTAAGTCATAAAACAATTTATTTATTTTATTTATTATACTTATTTTTTAGTTATATGCATTCCTCCTACTGCTAAATAAGTAAATAAATGAAAGTAAAATAAAAAGAAAACATTAATTAACTTTTAGGCATGGGTGTGACACATTATAATTTTATAGTTATAAGCAACACTATAACACATTTAAAAATTATTAAAGACTTCATATAATACTGAAAATTCTATGTAGGCAAACAGTTTAATAATGTAATTTATTATTGGACAATTTTAATGACGGAGAAACAACACCTTAAAATATTAGATTAATTATATTTATTAATTTATTTTGAAATTATTATTATTATTATTATTATTAATATTATTTATAGAATTGTTTTATTTTGATAAAATAAAATGCCATAATGTAAAAAAAAAAGGGGGGGGGGGTCAGTATTAGTATAGCTATATGTCTTAATCAAGAAGGATACTAAAAAAAAAAAGGATATGAATTTTTATTTAATCTTTAATGCAAACCTCCTACATAGTTGAAGAGTCTGATCCCCTTTGATACCCCCCCCCCAACCCACCATATTGATTTGAAAACATTTAAAATTTTCATCATTTGATCACATCCTGTTTATTTCATTTTTATTATTATTATTATTTAACATTGGAAGGCATGAATATTACTAGAAAACCTATAAAAATAAATGAATAAATAAAATGTTTTTACTACTATATAGGTAACGTATATTAATACAGAGATGCCACGTTATTACGGATTGTCCGTAATCTTAATACCGGTATTTTTTCAATGTATTCTTTTGTAATAATTATCTACAATTTAATAGGACAAGTTTTACTTTTTCTTTATTGTGGTATGAAATTGATTTTTTATTAATAGTAACTTGTCATCGCTGTTAATATAACACTGATATAACTACTATATAGGTACCTTGTATTAATATAATACTGATATAAAATTAAATTCACATACAGATGGCAACTTATAAAGATAAGTTAAACCTTTTAATGTTTATTAGTGATAAACATTAATTTTCATTTGCTCAAATTTTTAGATGTCTCATTTAAGTATTTTTTAAACGAAATAAAATTATCATTTAATATTGATGGGATTATCGCAAATACTTGTCAGAAAAAATTGTAATTTTCCGTGTTATGAACAGTCTATAATATGTACAGTTTAATATATAGAGGTTAAATTATTTTAAATCTACTCTCTTTAAAATTTATTTTTGATAATGTAATGGAATTTAAAACTGAAATATTTTATTTATTTTTTCTTAATGTTGTAAAGTAACCAGAAAAATAGTAATAAGCAGTCTTACATGAAAGATATGAACGTGTATATAATTTAATTTAAAATCAATTTTCTACTTAATTTGTATCAGTTTCAATCTTTCATACGAAGTACTAGATGTGAGAAATTAATATACGGAAAATCACAAAACGCTAATAAACATAATTATGGAATTATTATATCTCATACATTTCTGTTATTTTAAAAATGTATCCAGAAAAAAAATCTGCAGATTTTTTTTTACAAATAAATAAATTAAACTACAAATTAAACTTTTTTAAAAATGTTGTTAAAGTAAAATTACTGAAAAAAAAAAAAAAATCCCTGATAATTCATTAATTTTTTATTAATGAAGACCTCCTACACTTTTAAATATTTATTTTAATCTGTTTCTAAATCAAACATTTTTTTAATTAATGGAAATTGATTTTAAAGTAAAATAACTCCATTTTTTATATTTTGAAAAGGGAGAAAAAAAAAAAGTTCACTGAAAATGCTTGTATGAATTAATCGTTAATAAGGGGCTACGCCTGAACTTCTGAGACCTTCTTCCTCAATTAGAACCCCATTGGAAGCTCTCTTTTAACACGACAGATCTTACCATATACTTTCATTACTTGGTACCTTTTAAGCCCATGCGATATTACAAGACTATTCGCATTGAATAAAATTTTTCTTAGCAATCATGCCACATTGAAAGTTGACTGTCAGAAAAATAAATTCGTAGAATGGTGTGAATATAGTAATTAGCGAAAAATATTTTAATTTACTTTAACTTTCGTGGTAACTCTGAAACTACACTCCTTCTCATAATTATAAGGACATCTGTTTTTCTATATTAATTAAACACTGAACGCTATTATTTAAACAAATATATTTTTTATTAATTTGAATTTCATTAATAGACGATACTTAAAAAGTTTTATCGTTTTTCTATCTTAAAAAACTTTAAATACGGTCAAAAAAAGAATTTTTCAGGTGTTCACAACTATAAGGACAGCTCGAATCTTAGTATATTTTTTCAATTATTCTTTAAATTAATATTTTTTGGGGTCTCTTTTTAGGGTGAAACAGTCAGACATTCTCTCTGGTATATACATATATATTTTCTTTAATATTCAGTTTCAATATCATTTCATACAGTATAGATGGTATTCTGAATACATTTAAACTATTTAAAATTGCTTTCCACTTGCATGCACTTTTCTAATATGATAAGTTAAGGTTTTTTCAACTTTTAGGCTACGGGAGAGGCAACAATAAAGAAGTTTCTTTCTTCAAACTATTTCCTATTGCTCATAGAAGTAGAGCAAAAATGTAAGTCTTGTTGAAAAAAAATATTATTACACCTAAAAATCTAACAAAAATCCGAGAATTCCAATTTTAAAATTTGCGGATATTCTCTTGATGTTCATAATAATAGAAAAAATTACTAAATTCATTCTGCCTTCAGTAGAAACAGCTCCCCAGAGCACCATAGATCCATCTTTAAAACGCCCGATACATATCTGCCTTTACAAAATCTTCTCTGTCTTTCGCTATCTTCAGATCGTGCCAGTACCTGTTAAAACCATTTGATTAATCAAGAATAAAACGTTTTTCATCCGAAAATGCAACATTTTACCATTTAATATTGTCTTTATTCAACTTTAACACAAACGTTCTTTCCCCCATTAAATGGTTATTGATCATTACAGGTTTTTTATTCATTTTGACATATTATTAATTATTTTAAACGTGCATAAATGTGGACCCCAACCTTTCTTTAAAAATTACGAGTAAATTCAGCAGCAGTCATTATGAGTAGAACAGTAAGAGGAATTATGACTCCTCGATCTCTGTAAAACAACTATGATTTTGCATCAGATCTCTCTCCTATCGAACCAGGAGTTCAACGTTTAATCACATTTCCTTCAGCAATTTTAGATCTTCGAATTTCATTAGAAATTCGGCGGATTGAAATTATCCTTCCACTTAAAAAACACATTTATCATACTTCACTACATGAACGTTCTTTTTTTTCGAGGAATTATCAGTAATGTCCGTCCAAGAAAAATTGAAAGCTTATATATGAATTAATCTACCCCAGTAGTTAACGAATTTGCATGTCAACTGAAATTTATCCGCTTGTAAGTTAAATAAAACAAAAAAATCTTGACTGTCCTTATAATTATGAACATCTAAAAACGTGGAGAAAAAAATATTTTGCATTATTTTTATTAATTTTGTTTCATATTAAAACAATTATAGCAATTTTGGTTTTTAGAATACTCGATATATTAAGAGCATTTAGTATAATCTTGTTCACAATTACTTTTACAATAGTTATTTCAAAATATAAAGTGTCCTTATAAATATGAGAAGGAGTGTACGCTTTACTGCTACTTATTTCCCCCCCCCCCCCCTTGTATTCTTATTTCATTATTTGTAATCATTTTGCTCCTGTATTTACCTAGCCATTAAAATAAATATAATAATAATAATAATTATAACTTTATCTAGATTATTATATTTGTTTGTTAAAGCTTTAAGACTGATAATAGTATAATCAGAATAAAAGTATGTATAAGCTAATTCCATGGCAAAGGGAATGTTAGTTACGCACACAGATGAGATTCGCATTTTCATTTATTTATTTTTATTAGTAGTAGTAGTATTTACATATAGGAATCTTTATAGTATTTTTAAAGCATTTTCTATTCTATTTGTTCAATCAGGCGATTCATTATCCTTAAAATAGTAAAAAAGTAATTTACTTTTTGATTTATTATTAAATATTTTCCAATTATTTATATAGAAGTAAATAATATTTTTTTCTGTATAATGACAGAAATTATTAAAAGGATGCTAAATGAATGGCTATCGGTAGAAACTTTGATACTACAGCTACAAAAATTATCCAATTAACCCGTTAGTAGTCGCTAGTTGGTCGATTTGCCGAGCATCCTTCAGTGTTTCCCGATCTCTTTATTCTATAGCCACCAAAAATTTTTAGAAGGGGCATTTGATATACATAAAACGCGAATAAAATCGAAGAAACGTCGATCACATCACTTCTTAAAATTATTGGTGACAGTTAAATAAAAAGTATGCAATCTGTAATAGGTGGCGCTGTCTATAGCGACTACTAACGGGTTAAGCAAAGTTAGGATTCACGGTAATCCTCTCTTTTTGTTTAAAACATGCCTGCTTGTTTTTCACTGTTGAATTATCTAAAATACTTTAAAAGAATATTTTTTTCTTTTTTTAAATCTTCTGTGTGCAAATATTTTGCTTTCTTTAGCGTTATTTATAGGGGTATTCTGGTCTAGAGACCTAAAATTTGGGCGTTTTGTGGAGCACGACAATGATAATAATAATAACTATAATAATTATAAATAAATATTTTTACTATTTATTTTTTAAAAGACAATTATTAATAAATAAATAATAATAAAAAAAAAAGATGAAGAAAATAAAATAAAATTTACAAGCTGGTAAAAGGGAGAGGTGTTCTGATTCACATGATTCTAGGGTTGCAACATTTTAATTTATTCCGGAGCATTTTTAGCCCCGCATTTATTTCTTACCACATTTAAAGTAAGTAATTTTTTCTTCTTGTTTTCTTGTAGTTGCATATTGAAGGAATTATTCTCTCTCTCTCTCTCTCCCCCCCCTCTCTCTCTCTCTATATATATATATATATATAAAAGGTGCGAAAGAAAGGCGGGGCTAAAAATGTTCCGGAATAAGTTAAAATGTTGTCAACGATGTGTTTGAAGCCATTCTGGTTATCTATCTATCTATCTCTATATATACAAGAAGATTTTAAATTACGAAGAATGTCGTTATAGCCCTTATATAAGCGGGGGGGGGGGGGGGGCAATTTGAAATTACACACTTAAAAAAAAAAAAAAAAAAAGCGTTTTCAATATTTTTTCACAACTTTTAATTAAAAAATATATATAGAATAGTAATAGGGGCAAGTTAAAGGTTGGTTCAAATTTTAAAGTCAATTGGTTAAACAAAACTTCAGATTTCCTATCAGACTTTTCGAAAACAGCAATAAAAGCTACAAGCAGCTACGACAGTCGTGAAAAAAAAAACGTTTTCATAGATGCCAACATTTTAATTTATTTTGGAGTATTTTTAGTCCGGCTTTATTTCGTATTACTTTTTTATAGAAAAATTTCCTCCAATGTATAACTTCGATAAAATAAGAATAAATTGCTCTTAAAAAATAAATGGTATGGAATGAAAGCGGGGCTAAAAATAGTGCAGAATAAATTAAAGTTTTGGCATCTACACGTTTTACTTAAATTTTGCCAATTGGCGACTAAATCTGGCTTCTTTTGTTAATCCATTTTACACACAAACACACGCACTCACACACAGAAAATAAAAAAGTTAGGTAGTCTTAGTAAAGTACCTTTTTATTTTTCCGAATAATATGGTTACATTATGTTATATACATGCATTTTAAACATTTTTGTGTGTCAGATGGGCATTATCTAGATTCTTATTAATCAAAATTTTAATATTAGATTGCTAGACTTCTGAACTATTTTTCACACACACACACACACACAAAAATAAAGGGGAAACAAAAAAAATTATATTTCAGACTAGAATAATCTTTTTAGTTTTTATTTAACTAGGTCTTTAAGAAATACCTTGATAAGTTCGCTTATTTATTTACATAGAATTAGAAATTCCCGGACCTAAACTTAAACCAGCTATTGCAAAAATGGAAGTTATAAAACGTTGACGATGTAACGTTAAGAAACAGTCACTGATATTTTTTCATACTTATCAAAATTTTAATTAATATTCTGTAAAATTGCTGTTTCCGCCCCGTTTTTTTACACACCACTTGATTTTTAGAGTACGTTTCTGCAAATGTAATTATAAATATATAAGAAGAAAAATACTCAAAAGAATGGCAGATACTAACAATATTACGGAATATTAATTAGAGGGTTGACAGCTATATTTTTTGGCGTGATATTAAAAATATGCTGTGAAATACTCTTTTGGTTGAAAAACAAACGTTTAAAAATATTTATAAGTTACAGATTGCTGAAGAAATGACTGAATATCCGAAGTATGTGATTATTGATAAAAACAAGTTGTCTGAGTTCGTAAACTTTATTGTGTTCATTTTTTCCCGATTTTAATAATAATAATAATAATAAAAGTAACTATTTAATTTTTATTTATTTATTTTTATTTTTTTGCGGAAGAAAACACACTTCATATATTTTTATACATGTTTTTAATTATGTGATTGATAAACTGTGCATCTAAGTATAGTTTTATTATATTGGATCCTTCTGCTAATGAGCATGGGCAGGTGTTCTCCTCAAATGCTAAGCGAGTTCGAAGGTCTCAGAAATTGATGAAATGCCGTGCTTCCCTTCGATTAAGAATTATTTTAAAGAAACATTTTCAGAGAATTTTTTTTTCTCCTTTTGAAACACTTTTTAAAAATAATAAAAATCTCAGAATCGGAATTGTTATATTTCAAAGTCAACTTCTATAAATTAAAAAATGTAGGATTTAGAAACAGATTAAAGTGAATTTTTAAAAGTGTGGGTGGTCTTCATTAATAAAAATATTCATGTAATATATATATATATAGGAATTTTATCATAACAATACTTTTAAATAGTTTAATTTTTATATTATTTATTTTGTATAACATTTTTCCACAGATATATTTATTAATATTACAAGATACACATTTAAGATAATAGAAATGTATGAGATGCAATAATTCCAAAACCATATTTATTAGAGCTTTTTTTTATTTCCTTTTTATTCATTTTTCACATCGAATACTCTCTAAGAAAGCTTCAAATTGATACAAATTATGTAGAAAATTGGTTTGAAATTAAACTATGTATATTTTCCTATCCTTCATATATTGATGATTAATATTTTGAATTAAATTATAATAATAATAGTAATAATAATAATAATATTTTCAGTTGTAAAACGAAATATCTTAACAAAAGCAGTTTATTTATATTATTTTACACATTTTCTAGTTATATTCATGCCTCCCAAAATGAAATAAAAAATTATAAATTATGCGTTATTATCAGTAAATTTTAAAGAAAGTAAATTTGAATTAGTTTAAATTGTATATATCAGGAATGGAACACGGGCGCAGAACTCATACCACTATGAATGTAAGAAAATTTTATACTTCTTAAATCAACGATAGTATAGGTGAAGAAATTTCTCAAACAAATACCGGTATGAATTCTGCGCCCGTGTTCCATCCCTGATATATTCAGCTACACATATTATGCATTATATATAGACAAAATAAATAAATTAATTAATTTAAAAAATAAATAAATAAATAAAAATTAAATTAAATCAATAAACAAATAATAATAATAATAATAATAATAATGATGATGATGATGATAATATAATTACAAAAAAAAAAAATGAAATAAATAAAAAAAAAAAAAAATAAAAAGAAAAAAAATTAAAAAGAAAAAAAGTATAAAATTTTTCTAACAAATATTCTAGATATTCTGTTTAATATTAAGTTAGAATTTTATTGAATGTAAAAAAGAAGTGTTTAAAAGTGGACAGCTTATAAAATGAGTAAATGAGAGGTAATGTTTGCCATTAATAAACATTAAGACGATGAGTTAAGCTTTTTATCCTCTCCCCATCCTTTCTGTCAATATTTCTAATTTTATTACTAATATCTAATTTAGAAGTAACCAGCTGTATGAAAATGTAGTTCTATCTTAGTATTATATATAAACATTGTACTTTCCATGTAAGTCATAAAACAATTTATTTATTTTATTTATTATACTTATTTTTTAGTTATATGCATTCCTCCTACTGCTAAATAAGTAAATAAATGAAAGTAAAATAAAGAGAAAACATTAATTTACTTTTAGGCATGGGTGTGACACATTATAATTTTATAGTTATAAGCAACACTATAACACATTTAAAAATTATTAAAGACTGCATATAATACTGAAAATTCTATGTAGGCAAACAGTTTAATAATGTAATTTATTATTGGACAGTTTTAATGAGGGAGAAACAACACCTTAAAATATTAGATTAATTATATTTATTAATTTATTTTGAAATTATTATTATTATTATTATTATTAATATTATTTATAGAATTGTTTAATTTGATAAAATAAAATGCCATAATGTAAAAAAAAGGGGGGGGGTCAGTATTAGTATAGCTATATGTCTTAATCAAGAATGATACTAAAAAAAAAAGGATATGAATTTTTATTTAATCTTTAATGCAAACCTCCTACATAGTTGAAGAGTCTGATCCCCTTTGATACCCCCCCCCCCCACCATATTGATTTGAAAACATTTAAAATTTTCATCATTTGATCACTTCCTGTTTATTTCATTTTTATTATTAATATTATTTAACATTGGAAGGCATGAATATTACTAGAAAACCTATAAAAATAAATGAATTAATAAAATGTTTTTACTACTATATAGGTAACGTGTATTAATACAGAGATGCCACGTTATTACGGATTGTCCGTAATCTTAATACCGGTATTTTGTCAATGTATTCTTTTGTAATAATTATCTACAATTTAATAGGACAAGTTTTACTTTTTCTTTATTGTGGTATGAAATTGATTTTTTATTAATACTTACTTGTCATCGCTGTTAATATAACACTGATATAACTACTATATAGGTACCTTGTATTAATATAATACTGATATAAAATTAAATTCACATACAGATGGAAACTTATAAAGATAAGTTAAACCTTTTAATGTTTATTAGTGATAAACATTAATTTTCATTTGCTCAAATTTTTAGATGTCTCATTTAAGTTTTTTTTTAAACGAAATAAAATTCTCATTTAATATTGATGGGATTATCGCAAATACTTGTCAGAAAAAATTGTAATTTTCCGTGTTATGAACAGTCTATAATATGTAGAGTTTAATATATAGAGGTTAAATTATTTTAAATCTACTCTCTTTAAAATTTATTTTTGATAATGTAATGGAATTTAAAACTGAAATATTTTATTTATTTTTTCTTAATGTTGTAAAGTAACCAGAAAAATAGTAATAAGCAGTATTACATGAAGGATATGAACGTGAACATAATTTAATGTAAAATCAATTTTCTACTTAATTTGTATCAGTTTCAATCTTTCATACGAAGTACTAGATGTGAGAAATTAATATACGGAAAATCACAAAACGCTAATAAACATAATTAAGGAATTATTATATCTCATACATTTCTGTTATTTTAAAAATGTATCCAGAAAAAAAAATCTGCAGAGAAATTTTATACAAATAAATAAATAAAAGTAAAAATTAAACTTTTTAAAAATGTTGTTGAAGTAAAATTACTGAAAAAAAAAAAAAGAAAAAATAATTGATTAATATTCTTTATTAATGAAGACCTCCTACACTTTTAAATATTTATTAATCTGTTTCTAAATCACACATTTTTTTAATTAAAGGAAATTTATTTCAAAGTAAAATAACTCTGTTTTTATTTTTTTTAAAGGGAAATAAAATAAAGTTCACTGAAAATGTTTGTATAAATTAATCGTTAATAGGTGGCTACTCCTTAATTTCTGAGGCCTTCTTCCTCACTTAGCAACCCCCTCGGTAGAACGGGCGCTCCCTTTAAACGCTACAGATCTTACTGTATACATCCATCACTTGGTGCCTTTTCAGACATAAGCGACACTACAAGGCTCTTTGTATTTGGATAAAGACTTTGGAGAGCATGATGCCACATTGAAAGTTGACTGTCAGAAAATTAAATTCGTAAAATGGTGTGAATATAGTAATTTGCGAAACATATTTTAATTTACTTTAACTTTCGTGGTAACTCTGAAACTACGCTTTACTGCTACTTATCATCATCCCCCCCCCCCTTGTATTCTCATTTCATTCTTTGAGATCATTTTGCTCCTATATTTGCTTAGCCATAAGAAAAAAAAAAATATCTAGCTAATTATATTAGTTTGTTAAAGCTGTAAGACTGATAATAGTATAATCAGAATAAAAGTATGTATAAGCTAATTCCACGGCAAAGGGAATGTTAGTTACGCACACGGATGAATTTCCCATTTTCATTTTTTTATTTATTTATTTATTTTTATTATTATTAGTAGTATTTCCGTATAGGAATCTTTATAGAATTTTTATAGCATTTTCTATTCTATTTGTGAATCATTATCCTTAAAATAGTCAAAAAATAATTTACTCTTTGATTTATTATTTTTAAAAGATATTTATTAATATTAAAAAAAAAAAAAAAAGAAAAAAAGAAAGAAAGAAAGAAAGAAACAGATTAGGAAAATAAATTTAAAATTTACAGGCTGGTAAAAGGGGGAGGTGTTTTGATTCACGTGGTTGTAGGGTTGCAACATTTTAATTTATTCCGAAGTGGTTTTAGCCCCGCATTTATTTCTTACTACTTTTTAAAGTAAGTAATTTTTTCTTTTTATTTTATCGTAGTTACATATTGAAGGAAATATTCTCTCTCTCTCTCTCTCTCTATATATATATATATATATATATATACATAAGGTGTGAAAGAAAGGCGGGGCTAAAAATCCTCCGGAATAAAATAAAATGTCGTCAATGATGTGTTGTGTTTGCAGCCCTTCTGGTCATCTAAATATATATATATATATATATATATACAAGAAGATTTTAAATTACTAAGAATGTCGTTACAGCCCCTATTTAAGGGGGGGGGGGAGTGCAATCTCAAATTACACACTGTTTAAATGAAAAAAAAAAAAAAAAGCGTTTTCATTTTTTTTTTACAATTTTTAATTAATATATATATATATATACAATAGTAACAGGAGCAAATTAAAGGTTGGTACAAATTTTGAAGTCATTTGGTTAAACAAAACTTTAGATTTCCTATCGACGTTTCGAAAACAGTACTTTTGAGAAAAAAGCAAATGAAGTTTTGAGTAAAAAGCAAATGAAGTTTTGAGTAAAAGCTACAATCAGCTACGATCGTGGAATAATAGAACGTTTTCATAGATGTCAACATTTTATTTATTCTGGAGTATGTTTAGCCCAGCCCTTATTTCATATTACTTTCTTTATAGAAAAATTTCCTCCAATTTATAACTTCGATAAAATAAGAAGGAATTGCTCTTAAAAAATAAGTGGCATGGAATAAAGCGGGGCTAAAAATAGTCCGGAATAAATAAAAATTTTGGCATCTATACGTTTTACTTAAATTTTGTCAATTGACAACTTAATCTGGCTTCTTTTTTTAAACCATTTTACACACAAACGCACGCATTCACACACAGAAAAAAAAAAAAATTATGTGGTCTTAGTAAAGTACCTTTATATTTTTCCGAATAATATGGTTACATTATGTTATATACATGCATTTTAAACATTTTGTGTTTCAGATGTGCATTATCTAGCTTTCATGCTTATTAATCAAAATTTTAACATTAGGTTGCTAGACTTCTGAACACACATACGCACAAAAAGAAAGAAAGAAAGAAAAAAAAAATCAGACTAGAATCCTCCTTTTAGTTTTTATTTAACTAGGTCTTTAGGAAATATCTTGATAAATAGTTTTATTTATTTACATAGTATTAGAAATGCCCGGACCTAAACTTAAACGAACGATTGCAAAATTGGAAGTTATAAAACGTTGACGATGCAACCTTAAGAATCATGTCACTGATATTTTTTCATGCTTGCAAACATTCTAAATAATATTCTGTGAAATTGGTGTTCCCGCCCCTTTTATTTTACACAACACTTGATTTTTAGAGTAGTTTTCTGCAAATGTAATTATGATTGAATAAGAACAAAAATACTGTAAAAGAAAGGCAGATACTAACACTATTACGGAATATTAATTAGAAGGTTGACAGTTATGTTTTTTTTACCAGATATTAAAAATATGCTGTGAAATACTCTTTTGATTGAAAAACAAAAGTTTAAAAATATTTATAAGTTACAGATTGTTGAAGAAATGACTGAATATCCAAAGTATGTGATTATTGTTAAAAACAAGCTGTCAGAGCTCTCATTTTTTTCTCGACTTTAATATTAATAAAAAAATAAAATAATAATACTATTTTATTTTTGTTTTATTTTTTGCGGAAAAAAAACACACTTTATATATTTTTATACATATTTTTAATTATGTGATTGATAAACTGTGCATCTAATTATAATTTTTAATATATTGGATCCTTCTGCTAATGAGCATGCGCGGGTGTTCTCCTTAAATGCTAAGCGAGTTGGAAAGTCTCAGAATTTGAGGAAATGCCGTGCTTCCCTTCTATTAACAACTATTTTAAAGAAACATTTTCAGAGAATTTTTTTTTTTCTCCTTTTGAAACAATTTTTTAAAATAATAAAAATCTCAGAATCGGAATTATTATATTTCAAAGGCATCTTCTATAAACTAAAAAATGTAGGATTTAGAAACAGATTAAAATAAATTTTTAAAAGTGCGGGTGGTCTTCATTAATAAAAATATTCATGTAATATATATATGTATATGTATATATATATATATATATTTGTGTGTATATATAGGAATTTCATCATAACAATACTTTTAAATAGTTTAATTTTTATATTATTTATTTTGTATAACATTTTCCCACAGATATATTTATTATTATTTCATGATACACATTTAAGATAATAGAAATGTATGAGATGCAATAATTCCAAAACCATACTTATTAGAGTTTTTTTATTTCCTTTTTATTCATTTTGCACATCGAATACTCTCTAAGAAAGCTTCAAATTGATACAAATTATGTAGAAAATTGGTTTGAAATTAAACTATGTACATTTTCCTATCCTTCATATTGATGATTAATATTTCGAATTAATTTAAAATTTTAATAGTAATAATAATAATAATAATAATATTTTCAGTTGTAAAATAAAATATCTTAACAAAAGCGGATTATTTATATTATTTTACACATTTTCTAGTTATATTCATGCCCCCCAAAATGAAAAAAAATAATTTTAAATTATGCGTTATTATCAGTAAACTTTAAAGAAAGTAAATTTGAATTAGTTTAAATTGTATATATTCAGCTACACACATTATGTATTATATATAGACACAATAAATAAATTAATTAATTTATACAATAAATAAATAAATAAATAAAAATTAAATAAAATTAAATTAATAAACAAATAAAATATAAAATATAATAATAATAATGATAATAATTATATAATTACAAAACATAAAGTGAATAAATTAAATTAAATTAAATTATAAAAAAAAGTATAAATTTTTCTAACAAATATTCAAGATATTCTGTTTAATATTAAGTTAGAATTTTATTGAATGTAAAAAAGAAGCGTTTAAAAGTGGACAGCTTATAAACTGAGTAAATGAGAGGTAATGTTTGCCATTAATAAACATTAAGACGATGAGCTAAGCTTTTTACCCCCTCCCCTTCCTTTCTGTCAATATTTCCAATTTTATTTCTGATATCTAATTTAGAAGTAGCCAGCTGTATGAAAATGTAGTTCTATCTTCTATATGTAAACATTGTACTTACTATGTAAATCATAAAACAATTTATTTATTTTATTTATTATACTTATTTTTTAGTTATATGTACTCTTTCTACTGTTAAATAAGTAAATAAATGAAATTAAAATAAATAGAAAACATTAATTTACTTTTAGGCATGGGTGTGACATATTATAATTTTTATTGTTCTTATAAGCAACACTATAACACATTTAAAAATTATTAAAGACTTCACATAATACTGAAAATTCTATGTAGGCAAACAGTTTAATAATGTAATTTATTAATTTATTATTGGACAATTTTAATGAGGGAGAAAAAACACCTTAAAATATTAGATAAATTATATTTATTAATTTATTTTCAAATTATTATTATTATTATTATTATTTCTAGAAGTGTTTTATTTTGATAAAGTAAAATGCCATAATGTAAAAAAAAAAGGGGGGGGGGCAGTATTAGTATAGCTATATGTCTTAATCAAGAAGGATACTAAAAAAACAAAGGATATGAATTTTTATTTAATCTTTAATGCAAACTTCCTACATAGTTGAAGAGTCTGATCCTTTTTGATACCCCCCAACCTACTGATTTGAAAACATTTAAAATTTTCATCATTTGATAATAATATTACTTTTTTTTTTTTTTTTTTCAATATAAAAATAAGGTAAAGTCTTTATTGTAGTCATAAAATACAATATATAATAATTAGAATATATTAAAGTACTTCCTGTTTATTTTACTTTTATTATTATTATTATTATTTAACATTGGAAGTCATGGTTATTACTAGAAAACCTATAAAAATAAATAAATAAATAAAATGTTTTTACTACTATATAGGTAACTTGTATAATTACAGCGATGCCAATCAGTGTATTTTTTTGTAATAATTACCTGCAATTTAACAGGACAAGTTTTACTTTTTTTTTATTGTGGTATGAAATTGATTTTTCAATAACAGTAACTTGGCATCTCTGTTAATATAACACTGATATAACTACTATATAGGTACCTTGTATTAATATAATACTGATATAAAATTAAATTCGCATACAGATGGCAACTTATAAAGATAAGTTGATCCTCGTAATGTTTATTAGTGATAAACATTAATTTTCATTTGCACAAATTTTTAGATGTCTCATTTAAGTACTTTTTAACACATTAACCGCCAAAACTAGAAATAATGATTTTTTTCTAAATACAAACAGTAATACTTATTATTTTGATCATACATAACAATAATTCAAAATAAAATTATTAAAATTAGTCTTATCTTACTAAATACAAGGTGTTGTATTTGTACAACTTCAGTGGAATAAGAGTATAGAATTAATACAAATAAATGTTTACGGAAATTTTCTTGAGGGAGCATAAAACAGAATAAACTACAGATAACTACAAAAGTAATTATTTTATTACGAAAACTTTTTTTTTACAAGTTATGCTAACTCATTCAAATATGAAGATTTTCAAAGCTTTTCACTTGAAATGTGTTTCAAGTTTGAAATCCATTTTTAAACTTAAAACTTTTTTCAGAACAACTTTTTTTTCGTAGTAGAATAAACATCTATCCTTTTTTTTACTTAAAAAACAACACTTAATATAAAAAACCTTTTTTAGTTAACATTTAAACGCAATTATTTCTGATGTTGTATGAACGCAACACCATAAGGTAATGGGTTAAAAGAAATAAAATTCTCATTTAATATTGATGGGATTATCGCAAATACTTGTCAGGAAAAAATGTAATTTCCGTGTTATGAATAATCTATAATATGTACAGTTTAATATATAGAGGTTAAATTATTTTAAATCTACTCTCTTTAAAATTTATTGATGATAATGTAATGGAATTTAAAACTGAAATATTTTATTTATTTTTTCTTAATGCTGTGAAGTAACCAGAAAAATAGAATAAGCAGTATTACATGGATATGAACGTGTATATAATTTAATGTAAAATCAATTATCTACTTAATTTGTATCAGTTTCATTCTTTCATACAAAGTACTAAATGTGAGAAATTAATATACGGAAAATCGCAAAACGCTAATAAACATAACTAGCTGGAACCCGTCGAATTCGACGATCATTTTATTAACCGTAATGTTTCAAAAAACGTCGCATCATTATTTAAATGTATTTCAAGTTAAAACATCTTATATAATTTACGACATTTCACTTAAAAAAAAGAAAGTCAGAAAAATGCTTATAAATAGAAATACTATATATGACATCACTTTCTACAAAGTACAGTCAATGTGACGTCAAACTGACTCCAAAAAAACAGTTCCTATCTTTCATTTTCTGTTTCGTTTAATACTAAGACTACATGTTAGCTGACCCGACCGGCGTTTCCCGGGCCCATGGTGACCTTAAATGAACCTTAAATTTGTATGGTTTTACATCTTGAACTCGATTTTGTTTGAATTTCTATTTTTAAATAAAAGCATCGTGAAAAAATAATCAGCTGTAACAAAAAAATTACCTCGAATCGAACGAAACTCTGCCTTGTGACCCTGGTGCCTTCGGCAGCGCATACACCGGCCGCTAATAAAATAAAAATATTCCCAAAAATTAACCTGGATTCGAACGAACTCGACCGCTGTTGCCCGGGCCCATGATACCTTAAATGAACCTTAAATTTGTATGATTTTATACATTTAACTCGATTTAGTTTGAATTTCTGTTTTAAAATGAAAGCATCACAAAAAAAAAAAAAAAAAAAAATAATAATAATCAGCTCTAACAAAAAAAAAAAATTACCTCGAACCGAACGAAACTTGAATTGTGACCCCGGTGCCTGCGGCAGCGCATACGCCGGCCGCTAATAACATAAAAATATTCCGAAAAATTAACCTGGTATCGAACGAACCCACTAGGTGTTGCCCGGGCCCATGATGCCTTAAAGAAACCTTAAATTTGTATGATTTTATACCTTCAACTCGATTTAGTTTGAATTTCTGTTTTTAAATGAAAGCATCACGAAAAAAATAATCAGCTGTAACAAAAAAAAAAAAAAAAAAAAAAAAAAAAATTACCTCGAACCGAACGAAATTCTTCCTTGTGACCCCGGTGCCTGCGGCAGCGCATACGCGGGCCGCTAATAAAATTAAAAAATTCCAAAAAATTAACCTGGAACCAAACAAACCCGCCCGGCAACGTCCGGGCCCATTATAATAAACGTAAATGAACATTAAATTTGTATTGTTTTATATCTTTAACTCGATTTTGTTTGAATTTCTATTTTTAAAAGAAAGCATCACAAAAAAAAAAAAAAAAAAAAAAAAAAAAAAAAAAAAAACAACCCTCAAACAGAACGGAACTTGGGCCCGTGACCCGGTGCCCGCGGCAGCGTATATACAGGCTGCTAATAATATGCAAAAATTTTCAAAAATGAACCTTGAACCGAGCGAACCTCTGACTCGTGTTACCTCTGCCTGTGGCCTGCTGCACTGTATAGCAGGCATGCATGCTACGCCCGCGTTGCAAAATCCACTTTCCTCCACCAGGGGGGCAGTATGTTGTATACGAACATCACCAATCTCCTTGAATTTCCAAGACCTTTCAAATAAGGTGTCACATGGTGGTGTGAACTGCAAAATCCTTTAGTTGCACTTTCCACCGCCAGGGGGCGCAGTGTGTTCTGTCCGAACATCACCAACGGTCAGGAAATACCAAGACCTTTAAAATAAGATATAACATGATAGGGTCTACTACAAAATCACCTAGTTTCATTTTTCACCACCAGGGGGGGGGCACTATATTGCATACAAACATCCCCAATCAACATGAAATTTCAAGACCTCTATCACCAATTGCCTTGGATTTCCAAGACCTTTTAAATAAGGTGTCACATGGTGGTGTCAACTGCAAAATCCTTTAGTTGCACTTTCCACCGCCAGGGGGCGCAGTGTGCTCTGTACGAACATCACCAACGGTCAGGAAATACCAAGACCTTTAAAATAGGATGTAACATGATAGGGTCTACAGCAAAATCGCCTAGTTCCATTTTTCACAACCATGGGTCGCACTATGCTGTATACAAACGTCTCCAATCGACATGAAATTTCAAGACCTTTAAAATGAGGTGCTACATGTGTGGGTCTAGAACGGATTTCCCTCTCAAACTAATTTCCCTCTTTCCCCCCCCCCCTCCAAATCTACTTTTCCCCTTTTCCCCCTTTAAAATCGAAAATTCCAAATTCGCAGAAAGTGATTTTTTAGTATTAGACTCTAGTCCCCGTATGTACAATTTCTTCACCGTGAAGTAATTTGGAGCTTGGTTAAGCTCGTAAATGTGTTTTTAACCCGTTCCCCCCCCCACCCCCCCGTTCGACTTTTTTTTATTTTTCTCTTTCTGTAGCACATCTACAGACCAAGACCTTTTTTTAGACACCTCAACCAAATTTTTACATCAAGTAGTTCTCTCAATATAGTGGAGACAGACAAAAACATGTTTCAAATTATATACAGATGATTCTTTCCTGTTGCCACACTGTAAAAAAGGCACAATAACTAAAAAATAAAATGGTAACACGTGAACTTTGCTTTTATAAGGCAATAAAAATTCTAAAAATTCAGATTAACTCCCTATATTTTTGTATTTCCGAAAATGAAATAAAGAAATAAGAGAAAAAACGGCGAAATAAATAAATATTTTTTCATGTTGCCACACTGTAAAAAAGGAACAATAATTAAAAAGTAAAATGATAACACGTGAACTTTGTTTTTATAAGGCAATAAAAAATTCAGATTAACTCGCTGTATTGTTGCATTTCCGAAAAAGACGTCATTCTAAAAAAGAATGTGCATTTTTCGTATATTAATTGGGACCGTTCGACTTTTTTTTATTTTTCTCTTTCCATAGCACATCTACAGACCAAGACCTTTTTTTAGACACTTCAACCGAATTTTTACACCTAGCCGTTCTCTCAATATAGTGGAGACAGACAAAAACATGTTTCAAATACATATATAGATTATGGAATTATTATATCTCATACATTTCTGTTATTTTAAAAATGTATCCAGAAAAAAAAAATCATAAAATTATCTGCAGAGAAATTTTATACAAATAAATAAATAAAAGTACAAATTAAACTTTTTAAAAATGTTGTTGAAGTAAAATTACAGAAAAAAAAAAAAAAAAAGAAAAGAAACTGATAATTCATTAATATTTTTTATTAATGAAGACCTCCTACACTTTTAAATATTTATTTTAATCTGTTTCTAAATCACACATGTTTTTAATTAATGGAAATTGATTTCAATTAAAACAACTCCGATTTTTATTATTTGAAAGGGGGGGGGGGAATTTCACGGAAAATGTTTAAATTAATCGTTAATAGAGGGCAACGCGTTAATTTCTGAGATCTTCTTCCACACTTAACAACTCCATCGGTAGTACGGAAGCGCGAAAAGGGATTTTCTTTTACTTTTGTAGGGAGAATTAAAATTTTCATCTGGCAACACTGTTTCTCAGACCTTCTTCCTCACTTAGCAACCCCATCAGAAGAACGGAACATCTCTTTTAACACGACAGATCTTACATTACACATCCATCACTTGGTGCCTTTTAAGGCCCAAGCGACATTGCAAGACGCTTTGTACTAAGAAAAAATGATGGAAAGCATGCCACATTGAAATTTGACAGTCAGAAAACTAAATTCGTACAACGGTGTGAATATAGTAATTTGCGGAAATTATTTTAATTTACTTTAACTTTCGTGGTAACTCTGAAACAACGCTTTACTGCTACTTATATATCCCCCCCCCTTTGTATTCTTATTTAATTCTTTGTAATCATTTTGCTCCTGTATATGCCTAGCCATAAAAAATAAATAATAAATATATAAATAAAATAACTTTATCTAGCTTATTATATTAGTTTGCTAAAGTTTAAAATTGATAATAGTATAATCAGAATAAAACTATGTATAAGCTAATTCCACGGCAAAGGGAATGTTAGTTACGCACACGGATGAGATTCCCATTTTCATTTATTTATTTATTTATTTTTATTAGTAGTAATTTTTATTATTAGTAGTAGTATTTCCATATAGGAATCTTTATAGAATTTTTATAGCATTTTCTTCTTCATTTGTGAATCAGGCGATTCATTATCCTTAAAATAGTCAAAAAATAATTTACTTTTTGATTTATTATTTAAAAGTTACCAATTATTTATATAGAAGTAAATAATATTTTTTTCTGTATGATGACAGAAATTATTAAAAGGGTGCTAAATGAATGGCTATCGGTATAAACTTTGATACTACAGCTACAAATATTATACATTTATTGTGGTCTAGAAACCTAAAATTTGGGCGTTTCGTGAAGCTCGACGATGATAATAAGAATAATAATATCAGTAATAATTATAAATAAATATTTTTACTATTTATTTTTTAAAAGATATTTATTAATTAAAAAAAAAAAAAAAAAAAAAAAAAAACAGATTAAGAAAATAAAATTAAAATTTACAAGCTGGTAAAAGGGAGAGGTGTTCGGATTCACATGATTCTAGGGTTGCAACATTTTAATACATTCCGGAGCATTTTTTGCCCCGCATTTATTTCTTACCACATTTTAAAGTAAGTAATTTTTTCTTCTTATTTTCTCGTAGTTGCATATTGAAGGAATTATTCTCTCTCTCTCTCTCTCTCTATATATATATATATATATATATATAGATATATATATATAAATGTATATAAAAGGTGCGAAAGAAAGGCGGGGCTAAAAATGCTCCGGACTATGTTAAAATGTTGTCAACGATGTGTTTGCAGCCCTTCTGGTTATCTATCTATCTATCTATATAAATACAAGAAGATTTTAAATTACGAAGAATGTCGTTATAGCCCATATCTAAGGGGGGGGGGGGGCAATTTCAAATTACACACTTTTTAAATAAAAAAAAAGCGTTTTCATTCTTTTTTAGTCGTGAAATCATAGTACGTTTTCATAGATGCCAACATTTTAATTTATTTTGGAGTATTTTTAGCCCGGCTTTATTTCGTATTACTTTCTTTATAGAAAAATTTCTTCCAATGTATAACTTCGATAAAATAAGAAAAAATTGCTCTTAAAAAATAAGTGGTATGGAATGAAGGCGGGGCTAAGAAAAGTCCGGAATAAATTAAAGTTTTGGCATCTATACGTTTTACTTAAATTTTGTCAATTGACGACTAAATCTGGCTACTTTTGTTAATCCATTTTACACACAAACACACGCACTCACACACAGAAAATAAAAAAGATAGGTAGTCTTAGTAAAGTACCTTTTTATTTTTCCGAATAATATGGTTACATTATGTTATATACATGCATTTTAAACATTTTTGTGTGTCAGATGGGCATTATCTAGATTCTTATTAATCAAAACTTTAATATTAGATTGATAGACTTCTGAACTATTTTTCACACACACACACACACAAAATAAAGGGGGAAGAAAAAAATTATATTTCAGACTAGAATACTCTTTTTAGTTTTTATTTAAATAGGTCTTTACGAAATACCTTGATAAGTTCGCTTATTTATTTACATAGAATTAGAAATTCCCGGACCTAAACTTAAACCAGCTATTGCAAAAATGGAAGTTATAAAACGTTGACGATGTAACGTTAAGAAACATGTCACTGATATTTTTTCATACTTGCCAAAATTTTAATTAATATTCTGTAAAATTGCTGTTTCCGTCCCGTTTTTTTACACACCACTTCATTTTTAGAGTACTTTCCTGCAAATGTAATTATAAATATATAAGAACAAAAAATACTCTAAAAGAATGGCAGATACTAACAATATTACGGAATATTAATTAGAAGGTTGACAGCTATATTTTTTGGCGTGATATTAAAAATATGCTGTGAAATACTCTTTTGATTGAAAAACAAACGTTTAAAAATATTTATGTTACAGTTTGCTGAAGAAATGACTGAATATCCGAAGTATGTGATTACTGATAAAAACAAGTTGTCTGAGTTCCTAAACTTTATTGTGTTAATTTTTTCTCGACTTTAATAATAATAATAATAATAAAAGTAACTATTTAATTTTTATTTTATTTTTTTGCGGAAGAAAACACACTTCATATATTTTTATACATGTTTTTAATTATGTGATTGATAAACTGCGCATCTAATTATAGTTTTTATTATATTGGATCCTTCTGCTAATGAGCATGCGCAGGTGTTCTCCTCAAATGCTAAGCGAGTTGAAAGGTGTCAGAAATTGAGGAAATGCCGTGCTTTCCTTCGATTAAGAATTATTTTAAAGAAACATTTTCAGAGAATTTTCTTTTCTCCTTTTGAAACACTTTTTTAAAATAATAAAAATCTCAGAATCGGAATTGTTATATTTCAAAGTCAACTTCTATAAATTAAAAAATGTAGGATTTAGAAACAGATTAAAATAAATTTTTAAAAGTGTGGGTTGTCTTCATTAATAAAAATATTCATGTAATATATATATATATATAGGAATTTTATCATAACAATACTTTTAAATCGTTTAATTTTTATATTATTTATTTTGTATAACATTTTTCCACAGATATATTTATTACTATTTCAAGATACACATTTAAGATAATAGAAATGTATGAAATGCAATAATTCCAAAACCATATTTATTAGAGTTTTTTTTTATTTCCTTTTTATTCATTTTTCACATCGAATACTCTCTAAGAAAGCTTCAAATTGATACAAATTATGTAGAAAATTGGTTTGAAATTAAACTATGTATATTTTCCTATCCTTCATATATTGATGATTAATATTTTGAATTAAATTATAATAATAATGGTAATAATAATAATAATAATATTTTCAGTTGTAAAACGAATTATCTTAACAAAAGCAGTTTATTTATATTATTTTACACATTTTCTAGTTATATTCATGACTCCCAAAATGAAATAAAAAATTATAAATTATGTGTTATTATCAGTAAATTTTAAAGAAAGTAAATTTGAATTAGTTTAAATTGTATCTATTCAGCTACACATATTATGCATTATATATAGACAAAATAAATAAATTAATTAATTTATAAAATAAATAAATAAATAAAAATTAAATTAAATTAATAAACAAATAAAATATAATAATAATAATAATAATAATAATAATAATATAATTACAAAAAATAAAATGATATAAATAAGTAAAAATTAAATTAAAAAAAAAATTTAAAAAAATATATATAAAATTTTTCTAACAAATATTCTATATATTCTGTTTAATATTAAGTTAGAATTTTATTGAATGTAAAAAAGAAGTGTTTAAAAGTGGACAGCTTATAAAATGAGTAAATGAGAGGTAATGTTTGCCATTAATAAACATTAAGACGATGAGTTAAGCTTTTTATCCTCTCCCCATCCTTTCTGTCAATATTTCTAATTTTATTACTAATATCTAATTTAGAAGTAACCAGCTGTATGAAAATGTAGTTCTATCTTAGTATTATATATAAACATTGTACTTTCCATGTAAATCATAAAACAATTTATTTATTTCATTTATTATACTTATTTTTTTTTATATGCATTCCTCCTACTGCTAAATAAGTAAATAAATGAAAGTAAAATAAAGAGAAAACATTAATTAATTTTTAGGCATGGTTGTGACATATTATAATTTTATAGTTATAAGCAACACTATAACACATTTAAAAATATTAAAGACTTCATATAATACTGAAAATTCTATGTAGGCAAACAGTTTAATAATGTAATTTATTATTGGACAATTTTAATGAGGGAGAAACAACACCTTAAAATACTAGATTAATTATATTTATTAATTTATTTTCAAATTATTATTATTATAAATTATTATTAATAATTTTTATAGAATTGTTTTATTTTGATAAAATAAAATGCCATAATGTAAAAGAAATAAAAAAAAGGGGGGGGGGTGTCAGTATTAGTATAGCTATATGTCTTAATCAAGAAGGATACAAAAAAAAAAAAGGATATGAATTTTTATTTAATCTGTAATGCAAACCTCCTACATAGTTGAAGAGTCTGATCCCCTTTGATACCCCCCACCCTATTGATTTGAAAACATTTAAAATTTTCATCATTTGATCACTTCCTGTTTATTTTATTTTTATTATTATTATTATTTAACATTGGAAGGCATGAATATTACTAGAAAACCTATAAAAATAAATGAATAAATAAAATGTTTTTACTACTATATAGGTAACTTGTATTAATACAGAGATGCCAAGTTAATACGGATTGTCCGTAATCTTAATACCGGTATTTTTTCAATGTATTCTTTTGTAATAATTATCTGCAATTTAATAGGACAAGTTTTACTTTTTCTTTATTGTGGAATGAAATTGATTTTTCAATAACAGTAACTTGTCATCTCCGTTAATATAACACTGATATATCTACTATATAGGTACCTTGTATTAATATAATACTGATATAAAATTAAATTCACATACAGATGGCAACTTATAAAGATAAGTTGATCCTTGTAATGTTTATTAGTGATAAACATTAATTTTCATTTGCTCAAATTTTTAGATGTCTCATTTAAGTAATTTTTAAACGAAATAAAATTCTCATTTAATATTGATGGGATTATCGCAAATACTTGTCAGAAAAAATTGTAATTTTCAGTGTTATGAATAGTCTATAATATGTACAGTTTAATATATAGAGGTTAAATTATTTTAAATCTACTCTCTTTAAAATTTAGTTATGATAATGTAATGGAATTTAAAACTGAAATATTTTATTTATTTTTTCTTAATGTTGTAAAGTAACCAGAAAAATAGTAATAAGCAGTATTACATGAAAGATATGAACGTGTATATAATTTAATGTAAAATCAATTTTCTACTTAATTTGTATCAGTTTCAATCTTTCATACGAAGTACTAGATATGAGAAATTAATATACGGAAAATCACAAAACGCTAATAAACATAATTATGGAATTATTATATCGGTTATTTTAAAAATGTATCCAGAAAAGAAATCTGCAGAGAAATTTTTTACAAATAAATAAATTAAATTACAAATTAAACTTTTTAAAAATGTTGTTAAAGTAAAATTACTGAAAAAAAAAAAAAAAAAAAAAAAATCCCTGATAATTCATTAATTTTTTATTAATGAACACCTCCTACACTTTTAAATATTTATTTTAATCTGTTTCTAAATCAAACATTTTTTTAATTAATGGAAATTGATTTTAAAGTAAAATAACTCCGTTTTTTATAATTTTAAAAGGGAGAAAAAAAAAGTTCACTGAAAATGCTTGTATGAATTAATCGTTAATAAGGGGCTACGCATTAACTTCTGAGACCTTCTTCATCAATTATAACCCCAGATCTGCCAACCTAATCCGGCAAATTATTAGTACCGCCCCTTTTTCTACACCACTAAATTTTTAGAGTATTTTTCTACTTAATTCATCAAAGATACATTTGAAGAAAATTGCTCTAAAAATTGAGTGGCGCAGAAAAAGGGGCGTTTTTTAATAGGCGTTAACAATTTGCCGGATTAGGTTGGCAGCTCTTTAACCCCATTGGAAGCTCTCTTTTAACACGACAGATCTTACGATATACATTCATCACTTGGTGCCTTTGAAGGCCCATGCGATATTACAAGACTATTTGTATTGAATAAAATTTTTCTTAGCAATCATGCCACATTGAAAGTTGACTGTCAGAAAATTAAATTCGTAGAATGGTGTGAATATAGTAATTTGCGAAATATATTTTAATTTATTTTAACTTTCGTGGTAACTCTGAAACTACGCTTTTCTGCTACCTATTGTCACCCCCCCCCCTTGTATACTTATTTCATTATTTGTAATCATTTTGCTCTTGTATTTACCTAGCCATTAAAATAATAATAACAATAATAATAATAATAATAACTTTATCTAGCTTATTATATTTGTTTGTTAAAGCTTTAAGACTGATAATAGTATAAACAGAATAAAAGTATGTATAAGCTAATTCCATGGCAAAGGGAATGTTAGTTACGCACACAGATGAGATTCCCATTTTCATTTATTTATTTATTTATTTTTATTAGTAGTAGTAGTATTTCCATATAGTAATCTTTATAGTATTTTTAAAGCATTTTCTATTCTATTTGTGAATCAGGAGATTCATCATCCTTAAAATAGTAAAAAAGTAATTTACTTTTTGATTTATTATTTAATATTTTCCAATTATTTATATAGAAGAAAATAATATTTTTTTCTGTATAATGACATAAATTATTAAAAGGGTGCTAAATGAATGGCTATCGGTAGAAACTTTGATATTACAGCTACAAAAATTATCCAATTAACCCGTTAGTAGTCGCTAGTTGGTCGATTTGCCGCCCGTCCTTCAGTGTTTCCCGATCTTTTTATTCAATAGCCAGCAAAAATTTTTAGAAGGGGCATTTGACATACATAAAACGCGAATAAAATCGAAAAAACGTTGATCACATCACTTATTAAAATTATTGGTGACAGTTAAATAAAAAGTATGCTATCTGTAATAGGTGGCGCTGTCTATAGCGACTACTAACGGGTTAAGCAAAGTTACGATTCACTGTTTCACGGTAATCGGCTCTTTTTGTTTAAAACATGCCTGCTTGTTTTTCACTGTTGAATTATCCAAAATACTTTAAAAGAATATTTTTTCTTTTTTCTTTTTTTAAATCTTCTGAGTGCAAATATTTTGTTTTCTTTAGCGTTATTTATAGGGGTATTCTGGTCTAGAGACCTAAAATTTGGACGTTTTGTGGAGCACGACGATGATAATAATAATAACTATAATTATTGTAAATAAATATTTTTACTATTTATTTTTTAAAAGACATTTATTAATATTTTAAAAATATAAATAAATAAATAAATAAATAAATAAATAAATAAAATCAGATTAAGAAAATAAAATTAAAATTTACTAGCTGGTAAAAGGGGGGAGGTGTTCTGATTCACATGATTGCAACATTTTAATTTATTCCGGATCATTTTTTGCCCCTCATTTATTTCTTACCACTTTTTAAACTAAGTAATTTTTTCTTCTTATTTTATCGCAGTTACATATTGAAGAAATTATTCTCTCTCTCTATATATATATATACCCAGAGCTGCCAACCTAATCCGGCAAATTGTTAGTACCGCCCCTTTTTCTACACCAATTAATTTTTAGAGTAATTCTCTTCAAATATATTTACGATGAATCAAGAAAACAAATACTCTAAAAATTAAGTGGTGTAGAAAAAGGGGCGGTACAAACAATTTGCCGGATTAGGTTGGCAGCTCTGTATATCATATGAAAGGTGCGAAAGAAAGGCGGGGCTAAAAATGCTCCGGAATAAGTTAAAGTCAGATATGCGTTTGCAGCTCTTCTGCTCATCTAAATCTATCTATCTATCTATCTATCTATCTATCTATCTATCTATATGTATATATATATATATATATATATATATATATATATATATATATATATACACACATATACAAGAAGATTTTAAATTGCTAAGAATGTCGATAACCGCAATCTAAGGGGGGGGGGGGGGAGTGCAATCTCAAATTACACACTGTTTAAATGGAAAAGAAAAAAGCTTTTCCAATACTTTTTTCACAATTTTTAATTAAAAGAATAATTATACAATAGTAATAGGGGAAAGTTAAGGGTTGGTACAAATTTTGAAGTCAATTGGTTTAACAAAACATCAGATTTCATATCAGACGTTTCGAGAACAGCACTTTTCAGAAAAACGCAAATGAAGTTTTGAGTAAAAGCTACAAGCAGCTACAACGGTCGTGGAATAATTTTAGCCCCGACTTTATTTCGTATTACTTTCTTTATAGAAAAATTTCCTCCAATTTATAATTTCGATAAAATAAGAAAAAATTGCTCTTAAAAAATAAGTGGTATGGAATAAAGGCGGGGCTAAAAATAGTCCGGAAAAAATTAAAAATTTGGCATCTATGCGTTTTACGTAAATTTTGTCAATTAACAACTTAATCTGGCTTTTTTTGTTAATGCATTTTACACACAAACACGCACTCACACACAGAAAAAAAAAAAAAAAAAAAAAGTTATATAGTCTTAGTAAAGTATCTTTTTATTTTTCCGATTAATATGGTTACATTATGTTACATACATGCATTTTAAATATTTTTGTTTCAGTTGTGCATTATCTAGCTTTCATTCTTATTGATCAAAATATTATTATTAAGTCGCTAGACTTCTGAAATATTTTTCACACAAACACACACACACACAAAGAAAGAAAAAAAAAAAAAAAAAAAAATGAAATTTCAGACTAGAATACTATTTTTTTTTTTTTTTTTTAACTAGGTCTTCAAGAAATATCTTGATTAGTTCGCTTATTGATTTACATAGTATTAGAAATGCACGGACCTAAACTTAAACGAGCTATAGCAAAAATGGAAGTTATAAAACGTTGATGATGTAACGTTAAAAATCATGTCAGTGATAATTTTTCAAGCTTGCCAACATTCTAATTAATATTCTGTAAAATTGCTGTTCCCGCTTCCTTTTTTTATACACCACTTGATTTTTAGAGTAGTTTTCTGCAAATATAATTATGATTAAATAAGAAGAAAAATAATCTAAATGAAAGGCAATATTACGGAATATTAATTAGAAGGTTGACAGCTATGTTTTTTGCGTGATATTAAAAATATGCTGTGAAAAACTCTTTTGATTGAAAAACAAAAGTTTAAAAATATTTATAAGTCACAGATTGCTGAAGAATTGACTGAATATCCAAAGTATGTAATTATTGATAAAAACAAGTTGTTTGAGTTCTTAAAGTTTATTGTGCTCATTTTTTCTCGGCTTTAATAAACTAAAATTACTATTTTATTTTATTTATTTTATTTTATTTTATTTTATTTTTTATTATTATTATTTTTTTTTTTTTGCGAAAGAAAATACACTTCATATAATTTTATACATGTATGTAATTATGTGATTGATAAACTGTGCATCTAATTATAATTTTTATTTATAGTTTTATTTATTCGTTTATTACTGTTTATTATTATTTTAATATTGAAAATTAGAATTGCTAACATTTTCCTCGATTCTACTTTTCATAACATTTAACATATACATAGCTTACAATATTTTTAACTTTTAAATTAGAAACGACACCAGTATTTTAAAAATGGAATATGTTTATAAAAAATTCCGGTTTGAATTCTCCTTTGGAAAACGGAAAACTTGGCAGGTATGCATATATATATGAATATATATATATATATATATATATTTAAATAGAAACAATCTATGCACAATTTTCTGTTATATATTCCAAGAATGTATAATAGTATGTGGAGCAGGAACATTTAAAATTAAAAATGCAGTAAAGATTTAAAAGAAATTAAATAAAAAAAAAAAAACTTTAAAAAAGTTTTTTTTTTTTTTTTTTTCTTTTTGTGAATTGCACTTACCCAATATAATATTCGGTGAGTGCGAAAGTTCTACCCGTTTTTAGATAAGCAAATTTGCAGTGGAATTGACGACACACATGACGTTGTAATGACGTAAATCATCGACCAATCAAATGTGTGGATACCTCACATATAAATGCATCGTGATTCACAAAGTTAATCATCTCAAAAATAATATAAGAGGGTGTAACATGGAAAGCGAGAAGGAGCATATAAGATATTGTTTGTTATACGAGTTCGATAAAAAAGACTACGACAGCCGCAGCATGTTACAATGTTTGACAAGTTTATGGGGAGGATGCAATAGACGAAAGCACATGTCATCTATAGTTTCTTAAATTTAGGGAAGGAGACAGAAGCTGTAAAGATCAGGCTAGGAGTGGAAGACCACCACACGTTGGGGACGACGATATTGTCCAAGCCATAAGGAGCAACCCGAACCCAACCGTGCAAGAATTAGCGGAGACCTTCAACGTACACCGGACAACGGTCGAGAGACTGCTGGTTAAGTTTTGTTTTACGAGAAAGTTGGATCGTTGGGTTCCACTTATTCTGACAGCTAATCAACGGAATGACCGAATCATCACCCGTGTTTCCTTGCTTACCCGGTACAAAAATGACCTATTCTTTACACATATTGTGACAGGAGATGATAAGTGGGTAATGTACCGTAACGTAAGGCGTCGTAGGACTGTGTGTCGCCCTACTGATCCGCCTGTATGGACTTCGAAAGCTGAACTTCGTCCCATGAAGGTGTTATTTGGTGTGGGGTGGAATGTGCAGGGAATAATTCACTGGGAGGTCCTGCCACTCAACCAATCTCTCAATGCTGCCTTCTACTGTCTACAGTTAGACAGGGTGCATTCAAATTTCGTGGCAAAGCGGTCATGTCCCATCATTGGGGTGTTATCCTTCATCACGATAACGCCAGGCCACATACTGCTGTCATCACCCGCCAAAAGTTACTGGGCTTTGGTTGGGAGGTTTCACCCCACTTTCCCTATTCTCCTGACTTGGCACCAACTGACTAACACCTGTTTCGTGAGTCGAACATTTCCTTCAGTCAGAAAATCTTTGATGATCTTGGTGCTGTGAAAACTGCCATCCAAGACTTTTTGACTCGAAACCGCCGGAATATTACCACCGTGGGATTCATCTCCTACCAGAAAGATGACAAGAAGTCATAGATAACAATGGGGATTATGCACAGTAACAGGTACTGTTCATTTTGAATTTATTTGCTCTTCTTTATGGGTAATAAAAACGGCTAGAACTTTTGCACTCACCTAATATATTAAAACACAAAGTCATAGCGTTCAAGTCTCTTGTGATTTAAGAGTGACCTAATACCGGAAAAATTTTATAAAAGCTTTCAATTTATTTAAGCATCGGGAATATATGTACCAGAATTCTTTTTTAGGACCAATGTTCGAAGGCTAGCATGGATCAAGTGATAATTTTTCAATGGAAAATGAAAATAGCATCTTTGAACCCCTGGTTCTTAGATGCCCTTTTCAGGGCCAGTGTTCGAAGGCTGGTAAGGATCAATCGATCGCTTATTCATCGAAGGCTTCTGAAAAAGTTATTCAGAGAGACCCCGATGATGCTAAACAGAAATTCAGATAATTGTCCCTCACGAACATCGAACTGCTAAATATGTTCTTCAGAACTAAAAAGTACCATGAAATCGAAAGAAAACGATTGGCCGTCTCTCAGATAATGATTATGAAAAGTTCTTGAATTTTAAGTTTGTCTACTATGATTCCGATTCAGGGCGAACCACCAGTGGATTTTTGAAGGACTTTACGGCATCTGCGATACGTATAAAGAAATCACTGAATTCCCTGATTTTCATTTCGGATGGAAATATTGAGACCTCGGACTGGACCAAAAAGGAATGTAGTCCACTTAGGTATCAGATGACACTAATTGTACACTAAACCACACTAACATTTTTACCCCAAATACTAACCTAACTTATTCTGTACTCACTAAAAGAAAACTTGAAATTAGCAGCCCGATCTCTAAATTTAGTAAAATTAACAATAACTACGCCATCCCCATTAAAAATAGATTTGAAGCCTTAGATGAAAAAGAACTTTTTGACAAATCGCACCACTAGATGGCGCTTCCAGTTAAACCCCTAAAAGCAATTAGCCTAGAAAAAATAAAATGATCTCATAGCCGAAAGGCAGACATATCACTGTTAATTGTGGTAAAAGAAAACAATTTCTTAAAATTCTTGAAAAATCAATGGGTCTTCGCTATTTTATTGCTGCACCTTCCAGTGATTTCATTAAAAGTTTTCTCAACTGTAATGCTAATCATGATGTCATCACTACGAAGCTTTCTGAAATGAAAGTACAATTCTATTTAAAATGAAAAAAAAATTAATCCTCCCCTTAAAGCTATCATCCGAGGTCTTCCTGCAGAAACTACACAATTAGATATTGAGGGTGCTTTAACTGAATTATTAATCTATGATTTGCTAAAAATTAATCAATTTGTCAGTTTAAAAGCTAAAAAACCCTTTCCACTGTTCCAAATCCAGTTAAATAATTCTGAACATAGCAAGATCATTTTTCACTTAAATAAATTATTATATTATAGAATTCAGGTAGAAAATTATAAAAACCCTACCAGGACCCTTCAGTGTTATCGCTATCAATTATACCATCACTCAGCTAAAAATTAACATTACCGTTAACATTACCGTTACTTTAACGTTAGGTGTGTTAGAATTTCAGGTGAGCATCTCACTAAAGAATGCCCTCGTAGTAAAGAGAAAATTTCCATTCCTGTTTGCTGTAATAGCGGTGCAAAACACATTACAAGTTATAGAGGCTGCCGCAAATTTTCTGAAAACAAGAATAACTGAATCTGTTCATCTTGAAAACTAAAACTCCTTCAGCCAATCTGAAATTGCATGATACGTCACGGAGGCCACACCCTTTAGTTAAAGCCTTTACTTTATTCCAGCAAAGTCAATCCAAACCTTCTAAATGAAATCACTGATAATCTTAACGGTATCACCTCTGAATTTAAAGTTAAAAACTTCGCAGAATTAATAATCAATTTTAAAACAGCCCGTAAGAAAATGACAGAAACTGATAATAAAGTTAATAAAATCGCCATTCTCCGGGAAGCCCTCGGAGAGCAGAATTTAAATCTTCAATAATTTTTAAATTTGTATTCTCTAAAAAAGCAGTGACCTATCTATACTTACATGTTGACTAGTAGCCGTTCCTAGTAGGAAAGGATGTCAGTCTGAGAGTACGCGGACAACTTTGTGGCAATTCGAATGTTTTGTATAATTTTCCTCTTAGAAAATAAAGCAAAAGAACACACACAAAGAAGAAGAAAGCGTAAAGTTAAAATTATTCATAAATCCCAATGAAATCACTTTATTTTCGGATAAATATGAAAAGTTAATTCTAATTAGAAACGTATATGTATATTCTTTTCCCCAAGCAATAAATGGAATAAAATTTTAATGAATAAAAATACAAGGAACTAGGTTTTTGGCCTAAAAATTTAGCGGTGTAGAAAAAGGAGCTGTACTAACAATATGCCGGATTAAGTTGGCAGCTCCCAACTGAAACAGGAGTGTTTGCGTTCCGGATTTTTTATTTTATTTATCACCAGTAATCTTTTAATAGTGATATTGTTAGTAGTTTTCTAGTAGTGTTTGACAATTGAATATAACCAAAAATACATTTCGTAATTACTGGTGGGAAACAAAATAAAAAATCCGGAACGTAAACACCCCTGCTGAAATGCCCCCACTTAATAGGCATCTACTATTTATTCAGTTCGATATATTTACCTTATTCTATTGTTATTATTTTATTGGGATCATGCAATTCCATATTTATTCCATACTTGCCAATCATCTCATTAATAAGCGTAACATTGTTAAAGGCTCCTTAAAAAAATGCTCTTTTTTTCACACCACTTTTTTTTTACTGTAATTCTCTCCAAGTGTTGTTACTATTAAATAAGTATAAAATTATTATAAAAGACGACTGGTGTGAAAAAGACGGCGGGTACTAAAAATTTTATGCTTCATAATGAGATGGCTGGCAAGTATGTAATTTCAATGCAACGATCCGCATAATGCAAATTTATATAAAATATTGCTCTATTCTGTTATGTTGAAAAAATCTTAAATTTTGAATAACTTACGAAAATTTCAAAATAGTATATTTGTAGCCAATAACATTCAAGCTGATAATATAAATGATATTTCAAAAGAGGTCTGGCATCTTCACAATTAAAATATCCCTCAAAATGGATGTTTATTCAAAATTTTGCCGTATTCCGCCATGTTAAGAAATTCATAAATTTCAAATAACTTACGAAATTTTCAAAAGTGAATTTTCATAGATAATTGTGTCATGCCAACTTCATAGCTGATATTTTAAAGATGTTACTAATATTTTAAAGTTGAATTTTCAGTAAAAGTATTCTTTTCACGTTTTTGTGAAAATTTTCCCTATTCTCCTCTGTTTAGAAAAAAATTCATTTAACTAACGAATTTTTTTAATTAGAATGTTGAAAATTAATAGATATCTTGTCAGTGTCATACTTAATATTTTGAAACTGATCTGACCCCGTATATTTAACGTCTTGATATGAACAGTGTGAGCTTCTTATGTTTCCCAATAGGACTCGCACAAGCACATTTATACCAAGTGCATACTTGCCAACCATCTCATTAATAACCGTACAATTGTTAACGCCCCCTGAAAAAACGCCCCCTTTCTCACACCACTATATTTTTAGAGTTATTCTCTCCAAATGTTGTTACGATTACATAAGATGAAAATTACTCTAAAAAATTATTGGTGCGAAAAAAAAAAGGCGTGTACTAAAAATAGTACGGTTCATAATGAGATGGTTGGCAAGTATGCAAGTGTATTGATCACAGGCAAGACAGAAAGGCATATAGTTCTTGCACTCCACATATATTTCTTGGTAAGTTTTCTGCCAATTAGAGGCTCAGCGTCAAAGTTGTAATTTATTGATTTCATCTTAAACCGTTAATTGGTTAAAACTTTATAGGACCACAAGGCCAAACATAAAAATATGAAAACACATCGATTTTATCACGTAGGTGACCGTAAATGTGAAGACTTGCTTAATAAACAGACAAAGCCCCAATGTTTTGCATTCTCTAGAATAATATATAATTTCAAAAAGCGGACTTATGTTCAGAGCCTGATTAAGGCCAGGGCACTCTCTCACCGGAATTTTTTCACGGATATTTTTTTACTTTAAATCATAAATATTCCACGTTTTGAGTAGTAAATTATTTTTATAAGAAATGAACGGTATAAAACAATCGAATTTACTCATCGCTGGTTAGACACCAGCATTTTTTTTTTTTTAAATAATTTTCTCCGTATTTTGATGAGAAATTTCTGTTTACTATACGTTGAAAATATTTGTTAAAATATATTGGTGTAAGTGAGAAAAATGTGTGCCCCGGTCTTAATCAGGCCCTGCTTATGTTGAAACCATTAATTATCGTCATCGTATATGCAATTATAATTAAAGTTACAATTTCAAAACTGTAATTTTAAAACTACTCATCAGAGCAATTTGATATTTTACCAGAGCAATCGTGAGGCAATGAAATTTTGTTTTTCAAAAGACAGAACAATAGTTCCAAAATGTGCCGTTAATTATCCGTAAAGTATTTGTTTCTTGAAACTCCTTCTTTTCTTTTTTCCTATGACTGTTTCCACTGTAAACACGTATTTTTGTCTTTAAGTTAAAAAGATTGTCGTAAACCCTTGCAGTCTATTGTTTTCTGCTATTCCATTGTGTTGCTAACAACATTCCTGTGTTTAATGAGTCCATTTAGGCGCTTCCCCTGGCACTACCCTGACAGCGCCATCTACAGGGCCATGTTGGAACTCCTTTTTTTCTTTCCCCAAACAAAATTTCATTGCCTCTGGTTTGCTCTGGTAAAATATCAAATCGCTCTGTTGGGTAGTTTTAAAATTATAGCGGTTTGAAATCGCAACTTTAATAATAAATCACCCCGTATAACTGAGTCTCAGTGATATTTACAGTATTGATTGCTGGAGATAAAGTTTAAATGATTTGAAATTTATACAAAAATACAATACTATTGTTATATAATAATTGCTATGTACGACGCATTATAATAAATTATAATAATGATTTCCAGTATGAAAATATTATTATTTCCTTCTCTGTTCATGTGAAATCACTTGAAATACAAAGGGTTGAAAACACATTTGTATAAATCCGTAATAATTGTATCTTGTAAAACTAAATTTGAAAATATATAAATAAATGAACAAATAAAAACTTTATGTTGCTATATTAAAATTTATTTAAAAAAAAAAAATACTGACGTAAATATAATATTTTTAAAAAATATGGTAATTGTTATATGGGTTTGCTATTTTCTTTCCTTTTTTTTTTAACTTAAATTTGTAATTTATTCCAGTCAACTAATAGGTTTCCTGGGAAAAAGAAAGTAAATCGCTTTCGAAGCAACATACAAATAGTTTTAAATTTTTAAAATATATTTTCAAATAAAGCTCAAATCCTGTTCAAGTGCGGCTTCCAAAAAAAGAAAGAAAAAAAAAAGTTTTAAGAATGCAGAAACAATTTGCATTACCATGCCGCGAATTCTTTTGAAGTTTAAAACTTTTTCTTAACACTTGAACTTTTTGAAGAAGGTTTTATAAAAAAGTAGTTTATTTGTCGAACTTTATATTTTTTATGATGCTAAACTAAAGATTAAAAAAAAAAAAAAAAAAAAAAAAAAAATCTTGTAATTTTTGCATTAAAAACTTCGCAAACTATTTAATTCGAGATTTTTAAAAGTATTTCATGCATTTGTGGTTATTTTTTTTAACAAGTTTTTTAAATTTCTTTTAAATTATTCAAATAAAAATAAACAAAATAGTGTTAATCTTACTGGATAATATTGGCATATTTTTTATTTATTTAGTGAAAATTTATTTTTTAGAACTGTCATTTTTTAAAGTTAAGCACGTTCTAAAGGTGCAGAAAAATCTTGTAGCATAAAATAATTGGTCCAAATACCTAACCTTTAAATAATAGATTTAGCACGCGAACACACCAGCTATAACTGCCAATTTAACAGTTTTTGCCCACCAGAAAATTTTAATAAAATTTTTTATTTTACTTTATCGGTGAAAACCGTTACAGTTCATTAAGTAAAATAAATATTTCTACTAAATTTTTCCGGTAGCCACGTCTGTGCACATGTATGTAGTTATATATGCATGTATGTCTAGTTGTTATGGATGTATATGTGTATGTAAAAAAAAGTATAAATATAGAACGTCGAAAACGTTAGGTATTGTTTTAACGCGTGAACGTTGTATTTATGGATATTATAACTAATGTTGCCAGATCTGGGGGATATTTTATTCAATAATCACTAATAATTTTGCGAAGGGTAATCGGTATACATTATAGACTATCAATCTTCGAAGTGATTAGGCAAACGTTACAATTAAAAATTATTGATGATTACACTGGTCTACAGTGGTTCGGTAACAACGGTTAAATTATTATTTTTATTATTAATTCCAATTTTTATTTTATATCTGCAAGTAAAAAAGTCGACGTCACATTTTTTTGTTAGAGTATCAGAAAATGGCAATTTTCACGTTTTTTTTTTTTTTTTTTTTTTTTTTTAAATCATTTTCACAGTATCACAGGTGGTAACCCTTCCTGCTGGCAACCCAGAGTCCTGGCAACTCAGAGTCCAGAATCCCGGCAACCATGTTTGTTCCATTTCTTTTTTTTTTTTTTTTTTTTTTTTTGTTAAGGTGTCAGAAAACGTCAAATTTCACTATTTCTTTTTAATGATTTTTACAATACAGTCGTCAGCAAAAGTATCCGAGCACTAGCCAATAATTCCGATATAAAAAAAAAATACATTTAATTCTATTTTGTTAAATAAATCCTTGTCGAATCATGTTCTTAGACTCTCTAAGAACATGACTCGACAGGGATTTATTTAACAAAGCAGTATTAAGTGTGCTTCTTTTAGACAGGGATTACTGCTAGTGCTCAGATACTTTTGCTGCATGCTGCATCACACATGGTAACCTTTCGTGTTATCAACCCTGCCTCCTGGCCATCCTCTCTGCTGGCAACCCTGTATTCGTACCGTATCCCTTTTTTTTTTTTTTTTCCCTGGTATTCTAGTTAACAGATATTCTTTGTTAAGTATGATTGTGCTGTTTTATAATTAAAGTTTCCTGTTCAAAATGGGTTTTCAGTGTAGAACTTGTAAAACCGTACCCGATAAAAACCGTAAAACCGTACCCTGCTGTATTTGTGAACTATTCATATTAAATTCACAAGGTAGGCATTTAACACAAGACGTAAAAAAGCCTATTTTTTGTATTTTTGTTTTAAAATAACAAAAAATAACAATTCAATCATTTAGTGTATTTTGCATGTTTTTATGTTCTACTTAGTCTACAATATGTATGTTATCCCCATATTAACAGTATTCCATGCTAAATTAATAATATTGATAGTAATAATGCATGTCTTCTAAAGACTTTTGTACATTGCTTTCAGTACAAATTAAATAATCATAACAAAAAAATTGTACGTGTTACAGATTTTTCACTATTATTTTTTAACTCTGCACTACAAAATTAGTTGAAAATAGTTAATTTCTGTCCCCCCCCCAAATAATAATAAAAAAAAAAAAAAAAAAATGTCGACTAGTGTTATTGCATAAAAAAATCCTCCAGATCTCAAGTTTATAATTTATAATATCCTGTTGTCTACTTCCATTTTTTGTCAGTAAGTGAGTTTTTTTTTTTTTTTTTTTTTAGACATTCACTGAAAATGAAAATTATTTGTCGTTACGTTATTACTAATCGATTGGTACTAGCCACAGGTTTATACGCTGATTCGAGACGAAATTACCTACATTTATGTGTATGCCTGACAATATCCTCATTGTTAGTCCAGCCTTTATTTTAACAACAGTAATTTTTTTTAGAATAATACTCTTCAAATGTAGTTACGATTAAAGAAAAATTAAAGAAGAAAAATACTCTCTAAAAATACTGGCTTCAAAAAAGATGGGACTAACAATACTATGGAATATTAATTAGGATACTGGCAGGTAAGTCCATAGTATCTAACAGCAGTATTACAGTTATGCCCAGTCATAAATAAAAACATTTCATACAAAAATTTCTTCCTTCAACATTCTTACTGTAAAAGAAAAATTGCATAAGACTATATTCTTCTAATGGCACCGTATTCCCAATTCAGTATATCTATGGCATCTAAAATTTATTAATATGAATTCCACTGAAGAATAAAAGGCTTATATTTTCTCTTAGAAAAACATTTCAAAATAACCTAGAGATTTAAAAGTCGCCTCTAATGGATTTTCTAGCAAAGAAAACAATAACTATTTTTTATAAAAATAAAACGGAAATTTCATTTCATTTAAACTATCACTCAAATTGTTCTGTGTAAAAGTAATGTTACTTAACTTTACCTAAAATCGAAAGATATTGTGTATTTTATATATCTTTTTCTGCTCTGTAATTTCTATCGTGATATCGCATAAAAGTATATAAATGAAAGGAAAAGGAACTTCGCTGTAAACTAGGGTATTACTTCAGTAAAGTAAGACAAGAATTTAAAAATATTTCATATCATTCCTTCTTTTATATTTTTCTTTTATTTCTTTTTGTACTTTTTCATTTTAAAGTCAGAAGCCTATTTTAACCAATGTACAATAAAAGGCGTCATTATCATTTGATATGGTACATTTGGAATAAAGAATTTATTCGTATCTTCTAATCTCTTGAGATTTATGGAGACAATTTTGTAGTTAATATGGAAACAAAGCATAGAAGGAAAAACTTCTCGCTTAGCTGGACCAACCTTAGAGCATAGACCATTGCCAGTTGACCACTGCCAATTGCCCACTGCGTAGTTCAACATTGTAAAAAAAAATCATGAGAATTTATAGCATAAAATACTGGAAGTTTGGGTGCTAGCACTTTTTTCTTGTAAATTTACCGTATTGTTGTAACTTGTTTGTATTATAAATTTATGGCACTGTTGTAAATTAGTTAAAAATAAAGAAATCACGATTTATCACTTGTTAGATTAGAAAGGAAGTCTTCCGGATAAAACTGCGTTTACGCCATGATGTCACGTCCAAAGAATATATGACTAAAGACTGATAAAAATTTTGGTGTTTGGGAACTGAAAATGGTATCTACGGCATTTTTTGCTGCATTTTCATTCTTTCTTCATGTAGTGAGAAAGGGAAATTCACTCAAACTCAAACTCGTTTTCTTTAAATGAATATAATAATAATAATAATAATAATAATAATTTACTAAACTAATTAAAAACTTAGCAAAAAAGGTATATCCGTTAGATTTGTTGTTAACGAACTGCGTATTATCGTTGAATTATATTGGTATTAGCAAGAATGTTTTTAATTTTTAACTATTTTACATCCGCGTGTTGTATATTTCTAATAGTAAGCCTTGCTACTTGGTGTTCCACTTAAACGTATTTCTTATCAAAACTAGTTCACGTTTTCGTACTTAAATCACTTAAGTTTTATCCTCTGAAATTAATTCAGCAAATCGCACTGGCGTATGTATAAGCCACGACACTTAAAAAATTTTAACACAAATACACAAAATATTTTTGTAAATGATGTAAAGTTTCATAGGAATGCGTAAGGTTTGTTCTTTTATAAGAAATAGCCGATAATTATGCTACTGGTAGGTAGAATGTTAAGTTTTAATATGTGGAAAATTCTCCACATTTGATACAAATAATAGTTTTTTAACAGGAAGTTTTAATCTGCCAATTACAATCTTTTTTTTGTAAATAATTATTCATATGAATGAATAAGAGAGCTGAATAAGTAGTTGAACGTTATCTTTAATATTAATGATTCATTCAATTTTTTTCCACAGGACTTTGTAAATGCCATATGAATACACTGCAAAGAAATACGGTCTTTTTTTACAATTTGAATTAATTACCTTAAGGAGTCTGTATCCCACTCGAGCCACCAAGTCAGCTCTTACCAGTTGGAGTAGTAATTGTCTAAGCAATGCTTATCGAATCATATATGGTTCAAGTGGTATATTTCATTTACAGCCAATCAGAGGCGCTGGAGCCGATAGAGTGTTACTTGTACAGACCTTCGAATCTGTCTTTAATTCACTTATTCTATTAACTTAAAAATTTGGGGCACTCACTGACACGTCTGTCATACGCACCAATGAATTACTGCTATTATTTGATGCAGTGTTGCTTATTTAATGAACTGCCTTTGCCTATTCTATGCAGATATCGCTGTGTCTCCTTTTAGAATACACAGTGGACTCAGTGTTGCCAGATTGCGCGACATTTATATTCAGATGTCACCAATAATTTTGAGAAGTGATATTTAATGTGCATAATTGACGTTAATCTTCTATTAGGCATATCAAGCTTCACATCTTAAAATTGTTGGTGACTTTTAAATAAAAATGTCGCGCAATCTGGTAACACTGAGTGGTCTACTGTGTTCTTCATACTGGAATGTTATGCTAAAAACTATACTTGCCAACATCCTAATTAATATTCCGTAGTACCATTAGCCCCGCATTCTTTTTCACACCAGTATTCTTTTAGAGTATATTTCATCTTATTTAATCGTAATTTCATTTGGAGAATATTACTCTACAAATTTACTGGTGTGCAAAAAATAGCAGGACTAACAGCACTACGGAATATTAATTAGGATGTTGGCAAGTATGTAAAAACTGTACATTCTCGGCCCATGACACTGCGGAGAGTGTAATGTTTTACTGCCTAACAATATTCAAAACAAAGTGTTCTGTGACTTTAGCCCCAATTAGCTTTCCACGTTGAAATACCTTGTCATAGGTCCAAATTTCAGTCTTATATTTAAAAGAAAAATCACTACTCTTTTCTATTTTCCAATATAATAAACCGTAGATAATTAATAAAATTCTCTTCCTAGAAAATGTTTACTATTATTTGTAGTAGTACATTTTATGTTAAAAAACGGAAACGTTGTCGCAATAATGACGTCATAAACTTTTCCGCATAAATAACTTTAGTACAATCGAAGCAATTCACTGTTTTTAGATCCCTTAAGGTGCCTGCCTACCTTTAAAATGCAATTTTCGATCAAAACTCCAATTTTCTGTTTTTGGTTTAGTATTAAAGCCTGAACAGCGGTACAGCCCCCGGCTCACCGCTCGAAGAGCGGTGTTGAGCTAAACCAGGACCGAGGTCCTGGTAGGGCTGTCCGAGGAAGTTCTCCCTGCACTCAGGAGGAACATGGGGCCAGTTCCAGCCCTGCCTGACGTTTATTGAAAAACAAAAAAGAAATTACAGTGTGCATCGCCAGGCCCAAGGCCTACACGCGACACTGGGCGATGCGTAGACAGTTTTTTATATATACATTAAGCTTGTTCAGCATGCCGGGCCCAGCCGGCCCTTCGCGACAGGGGGCATGCTGTCTTGTTGTGCTTGTCAATCGGACATTGCTGCTGTGTTTAATCTCGCCGGGTTAGACCCCTCGCGACACAGGGCGAGACGTTTTGGAGAGATCAGATGAACGTTTTTGTTCGAGCAGACCAAACATGAGGGAAGTGGGAGGTTAATTAGTTAGATTGGAAAGGTCACCTAAGAGAAAGTATATTCTTTATAATTTTGAAAGCAACGGTTTACGGGTGAGGATATTATCGAGCCAGTTTTGGGGTCTGGGAGAGGGGTTTCTGAGATGATATTCTATTGTTAGAGGACAGGAAAAATAGTAATGTTCAGGAGCTCCCTCCTCGCCGCAAGGGCACAGGGACGAGAGCCGGCAACAAAATCTAAACAAGTAGGCCGGAAAAGGCCCATGACCCGAAAGGAAAGCTGTTACTGGGGGGGTTAGATTCCAGGTCGTACTTCCAACCGTGGGTAGTAAGTTGTATTAAAATTATTTTTTGTTTAATAGGTAAAATCTTGTTTTTAAATCTGTTTTCTGCTTTTCCTCAAAATGAGATTTTTAGCATTTTGCTTTATCCCAAAATATCATAACTCCAAAAGTTATAATTGAAACGTTATGAAACTTTGACAAAATACTCTAGAGGAGTTGTTTTAGGAATTGAAGTACGATAATGAATCTAGCTAAATTATTTTTTGTTTTTTTATCTATAGAAGTTATGAACCGTCATGTAAATTCATGATTTTTTCAGCATGTAAAAATGTTATCGTCTCTAAAATATTAAATAACATGGTTATAATTTTGAGAGTTGTTCACTTCTTTAAGGAGCTTTCAATAATCTAAATAAAATTTACAGAATAAAAATATCTTTATTTAAATTTGACTTATGAGGTTTTGTAAAAGTGCTTCTTTTTCCGCAAATTTTATGCATATTTTGAGCTTAAATTTCGAAATATTTTAAAATTTGTATATTTTTTTCAGGTTATTCACTGTTTTTTTACTATAATCTATCATATAATGCACATAAATTTCAATTATTATAAAAAATCATCTCCGACGGTGGCAGGCACCTTAAGCGAAACTATGGTCATTTTGATGTTTTCATTGTCATGTTTCGTGTTTCACAATAGTCTCATCAGTGTCTGAGAGGTTCTTCTATCGAAGCTAGTACACGGGAAGTGTTGGGTTCGATCCTAGGTCGAGTTCATCAGTCTAGTCATTCGGAGTTTTCCTTGGTTTTCTTCGAAGCTAAAGTTAATAAAAAAAAGTCTCTACTGGGGCCTAGAACTCACGTTCAGTCAATCGGACTTATTCTTCTACATCAATGTATATATTAAACTTATTATGATTGCATTATTGTTTATTCATATATAAGTCCTTATATTTGGACATTTTAAATTCGAAATAAAAAAGAACACTGTTAAAAATTAAGAGGAAATAAAAAAATAAATTCTCTACAATTTTTGTTTTATAACGTTGCGGTCAATTTATACAAAAATTAATTTAGAAAATTCTCTTTGATTTATTTTTTTTTCTTTCTTTCTTTCTTTTTATTTTTTTTAATGTTTGATTATTTGCTAACTCAAAGTGTCGTCTAATCATATATCGTATAAATGACATTCTTCTACATTTGAATTTTTTTTACATTGTTTTGTTTGCGTTTTATATGTGTACTTCAGAAAAAAATTATTGGCTAACTTAGAAATTTCTATTATATGCATAAATCTTTATACGATTGGAATAAAAATCTCACAGAAATTCTAGTACATTTGAAATTTTTTACATTGTTTTGTCTGCGTTTTATATGTGTACTTCAGAAAAAAAGTGTTGGCTAACATAGAAATTTCTGTTAAAAGCATAAATCTTTATACGATTGGAATGAAAATCTCACAGAAATTCAACTACATTTGCATTTTGTTACATTGTTTTGTCTGCGTTTTATATGTGTACTTCAGAAAAAAAAGTATTGGCTAACTTAGAAATTTCTATTATATGCATAAATCTTTATACGATTGGAATGAAAATCTCACAGAAATTCAACTACATTTGAATTTTGTTACATTGTTTTGTCTGCGTTTTATATGTGTACTCCAGAAAAAAAGTATTGGCTAACTTAAAAATTTCTATTATAAGCATAAATCTTTATACGATTGGAATGAAAATCTCACAGAAATTCTATTACATTTGATTTTTTTTACATTGTTTTGTCTGCGTTTTATATGTGCACTTCAGAAAAAAAGTATTGGCTAACTTAGAAATTTCTATTATATGCATAAATCTTTATACGATTGGAATGAAAATCTCACAGAAATTCAAATACATTTGAACTTTGTTACATTGTTTTGTCTGCGTTTTATATGTGTACTTCAGAAAAAAAGTATTGGCTAACTTAGAAATTTCTATTATATGCACAAATCTTTATAAGATTGGAATAAAAATCTCACAGAAATTCTACTGCATTTGAACTTTTTTACATTGTTTTGTAAGCATTTTATATGTGCACTTCAGAAAAAAAGTATTGGCTAACTTAGAAATTTCTATTATATGCATAAATCTTTATACGATTGGAATGAAAATATCACAGAAATTTAACTACATTTGAATTTTGTTACATTGTTTTGTCTGCGTTTTATATGTGTACTTCAGAAAAAAAGTATTGGCTAACTTAGAAATTTCTATTATATGCATAAATCTTTATACGATTGGAATGAAAATCTCACAGGAAATACCTGCTTTAAAAAACACTATTTTCTTTTTTTCTTATTAGTCTGCAGTTCAATGATAAAGAAGATTTAGTAAATCGTACAAAACTTTAACTAAAATTATAAACTTTTTTATCCTAAGTTGACAATAAATCCTATGATTCTTTTGACAGTTGTTCTAATCCTTGTAAATGAACTACATCCCTCAGGCTAAATCTTCCTTAAATGTCATTTTGCTTTAAAAACTGAACCTATATTTTAAAATTTAAAAAAAAAAAAATATATATATATACATAAAGGGTTATACCTAGTAATATTATTTAAAGTTTTCTATGGAAATGGCTAGTTTAGTTTATGTTCATGTGAGAACACTATATATATATATTTTTAACCTTATAATGTATAATGTATTATGTATTTTATTATTTATTCTTTTTACATGCTTAAAGTTATATTTTATGCTAGATTAAAGTTACCTAAAAGACACTCTAGCGTATAATTATTTAAAAGTATGACAGGCTTATTATTTGCGAATTTTATAATACTTGATACGTTTGACATTTTTTTATGTAAATATTTTATAAAACTTTATTTATTTTATGCATAATTTTACTCGTATTATATATTTCACTTTATCTAAATATTAAGTTAATAAAAATATAACAATTAAAAAAAGAATATTTTATTTTTGCATTTTTCAATATTTATTATTATCATTATTATTATTATTATTTTACTTAATCTTTGCCATATACAGTTGTCGGCGTGGTCACTTTTTTTCATACCACTATTTTTATAAAGGATTGTCTCTATTATTCAATCGAAGACAACTGCTGTTTTTCTTTTCTTTCTTTTTTTTTTTTTGTTTTGTTTTGTTAAATAGATAGATTTTATCGATTGAATAATACAGATATTGCTTTATAAAACTTGTGGTATGAAAAAAAGTGACCGCGCCGACCCCTGCATATATGATTGATAAAGTTTGTTTTGGGGACAAAATTTCGATATTATAACTCGTTTCGAGGTCCCAGGAATCCGACAATTAGGTTTTTATCGTTCGGTCCGTGTGTGTGAGTCTGTCTATGAAGCTGCTTACAGCATAATGTTTAAAAAATATAGCAGAAAATCGAAATTTGGTATTTTAATTCGTCATAAGTTGGTAATATTACTTGCAACATTTGATGCAGAGATCAGACACGTGATTCTTGTAGAGGGGTTTACAAAAGTATTAAAGTATCTTATGTCTATTGAAGAAATTTTTCTTTTGCACATTTAAATATATTTAGACTGTTCTATCATAGCCTCCTAAACTAGATGCCTATCGCGTTACTCGTAAACTTGGCAACAGTTCAAGCGGTAGACAGCGCCACCTGGTACAGATTGCGCGACTTTTTTATTCAACTGTCACCAATAATTTTAAGAAGTGATATATGACTTATGCAATCGACGTTTCTTCGATTCTATTTGCCTTTTATGTATATCAAATCCCACTTTAAAAAATTTTTGGTGGTTGTTGAATAAAAAAGTTGTGCATTCTGTACCAGGTGGCGCTGTCTATCGTTTAATCTGTTTCCAAGTTTACGAGCAACGCGACAGGCATCTAGTTTAGGAGGCTATGGTACTACATTAAGTTTCTTTTTTAAATTTTAATTAACACATATTTTTAACTGTACAAATCATACTCGATATAGAAAATGATATGAAGTATATATTCATCATTCGTTTACAAGGTCACACAAAATATTGAGATATAATATGGCTATATTTGAAAATTTATTGAAAAATGTTTCAAGTTGTGCTATTCAATGGTAAATTTAAGTACACTACATGATGCGTATACGAGCTACCTAAAATGAAATTAAATCTTTGTATCACCGTTTTACTTTTCTGCAACATACCAAAAAGTCAAAGTTATTTCTAAAGGAAGTTTTGAAAGCTGATTTTATTGACTGCTGCTGTCTTGCAACATTAGAGTTAACACAAAATATTAATAAAATTTCCAACAGATGGCGATATTATGCCAAAGTTTAATATATGCAGAAAAAAAAAGAGAGAGAGATGTAAACCTCTTAAGAATAAGCAATTCACATAAACGTAATTTGTGAGAAATAAAACAATTTATGAGTCAGTTTTGTTACAACAAAATTAACAGATTTTTAAAATTTCCATCTAAACCAAAATCTCGAATATTAAAAAAAAAAAAAAAAAAAGTCATTTTGCACGATATTTCAGACATACAACAAACACTTTTTCGTCAATAAAGGTTTAATTTTTTGTTTAATATTTTTAAAAAACTTTTTTATGTATGCTACAGATAACATATTTAAACTTGTGGTTATATATTTTTAAAATATGACATCTTGAGTTCTAAAGGGTTAAAATACGTTCTCTTCCAATGGATGTAATTGATGGAATTGTTTACTAAATTTAATGATGTCTTAGAAAATTATTTAATAACTAGCAAACCCGTGCGAAATTTTCGCCCATTATTTCTTTTCTTATTTACCGTTAAAATTTGAAAATCATAAATATTGTACCAATTTGACCACCTAATTAAAATTTTAATTTGCCAGAAGCCAAATTATTATTATAACCAAATCATTATTGTGCAATAGTGAAACCAGAATAATTTAAAGAAAAGTTTCAAAATAAAATTCATTGTTGACGAACCAGTTTTCATACATCTGCAGCTAGTACAGTTTTATTAAAGAACTCCCATGACTCCTTTTAAATTTTTATTGCCAAGAGTGCGACGATATTTTATTTATTTTGGCATAATTTTTTGTTAAAAGAAAAGAAAAGAAAAAAAAAAAAATCCTATTTTGATTATACTTTTTATGAATGCGTTTTATAGTCAATTTATAAGGATGATTTATATTCTGTATATATCTTTAAAATAATGCTAGGTTTAAAATGATGTTTGCAAAGGTTCTGAAGAAGCAACTTCTAAAAATACATTTTTCCATAAAATAATGTCATCATACAAATGCCGTTATTTTTTCTTATTTGTTCATTGAGCTGAGTCTGCGTGCTTTTGTTCATTTTTAAATGTTATTTTTTTAATCTTCGCGTATTTTATTAATTTAACCACTATCGTATCGTTTCGACAAAAAATAATTGTAACTGGTCCACGTTAGAGAAATATTATATAAGTTATAGTTTTTTCTGATATCCATTTGTTGGATGAAGTATGTTTTTGGAATCTGAATTTTAAAACGGTTATTAAATACGCGTTTTTTGAAGTCTCCATCCTTGTGCATAACTTTTATCAAATCAACTTAACCATTTGCTGGTCCTGAGAGTTCTAAAGCGCTAGACAGTGTAGCCAAATTTAGGAAATCTTTTATTCAACTGTTACCAATAATTTTTAAAACTGATATTTTATATATACAATGAACCAATAACCTACGAAAGGATTACTCAACCGTTGCAGTTAAAATTTAGTGATGGATATTGAATAAAAATTCGGTAAGTCAGGTAACTCTGACTGGATGAGGGAATTTAAATTAGACCGGCAACGGGTTAAAAACATTTCGGAGACAAAATGAGAATGTAACTCGAAAAGTTTAAGCAATATTCTTCGACCATATTTCATGAAACAATGGAAGCCTCTGCGCAAGTGTTAACTCAACGAGTCTAGTGTTAAAATAGGGGTGAAAATCATCTGATTCAGAGAAAGTAAGCGATAACAGAGCGCTGAATTTCTGCATGTTTTCCAAATCCCAACCTTTCGGTCAAATTGGCACCCCTCCAATATTAGGACTCATCCTCACAACTAGTTTTAGGAAACGTGACTACACTATATTGATAAATTTCATGGAGTGGGTGCGTGCGAAAGTTATCTTTATAATTTAAAAATCCTTTCTAAATTTAATAAAAGCCTCGTTTTCCTAATGAAAAAATTAAGTCTGGACTAACAGTACGTACTATTTTAAAAAATGAGTACGTATTATTTTCAAATGTGTACGTAAAGTATGTAACATTTTCAAATGAGGTGAAAGTACGTACTATTTTTAAATGTGGACCCGAGGAGATGTCCCTCACACAATATATGTGAAAAACAAAAATATTTCTGAAACAATTTTGAACTGCTTTTGAAACTTATTCATAAACAGCAATTTTTATCTTATACCTTAATCTGAAATTGGCATTTATAATATTTAAATTCAGAGTAAGAGAAAGTTGTGTGAGTACCACACCAAACATTACTCTTGAAATATAAATGTACTTTACGACAGGAAAATATAGCTTTATGTAACATGGACTTACATGATACAAATTTATATAACATTGCATATAATCTGTATTTCTAACGTAAAATATACACATTCTTATTTAAATTTTCATTTCCTCAAAACTGGGAATATGAACTGCATAGCTAAGATTAAAAATAATCTTTTTATGCATATCAATATATATATACGTTTATTTATTTATTTATTATTTATTTTGTTGCGGTCATAGAGCTTTGAAATATATACTACTACATTATAGGAACATTTTATAAAATTTAAATGAGATTTTATTATGTAGTAATAGAAATATTTTTACGCAAATATAATTTTATATGAGTACAGTATGTAAAATATATATTTAAATTTGACATTTTAAATGAAATTTACATGTATGCTGTATATATTTAAGACTGAACGGGGAATGAAAAATGTATTGTATTTTGAATGAAATATTTCAGCTCTAATGAATATTCGGTATATATAACTGAAATTAATTGTTGAAATATGATTGTTACTATACATTTCAGCTTTTTAATATCACAATAAAAGCCTAGATTTAGTGTCTGCGAATATCACTGCGTTGAAAAAAAAAAATCGAGCCCTGATACCATCTTGCTGATTCTTATGTAAAATGACCTCCTGAATCTGAATACGACCCCCATTTTCCCCAATCACCCACCAATTTCTCGACAATCCCTCCCTCCCCTCTCCAATTTTTATCACTGTTCGTTAAATTTATAGCCATGAATTTGATTTAAAGAATAGAAAAGAATTATTTTAACACTAAGGGCCATATTCACCAAAGTTCACTGATCGAGGATTAAACCATGGATCAGCAAATCCGAGAATCAAAGCTAACACTGGATTAATTTCCTACGGCATTCATCATCAGCCGATTACGTGATCCATGGATTAACTGGAAGAGAAATAAAAGCCTCGTTTTGATTGGCCAAGAACGAGGATAGCATTTATTCACCATTCGGCTTCAATTAACTAATCAATCGGATTAGAAGATTAGAAAGGGTAAAAAGCAAATTGGCAACACTGATACTCTTGCTTACTTCGCTTTTGTTTACGCACGGATTAAGAATCAATTTTACTTTAGAACATTTTAAAAAGGAATAATCACGCAGATGACAACTGTTTACGCTACGATTTAAAATTTGGATTGTAATGATTAAGAGAATCTTAAAGCTATTATTTTTTTTTCTGCCGAAGTTAATGCATTATTCTTTTCTGTGGCAGATGACACCCTATTATCTAACATTCGTATTAGAAATTCCCCGGAATCTTTATTTAATCGATAGCGATATCGAAATGCTACATTATCCAAAGAATCCAAATCATTTACTCAAATTTGATGCACCGTCCTTTTCCTTCTTTTAAATGTTTCCAATAGTTTTAAGCTTTCAATATCATCTAGTGAGAATAGATCGTCAACGTCAGCCATGTTTGTTATTTGTTTACGAAGCTGAGCTGCGGAGTGCGCATGCTTTATGAAAAGATCCGAGAATTTACTCTGTTAATCCTCCAATTTTCGAAGATCAAAAACAAAGTGTTAAAGTAGCCGATCTAGTGAGAATAGATCGTCAACGTCAGCCATGTTTGTTATTTGTTTACGAAGCTGAGCTGCGGAGTGTGCATGCTTTATGAAAAGATCCAAAAATTTACTCTGTTAATCCTCCAATTTTCGAAGATCAAAAACAAAGTGTTAAAGTAGCCGGTGAACTGCGGATTTTTGTATGATCGAGCGATTATCGCTGATCCAAGAATTAATCCGAGTGTTAAGAAGTTGGTGAATACGGGCCTTAAAGAATTATTTTAACACTTAATAAATTATTCGATATTGTTATAGCAACAGTCGACATTTTTATAAAAATTCGCATCCGTATTTTAAAATTTTCAAGATAGCAGTTTTGATCTTTCAAATCATGTTAGATAAAATTTTCAAACTGGCATTTTTCCAAATGTCGAATTCCAAAATAACGTTTTATAATTTATATGGTATATTAGATTAGCGTATTATAAATATCGCGAGGTTTAAATAGAATTTCAAAAAATTGTTAATTTCGCTATAAACAGTAATTATGAGTTCATAGTACACAAATCTCTGATTTTAATCGAAAATTAGAGAATTTGTTGCCAATTTTAAAAATAATTAAAAAAATAAGTTTTTTTTTTTGAGGCCACGTTTGTTTGTTTGTTTATTGATAACACATATGCATCAGATTTGTGTGCTTGACTCGAAATCCGCTTGTAAAAATCTTCGTCAGATAAAGACAGATAGCACATGACAGAATTACAGTATGAAGAATTGGAAAAACACCCAGGGCTAGCACGGAAATCGAACCCGCTCTCCTACGCTCGAAGGCGATTAGCAGTTTGGTGACATAACCACTTAGCCATGGAAGGCCTCTGAGACTACGTTACATTGACATTTAAAAATTTGCGAGCTCTTAACCCTTTGCGGCGCAAGACATTTCGGATCATTTAAATTATACTGCCACCGGAATTCATGAACAAAATTAAACTAAAAGAAATTTTGAATTTTAAGGTTAAAAAAACCGGCCTTTTCTGATATGTTATAAACGTAAATTTTTGTTAAAAAATTTCCGGGATGAATTTTTGCAGCTGGATCTTAAATTTGGCGTCCTCGCAGCGAGGACGCCGCGCGTTAAGGGGTTAAACTTCTAACTTACTACCCATGTTAAATGATAAGTCATGTGATTTTTCGGATAAGAGTATAAAAAGTCGTTTTAAAAAATGAAAATTTCAATATATTTTGACAAAAATTAAAAATCAGGAAAAACTAGATATGATACACTGTATTAACCGTTCGACTGCTGCGAAGCGCTATCGCGCTTCATTTGTGTTGTCCATATTTGCCGACATCCTAATTAATATTCCGTAGTCTTGTTAGTCCCACCCTTTTTCTCATACCAATAACTTTTTAGTGTAGTATTCTCTAAATGCAATTACGATTAAATAAGAGAAAAATACTCATACCGGTGCTAAAAAAGATATCGGTGTGAAAAAAAAGGCGGAGCTAACAATAGCACGGAATATTAATTAGTATGTTGGCAAGTATGGTGTTGTCCCAGAAATGCATACGCTAGGATTCAAAATGATATGAACACCACGAACCACGTTTTTCAAGCATAAAAAAGAAAACAATGCTACAAAATATACTTAAGACTGATCTATGTTAGAAATGGAATAAATATTTTTAACTGATAACAAAATATAATTGAAACAGACATTTTTATATAAAAGAAGCGTTATTTTTTCTTTTTGATGTGTTGCATAATGATATGAACATGCACTGACTAAAATTATGGATTAGGAGCCAGTGTTTGTGTCAGATGTTTTAATTAATGTTAAAACAAAGTCATTTTTGAAGCGGACAAAGTCTTTTAATGTATTTTGTCACTTTTTTCTCAGTAGGATATGATAGAAGCTATCAATTCTGAAATTATGGCATACTGCTTTCATTTGCATAAATTGCTCTAACCAATAGGCTCCAAACTTTTTCCATCCTGTTTAAGGTGTCTGCCTACCGTTGGAGGTGATATTTTTTAATACTTGAAAAATTGCCTATTCATGTGCATTATATGATAGAATATAGTAAAAGTGGAATATAGTGATAGAATATAGTGAAATTTAGGCTCAAAATATGCATAAAATTTGCGAAAAAAGAGCACTTTTACAAAACATCATAAGTCAAATTTAAATAAATATATTTTTATTCTGTAAAATTTTATTTAGATTATTGAAAGATCCTTAAAAATGTGAACTACTCTCAAAACTACAACCATGTTATTTAATATTTTAGAGAAGATAACATTTTTACATGATGAAAAAATCATGAATATACATGATAGTTCATAACTTCTATTGAAAAAAAAAAAAAAAAAAAAAAAAAAAATTAGCTAGATTCATTGTCGTAGTTCAATCCTTAAAATAACTTTTCTAGAGTATTTTGTCAAAGTTTAATAACGTTTCAATTATAACTTTTGCAGTTATGATGTTTTGGGATATGCTAAATGCAAAATGTTAATAATCTCATTTTGAGAAAAAGCAGAAAACAAATTTAAAAACAAGATTTTACCTAGTAAACAAAAAATAATTTTAATAAGTTCCTGATTTATTTCAAAGCTTTTTATTTTCTTTTTTAAATTCATTTTATTTTCAGTAACAAATTTTGATGCTTATATTGAGTAAAACATTTATGTAAATAAACATTTACGGGTTATTTCCGGTCACTTCCGATTTCAAAAACTGGCGAGTACCTAATATTAAAATGCCTGTAACTCAAGTTCTAAGCAAGATAGAAACAAAATTCAAACTGGTTTAGAAAGCTAAAATATCAGGCTTTAAGACTAACCTAAAAATAGAAATTCGGAGTTTTGACCGAAAATTGCGTTTTAAAGGTAGACAGGCACCTTAAAACAGAAGAAAGAGATGGCCACGGAATTACATGCATACCTTTATTTAGGTACTATTCCCGAGTACTATTTTATGTGTTGATGGATGTTTGTCCTTTTAGAACATCCAGAAATGTCCGAATATTTCCTCGGAAACAGGCATTAAATTTTCTTCAAGTAGAACTTAGTAGGTTATTGCATTCATTCTGCCAGAGGGAAACGCAATATCGGCATTACCACGAAATCCATTCTCAGCCCAAACCATGAGTGACCTTCCACCAAGCTGCTATTTTGAAACTATTTCACACTCTTTGTGCATATCGCATCAATAATAAGAAAAACCGTCCGGACCATATAATTGATTTTTTTTTTACCTTCGGAAAATATTATTCTCTCATATTCTAACTTCCAGGACATGCGATATTTTGCCCAATCTAAGCGATACTGTTGGCACCTTTTAGTCATACATGTTTGAGATTTTCTTTTCTTATACTTCACTACCTTAGAGTTATTTACTTTTCTCTACCAAGTACTTTTTGACACCGCTATCACTGGATCGCTCGTATATTTGGCTAGAGTTGCTTCCCAGTTGCTTTTATAATGGCTTTTTTTTCCCCTTTTCGACAGATTTAACGGACATCACGAAGATTTATTTTCTCCATAATTGTCTTGTAATATCAGAAAATTCAATATTATACCTGGGGTTCATTTCAATTTTTTTGCAATAGCTCTTGCTGTAAGTTCTTAATCATTAAAAGCCACAATTTGAGTTTCTCAGAATGGCTTAAAATGCTTTTACGGTCCATACTCATACAACTCACTTTGCGGACTCGTTTGAAAATTTCCAAGCGCGTGAAGCGTATTTTTATGATAAACTAATTTGTATATTTCGGTTACGTCTTCTCGGAGTCATGTTCAGTTTTCTTGATAAGTTATGTAGTAGTTTCGATCAGTGTTAATGCCATTTTCCAGCACCATGTGTTCATATCATTTTGCAACCTAGTGTTGAGGTGTGATCACGCTGTAACTTTTGTTTTAATTCAGAGCAGTTGTTTTTAACATTTTTGATAGAATGTTGCTAAACGCTTATACATACGATAAATTGTCAAAAAAAAAAAAAAAAAAAAAAGAACTAAATTGTAATTTTCTTCGAGCATTTTTGATGCTATAGAGAAACAATGTTTAACAACTAAAAATATCACAGGAAGACATATCAATAAATAAAATGTTTTCTTTAGAAAAATTGCCTGAACGTAACTTGCAACTGTGTGAGGTACGCTGTAAACAAATGGCAATGCAAATAAACAATCCAACATAATTTCTGCTATATTAAAAAAAGAAAGAAAGAAAAGAAAAATATCGCGGAATTTGTGCAGCAAAACACTCTTGTAATTAGTGAGAAATTTTTTTCTTTTTGTTGGTAAAAGTTATTTTTTATATACATGTATTTATTACAGTTAATCATAATCGTTTCTATTATTTAATAAAATAAATTTATTTATTAAAAAAAATGCATTCTATTCCACATTTTTAGCATATATACAAGAAAAAATTTCAGCATTTAAACGGTTAAAATAGCAGACAAATACTTTCATTCTTTAAAATTCATAAATTCTTTAACATGTTTACGTTAATTAATCTTCTACTTTTGATAGACGAAAATAAAAGTTCATTTATTTAGAATTTTAATGATCAAACACACACACACACAAACAAACAATGAAATGCACATTTTTACCATAGTCTTTCTAAAACAAAAAAGTTGACGGACACTAATCAAAAACAACAGTTACCTATTTTAAAAGTTGTTTGCGAATACGAAATAAGAGTGTAAATGAAAAGCACTGTAAATCAAATATTGTTTTTACATTCTTTTGATAAATTTAATAATTAATATTTTCGAAATAATAATAATAAAAAGAAGAAAAAGTCATTTTTCGGATTGCTCTCACGATTCCGGTTTAAACCAATATTTTTGAGATATAAAGTAGCTTACGCATGCCTTAAAATTATATATATATATATATATATATATATATATATATACATACATACACTGGGAAATGGATTAGAAACCTTTATATTAATTTTTTTATTGGACTTTTTTTTGCACGTTGGACCTCCTTTTGTACAAATAACAGCCAGTATTTGTGTGGAGAGCTATTCTACAAGCTTCTGGGGTGCATGTATGTCCAGAGTTTACCATACATTGGCTACACAGACTTTAAGATCCTGTGAATTGGACGGATGAAGATAATGCTGACGGATACTCCTTTCCAACATGTGCCAAACATTTTTTATTGGTTTAAGATCCGGGCTTTACGGCATTTAGGGGTACTGTTTAAAGTCAGTTTGATGTTCATTGAACCATTCTCGAAAAATTCTGCCATGATGTAGGGTTGCATTATCATAAAGTATACGTTAACTTCGGAGTAAAAATGTAACACTGAGGGATGCACTTAATTTGCCAATATATTTAGGTACTTTTTGAATATCCTCAAGTAATACCAGGGGACAACTTCCATACAAGCAAAACATCCCCCAAATGTTTGTAAAAGGTTTTCCGTACCTTCGCCGCCAGCAAGCATTTGTAGAAAGTCTTACAAGTTTCTAATTTATTGGCCAGTGTGTATATATAAAATCACTTTCGTTTCAAAAATATTTATTGCACATTTTTCTTTTGTCGTCAAATATCACGCTTAGAAGCAAAAGTATTGGTGTAATCAGGGATGAAAGAAGACTGTAATTTTTGCCACCAGTATTTCTACATAGAAATTTTTATTATATTTTTACAGTTATTTCTGATAGTTTATTGGTTAGAAAATTTTGTAGAAAAATACTGGAAGGAAAAAAAGGAAAAGAAAAAACGGAACTGTTTCATCCCTGGGTGTAATGGAATAGTATCGATATTTTTAATGTGCGACTTTTTTTTTTTTTATTAGTTTGTAATTTATATAATTTAATAAATATATTTTTTATTCATATTGTTTTGACGGTATGGCAGGTAAATGAATAATTTAGTTTCAGCAATTAATTTACATTATCTCTGCGCAATACACGGTTCTCGTAAATATAAGTGTGAAGGAGTATCTTCACATATATATTGGCTTTATTTTGCTGTCTATGATACTACTCAATATAATTGAAATAAGTATTATATTTTATTTATTTATTTTTTATTTTATTTTATTAATTTTTTGTTTGTTTTAGATTTTGGAGATTCAATCTTTTAAATAATGTGATGCTGTAATGCAAAATATAGTGTCTTTACTTTTGAAATACCATACAGATATATATCTAAGGATTTAAATTAGAACAAAAATTAAAAAGACAACGAGTAGTGAATCTGAGATTATTAACTGTGAAGCGAGTGAAAATTTAGTATGTATGTTATAAATAACAAATCAATTTTTAGTCTTTTAACAAATCAAAATTTTTAGTCTTTCATTTAGTTCTAAAACATATCTTTCAATAAAATCAAAGTTGCCAAAATTTAATTTTTTTCAGGAGTATTTTAATCCTTGCTTTTATTCCATACTACTGTTATTTTAAGAGTAATATTATCTTATTTATTATAGTTACGTATTGCAGAAAAATATTCTATAAATAAAGTGGTGCGAAATATTGGCGGGGTTAAAAGTACTCCGGAATAAACTAAAATGTTGACAACTATGATAAAATTGTTGATGATCATTTTTTTAATCATTCCTTTCAACGTACTCCTTATATTTTGTTTTGATTAATAAAGTTTTTAATTTATTTTAAAAAATTAAATGAATTTTAAAAAATCCGTTAAAGTAAACTTCTTAATGACTAGTTCATTAGTTTAGTTAATTATGCATAAAACTAAAAGGAAAATCGATTTCGTGTTACTTTAAAAAATTATTGTTGTAAAATGGAGAAATCATTTATTTTTTCTGCATGATTTTAATGATTAATACTTAAAGTCACGGAATTTATGAATGATTAAATTTACATTTCTATTGATAATTTTTTAAGTATGCTTACTTAAAGAATAACACGGGAAAAAACATTAAAATATTGGGATGAATAATGATGAACAAAAACTTTATAAACAAACACACACACACACACACAAAAAAAAAAAAGAAAGAAAGAAAAGGAAAAGAAAAAACGATATTAGATATCGAAAAAATTGATATCTAATACAATTATCATTTTATCACGCAAAAACTACCGGTATTGCTGTTTTCATGTTACACTGATACCAGTAGTGACTGTGTAAATCCTTCTAGAGTCTTTTTTACACTTTAGATTTTCATGAAAAATCATATACAGTGTATCCTGGCTCTAGGTTTATAAACATATAAGGAAGTCTTGTATATTTAGAGCATAGCCTTCTAAACTAGATGCCTTCCGCGTGGCTCGGAAACTTGGCGGTAGAGAGCACCACCTGGTACAGATTGCGCGACTTTTTTATTCAACAGCCACCAAAAAATTTTAAAAGTGGGATTTGATATACATAAAAGATGAATAGATACGAAGAAACGTCGATTATACAGTGCGTGTCGAAATGATAGGTCCACCAGTAAAAACGAAAGTTATGTTGGTAAAAAAGGTTTTATTGTGTACAAAGTACTATTTTATAAACTGCATTACTTCATTCAATGTAAAATAATACATGAATAATATACAAATAATAGGAATAATAAGGAAAACAAAAATTACATGAAAAAGCTGTTTCAAAAAGATAGGTCCACTGAACCAAGCATCAAATTAATGTTGAATTAATAAGAAATTTTTCCACCTTGTTTCAGAATAAGCTCATAAATCCTATTCGGCATGGTTTCTATAAGTTTTTGCAAACACTTTTTCTCGATTTTTGACCATTCGGAGGAAATAGCCATTTTCAAGTCTGCAGTACTGTTGTACTGCCTTCCGCCTGCATACACCGCTCTTCCGAGTATACCCCACATGTTTTCTACCGGATTCAGGTCGGGGCTACTAGATGGCCAATCGATAACATGCACACCATTATCCAGAAACCATTCGAAAGTGGACTTTGCAGTGTGCACAGGAGCATTGTCCTGTTGGAACATGAAGAATGGGCCCCGAATGTGCTCTGCTTGTGGAAGAAAATATTGTTCAAGCAGCTGTTGATAGCCTGCAGCATTCAAACGATTGTTTTCAAATGCTATATCAGTTTTGCCTGCACCTCCGAATCCGGCCCATACCATAACGGAACCACCACCAGCTTGCCTCTTCGAGAATATCTGTCTATCGTTACGCAGATCGTGCCAGTAGTACTGGCAGTCATCTGGATCATCCAGGTTGAATTTATTTTCATCACTGAATATCACACGATGCCAATCTTGTTTTCAGGACATTACTTCATGTGCGAATTTCAATCTCTTTTCTTGGTGCTTTTTAGTCAATTTCGGAGGCGCTTTCCTCTTCACGTAAACAATATTGCCGAACTTCTTTACCACTCTATGAACTGTAGATTTTGATATTGGAGGGTTTTGTTGTCTGGCCACAGTGGATAAGCTCATGTTTCCAGATTTTAACTCCTTTACGGGGTGTCCTTAACGGTCCTTCATTGTCGGGGTGTCACTTTTGACGAGCGGCAAGATGATTTTTTACTGCCATAAGCATTTCTAAGTCGCAAATTATTGTTTACAACATTATGTGATCTGTTTAAAAATTTACCTATTTCTCTATTCGATTTTCCACACGTTTTAAATGCATCCATTTCCCCCTGCTCAATCAGCGAAAGACTGCAACGACGACCCATTTCGTTTGATTAGAACGTGATGTTCAAATCAGTTTAAATACCTCCACAGCAGCCAGCATAATCCCGCAGTAAGACTAAGCAACGATTTTTATGCAAATTTTTTGGAAATAAACGTGATTGGTGCAAAATTTCTGAAGGCGGACCTATCTTTTCGAAACGGTCTGAAAATGAAAATTTGCATAAAATATAAAGGAATTATTTATTTTTAAGAAATTTCTTCATAAATAGTTATAACAATTACTGATTAATTAACTCTACCAAAAAAGTGATTCTTATTCTCAATTAAGAGTCGAAATTTTGAAAAATGCGGGTGGACCTATCATTTCGATACGCGCTGTATGTATCATATATCACTTCTTAAAATTAAATGTGAGTTTCCGAGCCACGCGGAAGGCATCTCGTTTCAGGGTGGTTACAGACCCGCCTTTTTTACTTGATTCTTCCACCAGAATATTTATACGATAATTTTTCAGAGCTGCCAACCTAATCCGGCAAATTGTTAGTACCACCCCTTTTTCTACACCAGTCATTTCTTAGAGTTTCTTTCTTCTTAATTCATCGCAAATACATTTGAAGAAAATTATTTTAAAAGTTAAGTGGTGTAGAAAAAGAGGCGGTACTAACAATTTTCCGGATTAGGTTGGCAGCTCTGTTTTTACTTAATTAATGGTGCAAACATACTATTAAAAAAACTGAAAGAAAAATACTGGTGGAAGAATGAGGAAAAAAATTTGGTATGTGACCATCCTGAGTTTTGGAGGCAACGCTTAGACGAATCTCAATCACATAAGTAACATTAAGCGGAAATGGCTTAAGTGCAAATCTATGACATCGTCTCTGCAGCCATCAGAACTAAGGCTCCTATATATACGAGCTGGCGTATCAGGCATTTTGTTGCCTTAGGGTTGCCACCAGTACCCAACGAGTTTCACTGATAAATAAACGGCAGTCATTATTTTTATCGTCTTGTGTTACTTTAGAGTACTCCTTTTATTACATTTCATAGTTTTAGCTAAATAAAGTACGATATGAGATTTGTTTAACGATAAACTGCTATAATCACTCAAGTAAAGAACATAAAATATTCATATTTTCTTAAGATAATTTAAGAAGAATAAAACAACATTACTTATATTTTTCTTTGTATTTCTGACATGTGTTAATGTAAAAATACAGAAAAATGTATTATTTTTATCATAATATTTATATTAATATTGATAAATCGATTTAAGAAGACCGTTCATTACTATGTATTTGAGTTTTGGCGATATTTTGTCTACGAAGCAGAAACAGTCCTAATAACACATCTTATTTCTAATACATCCACAGAATATCCTGATAATGTAATGTGAAAAAAATGTGTTATTAGGAATATTATTGTTTCTTATTGCTTTTATTGACCGATTGTAGCTTTAGATCAAGATTTCTTAAAATCACAGGAAAGCGATAAGGACGCCAAGCGGAAATGCTGTCCTCTTCTAAGGCAAAAAAAAAAAAAAATGGTGGCGACGCGTCGCCTATATATTTTATTAAGGGGCTCTAATCAGAACTACAGGGTTTTTCTGTGCATTCCTGTTCCTCTGAAGCTTTAGAGTTCTGTGTGTGCCTGTCGAATATATGTGTCCAAAAAGTTCATCGCAGATTCTGGGTAAAGCAATGTTTATTTTTTATTCGTAACACGTAGAGGCACGTAGACATGGGTGGTCAATGATGAAGTGATCAGTTGATTACGCGCCTTATGTGGACGTGTAACAAACCCGTTATCTTTACGTCATCAGATAGGTAAGAGCCGTCCAGAGTCCTCCACTTCCAAGCACCTCGTTTTCTGTACATTATTTTCAGTAAGTTTCATGATGCTGCTTACCAGTGATATTCTGATAGTAATTATGCTACAAAGTACATAGGTGCCAACATTTTAATTTATTCCGGAGTATTTTATCTCCGCCTTTATTTCATACAACTTATATTTTAAAAGTGATTTTTTTCTCATTTTATCGAAGTTAAAACAGGAGAAAACTATTCTATGAATAAAGCGGTGCGAAATAAAGACGGGGCTAAAAATACTCCGGAATAAATTAAAATGTTGGCATCTATGCAAAGTAGCGTATCTCGGTGTGAATTCCATTAAAATTCACTAATTAATACATACTTTCTGATACTTTCGTTACTATAGGGAAACCGTATGTATTCGAAATTCGAGTAGAATACAGATTTTTAAATCGTTATCCTATTTAAAAAAAAATGTAGCCAGAATAATTGTATATCATAATTGTTACCTTTTTTAGTCTCATTTAGCACAAACTTTATCTCCATGATTGTATATTTGTAATATTTTTTAGTGCTAATATATGTTCAGAGTTGCTAACATTTTAATTTATTCCGGAGCACTTTTAGCCCCGCCTTTATTTCATACCACTTTTTCTTTAAGAATAAATATTTCTTATTTTATAGTAGTTACATATCAGAGAAAAATATTCTGAAAAGAAAGTGGTTCGAAATAGAATTGGGGCTAGAAATGCTCCGCAATAAATTAAAATGTTGGCAACTATGATATGTTATAAAAGTACTCCGATATGGTCACTATAGTTTATTGCATACTTGCCAACATACTAATTAATATTCCGTAGTATTGCTAGCCCCGCCTTCTTTTTCACACCAGTATCTTTTTTAGAGTGTTTTTCTTCTTATTAAACCGTAATTGCAGTTGGATAATATTACTACAATAAGTTATTGGTGTGAAAAAAAGGGTGGGACTAACAACTCTACGGAATATTAATTAGGATGTTGGCAAGTATATTATTGCGACTAAATATTAGTAGATTTAAATACTATTGATGTTTTACGATTTAATATTTTAAATGTATTATGGCCTATAATAGAAAACCATAGCTGCCAATATTTTAATTTATTCCGCAGTACTTTTAGCTCCGCCTTTATTTCGCACCGCTTTATTTATAGAAAACTTTTCTTCACTATATAACTTCAATAAAATAAGAAAAAATTTCTTTAAAAAATAAGTGGTGTGAAATAGAGGCGGGGCTAAAATTCAGAGCTGCTAACCTAATCCGGCAAATTGTTAGTACCGCCCCTTTTTCTACACCACTTAATTTTTAGAGTATTCTTTTTCTTAATTCATCGTAACTTTATTTGAAGAGATTGACTCTAAATATTAAGTGGTGTAGGAAAAGGGACGGAACTAACAAATTGCCGGATTAGGTTGGCAGCTCTGAAAATTATTCCGGAATAAATCAAAATATTGGCAGCTATGTATAAACCTTTCAGGAAAAGGTTGAAGTAATTTGTACAGTAATTTTTAAAGATTGATTTATGTGCGCGTGTTTTTCCACTTTTAGTTAGGTAATGCAGCCGCTTGCACACGAAGAGCACTACTGTCAAATTTAGTTTTCTGACGAAGCTTATTCTAGCCATTTTGGATTAAATGGGTGTTAGTATCAAAATTACAATGATAATTTATGCATATTTCACAAATTTTATTTCATGGTTCCTTTCAGATTTCTCTCTTTATTAGGGTGCTTTTTATATTCAAATTATTTTAAATCATCTGTTTTTCTAACCTCTATTTCTGATACTTATAGTCATTATTTATTCGTGTATTATAAATTCAAAAGCGAAATTTTACTTACATTTCCCTTTTTAATTCCGATATAAGAAAAGTGTATTTAATTTTACGTTATTTTAAAAATCTGTCACCCAGCAAAATCTCTCGGAAATATGTAATTTGGCAAATATTGAAGATTCATGCTTAGAGCTATAAACTTTTTATTAAAAATTTAATTTACATTTATAGTGGATTTTTATATTATACGGACATAAAGAATGACGGTAGAATAAATCATTTTAAAAATTGTATGTTGACTTTAAGTTATTAACTACAAATATTCTTTGTTATATAGGCGAATTTATTTGTTTGCTTATTTGCTTAGATGAAATGTCTAAATTTCCTGAATTTTTTAATGTCTTTTCTCTTTTTTAAATAAATGAAATTGAAAATGTTTTTCAGTACACTATAAGAAGTAAAGTTTTGATTTAGCTACATATATAAATTATACAGAAGTAATATAAAAGGTAAAAAAAAAAAAAAAAAAAAAAAACCTCAAATTTAACACGTTAATCGCCACGATAATATCAGAAAAATTTTCACATGGGCCATGGTAACTTTCTTAGACAATTTAGTTAAAAATGTGTGTTAAAAATGCGTCAGGCACATATGACTGACATGGCGATTAACGTGTTAATAATTACTCGGCGTATATCATATTCCTTTTAGGGTTATTTCCTAGTTAAAAATGCGTGTAAAAAATGCGTCAGACACGTATGACTGACATGGCGATTAACGTGTTAATAAAATGAACTACATTAAAACTCTACAGTCAGCAGCAAAATTATGGAAGTACACATCCACACTTTTCATACATCCACACACATATATATATACATATATATATATATAGTTTGATCGCTGATTTTTATCATTAACTCACTTTTTATAAACAGTATAAGACTAAGAACAGGACTCGACAAATATTTACTTAACAAAGCAGTATTAAGTGCGCATCTTTCAAGTAGGAATTATTGCTAGTGCTTCAATAATTTTGCTGTCTACTGTAAATTCACTTACTCAATGCGCTAGAAAATGCAGCAAATAGAAAATCTACAAATACAATTGCAATGTAAATATTAATGAAATTTAATGCAATCATTAAAAAAAGAAGAACAAAAAAAAAAAAAAAAAAAAAAAGGAAAGAAAGAAAGAAACCATACAAAAAATATTAACCAACACAAAATATACTGAGGCCGCCATCAGGGGTGAAATTTAATGCATTCATAGACCTGCTAACTATGCTAGTTTATCTGCAGTGGTATTAAGCCCCGCCTTTTTTTCACACCAGAATAGTTGTAGAGCAACAGTCTTCTTATTTAATCATGAGAACATATTGCTGAATATTACTCTACAACTATTCTGGCGTAAAAAAAAAAGGCGGGCCTAATACTATTACGGATAATCTAGCATAGTTAGCAGGTCTACATTCCTAAAACAAAATATGAAGGCATAGATCAAATATTACTGAACACAAAAACATTGAGGCCATCATAAGGAGTGAAATTTAATGCAATCGTATAACATAAAACATAAAACTATACAGAATATATCAAGTAACCCAAAAAACATTGATGCCATCGAAGGGGGCGCTGTCATAAAACATAAAAAATGAAACAATACAGAAAACATTAATTAACCACAAAAGAAAAAAAAAAAAAAAAAAAAAAGAGGGCATTTTCAGGGTTTATTGTATATTTTTGTGTAGTTTTATCATTTTGTATTCAGAATAACATTTGATGAGTTTCTTTTCTTGATAAGATGTTGGGAATTAAGCTCCTTTTTAGTTTTGCTAGTAGCTCATGAAACATCTTACTATTACCATCCTGCATTGAAGGGCTTCCCTGACGATGGCTTTACTTTTTTGGGGGTTAATTAATATTTTCTGTATGGTTTCTTTTTTTATGTTTTATGGTTACAATAAATTCTATTATCTTTCTACAACACACACACACACACATATATATGTATATATGTATATATATATATATATATATGATAAAATTTAAATACAGCAGGGAGTAAAACTTGAATTATTAAATAAATAGAACTAGAACAAAGTTTTTATAAACCAATGCGCAAATGCAGCAAAAGGAAATATAAAACTATAATAAATAAGCAAAATAATCAAAGCCAGATAAAAATTTTAATCCCAAAACACATGAAGGCCTTCATCAGGGGAGATCCCCCATGTAGGGAAAGGAACATATGAAGTTTCTGACGAAACGCTAGTAATTTAACCAAAAAACACGTTTCTAGCCCCCAACTTCTCACAGATGGAAAAAAGACCAAACAGCAAACGAATTTTAATTAATACAAAGCATAAAAAGCAATTAAATTCAGAAATAAAGCACAAAATTGCTATAAAGTGCTGGTAAGTAGGCCTACTAGCTGAAACGGGTTCTTTGTTTATAATGGTGGGGGGGGGGGTTCAATTTTCCATATTCTGACTATTCTAGTTTGTCCATGTATGTATTTATACATTCATATATTATTTATATTATAACAATATTTATATTCTTGTATTTTATATTGATGTATCATATTTTGTGCTTTATTTCCGAATTTAATTGCTTTTTATGCTTTGTATTAATTAAAATTCGTTTGCTGCATGGTGTTGCTTCCATCTGTGAAAAGTTGGGGGCTAGAAACGTGTTTTTTGATTAAATTACCAGCTTTTCGTCAGAAACTTCTCATATTCCTTTCCCTACATGGGGGAGCTTCCCTGATGAAGGCCCTCATGTGTTTTGGGATTAAAATTTTCATCTGGCTTTGATTATTTTGTTATATATATATATATATATATATATATATATACGTACTTGCCAACCATCTCATTAATTACCGTACAATTGTTAACGCCCCCTGAAAAAACGCCTCTTTTCTCCCACCACTATATTTTTAGAGTAATTCACTCCAAATGTTGTTACGATTAAATAAGACTAAAATTACTCCAAAAAATTATTGGTGTGAAAAAAAAGGGCATGTATATATATATATATATATATATATATATATATATACATGGAAATAGGAATTTATAAATAGGAATTTATAAATGTAGAAATTAAAGTTGTAATTCTCTTATTGGTTTTTCTAATCTGTTGAACTTATATATTTATAAAATTCCTGTTAATAGATATATATATATATATACATATATACATATATATATATATATATATATATATATATATATATATTACAAGGAGGGCATAAAATAGCATGGGGTGTTCAAATACATATACCAGTTGTAGGACAAAATAATGGAAACACTTTCCCTTTTTTACGTGTTGTCGAATATCTTGAAAAATACTTAATGTGTTGTTCTTGAATTTTGGGAATAAGGGAAACTTGTCATTCCTCTTATTTTTCAGCAAAGATTTTGTCACGAAGGTCCTTAAGGGATGAACAACAAATCCATTAAAATAAAAAAATATTTGTGATTACCCTGTATATGTAAAAGCGTCGATTGATCTGAAAATTTTAGCTACAGTTATAAATGTTATGTTTTTATACGCGTGGGGAAATTTGTGATGACATCTCGAATATGTAAGGAGTTAATAACATTTTATTAAAATATGCAAAAATTTTTCACAAGTTTTTACTTTAAAACTCCAAAGGCTTTTCTTCAAATTTCATCAAAATTTCGGAAAACATGGCAACTATGTTACAAAACTAAACTATGTTACACAATGAAAGTTAATACAATATTTGCGATTCATTTTCCTTTTTTTTATAGATATGTACTACATACATATAAAAAAGAAAAGAAAAAGAAAAATGAATTGTTTGAAAAGAAAAGTTGAATTTTTCTCTGATATAAATTTTCATTTGTGAATGACCCCGTCTCGTAAAAATCTCTTTAGAAAATAGCTGAAAAACAGCCCATTTAATCGCTGGTATCTCTCTGAATTTTTGTGATATTCAACTGAATTTTTTTATAAGGTATCTCTATACATTTGAGTATTATACTATGTCAAAGTTTTTTTTGCTACAGTCCATACAAGCTCAGTAATAAATTATTTACTACAACTATCCATATTAAATATCTTTGAATATTAAATATATTTGTTTTAAACTAAAGTATAATGATTTAGGCATACATTGTCATGCTTTCCGAAAGTTTCATGAAATTTGAAGGAAAACCTTTGGAGTTGATAAAGTAGAATTTTACGAAAATTTCTTGCGTTTTTAATAAAATATTAATAACTCCTTAAATATTCGAGATATCCTCACAAAACTCAACACACGTATAAAATATAACATTTATAACCATATCTAAAATTTGCAGATCAACCGACGCTTTTCCATATGCAGGGTAATCACAAATACGTTTTATTTTATTGGATTTGTTGTTCGTCCCCTAAGGACCTTTGTGACAAAATCTTTACTGAAAAATATGAGGAAAGACATGTTTTTCTTTTTCTCAAATTTCCAGAACAGCATGTTAAGTATTTTTCAAGATATACGACGAAACGTAAAAAAGCGTAATTTGCAGGCATCTGGTTTCGATTAAAAAAGTAAAATTATTCAAAAATCGCTGTTGTTGAAATATTTGGCTCTGTGGTTAAATATATATATATATATATATATAGGAATTTTGTGTTAAAGGTTCCGTATAGAGCAATCATGAAGATCAAAAGAAAAGATGTGGGCTTCCCATCTTTCATAGTTGAGTTGATTTTGTATGACGGTCTATATTAATCAAGATCTTTTATCAGCATCGCGAAAATTTCGAAATGCTTGAAGGCTTTGTAATACCACACTTGTATGAACCTGTGAGGTTCGCGGTGTTGCAACCTCCATATTAGTTAACTAAACTAAGTAGAAATAAGTAATGAATATGTGAGCACCAGACAACTGAATAAAATAAAATAAGAGTTTTATTTGACTTGAATAAATGGCAGGATAAACTGGCGTGATAAACTCAATCAACGTAAAATAAATAATTCAGAAAACAGACATAAGAAATAATTTACATAAGTTTAGATATCTCACTACAAAAGGTAGCAGAAGATTAGCGACGGATGCACTCTTACGTAAACTCCAAACTACCCGGAGTCTTCCCAGCCGGATGGTTTTTCTATTCACTATATCTAACAACACCGCACTTCTACACACATCAAACTAATTACCTCCAACAGCACTAGAGCTTAACTATCCAACAATAACTTAATTCAAGAGCTGTGCCCTAAAATATAGCGTATTTAGACGTCAGAATTATCTTCACTAGACCAGAGCACACCACCACCACACAACATACGAAAATAATCTCCTACTTATACTTCGTTCAATTAACTTCATGTCACTTCACTTCAACCAAACTTTAAAGCTTCTTCACATTTGCCTATACTTCGCAACTTACTTTCTCCGTTGTAGCGCTATGTTGACACAAAACTATTCTAACTTAAAACTTCGCCGAGACTGACGCCGAAGTATTTTTAGCCTCCCCAACTTATTACGAGAGCTGGATCCAGCAGTAAAAACGGTGGTTACCTACCACAGCCTCAACCTTACAAACTTTGTGATTTTTAGTGGAGATATTTGAAAAGCGTTGTGTATTAATTGCAATTCCTAACATTTCCACTTTATCGTTACAAACAACTTTAAAATTTAGACGAATTATATGGAAGCTTCTATTAAAAACATTGTATACGGTATGCAGTGTTTCAAACAGCAGAATAGGGGGTCATAGTGATTCAAAATTTTCAGCAAAAATGGACGTTGTTGATTATAAATTAAGAAAGTATTATTTACCATTTTTAAATGAAAATATGTATTATTTTACCTTACATGTATAACACATAAATATGTATTATTTCACCTATGCTTGAAGTGCCAAAGTTTACATTGACGGTGACTTTCGGTACTAAATTTATGTTGGGAAATCGAAACTGCATACATTGCGGCACATGCTCGCAAATTTTTAGTACATTTGACCCATTACACTGTAATCTCTGAGCACATCTCGTTATTTCTTGTCCACGTGTATATATATATATATATATATATATGTATGTATGTATAAATAAATGATAGTTTCCAGGCCTAAATTCAGTCGCTTTTTTAAAAACTTGACATAATACAGATGCAAATATCAAAAATATCATCAAATTAAACACTTATCTGTAATTGATAACGAAAAATTCTGTCCTCAATAAGATCACGACCAGGGATGGAACACGGGCGCAGAATTCATACCACTATCAATGTAAGAAATTTTTCTACTTCTTAAATCAACGATATTCTAGGTAGAGAAATTTCTTAAACAGATTCCGGTATGAATTCTGCGCCCGTGTTCCATCCCTGCACGACAATATTTCATAATTCACAAGAAAAAAAAATATTGCCAGTAAAAAATTTAATTTTCTAAAAGTAGAAAATGTATCAACAGACGTGGAATTACAATCCTAAATTCATTTCTTCATTGAAAATATCTCAGATAGCGCTTTTTTATTTATTTGCAGACGATAAATTTCTTTGTTACCAGTACCAACAATGACAATGATTTATCTTATTTTTTAAATGATTCATTACATTTTAATTTCCCTGTGGAAAATAACGTCATTGACAGAAAAAGTAACGTAATAAGAGAAACTATTTGGAAGTTGGCAAATGGAGTACCTTTGTTAACGCGACATGTTTAGTTGATAACTTCTTTAATTAAGGCGATAGAAATTTCTAACCAAGAGAAATGTGCTCCTTAGTGTATTCGGCATAACATTAATACGTCTTATGACGCTGAGTACTCTCACGGTTCGAAAAGACGCGGTCGAAGATAAAAAAATTGACACTGTTGGCTAAAACTTTTCTTTGGTGTATAAGGATTACCAAGAGTATAGCTTTTTCTAAAATTGAAACGTAAATCAAGATCATGCATTTTCGTCTGTAGCCTGACGAAAATTTAAATGAGATAAAATTATTGTTATTACATGCGTTACAAATTAACATAATTTGAGTCAGTCAACATATTTTGAGAATCATATTTTTTTAACTATGTTTTATCGATCCTCTTAAAACTGATTTGATTATTCTAAGCTTTAAAAAAATTAAATTTTAAACATTGTTAATTGAATTTAGTTTTATTTTACTTTCTCTATTCAAACAATTTCCCTGTCAAAATACTCATAATAGAGATAATTTGGTGTAAAAGCTTTTAATAAAGTAAACAGTATAAAAAAACTTTTTTACGTGACATTCATATAGGTTATTAAGTTTGATGACATTTTACATAAAAAGTAAATAGTGACACAAATGTTTGCCAATCAACTTTTACATTGTTCTTTCGTACAAAAAGTATTTTAATTTAGTAACATAATACTTATAAGGACAAAAGCTCTTATGATAAATTAAAATAAATTAAATCATTTAAAGGTGAAGGATTTTACTGAGGAAAAAATAGCTAAGGTACGGTGAATAATTAAGGGTTTATTTAAATGAATAATATGAAGGAACTAAGATTCCTATAGCTGTGTGTGAACTGCACCAGATAATTAGTACAACAGGTTGTACTATTTCTTTCAATCTAGGACTTTACATCGTCGCCATTTGTAGTAGTCCACCTTGAATTTTATTTTATTTTTTATGTCGGAAAAAAAAATGAATATGTGCAAACATTTTTTAAAAATAATTAAAATAGAATTTAGAAAATTCGTGCTAAAGATATGGATGTAACATAAAATAATAATAATGAACGTCCCTTGAAAAAACGCCCCTTTTTTCACAAAGTTTTATTTTTAAAGTAATTCTCTCCAAATGTTGTTACGATTAAATAAGAATAAAATTACCCTAAAAAATTACTGGTGTGAAAAAAAAAGGAGGGTATTAAAAATTGTACGGTTCATAATGGGATGGTTGGCAAGTATGTATTTATAATTAACATTTTAAAAGTGACTGAAAATAAAGTTAAAGTTTCTGAAATAATGATGGCAATTTCCAATAAATTAAAATAAATGAAAAAGGCCGGAAAAGGGTTTAAATTTATTTTTAAAGCTAACAAACTCAAGTACAGTCGGTAACAAAAGTATCCGAACACTAGCAAAAATTCCTATATAGAAAACGTAGAGTTAATACTGTTTTGTTGAATAAATCCTTGTCGAATCATATTCTTAGTAAAATAAATAGATGCTTTTATATTATTATTTGTTTTATTGTTCAGTTTATGTTCACATTATAAACATTATTTTCTATATGGAAAGATATATTAATTTTACTCATTGATGCTTTTTCGTTTAAAACTGTCATAAATTCAAAATATGGGTTTTAAAAGAAATGATATCAAAAATTCCAGTGACGCCTTAATGTTATTTTAAAGGATTTGTTATTAAATTTCATTAAAATTACTTTGGTTCTGTCTAATAAAGTATATTTACACACTGAAATAATGGTTTTAATTTTGAAATACGCTGTAAATTATATCACATTTTCACTGAATTTATATTACCGTATTTTCCGGCGTATAACGCGCAGGTTTATGGAATCAGCTATACAGGTGAAACTTAAATTTTCAGTAAAAGCTATTTTTTAACAAGCTTTTGTTTCTTAGAAATATACCTTAATTTATAAATTATTTTTCCTGGTGTGTAACTCATTTATATGACCTGCGCGTTGTACGCTGGAAAATATGATATGTATTGAAATGTATTTATTTATTTTAATAAATTAATTTATTTTTTACTTCACGCTATCCAAAACTGCAAGTAAAATTTGTATAAATGTTTTCTTTGATCACACGTTCTATTGCACACATTTTCACTTACAAGGAAACACTCAAAAGGTTTCATCTTCAAAAAATATTGAAAGAATATATGTGATTCTACTCTTCATAAAACACAAGAAAGTGAAAAAATTATCGGCTGAAATGAATTACAGCGACCACAAAAAATTATCAAAATTAAGCATATTTGCCGATTTTACACTGTTAGGCGATTGATTTTGAGTACTTGGCGGAGAAGCAAAATACGGTTCTGTTCGTACACGGCAATCTCGGTTCTAGCGAACTTATCGCCTAACAGCGCTAAGCTTAATTTTGATAATTTTTTGTGGTCGCTGTAATTGATTTCAGCCGATACTTTTTTCACTTTCTGGTGTTTTATGAAGAGTAGAATCACCTATATATTTTTCAATATTTTTTGAAGACGACGCCTTTTGAATGTGTCCTTGTTAGTTTGGATACTGTGACTCAAAGTAAACACTTTTAGTATATATAGTATTTATTTTTTTTTAAAGAATATTTAACAAATCAAAAATTCTGAGTTTTGTTAAAATATATTTAAAACAGAAATTTTTATATTTTAATTTTCGGCAGTTTTAAAGAAAACGAAATGAAAAAATTGCTTTGCTTTGCATAAATCTACCATGCAAAATTGACGTAACATGAATCAGCTTATACACGTTAATAAACATCGCGTTTTTAACAGGCATAGTTTAATTTGATTTATCTTACCTTAACGCAGAAATAATTAAGTTTTCTACATACATTCTTTAAGAATTTTATTTAATTCCTTTTTTTTTTTTTTTTTTTTCCCCTTTCAATGCGCAAACGTTATTTTTGACAAAGTAATTTAATAATAATTAGCAGCAAAATATTTTATTAAAGTAAGTAAAATGAACATAATTTTGGCGTCGTTCATTATTGAGTGAATTTTATTTAAAAAGGAGAAAGACTTAATGAAATTGTTTAGTTTTTCTGTTTTTCTTTTTCAATAAAGATTTTAATTTATTAATATTATGTTTAGACAGGTAAAAAGCGCTTATTATAATATAAGGAAATGAAAGTCTCAGGAGACAGTTATATATGAAGTTTCCTTTAGAGCCTAATTAAAATATTTTCGCTAAAAAAACAAACTTAACTTAATTTATAACTTGTGAATATGAAAGTATCATATAGTATGATTATTTCAGTGAAATGATTAAAAACCAAGAAAAATTAATTTTTGAATCGTTGGGATGATTCAGAGAAGATTTAAAATAATTTGTTTAATCTGAAATGAATAAAGCTTTTAAACGAATAATTTTTGAACGATTTTTGAACGAATCTTTAAACGGATAGTAATATTATTAAAAGTCAAAACATATTATAGAAGAAAGAATTTATTGTTACATTGGTAGACCTGCTAACTATGCTAGTTTATCCGTAATGATATTAGGCCCCGCCTTTTTTTCACACCAGAATAGTTGTAGAGTAATATTCAGCAATATGTTCTCATGATTAAATAAAAAGGCTATTGCTCTACAACAATTCTGGTGTAAAAAAAAGTCGGGGCTTAATACCATTACGGATAAACTAGCATAGTTAGCAGGTCTACATTGAAACGGACTTAAAAATTAAAATTGTAAAGTATTTATCAGTGACAGATAGGTACTTTTAGTTTAATTTGCCATTTTTTTACAAATAGATAATATTCTCGCTTGATACTTTGGAAAAGCTCAGAAATTCGAATTTTATGTACAGTCGGGGAAAAAAAAAACGCAACACTCAACGTAACTTCGTTGCTAATCAATGTAGAGAAATGTAGTAGGTATCATTCGACGGGGAATTGTGAGTAGTTTCAGAAAATGAACAGAAATTTTGAATTGGGGGTCGTCTACATATTAAAACGCGCACCAACTTTGATTTTTTCAATTGTAATCCCCTATTTTTATTTTATATTTGAATTCCTGGGGTCGCGACAACGCGAAAAAGTATATTGGTTGTATATTTTACTCATTTTTTCACAGAGTTATAAGCGTTCAAAGTTTGAAGGTGCTAATGTTAAATTCATATTTCAAACTTTTATTAATATCTTCACAAAAAATAACTTGATCGATATAATTTTTTTTTTACGAGATACAGTGAAGAAACCCAAACAGAATCCATCATTACTTTTGATTCTGGAAAATATTTTTAATTTTGAAAAATATTAATAAATTCATATTCATAAAAATTATGAATTATGACCTATATTAATTTTTACATAAAATGAATCCTAATACTAAAAAATATGAGTATGCAAATTTGCAGCTCATTCCAGTTATTAGTTTTCGAGATATAAATAAATCTTTCTTTTGGAGTGGTTTAGGGGGCCGTCTCTTATATAGTTTTGCATGAGATAACGAATCAAATCTTAAAAAATAACAAAGAAAATTAAACAAAATACTTTTATTTTTTATTTACGGGTCAAATTATATAACAGCAGCGTCAAACGCAAAGAAATGAAACAAAAATGATGATTTTTAGACATTAGTGTTAGCATCAAGAATTCCTGTTTTCTAAAGAAGACAAGCCCCGCCTTCATCGTTCTTCAAAATAAAACAATACATTAAAGAAAAGTAAATGTGACACTGAGTATTCGTGTTAAACCCCATATTTTATGTTGACAAAAAATATGCACAAGTGGTATTTACTTCATCGATTAATTGGTGCTTAATTTTGAATCTTTTAAACAAACACTAGAAGAAAAAAATTAACTAAATAGGCGGGGTTTACTGTTTTAAACAGAAAAACGGGTTTAATGTGAAATTGTCAAATATAAAAAACGAATGGAATTGGAATGCAAGACAGACCTGTAAAATCGTTTCTTAACTACCGTCATAGTTAAAAAAAAGCTTAATCATTTGCTTCATATATTGCTTTATTTTATTTTATTTATTTACTTATTTATCTATTTTGTAGGGGGACGATTATTATTTTAAGGACACTTTATTCTTTAAAATTTTATTAATACATTTTAACTTTATACATTTTTAAAAACATACTTTACCTTTTATAAATATATTTTAACACTTTTTGAGACTGCAGGATTTTATCTTTTTGGCAGTAAGACCCGCCTACGGGCATTATACTCTCAAAATAAAATATTTCAGAACAAATTTTCTGTATTCACAATTATATTACAAATGGATATACATTATAATTATATTCTTTCTAATCAATACATTTCCATCCATAGTATATTTTATTGCAAAAATATGAACACTGGGTACACACTTAAGAAATATGTAACACACAAATTACAAAAGAAACGCCCACTAACAGAGTTACAGATTTTCAAATGGCGTGAATCTACGTAAGCGGTCGCGAAAGGGTTAATTAAGAAGTTATATTTTCATAGAAATTTTAAAACGAATCGTACAGTTCCACAGATTTCAACTGATCCAAAACAGGTAAGTGCGATTAAAATTGTTTAATATTTACTTCATGAACACTTGCAATAATTTATCCGAAAAGATTTAGTTTATGCGTTGTTGTGTACACACACACATATATATATGTATATATATATATATATATATATATTATTTCATTTCGTATATTATGTTACACCTACGAAAGAAAATTTAAGCCTTATTGGTGTTCAGTACAGCCATAATAGACACTTTTACTCGAAAAATATTGCGCGTTTTTCACAGAGTACTGTATGGAGTAATCGCAAGTGTAATGTATTTAAATAGACGTAAAATTATCTAGAAAAGTACTGAAGTATATATAAATCTAAAAAATTGAATTCAGGATAATTAAGGAACTGAAAACGGAGCAACGTTTTATTAATATAAATATTTTTTTTTTCCTGAAAGATTTCCGGTGTGAAACATTAAAATTTTCTATATTTCTTATAGGATCTTAATTTTATATTTCTACATTTATAGATAACCCCCTAACACATTTTTCATTATAACTCTATAAATACTAAAGATAAAGTATACAAACAATATAGTTTTCCGCACTGCCAGACTCTCAGAAATTCGAAAATGAAGTCAAAATTGGGTTGGCGCTCATCAAAGTTGGCGCTCATTTCAGTATGTTGATGACCCCTATTTCAAAATTTGATGGCATATTCAGAAAGTGCTTTGAATTTCCTGTTGAATGATGTGTATTAGATGTTTCTGCGTCAATTAATAACGAAATTACAGCGAGTGTTGCGTTTTTTTTTTTTCCATTTGGCTGATAAAGGGTTAATTGTGAACGTGAATTTATCTGAAGATGAGATCCAATCGTTTTTTCTCATCAAAATCCCTAACTCCAAACTTTCAACAAAATCGCTTTTTCCATTTCCGTGTAAACCCAATTTCTGCCAAACGTTGCCATTGACCAATAAAGGGTTAATAGCGAACACATTTTTTTCTGAAGATGAGGGTTAATCCAAGCACCCTGAAAAACACTTAACTACAAACTTTTTTGAAAATCGAGTAAATCCAATTTCTGCCATATGATACAATGGGCCGATAAAGGGTTAACAGCGAACTCGGATTAAAGTCGCATGTTTATAGTTAATGATGTTCATCCCGGCATCAAAACTGATATTTAAGAGCTGTTCTTACATCTTTACGATAAAAATATTCTTTTCATGCACGTTTAAGTGAAATTTTGCCCTATTCTCCCGTGTTAAGAAAATCATAAATTTCGAATAATTTCTGAAGTTTCTTAATTAAAATGTTGCAAATAAACAGTGTTCTTGCCAGTGTCATAAATAATATTTTAAAACTGGATCATTTCGTGAGATATCGTGTAAACAGACTAACACACTAACGGACTAACCCACTAACAGACACCCTACAGACAGACACCATACAAATTTTATCATTTTCTGATTCCTCACACCTGAAAACGTATAAAAAAGTCAAAAAAACGAGGTCGAAATTTTTCACGATTACCTAAGTTCCCCATACCTATAGTATGATGGGGAACTAATATATACGTAAGGACATCTAAAAAGGTGTATCAATTTTGAAGAAAATCATTAGAGCCGTTTATGATATCCGGATCTATGGTCCCATTTCCTGTTTCCATCGTCCCATTTCTTGTTTTTAAGCTTTCACAAAAAGTTGTAAAAATTATCTGTACACTAGATCTGTCTCAATTCTGAAGCTTCTTCTTTCTACATTTAGTAGTTTTCGAGAAATGATAGTCTTAAGATTCCCCATACACATATACCCATATAAACACTATTCAATAGCCAAAAGACACTTTCTTTGGACTCAGGGGACCTTAACCCTTTGCGACGCAAGACAATTCGTATCATTTAAATTATAATGCCACCGGAATTTAAGAACTAAATTAAACTAAAACTAATTTTAAATTTTAAGGTTAAAAAAAACGGCCTTTTCTGATATGTTATATACGTAAATTTTTGCTAAAAAATTTCCGGGATGAATTTTTGCAGCTGGATCTTAAATTTTGCGTCCTCGCAGTTAGGACAGCGCGCGTTAAGGGGTTAAAATACGTAAATTAGATAAAAAACCGATATTGAGTTTTTTGACTGAATTCAATACTTTCTTTACGTGTTGCAGTTTAATAATGGAAGTAAAAAAATAGAAAGTAATAATTCATGTCACAGTTAATTTATTTCCCTTTAAATTTGTTTCGCAGAAACAGTCAAAATCCTGATAAGAATGAATGAATAATTTTTAATTACATCAATACAAAACTTATATACTATTTAATTTTAATTTTTACTTATTTAATTACATCAATATAAAACTTATATTTATATACATATACAGGCCTCGCAGCGTTCCTAAAAATTTAAGCTCATTTTATTATATTGTCACCATCATGATAAAATAATATTTTTTCACATACTTTTTAGACGTGTTTTAGCATTAAAACATTTAAGAAAAATTTCTTATTGACAACAGTGGTGTAAATACAATAAAACTAGTGTAAAATTTTAGGAACGCTGCGACGCCTGCATATACAGAAAAAATTTCTTTTTGTAATATTGAAGAAAAACTTGTTTAAGAAATCTCAAAAGTGTAAAATAAACTAACTTAAGCCAAATAATTAATCAAATGAAGGTCTTTTATTTTTATTTTTATTTTATTTATTTATTTATTAATTTTTTAAATATTCTTAAGCAGATTTCTTTTAAAGTCATTTATTTTATTTTAACATTTTGCTATTTTTAAGTAGCGTTAATTTAAGGTAACTTATTTTATCATAAAAATTTGATTAATTAATCAAATTTTAACTTTTTTGTTTTGAATTCAATCTTAATTTTATGAATCACATTTCTTTCAGACTTTTCATAAAAGATATATAATTAGTTACAAATAATTTTAATAAGAAAAGCAACAACAACAAAAATAACAATAGTAATATATTATTACTTTTTAGTTACATTATATGAAATATTCTTTTATGTGAAAATTTAACCTGAAAATCAAGTGATAAGATAAAACTATGTTATTCCAAGCTTTTAAGTAACTCTAAAACATCTTATAACTTTATGCGTTTAGATTTTTAAAAAATTGTATACCATTAAAAGAAGAAACCTGTACGTAATTTTTTTAACAATTTTTTTGTTGTTGTTTTAAATGACATAAATTATTCGATTAAAAACTACATTACCATTCCGAAAATAACTGAAAGAAAAGCAAATGATTGAACCAAAATAAAAATGTAGTTAAAACTAAATAGAATAATTTATGTTTTAGAAAACATAAATTATTCTCGATTGAAAACTACAATAAATACCATTCCGAAAATAACCGGAAGAAAAAAGAATATTAGAAAGGTTTATTTATCTTTATTTACAATCAACGAAAACTATGTTACGTTCGATTGAACCAAAATAAAAATTAAGGTAAAACTACGTATAGTTTTTTTTTTTTTTTTTCTTTTCTTTGAAAAGAATTCAGTTTTCTTCGATCGACGATAGATTTTTGGCTTTTGACGATAGGCTGGTTTTTACATAACTTACTCAATATATTTAGCTGATAAATTATGCAAATGAAATTCTATTAACGCTTTCGCGATTAAAAATCATTTAATAAAAATGCTCATATTTTATTAATCATTTAATGTTTTTATATTCTGAATGTAGTTTTTCTAATGTAGTGAGTCAAGTTTTCTAAAATAGGGCTTTGCATGGGCTGTGATTCCTTGCATGTTATAATTAGTTATTATTTCTCAAACTTTTAAAGAAACTTACACATCATAGTCCCATGCAAATGAATAATGATAGTTAGAAGTCTCATAACCACATGCTACAGACAAAATGCATTTCACATACTTTTTTGAGGGTAATCGAAAACGCTCTATTTTTCTGGCGCTTTTTTTACTTTTAGGACAAAATATTTTTAAAAAATATATGAGGTATAACATTGTTCTTTACACCACTGAAGTTTCTAGATAATTGGTAAAAAAAAAAAAAAAAAAAAAAAATCAAAAGCGTCTGTTCATTTATGAGAGTGAATGAGTTTTACGTCGCACTTGTACTACTAGCAGAGCTGCCAACCTAATCCGGCAAATTGTTAGTACCTCCCCTTTTTCTACACCACTTACTTTTTAAAGTAATTTTCTTCAAATATATTTGCGATGAATTAAGAAGGAAAAAACTTTAAGAAATGACTGGTCTAGAAAAAGGGGCGTTACTAACAATTTGCCGGATTAGGTTGGCATCTCTGTACTGGCCATACTTGACAACATCCTAATTAATGCTCCATAAAATTGTTCGTACCGCCCATTTTTCCACTCCATACCACTTAATTTCTATAGTAATTCCCTCCAAATGTAGTTGCGAATAAATAAAAAGAAAAACATACTCTAAAAAAGTCTGGTGTGAAAAAAAGGCTTCACGAAAATATTTACGGAATATTAATTAAAATGTTGGCAGGTTATGTGCTAGGGTATAGGCAATTGGCGACGGTCTGAGGTACATCCTTAAAGGATGATTCGGAGACATGCTATTATAATTTTGATCTTCCACCATACTTGAAAACATTCTGATTAATATTCCGCAGTGTTATTAGTCCCGCCCCCTTTTACACATCAGTAAATTTTGAGAGCAATATTCTCCAAATTCAATCACGATTAAATAGAAAGAAAAATACTCTAAAAAATACCGGTGTGTAAAAAATGGTGGGGCTAACAATACTACGGAATATTAATAAGGATGTTGGCAAGTATGTCCTCCATAGAAGAGATGGCTTCTTCCTTTCGGTGACCCGAAGATGTATATGGAGTATATTGCTGGCACGAGGAATTTTACATACACCAAATAATGTCCTACCTGCCAACATTCTAATTAATATTCTTTAGTGTAATTACTATCCGCCTTTTTTTTTTTTTTTTTTTTTTTTTCCACACACGAGTCTTTAATTAGAATATTTTTCTTATTATTTAATCGTAATAACATTTGGAGAAAAATGAATTTGTAATGCTATCCTTAACCGTTCTCATTCTCAGTAAATAGTGTTTTCATTTTTTATGAGCTACAAAAATTATATATATATATATACATATATATATACAGGGGTCGTACTCTCCGCCCTTTTTTCAGGATACTCTCATGAATGAGAATTTTCAAATTTATTGCTACCACTATTTTTATAAAATGATATCTACCCTATATAATCATAGCACATTATTATAAACGTACGAGAGGTATTTTTGCATGAAATTAGTGGTGGCAAAAAAAGGTTGAAATTTTTAGTGTTTGATAATGTCCTGAAAAAGAGGCGGAGAGTACGACCCCTGTATATATATATATATATATATTATTTTTAATATTTCCTTTTTGTATTGTTGTTTAACTTTATCATTTTTGTTGCTTACCTACTGGCCGAAAAAATCAGCTCCTGATTTCCTCATCCTGTTATTTTCTCACGTCATTATGCAGAGGAATATGCGTTGCATTGGCCAGAGATCAGAGCTGCCAACCTAATCCGGCAAATTGTAATTACAGCCCCTTTATCAACACCAGTTAATTTTTAGAATAATTCTCTTCAAACGTATTTATGATGAATTACAAGAAAAATACTCTAAAAAGGACTTGTGTGGAAAAAGGGGCGCTACTAGCAATCCTCTGGATAAGGTTGGTAGCTCTGAGAGATGCTCCCCAGATCCAAATTGTTGGAAGTCAAGTTTGGAGAAAATTACTCTAAAAATAAAGTGGTGTGGAAACAGGGGAGGGTGTTAACAATACTACAGAATATTAATTAAAATGTTGCTAGATACGTAATGTAAATGACGGCCTTCGGCCAATCATTTATGGAAATACACAATATTTTAAATTATTCTTAGATAAGCAAAATTTATGTTTTATATCAACTCAACAATTGTGACTTTTATTAAAACGTGCATAAAAGGCACGTTAAAAAGTAGAAAAATTTATATTTTATTTCTCAGAAGAATTATAGAAAAGTAAACGAAAAAATTACTTTTCTTTGCAGAAATCAATCACCATGTAAAATTAACGTAATATGAATCAGTTAATGCACGTTAATAAAGATTGTGTTTTTAACAGGCGTAGTTTCATTTGATTTATTTTACCTTAACATAGAAGTAATTAAATTTTGAACATTCTTTAAGAAATTTATTTAATTTTTTTTTTCCTTTCAGTGCACAGACGTTATTTTTGACAGAGTAATGTAAAGATAATTGGCAGCGAAATCTTTTAATAAAGCAAATAAAATGAGCATAATTTTAGTGTCGTTCATTATTGAGTGAATTTTATTTAAAAAGGGGAAAGACTTAATGAAATCGTTTAATTTTTCTGTTTTTCTCTTTCAATAAAGATTCTAATTTGTTAATATTATGTTTAGACAGGTAAAAAGTGCTTATCATAATATAAGGAAATGAAAGCATCGGGAAATGTTTATATAAAAGGTTTCCTTTAGGGCCTAATTAAAATATTTTCACTAAAAAAAACTAAGTTAGTTTAATTTATAACTTGTGAATATGAAAGTGTCATAAATGAATATGACTTTAGTGAAGTGATTAAAAAACAAGAAAAATTGATTTTTGAGGTTAATTCTTAAAAGTTTTAAATTTGTTTAATATGAAATAAGAGCTGAAATAAGAGATTTCCTATGGAATAGTAACTTTTAATGGATAGTAAAATTTTTAAAAGTTAAAACATGTTTTAGAAGAAAGAATTTGTGTTACATTGAAACAGGCATGAAAATTAAAATTGCAAAATTTTCATCAGTGGCAGATACGTCCTTTTAGATTAATTTACCAATTTTTCACAAATATTTAGATATAAACACTATTCTTGCTTGAATTTTTTGAAAAAGCTCTTTAAAATCGTTTGAATTTTGTGAAGATTAATTTTATTTCTTACTTTTTGGGAAGAATACGTGTTAGAATCGCTCAGTTTTGTGAAATATCCAAATTAATTTTGCATATTTTTCGGTAGGATCCTTTTTATGTTACCCCATATTTGTGAAAGGTCTGTTTCAAGATCATTGATTTTGATAAAGTGTGTGTTTCCAGAGTTAAAATTTTCTTAGAGAGATTTCTGAAAATATCCTTTTCCATAGTTAAAAAAAAAAAAAAAAAAATGCGTTGTTTAAATTTAGAATTATTGCGCCACCTATTTAAACAAACTGTGATTAATTACAATTTTTTTTTCTTAATTACGGAAGTTAAAAGTATTGTTCACGACAGGTAAAAAAAAAAAAAAAAAAAAAAAAAAAAAAAAAAATACTACTACTAATAATAACAGAGCAATTCCATGAAAATATTACGTCAGTCACAAATAGAGATAAATATACTTTCATCAATATTTTGTAACAGTAAACACTAATCTATTCAATAATAATAACCATAGTAAATATACCATTAAAATTTCTGTATGCGGATACTGGTTGCAAAAATTGAGAAAATATTATCATTTTTTGTGATTGGTGTTACCTTCTTCCATGAAATCACCCAATAAGGATAAAAAATATTTATTTGCATATTTCAACCAAATAAAATAACCTTGCAATAAATCATATTATGTATTTTAATAAAGATTGTTTTCTAACATACGTAGTTTAATTTAATTTATTTTTATTTTTAATTTTCTGTGCGTGAATGATATTTCTCACAAAATAATAAAGTTAAGAAATATTAATGTGAAGAACATTAACAAAATAGCCTAACACGTACGGATCCAATCACGGTCTTCATTGACTGAATTTTGTTTAAAAAATCTGCTGTGTAACAACAACACGACCTCCATCACCCATTATCTTACTTATTACAGGTTGCCAACAACTTTATGTGTTTAAATAAAAATTTCTATATAATTAAGGGAAAAAAAAACTTTATATATATATATATATATATATAATTTTTTTTCACATTGTTTTCTATTGTTTTAAATGGCACTAATTATTCGATTAAAAACGGTACTGCAATCCCGTAAATGATCTATGAAAGAGGATAATGTTAAGGCGGTATATCGATATTTATTTACAATTAACAAAAACATATAAACACTCACAGTTCTTAAAAAAATAAATTAATTAAATTAAATTAAATTAAAGAGGAACTGAACTAACAAGGGAGGGTCACCAACTGTTTAAAAGGTATTTATACATATTATATATCCTCTTAAAGCTCTAACTGAGATGATAATAAAAATATCCATCTTATCAACAAATGCGCCCTCTAGCGTGAGTTATTCTATTATGATCAATATTTACTTTCATATTATTTAAATTATTAACTTATTAACTTTCATATTAATTTCACTTATTAGCATTAAATTTTTACAAACAGATCGTATAGTGTTTAGAATAATTTTTTTTTTATTAATTTAGTACAAAACGTTTACAAGTACTCATTAGTCACCCAAAATACCTAACTTAGCATTTTAAGTCCAGCTATATTGAAAATTTTTGAATTAAATTTTCACTTCCCACAAAATAAAAAAAAAATAAACCCTATGGACTAACATTCAACCAAAGAATTAACTCTTAATTTAGTTTACCCCTTTTTTTTTTTTTTGTATATTACAAGGCTCTAATGAGTACCAGAATTCCCAACCCAGCTCGAAAGGAAACAATAATTTCCTATAAGAAAATTTTCACTTTTCATTTCTTTTAGTCCCCCAAAGATTAATCCTGAATTATCAAAACAAAAACCCATATTTTTTTTTTTTAAAGTAAGTTTCAATTAACACAGTAACAGGAAGGTAATATCTAAATAAAAACATACAAGTAGAAATTAGCTTTTAAAACTGAAATAGTTTTATTTTTGAAGTAGAATTTTGATTTACACGCATCATATATTTCAATCATTAATTAATGTAGTCACAATCAAAGTACAAAGGTATACTCTTTATAACATATAACACCTTCTAACAAATACTAAACACTGACGCGGGCAAGGCAGTGATATATATATATTTTTTTTCTTTCTCTAAAACATATCTCAAAGTTTTTATACTGATTTCACAAAACATAGAAGATGTATATAAATGATAATTTCACACATTTTTAAGTAGTTACGAAGAAAAGGGATTAAAGCAAAATGAACAAAAATACTACTTAACAGGCTGCCAGGAGGAGTCACATTACCTCCATTTCTCTAGGTTTTCCAGACTCACGATTTATCAGCCGTCAAGAAGTAGAGCGAAGCAAACTCCTGATCTACAAAATCTATTCAAACATCTAGGCAAGCACTCACTGAAGTCGTCGAGCACTCACAACGTATCGTGATCTTTTTTCATCATTCCACGACGACTTAGCTAAACCTTAGCACGTCTTAGCTCAATTCTTTTCAGGCCACGGAAGCGATGAGGGGGATACCGGTCAGCCATCGATGAGAGGTTCAACATCCCACGAGCAATCCCAGAGAAAAAAGAGACTCCAACAAAGCACAGCGAGTCGTCAGGTAATATCTGCTCAAACTCTCAAGTCGTTTTTTCCTTCGGAGAGGGCCAAAGCCCCTCTCCCTAAAACACAAAGCAAAAACAAAAAAAATCTCTTACAACCACTCGAAAAACCGTATCATTCAAGCTCTTAACAAAAACCAACCTCTGATTCGTTGCCAATCCACTCGGCTAAAAAAAAGAGAGTCTCATTCGCTATAACTACCCCAAAATATCCCCCTTGGTCACTCCCACTAAAAATTAATACGCCCTCATTTAAAAATATTTCTCAAACAAAATACACACGCCCATACAGTCAGCAAAACTTGCACGACCTCAATTCGCCCCCTCAGGTAGACAGGTATTTTAATCTCCGGGAGAATTTTTCCATTTCACTCCCCCACTGTAACCGAGAACTGAACAGCTGAGAGGAACATCTGTGACCGCCACACCCACCACGCTGACCTTCAGCGACCTAAGAAAGACACGTTTCACTCCGCTTGGAAACAAGAAAACATAGAACTGCTGCTCACGGAAGCAATGAATGAAAGAAAGAGAGGGAACACCTCTTTATTGTACAAAAAATGCGAGGGGAAAAGCATCCCTTTTTTTTATTTTTTTGTTTGCTTACAATTCTCAAGAGAAAAAGTATATATACAAAGAATTCTTGACCAAAAATACTTCTCAGAATTGAATATCTTCCTTACCGTGCAATACATGTGATTACAAAGCGTTTTGAAACTAACATAAATATAGCTAAGAAAACCTATCTTTTTTCATTCTTCTTTTTTTTTTTACAGAATAGAGATTTTAATTATGAAATATTAAAAACGAACAAGCAGTTATAATTCATTATAACAACACCCCGTTACTCCAATGAAAAAAAAAATTTTTGCAAAAAATTTTTTTTTGAAAAGCCGCTGAAAATTCAAAGGCAAAGTGACCAACCATCAAAAAGTCAAACATCGACCCTAAGACAGAAGACAGCTAAGGCCCCAAACCTTCCTCGATCCGCAAACAGACGTCTCTATCTGCAAATCGAACTTGCCACTCTCAAAGACATTTATATTACAAACTAGAAAATAGCTATTTTCTGAACCCAGAAATCCTCCCTGAAAAGTATTAACACAGCCTCAAGACCTCCGTAAACTCACACATCCACACAGACACAACTTCCAACTCCAACCTGAACCAAAACCACATGGCAGAGCATAAGGACACGTCCACCAGCCTAACCGACACTTTTAAACTCCAAAAAAAATTTAGCCAATCACAGATGACATAGCACGGCACAAAACTTTTAACCCTTTGCGGCGCAAGACAATTTGAAACATTTAAATTATACTGCCACCGGAATTCATGGACTAAATTAAACTAAAAGAAATTTTAAATTTTAAGGTTTAAAAAACCGGCCTTTTATGATATGTTATAAACGTGAATTTTCGCTAAAGAATTTCCGGGATGAAATTTTGCAGGTGGATCTTAAATTTTGCGTTCTCGCAGCGAGGACAGCGCGCTTTAAGGGGTTAACCACGAAGGCATTCACAATACCGCACCAGTCGGACCGCAACCAGATTCTACCAAACCAGCCTTGACATGCACCCTTAACACTTGCCACCTATACCGCCCTTAACTATCAGACAGAATAGACACAATTCCCCTGGACCAACTACCTTAACGACCAGAGTGGGCAATGATTAGACATATTTTTTTTTTTTTCTATAAACCACTACCAAAACAGGGACAACATGAACACTCCTGGCAACCCAAATACAATTAAAAAAAACACAATAAATATACATAAATGCAGAAATTATAAAAATATACATACAAATAAACAAAACCATTACATGATAAATTTTTACAACACAACATTTGAGAACCTTATTTTTTTTTTATCTTTATACATAAAAAAAATTTTTTTATACGACCCATGAGAGCCATATACACCACAACTAAACCTTAGGGAGAGAGAAAACAATGCTAAAAGACTCGCGCCTATCGACGCAGAAGAGACACTTTTCTCTACAAGCATCAATCATTACAGACTGTGATATAAAAAGAGATTAGAGCCAAATTTTCCCTTTTTTTTCGAGAGTTCTAATTTTTCTAAACAAAAATTTTTGTTAATTTGTACTTATCCCTGCAAGGAAAACCATCAATAATCATGAAAGAGAATATACACTGTCTCACATGCGGAATAAACAGAATTAAAAATACACTTTATACTAAAAAAACAAAGGTATGTTCACACATAAACAAAAATTATAACACAAATTGTAGGCAAGCCCGAAAAACACAGATCACAGAGAGGCAGGTACAAACACATTAACATTATCCTCCTAACTTAAATTATTTACATGAAAACCCCCACCAGTTTTTGTGAAGGACAAGGTATCGGAGAGATAAAGAGAACAACAACAAAAAAAAAATCTAACTGCAATTTTTATTGTAAACATGACCTGCCACCCCAAATTTATTTTAAAGAATTTTTAGCCTACAACCTTGTGACTGAGACAAATCCCCTTACATGATATCCCGAACCCAAAAAAAAAATTTCCCAAAACCTTAAGGTACTACGCATGCGCATAAAAGAACAATTTCTGACACTAAAATGATACCACAGTACAATGCCGGCAAATATATATACATATGTACATTACAAATAAATATTTACAAAGAAAAATACTGATATGAATGCTAACAATTACACGGTGCTGCAACAAAAAGAATACAAAACTAAACATATACATGCGAACAACTATCATAAAAGAGAGAAAAAAAAAATTTACTATTTACAAATTTTGACCCCCAAAATGTATCTCATAATCGAAGGTTGTTACGTGGGCGAAGATTGTAATCATGTGTTGGCCTGGAAACCGTTTCCACACTCAGTTCATTTTTTGTTGTCCTAAGACTTTTTGGAGTAGTTTCCTCAATATTACAATTGTCGCGCTCGGCTTCGCTTACTGTCGGAGATACACTTTGTTCAATGTGAGCAGGACAGGGCACAAGGTGAGAGACCTCGGGGCTTACTAAGTTGGCATCAAAAGAAGAAGGAACCGGTTGCTTTTCCTGAACAAAAATTTCACTACCCTGCCCCTGATCTGTGGGCAAAAAAACATTATAAAAGTTTGCGGCACTAAACCCACCATAATTTCCACCCTGAAACTGATTACTTTCCAGTAAATTATCCATACCACCCTCAGGTTGACCTAAATTGACTTGCTGATTCTGATTATTACTGGGATTTGCAGCAATTTGATCCAAACTCTCTAAAACCGGGAAAACTGGTTTGTCTACAATTTTCGACAGTCTGTCGACGTGAACTATCTGCACATTTTTTAAGTTACTAAGTTGTTGTATCTCAAAATTAACTGAGCTTACTTTTCTAAGAACACGGAAAGGACCACTATTGCATTTTACAAACTTTTTGCAAAGACCAGGCTTTATAGTAGGGGTAAATAGCATTACCAGGTCACCTACTTTAAGTTTCTTATCACAGGCTATTTTACTGCGAGCTTTTTCCTGCTTACAAGCCGCCTGTTCTAACAAATTCCGAGTTCGTGCATACACCTGTCTTAGAGTAGGGATCAAATTCTCGCAATAAGATGGCTGGTCATTATAATTTATAACATTATTTTCTAACAGAGTGTTGTAAGGCAACCTAATATCACGACCATAAGTTATAAAGAAAGGAGACTCATCAATTGTGGAATGGACACTTGACCTCAAAGCTAATAAGGCAAACTTTAACTTTATATCCCAATCGTCATGGTGATCATTTACAAGGTGAGCAAGGGCGCGGTTCATTGTTGAGTGATTCCGCTCGACCTGAGAATTTGAAGCTGGGTGGAAACTGGACGTGTGTACATGAGTTACACCTAACTGTTTATAGACCTGAGCGATGGCTTGACTCATATAATTTTTACCTTTGTCAGTAACAAATTTTGCGGGAGTACCGTGCCTACAAATAAATTCAGCCAGAGTATCGGCGATGGTATCCGAGGTTATGTTAGGGATTGCGAATGCTTCAGGCCATTTCGAGAAACTGTCGATGTACACAATTACAAATTTATTTCCCCTCTCAGTAGTGGGATAAGGCCCACAAATATCTGAGTGTATGGTCGAAAAAGGGGCGTCGGGGATTTCTAACCTTTGGAGTTCGGCTAACCTTTTGGGTTTATGAGCTCTCAACTCCAAACAAGACTGGCAAGAGGCCAAAAGTCTTTTTACATTTGCATACATGCCTTGCCAAAAGAAATTTTCACGGATACGATTAAAAGTTTTATAAAAACCAGCATGGCATGCTAGGGCAGAATCATGCGTCAAACTGAAAATTTTTGGCACCAAAGCCTTCGGCAGAACAATTTTTTCACCAGCTTCACGTTTTGATTTTGGCGACAATTTTTGACACATTATAATTTCATTTCTAACAAAAAATTTATACGCAACAGGTTTTACAGTTAAATCTTTACAAAGACGCGCGCTAACATATTTACAAAAATGATCTTTTTCCTGAGCTAACTGAATTTCACTCAACAATGAACTGTTCCCCAAAATTTGTACCTCCTGCCCAGAATTCTCGACAAAATTACACTCAGCAACATCCTCATTCCTGCTAAATTGCAAAGTGTGGTCAACATACCTGGACAAAAAATCCGCCACTGAATTGCACTTTCCCTTAATGTATCTCGGCTCAAAGTTAAATTCACTGAGTGCGCACAACCATCTGGCAATCCTAGACGTGGGATCCCTTAACTTTAGAGCATGCGTTAGTGCGGCATGGTCTGTATACACTATAAACTTTCGGTGGAAAACATAGCACTTGAAGTATTGTACTGCCCAAACCACCGCCAACAACTCCCTTTCAGTAGCTGAGTACCTACTCTCAACCTCCTTAAGTTTCCGGCTAGCAAAAGCTACAGGGTGTGGAAAACCAGTTTCATCCTCCTGGCACAAGACAGATCCCATTGCAACTGCAGAACTGTTGGTATAAATAATAAATTCCTTTGACATGTCAGGCAAACGAAGGGAAGGAATCTCAGCAAGTGCTTCCTTAAGGTCTCTAAACTCTGCCTCAGCCTCCTCATTCCAGACAAATTTATTTTTTTCTTTAGTCAGGTTGGTCAGGTTAATGGTCCGTTTCGAATAGTCACTGATGTGACGCCTATAGAAACCAATAGAGCCCAGAAAAGACCTCACTTGCTTACGATTTGTAGGTCGCTTAAATTTGTCAATAACCTCGACATTTTTCTTAGCCGGGAAAATTTTACCGTCTGAGACTCTGAAACCTAAAAAAGTTATCTCAGATTGAAAAAAATTACATTTTGATGGCTTTAATTTTAGATTATTTTCTCTGAGGCGATTAAAGACTAAATTTAATTTGTGCAAGTGGGACTCTACATCAGAGGAGGCAACGCAGATATCGTCTATATATATAAGAATATTTAAACTTTTTAAATCACTCAAAACGACATTCATCAGCCGTTGAAATGCCGCAGGAGAAGATTTTAATCCGAAAGGGCTCCTGGTCCACTGGAGTAATTTGTCGTGCGTGACAATGGCTGTTAAATGTTGTTGCTCCTCCGGGATTTTCTGTTGAAAAAACCCACTTGTCAAATCTAATGTCGTAAAATATTTGGCGCCAGACAGGGAGTCTATGGTTTCACTGATATTAGGCAAGGGGTAGTTGTCACTTAAGATTTTTTTGTTGAGGCGGCGGAAATCGCACGCGAGCCGAAAAGAGCCGTCAGCTTTTTTTACTAAAATAACTGGGGATGCGTAATTAGAATTTGACGGGACCAAAATATTTGCCTCCATTAAGGTATTGATTTGCTGATCCATTTCAGCACGAAGGTTGTATGGTACACGATACGGACTACACTTAACCGGCACATTATCAGCTACTCTGATGTTGTGCATCACCGTATCGCAACCGGGAAGATCGAGCACCGACGCTGCAAAAACATCTTTGTTTTTCTCTAAAAAGGTTTTAACTCGCGCTTTTAAGTTTTCATCCAAATGTTCAAGATTAAATTTTGTGCTCCATTCTAAATTAATTTGATCAACATCCCCAACCTCGGTAACTTCTGCACAATGAGAGGTCTCCTCTAGACTCTCGAAAATTGGTTCCATAAAACCCACATGCGCATTTTTGTTGATATGTACAGGGGAGTCACTAACATTAATTATTTTAACTACTAACTCATTCATATTATTTGGGCAAACCGCATTTCCAATTAAAGCAGCATCTGCAATTACTCTGTTTGGATACAAAAACACTAAGTCTGAAGAAAAATTATTAATACCCTGAGATTTTACATTTACAAACATTTCAGACCTAGCCGGGACAACATACTTGCTTTTCGCATAAATATTTACAGGTTTATACAGAGTTTCACAAAAATTTACAGACTCAAACTGATTTGCCATAAAATTTACTTCAAATTCCCCATTCCCCAATATTTTATTTTTAAAATCCATCTTAATACCATTTTTGATGAGCCATGGGACACCCAAGATGATTTGAAAATTTGGCGACAAAGCGCCGTCACTAATAATGAAAGACTCCTCAAATGCCTTTTCACCCAAATTAAATTTTATATTGCACTTGTTCCTCAAGGCTACCTCGCCCCCTAACAAGGATCTCAATCCCACAGAACATGGTTGTTTATTTACACTGATCCCCTCTAAAGTATGTTCTGAGATCAAATTACAAGATGAACCCGAGTCAACCAAAGCGCAGTAGTTATGCTGGTTAAAGTTAAATTCGATTATAGGAAGTTTTCCCTGAACCCCTTTTGACCAATTGCTAAAAGACACCTCCCTAGTATTGGGCAGTAAATTTTCATCAAGAGGGTCTCTCACCTCTGCCCTGCTCGGCGAGACCCCTATTAGTTTAAATACCCATTACTGTCATTTTGCTGCCCCCTATTATCCTGCACTCCACCACTGTATCCACCTCTACCACTTGTCTTCCTATCCTCTCTGTTATTTCGCGGACGCCTGGGAAGTTGGCACTCCCTGCTATAATGCCCTTTGTAGCCGCAATTGTAACATGTGACCTCACTTTTACTTCGCCGGGTTGGTCTAATATTTTCTTGCGAAGGCCTGGACAGATTTTTTGACTCTAAATTTTGCACTTTAGTGCTAAGTTTCGAAATTTGGTCGGTGAGATCCGCGATAATGCTTGTGAGGCTGCTTAGCTGTTGCGCTTGTGCCTCCGACGCAGTTTGCTGCGCACAGGACTGAGCTGCACAAGCCAGCTCAAATTCTTGGGGTGAATGCTGAATTTGCACCGCCTTAAATGCCTTTTCCTCCGCCAAAGCGACCGCCTCAAGTTCCTCAATAGTTACTGGCGCCCTGGCAACACTCCGCGCCTAATTTCAGGTCTCAAATTATTCATCAGCATAGCCATTAACCACTCATTTTCGGTGTCAGTCCAACTAGTCTCAGGAATTTTCTGAGCCTTGACAATTTGACGAGCTTTACACCGCGCACTCGCGATAAAATCGGCCACCGGCGTTTTGTCATCCTGCATGACATTCCAAAAAGACTTGAAAATTTCACCTATATCCTTTTTCTCCCCGAACCTGTCCTTCAAAAATTTTTCGAAGTCACCAAAAGTTTTGATTTTGTCCTGGTGTGTCTTAAACACCCGCAGGGCTGAACCAGCCAATCTCTGAGATGCGGCGAAGACATAGTCTTCCGGCTTCCAAAGTAAAAATGTAGCAATTTCCTTAACTTTTGCCAAAAAGTCATTTACACTAAAATTAGGACTGACTCATTACAGACTGTGATATAAAAAGAGATTAGAGCCAAATTTTCCCTTTTTTTTCGAGAGTTCTAATTTTTCTAAACAAAAATTTTTGTTAATTTGTACTTATCCCTGCAAGGAAAACCATCAATAATCATGAAAGAGAATATACACTGTCTCACATGCGGAATAAACAGAATTAAAAATACACTTTATACTAAAAAAACAAAGGTATGTTCACACATAAACAAAAATTATAACACAAATTGTAGGCAAGCCCGAAAAACACAGATCACAGAGAGGCAGGTACAAACACATTAACATTATCCTCCTAACTTAAATTATTTACATGAAAACCCCCACCAGTTTTTGTGAAGGACAAGGTATCGGAGAGATAAAGAGAACAACAACAAAAAAAAAATCTAACTGCAATTTTTATTGTAAACATGACCTGCCACCCCAAATTTATTTTAAAGAATTTTTAGCCTACAACCTTGTGACTGAGACAAATCCCCTTACATGATATCCCGAACCCAAAAAAAAAATTTCCCAAAACCTTAAGGTACTACGCATGCGCATAAAAGAACAATTTCTGACACTAAAATGATACCACAGTACAATGCCGGCAAATATATATACATATGTACATTACAAATAAATATTTACAAAGAAAAATACTGATATGAATGCTAACAATTACACGGTGCTGCAACAAAAAGAATACAAAACTAAACATATACATGCGAACAACTATCATAAAAGAGAGAAAAAAAAATTTACTATTTACAAATTTTGACCCCCAAAATGTATCTCATAATCGAAGGTTGTTACGTGGGCGAAGATTGTAATCATGTGTTGGCCTGGAAACCGTTTCCACACTCAGTTCATTTTTTGTTGTCCTAAGACTTTTTGGAGTAGTTTCCTCAATATTACAATTGTCGCGCTCGGCTTCGCTTACTGTCGGAGATACACTTTGTTCAATGTGAGCAGGACAGGGCACAAGGTGAGAGACCTCGGGGCTTACTAAGTTGGCATCAAAAGAAGAAGGAACCGGTTGCTTTTCCTGAACAAAAATTTCACTACCCTGCCCCTGATCTGTGGGCAAAAAAACATTATAAAAGTTTGCGGCACTAAACCCACCATAATTTCCACCCTGAAACTGATTACTTTCCAGTAAATTATCCATACCACCCTCAGGTTGACCTAAATTGACTTGCTGATTCTGATTATTACTGGGATTTGCAGCAATTTGATCCAAACTCTCTAAAACCGGGAAAACTGGTTTGTCTACAATTTTCGACAGTCTGTCGACGTGAACTATCTGCACATTTTTTAAGTTACTAAGTTGTTGTATCTCAAAATTAACTGAGCTTACTTTTCTAAGAACACGGAAAGGACCACTATTGCATTTTACAAACTTTTTGCAAAGACCAGGCTTTATAGTAGGGGTAAATAGCATTACCAGGTCACCTACTTTAAGTTTCTTATCACAGGCTATTTTACTGCGAGCTTTTTCCTGCTTACAAGCCGCCTGTTCTAACAAATTCCGAGTTCGTGCATACACCTGTCTTAGAGTAGGGATCAAATTCTCGCAATAAGATGGCTGGTCATTATAATTTATAACATTATTTTCTAACAGAGTGTTGTAAGGCAACCTAATATCACGACCATAAGTTATAAAGAAAGGAGACTCATCAATTGTGGAATGGACACTTGACCTCAAAGCTAATAAGGCAAACTTTAACTTTATATCCCAATCGTCATGGTGATCATTTACAAGGTGAGCAAGGGCGCGGTTCATTGTTGAGTGATTCCGCTCGACCTGAGAATTTGAAGCTGGGTGGAAACTGGACGTGTGTACATGAGTTACACCTAACTGTTTATAGACCTGAGCGATGGCTTGACTCATATAATTTTTACCTTTGTCAGTAACAAATTTTGCGGGAGTACCGTGCCTACAAATAAATTCAGCCAGAGTATCGGCGATGGTATCCGAGGTTATGTTAGGGATTGCGAATGCTTCAGGCCATTTCGAGAAACTGTCGATGTACACAATTACAAATTTATTTCCCCTCTCAGTAGTGGGATAAGGCCCACAAATATCTGAGTGTATGGTCGAAAAAGGGGCGTCGGGGATTTCTAACCTTTGGAGTTCGGCTAACCTTTTGGGTTTATGAGCTCTCAACTCCAAACAAGACTGGCAAGAGGCCAAAAGTCTTTTTACATTTGCATACATGCCTTGCCAAAAGAAATTTTCACGGATACGATTAAAAGTTTTATAAAAACCAGCATGGCATGCTAGGGCAGAATCATGCGTCAAACTGAAAATTTTTGGCACCAAAGCCTTCGGCAGAACAATTTTTTCACCAGCTTCACGTTTTGATTTTGGCGACAATTTTTGACACATTATAATTTCATTTCTAACAAAAAATTTATACGCAACAGGTTTTACAGTTAAATCTTTACAAAGACGCGCGCTAACATATTTACAAAAATGATCTTTTTCCTGAGCTAACTGAATTTCACTCAACAATGAACTGTTCCCCAAAATTTGTACCTCCTGCCCAGAATTCTCGACAAAATTACACTCAGCAACATCCTCATTCCTGCTAAATTGCAAAGTGTGGTCAACATACCTGGACAAAAAATCCGCCACTGAATTGCACTTTCCCTTAATGTATCTCGGCTCAAAGTTAAATTCACTGAGTGCGCACAACCATCTGGCAATCCTAGACGTGGGATCCCTTAACTTTAGAGCATGCGTTAGTGCGGCATGGTCTGTATACACTATAAACTTTCGGTGGAAAACATAGCACTTGAAGTATTGTACTGCCCAAACCACCGCCAACAACTCCCTTTCAGTAGCTGAGTACCTACTCTCAACCTCCTTAAGTTTCCGGCTAGCAAAAGCTACAGGGTGTGGAAAACCAGTTTCATCCTCCTGGCACAAGACAGATCCCATTGCAACTGCAGAACTGTTGGTATAAATAATAAATTCCTTTGACATGTCAGGCAAACGAAGGGAAGGAATCTCAGCAAGTGCTTCCTTAAGGTCTCTAAACTCTGACTCAGCCTCCTCATTCCAGACAAATTTATTTTTTTCTTTAGTCAGGTTGGTCAGGTTAATGGTCCGTTTCGAATAGTCACTGATGTGACGCCTATAGAAACCAATAGAGCCCAGAAAAGACCTCACTTGCTTACGATTTGTAGGTCGCTTAAATTTGTCAATAACCTCGACATTTTTCTTAGCCGGGAAAATTTTACCGTCTGAGACTCTGAAACCTAAAAAAGTTATCTCAGATTGAAAAAAATTACATTTTGATGGCTTTAATTTTAGATTATTTTCTCTGAGGCGATTAAAGACTAAATTTAATTTGTGCAAGTGGGACTCTACATCAGAGGAGGCAACGCAGATATCGTCTATATATATAAGAATATTTAAACTTTTTAAATCACTCAAAACGACATTCATCAGCCGTTGAAATGCCGCAGGAGAAGATTTTAATCCGAAAGGGCTCCTGGTCCACTGGAGTAATTTGTCGTGCGTGACAATGGCTGTTAAATGTTGTTGCTCCTCCGGGATTTTCTGTTGAAAAAACCCACTTGTCAAATCTAATGTCGTAAAATATTTGGCGCCAGACAGGGAGTCTATGGTTTCACTGATATTAGGCAAGGGGTAGTTGTCACTTAAGATTTTTTTGTTGAGGCGGCGGAAATCGCACGCGAGCCGAAAAGAGCCGTCAGCTTTTTTTACTAAAATAACTGGGGATGCGTAATTAGAATTTGACGGGACCAAAATATTTGCCTCCATTAAGGTATTGATTTGCTGATCCATTTCAGCACGAAGGTTGTATGGTACACGATACGGACTACACTTAACCGGCACATTATCAGCTACTCTGATGTTGTGCATCACCGTATCGCAACCGGGAAGATCGAGCACCGACGCTGCAAAAACATCTTTGTTTTTCTCTAAAAAGGTTTTAACTCGCGCTTTTAAGTTTTCATCCAAATGTTCAAGATTAAATTTTGTGCTCCATTCTAAATTAATTTGATCAACATCCCCAACCTCGGTAACTTCTGCACAATGAGAGGTCTCCTCTAGACTCTCGAAAATTGGTTCCATAAAACCCACATGCGCATTTTTGTTGATATGTACAGGGGAGTCACTAACATTAATTATTTTAACTACTAACTCATTCATATTATTTGGGCAAACCGCATTTCCAATTAACGCAGCATCTGCAATTACTCTGTTTGGATACAAAAACACTAAGTCTGAAGAAAAATTATTAATACCCTGAGATTTTACATTTACAAACATTTCAGACCTAGCCGGGACAACATACTTGCTTTTCGCATAAATATTTACAGGTTTATACAGAGTTTCACAAAAATTTACAGACTCAAACTGATTTGCCATAAAATTTACTTCAAATTCCCCATTCTCCAATATTTTATTTTTAAAATCCATCTTAATACCATTTTTGATGAGCCATGGGACACCCAAGATGATTTGAAAATTTGGCGACAAAGCGCCGTCACTAATAATGAAAGACTCCTCAAATGCCTTTTCACCCAAATTAAATTTTATATTGCACTTGTTCCTCAAGGCTACCTCGCCCCCTAACAAGGATCTCAATCCCACAGAACATGGTTGTTTATTTACACTGATCCCCTCTAAAGTATGTTCTGAGATCAAATTACAAGATGAACCCGAGTCAACCAAAGCGCAGTAGTTATGCTGGTTAAAGTTAAATTCGATTATAGGAAGTTTTCCCTGAACCCCTTTTGACCAATTGCTAAAAGACACCTCCCTAGTATTGGGCAGTAAATTTTCATCAAGAGGGTCTCTCACCTCTGCCCTGCTCGGCGAGACCCCTATTAGTTTAAATACCCATTACTGTCATTTTGCTGCCCCCTATTATCCTGCACTCCACCACTGTATCCACCTCTACCACTTGTCTTCCTATCCTCTCTGTTATTTCGCGGACGCCTGGGAAGTTGGCACTCCCTGCTATAATGCCCTTTGTAGCCGCAATTGTAACATGTGACCTCACTTTTACTTCGCCGGGTTGGTCTAATATTTTCTTGCGAAGGCCTGGACAGATTTTTTGACTCTAAATTTTGCACTTTAGTGCTAAGTTTCGAAATTTGGTCGGTGAGATCCGCGATAATGCTTGTGAGGCTGCTTAGCTGTTGCGCTTGTGCCTCCGACGCAGTTTGCTGCGCACAGGACTGAGCTGCACAAGCCAGCTCAAATTCTTGGGGTGAATGCTGAATTTGCACCGCCTTAAATGCCTTTTCCTCCGCCAAAGCGACCGCCTCAAGTTCCTCAATAGTTACTGGCGCCCTGGCAACAACTCCGCGCCTAATTTCAGGTCTCAAATTATTCATCAGCATAGCCATTAACCACTCATTTTCGGTGTCAGTCCAACTAGTCTCAGGAATTTTCTGAGCCTTGACAATTTGACGAGCTTTACACCGCGCACTCGCGATAAAATCGGCGACCGGCGTTTTGTCATCCTGCATGACATTCCAAAAAGACTTGAAAATTTCACCTATATCCTTTTTCTCCCCGAACCTGTCCTTCAAAAATTTTTCGAAGTCACCAAAAGTTTTGATTTTGTCCTGGTGTGTCTTAAACACCCGCAGGGCTGAACCAGCCAATCTCTGAGATGCGGCGAAGACATAGTCTTCCGGCTTCCAAAGTAAAAATGTAGCAATTTCCTTAACTTTTGCCAAAAAGTCATTTACACTAAAATTAGGGTCACCTCCAGTGAAAATTGGTATAAACGACAATTTATCTAAAAGAATTCCCCTTCTCTGGGACGTAACGATTTCAGGGTCCTGTGCAACAATTGCACCGACCAAACCTTTTGGGCCATTTGTGTTAGTCGGCCCACCTGCCCCACCTTGATCTGTACTTTCCTCTACAACCATTTTTTTTTTTTTTTTACCACAACAAGAAAAAAAATATTAACCTAAACCAAAATTACTAATACCATAAAATTTATAAAAACACAGTTGGTAGCTGTCATCAAATGTCTCTAATAATTAACTGCAGCTTAGCTTCAAATAAAGTCCTAGCAATTGTATTTTTCACACAAGTATGTATAGTCCATACAACTTTTACAATAGCACACAAAAAAAAAATTTTTTACTATGTAAGATAATTTGCAACTTAAAAACAATTTTTTTTTTTTTTCTTTCATAAATCTTGTGTAAAATACAGACTACTTTGTTGTAAAAAGTGTAAACAACATTATTTGTATATAAATTAATAAGAATATGTATATGTGTATATATATATATCTAGTGGCAATTTCAAAATACAAACGCAAAATTGCAAAATAAAATTTACACCAAAAAACACCTTCAATTTAACTCTAAAAAAAGAACTACGGGATAAGAAAAAAAATTTTTAACTTCTACCCAAGGAGACCAAAATTTCAATCATAACTCCTATCTCCTCTTTTTTTTTTTCTTTGTTTAATTTGTTGTCTCACAAAAAGCTCAAAATTTCACAAAAATTTTCCAAAAAAAAAAATTTCTTTTCTACAAAAAAAACATTCCTAAATTCCATAAAAGAGGCAGACACCTCACATATAATTTGTTTTGAAATTACCACCCATAAATTATAAAATGTAGTTCACAAGGTAAAAATACAGTATATTTATCAAAAATGTGAAAGAATGTGTGTATATCAAAAAGTAGCAAAATAATGTATATATATGAAAATTTTTAAAGATAACAGAAGAAATATGTATGTGTATAGACAAAAAAAAACCAAAATACTATATGCATATATCACCATTGTCAACAAAACCAAAAAAAAAATTTTATAAAGGAGGGATTTTTATCTTACTTCCAAGCCAATTTTTTTTTTTATACAAAATTTGAAAATTTTTCACATACATTGCTCATACCCTATTTTCAATGTGTGAAACATCCCCAGAAATTTTCTATTCCCAGACAATTAATAGCATTTACTTAAATATAAAAATTCCTCCTTAACACAATTTACACACATGTAAGTTAATAACATCCAAAATAATTTTTTTTTTTTTTTTTTTAAATATATGAGACAGTTATATTCAAGAAATTTTTCAGATTATTGATAGTGAAAAAAGGGAGTGGTAACTCACCACCGATGACCTCATCAAGTAAACTACCGCCCAAGGCATTTTCATCAACATTAGATTCTATGGTCATTTGTGTATCTCTTACAGTCACTTCTCTCCCCAGGGACAGCATGGCACATAGAAATTGAAACAAAAAAAAACACATATAAGAATACAAATAATCATATATACCACAAATAAGAGAGCTAATTAAAAAAAAAAACGACTTTAACAAAAATTTTGAAGGAAAGAAGAAAGAACCCTACAAAGCACTAAAAAAAATTCCCTTACATTTTCCCAGAGGCACCATTTATTATGATCAATATTTACTTTCATATTATTTAAATTATTAACTTATTAACTTTCATATTAATTTCACTTATTAGCATTAAATTTTTACAAACAGATCGTATAGTGTTTAGAATAATTTTTTTTTTATTAATTTAGTACAAAACGTTTACAAGTACTCATTAGTCACCCAAAATACCTAACTTAGCATTTTAAGTCCAGCTATATTGAAAATTTTTGAATTAAATTTTCACTTCCCACAAAATAAAAAAAAAATAAACCCTATGGACTAACATTCAACCAAAGAATTAACTCTTAATTTAGTTTACCCCTTTTTTTTTTTGTATATTACAAGGCTCTAATGAGTACCAGAATTCCCAACCCAGCTCGAAAGGAAACAATAATTTCCTATAAGAAAATTTTCACTTTTCATTTCTTTTAGTCCCCCAAAGATTAATCCTGAATTATCAAAACAAAAACCCATATTTTTTTTTTTTTAAAGTAAGTTTCAATTAACACAGTAACAGGAAGGTAATATCTAAATAAAAACATACAAGTAGAAATTAGCTTTTAAAACTGAAATAGTTTTATTTTTGAAGTAGAATTTTGATTTACACGCATCATATATTTCAATCATTAATTAATGTAGTCACAATCAAAGTACAAAGGTATACTCTTTATAACATATAACACCTTCTAACAAATACTAAACACTGACGCGGGCAAGGCAGTGATATATATATATTTTTTTTCTTTCTCTAAAACATATCTCAAAGTTTTATACTGATTTCACAAAACATAGAAGATGTATATAAATGATAATTTCACACATTTTTAAGTAGTTACGAAGAAAAGGGATTAAAGCAAAATGAACAAAAATACTACTTAACAGGCTGCCAGGAGGAGTCACATTACCTCCATTTCTCTAGGTTTTCCAGACTCACGATTTATCAGCCGTCAAGAAGTAGAGCGAAGCAAACTCCTGATCTACAAAATCTATTCAAACATCTAGGCAAGCACTCACTGAAGTCGTCGAGCACTCACAACGTATCGTGATCTTTTTTCATCATTCCACGACGACTTAGCTAAACCTTAGCACGTCTTAGCTCAATTCTTTTCAGGCCACGGAAGCGATGAGGGGGATACCGGTCAGCCATCGATGAGAGGTTCAACATCCCACGAGCAATCCCAGAGAAAAAAGAGACTCCAACAAAGCACAGCGAGTCGTCAGGTAATATCTGCTCAAACTCTCAAGTCGTTTTTTCCTTCGGAGAGGGCCAAAGCCCCTCTCCCTAAAACACAAAGCAAAAACAAAAAAAATCTCTTACAACCACTCGAAAAACCGTATCATTCAAGCTCTTAACAAAAACCAACCTCTGATTCGTTGCCAATCCACTCGGCTAAAAAAAAGAGAGTCTCATTCGCTATAACTACCCCAAAATATCCCCCTTGGTCACTCCCACTAAAAATTAATACGCCCTCATTTAAAAATATTTCTCAAACAAAATACACACGCCCATACAGTCAGCAAAACTTGCACGACCTCAATTCGCCCCCTCAGGTAGACAGGTATTTTAATCTCCGGGAGAATTTTTCCATTTCACTCCCCCACTGTAACCGAGAACTGAACAGCTGAGAGGAACATCTGTGACCGCCACACCCACCACGCTGACCTTCAGCGACCTAAGAAAGACACGTTTCACTCCGCTTGGAAACAAGAAAACATAGAACTGCTGCTCACGGAAGCAATGAATGAAAGAAAGAGAGGGAACACCTCTTTATTGTACGAAAAATGCGAGGGGAAAAGCATCCCTTTTTTTTATTTTTTTGTTTGCTTACAATTCTCAAGAGAAAAAGTATATATACAAAGAATTCTTGACCAAAAATACTTCTCAGAATTGAATATCTTCCTTACCGTGCAATACATGTGATTACAAAGCGTTTTGAAACTAACATAAATATAGCTAAGAAAACCTATCTTTTTTCATTCTTCTTTTTTTTTTTTACAGAATAGAGATTTTAATTATGAAATATTAAAAACGAACAAGCAGTTATAATTCATTATAACAATTCTCAATTAAAGTTTGTAAATTGCAGGCTCTTGAGAATGTACTTTGAAGAATTTCTATCATTAAAATCAATTTTTTAACAGATTCTAGTGCTAATTATGACTATTTATATTGCTAGTAACGTATTTTATTATGTGTTTAATAATTATTTTGTCATAGCATTAAATTTATAAATCCAATACTTTATATATGTAGCCATGTGTAAAATATTTGCAATCAGAAAGATTTTCCTGTACATCGACATAATCGATATTTTGGATGACATTGGATGGGGGGACGAGCGAAGAAATTTAATGCACTAACACATAGTAATGGGGGGGGGGAACAAGCGGGAAAATAAATTTCTACTTTTAAAAAATTAATAATTAAATTATTTCCTACAATATAATATTTTAATGAAAATCAATATATAAAGAAATAGATTTCTTCGTTACTGTAAAAATTACAATAGTTTCTATTTTACTTGCTTTTTTTTTTTTTTTTATCTTTTTATTACTTTTCATACAGTTTAGCATGTGGTACTTGCAAATGAGCATTGATTGTGCGGTCGCTGAAATGATAACCATTTGTGAAGGAGTACAACAGGCGGCCATCGCCACCACTTGCTGGGATAGCAAATCCATACTATGTCCAGGATTCGAACCCGGCCCTACTGTGAGTGAGTTAGGGACGCTAACCACTATAATATACGGGCGACCTTTTACTAATAATATATATAGAATGGTTTTTAGAATAAGAATCTTTTACAAAACTGATTATAAAGGTAGAAACTATACAAAGTACATTGTTAAAGAATCTATAATTCAAAAACTTTAATTGAGAATAACTCGCGCATTTGCCAATAAGATGTGGGCGCATTTGCCGATAAGATGGATATTTTCGTTGTTAGCTCAGTAAGACCTTTTAGATGATATATAACATGTACAAATACCTTTTGAACAGTTGGTGACCCTCACTTGTAAGTTTATTCTGTGAAGAATAACTTTTTGAGTTTTCACGATTTTTTACTTGGAATATTCACATAAATATCTCAATACATTTGGTTTACAAATTATACAAATGAAATTCTCTTAATGCTTGCACATTCGCAGTTAAAATTGCTTTGTAAACATGCTTTCATTTTATTAGACATTTTTTTTTTTAATTCTTAATGCAGTATATTATATCTAATGTTGTATGTGAAATTTCCTAAAAAACTGACTTTCATGTCTGTCCATGTTATAATTAAGAAAGCCCCCCCCCTCCTTTTCTTTTCACATTTTCAACGAAACTTTTTCATCTGCATGGTTATATGTGACAGTTTCATACAAACGAATATGAATAATTAGGAAAAGATTCATAATCACATGTTACAGGCAGATCGCATTTCAAGCTTTACATTTTACAGGGTGATCTTAAACACTCAGTTTTTTCTTTAAATTTTAAGGGCCCCGTTTTTACTTTTGGGGTCAAAACTTTTGCTGAAATATACGAGGCAACATGTTCTTTACATTTCTGAGGTTACAAGATAATTCGCTATAAAATTTGCTAGATATTTTGGCAAAATGCGTAAAATTGAAAGTGCTTGGTTATTTATGTAAATGTATTTTATATTAAGAATTTATTTTTAGATAGTATGTATAAAATTATATTTTTAGAATTTGTTTTTAGATAGTATGTATAAAATTAATTTTTTAAAGAATAGTTATACAAATCAACAACTGTGAGTTTTGTTAAAACGTTTTTAAAAACAGAAGATTTTATATTTAATTTTCGTCATCTTTAATGAGAACTAAATGAAAAAGCTACTTTCATTTGCATAAATCTACCATGTAAAATTAACGTTATATGAATAAACTAACATGCGTTAATAAAGATTGCCTTTTTATTAGGCGTAGTTTAATTTGATTTATTTTACATTAACGTAGCATTAATTAAATTTTGAGAAATTTATTTAATTTCAGTCTTTCTTTCTTTTCTTTCCTTTTTTTTTTTTCTTTCAGTGCACGAACGTTATTTTTGACAAAGTAATGGAATGATAATTGGCAGCAAAATCTTTTAATAAAGCAAGTAAAATAAGCACAATTTTAGCGTCGTTTATTATTAATAGTGAATTTTATTTTAAAAGTAAAAAGACTTAATGAAATCGTTTAGTTTTTCTATTTTCCCCTTTCAATAAAGAATCTAATTTATTTATATAATGTTTAGACAAGTAACAGCGCTTAATACAATATAAGAAAATTAAAGTCTCGGAAGATGTTTATATGAAAGATTTCCTTTAGGATCTAATTAGAATGTTTTCTCTAAAAAAATTAATTTAGTTTAATTTATAACTTATGAATATGAAAGTACCATAAATGCTTATTATCATAGTTAAATAATTAAAAAGGAATAAATGTTTAAATTGTTGCGTTGATTCATAGAAGTTCCAAAATTCGTTTAATTACAATAAGGTAGGTGCTCCAATGATTGGCATGCTCCAGTAATTTTCATCTATCAGGAAATAATTAATAAATAAGAAAAATAATAAAATCATATATTTTACATATAAGAATTTCAACATTTTATGTCAAACCATAGCTTCTTAAACAAGATGCCTCTCGCGTTGCTCGTAAACTTGGCATATTTTACAACATACTGAAAAAATACAGTAATTAACAAACAGCTATGGCCCTGTGTTGAGACATTTTTCAACACAAAAATTTTAACATTTTATTTTGTGATAGCTTTAAATAAAATTGCTATAAAAACTATTTTCTTTGTAAAATTCAACCACATAATATTAATGTGATATGAATCAGCTAACATAATAAAGATAATTTTTTTAACACACGTAATTTAATTTTATTGATTTTACCTTCGCATGGAATTAATCGAATTTTGAACATTTTTTTATTCCATTCATTATATGTAATACATTAACGAAAAGTTCTTGGATTAAAGATAATTAGAAGCAAAAGCTTTTAATAAAGCAAGCAAAACATAATCGATTGAATTTTACTTGAAAAGAGAAATAATAATAATTCCGGTTTTAAGCTTTTTTTTTTTTTTTTTCTTTTTTTTTTTTCTTTTAATAAGAATTCTAATTTATTTCTGTTATGTTAAAAAAAATTAAAGCTTCTAAAGGTGGTTATATGAAAGTTTTCCTTTAGGGCATGATTAAAATTTTTAATAGAAAAAGGAATTTAGTTTAATTCATAACACATGAATATGAACCCGTCAAAATTTTTTATTTTCAAAAACAAGTGATTAAATAGAGAGTTACTGCTTGTATTGTTGACCCAATTTAAAGGAATTTCAAAATTTATTTAATTAAAATTTTCTAATGTAACATAAAATATTTAAAAGGCAACATGATCTTTGAAACGGAATCTATTGGTGTTGTCGCTTTACGGATATTTTTGACCCGGAGACATACCATCATCATAATAGACAATTTGCACGTTTTCTGATTTTATTCTTATATGATAGAAAATGAAAAGGTAAGAAAATACATACATTTTGTTTGTTTGAAATCTAATGACTGATTTGTAACAATTTTAACATCGCACTATTTACTCTATCGAGAAAACGCAGTATAATATATCGTGACGTCACTCTTTATGACAACAAACGGAAGTAATCGTTGTTTACATTCGACTTCTTGCTTTGCTTTGCTTTTTGAATCAGTGAAATTGGTTTCGTATGTTATAATAATGATGGATATTAAAAAATCGTAGTATAAATATTGTATTGTACCACTCTGCACTAATACAACGGCTAATGCTTCTCAAAAGCTATTCTTTAGCGTTCCACAGGATCCTATTAAAAGAAAACCTTGGACAACCGCCATGAAAAGAAAACAGTTGAAAATAATGATAATGGAAAATGGTGATAATGATATTAAAGGATTATAAGATGAAAAAGAAATGCTCATAAATCACATAAACAATTGATAATTACGAAAGTTAATACGAATTGCTGCTTACTAATCAGGCTAACAAAATGTAAACATTGAAGCATCATAAAGTGTGACGTCGGGCAGTGTTTTGAAGTCACATGATTTTTGGTTAATTTTAAAGTTATTTTTTAAATTAATGAGAACTTTTCTTGAATTTTCAATAAACTTTTTGAAATTTATGGGCCAAAAACTACCAGAAAAATAGGATTTTGTTCAAATCCCCCAAATGTGTGCAAATTCCTCATATTAATCATTCACAAAGGAGTAGCACGAGTAGATATGCATAGTTTTTATTGGAAGATATCTTGAAATGTTTCAAATACATTTTTTGGGGCTATAGATTAAAGGTTAAATACTTCGAGTGTATCTTCCTGCTTGAATGATGCATTTTTGCCTAGTTTTTTTCATATGGTGAATAGCGTGTTATTATTTCGACCTGAAACAACTGTTGGACGAATTTTTACAATATATAGTGTTCATACATGAAGGTTTTTATTTATTAAATTAAAAGTTATATGAATTTAATCAGATTAATATTTAGATGTTTCAAACTAAACATTTCGTTATAATTAAAAAATTCTAATTTTTCCTTTTTACAGCTACAACTGCAATAGCTTTTTTTTTTTTTTTTTTTAATTCGTTTACAATTTTAGAAAAAACATAAAAAAAAAAAAAGAAAATCATGGACGTTAACGGGTTAATGTCTAAATTTTAAGGTGCTGTATTTGACACTTTCTGGTGTACTTAAGAAAAATGTGAAAAAGTTTAATGAACATATTTATTTGATATACATTTAAATAGGATGAAGGAGGGGGAGGTAGGCTCTTACCTACCGATTCTCTCAACGCCTTCCCCCTTCGAATATTGTATCTATATTAATAACAGGAGACTTTGCATTGGAATTTTAAAACCCGAATAAACTACTACGTCAGAAACGCCAAAGAAAAATATTTGAGATGCATACAGCTGTTTCGGTAGCCTTAAGCGTACCGTCTTCAGTGCAAAAGGAATTCTGAATCTGGAGAAGTGCTCGTATATATAGGAGAGGGGCCGAATTTAGTTCAACCAATAGGATTACGGGAAAGGTGGGGAGTGTGGCCTATAGGAATTTAGGAATGTTAGCTGTGTAAACAGTAGAAAAATTAAAAAAATGTGGACTGAATGAAAAAATTTTTCCTAAATCCAGTCAAACCATAGCTAAAATTCTCAAACAATATGATTTTAAAATAATATTTTCGCCTTCCAATAAACTCACCTTTTCTCAGTTAAAAGATCCCACTGATATGCATAATTCTTGGGGCACTTATAGTATTTCCTGTCAGTGTGGTTTATCATATATTGGCCAAACTAAACGCAGTCTTAAATTTCGTCTAAAAGAACATATGAATTACGTCCGCAAACAAGAAACCAATAAATCTGCTATATCTGAACATTGCTGGGAGGAAAATCATTTTTGAAATTTAATTCAGCTAAAATAATTTGCAGACCTAAATCCATTCATGAACTCGATTTCTTTGAAGCTTTCCATATTTAAAAAAATTTTAAAAACCTTGTAAACTATGATTTCGCTGTTCCCTATTTGTCTGATTGTTGGAAATTTTACATTCAGTCCACATTTTCTTAATTTTTCTACTGTTTACACAGCTAACATTCCTAAATTTCTATTGGCCACACTCCCCACCTTTCCCATAATCCTATTGGTTGAACTAAATTCGGTACCTCTCCTATATATACGGGCACTTCTCCAGATTCAGAATTCTTTTGCACTGAAGACGGCACGCTTAAGGCTACCGAAATAGCTGTATGCATCTCAAAAAATTTTCTTTGGCGTTTCTTACGTAGTAGCAAAGCGAGTACAATATTAAGCGGCACAGCATAATACAAAATAATGTCCGCTTACTGCAGCGCCAATTGCTATTAGCGGTCGGGCGGCAAATAAAAACAATCGTTGGAAAGGATTGCGATTCAGCCAAAACGTGTACCACATTTGGCAAGTTAGCTTTTTCTTAAATCGCCAAGGTTTAATCGCCAATTTTGTTTGTTGTTTTTCTCGGACCTCGGTTTCTTGTTGCTTGTTGTGTGAGACGGAAGAAGAAGAGTCTGTTCAAGCGTACAAATTTGATGTATACGCCGTAGAAAAAATTCTGGAATAAAGTTGAACTTTAACAACAAAGTTTAATTTTAGGAAAACGTAAACAAATGATAAAAAGCTTGCTTTGATAGAAAGATTGTTTAGTATGATGGTTTTTAAATGCAAAATTATGAATTAACACCATTTAAAAACATATTAGAATATTTGAGATACATGAAAACTTTTAGTAGATTTAATAAGAATAAATCAGTTTTAGATGAGGTTCCGTTTTCAAATGGAATATTTTTAAAAATAACACATACTTAGTGTTTAGCTAATTTTAAAAAGCATTAAATGTAGTTCATTTATCTGTAAAAGTGTTATAAGGTAAAGACACCAGTGCTTGTCACCCTTAAAATCTGCACCAGTGTTTGTCACCCTCACAAAATGCATTTTAAAATAACCGTTAGTTAACATCTATGGCAATCTATGGATTTGAATCCGTACAACAAGCTAGATTCTCCGGTTTTAGGGACTCTTGTGCCGGCTGTTTTAAATTCATAGATGTTAATTAAATGTTTTAACATGTCTTTTGTGAAGGTGACGACCACTGGTGCAGATTTTAAGAGATCACTGATCTCTTTACCTTAAATATTTCTGATTTTGAACATTATAATAATAAAATATTACTATTACCAGAATTTCACCGAATATTCGGTTCGGCCAAATATGCCTATAAACCGATATGCGACCAAATAGTGGAATTAAATTTAAAATTAAGTTAAAATATTAAAATTGGTAAAAATTTTTTCGTCATATAAAATTATTATTATTATTATTGAAGTGAAAACTTCTTTAGGCGCGTTGAACACTTTTGGGTGAACACAAATCATTGAGCTTCCGTCATCGTCAGCTAACGCTTTCCATTTGAAGTGAAAACCTTTGGGTGAACAAAAATCATTGAACTCGCATCATCGTCAGCAAACGCTTTCCATCCTTGTATGATACAAATAATGTATCATACAATTAACGTGCTATTGTGAAGTGTTAATAATTATGTACTGTATATTGTTTTAAAATCTGGTGCGGCTCTACACGACTTCTTTCATCTCCGGGTACTGTCTCTATTGCAGTTAGACCTCACTAAATCGTGAGAAAGCCCAAAGCTGCCATTTTTCTCACGTTTTTACAATCTGGTGCGGCTCTACACGACTTCCCTCATCTCCAGACACTGTCTCTTAAAGATTGCAGCCGGAAACGTTGCAGTTAGACCTTACAAAACCGTAAGAAAGGCCAAAGCCGCAATTTTTCTCACGTTTTTTACAATCTGGTGCGGCTCTACACGACTTCTCTCCTCTCCGGACACTGTCTCTATTGCAGTTAGACCTCACAAAACAGTGAGAAAGGCCAAAGCTGCCATTTTTCTCACGTTTTTACAATCGGGTGCGGCTCTACACGACTTCCCTCATCTCCGGACACTGTCTCTTAAAGATTGCAGCCGGAAACGTTGCAGTTAGACTTCACAGAACCATGAGAAAGACCAAAGCCGCCATTTTTCTCACGTTTTCAAAATCTGGTGCGGCTCTACACGACTTCTCTCATCTCCGGACACTGTCTCTTAAAGATTGCAGCCGGAAACGTTGCAGTTAGTCCTCACAGAACCGTGATAATGGCAAAAGCCTCAATTTTTCTCACGTTTTTACAATCTGGTGCGGCTCTGCACGACTTCTCTCATCTCCGGACACTGTCTTTATTCCAGTTAGACCTCAGAAAACCGTAAGAAAGGCCAAAGCCGCCATTTTTCTCACGTTTTTACAATCTGGTGCGGTTTCACACGACTTCTGTCATCTCCGGCCACTATCTCTTAAAGACTGCAGCCGGAAACGTTGCAGTTAGACCTCACAAAACTGAGAGAAAGGCCAAAGCCGCCATTTTTCTCAAGTTTTTACAATCTGGTGCGGCTCTACACGAATTCTCTCATCTGCGGACACTGTCTCTATTGCAGTTAGACCTCACAAAACCGTGAAAAAAGGCCAAAGCCACCATTTTTCTCACGTTTTTACAATCTGGTGCGGCTCTACACGACTTCTCTCATCTCCGGACACTGTTTCTATTGCAGTTAGCGCATTAAATAAAATTTTAATATAATTTTTGTTGTAGTAGTTTATATTAATGAATAAAAAAACACTTCATTTAACAGTATTTCCCACACAATAAAATATTTCCTGACGATTCAAGAAATACACACGTAATTATTTACGTTTTCACTTCTGTCGGCACTCCCGAAGTGCAACTGTTTTTTATTATTTTATTATCAACAGTTTTATGAATAATGCATTTGAATTAGAAAAATTACAGAACAATAATTTATTTAGTCTTCATTTCATTACTAGTCAAAAAAAAAAAAAAAATATATATATATATATATGTATATATATATATTTCACATACAACTTTTTCTGTAAGATTTTTTTAAAGTAACAAAAGATTTATATTATTTGAGTTTTTAAAAACATAATAAACTCACAAAAATATACTATATGTATGTGTAGCCTTGTTCTTGTATCTTGTAGTTTTTCAAATATGATATTTATCAAAGGTCCGTTTTCAAGAGATAAAAAAAAAATGTAGAGAATCTTTGTTTATTGATTAAAAAAAAAATGTGAAGAGTTCTTTTTCAGGATAAAAAGTTTTGTGAAAGGTCCTTCATCAGGATATAGAATTTTGCAAAATGTCCTTTAACAGACCCAGTTTTACAGACTCTAGAATGACCCCTGATACACTCACAAGTGCAAGTTTTCATATAAATTAGATCAATTTTTTACTTTCTTCTATATGTAATATAGAGAAAGTATTGGATTTGCGAAAATTTTCGACCTCCCTTTTTTGATGGATCTACACGTTTTGGGATGTCCTGAACACGAATTGATAGTTTTCAGAAAATGTCTGTCTGTCTGTATCATTTTTTTGTGGACGCTGTATCTCACGAACCAATGAATGAAATTTAACCAAACTTGGTATTTAGTTACACCCTGACATGAACTGGTGCTGATTAGATTTGGGGATCAATAGCTCAACAGGTGGCGTTGTGATCGCATTTTTTGCAAATTTTTAGCATGGCAGCATAGGACAAAATTCCGTATAAATGGGCATAATGAGAGTTATTTTAAATTTGTGATTGTAAAATTAATATGAATTATTGATAATAGTAGTAGTTAACTATGAAAAAAATTTTGTGCATGGGGGGGCATCGCTTCCCCCCTGGGGGGGAAATACCCCACCGGGGGGGGGGTAATTTTCAAGATGGGTGTCTTTCGAAAGATCTCGTCAATACCTTTAAAACGAATGGTTAACTATAAATCTGTGACAATTTGAAACAAAGTTATCGATTTTTTTACTTTTAACGAAAAAAAAAAACCTTAGAATTTTTTTTTTTTTTTTAGCGAAATTTAACCAAACTTGGTATTTAGTTGGTCCCCGACATAAAGGGCTGCTGATTACATTTGGGGATCAATAGCTCAACAGGTGGCGCTGTGATCGCATTTTTTCTAAATTTTTAACATGGCAGTATAGGACAAAATTTTGTATAAATGTACATAATGAGAGTTATTTTTAACTTGTTATTGTAAAATTAATATGAGTTATTGATAATAGTAATAGTTAACTAAGAAAAAAATTCTGTGCATGTGGGGGCATCGCTTCCCCCCCCTGGGGGGGAAATACCCCACCGGGGGGGGTAATTTTCAAGATGGGTATCTTTCGAAAGATCTCGTCAGCACCTTTAAAACGAATGGTTGAACTATAAATCTGTGATAATTTAAAACAAAGTTATCGATTTTTTTTTACTTTTAACGAAAAAAAAAAAAAAAAAAAATCGTAATTAAAAAAAAAAAAATTAGGAAAAAAATCGTATTTATTTTTTTTTATTTTTTTAATATTGAGAATAAAATGAACTTTTTTTTAAATATTTAGTGTTATACTACTTCTCTAATATGGAAATCGCCTGCATTATCATGTAAGATAATTCTTTTTAAATAATAATTTAAATAAATTATTTTTACTGAGTGAATTTGTATAGGAAAATATAGAAGAAAGTCATGTGGTGGCCACAACATACTAGTTATTGAGTGAAGTTACTTTTTCTTAACACAGACTATCCCTTAATTAACACATATACGTAGTGAGAGAGAGAATTTTAAATCTTTTTTTTTTTTTTTTTTTTTAATTTTCCTGATATGAGGAGCAAACACTCAAACATTGTTTTCTCAAAAAAAAAAAAAAATAATAATAATAATAATAAATAAAATAAAATAAATAATAATAATAATAATAATTGAAAAAGAAAAAGAAATGTATATGATTTAGTGATTTTACTTAACATAAACATTTTACTCAACATAAAATATTATGTCAACATGTCTTTCAAGATATGTTTACATATGTGCCTAGTAACTAGCAATACATCTAAACAAATGATAATTAGGGTTTAAGTTTAGTTATTTTTTAATTTATTAGTTTTTTGGGTATTCTGAAAAATTGTATCCGAAAGATCAAACATTATTTGAATTTTTTCTCCTCATATCTAATTATATACATAATTTCTAATTTTTACACACATTAATCATTCTTTTCTTTTAGCTTTTTCTAACTAATGTAATGTAATTCTGTTTTCTTTTAGAAAAAAAAAAAAAAAGTTTTCATTTAAAAGATTACAAAAGACATAGGAAATAAGAATCAAGAACATGCTCTGGTTGATCTTTTAAAAAGTGCATCTTGATTTATAAGTATCAAAATGCACTTTTTTTTTTTTTTAATCCTCATTACATTAAATAATTAAATTGTTTCTTTAAAAGTTTCTTAAGTATTATCTAAAACACACTTCCATTTTTTTTCCTTTAGCCTTCTGCATATCACGTATTTTAATATTTTTATTAAAGACTTGTACTTACATTTTTTCATCTGACAAAGGGTTGTGCCTGTGTTGTAACTTCAAACTGAAGCAATTGTGAAATTTTAAGATTTGGCTGGGTTGTACCCTATGGGTTTTTTTCTTTTTTTTTTTTTTTTCTAAAAACCCCTCAATTTTATTCACTTTTCGGTTTAAAATCAATTAAAAAATTAGGATTATATAAATGTATTGAATTAAACTGCGGGTAGCGTAATAGATGGGGCATTTCACTCTGTCACTGCTTTCAAACAATCAAAATTCTCTTAATATGACTGTAGTATGCTTTGTATTAAAAATTTATGATAAATACATAATAGAGAACTGAGCAGATTCCACCTTTACAAACTAGTTCACTTTTGTAAGAATTTGATAAAATAAATTAAAATACTAAGGTATTGAAACTTAATTGATTTTGAGTATTAAATAAAATAGTTTGTTTTGCTAATTACTTATAAAATAAACAGTTTACATGCAAAATGAGATTTATTTTGAGTGTTGAGTATTCTTACAAATGTAAGATTTGGCATTATATTCAGATGCTTAGGGCAATAATGTTACAACCAAAAACTAGCTAATATAATAGATATCTGCTGCGTTCCCCATGATATATTTATTCTAAGATATAATTACTATAGAACATGCTACATTAATGTTTAGAGCTATGAACTCTGTTGATGAACGTTTTCCAGTCAGAGACAGAAATGCCCCATTAACTAGGCTACCACTTCATCAGCTTTGATACATTTAACTTATACAGATTTGCTGTTTAATCTTATGGATATCAATTTTTTATTTAACTTTTCATGTAATAATTCTTAACTGTCTGACATGAATTGATGTTAATAAAGATCGTTATACGATGACGCAGGTTTCGATATAATAAATATAGATTTCTATAAACACTGAATGACACTTTTAAATAATTTGACCAAACTAATTCATTGGTCATTTCATTTCAATTCATAATGATCATTAATCACTGGCATACAATTAATATGAAAGTACTAAAATTTTTAAAGTTTTGAATAAAAATGTTAGCTATCTCTTAAAAATTAAAGTTATCCAAAAATATGTAAACATATAGCCAGAAGAAAAATAAATGTTTAATTTTAAAACATCCTATAGGTACTCTCATATAATTCTTAAAAAAAAAAAAAAAAAATCTGAAAGAACCCTTTCCCTTTTCTCCTTTAAAAACCTCCAGAAAAAAAAAAAAAAAAAAAAAAAAAAAAGACCACATTTTCTTAAAAAATAAATAAAAATAATAATAATAAATAAATAAAATAATTCTTTTTTTCAGGTTCTATGTGGAGAAATATGTGAAAAAAAAAAAAAAAAAAAAAAAACTAATCCATTTGGGTTTTTTTGTAATATATATGTATTATTACACACACACATCAGGCTTTATGTCTTTTTTCCAATTATGTTACTACATTAGTTTCTTTAACATATTTTTAACTATACTCACCTTAATCACTCTTGTCTTAAGTCGTGTGTAATTTGTATATTTCTTCTTCCTTTTTTCTTTTGTTGCTATATTTGAACCTACTTTTTATACTATATGAAGCATTGTAACATTGCTTCAACTCAAAACAATTATTTTGAATTTTTCCATTTTAAGGTATTGGATTATCAAATTTATTACTTTTAACTATTACAAATACTAATTACTTTTCTCTTTAGTCTTATGTAGTTTTTTTAAAGAAAATTATCTTTTTAATGTTGTATTTCTTTTTCTTCACCTGATGAGGAGCTGTGGTGTTATTTCATCACAGAAAATTATTGGGAAATTTTACAATTAACAATATTTGATTTCAAAGCATATTTATTACTTTTAAACAACTTTTTTTAAAGATAAAAAATAAAAAATATATTCAAAAATGCGCATTTTCTTTTCTATTATTTATGTTTATTTGTTAAAATATTTCTTTATAATATCTAAACTATTACTCACCTCAGTCACTCTTCTTAACCTTTTGTAGTTTACGTAATGAAATAATTTTTATTTATAATTATTAAAATGATGGTGCACTTTCAATGCACCAACTATTTTTGTTCCCTTCAAATTTTTGACGAAATAAGTTATTTTTTCATAGTTGAATTCTCCTTACATATTAACATGTGTAAAAATCATGTAATTCATTTTGCAAAAAATTTCATATTTAACCCCCCCCCCTTCTTTTTCTTTTTTTAAAATTAAAAATGAAGATTATGTAAAAATCTGAGAACCTGTTTTCACCTTTAAATGTAGAAAGCATCAAATGAAATTGTTCAAATGAAAAAGATTTTATTTACAATAAAAGTACGTAGAATATTAATTACAATAAAAGTGTTCACATTAAAATACTTACAGTATTAATCACAAGAAAAATATTCATATTATTTACAACTAGTCTCAAATAAAGCTTACATAAATTAACTTCAAATGAGCTACTTTACACTGTGAACTTCCTAGAAAGAAAAGAAATATATATATATATATATATATGGAAAGATAACAGAAATTGCTCAACTAAAATTACAATTTTACTATTTCTAAGAAATAGTGACAGTATTTGAGTGTCAAACAAAATACTGTAATATAAGCTGTGCTTGTGTCGTTGCCCTGATATAAGTTTAAATTAGCATAAATCAAATAAGAGATCATTAAATTAGTTTTCGTAAAAAGAGAGAATAAAAAAAATACAAGCTTAGTTTTGGTTTTATCCAAAATTAAATTTTAAATAAGCTGTCACTTTTTTTGACGGATTCACAAATTTAAAGATTTTTGTGAAACATTAGTACAAATTACAAGATACTGAATTTTAACTGTAAAAAATACTGCAGCAGCTGGAGCTAATTTACTTCAGTTATAACCCACTAATTTTTCATTAACAGTATTTGATAACTACACACCATGTAAAATAATAAGTACAAAATTTTGAATAAACACCATAAAAAAGAAGGTTACTGCTTTGTTTGCCTATTTTATTCACCTGACGAAGGGTTATGTCTTCTTTTGACCCAAAACAATTGTTGCGAGTTTTTGCATTTTATGGTGTTTATTCAAAATTTTGTATTTATTATTTTAATTTTGTACTTATTATTTTTTATTTTAACCGCCAGCTGTGCGATGGTTTTTTATAGCGATGCAAAACAGTTTAAGCTTAGTTTATGTTATAATTATTAGTTTTATCTTATAAACTAACCAGTCACTATTGCTTGAAAAGGTTTCATTAAAATTCACTCTTCATAATATAAATTCAGATAATCTTATTTACTTCTGAATTTCTTTGGAACATTCAAACCTCTGAAAAAAAAAAAACCCTGGTTAAAAATCGTCGTGGATGAAATACCATTTTATTCACTTTTGTCCACAATTAATTATTTGCGAATTGTAAATTAAAAATTGTCTTTATTCTTTCCATATATATATATAAAAAATCCTTTATTAATGTACATACATAATCAATTTATATATTTCAAAATAGACATAAAATCATCAAAATTAACAATATTTAAAAAATAAATATATATATTGGCATTTTTCACAGAGTGGATGGAAAAGTGATATTTAATAATTTCAATTTTAATCCCCCCCCCCCCTCTTCCCCCAGTGCCTTCGGTTACGTTGCCATTTCCTCTCTCATAGTCATAAATATCTTTCAAAACTTGTTATTAAGCATAATAAAATTAAATGGTTTACATTTCTTTCCTGCAGTTTTTAGCTTTCCGAACATACATATGTAAGGAAAGTATTGTAATTTTGTAATCATGATAAAAATTTGAGATGTTGGTATATCTATCTGTTTTGAACTCCCATGTGTTCATTTTTGCAATTTTTATGATGATGTACGTATATGTATGCACATGAGTGAACATGATATCATCTAAACACTTTGCTTCAATGAGCTAAAAGTTGGTAAGTATGTTATAGGTTACTGTAGCACCAGTATATACGTCTTGGAGAATCTAGCTCATACTTTTTTACAAGGACACAAAGAAGAAATATTTATCATTATGGTTTATGAGCTCAAATTACTTAAAGTGTGATAGCGTCTGAATACCTTTTTCGATTTAACTGAAAATTAATATAAATTTTATAGGTCACCTTCGAACAAACTGTAAAATTTATTTTGGTGAATCTTGCACTTTATATATTTTACAGACACGACAAAAATTCAATTGACCTTTAAATTTATATACATGTTATAGGTCTATGTCACATGAACTGTATCGATTTTGGTGAATCTAGTACCAATATTTCATTTCCAGAGACGTACAAAAGAATTTAGATACATAACATTCCATTAAGCAACATGCTATTTGGGAAAACTGATTAAATAGCTTTAATAATTTTCTCTTAACGACTTCTCTTACTTTATTTAAAAACAGTGAATTATTTATGCTCAGAAAGTCGAGTGGAGTCACTTGAGATTTTTACTATTTCTGTTAAAGTTTTTGCATGTTTACCAAATTGGTTATAAATATATATATACAGTATATACACACATTACTATATGCATTACTTTTGTGATAATATATATATATATATATATATTTGGATTGGAAGTAAAATTTTATTTTGTACTTTTTTCATCTACAATTCCAATTACCAATTAATTAATATGTTTACAAAATTATCAAATCATTAAACATAAATTTAATTTTAAAAACCCCTGGATAAAAAATAAAATAAATAACAAGTGATATTGTAAGTAAAATATTAAATAAAAGCTATGCCCTGAAAAGACTTATTGATATAATTTGTAAAAAACATTTAATTTATATTTATTGTTATTTTACCTAGATTAGAAATGTTAAGTAAAATAAAATATTTCTATGTTTAAGTACAAAATGACAAGTAAACATCATAAATTATTTTTAAGATTACAATTATATGTGTATTTGTTTATCATGCTGATCATGGAAAACTAGTATTGAATAGTCTCTTTAAAGGGAGTAGTAGGGTGTTTTGGGGTTAAGTTTTATTCTTCATTTTTAACTGACAACATTATTTACTGAACCTAACTCAGAATTTTGTTTTTCTTTTTAAAGATTTTGGGTATAGCATGAAATAACTTTATATATATATATATATTACTCTAAATATCAAATATATAACACTGCAATGATAGTCAACAACAGATTTACTTTGTTGCATTTGCAAACTATAGATAACTAATGTAATTAACATTTTCTTTATTGACAGTGATTAAAATGAAATCGCACTTTTTATTAATCAAATTATTATTTATACAATAAAACCTTCTTTAAGCTTATAAAAAGCACTCACTTTTTCAGGTCTTTACGAAAACACAGCAATAGTGGAGACGACGAAGTACAGAGAAGACAGAAGACATTCATTTTTTCTCAAAAACATTGTTACTTAAATCAAAAACTGATCCTGAAAAAAAGCAAAGCAAATTAGCAGTTAAAGTTTACATAAGAATAGTGTAACGTTAAATAAAAACAAGTATAAAATAATCGAATATACTGAGCTTTTCATCGTACTGTTCTTCGAATTCGAAGCTGAAATAGCGAGAGCCAAAATATTATTCTAAAAAGAAGAAAAGTAAATCAGCACTGAAAAAAATATATAAACAGCATAAATTGAAAAAAAAAAAAGTTCAAAATAAACAGAAATACTTATCTTTTAATCGTATTTTTTTTAGAATTCCAAACTAAACTAGCGAGAGCCACTATATTCTTCTATCTTCTAAACATCCCGCTGCAAAACAAAACACTGTAGGGTTGCACAGATTTCTTTTTCGACGCCAACAGTGCTTCCGACCAAAGCGAGTACGAATCAAAACAATGTAAGCAAGCCAAGTCGCTGCGCCAAGATTTTTCCGGTAACCATAAAGTGTGACATCGTTTGTTTACATTTGCCGCCCGTAATGGCCGACATTGGGAGGACATCTATCTCCATAGGAGTTGAGCTGCTTACTATTGTACGTGCTTTGCGTAGTAGTTTATTCGGGTTTCAATTGTACCTTTATTATTATAATATTTAACGGTGTTATTTAATTTAATAATTTATTTTAAATTATTCAGTGAATTTTCGCTCACCTACGGTTTGAAACTCAATCTACTTATTTTAAATAGCCTTGTATTTTCTAAATGCATCGTTTAGTGTACTTGAATTATGCACAGAAATAAGTAAAGAAATAACATTGTGACTCAATTAGAAATACTCTTTGAGTATAATCTCTTAATACTCCAACCAGAGTATTAAGGGAACGTGGAACCTTTCACTTGGCTCCATTGTAGGTTTGATATAAATATTTACATTTACATTTAATTTTTATAATATGAACTATATTAGATTTGTTCATTAAATCCCAAATTCAAGCAACAATTTTTATAGTTTTTTACAGATTTGAAATCTTTAAATTTCATTTTTTCAGTTTGCATTTTTTCCGAAATTCATGATTTCAAAATACTAAAACTTCTACAGATATTAAAAAAAAAAAAAAAAATCTTAATATTATTTTTGGATGTTTAGTAGAACCTACTTTAAAGAATTAGGGATGGATTTTGCAATATCTTTAAAAGAAAACATATTAAAAATAAAATTATAGCAAAAATCATGTATTATTTGCATATTTTTACATTGACATGCACTTTTTAATTTTTTTTCTTAGAAACTAATCAATAAGTTTCAAAACTCATCCCTAATTCTTTTAAGTAAATTCTATGAAACATTAAAAATTAATATCAAGTCTTTTCTTAAATATCTGTAGTAGTTTTATCATTTTGAAAATCTTAATTTGAAAAAAAAAAAAAATTCTATATAAAACTTTCAGTTGTAGGAATTCAAATGTGCCAAGTTCTCTTAATATATCGAAAATCGTTTGAATAATCATATATATATATATATATGTGTGTTCAATATAAAACTTACATTTGTGTAAGAAGAAAAGAAAAATAATTTTATTATCTTTATGCAATATGATCATGCAAAATTTGCAAATTTAGAATACCAAGTCTGGATTTCCTGCTGAATTATGCTAATAACAGACTTACATAATTATGCATACAGACACACAGACCCATCACAAAAAAAAAAAAAAAAAAAAAAAAAAAAAAAAAAAAATCTGGTTTTCCGATTCAGGGAATTGTTAAAACATTAAAGTATAACAAAAAGTCAATTTTGAAGATTTTTCAGAAAAAACAATATTTTCTTAAGTGTGTGTAAGTAAGGAAAAATAACGAAAAAGTTCATCTTTCATTTTCCTTTATACCATTCATATTAAATAAACAATGATATCTTAATAGAGTGAAACTTTCTTCAGATAGCTTCAGGTTAATTTAATTTACATTATCTAAGAGGGTACTAATCAAATTGCTAGAAATTTCAATTGAATTTTCCGTTTAGTTGCTCTAATGCTATCCTCTGGAAAATATCTAATAAAAAATTATTAAATATAAAACCTTTTAATAAAGTAAATAAGACATGGGTCTTTTTTTATCCATTCGCTTTAATGGCATTTTATCAGTAATATATGTGTTGGTTATTATTTTTCTTACTTTACTTAATAAGCATATTAATTTAGGTATTTAATGCCCGAAATTTTAAAGTTCGCGGTGTTGCAAAAAGTTAACTCTAGGTTCCTTTTAGATCACTAACGTCATTTAGTCCTTATCGCTGGGCACTATATTTAAATTTAATATATTAGGTTAGGGTATATATATTTAATTTAATTATCTCAAAATTCCATATCACTTATTAATACAAAAATCTCAAAAAAATCAAAAGGTTCATTGAAATTGTTTAAAACCTTAACTTATGCCAAAGCTGCTTTCGGCAGTGTCTTTCTCACACGTACATGTCATGATGAGTTCAGGTTCCCAATGCCTGTTGCAATGCCGCCTTATCAAGTACGCTTCGTGAATAAAAAAAAATATCGTGTTCACACACGAGCCCACGTTAGGTCCTCATTGCCAGCATCAACGCCCTATCCAGGCACGCAGCACGCGCCAATTTTTATCCCACTTTTAATGTTACAGTCCTGAAAGTAATTGCAATCAATTCTCACTCGCTAAAATCATAGAAACACAAATTGACTAGCCCCCTATCACTATTTTAAAGTTTTAAAAATACAGTTCCCGCCACTTATTAAAATCACATTCGTTCTGAGGCAAATTGATTTTATTAAGCGGCTGATTTTTATATCCGGCGGAAGTTCCTACACTTAAGTTAAAGGTATTACATCCCTGAATTTGGAAATAAACTTCAAAAGGTGACGAACAATGAAGTTAGTAAACAATATTAATTAATTTTTGATAGATAATTAATTAATTAATTCTTCGATATAAATAAATTGAATGCATTCCAAGTTTCCATGCACTTTCGTTTCAGGAAAATTATCATTACTTTACCAAAAGTTCACGTTGTTCTTATAAATTTAAAATGTTTTCGTTTAAACCTCATGAATTTTAGTAATTTTAAAATAAGATCTAGAAATTGCTTTTTAATAATTAGGAATTATAAAATATATATCATTACAAATCAAATTTGTAACTTATTGCTCTGTTTTGAAGAATATGTTCCTTGAAGTTATAACGGAGATAATTGGTGGGCGTGTTTAATTTGTAATTATGCAGCAAATATAAAATCTTCGACAATGAGCGACAACGGAGGGATTGTTGTGCTTTAATTTCTTTTCTTATTTAAAAAAAAAAAAAAAAAAAAAAAAAAAAAAGTAGTGTGCATATAAAGGATATTTTTTGCTGCTGAGAAGATATTTTTGAGTTTATTACAGGCGATGCTGATTTTATTAACCCCTTAACGCGCGGTGTCCTCGCTGCGAGGACGTAAAATTTAAGATCCAGCTGCAAAAATTCATCCCGGAAATTTTTTAGCAAAAATTCGCGTTTATAACATATCAGAAAAGACCGGTTTTTTAAACCTTAAAATTTAAAATTTCTTTTAGTTTAGTTTAGTTCATGAATTCCGGTGGCAGTATAATTTAAATGTTTAAAATTGTCTTGCGCCGCAAAGGGTTAAGCAGCGGTTTTAAAAGTAATTTGTATTGATTTGCTTCCGGTTCTGGAAATTTGATCTGATTAAGCGGCTGATTTTATTAACCAGTGAATTTATTAAGCGGCGGTTGCTGTGTTAATTGCATTTACAGTAAGTATAGAAATATCTTTAATCAGTCCTAATCTTCACCGTGTCAGTTTTCTAATTTTCTGATTTTCCTCATTTAAAATCATAAGAAAAATTTCAGAAATTTTCTCAAATACATAAGTTGCTAAAACTTTAATTATGATGGGAAACTAATACATCTGCCTAAAATTACTAACTTTAATATTTTATGAAGCTAACAGCACTTTAATAAAATAATAATAATAATATATTAAGCATAATTAAAGGTAAGATTATACTTAAAATCTATATTTACATTTATCTATTCTTACCTTTATTACCTTTATCTATGCTTACAATCTTACAAAGACTGTAGGCATATGCTTTCAATCTATATATAAAAAAGTGAAATACCATTGATTCTCTCATTCATTCATCGATTTATCTATCAACGTTGAGTTTAAACCATTGAATCTAAAAACAAGCCATTTGGACAAAAGCTTCCTTTCTCCCACCAGGCTGTCCTCGTATTTTGGTAGACGTGAGGTGCAGGATTCTTTGGTCACGCTCGTCGGCCAAGACCCCTTAGAAAGACCCCCATGGAGCACACTCCCCTTTTAGTCCTAGGACCTCGGCTCGTCTTTAATCTTATTATCATACCATAACAGAAGCTTCCTTTCATGACTTAGGAGCTAACTAAGAACGGATTTAACGAAACTTAACCCTTAAGGGGTTGAAAAGGATTGACTAAAAATTTTTTTTATAAATTTTTGCCGTATCTTCATAGTGGTTTTCAACAGAAGCTTGAAATGTCTCCTCATCGGCCCTAATAGAGATAAAAGATGACGATTTGTTAAATTTTCGATTGACCCTTAAGGAGATAAAAGGGGGGGTGTCCAGCATTTCTAACCGTTCTTCGCACGTGGAAAATCACAGTGGTTTCCTGTGGAAATTTGAAGCTTGAGTTGAAAACTTCAATTTGAAACTTAAACAAAATATTTCCTTTTAGGCTCTAATTAAGTGAAAGATCTTCCGAAATTTAAAAGGAGTGAAATGTCTATTATTTCTACTCATTCTTCTTATGTAGAAAATCGCAGTGGTAACAGATTTTCGATAGATTAGAACAAAGCTTGGTCGACATTAGAATTAAAAATAAGGAATCTCTTGCCAACGGGTCCAATTAATTTGCTTTGCTTACAATGCTTCTTTTAAAACTATTTTCCCCGTGCAAAGAACGGGTAGAACTGCTCGTTATAAATAAAACCTTAGTGAGCAAGCACCCCAAATTGTGGAAATGGTTGATAAACACAACCCTTCAAACAACCACTTACTACAACCACGGTAAACTCCACGATTTCCTCGACATGGAGAACAATGTGCAGCAACAAATTCTCCAGCAACAATTATACAGAAAATTTCGAACGACAAAATAGACGAGCGCTAACTGGATTCGAACCCGGCTCCTCCCATCCACCAGCTTTAAGGTGGTTGTAGTGGTGGTGACATTGTAGGAGTTAAAAGCCTTCTCTAGTGTACTAGGACTGGATGAGATGCCCTTCATAGTGGCTTTTCTAAGGAATCCTAGGCCGTGTTAATTTGAATTTCGAGAGACCGTCGATGTAGTGTGGTATAGGTATTAATACCGATTGACTACACGATGTTCCTAAGATTGAATGGAGGCCTTCATAGGGCCCTTTCTAAAGGGATCCTAGCTCATATTTACGTGTGATTTGAAAAGAACCACGAAAAAGTCCAAATGGCTTGGTCAACGAGCGCAACCTGGAATTGAACCCGACAATTTCTATCAATCAGTTTCGCTAGCAGAACATCTCGGTGACAAGCAAGACAAGGAAACATCAAAAAATAAGAAATTCTATATCGACGAGCGAGATTTAGATCAGAATGCAACGCCTCCGTCACTCAGCTTTGAGAACAGAACTTCTTGGTCGCTGTTAGGGCAAGATAGACAAAAAAGTGGTCTTTTTTGCTTAATTATAATTTTGTTTTTTAAATAGTTAATTGAGAAGCATTTATAGACTTTTCTGAATTCATTTACCAGAAGCAAGAATCTGAATAAGGATTTTCTAAAATTAAAATTAGTTTCCTTCAATTATGATTACTATTCTTCCCTGCATAAAATATTTAATATCTTAATCACAATTCGAAAGAAGTGAAATTAGAATAATTTTTAATTACTGATATTTTTCGTATAAAAATATACATTAAAGCTATAAGCAGATGCCGCTAGGAGTAAAAAATATCTATGATAATCTGGAAAAAGTGCTAGCTATAAAAATCAATTGAACGTTATTTTTCTTTTGTGATTGTGTGTGTGTGTGTTTGGGTTATGACAACAAACAAATTAATTTTATGACTGTCTAATGAAAGATGATTGCTTTTATCTTACAAGGAAACATTCAAAAGGTGTCATCTTCAAAAAGTATTGAGAAAAATATATGTGATTCTACTTTTCATAAAACACCAGAAAATGAAAAAAAAAATATTGGCTGAAATTAATTACCGCGACCACAAAAAAATATCAGAATTAAGCACATTTGGCGATTTAGCGCTGTTAGGCGATAAGTTTGCTCGCACCGAGATTGCCGTGTACGAACAGAACCGTGTTTTGCTTTTCCTCCAAGTACTCAAAATCAATCGCCTATCAGTGTGAAATTGCCAAATATGCTTAATTTTGATAATTTCTTGTGGTCGCTGTAATTAATTTCAGCCGATAATTTTTTCATTTTCTGGTGTTTTAAGAAGAGTGGAAACAAATATATATTTTTTTCAATATTTTTTGAAGATGACACCTTTTGAATGGTTCCTTGTTAATCAAATTCTAATCCACATTTTTAATTCTCAAGATTTTACTTTCCTTCTTTTTTTCTGCTTTACTCGTTATGAGAGTGAGATACTACATTTCTCGGTGGTAGATGGCAGCACTACACAATTCTATTTTAACTGCTTTTGTACACCTATGATCAATCACTGCCCACTGTTTACTGGATTATTTTGATTTTGAAATTAAATCAGCTAGATGAAAATCCCCCCCCCCTATTATTAGAGCCTCTTATGCTCTTTTCTTTCTTCCCATGAGCCTGATTAAAACGTTACATAGCACTTAATTATTGAACTTCTGGGATTGGACAAAAGAATATTCATTCTATTTTTACAAGTAATATATGAGCTTTATTATTTTATATTAAATGCAGCTCCTCCAGTAGCTGAGCGGTTCTGAGTTCAAAGCTGGTAGACGGGAAGTGTCGGGTTCGATTCCAAGTCGACCTAGCCGGTCGGAATTTTCTATGAACTTCGTATAAATACTGGCTAGGACTCTCCCAAGTGGAAGCCATTCTACATATAGGCCTATGACCCTAGTATAGTCAATCCGCCTAAACTCACACAACCAACTAACTGCGTAAATAGAAAACGTTGTGTTTACCTGTTTCAACATAAAAAAAAAAAAAAAAATAGCATACTCTATTAAAATTCAATCTTATTTTGCTTTGGTCCGAAATTCTTTTGCTCATCTCAAAATAAAAGGGTTCTTTTCATTAATAAACGTTCTATTATTTCTTCTTAAAATACTATCCTAAAGTAATCCTTTTTTTTTTTTTTTTTTCAGCATCAAAATACACGGTCCTTTATTATATTTCTTCAGGTATTGTAGTCTAAAAAAATTAAAGTAAGTAATATTAATCTGAAAAATTAAATCAATTTAAGACAACTAATTATTTTGTTTGGCCTGTGTATGTTTCTGTGGTGATTTATTTGACTGACTATTCTTCGTTCTCATTCTTTTCTATTATTATCAAATGGATTACCCATACATATATATACATATATGTATGTATGTATTGATAGATATATTTATAAATGATGTTTGCATAGTTAAATTATTAATCGCGAATTCATACTGTCTTTAACTTATAAAAGATGAGTACACTATTGTTATGTATACGAAATCATAAAATTTAAGCTTTTATATAATTTTAAAACATGTGTAGCAGATTTTTAATATTTTCAACTGTCAATACCTGTAATATCTCTTTAATTTTCTGCCCCCCCCCCTTTTTTTACTGTTATTATACCAATACGACAGAGAATACTTGTTCTTCATCATTTGTATACTGTTTTCAGAAATCTACTGCAAATATTCCAGTTAATTTATAAAAGTAAATATTTTTTTTAACTCATAAAAAATATATACTTATGTAAATTGAAATTTGTATTTCATTTTGTATTTCATTTGTATTTCATGAAAATCATAAATTTGATATAAATATACTAATTTGATATATTGGATTAAAAATCGCTAATATTTTTTTATCGTTAAAAAATTTGTTTCTCAAACAAAACAGAAATATATTATGCAAATTACAATAACGTATAAAGGTAAGAAAAAAAAAAAAAAAAAAAAAAAAAATCTTTTACAAATGTTTACAGACACCTTTTATGATTTTAAGCATAATAAGGAATTTTTGAGGTCATTATTATAAGTGTTTATATAGTCTATAACCATCTTAAGTTTTAACATATAATGGAATTTGTTCATGTTTCCAGCGATTGTAGTGTGTAGATAATGCTGATTGTCTACTTCCACTCAGTAATTTACGGTTGTGATTATGGGGTTTTACTGTTAAAAAACTGTCTACACTGTTAAAAAAAATGCAACTTTGCTGCAAGAAATTCTCTGTAATTTGAGGAAAAAGTCGTAAATTACGGAAAATTTACGTTGACAAAATATATTTTTCTGTAATTAGAGAAAATTTTTGGCAGCAAAGTTGCCTTTTTTTTTTTAATAGTGTAGGACTGTGGATGGAATGCCTTGCTTGGAAATCTTTCTAAGGGGTCCTAGCCCGTATTTACGATAGTTTATGAGAAAATCATGGAAAGCTCTGGACGGTTAGGTCGACGAACGTGACCTAACCGGCGTTTCCTGTTTCCCATCTTTGAGTGCAAAACCACCCGGCTACTGGTGGAACCAAGCAATATACAGAGTAGATTAAATAATTGTAGTTTATTTTAAAAGCAATAGATGGCAGCACCAAAATATCTTTACCTAATTTTTCAAAATTTTATTTTGTTAGAAATGTCTTTAAATTGTTTGTATAATACTTTTCAAATTTTCCGTATTTTGAATAACACTATTACTCTAATTTTTTTTTTTTTTTTTTTGCTTTATTTAAAGATAAAATTCTTCAATTAAATAAGACAAAGAAAACTATTTTAAAATAGTGGTTTTCAAATTGCGCACAAATTTGCAACTAGATATATGCATAATTAGCAACTTTAACGCTTTTGAGCTGGAGGAATTTTTATTTTATTAAATCGAAGAAACATTTTATAATAATATTTAAAAATTTCTATTTCCAGAGTTCTCTAAAATTTCCAGTAGGCAAAAACCGTGTGCGATTTATTAATGTTATTTTTATTTTGTAGACATTTAAAAATATTGGAATCGCTGATACTTTTTTTTTTTTTTTTTTTTGTGTGTGTGTGTGTGTGTGTGTGTGTGTGTGTGTGTGTGTGTGTGTGTGTGTGTGTGTATGTGTGTGTGTGTGTAAAAGCTGAATTTTTATAATTAGGTACTACATATATAATTCTCTTTATGGAAGTTTTAAAACGTAACATAGACGTACATTATATGTCCCCCCCCATTCTTTTTTCAACACAATTTTATACGAAGTATAATTTTTGATTTATTGAAACTCAAATATATATATGCGTCTCTCTCTGTGTGTGTATATTAAAAGGGTACTATTCGGAAATAATGGCTCGGATTAATGTGGTTTAGATTAATTTTGTATGACATTAGTACCAACTGGTGGTATTGCTTACTAGGAAACTGTCTTAAATGCATGAAAATATTACATAAATTAATTTACTTTGTTAGGACTCACAGCGTTTCTTAAATTTTACGTGCATTTTATTATATTGTCACTACTATATTTAAAAAGAAATTTTATCGAAAGTTTTTAATGCTATAATATTATTCAAAAAATAGCCGTTTTAATATGTTAATGTCAATATAATAAAATACCATCAAAATTCTGTAAACGCAGCGAGCCCTACTTTGTTCTCAGTCACTGATAAATTTTTATCTACTTGTTAGTCACAACCAGAGCTGCCACGTTTTTAATTAATTAATTATTATTAACACAATTTTCTTCTTAATAAACTGTAATTGCTCAATTACTCTTTGGAGAAGTTTGTTGTATAAAGAAAATGACAGGAAAATAATAAATAAATAAATAAATAAATAAATAAAATAGAATAAATAAATAAATAAATAAAAAGAAAGAAAGTAAGAAAAGAAACGAAACTATTAAGAATGCTTAGAAATAAATTCAAAATTTAGCACATTTACACTGTTAAAAATTTCAACATAAAATTCTGTGTAATCTATTATCTTAAGTCTTACGTAAAATTACAGAGAAAAATAAACGGAGATGTTAAAAAACTTATTTTATACATTCATTTTACAAATTCATTCTAATATTAATTTAATTAATTATTGTTGAGAATATATTTCGGATTTAGAATGCTTTTTCTAAAGTAGAAACAGTCATTTTTAATTTTAATTGAAAAATTAAATAATAAAATTAGGTAAAAATACAGAATAAAGATTGAGAATCTCGATTATTCACTTTTAACTAAGAAATACTATAAATTTACAGAGACTCTGGATAAACTTTTACATTAAATTTCCAGAAATTTTTAACAGTGTAGTCGGAAAAAAAAAAAAAAAAAAAAAACCCTCAAAGATTTTTGAATTTTACGCTTTGAACCCTAAATCAAAAAAGTTACTTTTGTACTTCAATAATGTCAAGGAACATAAATAATATAGAGCAGCCTTATTTCATAAAATTTGATATCACTGCAGAAATAATTCGACTTTTACAATACATAATAATTACATCACGATAAATTTACTCGGCATGTACATTTATATTAGTTTGTAGACGATAACAATAAAATAAAATCATATCGATTAATTGCAATAAACAAATCAAAATAGAATCTGTTAGCAACAATAGATTAAAATCGCAGTAAAAGAATGACCAAGTAACACGCTTTTTTCAAAGTATTGCAAATAGGAACTCCTTCTAAGTAATTATTAATATAATTATTATTGCTTTAGCTTTTCCTACTGTCATTCAGTGCCTAATATTTCTGGAAAAATGGTTTCTTTATTAAAACTTTTTCCAGCAATTTTTTCAAGAAAATACACTATTATCATTTGAAAGCCAGAATTTAACCGCATCAAAATAGAAAGTCGACTTCACATATCTATTTTTAGAAAGTGATTTATAATATTAACAAAAGAAATGACACATTTTGTTTATGAAAACTTTTTTCAGTATAGCTTAGAATTGTAAATGTAGCTGTATATCGCATAAATGTTTTAATCTATACTAATATTATAAATGCGAAAGTTTGGATGTATGTTTGTTCACGCCACAACGGCTAAACAGATCTGGATGAAATTTGGTACTGAGGTAGATAATAGTGTGGAATAGGACATAGGCTACTATTTATACCGGAAATTTGATTGGATTTTTAAAAAATTAATTAAAATATGAAAATAATAAACCGGTAAATGCCTTAGTATAAACCATTTAAATGTTTAATTTTTGCCAAAAAAATTTTATTTTTTATTTTAATTTTATTCTTAATTTTATTTTTTTTTTTCCCAACATAAAATGAAATATGCTTTCATGCGAAAAATAAAAAATTACTAAATGTGCCAAGTGGTGCATCAAAAAAATAACTAAATTATAAAATATTGAAAAAAAAAAAAAAAAAAAAGATAGAAATGAAAAGATAGAAAGAAATAAGAACAATAATTGCATAAAATACATTTTGGTCTAAAACGGCGACAAAAATTCAAAGGTCGCCAAGGGGAGCTATATTAACGCTGTACCATGATCAGGTTTACATATTAATTAATTAATTTATTTTTCTGTATACCAACTTCTATTAACTAAGCATGACGTATATATAACCACAAATAATAATAATAATAATAACTGCCTTATGCGATTGCCAATCATAGCATATTGTAATATTATATTTGGCTAGAAATTGCTGTCATTTTATGGCTGATCGATTAAATAAAATAAATATAGGAAATAACTTGAAAGCAAATATTATGTACATCACGTATAATGTTGTCCATATGTAACTGGGATTCAAATATAAAAGGGCTACTTCAAATTTTTCGATACTGTCCGTATCCAAACTGCCATATATGATAATCACTCAAATGGAAGCCCACTGGTAAGCCATTGTCGCAGGCAATAGGGACAGGTACCGGAGACTGTGAGGACGAACAAGTCGCTGGCGAAGGCCACGGGATCCAAAAGCGAGCTTTTGAGCGATTTCAGTATTTCTTTTCTTTTTTTCATAGAGTTATGTAGAAAAGAGTTTCCTTTAAATATAGTAACTATCGAAGCGGGCTAAGCCTGCTAGTGTTTTATATTGGTAAGTGTTTCTGGTCAAACAAACGCGCTTTTAAATGTTGTTTGGTAAAACACATAGTCCACGTTAAAAACAAAGATATTGAACGTCCTGTTATAGTTAAACATAGTTGACCTAATAATCACAATTTAATTTTTTCTAATACATCTTTTATTCAAAAATGTACTTCAATTCACGATCTGAATTTTTGAAAACCCTTCCACACCTACAAAAACTTAAATTTTCTAGTAAATGATCAATCTGGTATAGGAAGCTTCGCCAAAATTTGGTTTCAATTTATTTAGAAATATAAAGCTCTATCCTTATCTACTCTTTCCACCCCTCCTTTGAAATGGCATCTGTGTTATGTTTCCATTGTTTCTCTGTTCATCCACATCTCTCTAATTACTACAATATTTAAAGTAGTACATAAAACAACTTACCGCAATTTCTGGTAGATAACCATAGGTAAGATGTGTCATTTCTCCACTAGAAATTTTATATTAAATAAAATTTAAAATAAATAAAAGTATAGATAATAATAAAAGATATTCTATTCTCTTCGATATAGATAATAATAAAAGTATAGAGAAATGTATACTTTTTCGAAGGATGAGCTCGTACAAATATAAATTTATTTATCAACTAGCCGCCTTCGGCGACCAGCTGGTTCGCGATCCTTGAAAAATCCGACTTTATGAAACTCCCGCTCGGTGGCGCCTGCGGCGCCTTTTTCCCGTTTCAGATTTCACAACAGCTTATTGACATATAGTAAGAATATCTTTATTGAAAAGCTTAATCGCAGTAAATTCCCGTTCGGTAGTCTGCGGCGCCCTCTGCCACTTTTAATATCTGAAACAGCCTGTTCGCTCACCATGTTATGACCTTTCAAATTTCTGACTTTAGCAAAGTCCCGCTCGGTGGCGCCTGCGGCGCCTTTCCCCGTTTTAGAACATACAACACCTTCCTCGCTCATTAGAATTTAAAATATTGAAGTTTTAAAATATTACATCACCATCTGGCGGTAGAAATTTCTGTAATCTACTGTTCAATTATAAATCAACAAACCTTTCAAATGATGTATTACTTGTGAAAATATTTTAATTAGTAGCTGAGATACAAAAGAAAACCTAAACAGGAAACCTTAAAAAGTGTAAATCGGGTAAAATCTCGAATAACACTTTCGATAACATAAAAGAACTTTAAAATATCTTTCGAATGATGTATTAAAAATAATATAATCATAATTAGAATTTGAAATAATGAAATTTTAAAATATTTCAGCGCCATCTGGCGGTAGAAATTTCTGTAATCTACTGTTCAATTCCAAATCAACAAAGCTTTCAAATGATGTATTACTTATGAAATTATTTTAATTAGAAGCTGAGATAAAAAAGAAAACCAAATACCTTGCCTTAAAATCTTAATATGCCAACCAATTTCAAACGCTGTAACTCTTTTTTTTTTGCCTTTTTTCCCTCTCCCTCAAGCCCTCCCTAATAATCGTACTCTTTCAAAAATATTCACAATCGAATTATCGGGCATTAAAACTACATACTACGAAATTTCGACGGCTGCAAAATACAAAAGACGACAATCTTTTTCCAATAAATATGTCATTTTTTTAATTATTCATATATTTTCATGAAAATTGAACAGTAGCTTTATAATATGCTGTCTTGGCCGAATATTAATTCAAATGTAACGTGAATGAAAATTTGAAAAAAAATTGAAAATTGCAATTTTTCCCCCCAGTATAAAACACATGATATCTTAATTGATTAGAACCATTTCCGATTTCATCACAGACAGTTGTCTCGTATGTGTTTTGTTTCCGATCGAGACCGCTTAGAAAATCGTCTGCGTGTTGCCAACTAAATTTCATAGTTTAGTTAATTTTAAAAAATCTAATTGATGTATCGATAAGCAGCTTGCACTCTTAGATTCGGAAAAAAAATCCCCTTTCATTTGGTACCAAATTCGTAACGATCGGACTAATATTTCTAATTTATTTTCCATTTTTTTCTGCTTTTAACTCCGTTAAAATATCTATTTTTATGCAATAGCGGTGAATTCTAAGTCATTGAGATCGCTTTTTGATTAAGACATGGGTCTACATTTTAATTAATATCTCCGCAACTAATTAAAATTTTTAAATTCTGTTTTGACTATCAACTCGGGAAGGCTTCTGAGCACCCGTATGTCAAATTTTATACTTCTGCGTTCAATAGGGGCGAAACGTATAGATGCACAGACAGACAGACAGACAGACAGACAGACAAACATCTTCTTTTATTATTATAGATAGATTGAAATTTCTGGCGCAAAACTAGATTATATAACCTGCGGGGTATCTACCAGAAATTACGGTACTTTTCTTGGATCCTCTTTGCACCAGACTTGCTTTGCAAGCTCCGAGGTTTTAATTTTCATTCTCCTGGTTCTCTTACCTATTTTTACAATTTTTATAGTTTTAACTTTTATTTAAAAAGAATATTCCATTAGCATTTATGAAAGAACTCTAGAAGTTACGAAACGGCCATCTGCTAGATTTAAATTTCAGTTTAATTTGTGCTTCTTTTAACGTTATTTTTACTCCTTTAATTCATTGACGAAAATATTCTTTTAGGGTAGTTTGGAATTGAAAAACTAATTTTATCGCATAAATTTTACATATATTAACCCCTTACATGCTGAGGAAAACTTACGAGATTCGCTTCCCAGAACCAAAGTTTTCCCTACAAGCGCGCGTAATTATGCTTTCACTGTTCCAGAAACATCCCTTTTCAAAATCCTCCCACGCCCCTCTTATCAGAAATGCGTAAATCCATTGAAAATATTATCAAAATCACATTCAAGGACATTTTTTTTGCATTCCAAAGCCGTGGGAGTAGTTTCACTGGTAGCAGAGCAATATAAAAGAAACACGTGTACATACGCCCGGGGCAGTTAATGCATCGGCTTAGCGAGACGAATATATACACCTGGGGTAGTTAAGGGGTTAACAGATGTTTCTGGAAAAACACTGAAAAATATCTCTTATAATCAATTTATTAATTAAGACCACAGAAAATTCACTCAAATAAATAAAGTCATTGAAGAATCAACAAAAATTTATTTTTTTGCCGTTACAATGAGAGTTAAAATATGAACTCTACATTGTTAACAGTAGATCTTATTTTCTAAGATATGAAGTCGTAGTAAAATAAACTACAACAAAATCTTTTTAAAATCCATTTTTCTGTGCGTAGGGGTTGTTCTAAAAATAAACTGTAATTCTATAAACAATAACAAATATTTGATCATTTTAAATGTTGTTAAATCTACAACAAATTTACTTATGTATATTATATACATTTCACTGTAATAAAGAAAAAAAAAGGAAATCATTAATGAAAAAGTATCTGATAACTAAGAACATATTTAAATTTGTTAGATAAAATTTATATTTCGTGCTTTAATAATAGCTTTAATTCTATTTATGTTTGAATATTAGCCAGACAATAATTTTTTTAGCGATTCCACCCCATGTAAGAAAATTTATCCGATTTTAATTTTCCTTTTCCACCCATGCCGAAATCAAAATCATCATTATCATCTTTTTTATAAAGATTTTTCAGTGCTTTCTTGCTGTTTAGGTCAAGCTGGCCATCAAAATAAAATGAATTTATGTGATTCAAAAGTCTATCAACTTTTTCTGGAAAATCTTGAATCTTCTCATCATTTGAACTTAGCCTTCCGATTCCGAAAATCGGTTTGACATCATTGTCAAAATCATCATCTTTTGGTTTATCATCATAGATGAAAAAGAATCCTTTCAATTTCTTCCACATGAAATCAACGATTTCATAATCATTTGCTTGCTTGTCGATGTCCACTTTGACATCCTGGAAAGCACTGAGTATAAGAGTGACGAAAATGTTCAACAGGATGATCGATGTCGTCAGACAAAATATGAAGAAGGACAGTGGCCCAAGTAACGGCTGAGCCAAACAAATGGCATCGAAATCGAACCCACCACCGTTCATAACAGCAAAGGTTGTTTCTGCAGCTGTAACGAAAGTTGAGAACTCACGCATCGTAATACCAAACACCAAATAGAAGAATTGGACAAAAGCTAAATAAATGACCAAAAATACGACAAAGAATGATTTAAGATCTTTTGCGCACATTGCCAATGTACTGTATAAAATACCCATTCTTTTGTTAAACCTTAATAACTTAATAAATTTTAGGATGGCTATAAACATTAAAAATGCCATTAGAAAACCAAAAACTTCATCTACAGATGCCACAAATTGCATTTTTATGTACCCATTTCCATGAGTTTTTTCGAATGTTGATAGTATCTTTCGTGTAATTAGCATCCTGTATGAGTAAAACACTATAGCAGCAACAGAAAGTCCAATAACCATTAACTCCGCCCAGTTCCAGTATGATTTGAAGTAATCCCGCCCTTCTATACAGAATTTCTTAGTTTCTCGAACAATGAAATATATCGTAAAAATTACGTATCCTAACTCACAAGCTAAAACAAATGCTCCAAAACCTTGGTGATATCTCATAAGACGTATAACTTCAATGCGATAGAATGGCACAACACCACCACCAGGTAAAAATTCAGCTACTATAGTCACAACACCGAATAAGTTCACTTGAGCATTATAAACAGAAAATTCAGCAAACACAGCTCTTGTTCTTTCGTCAATCCAGTCACTTTTTTCTAATCGAAACATTTCTTCCTTTAATTTTTCAGGTGTTCCTCGTAAGGGAAACACATATCCGCCACCTCCGTAAACATCTCTGATGGCCCAGAATGGTAGACCATTAAGTTCTTTTGAAGACCTATATCGATACTCATCATTAGTATCGTTCAAAGCTAGATCCTTCCATCCAGGTTCATAGCTTTTCTTATCTTCATAAATGATATTAGAATGTGATCGGCAAATTTCTGTAATACTCGTGACACGTTTGTCCACTCTACAAGACCCTATTAAGAAAAACAGGGGGAAAAATTAATATACACACGAAACACATATCTAACCATAGCCTCCTAAACTAGATGCCTGTCGCGTTGCTCGAAAACTTGGCAACAGTTCCAGCGGTAGACAGCGCCACCTGGTATAGATTTCGTAACTTTTTTACTCATTTTTCGCCAATAATTTTAAGAAGTAATATATGATACGTATAATCGACGTTTCTTTGATTCTATTCGCCTTTTATGTATATCAAATCCCACTTTTAAAAATTATTGGTGGCTGTTGAATAAAAAACTCGCGCAATCTGTTCCAGGTGGCGCTGTCTACCGCTTCAACTGTTGCCAAGTTTACGAGCAACGCGACAGGTATCTTGCTTAGGAAGCTATGATCTAACACAATCTATACTTGGTAATATTTATAATTTATTCTGGAGTACTGTCAGCTCCGCCCTTTTTTTTGTCCAGTATCAAGGGTTGTACTATCCACCCTTTTTTCAGGACACTCTCACAGAAAAGAAATTTCTAACTTCTTTGTCACCACTAATTCTATGCAAAAGTATTTCTGGATATATTTATAGCAATGTGCCATGATTATACAACGCAGATATTATTGCATAAAAATCGTGGTAGAAATAAATTTAAATTTTTTTTATTCCTGAGCGTGTAGTGAAAAAAGGGCGGTGAGTACGACCCCTGCCAGTATGTTTTAAAAGGATTTTCTTCTTAATACATATTGGACAAAATTTATCTAAAAACAAACCGGTGTGGAAAAGGGGCGATGCTAGCACTATTCCGGAATAAATTATAAATATTATACCAGCATACTTGCCAACCATCACATTAATAACCGTACAATTGTTAACGCCCCTTTTTGCACACAACTTTATTTTTAAAGTAATTCTCTACAAATGTTGTTACTATTAAATAAGACTAAAATTACTCTAAAAAATGACTGGTGTGAAAAAAAAAGGGCGGGTACTAAAAATTGTACGGTTCACAATGAGGTGGTAGCCAAGTACATACTTGCCAATCATCTCATTAATAACCGTACAATTGTTAACGCCCTCTCAAAAAACGCCCCTTTTCTCACACCACTATATTTTTAGAGTTATTCTCTGCAAATGTTGTTACGATTAAATAAGACTAAAATTACTCTATAAAATTTTTGGTGTGAAAAAAAAGGCGGGTACTAAAAATTGTACCGTTCATAATGAGATGGTTGGCAAGTATGCAAGAATGTACCAGGTATGACAATGTAAATTCCATGTAAAATAAACTTCGCACAGACCTTATTTTTCGGCACGAGTAAAATTTTATAGAAAATTTTTTTTTTCATAAAATAAACTTAAAATTTTAAGTAAAATTTTATTATACATGTATTAGGGTCAGTATTAAAAAATTTAGGGAATTTTTTATTCAGTAGTGACCAATAATTTTGAGATGTGATATTTGGTATATATAATATCAGATTAGTCTTTATCCCTTTGCGGCGCAAGACAATTTGAAACATTTAAATTATACTGCCACCGGAATTCATGAACTAAATTAAACTAAAAAGAATTTTAAATTTTAAGGTTTAAAAAACCGGCTTTTTCTGATATGTTATAAACGTGAATTACTAAAATATTTCCGGGATGAATTTTTGCAGCTGGATCTTAAATTTTGCGTCCTCGTGGCAAGGACACCGCGCGTTAAGGGGTTAAAAAGATTAGGCTACCGTGACGATCAAAATTTAATGGCCGATTTTGAATAAAAAAGTCCCTAAATTTGGCAACACTAATTCTAGTGGAAAAATCCTTCCAAAAGGGCAAATGCGTTCAAACCCTGCAAAATCATTTCGGTTAAAAAAATATTAATTTATGTACAAAAATTAGAAATGCTATTAATACACAGCTGCCAACCTAATCCATCAAATTGTTAGTACCGCCTCTTTTTCTACACCACTTAATTTTTTAAGTACTTTTTTTCTTAAATCATCGTAGATAAATTTAGAGAGAATTGCTATAAAAAATAAGGGGTGTAGAAAAAAGGGTGGTACTAACAATTTGCCAGATTGGGTTGGCAGCTCTGTTAATATTTTCAACTTTTATTGATTGATTCACCCAACATTTTGTTTGGAAAAGTTAATTGATGTTAATTGAAAATTCAAACTATTATTGAATAATTGAATCAAATTTTTGTTTGGGATAGTAAATGAGCTTTTAACTGATAAACAATTTTTTTCCTAATTAATTTAACCAAATTACTCTTGCACTAATTTTCCGATTAAATGATGGTTTCGAAATTAATTTCAGAAATTCTAGTATTTCTAATGAATTTAAATGGAGAATAAAAGAATGCATCTTTTGTAAAAACTGAATGAATAATTTTGTTAAAAAAATGTCATTTTTGAATTTTATATTGGACTTACATTTTATAATGAATGGCAATTAAGAAAATAGCAATTAATGTAAAACTACTATACACATTAGAATATACAATTTTAATGGATAAAATGATAAAATTAGCCATTTGATAATAAAATCAGTTTCCATGTCTAGATAGAATAAGTTAATTAAATACAATAGACTCGTGTAAAGAGTGGGAGGGATTGGTTACCAGATGAGTACTACAATCTATTTTTGAACATGACTAATTTTATATTAGAGCAGCCACTTCATAAGAAAATTAAATTGGGTGTAATCAAAGTTCTCAACTTTTATAACTTATTCACGAGCATTTTTAGCCCCGCCTTCTTTTTGCGCCAGAAATTTTGTAGATAATTTTTCGTTAATATGTGACAACGATTAAATAAGAAGAAAATCGTTTTTCAAAATTTCCGGTATAAAAAAGAGGCGAGGCTAAAAATGCTCGTGAATAAATTATAAAAGTTGGGAACTCTGGGTACAATCTAAACAATTAGATTGATACGCTAAAAATTTAGTTGTGTTAAAACAAATTGTAGTATTTATTTGTTAGTCCTGCCCCCGCGTTGTACAGGAGTCTTCTGTAAATCTAATGTTGCAACAAAATTCGTTCTTCATAAAAGTATTTAGAAAATTAAATTTATTATTATTATTATTATTATTATTATTATTATTTATTATTATTCATTATTAATAAAGATTTTAAATATCGATTATAAGAAATGATTAAAAACATTCCGATTACTAATTGTGCATCGTTAAATAGTCTTGTAATCTTACTTTCTTTAATTCTGACTTGTCTGAGCATTCCATAACCCATAATTCGATTCACTCTGTCATCTAAAAATCCACGCAAACCAAACGGCTGCTCTCCATTATACCATTTTCCAACAATCAGCTCAGGTACAAGAACTTCTCTAGTCCATTTGTAAAAGTCAGCTGTACTAGTGATCTAAAACATGTAATAATTTAAATTAAATTAATATTAAATACAAAAAAAAAAGTCAAATTATATTGAAAACTGAAAAACTAAAGTTTTCAAAATTTTTAATTTGTAGCAAATCTGTATTCTTTTTTTTTTTTTTTTTCCAAAAATTTTCTAAATGTCAAGCAAAAACTTAAAAAATTCATATTGACAGACAGTGAAAATTATCTATTACAGTCTACAAAATTTTGGCCTTTACCTCTAAAGTGAAGAGAGAGAGTGTGTGCATAGCTGCCAATATTTTAATTTATTCCGGAGTACTTTTAGCCCCGCCTTTATTTCAAACCACTTTATTTATAGAAAAATTTTCTTCAATACATAACTTCGATAAAATAAGAAAAAAATTACTTTAAAAATATAAGTGGTACGAAATAGAAGCGGGGCTAAAATTATTCCAGAATAAATTAAAATAATGAGAGCTATAAGTGTGTGAAAGAAGCTATAGTTATCCCTTTACCTGCCGAGGAAAATTTACGAGGTTTGCTACGTTCTCTCTCAACTATGAAATGAGTAAATCCTCCGAAGACATTGTGAAGATCATTTTCAAGGTTATTTTACTGCATTGTCAAACCGTGTCAGTAGTTTTACTGGAAGCAGTATAATACAAAGGATCGTACTTTGAGAAAACGTATATATACGCCTTGTGCAGTTATGGGCCCTCTTCACTCACCGCCGCCGGAAGCCGAAGCTAATGTTATTCAATGAGAAATTTTTCTTTACAAATAACTTATTAACTAATACATGTTTTTAAATTCTGTTTTCGCATTCTGAAAATTCCCAGCTGTTAAATTAACGCACTTTTTTTTTTTAAATGTATTTTTTTTTAATTTTTAATATTTTATTTTGAAGCTGCAAAATACGAATTTTCAATATGTGAATTTTTTTCATTTTGCAATTTCAAAATAAAATATTAAAAATTAAAAAAATAACATTTTTAAAAAAGTTCCGTCAATTTAACAGCTGGGAATTTTCAGAATGTGAAAACAGAATTTAAAAATATATATTAGTTAATAAGTTATTGGTAAAGAAAATTTCCCCATAGAATAACATTGGCTCGGGCTTCCGGAGACGGTGAGTGAAGAGGGCCGTTAAGGGTTGAAGGATGTTGGGCGACATATCCCTTTAAAACAGAATTAAAGAACTGGTGTACAATCACTAATTAAACTTAAAACTTCTTTACACAGCATAAAATTAAAATACGACCGGTATCGAAAAAAAGTAAGACATGTCTTGCTTTTGCCCCTAAGTAGCATGTGTTTTGCACCCGAAGAAGAAAGGCCACGTCCTTTCGAAACTGATAATGCTCTCTTTATTTTTATGATGTCTAAAGAAGTTTTTTAGTTTAATTAGACGTGCCCCTTTATTCTAGTTGCTCTACCACAAAAGGAGTGAATATCAGAATAAAAATTATATAACGTATTGTATAACATTTTCTTTTTAAAATCGGTTATATATATAGGCAATTTTAACTTTAAAGTGATGAAGAATAAATAAATAAATAAAAATGAATTCATAAATCTGGATCCTTAGCTATGTTGAATCACCTGTTTTTGCTAACACACCACATCAGAATAAATTTTTTCTATATTCTATAGTTGAAATTAATGGTTTCGTAGAAATTTTCGATTTCGAGTTTTCGATAGATTTATTCGTTTTCAGAAATCTAGAATACAATTTGCACATTTTTAGAAAATGTCTGTGCGTGTATGTGTAAAAAATTTTGTGGCAACTGTATCTTAGAAACTACTGCTCAGAATTTAATACAAATTGACATGCAGTTGCACCTTGACATATATCAATATTTGGTAAAAATCGTTCAATAGTTGCCATTGCCATTCCGCTTTTTCTACATTTTTAACGAAGGGCTATACGACAAAATTTCCTATAAATGTGAACAGCGAGAATAATTTTCAACAAATTATTGTAAATTTAAAAAGAAATATTCATAATAGCAATAGTGAACTCGGAATTTTTTTTGGATATCTAGGAATAACGCGTCCCTTCACCCCTTTTCCTCCTGAGGGGAAAGATTTAATATCTTAACATAAATGAAGTAATTCGGTTAAAAATCAGAAGTCAACTAACTGACAGTTCAAAAAATTATTTATTAATTATTTTACTGTTAATAATCTCAACGTTAAATAATATATCACAATTTTATTTCATTATAGCTAAATTCAGAAATCCCTGTTTGTTACTATCATTTATAAATGATTTTGTTTCTAAATTACAATTATAGTGCAATCGTTAGATGTAACTTTTTTTTTCTTTTAATTCTTGTGAGTTATTTTGTTGGCGAAATATGTTTGAATAGCTTTTAATTCAAAATATTTATATCATTTTATTCGAGAAACAAAGAATGTATTTGGCATTAAAATTTAGCTTTTATTTTTTCTAAATATTGGCTTTTTTAGTTCAGACATCCTTGTCTGCGATAGTGAATGGAACCAAGACTGCTCCAGATCACCGTACAGAAAATACGCAATTAGATTAGCTCTCTACTCCATCTGATTGGACAATCTCAACTTTTCAATGTGGATTATTGAAACATTATTAAATGTCAAACAACGCTCTGCAGGTAATATTCCGAAAATATTTATCCTTGATAATTTTTTAGAAAATTTTCTTCAATAAATGTATCTTGATGACTGCAATTGACTGTATTTTTGATAAGAGTCTAGTTCACAATTCCTTGGCAACTTTCTGTAATATAAACGTTCACTTCAACAATAAACTATACAACAATCAATATCAAACATCAGTACAAAATCGAATGGGGAGTGGGGACATCTGCTAACTATAGTGCGACCACGTTTCCTACGACTAGCAATGAGGTCGAGTCCAAAAGTTTGGAGGGTTGCAAAATTGCCCGAGAGATAGTTATTTGGCAAACATCCAGTTATTCGGTGTTCCCTTATCGCTTGTTTTCTCTCAGTCACCCCTATTTTAACACTAGACTCGTTCAATTCGCACTTGCGCAGAGGCTTCCATGGTCGCAAGAAATGTGGTTAAAGAATAACATCTCTGTAGCATCGCAATATCCATCACTGTTGCCAGATTACACAACTTTTTTATTCAACAGCCACCAATAATTTTTAGAAGTGGTATTTGATATACATAAAAGGCAAATCGAATTGAAGCACCGTCGATTATGTATATCAACTATCACTTATTAAATTTATTGGTGACTGTTGAATTAAAAAGTCGCACAGTCTGGCAACACTGATGTCCATGTGCAACAAAAGGATTCAAGCAACGAAAAGAATTCCAGATGCCTTAAAATGATGAATTATATGTCTGAGTTTGATTTCTAATTGGCCACCTTCTTCAGAATTAAACTCTGTGTTGTTAACTTAAATGTTGCCATGCTTCTACAATATCATGAGAAGAAAGGCAACCTTCAAAAAGTCCCCACTCCATCACTACATGCTAAAGAAAACTTCTAAAAGTTCCTACACGTAGGGACAAATACCTAGCGTTGACAACACTATTAAACTGATCAGGTAGACCAATTTAATCGTGTAAAATTAATTAAAAAAAGAAAATTTATTATTATTAAGAAAAAAAAAAAGTTAAAGAATTCTTCAGATTTCTCAGCAAAATTTCAAAAATTCCCTCGATATTCCATGACAACATTCAACGAACTTGTGATTAACCCATTAACCGCCAAAACTCGAAATAATGATATTTTTCTAAATACAAACAGTAACACTCATTATATTGTTCATATATAACAATAATTTAAAACAAAATTATGAAAATTGGTCTTATCTTATTAAAAATAGAGTGTTGTATATGTAAAACGTCAGCGGAATAAGAGTATAAAATGCATAGAAATAAATGTTTACGGAGATTTCCTTGGGGGAACATAAAACAGCAAAATCTACAGATGGCTTCAAAAGTAATTTTTTTATTATGAAAATTTTTTTTACAAGTTATAAGTAAGCTCATTCAAGTATGAAGTTTCGGTTTGAAAAATGCTTCAAGTTTGAAATTCCTTTTTAAACATAAAATTATTTTTCAAATTAAATTTTTTTGTAATAAAATAAACATTTACTATTTTCTTATTTGAAAACAATAGTTAATATAAAATATCCTTTTTAGTTAACTGCTAAATGCAATTATTTCTGGTGTTGCGTGAACGCAACACCAGCGGGTAATGGGTTAAGACTGTTCCACAAAAATAAGTTAATTTATGTAATAAAAATTAGTTACTTAGGAAACTATTAGAACCACAGAGTTAAAATAGGGAAGCTTTAAAACTTTCCCTGTATTTTTTTTTTTTTTTTACTTTATGTTATTAATGATACTAGTGATAACCCCTTAAAGTTAATAAGAAAGAAAATATCACTATAACTTGAAACTTAATGCTAGGTATAAGCTATAAATTTGAAAACCCATGTTTTTATGACGCTTACTTTATTCGTACAAAAATCAATATAAGTCATAATTTATTAATAACTTTTCCAATTAAAATTATGGTTTTTTAATCGATAATACGCATTGAATAGATTTGAGTAATTTCGTTCCAAAAAAGTTCCCAGAAGCTCATTAAAATCGTTAATCTGGCAACATTCACTGTAAAAAAATAACTATTACCAGCTGCAAGAAACTCTGTGTGATTGGAGAAAATAATTATTTTCTCCAATCACAGAGAGTTTCTTGCAGCTGGTAATAGTTATTTTTTTACAGTGTTAAACACCTGGAAACCTTGTTGTCAGACTTTGCAAATTTTTTATCGAACATTATTTTATACGACATATTCTATTTAATGAAATTTCCGGAGTAAAACTAATGCGCCTGACTCAGTGCTGCCAGACTTTGTCTGGCAAAACTAGGTCAGGCACATGCTCATCATAGAATATACAAATATAGATAAATACATCAATGCCAAGTTATTACGAATTGTTCGGAAACTTATTACTGAAATTTTTTTATTGCTTATTTTGTATTAAGTATCTTTGATTTAAAAGAACAAGTTTACCATTTCTTTATAATGGCACACAATTTATATTTTTCATTGGCAGTAACTTGGCATCTCTGGACAAATATATAAACTATACCATTTTGTTCCATGTAATTCAGAAGTATTGTCAGATATGAGTGTTACTGTTTGAAAAAAAGAAGTTGCTGCAAGTTGTAATATGTAGATGGCCCTAACCATAATCTAAATATACCATTATAAACTAGGCGTTATTACTAATCAATCAATAGGGGAGACCCGTGTACCTAGGGCCGCTTTTTTTCAATGCCCAAAAACAGAGCCCTTGACCTGTTTAAAATTATCAAACTGATATGTACATATCATTAGGACTAAATACTTCCAATTGGGATTAATATAAATACCTAAAATAATAAATTCCGATAAATAGAAGGTTCTTAAAAAAACTTCACTCGTGGCCCTAGGTACAGTCAGCCAACCCCCCCCCCCCACCACCACCTAATTTCGCCGTAAATTATCGTAGAAGCATGCGGCTGGTACCTATCGATCTGCATCAACGTCTAGTTTTTAATGGTATAGTTCGATTTTTCTTAAGGGGTCATCTACATATTAAAACAGGTATAAATTTTTTTCAATGTCGACCCCTATTTTAGACCTCATATTCCGATTTTTGAGATCAAGGCTGTTCGGAAAACCTACCTATTTATATACTTTAACTCAATTCTAAACAGAGTTACATGTGTAAATGTGTTAGGGGACCGTCTATACATTTAGAAAAAATAAATTTTTATCTACCACGCAATATACATTATTTATTAAATTTCACACCGGAAACAAAGCTCAGAAATGCTTATTATAAAATAAAAAACAATTTTAATTCGCAAAACTCTCTATGTTAGTTTATGAATTAAAAGATTTTTATTGGTTTCTATTTATTAAACGTTGAATAGTAAAATACATCACTTCATACGAAGAAAATTAAATAGCTTGAATCATATGAACCCTACAATACAATGTTGAATCACAAAAATCTAGGTACCAAGGTAAAAGAATAATAGTAATAATGATAATAATATTAATAGCGGTTAAAAGAAAAAAAAAAAGTGTTTAATATTGAAGAAAAAGAATTATCTACTTCTTGTTGGGTATATATATATTTTTTTAAATAAAGTTTTACATTTAATTTTAGACGTACAAACCAACAATAAATAATATACAAAAATATAGATAACAAGATTTAAACTAAAATCTGAGAAAGGATATTTAAAATTTTCGCGACTGCTCATGTAGTTTCACGTAATTTGAAAATCTGTAACTCCTCCAATGGGCGTTTCTTTCACAGTTTGTGTGTTAAGATATTTCTTAAGAATATTCCTTATATTCATATTTATATAAACAAAATAGTATGAAACAAATACTTTCACTAGAAAGAGTATAATTATTGTGTATATTCATATGAAAATAAATATGGATATAGAAAAAACGGTTTCCTATTGCCTAGAACGAGTATTCCCCATTCTGCAGTCGTCTACTGTACTTGAATTCTTAATTTTAAATGCGTAAAATCTATATCTTTAAAAGTTATAAAACATATTACTTAGTTTTAAATTATTTTTCCATGATAAATGTGTCGCCAATTTTACGCCGTGATTAGAATAATCGAAAATAAATAATATTGCGCTTTGTTTCAATGATAGATTTTAAAAACTTAAAAAAAAAAAAAAAAAAAAAAATCTACTATATTATTCGGTATTAAAAAAACCCATTTAATAAAAAGTTTATATTTTATTATGTTACGTCATGCGATAAAATTTAAATAGCATAAAAGGTAGAGTAAACGAATGCGAAAATGTCACAACAAGATTAAAACAGAAAATATGTTTTAAAAAATCTGATAAAAATTAATTATATTAATTTAAAAGAAAGCAAAAACAAAAGTATTTTTCACTGCATATTGCCCTTTTAAATAATAATCCTCGTCCTACCGCATTTTCTAAATCATGATATATAACTTGAGATGCACGAATCCTAGAACATTCAAGTTAAAAATAAAAGACAAAAGGGATAAAATAGAATTTTAGCAGTGAGATACTAGAAAAAGTTATGTAATATTTAAGAACAAAGACTTAACATTTCAGAATCGAGTGAACTCCTTTTTGTAACGAAAGCCACACCTTTACAGAATTTTTCTAAAACTTTACATTATAAAACAAAATTATTTTACACACTTCAAATTAAATCATTTAAATTTTGTCATCAGCATTCAATGTAGTAAATGCCATTGACATTTATGCATACCAGCGTCACATATATAGTCATATACGAGTAGGCAAACTAGTTTTTTAATACTGTTTCCGCAATATAGAGGCGGGAATACATTTCTTTTGGAATTCTTTCCCAATCTCTTGCGATAGTTTTGTAAAAAATAAGCCAATTTGTGTAATAAACATCGAAATGTTCCTTGGAAAACAATTATAATAACATAAAGGTAAATTAAAATAGTTTTTCGTCAAAATGTATAGAAATATTGACTCACAGAGGATACAAATTATAACAAGTGACGCCCCCCTAATAGCAGTGAAAAATGAAATATCACTGTAACTCAAAAAATAATGTTAGGAACGAGCTATAAATTTGGAAACCCATGTTTTTGATTATGGCCGTTCTATTCGTGCAAAAATTAACATAGGCATAATTCATAATTTTTTCAAACATGAATTTATAAATAATTTTCATAATTCAAAAAATGTTTTTTTTAGAAAAATTTGCATGGAATATGTTTGGGTCACTTCATAAAAAAAACAGAATTTAAATATCATAATTATTTCGGAAGATATGATTTAATGTTTGTCACATTCATTTAACATTAGCATCCCCAAACTTTGACAGCTTATAACTCTATGAAAAATTGAGCGAAATATATAAACTATACCATTTTTCGTGATGATTTGATCCAAAGAATTCAAATAAATTATAAAAAAGGGTGGTTACCATTGAAAAAAATGAAGTTGATGTCAGTTTTAATATGTAGACGACCCCCTAATTAAAATCTAACTGTAACATTATAAACTAGACGTTATTACAAACTGATCGGTACCAGTCGCATGTTTCTACAATAATTTACGGCGAAATTAGGTGGGGAGGTGGCGTTTTTTTTTTTTTTTTTTTTTTTGGCTGACTTTACAATACCCTCATTGTACCTGGGGCCCGACCTCATTGTACCTAGGACCATTCTAACAAATTTAGATTTCACTTTGTAATGAATATAAAATAAGCATATAAACATGTATTTTATAAAAGAAACAATATCAAGTAATATATTTATTTATCATATAATAATTATCATGTTGTTGCCTTAATTTAAAAAAGAAATTTTTCACTTGTTTTTTTTTCTTTGGGATATTCTAACAAAATGTTTTTTTTCTTTCCCTTCAATTCCTTTTTTTTTTTCTTTTTCGGAGTGTCTCTTGGATTTCTAGATCTCTTTGGTTTTCGGTCACATCTTTTCTTTGATGTGGGAGGTTTTGCTTTAGGTAAAGGTTTTTCTTAGGTTCGTACCTGTTAAAGCATAACACACGAAAATATGTTAGTTGTTGAAGGTTTCGAAATTTCAACAGGACACGAAACAGATACATCCAATTCTATCATTGTTGATTCACTGTCTACCTGGAAAATCTTTTTTTTTTTTTTTTTTTTTTAATTTATGGAGGGGTCTTGTCTTTCAGTCACATTTGAACTTAAATATTCATCCTCAGTGAATGTGTTTTGATTTATGGGCTATATGCTGGATACACGAAACCCTGATAGAATGTTTGCAGGAGTAAAGGTCGACGGATAGGACTTGCTAACACTTTCAGAAATGTCATGTATAGTGATTGGTTTACCAGGGTTTGCCATCATCCAATTACTAGAAGCTGTACTTTGTTTCTTAACATTTTCTCGACCGCTGACGTAGATTCAAGTCATTTGAAAATATGAAACTCTAAAACAGTGGGTGTTTCTTTTGCAATTTGTATGTAATTTGTTTCTAAGAAATATACACAATATTCATATTTGTACAATCAGTATACTATGGATGCAAATACTTTGATTATAGAGAGTGTATGATTATAAGGTATATCCATTTGTAATAGAAATGTGAATACAGAAAATTTTGTTTTAAAAAACTGTAACTTATGAGAAAAATGCTCACAGGCGGACTTTACTGTCAAAAAGACAAAAATATGCGGTTGCGAATGTGTTAAAAGGTCCAAACACACTGGCCCTAGGTACAAAGCAGCGATGTGGCCCTAGGTACAAGTTTTGGTAGCTTCATTCAAAATGCCTTCCACTAAAAAATCCACATGCAGAAAGGACTAATTAAATATCTCATTTATTACTCAATATAGCAAGGAAAATTATACACTAGAAATAAAAGAAAAATATTTGGCTTTCCTTTGTAAAAGAGCAAAAGAGATGAGCTGCTAAATTTTACTTCAAACCATGTAAATTCGCTTTCTACATGTAACTTGTCAAAACTCTTTCCTCAAAAGTTCCAAAGTAGTTTTAAAAGTAGCAATTGGTGTTGTTACTCGCCCAATTGAGTGTTAAAACTTAAAATTAAATATTATTCAAATAAAGCGGGGTGGCCCTAGGTACATGGGTCGTCCCTACCAGCCGCATGTTTATGCAACAATCTGTTGCAGCAAATATAGTATAGGGTTCTCTTTTCTTTAATGTTATATACGCGCGTACAATTGACGTTTCATAATTTCGGGAAACGTCACACTATTACAACCAGGCAATCGATAGAAAGAAACGTAGCTCGTAGCCCAACTAATGCGCCCGAGCTATTACAGGATCTATGACAAAACATACTCTAACCCACAAATATCAGAAGTAATGAAATATGTATTTAAAATATTTCAGTTTGTGTTTTCTGGTGTAAAACTTTTAAAATATATTCTTTTCTAATTTATCTAGAAAAATAAAATATTAAATAATTTCTTCTAACTAGCAATTTATTTACAAGTTACAGCAGAATGTCAAATATCCATTATTTCACAAAAATCGACATGCATTCTGTTTTGTGGTTCATACTTCAACATAATACTTCACTTTAAAGCTTTAGAGCATTGGTAAAATAGTTTTATGTCTTTACGGCGTTTATCAACGTATGTGGCTACACTGCTTCTCAAGTTTGGTGTTTTTGAAATAATTGATGCAATAATACATGTATATGAGATTATATTAGACAAACTTAACTTTTCTAAGATGCGAATTTGCTACTTTTTTAAAATTTTAAGAAAAAATTGTTTAAAAAATAATGCAAAATAATTTTTTCTCTTTTGTTTTAGATGTTTATAACGGATATTTCAAAATGTATTATTTATTTGCTAGTACTGTCAGAGCTGCCAACCTAATCCGGCAAATTGTTAACGCCTATTGAAAAACGCCCCTTTTTCTACACCACTTAATTTTTAGAGTATTTGTTTTCTTCATTCATCGTAAATATATTTGAAGAGAATTACTCTAAAAATTAAGTGGTGTAGAAAAAGGGGCGGTACTAACAATTTGCCGGATTTGGTTGGCAGCTCTGTACTGTTAATATCCGTTTTCATTTTTACAAATTTTTCTATGGTAATTTTCTTCTTTTTTAATCGTAATAGAAAGTTTTTTCGATTTTTTTTTTTTTTTGTATGTTTTTGTGATTTAGAACAAATTTTTGAGGAAATTTCTGTTCGTGGACAATGATAGTTCTGTACAGATATATATATATATATATATAGATATAGATATAAGTACAGACTTTCTTGTGAAATTGCAAATTAATAATTTCATTATACATAATAATAATTCACTAATAACACATAATTCATTATACATTCATTATACAATAATTTCGTTACTGTAAGCGCTTTGAATGAAACAATTTTGAATGGAATTATGTAACAAATTGGAAATCAATGGGTCTCTCTCATACACATAATGTAGAACCTATCCCATCAACCGAATTCACAAATATTTGAATACAGCTCATTTATCCTATATAGATAAGTGGCAAAACTTCCACGTCCACTTGAAAAGTTTAGTATTACGGATTCAGTAAATTTAAACATACTTCCTAACCTAACCTGGTAGATTGTTAGTCCCGCCCCTTTCCGCTTATTTTTTCTCACCAGTCTTTTTTAGAGTACTTTTCTTCTTATTTAATCGTTAATATATTTGAAGAGAATTACTCTAAAAATTACGTATTGCACGAAAAGGAGTGGAAACTAACAATCTTCCGGGTTAGGTCGGAAAGTTTGATTTAACCCTTTGCGCTCGGCATATTTTCCGTAAGACACGTCTTTTGGCATTCCTTTAAAACGTCACACGTATAGTTTCCAACCTACTACCTTTTGGCTACCGAAAAATTGTAATAATTTGTTTTATTTTACATCATCATTAAATAAAATAAATCTTTCTGTTAAAATTTTTCGGTAGCCGAAAGTAGCCTATAGTTACACGTTTTAGAAAAAGAACATTTCATTTGCAGAGGAACACCTTAAGGCGTGGCTCGATTTTTTAATATTCCCTCAGAAGGGACATACGAGCGATAAGGGTTAAATTCTGTTGAAAAATTTTTGATAAACTTGTAAGTGTGACGACCAGTTTCATCGTGATCCTAAGAATTCTGTAGAATGTATTATTTTTTATCATTTCTTTACGATAGGGGAATAGATATTCTATTGTTGCTATTAGATAGATAGATAGATCTTCACAATAGAATAGATATTCTATTGTGAAGATACTCTGATTTGTAATTTGTTGTCATTGAAGTAAATTAGCTCTTTCTTTCATAATGTACCGTACATGCTCCAAAATTCAAAAGATTAAATTTTACATTTTTGTTATCAAAATGCAGTTTGTCCCATGACCTCAGAATCCTCCTGAATATATATATATATAGGGTAAGTGCACCAGTGATTGACACTTTTAGAGCAATCTCTGATCTTTTAATTTTCTAGTCATCAGAAAAATTTTTGGGAAATCTTAAATTAATACATATGGTATGAAAGACATTCAGAACCACATATTTGTTAAAATATATACATTTGATAACAATTATTTTTTTTTAATAAATTTATATTTGGCACCCACTCAATGTTCCAGTAATTGACACTGCCAGTTTTTCATTTTATCAGTAATTGGCAGCCTATGTTCCAGTGTTTGACACTGCTAGATATTCATTTTACCAGTTATTAGCACCCTATGGTCTAGTGTTTGACATAAAATGTTAAAATTCTTATATTTAAAATATATGATTTTATGATTTTTCTCATTTATTAATTATTTCTGGATAGATGTCAATTACTGGAGCATGCCAATCACTGGAATACCTATCATATATATATATATATATATATAAACATGAAAAATTAATATTTGGAAATTTTTTGAATTGTTTACTTGGAATGAATGCTAACATTTAAATATTGAATTAAAATAACTTTTATTTGAGCGTTGTTGGAATAAATCGTGTTTCTATTAATTGCTAAATTTTATAAAGTTATGAAATTCTTCACTCACTCTCTGTCTCTCTCTATGCATATATATATATATATATATATATATATATATATATACATAGATACATATATATATATATATATATATATATATATATACACATATATACACACATATATATATATACATATATACATATACATATATATACATATATATATATATATATATATACATATACATTTACATATATATATATATATATATACATATTTGAGAAGTCTATTTTAGATTTGGAGAAGGGAATATCATTATCTATCAAAATAGCAGTTCCTTGGGTCAAAAGAAATTGTTTGCTTTAACTTTGTAGAAATTTGCTCGTAACACTTTCGCGACCGCTGACGTGAATTCACGTCATTTGAAAATCTGTAAGTCTACCAATGAGCGTTTCTTTAGGTTACATAAGTTTCGTTATTGCTTAACAATACATTCAATATTCACATTTATATAATCAGTGCATTATGGATAGAAATACTTTGATTAGAAAGAGTACAACTGTGATGTATATCTATTTATATTTTAAATATGAATACAGAAAACGTTGATTTAAAATAATGTAATATACAAGAATAACGCCTACAGGAGGAGCAAACTGCCAAAAAGACAAAAACCATAGCCTCCTCAACTAGATGCCTGTCGCGTAGCTCGGAAACTAGGCAACAGTTGAAGCGGTAGACAGCGCCACTTTTTGGGAGTCTTTTTTATTCAACAACCACCAAAAATTTTTAAAAGTGGGATATGATCTATATAAAAGGCGGATAGACTCGAAGAAACGTCAAATATATATATCAAGTATTATTTCTCTAAATTATTGGTGACAGTTAAATAAAAATGTCCCATAATCTGTACTAGGTGGCGCTGTCTACCGCTTCAACTGTTGCCTAGTTTCCGAGCTACGCGACAGGCATATAGTTAAGGAGGCTATGCAAAAACATGCGGTCGCGAAAGTGTTATTTTGTACAAACAAAGTTCTGCTTTCCTACCGAAGTAAATTTTTCATTAAAGTACATTTTCATTAACGCATAATGTGACAAATCACATATGCTAAAGTAAGAAGCTTATTACAGTGTGAACTTAGGATTGCGTTTTCGTTATATATATATATATATATAAAAGGAAAATAGAACTTTCATGCCAGATTACGAGTGAACAGCTTTAAAGTTCTCTAGAACAAATTAAACGTATGGGGGGAAAACAACAAAACAACTTGCATGATATGAAATGTATTGTTTTTAAGTAGGACGGGAATGTCAAATCATCATATAACTAATAAAATTTTAAGATTCAAATCAACAAAAGAATATCTAATCAGGTCTGAAATTCATGGTTCGGTTAAAAAAAGAAAAAGGTCTGATGCAAAATCAGGTTTGTTCTACAGAGATCGAAGACGAATGATCTACATTAACTGCTCTTCTAAAGATGCATATTGCTGAAACTGCCCGACATTCTCAAGTAAAGATTACGTTGTCATCAGTTACATGTGACGCTTTTCGGGCTGTGATGCAAAATTAGGGTTGTTCTACGAAGATCGAAAACAAATTATCTACATTAATTACTCTTCTGAAGATGCATATTGCTGAAATCGCCCGTCATTCTCATGTAAAGGGTGCGAAGTCATGAGTTGTACATGAAGCCGTTCCACACTGCAAAATCGGGGTTGTTCTACAGAGATCGAAGAGGAATAATCTACATTAACTGCTCTTCTAAAGATGCATATTGATGAAATTGCTCATCATTTTCATGTAAAAGTTACGGCGTCATCAGTTACACTTGACGCCGTTCTGGACTGTGCAACTCAAAAACTTTCAAAACTACATTCAATAGGTATTTCATCCCGGCAAGCCAAATGTATAGCTAGTACGGAAAAAGAAAAAAAAAGCCGTATTCCAACTAACTACTTTCACTGCAAATGACTGTATAAATAAGCGGATATAAATAAGCGGTGTATAAATAAGCCGATTGTTTAGTAATAGTTTATAAAGGAATACTTAGAATTTGCTGAAATTGTCACCTACTGTATATATTAAAATATGCACGGATTCATTTTTTTTTTTTTTCTTTAATAGCAACATCCAATTTTTACACCATTTTTGTGTTATTAAAGAAAATTATCCCATAAAATGGTATATATATATATATATCAATTGCTGTGATTAGTTATATTGTTTTACGAAATCGATGCAGCTTTTACAGCTTTATGAAGTACATGATCCCTGATGAGTATTTACTTCTAATTTTAAGCATTTTTATCCAATTATTTCTGTGGTCATTTATTTATTTTTTCTCTGTCATTAAGATTAATGGTCCTTTTTTTATTATTATCATTCATGTCGGCGTAAGTACAATTTAAATTGTTTTGTCTCTTATTGGTTCTTAATCTGTATCGCAACACTTTTGTGTCAGTCTTTCCTATAAATTAAAATCAGTTCTATTTTTTATGTTGGTATTGTTTTGTATCTATTAATTGCTAAATTTTAAGATTAAATTTTATTACGATATCTATCATTTACATATATATATATATATATATATAAATGAATATATCAAATTTTCATAGAGTTACAATCTGGCAAAATCTGAGGATGCTAATGTTAAATGAATGTGATGTCTTTAAATCATATCTCCCGAAAAACATTTTTAAATACACAATTCTTTTCTTATTTCAATACGTTAAAACGAAATGATTCAAACATATTATACTGATATTTTCGAGTAAAAAAAAAAAAAAAAAAGATTATTATGAAAATTATTATCAAATTCATATTACAATATATATATATATATGAATTATGACGCAAATTGTTTTTTGCTCATAAGGAGAGAGCATCATTAAAAACATAGGTTTTCAAATTTAGAGCTCATTCAATGTATAGTGATAAGTTATTTCTTATTGGCGTTAGAGGCCATCATCTAGTATCATTTGTATTAGCTATTATTTTATAGATTTGAATTTAGAGAAGTGGTTTTTTTGTGAATTGTGTTTAGGTTTAGGTTCTCACTCTACGATCAATTTTTGCACACAAAGACTCATTAGACCTGGGCGCACAGCTTATAGTAGATTCTGAACCACTACGAACATTCGTTCCTGAACAGGGATCCGATCCCAGAAGCTGACAACCGAAAGGCAAATATTTAATCTTTTGGCTTTTAGATAAATTGGCTTTTGGTATAACAAATAACTGACCCCAATTTTTACCTAAATTGATCTTTAGCACAATTGTCAACATTTATATTTATTCCGGTGCATTTTTGCCCCCTCCCCTTTATTTGCCCCAAATTTTTTTATAACAGAGATACCACAAGCGACTTTTTTATATTATTTTTGTACTACTATTTTCATATTTATAATAAATTTATGCGGGTTGTGCGGATATAGCTGAAAAATATTTTTAAAAATTTCTTTTTGTAAAGAATGGTATGAAAGGAATATAAAATAAGTCGCCTGTGGCAACCCTGTATAGAACAATTTTCTACAATAATTACGTTTAAAAAAAATACTGTTTAAAAAAAGTGGTATGAAACAAAGGCGGAGCTACAAAGTCTCCTGAATAAATTAAAATGTTAACAACTCTCTCTTCAGTACTATTGTAATTATAACATCAGAAATTGCGTTAAAATAAAAACCATTACATACCGCCATAAAGTCGTGTTTTTCAGCCCCTTCACGAATAAAGGTATCTTTCAAATTCTCCCTGAGATAATAGGCACTAGGATCCCTGTTACCATAACTAAGTACTGTCAGAATCCAGATGAAGAACGCATACGATACGATTTCACGCAGAATTGCCGTCATCTGTAGCTCTTTTAGTCGTTCAAGCTTAGCTCGTTCCATCTTAGCCATATCTGCAGGTTGATACAGTAATTTCCGTTTCTCTTCTTTAGTTTCAGGCTCTGATAGGAGAAAAAATAATATTTAAAATAACCAGCTATAAATACTGTTTTAATTTGTATTTCCGTTATAAATGTAACTGAGGAGAAGGAAAAAGGCAGAAATAAGTTAAATAATAATAATAATAATAATAATAATAATAATATTTTATTTTTGTTATGGGGGGAAGAGATAAAAACAATTTCTTACAAGGAACATCATCGGAGTGTCCGGCTAGGATTTCAAAGAAAAGAGGCGTTTCTTTCATTGATATGCTATCAAATTTTCCTCAAAAATACGCGAAACATTTGTATACAGCAAGTGATTACTCAAATGAATAATTCAGTTGAAATAATTTTCAGTACTATAAATTTTCATTTGTAACTTAAACATGAAAGCGCAAAAGCGTTTTGCTAAATCATTTAGTATTTTTAAGTCACGCCCAAAGCCGGAGCTGTTGATGTGTGGCTAATGTGGTTTTTAACATTTTAAAAATTCAATAAATATAGAAAACATGGACGATAGCAAAAATTTCTATGATAAAAAATATTTGGTACATGCCCTCTATCACAAATTAAAATTTCATTAAAATCGCAGCCGGAAACTTTTGTGATGTTCCTTGTTAGTTGTAGGTAGCAACATTGAATTATGAATATGTCCTTTACGTATATACTAATCTTTTTTCTTTAATGTGTGTAAAATACTCTCCAAAAACATATCCCTACTAAAATGTATGAATGTAATAGTGTAAAGTCTCGTCGCGGTGAAAATAAAAAAATTTTTTGGGCAGAGCTTGCAAGAGGATTGACGAATAGCGAGAGCTACATAGCTGCCAACATTTTAATTTTTTCCGAAGTATTTTTAGCGTCACCATTATTTCGCAACCCTTAATTTGTAGAATAATTCTCTCCATTACAGGGTGTGAGAGTTTCCGTCTCAAGACGGAACACTGGCACCAGTATCTATTATCAATGCTTAGTATCATATTTGTGCTGAAATTTATTACGATCGAGTACGACAGACATTATTGATGAAAAGTACTGGTGTGAGTGTTCCGTCTTGAGACGGAAACTCTTGCACCCCCTCTTCATTATATAACTACGATAAAATACGAAAAAAAAAAAAAAATTAAAAAGTGTTACACGGGCTAAAAAGACTCCAAAATAAATTTAGATGTTGGCAGTTATGAAGTACAACGTTGTACATTTTTAGTATCACGTTATTATTATTATTATTTTATTTTTTATTTTTTTTCTTTCCTTTTTTAAAATAAATTGTGTACTCTAGGTGGAGCCCAGCCTTAAACTACATCTATAGCTGACAACTTTTCCGATTTTTTTTTTTTTTTTTTTTTTTTTTTTAACTAAAAAAATCTCCAATTAATCAATGAAAGACCGCTCTTACAATTTCTGTGTTAACACTTTTGTGACTTCTGACGTGCATTCACGTCATTTGAAAATCTGTAACTCCACCACTGGGCGTTTCTTTAGATTACATAGGTTACATTATTTCCTAACAATATACCCAATATTCACATTTGTGCAATCAATGCATTATGGATACAAATACTTTGATTAGAAAGAGTATAACTGTAATGTATATTCATTTATATTATAAATATGAATACAGAAATCATTGATTTGAAAAAAAAATTGTAATATACAAGAATAACGCCCACAGGCGGAGCTTACTGCCAAAAAGACAATAACATGCGGTCGCGAAAGTGTAAAATATATATGTAAATATTAATATATCCGTACTGATAATTATAAAGGATTTAAGTCCATATTCTTGATTTTTCAGGAGACAAAAAATAAAGTTAAACTTATTAAAAACTACTTTGAAGAATCGATTAGGAAAAAGGGATTATGTTGATTTATACCCTTTATATCATTCAGTGATTATCAATCTTCATTTGATGAAAGGAAAAAATTGAATTAAATAAGAATAATACTAAATTTCTGACTTGAATCATTTTTTAGCAATGGATTTTCTCAAAGACTAAATGGCATGGGTTTAAACCCTTTATACAAATCGATAGAGAATTTTTTTCTGAGTCTGACTATGTAGTTAACTCAAAATCGACCTTTTTGGACTTAAATCATTTATACTTATCAGTGCACATATGTCGGCATAGTTAAAAGCTATTCATATTTATATATTCAAGTTAAAACTGTGGCACTTATAAACAAACTTACAGACAAGACATTAACTTGTAAAAAAAAAAAGAAAAAAAAAAAAAAAAAACACTACAAAATAAGATAAAGAAAAAAAAATCATTGCGAAAAGGATTTCGAGTCAGGCTTGCCCTTCATCAAGCAAAAAATGAGACCAGCAATGCAGTTTGAAAGCAAAATTGCCAACTTTTTTAATTTATTCCGAAGCATTGTTAGTACCCATCTTTTTTTTCGCACCACAATTTGTTAAGAATAATATTTTTCAATATGTGACTACAATTAAAAGAAAATTACCAATTAAAGACACTGGAGTGAAAAAAAAAAAAAAAAAAAAAAAAGGTGTGTACTAACAGTGCTTCGGAATAAATTATAAAAGTTGGCAAACCTGTGAAAGGAACAATGTGATGTAGCAAACTAAAAATTACATGGTTACAGAAATTGAAAAATTGAAGTAAATTTTGAGTTATTAACGTTTACCAAAAGAAATAGAAAAATCGAATTCGAAGATTATTTTAAATATATGTATTACTAAGAGGATTTTTACCGATATTTTGCAATTATAAAAAGACATTTGTTTCATTTTATTTTAACATATATAGAAAATAGGGAAAAAAAAAATAGATTTGCAAAAATGTAGATAAAAGATTTATCATCCATGACTCTGGTTAGGGCAATGTTTATTGACGTCTTGATTTCAACTTTCATTACTCTCTCTTCCGTGTTAGCATTAACCTTATTAGTGACTAATTTTAGTACATAGAATGTGCTTTTGTTCTTCATTTCTCTTTTGAGCATGTATGATCATTGTAAATCATCAATAAATAATTTAGATTTTATAAATTGTAGTATAACTAAAATTACCTACAGACAGGGATGGGACACGGACGCAGAACTCTTCCCACTATCAATGTAAGAAAATTTTCTACTTCTTAAATCAACGATATTATAGGTACAGAAATTTCTTAAACAAATACCGGTATGAATTCTGCGCCCGTGTTACATCCCTGTACGGATATACATAAAATGTTGGGATTTGTTAAGCTATTTCCAAATAAAAATACTGAGTGATAATCTCTGCTAAAATTGCCGATAGATACAAAGAGTTTTATTGAGTACAAGACGTTTTATTGAGTTATAATAATATTTTACCTCTATGTAGCCATTCTTCGTCAGAGGCGAGTTCTGGAGGTTCTTCGTCATCTTCATCTTCGTCTTCTGTATCAACTGATTTAAAGATAGCAGAAAAGAACATCGCAACCAGGAAGACCTATTGGAAAAAAAAATAATGTTAAGTTTCAAATTTCTTTGATTGTAGTACCAACAGGTAAAAGACTAGAGTGATGAATTATAAAAATGCACATACTTAAATACAAACCGTAATTATATATTTTAGCTTTGAAAAAAAAAAAAAAAAAAAAAAAAAAAAACTAATAATAATAATAATAATAATAAAAGATACTTTATATTATTTTACTTGATAATGCCAATGGAGAGATAGACAGATGTGCATGTAATTTTTACATAGATTTTGAAAAATCAACAAAATTCAATTAATTATTTAATAGTTTCAATTGTTAAAATACTCATGAATTTTTTTTCAAGCCATAACCACTGTTTTTTTTTAATAGTAATAATATTCTTGTTATCCAGTTCTGGAATAATTTTCGAAAGTATTTCACCCGTAGTTTTTTTTATACTTTTATTTTATGTACAGTCGGGGAAAAAAAAAAAACGCAGCACTCGATGTAACTCCGTTGCTAATCAATGCACAAAAATGTAATAGGTATCATTCGACGGGGAATTGAGAGTAGATTCAGAAAATGAACGGAAATTTTGAATTGGGGGTCGTCTACATATTAAAACGCGCACCAACTTTGATTTTTTCAATGGTAATGCCCCATTTTTATTTTATATTTGAATTCCTGGGATCGCGACAATGCGAAAAAGTATATTGGTTGTATATTTTGCTTATTTTTTCACAGAGTTATAAGCGTTCAAAGTTTGAATGTGCTAATGATAAATTCATATTTCAAACTTTTATTAATATCTTCACAAAAAATAACTTGATCGATATAATTCTTTTTTTACGACATACACTGAAGAAACCCAAACATAATCCATCATTAATTTTGATTCTGAAAAATATTTTTGATTCTGAAAAATATTAATAAATTCATATTCATAAAAATTATGAATTATGACCTATATTAATTTTTACATAAAATGAATCCTAATGCTGAAAAATATGGGTGTGCAAATTTGCAGCTCATTCCAGTTATTAGTTTTCGAGATATAAATAAATATTTCTTTTGGAGTGGTTTAGGGGGCCGTCTCTTAAAAAATTTTGAATGAGATAACGAAGCAAATCTTTAAAAATAACGGAGAAAATTGAACAAAATATTTTTATTTTTTATTTAAGGGTCAAATTATATAACAACATCGTCAAATGCAAAGAAATAAAAGAAAAATGTTGATTTTTAGACATTTGTGTTAGTATCAAGAATTCCTGTTTTCTAAAGCCCCGCCTTTTATCGTTCTTCAAAACAAAACAATACAGAAACGAAAAGTGAATGTGACTTTGAGTATTCGTGTTAAACCCCATATTTTACATTGACAAAAATATACACAAGTGGTATTTACTTCATCGATTACTGGTGATAAATTTAGAATCCTTTAAACGAACACTAGAAGAAAAAAATTAACTAAATAGGCAAATTGTGTGTTTGAAATACTCTCAAAATAAAATATTTCAAAACAAATTTTCTGTACCACAATTATATTACAGATGGATATACATTATAACTATATTCTTTCTAATTAATATATTTCTATCCATAGTATATTTTATTGCAAAAATATGAACACTGGGTACATGCTTAAGAAATAAGTAACACACAAATTACGAAAGAAACGCCCACTGGCATTGTTACAGATTTTCAAATGATGTGAATCTACGTCAGCAGTCGCGAAAGCGTTAATTAAGAAATTATATTTTCATAGAAATTATAAAACAAATCGTACAGTTCCAAAGAGTTCAATTGACCCAAAACTGGTAAGTGCTATTAAAATTGTTTAATATTTACTTTATGAAACCTTACAATAATTTATCCGAAAAGATTTAGTTTATGCGTTGTTGTATATATATATATATATATATAGCTATATTATTTCAGTTTGTATATTATGTTACACGTACGAAAGAAATTTTAAGCTTTATTGGTGATCAGTATATCCATGATAGATGCTTTTTAATTGAAAAATATTGCACTTTTATGAAAAGTATTGTCTGACCAATCGTAAGTGTAATGTATTTAGATATACCTAAAATTATCTAAAAAAGTACTTAAGTATATACATATCCAAAAAATTAAATTCATGATAATTAAGATACTGCAAAGGTGTTAATATTTTTATTTATTTTTATAACTCTTTTTTTCTTGAAATATTTCCGGTGTGAAACAGTATAATTTTTGTCTAGTTCTTGTAGGATCTTAATTTTATTTTTCTATATTTAGAGATAGCCCCCTAACACATTTTTGATCATAACTCTATGAATACTAAAAAAAAATTATACAAACAGTATACTTTTCCGCACTGCCAGACTCTCAGAAATTTGAATATGAAGTCAAAATTGGGTGTTACCATTGAAAAAATCAAAGTTTGTGCTCATTTTAATATGTAGATGACCCCTAATTCAAACTTCGACAACATTTTCAGAAAGTGCATTTCATTTCCTGTTGAATGGTGTCTATTAAATTTTTCTGCGTCAATTTATAACGAAATACCATCAAGTGCTGCGTTTTTTTTTAACCCGACTGTACAAGAAGGCATTGGCACCAGGTGCTACCAAATCCCAACCAGAAGTGCAAGAGTTTCAGTATCAAAATAAAACACTCTCACCAGCACTCATTATCAATAATTTCTATTATGATTAATCACAATAAGTTTAACAGTACAAATTGTTCATAAAAATACGCTAGTGTAAGATGACAGAAACTCTTGCACCCCTGATCCCAACGTGTATATAAGCCGAAGTATCAGAAAATATTAGTCAAAAGTGTCCAAATTGTACAACAAATAGTGCTGGAGCGCCGTTCGGGAAACATTGCTAAGAGGCTTGACCACACAATTGGGGACTTTTCTCCCGTAATTTTAAAACAACAGGTATACAATATGTTCGCATATTGCAGATTCATACCAAGAAAATAACAATAAAAATGTATTCTTTCATTTTTACAAATCTACATTATCACTTATATATATTTAGCGATAAAACTCACCATAACATTTTATCACTTAAAATGTATATAAATATATTTTTTAGGAAAAATTCTAAAAATTAGTAAAAGAAGATAAGAAATTGTTGTTTGTTGTTTGCGTGGGATAAGGTCGATTGACTATGCTAAGGTGCTGGGCCTATAGGGGGAATGCCCTTCACTGGGGGTCTTTTTGTGAAATACTAACCCGTATTTATGCAATTTTCGGAGAAAACCACGGAAAACGACGAATGGCTATGTTGACGAATGCGATTTGTAGTCAAACCCGGCACATCCCGTGTACCAGCTTTAAACGTAGAACCACTCTGCTTCTGGTGGAGCGTTTTAGGAAGAATACACAAAAATCGAATTTCATAATTTTTGTTTTCTTATGTGATACTTTTAAATATATCAAGTAAATCGCGCACCTGTACATTTAATATTAAGGCAATAATGTCCGCTGCTGATTAACCAAGATTTTCCCCGTTTACATGGAGAGAAAAGTTTCCCCTTTCAAATTTTTGTACAAACTTTTCATTAATTCAGTGGAATTTACCGTTTATTGTTTTAAAAAAACAAAATAAAAAATAAATAAATGGTACCTGTAACAGCCAAATTGAAATATTTAAACCAGATATTGGCACTGATATCGGCAAATTTTAAACCAGCATATATTTTTTCCATAAAATTGCCTTTGTAGTAAAATGTAGGCAAAGTTTCAATTGTCATGTTTCTGATTTATGAATTAAAACTGCTATAAATGTTACGCGTTTGCGGACTAAAATATTTTCAAAAACGATTTCGACTTTGAATTCTTTGCGAAGGAAGTACCTAAGACTGAGATAAAGTCACTCGTTGTCCTCTGCACAAAAGTGATGGTTAACGGAGTTTGAAGTCATGAAATTAATCTTCCTCCCAAACGAAGAACTAAATTGTACTGGAAAACATCAAATATTATATAATAAAAATGAATTAATTAAATCTCTTGGTGTCAAATGAATAAAATAAATTTTAAAGTAAAATTCTTTGCAAGTGATTTGGTTATGTGCGTATTAAAGACGATGACCTACTCTAAGAATCCAGGGCTAGAGAGGGAACATTGTAAGATGTCTTAGCCAGTATTCACGCTAATTTGGAGGAAAGCCAATATATAAACCAAGTAATATTCCGAATGTCTAGCCAACAAGTGTGACCTGGATTTGAATCTGTCACCTCACGTCTGACAAACTTGAGATTAGATTCTCATGGCTACTGATGAGACTCCTCCATGATAAACATTTGCCAAACGTTGCAGAATTAGTAGGAAAAACAATTTGTTTTTAACGTTTATGTTAGGCAAGGTAATATTCTTATTCACTTTCTGGAGTTTTTTACATCGCTTTGTTAAATTATGCAATAAAATGTTCCAATCTTTAAAATACAACTTACTTTTATAGGTTGTGTAACCAATATGGAACTGAAGAATGATATTAAAAGTGATGTAATCCATTTCTTTGTCTTTTCGTCTCCAAACTGTACTCCGTATGCCCAGAGGAAGAAGCATGATACAATTATACTTGCCACGGCAAGAATCCATGCAATAATACGACACCACCATGGGAACAAAAACTTCTTCTTTTTCTTTTTCACAGCTACAAAACGATTCCCTCTGCGTGACTCGTCATCTTGTGATATGTCGTCTAGAATCAGTGTTGTTCCAGAATGAGCAGAACTAGGTCTGGAAAATGTTGACATTTTTTTCTTCGTTGCCTCTGCAGGAAAAGGGAGAAAAAATACTAAGAATTAATCTGGAAACTCTTACTCATAATGATTTTTTTTTTTTTTTTTGTTACTTATACATTTTTGCTTTTTATATATCATAACTACAATTCCAATCTAGTATGTTGTGGCCATCACAAAACTTTATTCTATAATTTTCTATACAAATTCCCTTTTCCTAGTAACACATTTGTCCACAGAACATCCTGAGGAGGTCCATAGGTTTTCCCTTTTATCCACAGGATATCCTGAAGATGCTTTTCGAAGAAGATGTGCTGGTAGGGTCAATACAAATAATTATTAAAAATATTATTTAAAATTAATTTTCATGATGAATGCAGACAATTTTTATCTCATAGAATTATAACAGTAAACTCCGAAAGAAAGTAAATTTTACACCAAGATTAGTTTTTTTTTTCTGTTAAAAATGTAAAAACGTCATCGGCTTTGTTATAAATTGTCACAGATCACTGATTCAACAATCTGTTTTAAAGGTATTGACGAGTTCTTTTGAAAGATACCCATATCCAATTTGTGTCCCTCTGGGAGTATCTCCCCCAGGGGAAAAACGTTGCTCTCACATGTCCAACAATTTTTTTTCCTAGTTGACTATTACTATTATAAATATATATATATATATATTTCAATTTCATAATTATTCTTTACAAAAATTCTTATTGAGCATCTTTATAAGAAATTTTATTCTATACAGCCATGTTAAAAATTCAGAAAAAGCGGAATGGCAATGCCACTTGTTGGACGATTTTCACCAAAGTTGATGGGTACAAATTTATGTTAAAGTGAAACTACATATGAATTTGTATGGAATTCTGTGCAGTAGTGTCTGAAATACAATCATCACAAAATATTTGTCTCACACAGACAGACATTTTCTACAAATGGTCAAATCATACACTTCTCAAAATGTTTAAATCCATAGAAAACAGGAAATAGAAAAATTTTACGAAACAAATGCTTTCTTCTATTCAGTATAGAAGAAAGTAACAACGTATATAAATTATTTATTATATATAATACAATCCTATATTTTATTAGCTTAATATTAGCTTGTATTTGACTTTGGATAAAACATAGTGTCTAGAAATAGCTCAGAAATGAATATAGGGTGATGTTAAGTAGTTGTAACCAGGGCCTGATTAAGGGGGAAGCTCGCTCTTCACACATTATTTATACATACACCGTTATTTTTTAACAAATACTTTCCTCCTATAATAAACAGAAAATTTTCATTAAAAATTATTTTAAAAGAATTCTGGTGTCTAATAACGGTGAGTAAATTGGATTATTTTACACCGTTCATTTTTTATAAAAAATATTTCCTTGTCAAAGCGTGGAATTTCTATGACATGAAGTAAAAAATAATTGTAAAAATATTCCGGTATGAGCGAGCTTCCCCCTTAATCAGGCCCTGGTTGTAACCACGGAGTAAATGTAATCTCGGCTTATTATTCATATGATAAGGTGAATTTGTACTTCATAGTGATAATTTTTTAACCCTTTCAGGGGCGGTGATGTCATATGACAGCATCACCTAATTATAATTCCCAACTACAAAAACTGACCCCGGAATTTTTTTATGAAATATAATATGTATGATTTAGAGATTTTTTTTTTTCATTTAATTTTTTAAAATTATTATTGAATTTTGGTGGAATTTGGTTTTAAAAGAGTAAATCTACATTGTCCCTGGAAGGATTAAACCTTACATTATTATATGTTGTCTTAGGAAACTAAATCAAATAAGAAACAATGATACTTTGAAAGAGTTTGAAATATTGCTTACATTTTTCTCTTTGACAGAACGCCCTTCTCAAAATTTGAAGTTTTGTTATTGCTGTACTCAGGGCCTGATTAAGGGGGAAGCTCGCTCTTCACTGTTTATTTATACTTACACCGTTATTTTTTAACAAATACTTTCCTCCTATAATAAACAGAAAATTTTCATTAAAAATTATTTTAAACGAATTCTGGTGTCTAATAACGGTGAGTAAATTGGATTGTTTTACACCGTTCGTTTTTTATAAAAAATATTTCCTCGTCAAAGCGTGGAATTTCTATAACATGAAGTAAAAAATAATTGTAAAAATATTCCGGTATGAGCGAGCTTCCCCCTTAATCAGGCCCTGGCTGTACTTATGAAGTAAACTCCACAGTTTCTGATATGAAAACTAAGTTTTGCATATAGATTTTGTTTATAATTTCAGATTGGTTCTATGGTTTTTTGATTTGTTAATCAAAGATTAACAAATCAAAAACATTGGTTAGATTTAACACAGTAATTTTATGTATCATTAAAGTGTTACCAAGGTTTTACACTTGTTCCAAACTCCTCGACTGCCTCACTTATATTTTTTCAGTTTATCTTTTAATTCCAATGATATCTAATATCCAGATTTAATATTATTATTATTATTATTATTATTATTATTATTAAGATTTTTTGCAGTGTTAAAGTGTTTAAGAAGTGAAGTGCTAATTGGACTTTTACGGAAAAATTTGCAACTCTGTAACGAGTTGAGATATTAGGGATCATAGAGTCCTACTTTTTAACACCAGTATATTTTAAAAATAAATTTTCCTTTAAGTAATTAATTGTCGAATCTACGGGATTAAATAAAGAAAATATTGCTAGAAAAAAATTGGTCGTATTCAAAAAGTAGGACGTTAAGACCACTGATAGTCCCAGGTTTTCACTATCTGGAAACTAAATATTTCAGATGTTATATATATATATTGTCGATAGATGAAATCTAAATTTTGATGCAAATTTGTATATAGTTCAGCAACAAGGAATTTTTTATTTCGTTAAAACGACAGGAGAGAGTTCCAGCTTTTTTTAAAGAAGTCTCAGAATTAAAACTCAACACTCCAGTTATGGAATTATGATAATTTGGCGTTGGATCGAAGTCTGGGTGGAATGCTTTGTGTGTGGGTCTTTTTAAAGTAACCAAGGAACGTTTTTGACGTATGGGCATACGAAAATAAGTAGACAAATCGTTAAAATATGTTAGGAAGAAAAAATAAGAAAAACTTACGCTGTTTTTTAATGGCTTCAGTAATGCGAGATGGTCTTAGCTTACGTAGACGTGACTTTCTGAATAGAGTAATCATTAAGAATGTTGGTGGAAATACAATGAAATTTGCCATGACACCCACACCAATCTGGAGAAAGAAATTAGTAGTCAAATATATTCTCAAAAAGCATTTAAATACAACCAACTATAAACAAAGAATTCATTTAGCATACGTATAGTTTTATTTATGTAAGTAAAGTTTTTATAAAATATATAACCAGATTTGACATCGAACAGAAATATAAATATTTACACAACGTTGAAAACGCCAACGAAAAAAGTATTAACAGCAAACTGCAGTTTCGATAGCGTTAAGCGTAACCGTCATTAGTGCAGAATGACAAAGACAAATGTCGAATGACATTTCATCTCAAATGGCATTTCAACTGCGATTTTCTGTACCCTTTTCTCTGATTATTGGAAATATTTTATAGAATCCACATATTCTTGATTTTCACCTCGATTTAATCATAGAAATGTCATTAATTGCAATTTTGCTGTACCCCTCCTCTCCAGTTTTTGGAATTATTACATAAAATTAATATATTCTTGATTTTCACCTCCATTTACTTAGCCACCTCCAGCTTCTTAAATTCCTATTGGCTGCTATTGTTACTCTAAAATTTGCTTTCCTATCTCTGAATAAGAGTACTAATCCACCTTTGTCTTTCTGCACTGATGACGGGTTGTTTAACACTACCGAAATTTCAGTTTGCTGTTAGTATTTTTTACAGTGGTGTTGTAATGACTTTTAGACTGACTAGAGGGCGCTGTCTGTCCAGCGCGGACGAGTAAGACTTTCGAATTGAAGAAAGTTTAGTTTGTTTTTAGAAGTGAATGATGCAACGCCGAGAAGAGCGGATGCCTGGCTTGAGTGCCGTTTATTTTATATTATTTGGTGGACTGGAAAGTTACCGTTCAAATTTAAATTATGTTAAATGTTTACGTGTTTATTTGTGTTAAATGTGTCTGTATTGTATCGTGTGTGTAATTCGAGAAGTAAATAAATTTCTCGAAAGAAAAAAGCTAGTCATGAGTTCCAGCGTTCGATACATGACAGTCTAAGAAGTTGGTGGCAGCAAATGGCATAACGATCGACGCTACAAAAATGCGCTACTAAAGGGGTAAGTACCATTTTCTGTATAAAACAGTGCCTTAGCATTTAAAAATAAAAAACCTCAGTCTTTGTATTAGGACGTGAGAAAATATTTATTATTATTTTTTTTTAAAGGGTAGTTTAATTCACATTATGTATTTAATTGTGAAATATACATAGCATCTCTTATCCCTATTTGATAAAAAGATTATTTGAAATTATTATTTGTAGAGAAAATTTGTATTAAACTGATTCATCCGTTGTTTAAAAGAAATAAAAAAAAAAAAGAAAATCTTTCTTTCTTTTTTTTTTTTTTTTTGTCGATGTATTTTCGAAAAAGAAAATAAATAAAAGTTGATGAATCAGCGACAAATAAATGAATACATATGTTTTTTTTCTTTTGTTTAATGGTATATTCCTAATAATAATAATAATAATAAAAAAACTTACTGTAGAGTAAGTACGTTTTGCGAATTTCGGTTTTAAAAGGAATGACAAATTTTGAGAACATGTTTAAATAAAGTATCTGTTTTGTAATCAAAGTTAAATAAAGAATAGATATTCTTTTTTAGAGCTTTGAGAAATAAAATAAAAAAGAATGTATTTATTATCGAATTAAAAAGAATAAAAATGTTGAATGGTTCATAAAGTATTAATGTGCATTCCCGGTCATTTTTGTTCTGATATTTTGTTAAATTGAATTTATTTTTCTTTCTATCTCTTTTTACTGATTTAGTATTTCTTTGCTTAATACTACAAAAATAAATAGATAAATAGAGAGTGAATGAAGGATAAAAGTAAAAAAAGAATTTAGTCTTGATTTCATGTAAAATGAATCTGTTTTTGTTTGGAACAAAATATTTTGGTTTCGATTTGAAGTAAAATGGTAGTTTCTGTTTCAAATGAAATGTTTAACGATTAGATGTTCATTTTATTTCTTAATATTAATTACTATGGTAATTTATGTTACTTAAATCTAATTTTGTGAAACTTACTTTTTTTTGATAAAGAAAAGAGTTTCGGTTTAGAAACGAAACTATTGTTTTTTTGGTTTGAAGAAAAATATTAATTATTCTGTTCGCTGAGAGATATTAGGTGTGCAGAAAGAATTAAATGATTTTGAAAATAAATTGATTTATTTCAGTGAATTGAAACAATTAAGTGTTAAACAAGTAGTACTTGGTATAAGAACATACTTGGTTTGAAATATTATTTTGAATATTATTTTTGAATATACGATTTATTTAATAAAAGAAATTTGTGTGTTTAAAAATGTTCATGTATTCGGTTCTTTAAGAAGAAAAGTGTTTCTTTATACATATATATATAAGTGTTCTCTTAAATAGAGAAAAATAAGGTATTTTTCATAAGTACAGAGACCATTAACTGTATTAGATATTATTTTTTAATTGATTGCAAAGTTTAATTACCCTTATTATCTTATTATTTTTGTGTGTGTGTGTGTGTGTGTGTGTTTGATTGATTTTTTGGGGAAAAAAGGGGTAACAGAAAAAAAAAATTCTGATTATTTTATTTGTTTATATCTTATTATCGTTTTGAGAGCATTCTGGTTTTGTTTGGGGTTTTCAAACATGGCATTTTTAGCTAAAGCTCGAAAACATGAATTGATTCAAATTTGTCAGGAAATCGGTGTCGAAGTAGATACTTCCAGTAGAGTTATTGACATCAAGAAATTAATTTTATCTAGCAAGTCCTATAATGAGGAAGAAGTAAAATTAATATTGGAAAGGCTTCTTGAAGATAAAAAAATACAAGAAGAAGAGAGAATAAGACAAGAAGAAAGAGAGGAGAGAAGGACCCGAGAAACTCAACAATATGAAATTGAATTAAAGGAATTAGAAATTTCAAGAGAAAATCCTGAAAGAAAATTAGAACCAGAAAATGTGACTGAATCGGTTCCAAGAATTCAGTTAACTCAAATTACCCTAAGATTTGATGAAAAACATGATGAAATGGGTTATATTTAATAAATTTCGAAAGAAGAGCGGAGATGGCACGAGTTCCTAAAACGGATTGGGTGGCCTATCTGTTAGCAGTTTTACCGCCAGAACTATCCAATATGTTGGCCAGAGAGTCTCCAGCCGATGCTACAAATTATGATTTTGTAAAGAATCTCATTATGAGAAGATATAAATTAAATAGTGAGAAATTGAAGCAATGTTTTTATAAGCACCACAAATCGTCCGAAAAATCTTGGAGAAATTATGCCCAAGAACTTTCTAGTTATTTTACGGAGTGGCTTACCGAATTAAAGATAGAGAATTTTCAACAGCTAAAAGATCTAATAGTAACTGAGCAGTTGAAGTTTCGAATGCCTGCTGATGTGAGAGAACATTTTTTAGATAACTGGCTTACATTCACGACACCTTTAGACTTAGCAGAAAAATTAAATGAATTTGAAAGTATAAGAGAAAGTTTCAAAAGGAGGGATTTGCCCAAAAAGAACTTTCCCAGATTTCGTAACCAAAGTGGAAACTTTTGTGATGATAAGTCTAACGATAATAACAAAGATGTTAAGCCGAAATTTCTTTCAAAATCCGAAACATCCCAAGAAAATCAATGAAATAAAGAGTTTGATAAAAGAAAAATTGCTCGTTGCTATGAATGTGGTTCTACTAATCATCTCAGACCTCAATGTGATAAATTAAAGAAAAATGAAGAATTTATCTCACATATTATAACTGAGGCAGGTTCTGATGAATCAATGACACCTTATACTAGTTTAGGTAAAGTGAATGGTGTTGAGATGAAAATAATTCGAGACACGAGTGTTTCATGTGATTTGATCAGCAGCAAGTACGTGAAACCATATATGTACACTAATGAGAAAGTTTATGTTAGAAATCCATTAGAAGTGGATCCTATCTGTTTACCACTTGCAGAAATTGAATTGGATTGTAAAATGGGACACTTAAAAACTAAAGCAGCTGTCCTACAAAATTCCTTTTATAGTGACAAGTATTTGTTAGGAAATAAAACTGCCGCAATGTTTAAAGATTGCAAATCAAAAGAAAATGTACAAGTGTCTAAGTTAAATTCTGTACAAACAAAAAATTCTAAGAAATTTTTAAAGGTGAAGAAAAATATTCAAAATAAAGATGTTGCTCATTTTGACCAAAAGTTGATTGAGAGCAAATCTGAAGATGAAAAGAAAACTGAGGAGGTAGAAGAAATCCTGCCAGAATTTTCATGGCCAGAACTTAATAAAACCTCTCCAAAAGTGTTTGCTAAAGAATTACAGATATCAAAGAAAATCAAAATAAAATAGAAAATGAAGTTGTTCTTAAAGAGAAAATAAATTTTGACTATCTCAAAACTGAAAATTTCAGATTGTTAAATGAAATCATATGTTTAAAAGGGGAGATGAAAGAAAAGAAAATTAAAGAACAAGAACTGTCTCTTGAAAATAAAAAACTTACTGAAGAGTTGGAACATACTACGAAATATATTTCGGAACTAAATAATGCCTTAAAAGACCTTAAACAGAAAAATGAAGACTCTAATTTTGTGATGGAAGAACTAAAAGCTGAAATAGATGCTTATCTGAATAAAAAATGCTTAGAATATGAAAAGAAGATAAATGAAGAAATTCAAGAGAAAGAAAAGTTTGAAAATCAGTTAAAAACTCTTCGTCTTGATTCACAAAGTGAAAAAAAGAATTATCTAAATCAATTGGAAATTCTGAATGTTGAAAAGAATAATTACAAACAAGAACTGGAAAATACGAAAATTGAAAATCTTAAGCTGTCTAATGAAATCAACATAACGAAAGAAGAACTCTTAAGAATGAAAGGTAAGGAAAATGAAACTTGTCTTAAAAAGGAAAAGCTTGTTGAAGAAAGGAATGAAATTAGTACAATTAATTCCAAATTAGATTACCTGTTTAATATTCTTGAAGGAAAAGAAAAAATGTCTGATGCTAAATTGGATCAATTGACAGCTGAATTACAAACAAATAAATTAGAACTTATGCAATTATCTGAAAATTTCTTAACTTATGAGAAGCAATTGAACGAACAAAATTATTTGAAAGAAAAGCTTTCTGCGACTACGTTGAGTACATTCAAGCCCATGAACAATGTACCAAAAGATTCTAGGCAACTAATGGCAAATTCATTGAAAGACAGTGAAAAGTGTCCAGTGCCATATAGTGAGAAAGTCGTCAATTTTCCTAAAGCAAGAAAAAAACATGTAAAAGACATTTCCTGCAAAATGAGTGCTACAAAGTTGCACATCAAATCTTCTAAATGTCCACCTACTCGAACTTATGTAAAAATTTCTGGACATTTAGAGGGCCAGAGATTAAGAACTCCAAGTGAAAAGAACGTTCGAGTCAAAAAAGATTCTTCGTCTCATACTACCATGACTGATGTGACAGACTACTGGAAATTAGCTGAATACTATCGAAAATGCATTCCTGAATTTTCTGAAGATGCAACTTTATTGTCAGACTTACTAAAGGATTGGTCTCTAAAATCCACTGACTGGAATAGCTCTTGCCAAAGGGCATTTGAAGAAATAAAGGAGAATTTATCTCGCAATCCTGACTTATTTAGTCGTAATTGTACAAAGCTATTCATGTTCCTGAGAAAAAGAAAGAAAAAAAAAAAAAGACCAAATACCAGACTTTTACTTTGGGAAATCTATGCAGTATTATTTAATTAGGAGGTTGTTTAGTGTATAGAATTACAATCTCAGAATGCTGATACATTAACTCTTATCCCTTAGTTTAAAAAAAAAAAAAGTTTGTGTATTTGTTTAATCATTGCTATATATCGTATTTGTTTAAATATTGCTATATATATATATAAGTGGTATATATTTATTTTCACTATCTATATTTTACTTTGCATATCTATTTAGTGTGTAAGTAATAATATTTAAATTTCTATTTGGAATATGTTTTTTTGCATATTTAAAATAAGTTAAATAATGTGTTTAATCTGAAATAGGGATAAGTCTGGTGCATTTAAATATAGCCAGGTACTGTTTCTGCATAGAATTGGTGCTTGCTCGTATTATTCTTATTACTTGTTTTAAAGTAATTACGATATCTAGAAGATGAACTAATATGTTGAACATTGTGACTTTATTTTATTTGAATATAGACTTACCATAATCAAGTATTATTTAACCAAACTTTTCCCTCTACAATAGTGGAAAGTTTCTCCCCTGAAGGGAGGAGGACTGTAATGACTTTTAGACTGACTAGAGGGCGCTGTCTGTCCAGCGCGGACGAGTAAGACTTTCGAATTGAAGAAAGTTTAGTTTGTTTTTAGAAGTGAATGATGCAACGCCGAGAAGAGCGGATGTCTGGCTTGAGTGCCGTTTATTTTGTATTATTTGGTGGACTGGAAAGTTACCGTTCAAATTTAAATTATGTTAAATGTTTACGTGTTTATTTGTGTTAAATGTGTCTGTATTGTATAGTGTGTGTAATTCGAGAAGTAAATAAATTTCTCGAAAGAAAAAAGCTAGTCTTCATGAGTTCCAGCGTTCGATACATGACAGCGTTTTCAACGTTTTGTAAATATTTATAAAAAAACGTAACTTGCATTTTTAGAAACTGGTTGTTTTTCTTTTTGCGAATTAAAGAAAATTGTTTACACAAGGGACCAACGCGAAGATGGAATTCAGTTTGCGGGGTAATTTAAAAGTGTTCTGGCCAATATTCAATGAAAGAGTTCAAACAAATCATTTTTTAAATATGAATTTTACTTCTTAAATAATAAATGAAATGCGGTTCAATGAAAGAGTTCAAAGAACGTTCATACAAATTTTTATTTTAATATTATATTAATTTGACTTCTTAAATAGTACATGTATTGTAGTTTGATGTATATTCAAATATAATACCATTTAACATCTTCATTTTGCACAAAAATAAAAAAAAAATAAAAAAAGAAACATAGTTTGAAGTTAAAAATTTGTAACTTAAGGTCGATTTGTGGAGCTCTCTTTTCCAGTAGTGTTCAAACAAGTCATTTTTTTTTTTTTTTTTTTTTTAATAATATTTTAATAACGTTATTCGATATAAATTATAAGACGACTAAACACCAATTTACATACATTTAATTAGATCGCATCGCAAGTTACATGTAACAGATACAAGTTAATTAAAAATCTATGTAATATCGACTAACTCATGTCAAAGTGAACGAAGTATAGGTTGTTTTACATACAAATACCTGATTAGTTACGTTACAAGACTATTGGCCAGTAAGCGAACAGATATGTAATAAATTTAAGTAAGAGATACGACACTTTTAATATTACATTTTTCTTTAATTATATATAAATTGTGGTTGAATAAAAATTAAGTACGGTAATCAATCACTATTTAGATTAAATTAAGGGGATTTGCCACCTTTAAATTGGCACCAACTGCAGGTTTAATATAAAAGCTTATATTTAATATTTATAAATTAATCTACATTACGTTTATTAAATAAAATATATATTCAAGCAACATTTTTTTAATTAGTTTTTTATGCATTTTTTACATATTTGAAATCTTGAAAAATTGCCTTTTCTGAATTTGCATTTTTTCATGAATTTACGATATTCAAAATTCCAAAATTTCTGCAGATATTTAAGAAAACACTTATTATTATTATTATCATTATTATTTTTCATATATGATAGAACCTACGTAAAAGAATTAAGGATGGATTTTCAATTACATTAATTAGTTTTTCATTAAAAAAAAAAAAAGAAAGAAAAGTGCATGTCTATGTAAAAATTTGCAAATTCATTTTTATTTTATTTTATTTATTTATTTATTATTTTTTTTTTTTACGATATTGCAAAATTCATTCCTAATTATTTTCTATTAAATGCCCCCAAAAATGCTAAATCTTTTCTATGTTAAAACTAATGTTAAAACTTCTATAGATATTTAATCTATAGAAGTTTTAGCATTTTGAAGATCATGATACAATGAAAAAATAAAAACTGAGAACACGTAATTTAAAGATTTCAAAAATGTAAAATATATATATATATATATATATATATATCAAAATCCATAATAATTATTGCCCGAATATATATTTTATTGAATAAACTTAATATACTTTATTTTATAAATAGTAAATAAAAATATAAGCTTTCATATAACACTTTCAATGGTGTCAAGTTAAAGTGCCAAGTCGTCTTAAGTAAAATTATTAGCTAAAGATTTACCTGTTCCGGACTTAAAGAAAGAGGACCAAGACTAAATGCAGAACCAGAAGGTTTAGACGGCACCCTTCCATACCACATAGCATTAACCAACATAGACAGGAAAAGCATGGCAAAACAACACGTGACTCTCTGTGCTCTAGTAAATCGGCTTCTAGGTGGCCTCATAAAGATAGAAAACCACAAATGTCCATCGGATAGATTCTTTTGTGTCTTCTGCTGAAATAAATGGCTGAACTCTGTTGCTTCTCCTTTTCCAGCTACCGGTAGTAACCGGTCAATCTAAAATGGATAATAAAATTTTTAAATGTTACGTAAATGTTATCTATATAAGTAACTTTCAGCAAAATCACCTAAAACAACACCTCCTATAATAATGCCTCCGAACAGGGCTTCACGTCACAGAAAATTGGTCGATTATATCCAATCCGTATCATCCCATAGATATAGGGAAATGTTGGTTGGATATAATCGGCCAATATGTCGTGATGTAAAACTCAGTTGTTATTATTATAGATAGTGTTGCCTAAACACGGGTATTTAATGACAAAGAAAAAAACTTTCTTGGAAAAAAAGCACAAATTGTTAAATCACACAACAGTCGTTTTGGTTCGAAAAAGAAGCTTGAGCATTCATCAAGCGAAAAAACGTAGTCACGAGTGCACCATGGAAACGGTAATGTACGCAATTTCGGATGACCTTATGTACGCAATTTTGTTATTTCGAGTGTTCGTTTACAATTTTTTTAAAAACATGTACGAAGTTTTTATTATTATTATTATTTTTTTTTTATTGCATAACAGAACAGAGCATTTTTTTTACAAAAATGATTTTCTTTATTAACAACTATAACAAAAATTAGATAAATATATATATTAGAAAACTCTATTCTTCGATTAATTTACATTGAAATTTGATAATTTGTTATAAGAACTAGTATGTTGTGGCCACCACAAAATTTTCTTAAATATTACTCTATATGGATGCACTATTTACTGCTTAATATGCACAAAAGTTTAAAGCTTCTCACGATAAAGATTTTACATAAAGAGTTGATGCAAATTTAAAGAATACCCTCCGACCGCGTTAGTTTGATCCCCTGTTGGCAAAGTACCAGGACGATTCTACTCACGCGGTAGGGAAGACAGCAATGGAAGAGAGAGCGGAAATTTTTCTATTACTCTTGTTTCGTTTGCTATGTGTAAAATCATTGATACTACAGACATTCCTATTTCATAACTGGACCAACCCTTTTCATCCATGCGCAGATTACACCAGGGATCATTCGCCTGCGGTTTATCAGTAAATGTTAAGATCTAGCCATGTTGAAAATCCCAGACGGTGAGTATCAACAGCACCCCTTCTTGGCTAACATACACCAAAGTTAAATCAGCATTAGTTTTTATGCTTATCTCACATATCAAATTTGTGCACTTATATGCCATGGAAGTTGAGATTTAGTCTTCCCATTCACGAGATAAATTGTATCTTAACAGTGCGATCTGTCGGCCGACATGTATCCTAATTGTATCAGCACAGTGTTCTATAATATTACTTTCACATACAAAATTTTGTGCCATTATGTATAATAGAATTTGAGGTATTGCGTTCTGTTCACTGCGAAGATTGCAGCAAAGCATCGCCACCTATCGGTCGATCTGCATCCAAATTGAATCAATATAACGTTTCATAATGACACCCTTCCATGTCAAGTTTTGTTCGATTATACACAATAGAACCTGAGAAATAGCTTTTTATCAAACAGGATAAATCGCCCATAGCAGCGTTACCTGTTGAACGATTTTTACCAAAATTTAATAGGCCCTAATTTATTTCAAGGTACAACTACACATAAATTTATATGAAATTATGAGCGTTAGTTCTTGAGCCGCAGTTGTCTTAATATTTTTGACATATACACAGACAGAAACACACACATAGATACAGTATACACCAGTGTTGCCAGATCTGGCGGATTTGTTATTCAATAATCACAAATAATTTCTAATTGTAACGTTTGCCTAATCACTTCGAAGTTTAATAGTCTATTATGTATATCAAATATCACTTCTCAAAATTATTGGTGACTATTGAATACAAAAACCCGCCAGATCTGGCTACCCTGGTACACACAGACAGAAATTTTCTAAAAATGGTCAAATCATGTTCTGGACTTCTTAAAACGTGTAAATTCATCGGAAGTCGAAATTTTTTGCGACATCAATATTTTTGAATATAGAATAAAGTAATTAAATTAATGAATAAAAAAATTAATTAAACAGTTTTTTTTAAAAGTCTTTTAAATAGTATATTATTTGTTCAGTAGATTTCATTAGATTTCTTAGGTTGCGACTAATTTTTATGCTCTAAACTGCGATGCGACAGGTTCCATATTGACTTCAGTTATAGCGAAATATGTGATAATTGTTACTGATACATGCTTGACCCTTAAGGCTAAAGGTGTATTTACGGACATCATTTACTCTTCCATTTGAAATGCAAGGAGGAACATCTTAGCGTTTTTATATGAGTCCATAATGGAATCTTCTAAAATCCAATTTTACTTCTTTCCATATCCACTTAAGAAAGTAATTGTAAAAATTTTCGATTTTCGTTTTTCTAGGAATTTATCGAACTCTAGATACTTTGAACATAATTTAACCATTGGTAAAATATCTGTACAAGTATGTGTATTCAGAATTTTGTGGAAATTCAAGCTCAAGAACTCCTCGTTCGCAATTCTCCTCGTTCGCATTTACATTACAAATGGATATACATTTATAGTCATACTCTTTCTAATCACAGCATTTGTATCCATAGTATATTGATAGTACAAATATGAATATTGGGTATATTTTTAAGAAATAAATAACATACAAATTGCGAAAGAAATGCCCTCTGGTGGAGTTAGAGATTTTCAAATGACGTGAATAAAAGTTCCCAACTTTTATAATTTATTCATGAGCATTTTTAGCCCTGCCTTCTTTTCACACCAGAAATTTTGTAGATTATTTCTCTTTAATATGTGACAACGATTAAATAAGGAGAAAATCATTTTTTTCAAAATTTCTGGTATGAAAAAGAGGCGGGGCTAAAACTGCCCGTGAATAAATTATAAAAGTTGGGAACTCTGCGTGAATGTACGTCAGAGGTCGCGAAATTGTTAAAAAAAAAAATACATTTGGTTGTACATGGACATATATTGATGTCTATGAAATTTCGGTTCAAATCGCAAACAGGTGGCGCAGGTATGCTGCCCACCATTCGCAGAAAGACAATATCTTAGCTTATAATACGTATAATTCCACAAACCTGATATGCACTATCTACCAATAAGTATTTGTAAACATTCAAATTTAGACGTTTTGCCAAATATCTATCAAAGAAAAATTCTTTAGGAAACATCTTGAAACTTTGGTAGCATAAAGAACATGTTATACCACATATGTTTTAGCAAAAGATGTATCCTGAAGAGGAAAAGGGGACCAGTAAAAAATTAAACAAAAACAAAATGTTTTGGATCATCCTGTAAAAAGTAATTATTTAAATGAATTTTTGGATGTAGCATGTGATTATGAGAATTTTTCTCATTATCTGTATAAATATTTATGACGTTACCGCATACATTCGTGGAGATATAACGGTTTTTTTTTAATTAAAAAATAAATAAATAAATTACACTCTTCTAATTATAACACTTAGGGTATTAGACCTAGTGCAAAGATATTTTTAGAAAATCTGACATACTAGCTTAGGCACAGCATACTGCAATCAGAATGCAAAAATGTTAAATATCTTACGAAATATGAGCATTTTCAATAAATAATTTTTAAGTACGCATGCGCTAGCTTTTAAAAAATATCATTTGCATAATTTAATAGCCAAAAATATTGAGTAACTCACATGAAAACCCCAAACAAATATCGGGTAAATACAAAAAGTTATGAAATATAGAATAAACAGAATTTCAGTTCTCTCAAAATAAAAGCTAAACTATAGGGGTTTTACTCACATTTTTATTTTTATTCAATCAATGCTCAATGACATTACAGTGTTTTCGCTGATTGTAAATAAATATTGATAAAACCCCCTTTCATCTTCCCTTTTTTTTTGAGAATAACTGAAATTCTGTTCATTCCAACTGTCATAACTTTTTTAATTTACACAACATTTGTTTGGGGTTTTCGTATACGTTACTCAATACTTTTGGGTATTAAATTATGCAAATGAAATTTTTTAAAAGTTAGAGCATGCGTAGTTAAAAATTCTTTAGTAAAAATGCTCATATTTCGAAAGATATATAAAATTTTGAATTATGACTGTAGTATGCTGTGTCCAATGTAGTGCGTCAAATTTCCTGTAAATGGCAATGCACTCTAGTACCCAACGTGTTATGATTAAAAAAGTAAAATTAAATATATATATATATATATATATATATATATATATATATATATATGTGTGTGTGTGTGTGTGTGTGTGTGTGTATGTGTGTATCAGTGTCGGCTCGTGAACCGAAAATAGGTGAAGAGCTCAAAAATAATATTTAAGTATTTTTAATCATAATTTTTATTAAGCATGGTCTTAACTAAAATTAACTAAAATATTTATTTAAATGTAAATTTGTATTCTATAAATGAATACAGCTTAAAATACAGTGTGCCTCTTCATCAATTTTCGGTGCACGAGCCGCCACTGGTGTGTATATATATGAATATACGTGGTAGCTACATAAAAATTTATACACATGAGAAAAATCCTCATAATCACATGCTACAGCCAAAATTCATGTAAAGCATTGCTTTTACAGGGTGATCCAAAGCATATTGATTTTTGTTTAATTTTTCACTGATCACTTTTTCCTTTTCAGGACACAACTTTTGCTGCAATGTTTGAGATATAACATGTTCTTTACAGTACCAAAGTTTCAAGATGATTCCTAAAGAACTTTTTTCAGATATTTAACAAAATGTCTAAATTCGAAAGTACTTATACAAATACTTTTTGGTAGGTAGTCTATGAGTGCACCATTATGAAAAACTATACTAATTGTACTTCGGTACATATCAGCCAACACGTGACATTGCTACAATTTTACCCGCGAACGGGATGGCTATATCTTAGTTTCTAAAGCATATAAATGTACCAAATTTGATATGTGATATGGCTTTCAAGAACAGAATGCTGATTACATTTGGGTGTATATCGTCTAACAGTGGTACTGAAATTACTGATCTGCAATTTCCCTTATGGCTAAATTTTAGCATCTGTTACGTGTTTAAAAGAATTTATTTTTAAAATATATTTCAGTGTTAAAAATTAAATTCGATGTTCTACCAAGATAACGGGCCCTCCGTGGCCGAGTGGTTATGTCACCACAATGCTAATCTCCTTCGAGCGTAGGAGAGCAGGTTCGACTCCCGCGCTGGCCCTTGGTGTTTTTCCATATCTTCGTATTGTAATTCTGTCATGTATGTTCTATCTGTAATTATCTGACGGACTACGAGTCAAGAATACAAATCTGATGTACACAGTCGGTAACAAAAGTATCCGAACACTAGCAAAAATTCCTATATAAAAAAAGTAGAGTTAATACTATTTTGTTAAATAAATCCTTGTCGAATCATGTTCTTAGACTGACTAAGAACATGATTCGGCAAAGATTTATTTACCAAAACAGTAGTAACTCTACTTTTTTTATATAGGAATTTTTGCTTGTGCTCGGATAGTTTTGTTACCGATTGTATGTTACCCAGATAACAGTGTAAATTTAGGCCTATTTAACTGCAACTAGTATTGTTAGAAATTTTGTGCTGAGTTTCCCCATTTTAGTAACAAGTACTTTTAAAAAGATGAAACTTAGCACTAGATTTTTAAAAATATATGTTACAGATAAATTGACATCACTTTTTAAATAAGACGTGGGACTTTATTTTTAAGAACAGACGATTATTTTATTACTTACTAATCCATCATCTTTCTCTACTGCCAACCACCTGTCACAGACAAATTCATAACGTGCACCAGTCTGCACGTCACGAATAACGACGAAATTCAAATACCATGATTTGAATTTTCCATTTCCAGAATTGTCATGCCATATCCTCAAGTAATTAAGGCGTCCAAGAGGCCTGTGTTATGGGAGAGGAAAAAGAAAGATTAAAAGTCATAAATTATTAAAATAATTTTTTACATGCATGCGTATAATATACAATTAACAAATTTAAAATATATCCTCATAAACTGAACTCCCAAACAGAACACTTACATGTTAATGAAGAACAAAAAAAAAAAAAAAAATATGAAATTCATACTACTAGTAAATGATGGTTGGTTGGTTTATTTTAACGTCGCACTAGAGCTGCGCATTGGGTAATTGGTGAAGGTCTATACACTAAATAATAATAAAAAAAATAATAATAATAAAATGCCGGTAATTCAATTGGTAATTCACTTTTACAATATCATTTTTTAGTTATTTCTTTATAGATACTGATAATACACCTTTGATTCAAGCTCTAAACGGCAGTTGCTGGGTGCAAAGCCAGCGATCATCGGCCTAAATATTCGGTGTTTTCAGTGGTGTTCTCCGAATCTAGCATAATTACAGGCTAGGACTCCTTAGAAAGAATCCCTACGAAGTAAATACACCCAGGCTTAATTTCTTTATTAGATAATCTGTCTTCAACTTTAAACCATCACCACCACCACCACATTTTAAAACTGAACAATTATCCACAATCAGCATTGATATTGATTTATCTTATTGAAATTGCATACAAGAAAATGTGAAATATTTCATACTCTTGTTTTATGTTTAACACGTTCACGCCGGCGCATTCTTCTCAAAAGTATCTGAGTACTAGCCAATAATTCCGATATCAAAAAAGTATACTTGAAACTGTTATGTTCAATAAATCCTTGTAGAATCATGTTCTTAGACTGACTAAGATCATGATTCGATAAGGATTTATTTAACAAAGCAGTATTAAGTGTAATTATTTTGGACAAGGATTATTGCTAGTGCTCGGATACTTTTGCTGTGAGCCACCGGTGTACCACGCCGGCGTGAACGTGTTAATATACTGTTTTATGAATCATACGCCTTGTGAAGGAGTATCTTCACATATATTAGTTTTAATTACAGTTTTAAATAAATGTAATAATTAATTACTATATTTTCGATAAATTAAATGTCTAATAAAATATCTAACGAAATTCTAAATTATCTTTTATATTTAATCGCATTTGTCTCTCTATAAATAAATATCTTAAATCTAATAATATTTTATCTGTTAATCCATTAAATAAATCTGCTGAGAACAAAAACGTATTCTTTAAAATTAATAATTTATTCCGAGTAATATAAATGTCTTTCATTGAATAACGCCGTTGCAGATTTCTAGTTCTTCAAATGCTAAATCACCTAGTAAAATAAATTATAAAAAAAAAAAAATATTATTTTCCATCTATTAACTGTTTCCATAAATAACATTTTCATTATTTTAAATTGCGCAAGTCCACTTTGTTATAACTAAATTCAGCAATAAATTTTCGTTGTAATATCATTAAAGGGTAATTTATATTTCTAAATGGCAGGATGTGCAATAATCGCGTCTTTGTGTCTCCCTTTAGCAGACGGTTTTTATGGCATGGGGTTTAGCATAGGTGTTTGGCGTTCATTTTTTAACGGTCTTTCTAAATTCAAAATATTTAGATTAATTTAATCGAGAGACAATGGATTCTGTTTGGCTGTAAAATTTGGCACTATTTCGGAAAACTTGGCGTGGTTCGGCAGTTAGATCGTGGTTGCGAGATTGAGAACTTCAGAATTCGCTCCCAAAACTACTGCTTGAATAACGCGTAATCGCAAAGCCCCCTCTCTCTCTCACCTAACACTCTGAATGTCCTTTAGACTTAATAATATACATTTTAAGATACACTGTTGTCTGTAAAAAATGCAACACCAAGAAAGTATGAGAATATCATAATGTTATTGACTGGGCACATACATTAGAGTAAGAAGAACAATTGATTAAAATTTCAGAAAATTTGGAGTAACATGTACTGAAAAAACAGTACATAAAGCAGCGACCTCCGTGAGCAATAACAGCACTTATCTGTCTAGGCATTGAATCAAACAGCGATTGGATGACATATACGGGTAAAGCACTTCATGAAGCTTCAACACGATGCCACAATTCATCGATCATAGTTACTGGTGAGTGGTGGGGGGGCCAGTCGCTTTTCAACGATTAAACAGTCATTTTCATTGGTGCGAGATCAGGAGAATGCGCTGACCAGAGCAACGGTTGAACACATTTTGTATTAAGGAAGGTACGGACTATACTGACAACTTGTGGTCGTGCATTATCCTGCTTAAGTGTGGCGCTGAGGATGCCTTGAATATAGAGAGGAGGTGTGGGCGTTAACTCACCAGAAATTTAATGTCCGCATTTCAGAGTGCCGGGAATGCGAACAAGAAGTAATCGAGACGTGTATCCAATGGGACCCTATACCATCACTGCATGTGGTGGACAGTGTGACGATGTGGAATCCCAGCTGGCATTGTGCATTATTGACAATGCCGTTAAATACGGATAAGGCAATCTTGATGCTGTAAACAGGATTGTGATTTGTCTGAAAGGCGACTTCACGCCATCCCTGCGTCCAGGTTCGTCATTAATCACACATTAAAGGCGCTCGTATTAGTTATGCAGTTTTGAGGGTAATCAAAATTTTGGTACCTGCATACTGGGTCACCACCTGGAGTGGTATGTGGTACCATTGGATACACGTCTCGATCACCTCTTGTTTTGATTCCCGCCACTCTGAATACAAGCCATTACATTTCTGACGAGTTAAGGTCCTTCGCTGTGCCCTAAATTCCAGGCCTACGAAACGCAATACTTAAGCAGGACAATGCACGACCGCAAGTTGTAAATATTGTCCGGATCATCCTTGATGCAGGATGTGTTCGACTGTTGCTTTGGCCAGTGCGTTCTCCTTATCTTGCACCAATGGAAATGACTGTTTAATCGTTGAAAAGCGACTGGACCCCACCGTTCACCAGAAACTACGATCGATGAATTATGGCATAGTGTTGAAACTTCATTAAGTGCTTTACCCGTACATGTCATCCAATCGCTGTTTGATTCAATGCCTAGGCAGATAAGTGGAGTTATTGCGCACAGAGGTCGCTGCTTTATGTACTATTTTCTCAGTACATATTACTCCAAATTTCCTGAAATTTTAATCAATTGTTCTTCTTACTACAATGTATGAGCCCAATAAATATCATTATGATATTTGCATTCCTTCATGGTGTTGCATTTTTTACAAACAGCAGTTTACTTTAAAAAAACTTTTTATTCCCATGATACTAAAACAAAGATGTTTGCTTCTAAATAGTGTTATTCTTCACTCACGGCTTATATTTTTATTGTTCCTGGAGTTTTGCGGACTTTAGTTAAATACCCCAAGTTAACCTTTTTCTTTACTATACGCCTTCTTTTGACACATCGTCTAAAACTCACAATGCTATAAATGTACTAATTGCTATAAAAAATTATACAAATAAACAACATCACAAAAGTTAGTGTATTTGAATTTTTATGCATCACTTTCAAAAGGCAAAGGATATAGGACACGTGACGCCTATTTTCTAATTAGGAACTATTATAATTTTTTAGAGTAAATTTTTCAAAGATAATCTCTCTTCAAAGCCTATGTACAACATAATAAATAATTTAAATAAACAAGTGTAAAACTAGCTTCAGAAACCCCTTCCTCAATCTTGAATTGAATAAAGAATTATTTTTCTACATCATCTTTAATTTTTTCATTTAGAAGAACACTAGCTGACAAATTATAAAATGTGAAAGCATGTTTGGCTTTAAATTTAATTAAATAGTGTTTTTTCTATAAAATCTCTAAATTTAAACCAAATTTAGATATTTCTGGACAGTGAACTTTGAAATTTCTTAATATTACGCGATTTTTTTTTTCTTTTAATTTTCCAATGACCTGAATAATCACCTGATTTTAAAATACCAATGCAAAGTTAATTGGAACAAATCACATTTTAATTAATAATAATAATAATAAAATCTATCAAACGGATTTTCTTCAGACATACCTAAGATCCATCTTGATTAAATCAATGTTCTAAAGAAGAAGAAGATAAAAAAAAAAAAAAAAAAATCATTGATGCTGGCCTATATTAGTTTTTGAACTATACTTCCCCAGAGAGATAAATACAAACACATGTACGCATAGATGCACAAAGGCTACAAATATGTAGCACCCTTCTATTTGGTTGATGGTTAATAAAATAATCTTGTGCATCTTAACAGCATAGCGAGACTTTATTATTACTATTATTATTATTATTTTAAGATATATATGTTATAATCTTATGTTATATATATGTTATATCTATATATAATTTTAACTTCCAAAACATCTGACTCAACATAAAATTGTCTACATATCATAGAAAATTGTTCACATATGACAAAATCTCTTATTCTTCGACCACATTTGATGAAACCATGGAAGCATCTGCGCAATCTCTTATTCTTCGACCACATTTGATGAAACCATGGAAGCATCAGCGCAAGCGCTAACTCAACGAGTCCAATGCTGAAATAGGTGTGACAGTCAACTGACTCGGAGAAAATGAGCAATAACAGAGCACGGAATTGCTGGAAGTTTTCCAAATTTCAAGCTGGCATCCCTCCAACATTTTGGACGCGTCCTCACTACTAGTTTTAGGATATGTGTTTGCACTGTAACTTACACCGGGGCATTGTTCGAGTTGGTTGGGTTGTGGGGATTGAGGCCGATTGACTGCATTAGGGTCCTAGGCCTGAGGGGGTGTGCCCTCTTTAAGGATCTTTCTAAGGGATCCTAGCCCGTATTTACGCAAGTTTCCGAGAAACCACAGAAAACTCCAAACGGTTAGGCCGACGGGTGCGATCTGTAATTGTACCTAACACCTCACGTCTACCAGAGCTTTGATCACAGAACCATTCGGCCATTGGTGGGCGGGGCATTGTTCGAACCCTCCTTTGTTCCCGCAGTACTTTTTTTAAGTGTAGTTTACTGCTCATTTAATCACAATATAAATTGGGAAAATTACTCTACACAAAAAGTGGTGCCAATAAATAAATAAATAAATAAATAAAATAAATAAAAACGGGTACTAAGACTGTTCCAGAATAAATTAGAAATCTTGGTATATCTTTTATACACACTTACCTAGGAGTAGCCATCACAAATATATCTCCAGCATTTCGTCTGAATAGTTTACGTTTATTGTCTTCTAATGTTCTTACAGTAGTTTCATCATCATCACCAGATAATATGAATTGTACCTTTAATTAGAATGATTAATTCAAAAGGGGAATGGGGAAATATTAAAAAAAAAAAAAAAATTAAGGCAATAATATTATATATATACATATATATATATAATATATATATATATATAAAGAGCAGAAGGCCTATTGTATTTACTTTGTATTAAATATATTTCTTATTTTTCCTTAAAATGTTCAATTTCTCCATTATTCAGTTTTCAACTATTCTTAAAATTAGTATTTAAACACTAAAACACATGATAATCAATCAATCAATAAATATCCATGTTGCTGTACAGTCTTGTCAACATCCTAATTAATATTTCGTAGTATTGTTAGTCCCGCCCTTTTTTTCACGCCAGTAAATTTTAGAGTAATATTCTCCTAATGCAATTAGTATTAAATAAGAAGAAAAATACTCTAAAAGGATACTGGTGTGAAAAAGAAGGCGGGGTTAACAATACTACGGAATATTAATTAGTATTTTGGCAAGTATGTTGCTGTATAGTATCGTTATTCTTCATCCGCTATGTACAACTAAACCCTTGAATTATTTTGCTTGTTTTTATCCTTGCGACTCCAAATGCATCATCCTGTGAGTAATGTTTGTTTTTTTATGGTTCCTTTCTGTTTGATTCTTTGATTTCTTGAAGTAAATAGCTTATTCTACGAAATCGTACATTGGTTCTCAAAGGTGAAAAAAGACACCCCTAACGAGTTCTTTTTTTTTTTTTTTTTTTTTTTACCGTTCTGAGCTTTTTTTAATTGAAAAAATATTTATTTAAAATACTGTCTTATTTGTTCAGAGCTGACAAACGTAATCCGGCAAATTGTAAGTACCGCCCTTTTTTCTACACCACTTGATTTTCAGAGTATTTTTCTTCTTAATTCATCGTAGATACATTTGAAGAGAATTTCTCTAAAATTTAAGTGGTGTAGAAAAGGGGGCGGTACTAACAATTTGTCGGATTAGGATTGCAGCTCTGATTGTTTACTTTCTCATTGCTTGTTTGTATCTTCTGATTTGAGTTTCATGTCGCTTTTACGCACTGGTAAAATTATTAAAATTGCAACTACCAATATAGGAATAAATTTATAGTTAGATTGAAGTTAAATTAAATAAAAAATGAATAAATCAAAAAGAAATGTTTCAATAAATGCCAGTCAGTCTCCACAGGTTACTTAAATTTGTTGTAATATCATTCTTATTGGTCTATGTGGTTTCAGTGGTCTTATGTCTGTTTCTTGGTTTTTACTATGATTAATAATGCATTTTGCTATGATTCATTTAGATTTTACTTTATTTCTTTTTTGGTTTGATTTGGGTGGTCTTCGTTTTTGATCAGAATAATTGTTTCAATACTGAAATTAAATCATCTTTAAATTTCAAATGTTTGCACTGATAATATTATATTACTACTGAACATTCTGTTTCTCTCTCTCTCTCTCTCTATATATATATATATATATATATATACATATATATATATATATATATATATATATATATATAATCTTTACTTAACTCATTGTCCTCGGAGTATTTTTCTATTTTAAGCAATAATCTCCGCCGTTCGGCGTTCCTTTAAAGCACATTATTTAACAAAATGATTTAACTAAAAAAACAATAAAATTATATTTTTATGATACTGATGATATCAATTCTGTCTTTAACAAAATAAGTAATCGATAAAATTATTATATATTTTTGAAAATATTAATGTTAAAAAAAAAGTAATAATAATAATAGTAATAATAACGATGAAATTGTATTTTTATTATATTGATTACACGATTTGGGTCTTTAACCCATTTTATCCCAATTTATTTATTTTGCTCAAATTTGAAAAATATTATATTTTTTAAGGTTAATTAAACCTAAATAAACTAAATACAACAAATTTTGAAGTATATATATATTCTGTATAAGAAATCTTATCCTCCTTGTACGCAGGACATTGAAATAAAGAGGATGAAATTTGCACTTATATGTTTTAGTGTTCTCTTCAATAGTGAAAAGTGCTTTCCGAGTATAAAGTTTTGCCTTATCTGTATAATACTTTCTTATTTACATGATAGTTCTCCAGAAAGAATTTTCAACCGCAAAGAGAAGATAAACCACGCCTCCTAATATAATGACTAAACAAAGATTCCAGACGGAGGAGGTGAGACACATAACATACTAGCAGAAGCTTATATACACCATTATATATTCCAGCTGACAAAATATTCGCACTAAGCAAATTCTGATTTCTATATGCTATTTTTCAGCTGTCCTTTAAATAGGACAATGGGATAAAATGGGTTAATTGAAGATATTAGTCAGAAAGAAAACATTTATAGTGCGATATATTTTTTTTTATATATATAATACTAATGACGTGTAAAGAATTTAAGGAAAATTCTATTTACCTTAGAATCAGTAGCTGCCGCATCTTTATTTCCAGTGAAAACAATCATTTCGTACAAATACTTATCATCAGGATCATTATCAGGAAGTGGTGTGGCGCCAAGCTATATACAAATAAATTATCAATTAGTTTATAAACGAATTTAGAGCACATTTCTACAAAAATACTTTTAGTATATATATACATATTATATAAATACTTTTTTTATACTATTAAATAAAAAACATTTTAAAAGTTTTTTTTTTTTTTTTTAAGTTAAATTTTTAAGTTTAAAATTTTTTAAGCTTAAATTTTTTTAAGTTTAAATTTTTAAACTTTTTTTTTAAACATTTATTTTACTACTAATTTTTATAATCAATTAATTTATTTTGTGAAAGTAGACTAATAAATAATTGTTAATAAACTTGTAAAGTAATTATAAAATAATTGTTAATTTAGTTAAATCTAATAAGTTAAGCGATACAAACTTTTTTTTTTTCTTTTTTTAAATAACTATGTTATATTTAGATAATAATATTTTGTGATAGACCAAACAGTTTTAAAATTTCAGAAAAAAAAAAAAAAAAAAGTTATTCCTTGTTAACATAGCTTTCTCGATTTCATAAATCAATTGTTTGGCTTTATTTTTAATAATAATTTTTCATAACAAATATTTCTGTTAAAATGTAAGTTTCCACTACGGAAAAATAAATGCCTATCTAAAGCAATAGGTGGCAGCACCAAACAATTCAATTCCTCATGTAAAATAATTTCTGGTTATAAATTTTTTATTACTAGACAAGTCTAATTGAAAGTTTTATTGAAATAGTGTAAAGTTAAATAAACATAAAACATTTATTAATACTGACAAATAACTGAGAATTGGAAAAATTTTAACGTTTTCGTATATAATATATATATATATATAGAGAGAGAGAGAGAGAGAGAGAGAGATTAATATTTTATAAGATTTAAAATTTTTAAAACGAATTGCTCGAAGTATTCGATTTATGCTTCAGAAAATACCAATTAAATTCTTATTAAAATAAAGCAACTTTCTTGGAAATAATAATTTACAAAAAATTAAAATAATAACCATAAACAAATAATAATAATAATAAAGTTAAAATTTAATATTTAAAATATTTAGTAATTGTTATCAAAACTATATTTTAAAATACATCTTTTTTTTTTTCGAATATTAATAAAAAAGTTACTAAAATACAATATATATATAACTGTAAACTATATCAGTACCCCAGAAGAAGAGAACAATTTTTCTTCTATATAGCGTTTCCAACAAAATATTTCAAAATGTTTACGGTTTAAAAGAAATGTTTCAGGATGTTCGTTTACATACTAATATTTTATTATTATTATTATTATTTTTATGTAAGTTTATATTTTATTTATTTCATTATTTATTCATTATTAATTATTTTTATTCGTATATTCAATATATAATTACAGAAAACAACTATTTGCTTCTACAGAATAATATAGATGGCAGCACTGAAATGTTTATTTTTAAATAACATAAAATTGAAATATGTAATAATTAAAATTTTCAGAAAGACATAGTTATTTATTTTTTAATCACTAAATGTTTATTATTCTTTCTACAAAAATTTATTTTATACTGTATGTTTCGTTTTAAAAATGTAAAAATTATGATCGAAAAATGTTTATTGCCGCCAAACAAAATTTATAGGAAATGAATATTTATTATTATTATTATTATTATTATTATTTAAGAACTTTACAAATATTTGATTTTTTATTTAGCATGTACGAAGCATATTTCTACAACCACACATTTTTGCTTTATCTTCACTTTTTATTAGCCCTGTCACTTAAAAAACAAAAACTTTCGTTGGCATGAAAATCATCACAGATATGTATTTTTACAAGAAAACTCAAAATCGTATTAAATTATATTTAAAAATCCATGGATAGAAAATAAGATATAGATTTCTGCGTATACTGTTTTTTTTTTTTTTACACTTAACATAATAACTAATTTCATCTAAAAGATGCAATGCTATGTGCATGAATAACTAAATGTTTTTTTTTCCTTAAGATGACTTTCCCCTTTTTATGTATTCTTAAATTAGAAACACAAAATGAATTAGACTTTATATATTAAAACTGGCAGAACGTGTTAATAGATGTCAGCGCCATACATACTTACAGATACTATATCTCAGCTCGAAATATTATTAACTTCCGACAAAAAAAAAAAAAAAAAAAGGTCTTAGGGTTAAGAAGGCCATCTGGCTATACAAGGGTCCTAGGCCTGGGTCATATGCCTGCTGTAAGAGTCTTATTAAAGCAGCTATCACACGTTCTCTCATACGATCAGCAGTATCAGATACTTTCTCCTGAAACCACCGGAAACAGTTTTTTCGAGAGACAAACGCTCGAAAACGCATCGTATGATAGTTTCCCTCTCCTACCTTTGTCAATGACGAGCATATGACTGACTAAATCTCCTACGCTAGATGTTAGCTCGTATTCAACCAATCGGAGTTCGAGAAAATCAGAGTGCGTTTAAAATACCGAGCGATTAGTCGCCAATTGTTAACGCCTTTTTGAATTCATTTCAGTCTTCAAAATAACCCTACTGCCTGATGCTCGAATATTCGGAGAGGTATTAGCGTATAGTTCAGAGGCTAGGATCATCCGTGTGATAACTGCTTAAGGGATTGTAGCATCGGCTAGATGTTAGAGTAGACTCCGATCTAGTAACCTGTTTGTTCCTTTACATCACATCCCTACCAATCCACAAATTCATTCGCCAAACCGGTTTTCTACCGCCAAATCACATTCCACTTCCACCAAAGCAAGCATTCAACCTCCTTGAAAGCAGGATTATACCAAACCATTTTAAGCATGCAAAATCCTAAGAACCAGTGTCCAAGAAAGTGATTATCGTGAAAAGAAGGCGCAAAAACCGTAGTGATGTTCGCAGAATTTATCTCCATAGCCAGTATGGGGAATCCGTACTCTACTTCTATCACTACTCAATGTGTCGTAGCGCGTATTTTGCAAGTTTTCGAGAAAACCTTGGTAAACTTCGAACGTGTTGGACGCGTGATGCCTTGGATCCAGAGCCTGATTAGGGCCGTGGCACTCTCTCACCGGAATTTTTTCACGGATATTTTTTACTGTAAATCATAAATATTCCGCGCTTTGAGTAGTAAATTATTTTTATAAGAAATGAACGGTATTAAACAATCGGATTGACTCATCGCTGGTTAGACACCAGTACTTTTTTTAAATAATTGACTCCTTATTTCGATGAGAAACTTCTGTTTATTATAGGACCAAAATATTTGTTAAAATATATTGGTGTAAGTGAAAATAATGTGTGCCCCGGTCTTAATCAGGCCCTGCTTGGATCGGACACAACATACCCATCTATTGTCATTTAATCAGTTTTGAGACTTTGCCTTTGTGTCTGTCTGTGGCATTGTATCGCCCGTAAGAATAGACAGATTTGAATGTGATTTAAATTAAATTTAATTTAATGGGGTTGATTCTTAACTATGTAATTTGAATTCGCAAAGAGAATATATCTTGGAAACATATCTGAAAAAATCGAGAGCGAAACCGACTACCTGGTAAGCGGGCTAAAACCTACAACCAATCCAATAATTTACCAGTTAAAAACTTGTTTTAAAAGATGAATATATTCTACTTACGCATGATTTATTATAATTTGTGTATGAAAACTTGTTTTAAAAGATGTATATATTCAACTAACGCTAGATTTATTATAATTTGTGTATGACATGATATGATCAAGAAAATTGTGCATTTAAAAATATCATATAAACATATACCTTTTCTTTATCTTTGATATCTTGCCTTCGAGCCCATGCCAACAATCCTAAGTAAACTAACATAATGTTAATGATCGTCATATATATTGTTACATTATCAGCAAATCCAGCGTTTGCAAATACATAGCTGAAATCGACCGTATTTGGAGCAACAAAGAATCCACCGCCAAAAGAAGTTAAGTGATTGCATTTGCACTGTGTAAGTGCGGCTGTGGCATTCTCAACCTAAAAAATAAAACTGATATAAAATAAATGCAACTTATGGTATGGTATAGTAAATATACATGTTAAAATCATACACTATAATAAATAAAAGAAATATTTATTATATGAAAATTTAACACTTCAATTATAATTACAAAATATTTAAATATATCTTGATATCTAAATAGGAAAATTAATTCCATTAGTATTTACGAAAAATATTTCTATAATATATGTAACACATATTTTTCTTCCGGATATTGGTACTTGATGTGAATACCTGTGTGCTATATAATGTATAATAACAGGAGACTTGGCGTTGGAATATTAAAACCCGAATAAACTACTACGCCAGAAACGCCAAAGAAAAATATTTGAGGTGCATACAGTTGTTTCGGTAGCGTTAAGCGTACCGTCTTCAGTGCAAAAATAAGCTTATTTTTGCACTGAAGACGGGACGCTTAAAGCTACTGAAACAACGGTATGCATCTCAAATATTTTTGCTTCTTTTTGCACTGAAGACGGTACGCTTAAGGCTGCCGCAACAACTGTATGCATATCAAACATTTTTCTTTGGCATTTCTGACGTAGTATTTTATTCGGATTTTTATGTAATGTATGTTATTATACATGAAAATGTTAACAATTTTTTTTTTTATATATAGTTCTGTAACAATTTTTACTAATTAGTAAATAAATAAAAATTTTCGGTAGCCAAAAACGGCTAAAGCATAGCTGCCAATATTTTAATTTATTCCGGAGTAATTTTAGCCCCACCTCTATTTCGTACCACTTTTTTTTTTTTTTTTTAGGATTTTTTTCCTATTATATCGAAGTTATGAATTGAAAAAAAATTTTGTATAATTAAAGTGGTGCGAAATAAAGGCGGGGCTAAAAGTACTCCGGAATAAATAAAATATTGGCAGCTATGCTAAAGTTAGAAAGTTTTTGTGTTCTGTAATATTTATAGCAGTTTTAAAATAAATATATCTACAAAAAAAAAAAAAAAATAATAATGCAATAATATTGTACAATACGAATACACTTTTTAATAAAAATCCAATTTATCTGAACAGTTACATGGTAAACTGTTTTCATGTGTATTTAAAACAATAGTTAGTATAAAACAGTGTAATAAAAAATATAAAAATAAAATAAAAAATAAATAAATAATAATAATAATAATAATAATAATAATAATAAACTGCGAAGCATTGCTGAGTTTATCAACATCGTTTACTTATAAGTTTCTATATTACTTCCTGTTCTATTTTGATGCCAATAGAAGATCTGAATGCGTTATTTTATACATTACTTGCCAACCTAATCTGGAAGATTGCTAGTCCCACCTTTTTTTTTTTTTTTTTTTTGCTTATTTTTTCACACCAGTCTTTTTTTAGGGTACTTTTCTTCTTATTTAATCGTAAACATATTTGAAGAGGATTACTCTAAAAATTAAGTGGTGTACAAAAAGAGCGGTAACTAACAATCTTCCGGGTTATGTCGGCAAGTATAATTTATGTATAGTACTGTAACTGACTAATACATATAATTGTGTCAAAGCATAATACCTGCCTGATCAAAGGGGCAAGTATTACTAGGGGGCAGAGCCCTCAAGTAATACTTAAAGAAAATTTTTTTTTTAACTAAATAAGTATTATTAACCTTTAAACAGGGGCTGTCGCAGCAGTTGTCACATTTCACCAGAGGATTTTATAAAAGCTTCTTTGCGAAGAGTAAGTATTATTTAGTACTAATTAGTTATAAATTTGATAAAGGAAAACTCGCTGGAATTAATTTTATGTATATGCTGAAATTACCAGTAAAATATTTACGTAACTTTAATTTTTTTACATTAAATTGTTAATACTTAAAAAAAAAAAAAAAAAGTATTAACTAAATACCGTATTTTCCGGCGTATAACGTGCAGGTTTGTTAAAGCAGTTATTTACCTGATATTTAAATTTACTGTAAAAGCTATCTTTTAATAAATATAGCTTTATTTGTAAATTAAATTTTCTATTGTGTAACTCTTTTATGTGACCTGCGCGTTATACGCCGGATAATAAGGTAAGTGTTATTAACCTTTAAAGAAGGGCTGCCTAAGCAGTTGTCACATTCTACCAGAGGATTTTATAAAAGCTTCTTTGCGAAGAATAAATATTATATAGTAGTAATTAGTCATAAATTTGATAAAGGAAAATTTGATGGAATTTACTCTATGTATGTACTGAAATTATTGAAAGGAGACTTGACGCAGTATTATTAAAATAAAATATTTATGTAACATTCATTTTCCCCACCTTACACTAAATTGTTAATAATAAAAAAAAATGATTAATTAAAAATAAATAAACAAATAAAATAAATAAATAACATTTTTCGAAATGATATAACATTACGTGCATGTGATAAAAATATGTTTAAATTTTTAGCTTACATAACAACCAGCTCCTGACCATATTCTTAGATCATAATTGTAGAAATAGCACCCTGATGTATAAATTCGCACTGAATAGTTCGTAGAAAAATCTCGAACTGCTTCGCCGTTAGTGAAATTAAAGGAATTCTCAAATAACATTTCCTCTGGAAGTGAACCATTCTGAGCCGTACTGTTCGCTTCAATGATTCCCAGGTAGAAGTACCCAGTCCTGTTTTGAATAATTTCATTGGACAAAAAGAGATCATAGGTTCCTAATAAATACAATATAAAAAATATTATTGATGTTTGTATCATATGAAACAAATTCAAGCCACAACATTTCTAAAATTTTAGTTTTATTTTATTATGTTGGAACCACAATTTTAATACAATAGTTTATAAGATAATAATTTTGTGCACTCAAAAAATAGATTCAAAAAAGATTCTTTATTGACAGTACTGGTGACAATATAATAAAATGAAGGTAAAATTTTAGAAACACTGCGAGGCCTGTAGATTATAATATGTCAAATATTCTAAAATATATTTTTAAGTACAATTCACATATATATACTAACTTAAAAATTTATTTTGTTTTCTAAAATGTTATATTACATACAATTGTATACCAGTAAAATTTATTTTAATATTTCAGTCATTTACTTTTTCAAAAAAAAAAAAAAAAAAAAAAATCTATTTTAATATTTTGTTTTTTCTAGTGACAAAAATAGAGGAAATTTTCTAAAGTTTTAGACAGATAAGCAAAATATTAAATTAATTTTATTCTACTATTCGATATGATAAATTTAAAAGCATAGTAATTTTATTATGGTTTTATCATGTTTTTTTTTTTTTTTTTTTTTTTTTTTTTTTTGACAAAAAAGCACATAATCTTTTAATATTTGATTTGTTGAGTCCAAAACAGCAATTGAAAAGAATTTTAAATGTTTTCTTTTAAAACGCTTACTTTTTTTTTTTTTTTTTTTTTTTTTTTTTTTAAATGGGGTGGAATGTAGAAGCTCGATAATTCCTCTTTAAATTTAAAAATCATAATTCTTTAAAATTGGTTTACCGGTAAATTTTGTCTTTTGATTTAATATCTATTTATATGACGTGTACAAAAAATATCTATTTAAAATATATGTATATATACATAAAATCAAAAAAAGATGATACTGTCAATTAAATATCTCCGTTTTTTCTTATCTTTCTTTCTTTCTTTCTTTCTTTCTTTTTTTTTTTTTTGCCCTCATGCATAGTTGCCAACATATTAATTAATATTCCGTAGTATTGTTAGCCCCGCCATCTTTTTCACACCAGTATCTTTTTAGAATGTTTTTCGTCTTATTTAATCGTACTTGCATTTGCAGAATATTACTCTAAAAATTTACTGGTGTGAAAAAAAGGGCGGGATTAGTAACACTACGGAATATTAATTAGGATGTTGGCAAGGCATATATATATATATTAAGAATCTTTAATTCAGATTAAGTGACATTTGTATTATGTTTCGGCTCATTCAGCATAAAGGATTTTGAATATTGCTAGTATTTCTTTTAATATAAAGTATTAATAATAAAAATAATAATATTAATAATAATATTAATAATGAAGAAATGCGTACGTTTCTATCATCTCATTACACTGGGCTGCAAATAATAATAATAATAATAATAATTTGGAGCCTTGATACCATCCCTGCTGTTTTTTTTATGTAAAAGGACCTCCTGAAGCCAAATACGTATGATACCCATTTTGCTCAATCACTCATCATTTTCTCGGGACGTCATCCCCGCACCAATTTCTATCACTGCTCGTTAATTTTGTGGCCATGACTTTGATTTGGAGAATGGAAAAGAATTATTGTAACACTTAAAAACAATATATATATATATATATATATATATATATATATATATATATATATATATATATATATATATATATGTATGTATATATATATATATATGTATATATATATATATATATATATACATATATGTATATATATATATAAATATATATATATACATATTATATACATATATATATATATATATATATATATATATAGTTTGCAAGAGAGATGACGATTCCGGTTCGTACTCATCTATATAGTCAGTTGCAGTTTAATTTGCATACTTTAGTTAATTTTAAAAATCTAATTGTCAGATCGAAAAGCTGTTTAGTCCGACGGATTCCGAAAAAAAGCCCCTTTCATTTGGTACCTTATTTGTAACGAAGTTTTGAACATATTTTTTAAAATTAATTAAAATATGAAAATAATAACCAGGCAAGAATTTAAAATTTGGACATTTAAATTTATAATTGTTGCCACAAAAATTTGCCAGTCATTTATTTATTTATTTTAGCATAAAATGAAATATGCTTTCAGGCGAAAAATAAAAAAAATATAAAATAATAGCAAACCCGTGCGAAACTTTCGTACTTTATTTCTTTCATTATTAATTTACCTTTAAAATTTGAAACTCATAAACCTAAAGCCAAAATTCCCACCCAATTTTAATTCCTCAGAAGCCAAATTATTATTAGAAACAAACTAATATTGTAAGATGAAATGCTAATGATAATCAAACCAATGTCATTCACGAAAGACTTAAAATAAAATTCATGTTTAACGACCTAATTTTCATACTTCGTGAGGCAGGACAGACCTTCATGGCGATTTTTAAATTTTTGCCACCATGTTGGCGATAGATTTTTATTAATTAATTTATTTATTTTTGCATAATTTTGTGTTAATACCTATTTTGATTATACTTTTTATTATTGTGTTTTTTAGTCAATTTATGACGAAAGTTCATATGGGGATTATATCATTAAAATATTGCTAGATTTAAAATTACGCTTGCAAAGATTGTAAAAATGCAATCTTTAAAAAAAAAATATATATATATTTTAATTAATTATTATTATTATTTTTTTTTTTAAATTGATCTGAGTTTTCTGAACATACAGGCTAGAAACCTAATCGATTTCAACAAAGGCTGATTTTGTAAATCAACTTGACATATGGACAGCCGCAAGAAGAATTTAGCGGTTTTGGAAATAGTGAATTTAAAAAGTGAAAAACGGATTATACATAATTTTTAATTCATAATACACAAATATGAGATTTTAAAGTGTTATATTCAATTTAATGATTTTATTTATAGATTAAATTTATAAACTCTTTGTCACTTCATTATTATTATTATTATTATTTTCTGTTTAATAGCATTCAATTTTATTCTGTGACTGTTAAGGCCTATTGACAACACGAGAGTCCTAGGCCTGGGTGGAGTGCCTTCTCTGGGAGTCTTTCTAAGGTGTCACTGTGATGTCGATAATCACATATTCTAAAAAAAAAAATATATTATCATATTAAAAATTAAATTAATCTAACGAACACATGTTTATGACCTCTAAATTGCAACTTAAATTCACATACAGTATGTTCTTTTAATTTTTACATTCTCCCTCTTCCCACATATGTATCTTTAGCTTATTGCAACTCTATCGAAACCTTTGATCATATATTATTCGTTCTTTAACGTTAATGCAGATCCACAATAGCTTGTTTTGACTTTTCCTAATTCGGTTTCTTTTCATCTTACAAAATAAAGGCAGTTTGTCGCCTTGTGTGCATACTTTATCTCATAACATGGTGGGTTAATTTTGCTTAAAAGTTCCTGGTTCTCATGGCGACTTTTTTGGCTATTAGTGAGGACCGTTTGAATTATAATCATGTGGTAACCTTTTCAAAAATTGTATGTATTTATACGTCACATAATTACAACCATTTTTTCTCTACTTTTTGAATTTGGCGTCGACTTGAGCTCTGGCGAATTTAATCAAGAAATCGAAGCGTCACTTCATCATCATGACTTGACCAGTGAAGTCGTCGTTGTGGGCTCCCACTCCACTCCAAATTATTTAATTACCCCAATTATATCTACCATTTTATAATAATATGCTTATTTGGTCACCTATAGCTGTGTTCAATAAGTCATCAATTCATAAATAATAAATTCATCATTATATCTACAAAAATTGCCTGTATTGGATCTTTCCTGTGTTATTAGCGTTTCATATCGCAAGAACTTTTTACAGCTATTTTCTAATTCAAGTTCAATAATCGACGGACATCTAAATAAATATTACATTTGGTGCCAAGCTACCAACAGGCTTTGCTCAAAATTTTTATGGAGTGGGAGCCAGCCCCTTTAAACAAATGTTTGGGAGTACATCATAATTTCAGAAGATCCTGTTAAACTAGTCCTTTAAAATTCTTCATGATTCCGGAAAGTGTATTTCAGAAGCTCCCACCGGTCGTAAAGCAGCCGTTGAGCGATGTTCGACGTGCCTGATTTTTCGGATTGATAAAAAAAAAAATTCTCAGGACTCGAAGTGTACTATTATGGATTTATCAATTACAGTTCCTGATATGTTTCATAAAAAGAAGATGATCTTGAAATTTTTATCTGAATTACTTGTTGTGTCCCGGTGTTCAAAAGCACAAGTGCTTCATTGCATTAGTGGATAATTTTATACTTAACAAAATGAACACTTCTCGGACATTTAACTAATTTTCGAGGATTCCTCAAAACTCCTGTTTCGTACTTAAAACGCCTCTGAATACGGAAATATTTTTAATGTGAAGAAAGAAACTCTTTTCATGGATAAACAACCACAAAAACAAGCATTTCGAGTTGCTAATTTTTTTGCTTCTTCGATTTAACTTGAGACTAAACGGCCGATATGCATCGGAAACAATTTTTAATTTCGACTTCAAACCACAAATGTAATACTCCGATAAATAACTTTCCATTTTACGGAATATGAATTATAGTCCTTGTTTTTTTTTTTTTTTTGTTTTCTTAAAAAAAAAAAAAAAAAAAAAAGTGTATCCTAGTGCAGTGATCAAGAAAACTATTTATGCTATTGATCATTAATCACAAGGATTCGATTTTCCTGCAAAAGAAAAGCATTATTTTTATTGAATAATATGTAAACAATCTTGAAAAATGATTTCCGATATAATATATATGCCATATCCTTCATTGTTCTGTTTGCGGTTACATCATTTTAATACGGAGGAGACTTTATTTTTTCAGACAAAGAGCAAGTCTAGCAGAAATAAGTTTCACCCACTTCTCATACTTAATCAGATACACATTTTTGCCGCATATGAAATCTCTGCTTGTGTAACGTTCAAAGTTACTTGTGGAACTTTTTATAAATGCAGAAGTCCATTTTAAACCGTTTACCATATTTCACGAATAAAGGAATAAAAATACCCCAAAATATTAATAATAACAATAATATCAAAAATATGTGTCGGCGGTTAATTGAGAAAGAGAATAATTTTCGAAATTTTTAATCTGTGGAAAAGAACAATATACATATGTATGTGTATTTCGAAAATAATATTTTTTTTTCAGAGATACAACCAGAGATATTTCTACCAACACAGTGTAAGTAATTCAAAACTTATTTTTATATAACTTTTTCTTTTGAGTTGTTTACATTAATTTTTAAAATGCTAAGCCCTTGTATGAATGCTAAGCCTTCTGTATTAAAAGAAGGAAAATATAACATGTGGCTGAATTCAGTGCCCATTTAACAGCTTTTGTTACTTCAATCATATGAAAAATATATTATTTTATTGTTTTGCAGCATATAGGTAAAGATGAGAAAAATAGTTTTTACATAAATTAGAAAGTATAAAAATATCTCATATTTTATTTTTGTTATGTATATGTGTTTAATGTTTGTTACATTTTTATTACATCTTTGGTAATTTATGTGAGACAAGTATTTTTAATCAATTCATATAGCTTCATGAACAGCAATAAATAGTGATATATATCACATAAGTTTAAGTTGACAATGCACTATATAATTACGTGCTGGATTTTGATTACAATTTCACAGATGTTTTTTCCCTAATATTACAAATCATACTGTTGTAAAAAAAAAAAAAAAAAAAAATCCATTTCTACATTTTTTTCAATTTTCTCATACAGTTTACGTTGGAACGCTTCATGACAGATGCCAAAGTTTTCAATATTCTAGAATTACATTATGAGTCACAAATTTTACAAATATTATGCAACTAATTGTACATTTTCTTTTCTTCTTGAATATTTCTTTAAGGAAAGACAGTTTTGATAAACACATTGAAACACTTTGATTTTCATGTTGCAGAATATTTATCAAATAACTAAATAATTGAAATGATTTGCATAATTACATTTCTGAAACCTTTAATATTCTTTCTGATAATTATCTTACGTATTTTGTACACATTGTTTTATTGTTGCTCAAAATAAATAACACATATAATATATATATATATCTTAAATATTTTTGGCAAAATGTTTACTAATATCCCATGACTTTAAATTATTTTACTGTACAATTTTTTAACAATAATTCATTATCTTAATATTTTATTTTTAAATATTTTTGGTAATTTTATGCCCCATATGTGTATTTTGAAGCGCTGAAATTCACTTGTGGTTAATGTGTTGTGCATGATTTTATCCTTTCATTTTGAATGCTGGCGCCAAATTTTTCTTATGTAAGGGTAAAGACTTGCATAACACTTCTTGCATAATTTTACAATCAACACAGACGTTTCTTAAAAAAAAAATGTAATATATATATTAAAATACTAATAATAATCATAATAAAAAGGAAAATAAAATATATAAATATTATTATATAAATAAATTGCCATGATAAAAATAATAATTTATTTTTAAACTGAGGAGATTTTTAATGATTGTTGGTGGTTAATTTTCCGATTTATATTTCTGTCATATAAAAAAAAAAAAAAAAAAGAAAAGAAAATGGAATAAAAATAAATTAATGTTCTTTTGGTTAAAATAAAAATAAAAATGTTCATAATTAATTAACGTTGAATGATTCTTAAAACCCATGTGGTAAGTATTTTTTGCTATATTTCATGATTTTATTTATTTTTGCATTTTTATTAAGTCGGAATCTTCATTGTTGTTTAACTGATTGGTGGAGCAGTTGAATGACAAATTTTTTCAATAGATGCCTTTTACACTTGTACACACATTCTACTCATTAAGCTATGTTTTGATAAATGAATTCACGACTCATAAATCAGGAGTAGCCTCTGCTGAGTTCACAAATTTTTCTGACTTATTTAATGTGCGCGAAAATGTATTTCATGAATGGTTAGCAATTTATCTATCTAATTTTTTAGCCTTTACAATTTAAATACAACACGCCTATATTTACTTCATTTTTGACAATGTGAACATACATAGCTTGCCTTGAAATTTGTTTATTAAAAATAATTATAAAAGACAACAATTAAGGAAAATTATTTATTAATGTATACTTTTGTCCATATTTTTTTTTCTAATTTTATTCTCCTCTTACAATTTTTTTTTAAAACTGTTGTTTACATTATTTATTTTTCATATTTAACAGTCATTATATTTCAGCTTCAAATTTTTCTTTCAATGTGTACATAAATGCACAATTTTCTCTCTTTTTCATAGTTTTATAGTGTTTTGTTTTTGTTTAAATGGTTTGGTAAATCATATTAAATAGAGATATTATATGTTTTACTTATGCATTTTATGAAAATTAACTATTTTTTTCACACATCATTTACATCGCTGTTTCTACACACACACACACACACACACACACACACACACAAAAAAAAAAAATGATGATAATAATAATAATAAGAATAAGGGCGTATATTATTTGCTCGAGATTTCTAAATATCACATAAATTTTAATTATGGCTGTTACTCAATTCTTCAAATTGAGATCCGTAATTAATTTAATGACACACACATACACACATAAATGTACTGTTCTAACATATATATCAAATAATTTTACATTTTATCTTGTTGTTGTCGGTGATACTTTCAATATTATGTCATTTAAAAAAAAAAAAAATGTTATTTACAAATTTTTGGTTAAAATCAATAAAGTCATATGTCTTATATTTCAAATTTATCACTCACACATATTTATATTACACATCCTTCTTATTTCATGTAAATGAGACTGTTCGTTATTGAGATGTAAACAAAATGTTTTACTGTTATACATTTCAAAATTTACCCAATTAGTTCTGGGTACTCACACTTTTACACACATACTCTCACAAACAAACAAAATAAATAAATGATAATTAAAAAAAAAAAAAAAAATGGATATGTTCAAATAATAAATATAAATTCTCTACACATGTATACAGTCTTCGTCCAAAACAAAAACAAACAAAAATAAAATAAAATAAAATAAAAAAATATAATAATAATAATAATAATAATTTTGAATACATTGATACACTTTTGGGTTTATCCCATCTGGGGAGGATGCTACGTTCAAACGAGTTCGATTATTTACATTTCTGACGCATATAACATGCAACTCTCAAATGTATTTATTTCTTACGATATTACGAATTTTATACATTACAAATTCAAATAATTGGAATATGTGATTTTTAACAATTCCCATTGCAGGGAGAATCTGAAATTAAAATTTTCTCACAAAATATTGTATTCATAACATACACATACACTACCTTTGTTTATATTACATCTAATTGAAATTTTATTGCGATTTTTAATCATCTAATTAATTTCATTAATTTTGTTACTTAGCAGTATTTCTAAGCAAAAAAAAAAAAAAAAAAAAAAAAAAAAAAGAATATGTAAATGTTTTGCTGCTTTTCCGGGTGCGCAACGGAACTTTGTTATGTTTGCAGCAACATTGTATGCCATCTCTGGCGGGTCCACTCTTTGCATGTTCAACGATTCAGTTGGCATAACAACATTTCAATCATGTGCATATTCTAGTCATCATAATTGTATACAGACATTTATTAAAAAAAATAATAATAAATTTTTAGAAAGAATTTTGAATGCAAAGAGTTGCTAAAGGCTTATAAATTTTATGAATCACTGATATTTGTGTTTTTTAACTGTACATTTTTTCTGTACAACTTACTTTATTATTCACATATATTTTTGTCTACAATGATAATAATAATCACAATAATTAATCTTAATACTGAAATTACTTGTCTGTGCAGTCGTTTGAAATTCAATATTTATAGGTGGCAAGCAAGGCTTCTCCACTATTTACACATTTACACACATTTTTGCAAACATTTTATATTCAAGCAATTTCACATTTTTCATAGATTTATTTTTCAAGTTTTTGTGGGGAAATCTTTAATCAATCATAAAATAACTTGATTGAGTTGCCTTGTCTTGAAACTGTAAAAAATATTTGTTTTCAGACGTTTGTATAAAAATAAATAAATAAATAAATAAATAAAAATAAAAATAAATTCTCTTACATATTTTCTCATACATATTTTATACATACTTTTTTTGTTTTTAATTAAAGGATGACCATGTGTAATTTTAATGACACATTACGATTATATTTTCTGCAAAATAAAAGCTACAGAATCACACATTTTAATTGTTCATAATTTTTAATTTAGGGTTTAGCTAAAAGATATCTCAGTGCAATGATTCTCTTGTGGCATTTATAGGTTTCATGAAGGTGCTTCTTAACACATTCACACACATTTCTCATGTTAACATTTTTTTACACTTAAAAAAAAAAAAAAAAAAAAAAAAAAAAAAAATATTACCTAAGCATTTTTGGTAAATATTTGATAAATCAAATTTGCTTGATTGATTTGCCTTAGCATGAAACTGTAGAAATATTCACTCTAGGTTCTTGCACAGATGATTATCTTTGGTGCTTCTCTAATTATAACTACACGATATGTATACATATAAGACTATTATTTATTTTACACTTACACATTCACACTGCTTACATGAAACATTAAAAAAAAAAAAAAAAAAAAAAAAAAAAAAAAGACCAAACCAAATACATAAATAAATAAATAAACAAAAGATTTTATTTTTATGTCTACAGACAACAATATACATATTAATTTTACTATATTTCACTGAATTTTTTTAATTCATTCAGCACATTAAAGTAATATCAATAGTGTATGTATATTTTGTGACAACATCACGGAAGCAAAGTACTTCCTATAATTGTATTATTTATGTCAACTTGTATTTTCCTTTATAGTGTGAAGCTATTTCAAATATACATTTTGAAATACTGATTGCAATTTGAAATTATTGCAAATGGATATTTTATTATTATGGTTGCTATTTGGATCTAATTTTGAAAAAGTAATGATTTATATTACTTTATATATAAAACTGCAGTATAAAAATTTTATAAGAGCAATAATATATATAGTTTAAGTGCTATATTTTCATTTATTAGTTAGCAACCTATGTGCTCTTGATGAAAATGTCATGACTTGCTAAATTGTATTTGGTGCACCTTGTAAGCAAATGTCTTACAAAATTGAATTATTGACATGTCATTTAAATATATCTATCTCTTTTATCAGTTATAGCATACTACTTTCACTATATTTGCTTATAAAATACTGTATTGTATTTGTAATTCTATAGGTGACCACACACACATATATATTTAATTTTATTCAAGTTATTTTATATCAAATTTGCATATATCATTATTTTATTATGTTATGTGACTATATATTTTGTTTTATTGTACTGTTTATATATTCTTATATACATTGCTTGTTTAGAGAAAACATGGTTGAAGTTAATTTTTTTTTCTCGTCAAGGGGGAGAAAATATGTGACGTCGATAATCACATATTCTAAAAAAAAAAATATATTATCATATTAAAAATTAAATTAATCTAACGAACACATGTTTATGACCTCTAAATTGCAACTTAAATTCACATACAGTATGTTCTTTTAATTTTTACATTCTCCCTCTTCCCACATATGTATCTTTAGCTTATTGCAACTCTATCGAAACCTTTGATCATATATTATTCGTTCTTTAACGTTAATGCAGATCCACAATAGCTTGTTTTGACTTTTCCTAATTCGGTTTCTTTTCATCTTACAAAATAAAGGCAGTTTGTCGCCTTGTGTGCATACTTTATCTCATAACATGGTGGGTTAATTTTGCTTAAAAGTTCCTGGTTCTCATGGCGACTTTTTTGGCTATTAGTGAGGACCGTTTGAATTATAATCATGTGGTAACCTTTTCAAAAATTGTATGTATTTATACGTCACATAATTACAACCATTTTTTCTCTACTTTTTGAATTTGGCGTCGACTTGAGCTCTGGCGAATTTAATCAAGAAATCGAAGCGTCACTTCATCATCATGACTTGACCAGTGAAGTCGTCGTTGTGGGCTCCCACTCCACTCCAAATTATTTAATTACCCCAATTATATCTACCATTTTATAATAATATGCTTATTTGGTCACCTATAGCTGTGTTCAATAAGTCATCAATTCATAAATAATAAATTCATCATTATATCTACAAAAATTGCCTGTATTGGATCTTTCCTGTGTTATTAGCGTTTCATATCGCAAGAACTTTTTACAGCTATTTTCTAATTCAAGTTCAATAATCGACGGCCATCTAAATAAATATTACAGTCACAGCCCATATTATTTATTTTATTTTATGAAAAATACTATGTAATGAATATTTAATCATATATCACATTTATTTGTAATAACATTTAAAAACTGATAATACTAAAAAAATTCCTTTAAAGTATATTTTATAAATTACTCTGTGAATTCCTAATACAAACCATTTTCTTCCCTAATATTGGCCAAATTGATCATCAAGTCATATGAATGTAACAAAGGTTTGACTCGATGCTTTACGAAAACCAGCAATTCCACTTCTGGATCGGTAGGCGTAATTTCTATATTCACAGCTGAGTCGGCTTTCTCCACGACAAATTGGTGATATACCATTTGCTCGTTCCATTTGATTACTGCATGCACATAATTCGGCTCTGGCAATGCCTAAACAGAAAGAAAAATGTGATAAAAAACGTGATTGAAGCACAACGCTCTAAAACGCTCTAAACAGAGTTGTCAAATTTAAGAACTTTTTTATTCACCAGTATTTTGAGTAGTAATATTTGATATAAATAATGAACAAATAAACATCGAAGTGGTTAGTCAATCGTTATACAAAAAGTTCAGTGGTGATGTTGAATAAAAATGTTCCTATATTCGGTAACATTGCAGGGGTCATACTCTCCGCCCCTTTTTTCATGACACTCTCCTAGAGAAGAAATTTCTGCCTTTTTTGATACCACAAATTTTATGCAGAAATACTTCTGGATACATTCATATTAATATGCCATGATTATATAGGGTAAAGATTATTGAAAAAAAAAAAAAGAAGTGGTAGCAACAAATTTAAAAAATTTTTATTCCTTAGAGTGTCCTGAAAAAAAGGGCGGAGAGCACGAACCCTGACATTGACTAGAGGAATGAAATTACATAGGATCGGCAAAAGGTTAAAGATATATTATTAATACTAGCAGGCAACGCCCGCTTCGCTGGTCCCTATTTTTAAATGAATCGCTATAATTACTGAATTCTCAAAATTGCATTAATTTTTATCACATGAAAAAAAAACAGAAAAAAAATCTTATTAGGAAAAATGTCGCACCGGGTTCTCACTACATTCGTAAAAAATTCCCAAAATGCTCTAACTCTTATTTCTATTATTTTCCCCCTTCGCCCCCCCCCCCTCCCGTCCCCCGTGGCAGAAACACGGCGACATGGCGACAATGTCGCAGAAACAGAAATGTTCTTGCAGAAAGATTTTACTAAAGTCAAATAAATTTTGACATTGTGTTAAAAAAAAAAAAAAAAAAAAAAAAAAAAAAAAAGAGAGAGAGAAAGAAAGAAACTCAAAGAATGATTTATAAACTGTTCTGCAGAACAAATTTTCGTTTCTGCAGATACGATCGCCTCAATCCTGAATAAGGAGAGGAGATAAAGCGGATATAACTCACTTGGGGTAGCTTTGATACGGCATGCATTAGCGATTCGTGATGCGGTAATATGATTCGGTGTATCGACTCTTTTACTGGTAACCTCTTCACATCGGAACTTCATTTTCGTGTCTCGAAACTTTGTTTTCGCACAGCGCCTGCCGCTCGTGTCACGTGCATTTATCGTATTGCAAAATGATGTTTTTTCGAAAGAATGTGACTTTGCGACCGTTTTCCGAATTTCATATTTCCTGCATTTTCAGATTCATGCATAACAAAATGATTTCAGTGATTTTTTTTTTCTTTAAATAAGTGCGTGATTGCTGCTGTACAGATTTTCATACATTTTCTGATTTACGCACGACAAATTAGTTTTATCTAGTGATTTTTTTTCTGTAATGTATGCGAAGCTTGTATACGTGCGTAGTAGTAAATACACGTAAACTTTTAAAAGCTGCATTAATTTTAATGTTTGGTTCAAACTATGCAATACATTTCACAAATATATACAGAAATAAGACAATGGGGGAAATTTGTAACGTCTGTAGTTATACGCAAAATAAAAAATGAAGCTGAATGCTTACCTTGCTTCAAAAAATAGAAAATTAAGAAATTAATCTTAAAAATACTTTGATTTTTAGCATTTTATATGTAGTAAAAGATCTTAGCAATAAATATTAATTGGTATCTTAAGTTATAAAACTGGTAACTTTTCTAATTTTTTTCTTTACTAATCATTAATTATTTTAATTGTGATTAAAATTCCTAGCTTTAAATTTTGTTGTTTAAGCATATGAAGTCGTTAAAAAAATTATTAATTTATTTTTCAAAAATACTCTTAACATTAGTTTCTACAGCTTGTTCATTTCACTTTTTAAACATTAGAATTAAAATATATATATATATATTAATTGAAATATTGCAAATTAAATAGTTATTTTGAATAAAAATCAAATCAAAGGTTTTGTTGAATATATATATATATATATATATATATATATATATATATTCTTTTTTTTCTTAAGCAAAAGGAACTTTATCTAATAGTAGTTGTTTTGAATAAATACTAATTAAACAGCAAATGCTTTTATTTATTTATTCGTATAGATATCAATATCAAATATTATTTTTAATTGATTTCTATTTATTTCATTCATCTGTAATCATTATTTTCTATTATACATTTTATCTATGAAATTTGTTACATTTCCCATTTCAACATTTTCTTAAAAATTAAATATTTCACTTGCCTCAATCTTTATGAAAATATTTTGACAATGCTTTATCTATAATTGTGTTACTTAGATCTTGTATTCTGTTTTACTTTATGTATTTAAATGATGGTATAATTATACATTCTGAATTCTTTAATGTCAAATCATATTTTTTAGATTTCAAATACACATCGTTATGATTTTTGTATAGGATAATATAAAAATTGAATCTTGTGTATTAGAATGTTATCTTGCATCTTTCTAATAATCTCAAAAACTATAAAAGTTGTAAATTATTTATATTTCATTATAATATTCAGTATTCTATATTAATTTTTACTTTTAATTTTGAGTTCTGTATTAGATTTTATGTTTGGTTCGCACCTTATGAAATAAGTGCATTTGTGTATTTAAATATATATATTTAATATAAAAAAAGTAATGAAATTTTAAAAGTATTTTTAACATTTGTTTAATTTAGACATTTCGTGATTTAAATGCCTTAAAAAAATTGTAGATCATTTTTTATGTGTTGCTGCATTTTATGGTTTGAATTCATTGAATATTTTATAAACAATATTGTATATTAATGTGAACAAAAAATCTGAAGCAATTAAGATCAATAGATTTATTTTCATCTTTCTTAAAAAAAAAAAAAAAAAAAAAAAAAAAAGAGTATTTTCTTGCAATAGTGCAGATATATGCATTTGGGCCTAGTTAAAATATAAATATATTGGTTGTACTGAATATTATTTACTATTTAAAAATAATGTATTTTGAATTCGTAAATGTTAACTTCACAAACTATTCCTGCAGAAAGATTTTGGTGTTGATGAAGCTTGTCGCAGAAAGCATAATAAATTTCTGCCACGGGGCTCCCGTCTATCCTAATAATTTTAAAAATTCGAAAATATCCGCAATCGATTTGTAGTTATCGAAAACCATGATGTACCAATTTTGAATGCTCTAACTCTATTCTATTTTTTCCCTCCGCCCCCCCCTTCCCGGCCCTCCTAATAACTATACACTTTCGAAAATATCCCCATTCGACTTGCTGGCCTCTAAAACCTATCTGTACCAATTTTGAACGGCCTAACTGTATTTCTATTTGTTTTTGCCCACAACCCCCCTTCCCACCCCTCCTAATAATTTTAAAAATTCGAAAATATCTGCAATCGATTTGTAAGTATCGAAAACCTATCTGTACCAATTTTGAACGATCTAAAAGTATTTTTAATATTTTGCCCCCTCTCCCCTCCCCCCTTCTCGCCCCTCCTAATAACTTTACACTTTCGAAAATATCCCCATTCGACTTGCAGGCCTTTAAAACCTATCTGTACCAATTTTGAACGGCCTAACTGTACTTCTATTTGTTTTTGCCCATAGCCACCCCCCCATACTGCCCCACCCTTCCCCCCCTTCTAATAATTTTACAAATTCGAAAATATCCGCAATCGATTTGTAAGTATCGAAAATCTCTATGTACCAATTTTGAACGATCTGACACTATTATTATTTTTTTGCCCCCCCCCCCCCCCCAAAAAAAAAAAAAAAAAAAAAAAAAAAAAAAAAAATCGGAAAAAATAAAAAAATGAGTTTTTGGAAATATTTTCAAGAAGACTCTTGGCGTTTTTTTCTTTTTTTTTACATCTTTGAGCTATTACTTTTACTCGAAAATCCGTATTTTTCTAAATCATTTATACCCCCTTCTCCCGTTAAAAATCCAAAATTTCAAAATCGCAGGAAACGATTTTTTCGTATTCAAGTCTAGTCTCCTCATCTGCAATTTCTTCACTGTGAAGTTATTTGGAGCCGAGTTATACTTATAAATGTGTTTTTGCCTTATGCGCCTCCGAAAATGATTTATACCCCCTTCCCCCTTAAAAATCCAAAATTCCAAAATCGCAGAAAACGATTTTTTTGTACTTAAGTCTAGTCTCCCCGTCTGCAATTTTTTCATCGTGAAGTAATTTGGAACCGAGTTATGCTTATAAAGGTGTTTTTGCCTCCTGCGCCTCCGAAAATCATTTTCACCCCTTTTCCCCCTTAAAAATCCAAAAATCCAAAATCGCAGAAAATGATTTTTTCGTATTCAAGTCTAGTCTCTCCATCTGCAATATCTTCCTCGTGAAGCAATTTGGAGCCGAGTTATGCTTATAAAGGTGTTTTTGTCTTCAGCAACTCCGAAAATCATTTTCACCCCCTTCCCCCCTTAAAAATCAAAAATTCCAAAATCGCAGAAAATGATTTTTTCGTATTCAAGCCTAGTCTCCCCATCTGCAGTTTCTTCCCTGTCAAGTAATTTGGTGCCGAGTTGTACTTATAAATGTGTTCTTGCCTTATGCGCCCCCGAAAATCTCATTTTTACCCCCTACCCCCCTTAAAAATCGAAAATTCCAAAATCGCAGAAAATGATTTTTTTTGTATTCAAATCTAGTCTCCCCATCTGCAATTTCTTCACCGTGAAGCAATTTGGAGCCGAGAGATGCTTATAAAGGTGATTTTTGCCTTCTGCCCCCCCGGGGGGGGACGGGGGGTATTTCGCAAAATCCCGTCTTAGTGAGCGTCAGGGTCCTAAAATCAACCTGCTCACCAAAAATTGCGACTCTATCTCCCATAGGATCGCCACAACCGTGTTGAGTCAGTGAATCAGTGAGTTTACTCTTTTATATATATAGATTAATGTTTGTTTGTTTGCTCTGTTTATCAGAAAATCAAGCTTATTTTTCCTTAACCCCTTAACACGCGCTACAAGCGTCTTCCGCATCAAGACTCTCAAAACAGATCTGCGCAATATCTCGCGCATCCTTCTGCTTTCTAAGTTTTGTTTACATTTTTTTCCTCTTGGAGGAGCGATTTTCTCTGAAAACAGATCTGCGCAACTTCTCGCGCATGCCTTCCGCTGTTTTCAAAGATATTTGTTTACATATTTCTTACGTTACTGATCGTATGTGTATTATAATATTATTTTATTTAAAAGACTAAATACTACTGTCTCTTTGAAAAAAAAAAAATAGCACATTTAACTGAGTTTCTGACAGCATACTGACTAAATGAAAAACACTTAAAGGAAAAAAAAATGCATTTTACTATTGATGAGAGGTTGTAAAATGTATTTGTATCTGCTTAAAACCTCTTATCATGTATTTATTTTATACTTATTTTACAATATAATAATAAAAACTTGGGTAAAATTTTATAACTCAGAGCAAAAGCATTTATATGTGTACATATTTTCCTTAATCTTAAATGTAAACAAAAATTATTACAACTGATTGTCCAAAATTCGATACACTAAGTTCAAAGGAATTATTTAAAATGAATATATATATATATTAAACACTTTTCTGTAAAGTTTATATGAAAATAAAAGGCAGTTGTAGAATTTTTTAGTTTTCCAAATTTTATAATTTGTAAAATTTAAATAATAACTTTTTTTTTTTTTTAATCAACATCAGTGGCGGATCCAGAACTTGACTTTGGGGGGGGGGGCTAAGATTTTTTCAAAGTGTTATTCTAGACCAATAAAAAATTTACAATTGCAATATTCATTTGTGAATGTCAGTGTTTTTTTTTTTTTTTTTTTTTTTGGGGGGGGGGAGGGGGGGCTTCAGCCCACTAGCCTGCCCCCCCCCCCCCCTAAATCCGCCACTGATCAACATAGTATATGTTAAAATTAATTCTTGGAGTATCTCTTGAATATCACTAGTTAAAAATTTAAGTATGTAAGGAAGCTGCTGGTAAATTTCAAAATTATTTATACAGACCTAATAAGATAAATTAAGAGATACAAGAATTTTTAACCAACTACAGAAAACAGCCAATGTGCAGTAACACATTGTTCTTTAATGACTTGTTTAATGTGTGCATGTTCTGATGACAATGTAACTCCTCTAGCAAATCCTGAAGCTATAAAACTATTTAACTCATTCACACGATATTATACAAACAATATTATAAAAATAAATAAATGTTTGCCTCTTTAAAATAAGAAACGAAAATTAATATATTTTTTCATGAATACAACACTCATGTGTTGCAAAGAATTTTTTTTTTTTCTGGGTTCATTTCTGCTGTTGAGGCTTGGGGTAATTGGGGGAGGGGGGTGTTAAATGTTAAGATTTCTGAATAGCAGTGTTTTATAGAGCGTTTATATATATATATATATATTGTAAGTTTTTGTAGCAGTTTTTTAAGATTAGATAAGGTAAATAAACATTTCTATTAAAAAACATCAGTAATCAATCATAACACATGGCAGCTATGCTCAAGCAAGACATAACAGCAAAGAAAAATACTTTAAAAGTTAAACCTATTTAAGTTTTTCTTACAATTAGATTGTCTTAGAATTTAGATTTTAAAGATAAAACCATCTAGCCACTGGAGACATCAGTACATAACTTCTAACATACAATAATAAGAAGAAAATAATAACTATTATTATTATTTAGAATATAAGCCATGGAAACAGGTTCCCTCTTTGACATAAACTACGAACCAGTTGGAAAAAACCGAGGTAAAAAAAAAAAAAAAAACAGTCCATTGGTTTTTCTGGGTTTTATCGGGTTTAATCAGAGTATTTTTGGGTTTTATCAGATTTTTTAAGAATATTTTCTTCCTTCCTGTAACATCAAGTATGTCATTCATAATAACATAATTTAAAAAATTAAATTATTATTTTTTCATTAAAATCAAATTTTAAAAATTTAATTTTAAAATTTCTGAAGTCTTTTTCTGATTAAGTTATAAAGAAATAAAAAAAATAATTGTACTTTAAATATTCTTTTTATCTGCCCTTTACATTAAAAAATAGGATTTTCTACATTACATAATAGTGTAGCACTGTTAAAGTTTTCAGAATTTTTTTTTAATTTGATATTTATTCATTACCACATTTTTATTAACTCGCTTTCTTCTTTGATTGCCCAGTACAAGCTTTGCAAATGATTTTTAACTAACTTCCTGACTATCTAGACATTTGAAACTTTTAGAATAGCCCAGAACACTATGACAATGCATTCTTTTAATATTTTTATTCAATTTTCTAAATGTTTGAAAATTTCTTATAATTGCCCTCTTTATTACACATTCGATCATGTTTTTTCAAGTTGATGGGATAATTCAGCAAAAAAAATTTTTAAAGCATTTATTAATACATAGAATGGTCAACAGAAAATTTAAAACTGTGGTAATATAAAAAGTTCTTTTAATCTCGTAATTATTTATATTTTACATTCCTCGAATCCTACAGTTTTCTTTATATTGACAAACAACTCTGTTTTTTCTTTATTTTTTTATCATTATTATTTTATTTTTTATTCTGTTTTAATAAGATAATGATACACTTTTTTTCCATGGAGAATTTTTTTCTATACAGCAGTTTGAGCATTTCCAATATTTCTGAAAATTCTTTGTTCATGTTTTAATAACACTGCTCTGCAAAAAAAAAAAAAAATTTTTTCTATATCTGATACCACTCTTGCAGATTCTTATGTAAAATAACCTCCTGAATTCGAATCTGGCCCCCATTTTGCCCCATCACCCACTATTTTTTTGGTACACCCCTCCCCCATTTTTACATTCTTCTACATGTAATATAGAGAAAGTATTAGATTCATGAAATTTTTCGAACTCCGGTTTTCAGTGAATTTACACTTTTTGGGATGTCCTGAACACGATTTGATAGTTTTTAGAAAATGTCTGTGTGTATCACGGATTTTGTGGACGCTGTATCTCACGAACCAATGAATGAAATTTAACCAAACTTGGTATTTAGTTAGACCCTGACATAAACTGGTGCTGATTAGATTTCGGGATCAATCTCTCAACAGGTGGCACTGTAATCGCATTTTTTCTAAATTTTTAACATGGCAGTATAGGACAAAATTTCGTATAAATGTACATAATGAGAATTATTACTTTCTTCTATATTCAATAGAAGAAAGTATTGGATTCGTAAAAATTTTCGACCTCGGGTTTTTGATGGATTTACACGTTTTGAGAGCTGTAGAACACGATTTGACCATTTTTAGAAAATGTCTGTCTGTCTGCGTGTGTGTGACAAAATTTTGTGGCAACTGTATCTCAGGAACTACTGCACAGAATTTCATACAAATTGGTATGTAGTTGCACCTTGACATAAATTAGTGCCTATCAACTTTTGGTAAAAATTGTCTTACAGGTTGCATTGCCATCCCGCTTTTTCTAAATTTTTAACATGGTGATATAGGACAAAATTTTGTGTAAGTGTGCATAAAGAGAATTATTTTTTAGTAATCATCATGAAATTTACGAAAATTATTTATAATAGAGATAGTCAACTGGGAAAAAAAATTTGTATGTGTAGGAGCCTTGCCACCCTTCCTGGCCTGGGGGGGGGAGTCCCCCCTAGAGGAGAGTAAATTTACAAGATGGGTATCTTTTAAAAGGTCTCGTCAATGCCTTTAAAACGAATGGTTGAACTATTAATCTGTGATAATTTAAAACAAAGTTATCAATTTTTTTTACTTAAAAAAAAAAAAAATCGTATATATATATATATATATATTTTAATTGAAATTTAACCAAACTTGGTATTTAGTTCGCCCCTGACATAAACTGGTGCTGATTAGATTTGGGGATCAATCGCTCAACAGGTGGCGCTGTGATCGTATTTTTTCTAAATTTTTAACATGGCAGTATAGGACACAATTTCGTATAAATGTACATAATGAGAGTTATTCTTCACCTGTGATTGTAAAATTAATAGGAATTATTGATAATAGTAATAGTTAATTAGTAAAAAAAATTTTGTGCATGTGGGGGCATCGCTTCCCCTCCTAAGGGGAAGTACCCACGGGGAGGGGGGGGGGGGTAAATTTTCAAGATGGGTATCTTTCGAAAGGTCTCGTCAATACCTTTAAAATGAATGGTTGAACTATAAATATGTGATAATTTAAAACAAAGTTATCGATTTTTTTTTATTTGTTATTGAGTGAATTTGTATAGGAAAATATAGAAGAAAGTCTTGTGGTGGCCACAACATACTAGTTTGCAATATGTTTAAGCAATTAAAAAAAAAAAAAAAACATAGATTTCTAAACAAAAATAGTGGTGAAAAAAATACAGGTGGTGGCAACCCTGCATATTTGGAAATAAAAACATGAGCGATGACAAACAAATTAAACTGATGAATATATTTCAACTGCATTGGGAAGTTAAAAAAATAAACTTTCAGTCAATACACCATAAAAGCATATAAACATAAAAATATTTTGTGTTAAGTTTTATTTGTACAAAGGAAAAAAGAGAAATTTTTGGAGAGGGCGACACACACCCTGAAAATTTTCAGTGGTGGTGCACGCTTCAATGCCAATGCATGTTAAAGTAAATATTGTGAAAATGTAATGAAAGTATTCAGCCATTGTCTTGTGTAGATGCATAAAACTAATCCATACCTATTTAAAAAATGATGTACCTGTAAGTATATAACATACAGATTCTATTATTATATAAAGACTTTTTGTTGTTGTTAAATTTCATTATACAGGGTTCATAATAAAATATGAGAAAAAAATTCCCTGAGTTTTCCAGACAATTTTAAAGAAAATATTAGCAATATATTACAAGAAACACTCCTCTAGAGAGGCGAAATACTTCTAATTCCATTGTATTATGTCATATTACTGTCGATCATGACAGAAATTTACATAGAAATCATTGCTCACATGCGTATTTTCACAATACTTAATCATTTGAATCAATATGAAGGCTAAGCAAGGAAATTATATTATGAGAGAAAGGAAGTTGTCGTTTTTCCAGGTTTTATGATCAATTTTTCCTGATTTTTTTTTTTTTTAACAAAATCCAAATTTTCTGAGTATTTTAGGTTTTCCCTGATGAAGTATGAATCTTGTTAAAAATATTTGTTTTTGTCTAAGAGAAAAAATAAATAAATAAAAACTTCTTTATTTAATGAATAAATTTTTAAAATATATAACATTGCATGACTCTATAGGCCTATTTAAAGCTATCAATTAAAATTGCTGTGGTAAATGTTCTCATAAAAAAATATTATAACTATAAAACAATTGAATTGATACAATAATAAAAAGTAGCAATAACTGCCAGAATTGCATTTTATGTTCAATAACAAACTTAATACAGTGAAATCTTAATAAAAGATATTTTAATAAATATCATCCATTAAAATTTTTTAAAATGTGTTCCAAAACGCCAATAATATATACTTATACTATGTACGGAATACACACTATCAAAAGAAAAGGTTATTTAAGTATATGTATTTTATATATATATATATATATAATATATATATATATATAAGTTAGTAATGCAATAAAATATGAAATACTATAAAACAATTAAAAAGCAGCATTTTCTATCTCTAACAATCAAAATAATTTACAAAATTTAGAACTATGCAATACAAATAATGAAAATAAATAAATAAACTTACTTCAATAAATTAAATCAAGTTCATTCTTTCACTAGAATATCATATTCAATATATTACTATGATTCTTTAATGGATTACATTCATATGTATCATTCTTTTCAATAAAATTAACGAAAAATTGGAATTCCTTATAACAGTGGGGTACAGTTTAAGAAAATAAACTTACTGCAATACTCTAAATTAATGCATAATGCAGTAGACTTATTCACTTTAACAATTTACCCCATCTCCAAGAATCTCTTAATCCTGACGATCGCTTTTCACAAACTAAATTCATGGCAGCTTTTCATAATATGCGTTTTAAGAGTTCATAGGAAAAATGAAAATCTTTCAGAACTATATAACGAACATACGTATTTTTATCATAATGACATATCTCCGTTTCTTCTTATCCTCTCTTCGTTTGCAATATTTACTTCCATTTGTTTGTTGCACGGCCACGGAGGTTTGTTGTTGTTTTCATATCCGCGTCCTTTGTATGAAGAATGCTGATTGGCTGAAAGAAGGGAGCGACGTATGTGCGCGAAAAATTGCGCAAATGCGTTTTGAGATTCTTGATGCGAAAGACGCTTGTACACGCGCTTTCCTCGCCGCGAGGACGCAAAATTTAAGATCCAGCTGCAAAAATTCATTCCGGAAATTTTTTAGCAAAAATTTACGTTTATAACATAACAGAAAAGGCCGGTGTTTTTAAACCTTAAAATTTAAAATTTCTTTTAATATAATTTAGTTCATTAATTCCGGTGGCAGTATAATTTAAATGATCCGAATGGTCTTGCGCCGCAAAGGGTTAAAACAAGCGGGAGAGTTAATTTCTTACAGAAAACTCAAGCTGCATTAAGAAATAATAAAAAGGAATACTTAAGATGCATTAGCCCAAAATAAAAACAAAATAAAATAAAGTAACTCTGAAATTATGCTGCATTTAGTGTTTGCAGGACAGTAAGTTAGTCATTCCTGCTTGCCATCATTTTCATCATCCGACTACCCTAACTGAAAACCGTAAGTTAAGTGATGGTTCAGGTGGTGGTGGAGTAGGTGTTAAGTCCGATTTGCTGAATTAGAGTCCGAGGCTGAGAGAGAATACCCTATATGAGGGTCTTTTTAAGGAGTCCTAGTCCGTATTTACGCGAGTTTCGGAGATAACCATCGAAAACGGAGCACGGCTAGATTGACGAGCGTGACCTGGAATCATACCCGCCACTTCCCGTTTACAAGCTTCAAAAGCATTGGGGGCAGTGATGCTTCCTGAGATCAAGTGGTAGTAATGTCGTCCAGTGTTGTAGCATACCACGGAAGAGACGTGCATACATGAATTAACTCATACATGCCAAAATCCTAATTATGAATTGGAAGATTTTTAGTACACGCCCCTTTTTCCACCCCACTTTATTTTAGATCAATTATCTCCAATCGTAATTACGATTAAATAAGCATACTTGCCAACCCTCTCATTAATAACCGTACAATTGTTAACGCCCCCTAAAAAAACGCCCCTTTTCTCACACAACTATACTTTTAGAGATATTCTCTCCAAATGTTGTTAGGATAAAATAAGACTAAAATTACTCTAAAATCTTATTGGAGTAAAAAAAAAAAAAAAAAAAAAAAAGGCGGGTACTAAAAATTGTACGGTTCATAATGAGATGGTTGAGGTTGGCTGCCATACAATTTAGTATATGGATTTCATTCAAATATTTAAGGAATGTGTAAAAGAGTTTTCAGAGATTACTCACTGGTGGAGCTCCTTCTTTCTTGCTTCCACGAGGAACTTTGATGGTAAACCAACCAGTTGAATTTTGATTTTTCATAAGATCTAAGTTTTCATCCAACATTAAGAGTTGTAACGTCTTTGTATCATTAGACAGTAAATCCACACTGTCACCGTACGAGTCCAAAATCGCTGGCCATGAAACAGCCTGAAAAATTAAATAAAGTAAAATGTATATTTTAATCATAAGCATTTTTTGATATATATACAGCTGAAAAGTCTTGGTTTTTAGACACCGCTTTTTAAAAAGTTATCACTTAGTTTTATTTAATGGCCGAGACTAAATTGTTAAATATATATTTATATATATAAAGAAATAATGCTGTTCAAAACTGGAAGAATTTATAGTATGCATACTAACCGGCCATTTGCTAAGGCATTGCCCAAATGGAAATAAAGTGCATTTAGAAATGTAAATACAAAGGAAATATTACCAGAAATATTAAAAAGAAAATGTTTTTAAATAAAATAAATCATAGATCAGGGAAATAAATAGAAGCTAAATTATTAAAATAATCTCATGATTTTACCCTTTCAGCGGCGGTGGCAATTTTCAAATCCAAAAACTCATCCCGGAAATTTTTTAGCAAAATTTTACTTTTATAACATAGCAGAAAACGTCGTCAAATACTTTTATTTTAATTTTGTTCGTGAATTCCGGTGGCAGCGTAATTTAAATGATCCGAATTAACTTGCGCCGCAAAGGGTTAAGGATTTCCGACGATTTTTACATAAAAAGTCTTTTCTATACAGGACTGCCACAGGCGACTTTTTTTTTATTATTGTTATTTTCAACTACTATTTCCATAATATAAAAGCTATAATAAATTTATGCAGGCAAAGTGTAGGTTTACCTGTGAAAATTATTATAAATTTTATTTTTTGGAAATAGTGGTACTAAAAGAATATATATGTAAAAAAAAAAAACGTGAAGTATTATTAAAAAGGATTCGTCACTCATTTAAAAAAAGGTTTAGTTAAATCTGAAATGTTATTAAGTACGACATCATTTTACTTAATAGAATATATAACATATCTGGTTTTTTCCACTCTTTTAACGCAACCTATAAAAAATATAAATGAATATAAATTTTAAATTTAAAGTAAATATTTCACTTATGAAATCAACTCTAAAATTAGTTCTCTTTAGAAATTAGATATTCATAGGTACTTCGTCAAAAAAAATTGACGAAATTTAAACTAGTACGTAATTTGGCGAAATTTAAGCTAGTACGTAAATGTTGATTTGTATTCTGTCGTCAGAGATGGGCGTTATTGATGGTAATTTGTAAGATTTTCACATTTTTGGTATGGGAACAGTCGTCTAAACTTATTTTGCAAATCAAAATTTCTAGGGAAAAAAAAAAAAAAAAAAAAAAAAAAAAAAAATCGAATGATATTATCCACGTGTCTTTGTGGAAATGCATGATTCATTATCCTTTTCTAAGAACGACTGCATGCATTTTTACATATATCTATTAAAAAAAAAAAAAAAAAAAATACAGAGGAATTAAATTAGTGACTATGGGAAAGAGAATTCTGCACAAAAATCTATATCTCAAATTTTGACCACCAGGTAAAATTATGAAATTTTCACCTTATTACGGATAAAATTTCCTAATTAGCCCAGTAATTAGGTTTATGCAAGGTTGAATGCACAGTGTTTGTCCTTTTAAAAAGAATTAATTTAATGTGAAATATTTTTAACAACCACAGCAATCACAATTTTACTTAATAGAATACATAACAGATTTAGTTTTTGCACTCTGTTAATATAACCTATTGAAAAAAAAAAAAAAAATGATATAAATCTTAAATTTAAAGTAAAGATTTCACTTATGAAACCAACCATAAAATTAGTTTTCTGTACAATTTAAATATTCATAGATGCTTCGTAAAAGTTTGATTTAAGCGAATAGGTGAGTGTGGATTTGTAATTTGTCGCCAAAGACGGGTGTTGTGTATGATAATTTAAAAAAAATTCATGTTTTCGATATGGGAACAATCCCCTGGAATTATTTTATAAATAAAAAGTTTAATGAAAAACAATTTGAATGGTATCGTCCCCCCCCCCATCTTTGTGAAAATATATGAATCATTCTCTTTTTCTAAGAACAACTGCAGATATTTTTACACATATTTATACAAAAAATAAATATAGAATAATTATAAATAATGTGATACTATTCAGATCTCTCTAGAGTCTTTTCCTTATAAGGTAAAGTGCCCTAATTTCGTCCCCCATTACTTCTCTGCTTATTCCTGAGTGGCGTCATCTGTCATGCAAAGATGAAGAAATGGAAAGTATATGGTGTGCCCAAATGAAAAGGAGACTATTTAATGGAAAGGAGAAATTTTAATAACAATATTATAATTACAGTTCATGTGGAATAGTACAACTATAAGAAATTGTTATTGCCATTGATACACTGATCCCAGCGCTTAGGAAGTGAGTGGATGACTCAACAGGCAAACACCAATTCTCTCCATCTTCTGATTCTTTGACAGATTCTTGAGCACCCATTATGCACAAATTTTGCCATAACCAAGCCTTTTCTGGATTATGTGATTCACAGTTCTTTTGCTTATCGACAGTTCAACAGCAGTTTCACATGTGGTGATCCGCCAATTCTGCCGTATGAGCTCATCCACGGCCGATCTCTTTGTACTGATCTGGAGGAATCCATCATGCAACGAATTTGCGGAAAAGACTCACCAGCAATGAGGATATTGATGCGAAGTCGTTAATTACGCGCGTTCATCTAGCAATATCACCATGCCATCTATTGGCTAACACATTTACTTACTGGGATTTGATATAACGCCACTACAGCTAACGTCTTTTTTTTATTTGGGCATACCTAATATAACGAGTCAGTAGTGAAAGTTTCGTTCACCAAGACACATGCATCTCTTACATACGTTGAATTTCCTGTTTTTGGAAGAGGTGAGATCTTATAACGTCTTTTGTAGACTGTTATTTAGTGTACTGCAAGTCATTCTTCCTCATACATTGCATGTATTCTCTGTTGGTAAGATATTAATAGTAGCATACAGTGAGTCTTTGGATTTTCAGTTCATTTTACGAGAACTGAAGCTCCGCCAAGTTAGGGAGTAGAATGGGCAGTTTCGTCCCCCTTGAATTTCTTAATTTCGACCCCTCTTTCCTCGTCCCAATACAACGAAAATTCCATGGTAACTGATCAGCCATCACCAAGTAGCCATGTTCAGCCAGCAGACTGCTGATGCCATCAATCCTATAGACATCAAGAAAAAGCCAGTGATCACATCATCAACTTCAAAATAAGGATATTCAGCAACATATATATCCTAATGTTTAACCATTTTACCCCAATTTATTTATTTTGCTCAAATTTGAGAAAATTTATATTTTTTAAGGTTAATTAAACCTAAATAAACTAAATACAACAAAATTTGAAAAATAAATAAATAAATAAATAAAATAAAATTATATTCTGTATAAGAAATCTTATCCACCTGGTACGCAGGTCATTGAAATAAAGAGGATGAAATTTGCACTTATATGTTTTAGTGTTCTCTGCAATAGTGAAAAGTGCTTTCCGAGTATAAAGTTTTGCTTTATCTGTATAATACTTTCTTATTTACATGATAGTTCTCCAGAAAGAATATTCAACCGCAAAGAGAAGACAAACCACGCCCCCTATTGTAATGATTAAACAAAGATTCCAGATGGAGGAGGAGGAGGAGGTGAGACACATAAAAGATAGCAGAAGCTTATATACACCATTATATATTCCAGCTGACAAAATATTCGCACTAAGCAAATTCTGATTTCTATATGCTATTTTTCAGCTGTCCTTTAAATAGGACAATGGGATAAAATGGGTTAAATCCTAATGTTTCTAATCTTTAAATGCCTAATATTTCTTTCATTTAATTTTCAGTTAATTACTACAATTCTTTATACCATTGTTCATTTTCAAATAAATTTTGATTCATACATAAAGTCTCGCTTTAGTGCATTTTTTGAGGGGGATGAAATTGGAACCACTTATTTTACTTTTTCCAAATATAAGTAGTTTTTGTAACACAGTTTTTTGACCTGATAAAAATATTTTTGTAGTCAATTTGGCTATGTTTAGGTGTGCGTGGATAGTTGGTAAATATAACATCCAAATCTGTTAGCCTAAATGTTACTGGGAGGCGAAATTAGGGAACTTTACTTTACTGTAATTTGTAGAAACTTGGTAACTATATTATAAAGACTAGGAAAGGGAATTCCGCACTAAAAACAATAGCTCGAATTTTAACCACAAGGTAAAATTATAGGTGTTTGATCCTATCAGGATACAGTAATTAGGTTTATGTAAAGTTGAATGCACATCCGAATTCTTCTCCCCAAAAAAAAAGAAATCGAAAACAAAATATCTATTTACTTATTATTATTATCATATACAAATGGGTGTAATAATTTAGCTTAAAATAAGCAGATTCCTGGTGTAGAACGGGTGAATGGATGATAGCCACAAAACTTCGTATGTGGACGATGCATGAAATGTGCTCACAGGATTTCTAATAACAGTGTTAATTATAATCATAATAATTTTGAAACGTCCATTTGGTGTTGTTTTGCATTGAAAAATTAAAAATATGACAAAGAAAAATGACTCGTACTTAATGGCATAAACAAGTTAAACAGTGGTTGAATAATTTTTGATCGCATGCAGGTCATTGCATTTGTTTTATTTGACCATTTTTACTTTCGAAGCGCTACTTAGTGGGCATATTTCAAACTAAAATAATAATAATAATAATAATAATTCATTGGACGAATCTCTAGAATTTTCCACATAGTAAATTTGGTGGCAATATGCTCGCTTGTTTTATATGCTGCAAGATTCTTCTTCTCATACAGCACAGCTTCAAACTACACACAGAGAAAATATATACCACCTTCATCCAGAACAAATAAGTAGTCATTTACTGAATTTCTAAACTAGATATATAGATTTCCGAGTAATGAGTATTTTTCTAGATGATGAGATGATACACTATATTTTAAATTCTTCGCATTCCTAGAAATTTTCTCTTTGATGTTTAGAATTGATTCATAAACTAGAATTATAGTGACTGAAACTCTCCTTTTGTGTTCGCATTTATTTGCGGAGAGTTTTAAACAAGTTTGTTTACAATAATATCGAAAGAGCTCAGGATGTTTAAGAGGAATGTCTGGAACTTGCTAGCAATGGGAACAAATATTTATAAGGATAACATGGAATTATTTTTATTAGTGCCACAATTTATTTTTTAGAAATCAGTCGTATATATATATATATTCAAGTGCGACACAGAAAATACATCAAAATGTGACATTTGTGACATCATAGACACGTCACACTAATCCATATACATCTCAGGGATGCTGTGCACGTGGAAATGTACTCTATTCGCTGCATGAAATGCGACATCGCATAGACATTGGTAGCATATAGCATACCTATGTCTATAGCATTGGTAGTATTGCATAGGCATAGCACATGCACGGGACTTCGAAAAAGTATTCCTATCTCAGCGACGTATTTTCCCAATCCAATTTCACTGCATACAAAATTGTAAAAGTATCGTAAAACGATAAACTACCCTACAGTTGGCGCTAATCGATTAGTAATAACGTCTAGTTTTTAATGGTGTAGTTAGATTTTGCTTAAGGGGTCATCTACATATTAAAACAGGCATAAACTTCATTTTTTTTCAATGACGACCCCTATTTTTGACCACATATTCAGATTTCTAAGATCAAGGCAGTTCGAAAAATATACCTATTTATATACTCTAAATCAATTTTAAATAGACGCGAAAATGTATAAAGGGGCCGTTTAGACATTTAGCCAAAATAAATCGTGATATACAACCCAAAATACACTATTTATTTATTTTTACACCGGAAAAAAGGTTGAGAGGTATTAATTATAAAATAAAAATCGATTTGAATTTGCAGAACTTTCTGTGTTGCCTTATAAATTAAAAGATTTTTATTGGTTTATATTTATTAAACATCGAATTGTTAAATATATCACTTCGTACGAAGAAAATTAAATAGCTTGAATTATATTAACTCTACAATTTTAAATTACAAAACTCTAGATGCCAAGGTAAAAGAATAATAGATAATGATAATAATATTAATAGCGGTTAAAAGAAAAAAGTGTTTCTTGTTGGGTATATTTTTATTTTATACAGTAAGCCCCGCATGAAATTCTTACTATGAAGTTTTACATTTTTTCTAGGCGTACAAACCAACACTAGATAATATACAAAAATATAGATAACAAGATTTAAACTAAAATCTCAGAAAGGATATATAACATTTTCGCTACCGCTGACGTAGTTCACGTCATTTGGAAATCTGTAACTCCTCCAGTGGGCGTTTCTTTCACAATTTGTGTGTTACGATATTTCTTAAGAATATTCCTTATATTCATGTTTATATAAACAAGATAGTATGAATACAAATACTTTCACTAGAAAGAGTATAATTATTATGTATATTCATATGAAAATAAATATGGATATAGAAAAAACGGTTTCCTATTGCCTAGAACAAATATTCCCCGTTCTGCAGTCGTCTACTGTACTTGAATTCTTAATTTTAAATGTGTAAAATCTAGATCTTTAAAAGTAATAAGACATATTACTTTGTTTTAAATTCTTTTTCCGTGATAAATGTGACGCCTGTTTTACCCCGTGATAGAATAATCGAAAATAAATAATATCGCGCTTTGTTTCAATAATAGATTTTAAAAACATATTACAAAAATTACCACTATATTATTCAGTATTAAAAAAACATTTAATAAAAATTTTATATTTTATTATGTTACGTCATGCGATAAAATTTAAGTAGCATAAACGGTAGAGTAAACGAATGCGAAAATGTCACAACAAGATTAAAACAGAAAATTTGTTTTAAAAAAATTGATAAAAATTAATAAAAATCAATTATATTAATTTAAAAAAAGGAAAAAACAAAAGTATTGTTCACTGCGTATTGCTCTTTCAAATAATAATCCTTGTCTTACCGCCTTTTCTAAATCATGATATTTAATTTGAGGTGCACGAATCCTAGAATATTCAAGTTAAAAACAAAAGACGAAAGGCATAAAATAGAAATTTAGCAGGGAGAAACTAGGAAAAGTTATGTAATATATAAGAGCAAAGACTTAACATTTCAGAATCGAGTATACAGCTCTTTGCAACGGAAGCCACGCCTTTACAAAAGTTTTTTTTTTTTTTTAACTTTACATTATTAAAAAAAAAAAAAAAAAAAAAAAAAAAATTACATATTTGCAATTAAATCTTTTAAATTTTGTCTTCAGCATTCTATGTATTAAATGCCATTGACATTTATGCGTACCAGTGTTATACATAGAGTCAAATACGAATATGCGAACTAGTTTTTTAAAAAAAATTCTGCAACATGGAGGCGGGGCTTCATTTTTTTATGGAATTCTTTCACAATCTCTCGTCTGCATTGCGATAATTTTATAAAAATTAGCCAATTTCTATGATAAACGTCGAAGTGTTACTTAGACAGCAATTAGAATAACAAAAATATAAATTAAAATTGTTTTTCGTCAAAATATATACAGATATTTACTCACGGAGGATACAAATTATAACAGGTGACGGCCCCCTAACAGCAGTAAAAAGGGAAATATCACTGTAACTCATAAAATAATGTTAGGAACGAGCTGTAAATTTGGAAACCCATGTTTTTGATGATGCCCGTTCTATTCATGCAAAAATTAACATAGGTCATAATTCATAATTTTTTCAAATATGAAATTATTAATAATTTTCATAATTCAAAAAATGTTTTTTTATCAAAAATATGCATGTAATATGTTTGGGTCACTTCATTCTAACGAATAAAAAAAACAGAATTTAAATATCATAATTATTTCGGAAGATATGATTTAATGTTTGTCACATTCATTTAACATTAGCATCCATAAACTTTGACAGCTCATAACTCTGTGAAAAATTGAGCGAAATATATAAACTATACCATTTTCCGTGATGATTTGACCCAAAGAATTCAAATAAATTATTAAAAAGGGGGGTTACTTTTGAAAAAAATAAAGTTAATGTCAATTTTAATATGTAGACGACCCCCTAAGTCAAATTTAACTATAACATTATAAACTAGACGTTATTACAAACTGATCGGTACCAGTCGCATGTTTCTACAATAATTTCTGGCGAAATTAGGTGGGGGGGGGGGCGATTTTTTTTTTTTTTTTTTGGTGACTGTACTATTAACAGGGCAAAGTGATGGTACGTGAGATGGTGCGATGTAACTGCAATGTACTTGGAACCAAATGTATTATATGGTTATAGCGGAAGTTTAATAATAACCATCCAGCATATACATATTATATAAGGTTGTTTAAATAAATAAAAATAAATATTTCGGGTGCGCACTTATGATTACGTAAGTCTAAGTACTTACTCTTATTATATTTAATGTCTTATTTATTTATTACTTGTGTTCAAAATTTGAAAAAACTTTTTCTTCTTGCAGCAATCTCTTTGTCATAGTCTGTGCAGCAAAAGTACAAAGTTTCATTTGAGTTCTGAGAAGTTTGAATAGTATGACTTAACTATAATTATCCTGCATACAAATGCATACGCAAGCACATACATGCATATATTTTAGGAACCTACCATTACGCCAAGAGTTTCATTTCCCCAGCAACCAACCTCAGAAAGAATATCACAGACATCGGGGAAAACATAAACAGCTTCACCATGCTGTATCGCTCTGTTGCTCAGCGTACCTCCTTTAAACCTTAAAATAATTTTAAAAAAATTAAGTAAGGTGGAAGTAGAAGAACCGGTAGTGAATAATATAGACATAAATTAAAAAGTTTTTTATTTCAAAATATATTGTAGAAACAGTGAATAATTTGACTAAAATATAAGATTTCAGTTATTTAGTAAACATAAATAAATTTGTTGAATTTTGCTGCAAAGTTTTTCAGCTGTGCTTTAGTTGCTACACATTTTATAAAATTGATTCGATAAAAGAGCACAGCTAAAAAAAATAAAATAAAATAATAATAATAATAATGCTTTTACTTTATATGCTTTATATTTATTTATTTACTTTCTCGTTTTATGGGCTTCTTCATCTTCTTCTTCTTTTTTTTTTTTTTTTTTTTACATGTTTGTTTGTTATCAAATGACATATTTGTTCTTAAAACATTATTTGATTGCCATAATATTTTGTTACTAGAAATATTTTATAAATCTGTATTAATTTAATTTTACTCAAAAATTTACCTTCAAAAGGAGAAAGAAACTTGAATAATTAAAAAAAAAAAAAAAGGGAAAATAAATGTGAGGTGATAGTAATGCTTTTCAGAATATTAAAGTCTCAAGTACCCTACAAAACAAAATTATAACATGTTCTATCCCCTTTACTATTGCCTTTAGCATACTTGCCAACATACGAAATAATATTCCGTAGTATTGTTAGCCCCACCTTCTTTTTCACACCAGTATCTTTTTAGAGTATTTTTTTTTCTTCTTTAATCGTAATTGAATTTGAAGAATATTACTCTAAAAATTTACTGGTGTAAAAAAAAGGGCGGGACTAACAACACTACGGAATATTAATTAGGATGTTAGCAAGTATGCCTTTACTCAGTTTCTTTCTTTATTTATTTTCACGTGCATAAAAAATATAGTATACACATAAACCGAAAAATTTAGATGCGGTGTTCGTTTTAATATTATTTGTAGATTTTGTTTCCTTTTTAGGATGGAGGACTATTAGTCTCAATCTACGGATAAAACGTTGACGCCAGTTTTTCGATGAATGGACATTTATCGAACGCGAAAATCTATCGAAAATCTAATTTAATAATTGAATAGCGATGTTATAATAATAATAATAATAATAAAAAAAAAACTAATAGTCCTCCGTACTAAACTAAATTCTGCATTTGCCAGAATTTTCTCTCTTTTTTTTTTTTTTTTTTTTTTTTTTTTGAAAGGAAAAGAAAAGAAAAGAAAATTACTTATAACCTGTATCGAAACGGACAGTATCGAAAAATTGAAGAAGCCCTTTTTCTGACAAAAATACGTAACTTATTTTAGATTTTAATTGTTGCCAAAAAAGTTTATGAGTTGATTTTAAGTTTTTTTTGAAATGAAAGAAAATTCACGCGTAAATATTAAAATTGATATAAAACTTTGTGAAAAATTAAACTTGCAGGGTAAAATTAATGTCATTATAGCTCTAAAGGTATTTTTTAATTCTGATGACAATTACGGGAATTACAACACGGACAGACAGACCGAAGTCATTAACATTTTTCAACTTCGTAGGTAAGTGTTAAAAACAAAGTATATGCAATTAAATTTAACCAAAAAGAAATAGTATACAGAAACGATAAAATTCTTCAAATGTCGTTATTTATTCAAAGGAGAAAGAGAAAAGAAAAATTAACTTGTGAGTCACTCACACGGCTTTCTCTTACAATGTATTTCAATACTATAAAGAAAGATTCCAGATTGAGGCGTAAGATCAATAAGATAAGATTATAAAGTTAAATTTAGTTTAAAATAATTTAAAACAGGCATAGGAATATTTTTATTTGATATATAATTCTTTGTCAGTGGGGTTACCGCCCTCCTCTTTAATTTTAGTGCCTATATTTATTAAAACACAAATCAAATCTGTCATTAATTTCCTTGAAACTTGCAAATCTTGATCAACTTTTCAAGTGGCAACTAGGTACGAAATCCAAAGTACCAAATTTGAATTTCCTTCAGTTATTTGTTGTTAAATTATGCTGATAATTCATATATATATATAGATATATATATACAGATCAACCACTAAAAATTTTACTCTCGTATTCAGGAGGCCTCAAAACGTGATATTATACAGAAAAATTCGATCTCCAAAAACTACTTTGTTTACAGTATTGGTACGAGAAATTAATTTTCCGTCCTGTGTCAGCAGTGTTCTTCGACATAAAAAAATACAGCAAAGCACTTATGCCAATTACATTTAATAGAAAAAAAATAGCTTAATTTTGGGTAGCCTTGTATATTGTCTATATAGACATACATGCCTATATGAACTATATACACCTGTCATTGTGTACATAAATTTAGTGTTATACGTAAAACACGTAACGCAAAATAAAATACACTTCCAGCAATTCCCAAGTATAGCTCCAGTATATCCAAATACTCTGGGTAACCCTGTAAATGAATGATGAATGGTTGCCATATCACAATCTACACAAAACATGCTCTTATGCATATAAAAAATATGTTCATTTTATTTCGTTTAAGGCAGCCTATAGATGTCACGTTGTACTTATGAGAAATTTTGCTGATAGACTTGATGTATCTGAATTGTCTTGGATGACCCTGTGCACAAACCCATTGTCTGATCTCAACGAATAGTTTCGTGTAGCATCACTATATGACACGGATTTAGAATACCGAATTTGTATTTCCTGCTACCATTTGTTCTTGAGATATGCTAATAACATACACACACAGAGAGAGACAGAGAGAGAATAACCGCTAAAAACATGTTTTTTGAATTCAAAGGATCTCAAAACGTGTAAATATAACAAAAGCTAAATTTCGGAAATTTGACACAAAAACTATACTTTCTCATCTCTATACCATGTACATGTGTAAGAGAAAGTATAAAGAAAAATGAATTTGAAAATTCCCTTTTAGTACATAAATTATTCATAAATTTTATTTGCTAAATTATCCATAAATATTCTCGTGTGTGTTCAATCGGGAAAAGACGGACAATACAGGTTAAAATAGTCGTCTTTACCTGAATGAAAAAAAAAAAATTTCTTTCCCCCGCGCCTCGCTCTGATCAATTTATGCCTTATTACAAAATCTATAGTAATTACAATTTCTCACTTTTTATGCAACCCCTTAAAACCTGGCGAAAAATGCTAGAATTTTTAAATGCCAATAACTCAGCGAAATTTTCACTTACAAAGATTATTTTATTTTTTTTCCTTCTTAGACTGAGGAGAACACTTTTCTAAATATAAATCATATGATAATTAGAAGAGTGTTTCTATCTTTCTTAGTTTACGAGATAATCGCTGTATCATCTATTTTGAATCACTCGGTATATTTAAGATGATCATTGAATCTCTGACTGACTGACTCGATTACGCTGTAGGATGGCGCTAGCATTATATATATTTTACAGTGAAAATTTTATTAAATGTGTTTTTTAATGAAAGGAGTTGCATAAGATTAAAATATATTATGAATTTAAGTAAATGCTTTTAATGATATGTTAAAGTATTTGAAAACGCCTTATGGCATAGACACCAATATTTAATTTATTCCGGAGTATTTTTGGCCCAGCCCATTATTTCGCACCACTTTATCTATAGGAAAATTTTATCCAATATATAAAATAAGAAAAATTTATCCTTGAAAAATAAGTGGTATGAGGAAAAGGCGGGGCTAAAAATACGCCGGAATAACACTTTCGCTACCGCATGTTTTTGTCTTTTTGAAAGAAAGTTCCGCCTGTAGGCGTGATTCTCCCAAATTACATTATTATTTCAGAAACAAATTTTTTGTATTCATATTTATATTACAAAAGGATATACATTACAATTACATTCTTTCTTATCAAAGTATTTGTATCCATAGTATATTTCATTGTAAAAGTATGAATATTGGGTATATACTTAAGAAATAAATAATATACAACTTGCAAAAGAAACGCCTACTGGAAGAGTTACAAATATTCAAATGACGTGAATCTACGTCAGCGGTCGCGAAAGTGTTAAAATGTTGGCATCTATGTTAATGGTAGTAAAAATAGAAATTTATAATTTATTAGAAATAAACAATATTTCCTATATATAAATAAGCATAACCATTGTGTGAGGTGAATTTATGAATTACTGATGTTAAAATAGCTTATGCACCAATCTTAGTGACATATTTCATACGACTTCAAAGCAGAATTGATTGGTGCTTGAATGAAGCAATTTTCATTTTAATTAAATTCCGAATTTTTAGCAGAGAGTTGTATGCAAAAACAACGCAATTTCCGGTACATTTTACTCGATGTATAGCTTTGTAAAATTGGTTGTAATCGAAGAAAAAGAAAAAAGTATCGTTCAAGCACTAGTCAATTCCATTTTGAAGAAGTGTGCAAAATTTAAATGAGTTCGGTGCATTATTTTTTGAGAAATCGTATCCACCGCTTTTTAAAAGGGTCCCTGGGAACCAGGATCCACCGGCTGAATTTTCAAAAATTTTTAATCGAAATTTTTATGAAATATCGTTTAAATGTTATTATTTTTTTTTTTATATTCTTAAAATTTTAACTAAAATTTTTTTGTTTACTATTAAAAAAAAAAAGTAAAACCTTCCTTTTTGCTCTATGAAGGGAGTATCTTTTTTATTAGCGTAGTGACTCTTTCCAAGTGCTAAGGTACATATATATGGCAAATTTCTTTCGATTTCGTCATAAATTTTGTATTTGTATAGCAAACAAACAAACTTTAACGTTTATATATAGATAATAATAATAATAAAAACTTACATGGATATAGTAAGTCCAAGACCACTTGGTGCTATGAATTCCATAGGCTTTTCGCCCACTATGATGTTCTTTAGCATAGCTAGCACCAATTTTATAGTAAGGTCAACAATTGTTCTGATGGCACCTTCAGCCTATAAAATTATTCCAAGCAAAAGAAAGAAAATAAACTTTACACAATATTTGAATATAATACTAACTTTAAAAAAAAAGTTGTTAAATTTCTTAATTTTGTAAAATATTAATGGTGGCGCTTTCCTATTCTTTGATAAGTGCTTTATTCTTTAAAACTACTTTTTTTGAACATCATCGTTAGGGTTTAAAAGCTTTCTACATCTTCATAAATTTAAGATATCTATGTATTTTTTAGAAGACTTTTTTTTTTTTAATAACCATCAATTTTAAAAATCATATGCAAAACAAAATTTTTATTCTACATTCCGTTCAAAAAAGTAGACGATTATTGTTGAAGATGAAAAATGTTTAGTATCAGACGTAGACTTATAATGAAAGTGGACGGGGCAATGACAACTTTTTCAGTGGCAAAGATCACTAATAAAAAAGTCACGTGAATGCTTGAACTACAGGAAACCAAACTGGCCAACATTGGAATTTTCTCACCATTATTTAAACATAGATATAGTAATATATATAGATCTCTCATCCCCATGTTAATTAGCAAAAATTTTTGATGCCGAAAAAAAGTTTTGCAATGAGCCATTAAAAAGTATTGAAAAAAAAAAAAAAAAAAAAAAAAATCTAGTTGGCCTAGGTGGACTCTGCTCAGTTCCCCATCATATTTATGTTCTCATAAATTTCTAGTGCTTGACATATTATAATCGTGTTAAAAGAAATGAATTTGACCAAACGCTTGACACAGTGACAGAACGAAATCCTCGCCTAATAGGCTACCAACCATTCAGTTCGATATATTTATCTTATTCTATTCTATTAATTTATTTTATTCAGATCAATTTCGTAGTTTATTTTCATGCTACTATTTCCAATGCAACTTTCCTAAAAATGCATATTTTTATGAAATATCTCCCCATTTTGCTATGTTGATAAAATCTTAAATTTTAAATAACTTACGAAATTTTCCTATTAGAATATTTGTAGTCAATCATGTTCATACAAGTATAATAAATAATATTTTGAAATTATCTGATATATTTATGATCCTCAAAATGGACGTTTATGCTCGATTTTGCCTTATTCTGCCATTTTAAGTAAATCGTAAATTCCAGATAACTTACGAATTTCTTAAATTAGAAAATTCATACTCTATGGTATTCATGTCAGTATCCTAAATAATATTTCAAATGTGGTCTGACACCTTTACAAAGAAAATATCCCTCAAGATTGACGCTTGTGTGAAATTTTGATCTATTCTGTTATGATAAGAAATCCGTAAATTTCTTATAACTTACGAAATTTTTATATTGGAAAATTCATGGTCAGTGATATTCATGCCAGTATCCTAAATAATATTTCAAAAGTAGTCTGACATCTTTACGATAAAAATATCTCTAAAAATTGACGTTTACGTGAAATTTTGCCGTATACTGTCATGTTAAGAAATTCGTAAATTTCCAATAACTTACGAAATTTTCAAAGTAGCACATTTATAGCTACTGATGTTCATTCCGGCATCAAAACTGATATTTTAAAACTAGTCTGACATTTTTACAGTAAAAAGCTTCCATTTAATGCACGTTTAAGTGAAATTTTGTCCTATTAAGAAAATTGTAAATTTCTAATAACTTACGAAGTTTTTTAATTCGAATGTTGTAAATAAATAAGGTTCTTGCCAGTATCGAAAGTAATATTTTAAAAATGGTCTGACCTCTCTGCGATCATTTGTTCGTGAGATATCGTGTACACAGACTAACAAATTAACGGACTAACAGACACCTTACAGACAGACACCATACAAATTTTGTCATTTTCGGATTCCACACACACGAAAACGTGTAAAAAAAGTCAAAAAACCGAGGTAGAAGATTTTCACGATTACCTAAGTTCCCCATACCTGCAGTATGATGGGGAACTAATAATTTGAAACTGTATCTGGAGTTTTCATTCACCTTTAGTGAATAAATTATTCATAAATTTTATTTACTCATTTATCCGTGTGTATTCCTGTGTACTCGGGGAAACATAGCCACAAGAGTGACTTTTTCCGAGTATCAAGTTTTCCCTCTCGCTGATCAATCTATGTCTTATTATTATATATATGGCTCTAAACTCTGCTTTCTCTTACGCAGACGATATCTTTCCTTTTTCTTTGAAAGTTCTTTTAAAATTTTCATTTTACTTTAACAGTTAGATTGTTTTGAATCTAAAAATAATTTTATAGCAAGAAATAGTGATTTGATGTACTTAGTGATTTGATGTATCAGATAGTGCCCTTCGAAAAATATTCTTCAATTAAAAAGTGTCTATCACAGCTATGCTGATCACCAAAAAACTTAATTATTATCATTTCTTTTTTCAATTTATTTGTAGTTGTGACATATTATACGAACTGAATTAATATAACCATATATATATACAACAACGCATAAACTAAATCTTTTCAGATAAATTGTTGTACGGTATCATGAAGTAAATATTAAACAATTTTAATTGCACTTCCCAGATTTGGGGTCAGTTTAACTCTTTGAAACTGTAAGATTTGTTATATAATTTCTATGAAAATATAGTTACTTAATTGAAATATATTTATAAAAGTAATTTTTAAAGCCTAAAGTATCTCTAAAGTAATAATCCCCCCCCCCCAAAAAAAAAAAAAAATATATATATAAACTAAATGTTTAACCCTTTAATTATGACGGTAGTTAAGAAACGATTTAGCAAGTCTGCCTTTCATTCCAATTCCATTCGTTAGTTTAAATTGGGAATTTTTACGTTCCACTCATTTTTCTATTTTAAATAGTAAGCTCTGCTTATTAAACTTATTTTTTCTTTTTAGTGTTCATTTAAAGGATTCAAAATCTATTACCAGTAATCCGTGATATAAATGCCACTTGCGTATATTTTTGCCAACGTAAATTAACGGGTTTAACACAAATACGTAAAGTCACTCTTTCTTTTTCTATATTGTATTGTTTTAGAACGGTGAAAGGCGGGGTTTATTTTGTTTAAATAATGAGAATCCTTGAAGACTATCACTAATGTCTAAAAATTATAATTTTTGTTTCATTTTCTTTGCGTTTGATGATGTTGTTGTATATAGTTTGACTCGTTAATAAAAATTAAAAAATATTTTGTTATATTTTAAGATTTTCTTCATTATTTCATAAAGAACTTTATAAGAGCTACAACCTCTAAGCTTCCATAAAGAAAAAAAAAAAAGATTTATTTATATCTGGAAAACTAATAACTGAAAGTAGCTGCAAATTTACACACCCATATTTTTAAGCATCAGGATTAATTTTATGTAAAAATTAATATAGGTCATAATTCATAATTTTTTTAAATATGAATTTACTAATATTTTTCATAATTAAAAACATTTTTTGGAATAAAAAATGATCACGAACTATGTTTGGTTTTCTTCCCTACACCTCGTAAATATATATATATAAATATATTGATCAAATTATTTTTTGTGAAAATATTTATAAAAGTTTGAGATATGAATTTAACATTAGCACCTTCAAACTTTCAACGCTTATAACTCTAAAAAAAAAAAAAAAAAAAAAAAAAAAAAAAGTAAAAAATAGAACCGATATACTTTTTCGTATTGCCGCGACAACAGGAATTCAAATGTAAAGTAAAAATTGGGTATTACCATTGAAAAAAAATCACAGTTGATGCGCGTTTTAATATGTAGACGACCCCCAATTCAAAATTTCACTTTATTTTCTAAAAGTGTTCACAATTCCACGTCCAATGCTATATATTATATTTTTGTGTATCGATTAACACATCGATCGATGTGTATTTTGTGTATCGATGATTACATTTTTGTGTATCGTAACTCTTTTTCCCCCGACTGTACATGGCGGTCTCCTGGGAGTTCCAGTATCGAACTCGCACTCTTCTAATTGCGAGCTAGGAGCTCTACCAAATAGGCTCCCGGAATTCCAATTAAAATACCAAAGATCGTCTGTACAACTTGACTTTTTAAATTTTATCTTTAATTTTATTACCTTCTCATAATGAAGGCCTGTTTCGTATGCTTAGAAATCCGGTATTAAAAGTTTAGGATTTCCAAAGTATTTCTATTAATATTTAACATCCATCATGATTATTTGCATTTAAATCGTACAAAACAGGAACAATGTTCCAATATTTAAATGTGTATCATGTAGGCAGTTACCAGGGGTCGTACTCTCCGCCTTTTTTCAGGACACTCTCAAATATGACAAATTTCCGCCTCTATTCCTACCACTATTTTTTTACGATGATCTCTAACCAGATTAATCTGGAGACATTTCTATAAAAAGTACCATAAAAATTTCTGCATGAAATTACTGGTGGCAAAATAGGAGAAAATTTCTTATTCTTAAGTGTGTCCTGAAAAAGGGGCGGAGAGTACGACCCCTGCAGTTACATGTAGCCCTGTATTTTACTGCTTTTATCTAATAATAGTAATAAAAATAGCAACCATATTGAAATAAATGGATTATTATTTATTTATTAAAGACACAATGCTCAAAGTGAATTAAATCTTTATTTTCAGGGCTGGAAATTTGACGCAGAAACCATACTGGTATTTGTTTAAAAATTTTCTTTGTTTATTTATAAAGACGATGTATTATTTATAATAGTTTTCTAGATCAATATTCCATTTAATAAGTACAAATTTTAACAAACACCGTAAAATGCAATAAACTCGCAACTAATATTTCGGGTCGAAAGAAAACACGACTCTTCGCCAGACGAACAAAGTAAGCACGAGTGCTGCAATCAAAGCAGCAACCCCGAAACAATTGTTGTGAATTTATTGCATTTTATGGTGTTTATTCAAAGTTTTGTACTTATTACTTTAAAAGTTCTGTGGTGCTTTCTTATTACAATTTTCCATTTATATAAGCATAAGTAAATTTATGTAAAAAAAATACAAAAATCAGGCTTCGCAGCGTTCACAATTTTTTTTTAGTAATTTTATTATATTGTCACCAATTTTTTAATACAATACTTTCTAACATAATATTTTAGCATTGTAAATCTCCTCAAGTTTTGCAATGATATGCTTAGAACTTCTGAAATAATAACTTTGTGCTTCTTTTTATGATTAACTTTAAAATTATTTTTGCAGTTATGTTAAGTTAAAGTTATTTTCTCCATTCGCAGTGAATTTAAATTTAGGACATTCCACCCCGTCAGTCTGTACTCTTAAGTAACGGAAGATGCATGAATTCGTCACGGAAGCTTCTGATCAAAATCCTTCAAAAGTCAAGCATTATAAAATATTCTAGAAAAATCCCTTATTAATGACAGTGGTGATCATAAGCGAACACTGCGAGGCCTAGATTTTTAAAAATACAATGTTACCTCTTGTCGTTCATGTTTGATGACAGCTAAAGTAAGAGCATCTTCTAGAGGTATTGTTCCATCAAAAAAGCTGTCTGTAAAACAAAAAATAAACAATTATGTAAAATGGCTTACAAAGAGAACATATAATGTCATAAATAAATCAATGTAAAATTTAAAAAATCTACCACTAATTTTTAATTGTAATATTCACCTAATCACATCGTAGATTAATCGTCTATCGTGTATATCAAACTTCACTTCTTAAATTTTATGGCAATTATTGAATAAAAAAGTCCCTAAATTTTGCAACACTGAATATTATAAAATGGTCCACCTACAGCAACGCCAGATTCCTGCAGTGGTAGGGTGGCAGAAAAATAACCAGCGACAGAAGATTACGAGCAGACAAGATAAAGTATATTTATTCTTACTCAGTATTACCATTGTGGGACAGGTTAAAAAAAAAAAAAAAACTTAAAATCTACAGTTGCATCTAAATGTGAGCTCATAAAAAAGGGAAACATAATTTACTAAAAATGAGAATGGTTAAGGATAGCATTACAACACTCAGGGAATGAATCACACTGCTTGCTTTGTACAATCAGAAAAAAAAAAGGGCTAAAAAATGCGGCTGGTACCGGTCAATTTGCAATAAAGTCTAGTTTATAACGGTATAGTTAAATTTTGCTTAGGGGGTCGCTTTCATATTAAAACTGACACCAACTTCATTTTTTTCAAAGGCAACCCCCATGCTTTTAATAATTTATTTGAATTTTTTTGTATTTAATCATGGGGTAAATGGTATAGTTTATATATTTCGCTCAATTTTTCATAGATTTATAAGCTGTCAAAGTATGGAGATGCTAATGTTAAATGAATGTGACAAACATTAATTCATATCCTCCCGAAAAAATTATTATATTGAAATTCTTGTATTTTTATGCTTTTGAATGAAGTGACCTAAACTTATTCCATGCATATTTTTGATAAAAAAATATTTTTTGAATTATGAAAACTATTAATAAATTCATATTCGAAAAAATTGTGAATTTTGACATATATTCATTTTTACACGAATAGAACAGGCATAATCAAAAACATGGATTTCCAAATTTACAAATCGTTCCTAACATTATATTTTGAGTTACAGTGATATTTCTTTTTTTTTTTTTTTTTTTTTTTTTTTTTTTTATTTATTGCCGTTAGGGCGCCGTCGCTTGTTATAATCTGTATCATCTGTAACTGATATCTGTATATAATCTGACGGACAACTATTTTATTTTACCTTTATGTTATTCTTATTGTTTTCTAAGCAACATTTCGATGTTTATTATACAAATTATCTTATTTTTGTAAAATTATCGCAATGCAGACTACAGATTGTGAAAGAATCCCAAAAAGAAACAAGCCCCGCCCTCTATATCGCTGAAACAATATTAAAAAAAAAATAATAAAATATATTTTGCATATTCGTATTTGACTCCATATCTGACGCTGGTATGCATATATCTCAAAGGCGTTTACTACATCGATTGCTGAAGATAAAACTTAAATGATTTAATTGCGAATATGTGAAATCAATTTGTTTTATAATGTAAAGTTTTAGAAAAATGTGTAAAGGCTTGGCTTACATTAGACGATAGGAACATATCCGATCCTAATATGTTAAGACTTTCTTCTTAATTTTTAAGTAACTTTTTCTAGTTTTTCACTGCTAAAATTCTGTTTTAACCCTGTTGTCCTTTTTTTGTATTTGAATAATGTAGGGTTTCTAAACATTAATTTAAATGCCACGTTTCAGAAAATACGGTAAGGAGATGCTTACTGTTTGAAGCAACAATACGCCTTCGATAATCTTTTTTATTATTGTTATTATTATTATAAATATTTAATAATTTTTATAAGATTTTTTACCACGAATTTTCTGTTTTAATCTTGTTGTGACATTTTTGCATTTGTTTACTCTATCGTTTGTAAGCTTTATGTTATTTAAATTTTATCGCATGATGTAACATAATAAAATATTAAATTTTTATTAAATGCTTTTTAATACAGAATTAAATAGTGGATTTTTTTTTTTTTTTTTTTTTTTTAACTTATAAAATCTATTATTGAAAGAAAGCACTATATTTTTTCGGTTAATTCTACTCACGGCGTAAAATTCTCGTTTATTATGGAAAAATAATTTAAAACAAAGTAATATGTTTATCACTTTTAAAGATACAGACATCTTACACTTTTCATAGTTAAGAATTCAAGTACAATAGACTCCGGTATAACGCGAACGCTGAATATATGTTCTGGAAATAGGAAAATCGCGTTAAGTGGACACATATTATTAGACAAATTTCTGGAAGTTCAGTCCAATATTGAAAAATTTTATTTAATTTAATTTTTATTTGTTTTTCATTGTTTTCTAAGTAAGGTTTCGATGTTTACGATACAATTTAACCTATTTTTGAAAAATTACACATTGCGGCGGGAAATTTTGATGGCCTTCCTAACGAATAATAGACCCGACCCTCTGGCTTTTTATGAAACAATACTTTACTTTTAAAAATGTTTCTTGTTTTCTAATTTTATTTTGTTTGACTATTTATAGGACGCTAACATATATGAACGAATGAAATTTACCATTTCGATTGTTGATGACAAAATTTCAGTTATTTAATCATGAATGTGTTAAATAATTTGATGTTTTAGAGGAAAGGCGTGACTTATTGCTCAAAATAAGAATACTTTTGAACATTATCTCTTTATTTATTGAATATTAAATATCCTTTCTCAGATTTTTGTTTAAATCTTGTTACCTGCATTTTTATATATTGTAGATTGTAGATTTGTACGCCTCAAATTAAATGTAACACTTTGTAGGAACACTTTCATGCGGGGCTCAATGTAGCTGAGTATTGTAGGGTTCATATGACTCAAGCTATTTAAATTTTAACGTATAACGTGGCGTAATAAACTATTTCATTTTTATTAAAAATGAACTATTAATTTTTTTTTTAATTCATAAACTATATTTAAGAAGAAAAAATATTTCATCATTTACTCCTTAGAGGAATCAAAAGTTGGATTAACTGTGTGAAAATGTTAAATTTGTCTTGCACGTTGTATGAGTACTATTCTTCGACCACATTTCATGAAACCCTGGAAGCATCTGCGCAAGTGCTAACTCAACGAGTCCAGTGCTAAAATAGGGGTGACAGTCATCTGACTCAGAGAAAATAAGCAGTAACAGAGCGCGGAATTACTGGATGTTGACGAAATTTCAAACTGTCAGTCACGCTGGCATCCCTCCAACATTTTGGACACGCCCTCACTGCTAGTTTTAGGATATGTGGCCGCACTGTAGTGTCTATTTATTCGTCGTGTTTTGTAGTAATGAGGTATACGAAAGTCAACTATAGTTATTGAGATAAGTTTAAAAGCAAACACATTACATTCTGAAGAATAGCTTCGTGTTATTTCATAATTAATGTTTTTGTACTTTTCTTCCAGGATGAATCTTAATGAATAATATCCATTACATAGTAGATCATAACTTATTTTTTCTAAATATGTAGACGGATCCCTATTACATTTTCGTTTGTAACTCTACCAAGAAGTGATTTAAAGTATATAATTAGGGTATTTTCCGAATCGCCTTGATCTCAGAAATTTGATTATGAGGACGAAAATAGGGTCTGCCATTGAAAAAAAAAAAAAAAAAAAAAAAAAGCAAATGCCTGTTTTAATACGTAGACGACCCTTTAAGCAAAATCTAACTATACCGTTGTAAACTAGACGTTATTACTAATCGATTGACACCAGCCGCATATTTACAGGACGATTTTCGGCGAAATTTGTTGGGGGGAGGCTTTTTTTTTTTTTTTTTTTTTTGTCTGACTGTACGTGTGCATGCTTTGTTTTGTACTTGAAAGATTTCTGTAACCTATTTTTGAATATCAATGCCGTATTTTGCTAACTATTTTATTTTGTCTATCTGTAATCCTTTTGACGCTGAATGTATTTTGCTGCACACACTCCAGACAATTGGCACTGCTGTAAGCGGACATTTCTTTCTTTTTCTTTTTTCTTTTCTTTTCTTTCTTTCATTTTCTTTCTTCTTTTCTTTTCTTTCTTTCTTTCTTTCTTTTTTTTTTTTTATTAGCATGTATTAAAACTAATTTCGCAAATAGAAAGAAATTTGGAAGGGAAAAAAAAAACATGCAATACTTTATATTATTTTATTAATAAATTAATTTTATTTACTTATTAATTTGTAACACTAGGATGCTATACACTCATAGATAGCTCATAATTAATATCCCCGGAAACACTCATTGTAGTCTAATTCCGTGATGTTTCCATGATAATTTTAATATTAATAAATAAATAACACAAGACGGTATCTTAAAATATTTTACTAGTAGTGATGGTTTTTATTATAATATTCACTGTGTTGTTTTTTAGGAAATGGTTGGTTAAAAATAAATCAAATAATTGTAATGATGTATTAATGTCCGGTAGCTTAAAAATAAATAAATAAATGAATGAATAATAATAATAAATAAATAAATAAATAATAAAAATAAATAAAAAAATAAACTCATAAATTTAAACTTGTTTATTTTAAAATAGTTAATACCTTTTTCTTCCTCTCCATATAATGGAATTTCGACATCATATTCAAAGTCCAACGCTTTTTGACGATCAGTAGGCAAAACAACGCCGCTAATAAGTTGTTCAGTCATCCTCTAAAATTAAAAGTATGAAATATATATAAGTATAAAACTTTGAATAATCACCATAAAATGCAAGAATGCTTTGTGAATAAACGCACACAAAAAATTGGAAAAAAAGAAAACTCAAGACGAAAAAAAAAGGAAGGGGCGGGAACACAAAAAAGGTGGGGTCAAATCAGAGTTCCTAACTTTTATAATTTGTGAATTATTGAATTATTATTGAATTTTTAGCCACGCCTTCTTTTCGCACCAGAAATTTTGTAGATTATTTCTCTTTAATATGTGACAATGATAAAATAAGAAGAAAATCATTTTTCAAAATTTCAGGTATGAAAAAGAGACGGGGCTAAAAATGCTCGTGAATAAATTTAAGAAGTTGGGAACGCTGGGTTAAACATAAAAAAATCGATTGGTAAAATAAAATTTCGAAGTGAAAGACACAAAAAGTGAGAAAAAAAATGAGGGGGGGGGGGTGTTAAACAAATAAAACAATAAAAAGAAAACAGAAACTCTCACAAAACAACTTATTTTGTGCAAGAAGCCCAAAGGAACATTAAAAACGCCAGTTCTGTGGTGCCTTTTTATTATGAAATATATATGCCAGGAAAAAAAAAAAAAAAAAAACTGAGAATGTTATTCGGATCAGAGATCGATTAAATTGTTATCGCATTGCAATTATCGAAAAAAAAATCTGACTAAATTCTGGCTGACTCGAATAAAATCAAGAGAAAATGTTTATAGCAGTTACAGAGATGAATTTTAATATTGTACATTATTATAAATATTTTACGTTGTCATTTAAAGAAATTATTGTGTAAACTCTCTTCCAGAAAAACTACTAGATTTTATTATTTGTTAAAAAAAAAAAAAAAAAAAAAAAACATTTTTTTTTACATGCGAATAATAATAAATAAAAAGAAAATGTTGAACCTGTATCATAAAAAATTCTGGAAAAAAAAAAATGATGTCATAGTAGTTTTAAAATTTTTATATATTTATTTCTATATTAATTTTAATTAGTCAAATAGTCTTATACATTTTTTTTTCTTGATTTTCTTAAGCTGCAAACTAATGTGAATGTATGTTTAGTATATTTAAAATCAAAACTGTGTTTCTAATCAACAAAATGAAACTCGAAAATGCGATATGTATTTCATTGACGGCAATATTTCATGGTATTTGGCCATAGTTTTGATTTGCTGAAAGTAATCGCCAATCGAAATATATTTAAATATTTCAATTATTCAAATATATATTCAAAACTCCCAACCAAATCTGGAGGATATTATTACAGCCCATTTTTCCACACCACATAATTTTTAGAGTAATTCTCTTCAAATGTATTTACGATGAATTAAGAAGAAAAATACTGTAAAAGAGACTGGTGTGGAAAAAGGGGCGGTACTAACAATACTCTGGATTAGGTTGGCAGCTCTCTCTCTGTGTATATATATATATATATACTTGCCAACCATGTCATTAATAACCGTACAATTGTTAACGCCCCCTGTAAAAACGCCTCTTTTCTCACACCACTATATTTTTAGAGTTATTCTCTTCAAATGTTGTTACGATGAAATAAGACTAAAATTACTCTAAAAAGTTATTGGTGGGAGAAAAAAGGCGGGTACTAAAAATTGTACGGTTCATAATGAGATGGTTGGCAAGTATGTATATATATATATATATATATATATATATATATATATACAGAGAGAGAGAGAGACATTAAACTAATTAGTTCTGATATATATATGTATATTTCAGAACTAATTTATTTTACTGAATCATATTTCAGGCAGTGTTCTAAACATGATTATGATCATTCTTTACAGTCAGAGTTCGTACAGTCCTTGTTTTTCGGTACTAGCAAAAATTTATAAAATTTTTTGTCTTGAATTAACTTATAACTTTAAATAAATTTTTATTATATAAAAATTATGATGGAGGAGTTCTTACAAGAAGGCGAATGGGAGAGGGGAGGGTGGTCCGCACGTACCCTGACAGTAACCACATAGCTACTGACTTGCACGCTTTTTTGCTATCGGAAATTTTTTATACATTTTCTAGAAGTTTTCATCGATTAAATAAGGTGAAAAGTTTTATTTAAAGAAAGAGGCTTGACAAATACTTACAAGCTTGCAGCAGCTACGTAACCAATATCTTTTAACAACAATTTTTGGCTTTTATGCGACATAATTTTTATAGTAAAATGAGGTTATGTAAGATAATCATTTGAAAATTTCAAGATCAAGATGATCAGAAATGAAAATAATTCGATAGCGTGTGTAATTTTTTAGGTAACGAAGACTGCTGATTATAAATTTCCTTATAGAATAACATGGCGTTTGACATTAGGTTATGCATCTCCCTCGATATAATTCAAATTGTTGGTTGAATCAGTTATCAAATAATAATAAATAAATACATAAACAAAAAAATATTGTTAAGAATGAACATATATATAAGTTTTCCATATGTTATATAAAAAAAAAATCTCTAATTTTTATTTTTATCTGTATAACTATTAATATATGAAAGGTTCAAAATATCGTATTAATCATTTTCATCTCAAAATATTTTTATTGATCCTACTAGGTTAAATATACTGTTATAAAAACGTATAATTTAACACAATATAGGAAATATGAGTATAAACAGGCTTCGTAACGTTAATAAAATTTTACTCTCATTTTATTATATCGTCACCACTACTTTAAAACAATTCCTTTTTAACACTTTCAGGGATGGAACACGGGCGCAGAATTCATACCGGAATCCGTTGAAGAAATTTCTGTACCTATAATATCGCTGATTTAAGAAGTAGAAAATTTTCTTACATTGATAGTGGTATGAATTCTGCGCCCGTGTTCCATCCCTGCACTTTCCAGTTCCATGTTATTTTCGCTTGACCAGTCCCCTCCAAAACTCCCGTTTTTTATGTTTTGTTTTTTTCCTTCTGCTGTACCATCACGATGATCCTACCATTTAATCTGGCTTTCGATCCTCTGTTGTGCTAAGCTGTTTGAGAAAGACCATTGGTACTTATTTAGCACTCGTCAGTCTGTCCGCGCTCTAACTCTCGAAAATAATATTTATGGAATTTCTACAATCTTATATATGTTATTCATGTTCATTATCGGATGTTCTCAATTGAAAATGAAATGAATACCTCTACTGGTTTGTGTACAGGGACACCCGAAAGTATTTCAAACCATTGTGTTCTATGAGAGGTATTTCTATAAACCACATTTTAATACATTTACTTTAAATAAATATTTTATTCAAGTTCACGATCGGATGTGTTCCATAAAAAATGGAGCAAATACCAACACCGGTTTGCGTACATGGACACCCGAAAGTAAACCAAAATTTCACGTTCTATGAAAGGTATTTCTATATTCCAAATTTTAATAAGTTTACTTTGCACAAATGTTAATGAGATTGAAATATATTATTCATATGCACAATGCTTTCTATAGAATATAGTATGATTAGCGTAAGATTTACAGGACCACACAAAAAAATTCAGTTACATTAAAGGCTATTATTGAAAATTTCCTGGAATTGCATTTTCGTTTATATTAAGTGTTTTTAACACTCTCTAACAATTTTTTAGTGTGAATTTGATTTCAAATTGTGGTTCTGTCTGTCCGACTGTCCATTTTTTTTATTTGTCTGTCTGCCCACCCACAGCGTCCGTAAACATTTTCAGAAAAAAAAAAAAAAACTGATATGTGTTTTTTAAGCTCACTATGGAATGTTCCCTATATAAAATGGCTTTATTAGGTGCTGCACATATGGTTTATATACAGGGACACCCAAAAATTGCCAATGCATTATGTTTTGGGATAGGCATTCTTATAAATCACTTTAAATAACTTAGTACTGTGAAAATCATAAAGGAATTCACATTTATTTTTAATATGCTAAAATAATGTTTTGTATAGAATATATTATTAACAGTCTGATTTACAGGGCTACACTAAATTATTCAGATATATTAATGACTGCAATTAAAATCTAAAGGCTGCACTTTATTTTGCTTTAAGCATTTTTAACACGTTAAAACTATGTTTAGGAGTGATTATGCATTCGGTTAAGTCTATCTGTATGCCTTTCAGACTTTCTGTCTGTCCGTTGTGTGATAACGTATGCAAAGAACATTGAAAGTTATAGGATACATCAAGTACGTACAACTGGAAAGTGTTAATAATCAATGCGTACCGTGTGATTTTTCGTTCTTGTTTAAAATAATATTTTAGCATTAAAATATTAAAAAAAAAATCCTTCTGATGACAGTGGTAGTAGTGACAATATAATAAAACACGTGTAAAATTTTAGGAACGCAGCGAGGCCTGTGTAAATGTATTGCAGTGAGAAATAATAAGAAAGCACCACAGAACTGGCGCTATAAAGTAATAAGTACAATACATTGAATGGTCACCATAAAATTCAATAAACTCGCATCAGCTGTTTCGGATCGAAAAAGCATACGACCCTTCGTCAGGCGAACAAAGTAGGCACGAGTGCTGCAATCAAAGAGGCAACTCAATGAGAACGGCAACGTGCTGCAATGAAAGTGGCAACGTGCTGTAATCAAAGCGGGAACGCAATCAAAGCGGCAAGGAGCTGCATTCAATGTGGCAACGAGTACTGAAATCAAAGGGTTGCCGCTTTAATTGCAGCAATCGTGCCTTCTTTGTTCGTTTTACGGAGGGTCATGTGTTTTTTCGACATGAAACAATTGTTTCGAGTTTATTGCATTTTATGGCGTTTATTCAAATTTTTGCACTTATTACAGTGAGAGATAACTATGAATACTGAAAGATAATGTTATAATGAATATGAATATTATCATATGAATATATGTGAAAGATAACAGATAATGTAAATTGATGTGCGTGTAAAAAGATATTATATGTACTTACTGCAACAATTCCTCCCATAGTCCCCACAGCATACATACAAAAATCTAATAATTGTTGAGGAGCTTCAACTTGTATGTTATAAGCCAACTGCACTGTTTTATTCAAAAGCATAATTATTGCTTCCTGAAAAATGCAACAAGTTAACAGGAATAAATGTCAAATAGCTTATAAAAATTCTTTAAAATATATTTAAGTTAAAACAAAATAAGTAGAGTACCGTGATTATTGGTGTACGAGGTACGGGTCAGATAAGTTAGTTTGGAATAAGAAAATTTAAGCAACAATTATAGTTATGTTTGTGTCAAGTAAGAAAAAAAAATAAATAAATAAATGAATAAAAGATAAATAAATACATTTTCCGGTGTGTGTTTCGCATGCATTTATACGCCGGAAATTACTTTATTTGCTATTGTACGAACATTTAATGAAGAATATAAAAATATGAGAATAAAAACAAAATATTCATTGTAATGAAATTATGTCAGCAATACATAAGATAAATTCATCGGAAATAAATCTTCAACAACATTGATTTAATATTTAAGAAAGTCATCATCATCACGTCAAGTTCTGGAGAGCCTACGATGGTCAATACCACCCCCTACCTCCACCTGAATTTGAAGAAGCATGATTAGGTGTTGCTGGATCAAGCAAATTCGGGCTTCTTGAAGGAAATGAGTTTTTGCAGAACTTTGCATGATAATATCTGTAGAGAGAGAAAAAAAAAACATTCCAGTCTAAGGAGAGGCGGAGAAATGAACAGGGTGGTATATATCCAATAGCTATAAGATACTTGGTGGAATTCCAGAGGTAAAAAAAATACTACTGGCCATTAAAATTGCTACACCAAGAAGGAATAATAATAACGGAATGAAATTTGTTGGACACATACATTATAGTAGGAAGAACAATTGATTAAAATTTCAGGAAATTTGGAGTAATATGTACTGAGGAAACAGTGCATAAAGTAGCGACCTCTGTGAGAAATAACAGCACTTATCTGCCTAGGCATTGAATCGAACAGCGATTGGATGACATGTACGGGTAGAACGCTTCATGAAGTTTTAACACGATGTCACAATTCATCGATCGAAGTTACTGGTGAGTGGTGGGGGGCCAGTCGCTTTTCAACGATTAAACAGTCATTTTCATTGGTGCGAGATCAGGAGAACGCGCTGGCCAGAGCAACAGTCGAACACATTCTGTATCAAAGAAGGTCCGGATAATACAAACAACTTGCGGTCGTGCATTATCTTGCTTAAATTTTGCACTAAGGAGGCCTCGAATACAGGGCAGAGGGGCGGGCCTTAACACATCAAAAATTTAATGGCCGCTGTTCAGAGTGCTAGGAATACGAACATGAAGTAATCGAGACGTGTATTCAATGGGAACCCAAAACATCATTGCGAATGATTGACAGTATGATGATGTCGAATACCAGCTGGTAATGTGCATTATTCATAATGCCGTTAAATACGGATAAGGCAATTTTGATGCTGTAAACAGGATTGTGATTTGTCTGAAAAGTGACTTCACGCCATTCCTGCGTCCAGGTTCATCGTTGATCACACATTAATGGCGTGTATATCAGTGATGCAGTTTTGAGGGTAATCAGAATTTTGATAGCCGCATACTAAGTCACTACCTGGATTGATGGTATGTGGTACCATTGGATACACGTCACTGCGTTACCTCTTGTTTTCATTCCCGCCACTCTGAATACCAGCCATTATATTTTTGACGAGTTAAGGCCCATCGCTCTGCCCTATGTTCAAGGCCTCCGAAGCGCAACATTTAAGCAGGACAATGCAGGACCGCAAGTTGTCCATATTGTCTGGACCTTCATTGATGCTGAATGTGTTCGACTGCTGCTGTGGCCAGCGCGATCTCCTGATCTCGCACCAATGAAAATGACTGTTTAATCATTGAAAAGCGACTGGTCCCCACCACTCACTAGTAACTTCGATCGATGAATTGTGGCATCGTGTTAAAACCTCATGAAGTGATCTACCCGTACATGTCATCCAATCGCTGTTCGATGCAATGCCTAGGCAGATAAGTGCTGTTATTGCTCACAGATGTCGCTGCTTTATGTACTGTTTTCTCAGTAAATATTATTCCAAAGATCCTGAAATTTTAATCAATTGTTCTTCCTATTATAATGTATGTGTCCAACAAATTTCATTCCGTTATTATTATTCCTTTTTGGTGTAGCAATTTTAATGACCAGTAGTGTATTTATATATATATATATATATTCTTTTTCATACATAAAATGATCACACACAGTCCCGCCTCAGGGCCCTTTCGGTCTGTCTGAGACAGTTTTGTATTCATAAAGGCACCTTTGGACACACCTGTGTACAGAACTGCATGCATTTCTGAATTTTCCTAGCAGTTTAAACTTAAAAAAAAAAAAAAAAAAAAAAAACTGTATACAGATATTTACAAAAGGATACGTGAATTCAATTAAAATAAATGAAAGAAAATAGTTACATTAAGTTTTAAATGCAAAATTACTAATAAACTATTTAGAATAAGAAGAGAAATCCCTACTAGTAAAGTAACAGGCTGGAAGGTTGACTGTACTATTTAAGAAAATGTTTACCAAAGAACTTCTTAAAATATTATCTGAACTTTGTCTAGGATAAATTTCCGGTGTCTCATGTTCAGTTCAAATAGACTGTAAACCTGAAATATACGCGGATGTTTTTAACAAAAACGCTTAATCCGAAAAAATTCGAAGAGAGAAAAATCATTAAATGGAAATTTGTTAAATAGAGATTCACTTCATACGTTCAACCATACAAAGACAAATTTTAAATCATGGATAGAAACTTGTCGCAGAACCCTTACTAGTATTTATGACACAAAACTTCGGCATCTTAAACCAACACTTTTATAAGTAAAGACACTTTTTAAACAATACCGGTATGAGTTCGGTGCCAGATTTTCATCCCTGTTAAATTTATAAGAGCAAAATATCAGGAAAAAAAAAAGTATTAAATTGTTAAGAAAATTAAAACAAGAAAAAGTTTACTGTCTAGAAATACACTAATTTATTTTTTTTAATGTAAAATTATTATTATTATTATTATTATTATTATTTTGCTGAGAGAATTTAGTTCTACTTATACTTAGGTTTCCATTGAGTTGGACAAAGGATTACTGGGTTTATTTACAGCAAAGGATATTTTAGAAAAAAATGTGCATAAATATTCAATACGTTTCTTTGTTCTACCTTTCCTCTTTATTAAGTTTATTTAATAATTTGATTTATACCTGATCAACAAGTACTTAAACACTTTCGCGACCACTGACGTAGATTCACGTCATATTAAAACCTATAACTCCGTCAGTGGCCGTTTCTTTTGCAATTTTTATATCATTTATTTCTTAAAAATATACACAATATTCATACTTCTAGAAACAATATACTATGGTTATAAATACTTTGATTAGATAGAGTATAGTTATAATGTATATTCATTTGTAATATAAATGAGAATATAGATTTTTTTTTTTTTTTGAAATATTGTAATTTAGGAGGATAACGCCCACAGGCGGACCTTACTGTCAAAAAGACAAAAATATGCGCTCGCGAAAGTGTTAATAATCTAGTAAAATAAAATACAAGGATTGTTAAAAATTCATTAATCTACCTTAAACATTTATCGAAATAATACTTACCATTCCCTCATTATCAATACCATCCCCTTCACCAGCAATTGCTGTCAATGCACTCCCAATTTGTTCTAAATGCCCCAGGGTGTCAGTATTCATAACACTTCCAACAGAACGCACCATCTTCAAACGGGTCTGTGCTTTCTGTTCAGCTTCTCTATCTAATAATCCAGGATCAGCTACAGAAAAAGAATAAAATTAATAATATTTTTTTTTTATGATAATAATATTAATAGTAATAAAACGTAAGTATAATCCTATATAGGATTAAACATTTAATCTATATTTATTTATGAGGAACTAGTTATAACAAATTGAGTGAATTTATACATAACGTATCAATAGCATGGTGAGAACAGTGTTGCCAGACTTCGAGAGTTTTTTATTGAATAGTCACCAATAATTTTGAGAAGTGATATTTGATATACATAATAGACGAATCGAATCGAAGTATCATCTATGATGTATATCAAATATTACTTCTAAAAATTATTAGTGACTATTGAATAAAAAAAGTCGCGATGTCTGGTAACACTGGGTGAGAAATGAGTATAACAACAAAAAATAAATTGTAATTTTAGCATTTTGTTTACCGGTCACCAGTTGACTCGTTCCATCGAAAAGACTAGTACCTTCTTTAGGTGTTCTTCTAACACAATACATTATTTTCAAAAAGGATTTTGAGCATTAGTGTTTGATTCATTGAGTGCTATCGGCGTATATATTTTGCCGAGGATTAAATTTAAGTTATTGAAACAGGAATAGAAAAAATTCTGTTTGCTCTCTCAGTTTGCATTTTTTCATGAATTCATGATCATCCAAATGCTAAAAATTCCACAGATATTTTGGAAAAAACTAAAGATGTTTTGGATGTTTAACAGAACCGAGTTAAAATAATTAGGGATGAATTTTGAAATTTATTATTTAGTTATTGAGAAAAAAATAAAAAGTGCATTTCTACGAAAGAATGTGCAAAAAGCATAATTTATTATTATATTTTTATTTTTAATATTTTTCCTTTTATAAATAATACAAAATTAATCTCTAATTCTTTAAAGTAGACTCTATTGAATATCCGTATGTATATGTATAGATGTATACATATATATATATATATATATACTTAATCCCTTTTTTTTTTTTTATAATATCTATAGATGTTTTAGCATTTTGAAAATCATCAATTAATATATATATATATATATATATATATATATATATATATACATATAAATATATATAATGCAAATTGTGAAAACACAATTAAAAAATATCAAATCTATAAATATATATATATATATATATATATCAAAAACCATAAGAAATGTTGCCAGAATATATATATATATATATTTGAAAAAACCTAATACAGTTGAATTTAAAACTATTGAATGGAAATAAGATTTCATATGAAAATTTCAGTGGTGAAAAGTTAAAGGTGCCAAGTCCCGATAAACTCTGTATTTAATTTGTTAAATACAACTCTTTTTATAGTACAAATTACGGGTACCATACATTTCTTTTAAAAAAATGAATAAATAAATGCTGGCAGGAGGAAAATTACGCAGATGGAAAAGGTATAGACATTTATGATTGCATACTTGTCATCCTAACACGGGAGATTGTTTGTTCCCGCCCATTTTTGTACACCACTTAATTTCTAGAGTAATTTTCATCAAATATATTTATGATTAATGAAAAAGAAAAGTACTTAAAAAAAAATAGGCGGAAAAGGGCGGGACTGACAATCTCCGGGTTAGGTGTGCATCGATGTATTTGCCTTATAAATTTAAACTTTTACTGCTAAATTTAAATATATGCTTGAACCGGAACAGTTTGGAATAAAGTCTCTGGCAGCCATAGTTGCTAATAATATTTTAATAGAATATATTATATATATATTTCTATAACAATTTTCATTAATTAAACAAAAGAAAATTTTCTATTAAAATTTTCCGGTAGCTAAAAAGTCCTAAATTTGGCAATTATGCTAGCAGCTGCGTAAATAATGGTTACAAATTTTATATATTGTATAGTTGCCAATATTTTAATTTATTCCGGAGCATTTTTAGTTCCTCCCTTCTTTCGCATGCACCACTTTATCTTTAAAATATTTTTCTGCAATATATAGCTATGATAAAATAAGTAAATTTTACCCTTAAAAAAAGAAAAAAGTGGTATGGAATAAAGGCGGAGCTAAAAATGCTTCGGAATAAATTAGAATATTGGCAGTTATGATATTGTTAATAAATTTTATTTCTTACTAGTATTTAACTATTTAGCAATTTGTCAGTTTGCCAAATTTAAGAACTAATCGTCGACTTACTATGCACATAAAACATCAATCCTCAAAATAATTGGAGATTATTGAATAAAAAAATCTCTAAATTTGGCAACACTGCAATTTATGCGGACAATATTTATTTTAGCAATTAGTGATAACAAGCCATTTGTCCTAACAATTAGTCAGATTAGTATTATTCTGGCCATATCCCAGGATTATGCACTTATTTCACGCGAGCTCTCAAAATGGAGAATCACTTAACTTTGGCAAAGCAGAAACCATGATAATTTTCACGAAATTTGTCATCATTTTTATTAAATCAAAATGATCTTCATTTACAAATAACTTTACAAGTAACATTACAAATCATTTAGTTATAATTTTAGTTTAATTAATAATTTGAACATGACTAAGGTATACAAACTAATATCAGTATGACCTGTTTCAACATTTAAACAATTTAAACATGACTAAGATATAGGGTAATGAAAAATGTTACAATTCTTAATGCTTAAATCAGAATTTTAATTTATAAAAAAGAAAAAAAAAGAAAGAAAGAAAGAAAATTACGAAAAGTAATTTTTTAAAAGGGCTTTCTTTCTTTAAACGAAAGTTCTAAGACTTTCTACAGAAATTATTCTTTAAACAAGTTATATATCAAAGTCTTTGTTTATAAAAGGATTATATATATATATATACAGGGTGATCATTTTAAAAGAGTACCCGTTGATGTTTCTTATTACTCATTAGTATGACGGATGTGGCAACTATTGTAACACTGAATTATAATTGTTTGAACCTTGTTTAAGTGTGGGAGACAATTTTCAACACCGTTGGACTGTTACAACTTTATTTGTGAGGTAAAACAGAAATGGAGACGTACAATGTTATTCAATTTTGTGATAATTTTATTTCTGAAAAACAAAATTTAATTAAAATTTTTTACATTATCATTCCTGCATTACATCCACGTTATCATTATCATTTTTACAAGAGAAGTCCTGGAAACATCGATGAATTAAATCAGATCATAACTGAAGAAATCTCGTCTATAACACCAACAATGCTGCGAAGTGCGTCAAAAAACTTGGTTCGACGTATTCATGTTTGCATTCAAAATGGTGGAGAACATTCAACATTTTCTGTAAGGAATGATAATGTAAAAAAAAAAAAAAAAAAAATGAATTAAATTATATTTTTCAAAAGTAAAATTATCACATGATTAATTAACACTGTGCGTCTCCATTTCTGTTTTACCACACAAATAAAGTTGTAACAGTCCAACAGTGTTAGAAAATTGTTTCTCATAATTAAACAAGGTTCAAATAATTATACTTCAGTGTTAAAATAATTGCCACATCTTTCAGATTTAAGGGTAATAAAAAAAACCAACGGGTACTCTTTTAAACTTATCACGCATATTCGCCTCTTACCAGTAGTGACTTCTTCATATGTGCTGTTTTCATCTAACGGCAGTCTTACACTCATTAGTGATGACAATGCTTGAGAAACTTGGTTCATGCGAGCTTGGTCTCCCGAAGCCTCTACTTGTTCTAATTGTCGGTTATTAATAAAATTGTCGTAATCTTGTTTAAACGGCGGCTCCAACTAAAATAATCACAAATAAAATTAAATTTGAAAAGCAATAATAAAATTATTATGCTCAAAGAACATTTTAGTTGCTATAAAGGTATAAAAAATAAATTAATTAACAATATTTGATGTACTGCCATATTTTTATTGAGCGCAATAATGGAAATAAATAATATAGAATTCTATATAATGTATTCATAAAGAATAACAGTTCATCATTATAAAGATAAAACACCAGGAAAGAAGACTGATTTAATCAATATAAACAATTACATATGGAAATAAAACATTATGCAACAAAAGGTATTGAAAAATTTAATAAATGTAGAAAAATAACTTTGAATTTCTTCCTAAAACTGCTATATATCTTTATGTAGGGCATTTACACCAGTTGGGTAATAAAAAATGAATTGCTACAAAGACAGTAATACAGTGTTGCCTGACTTTGCCGCTTTTTTTATTCATTTGTCACCAATAATTTTGAAAAGTGATATTTGCTATATATTGTAGGTAATTAATAGTTTATTTTGTAATCAAATATTGCTTTTTAAAATTATTGGTGACTGTTGAATAAAAAAGTCGTAAATTCTGTCAACACTGCAGTAATAGAAGAGATCATATAAAATCTCTATGTGATCCAACAATTCAAACATTTCAACAATGATTTAAAAATTTAAGAAAAAAAAAAAATAAATAAGAAAATTACGAAACGTCATCAATTTGTATTTTTATTTACATGACGAAAGAATAATTTAAGATTATTAAACGCGATACATGTAAGAGACAGTAATATTATTAAACTTTTTAACAGTTAACAATATGATAAATTAAAAAACAAACATTTCGATTGGTCATCAGTAAATATAATTAAAATTAAGCAGTAAAAAATATAAAACTTTATATTATAAAAGTAGCTAATTTTAAATATAGTACCAACAACCATTTTGAATTGAAAATATCCAATATTCAGAAATAAAGAGACAAGCTGGGCAGTTTTAAAAGTGCCAATAAATATGTTAGGCAATATATCATATTACTTAATGACACTAACTATTATTAATTTCATTTTGATATAATATTTTAACAGTTATCTTAAACATATTAAATAACTATACATTTTACAGTATACAATTTATATAGTATATAATTTATGTTAATTTTTTATACTTATGCTATTTATATACTCCTTTTTTATAACCGCCATTTAAAAACTGGAATAAATTACTATTATTATTATTATTATTACTATTATTATTAAGCACTCAAAATGAAATCTGCGAGTGTCATAATTTTTTAATTGTTGATGTCTTATGAATCCACTATGTCAAGTAAATTTTCCGTTATGTCTCATAATGTATTTTTTAATGATAAGTAAAAATTGGTTCATATATGCTAAAATTTAATATCTTACCATCATGGTAGATATATTCACTCTTGCTAAAGCACCTTCTTTATCTTTAATATCAACCCCCAATTCAAATAAACCATAAGGCAAAACTAACTGTGCTTCGCCATCCGGACCGGCACTTAAGTATATCAAAGCACCGGTATCATTTTGTATGGCTGAAAAGAAAAATAATTCAATTTAAATGTTATATAAACAAATACTACTTAAAGAAATTTTAGAGACTAGTTCTCTTCTTAAAAAGAAAAAAGAAAAAATAAATATTATTAAAAATAAAAATTTAAAAGTATTTAAATAATTTTTTTGTTAATATTATAAATGTTAAATATAGTCAAATGTTGCAGTTGAAAAATGATATGCACAAAAAAATTTGACCTTGGCCATAATTTCTTAAATATTGATCTTAGACACATAATTTAAATTACAAAATTGAGTTAACCAAACGAGAAATCATGCGATTCACATAGATTTTTAACACTTTTCAATTGTATGTACCAATTAAAAGTACTTTGCTTACGTAATCACTCAAAGTTCAAACATACCGAAAGAAAAACAGACAGATGACCTAACAGAATTCATAATCACTCTTAAAAATCGTTGGAAAATGTTAAAAACGCTTCTCAACAGAATGTCTCACCATTCAGATTTTTAATTAGTTTATAATTACTCTTATTTGCTGTTAACTTGCGATTAATTACGTATTTTAGATCGCTCTCTTATTTGAAATGCGAATTTTGGGGAGAATAATCAAGTGAGAATTGTGGATTGTTTCATATCACTAATAAAACTTTTACTGGTTAAATTTACATTTTTTGGTTCTTCCGGATATGATTGCATTTCATCACATGTCTTGCATTAAAAAATCATTGCAATAACAACAGTAATAACAGTAATAATATATACATATATATATAATTGTGTGTATAAGATACAACAGATAATATGAATAACTAAGTTGTATCTAGATTTCTCAAAGACTCTCCTTTTCAGCCTTTTCAGTTATGAACATGCTAATTTATTCGAATTTATCATGGATTTTTAAATCAGAGCTGCCAGCATCCTAAATAATAATTCAAAGGATTGTCTGTACCCTCCCCTTTTTCCACACCAATCTTTATTGATATCTTTATAGAGTACATTTCTTCTTATTTCATCGTAAATACATTTAAAGAGAATTACTATAAAACTTAAGTGGTGTGAAAAAGGGGAAGGTCCTAACAATCCTCCGGATTTGGTGGCAGGTATGCAATAAATGTCTTCGAAAGGTACAAATATTCATAATACAGTAATATTGGTTGGGTTGGGTTGCATTGGATTGTGGGGGTTAAGGCCGATTGACTGCCGATTGCCCTAGGCCTGAGCGGGGAGTGCCCTCCATGGGGGTCTTTCTAAGGGGTACTGGCCCGTATTTACGCAAGTTTCGGAGAAAACTACGGAAAACTCCGACACAGTAATATGGGTGAAAATATAAAAGTAAATTTATAAGTTATAGACGGGATTTATACATTTTAATAAGAAATAATTACATCTATATTCTCTGAGTATAAATGTATTTTTTAAAAAAAAGTTTAAATAAATAAATAAATAAAATAATATAAAAATAGTAAGCAGAATTACTAGCCAATAATGCTTACTCCAAAACGCAAAATGCTCAATATCTTTTCCTTCAGGATCAGACCATCCTAGGCAGCTAACAGTAAAAACATCAATTAGTGCACGCCCATTTTCTGGTATGATTGTACAATTTCCACCTTCTGGAGGCTGATTAATATGCAGAAATAAATCGGATTCACCACGAAGCCCATATTCATTTTCAGCAATTAATTTAGCAATAAAATCACCATATGTTGGATAGTATTCTTTGAAAAAATCTTCACTTAATGCCATCTTCTTCTCAGTAGCACCTGTAAAATAATAATAATAATAATAATAATAATAATAATAATAATTTTTTATTTAATTTATGTCAAAGAAAAAGGATTTATCAATTTAATATTGCACGGAATTTTTAATGTACGAAAATTGATGAAAAAGTATGGTTATATGCACCAAGCACCATCATTGGAAACTAATAATTGCGAAAGAAATATTTTCCCCTAGAGTGGCAAGAGATGCCGCTGTCTTTTCACAGCAGTTGTGCGTATAGGTAGTATCATTTGAAGCAGACGCGTTAAAGCTATTGAAACAGCAAGAACCTTTAGCCCTTAGCGTCCTCGCCACGAAAAATCCTTTTTTAATACTTTATTACAAAATTAAAACCGGAATTCTTTAACAACATTTTAATTTTATAACTTAGAGGAAATTAGTCATTTGTTTCTTTTCTTATAATTTTGTTCTTAATTTCTGTTTTTTTTTTTTTTTTTTTCCTATATTAAATAAGCGTAATTACCCTACTCGTTAAAGGGTAAAAAAATGATCTCGTTGGTAGCGGAAACCTATTTCGTTTTGGTTTTGTAGAAACAAAGAATGTGCCAGCATATTGAGTGATCATAAGTTTCATTGTCATCTGCCTGCATGAGAATGCTAAACCCTATATTACTCGCAAAACTACAACAAAGAAAAAAACAATGCTGGAAATAGTTTGATTTGGGATATCACCTCTTCCATATTGCCTATATATAACAAACAGTTCCTCTTTTCTTTCTCCGAAAACAGACTGTGATATCTGAACTATGGACATTGCTTCCTTGTCTCAATAGGAAAGGACGTGATTTCAATCAAGCTTTTTTAACTCTTTGATGCACAGATTTTTATTTTACTCACAAACACAAAATTATTTATATTTGCAAAGTAAGGAATGTCATTAACACTTAAAAGAATATTTTTTAATTATTGTTTATACTATTTAATTTAATTTTTAAACAGAAGTATTTGAATTAAAATAACAATTTTAGACGAAAAAAAAAAAAAAAAAAAGACCAACTTGAATATGTATTATGCTTTCCTTGACTAAAATCTTCTAAAGAATTAAAGAGTATAAATTTAATACTTTCATCTACAAAATTTTGCTGAATTAAAAGACATTATTTTCAATACTTTTAACCCTATGAAACACAAGATAATTATTTTATTTAATATTGACTCTCACCAAAAATTGCTAATAAATTAGACCCCCCCCCCCAAAAAAAAAAAACAAAAAAAACATCGTAGTTTAATAAAATATGTATTTTAAAATAAATCTTGGAGGATCTTACAAAATTAAGTAATATGCAATATACACCACCATGTTTCAAAGAGTTAAACATTTGGTCTGTCGTACTATACGCCTAAATAAATTTAGTGATCCATTTTATATTATTCCTCAGTTTTTGTTTTTTTCTGTCAAGACATCGATTTTATAATGATTCTTAGAATGTATGAAAACGTGTCGTTTGTCTGTTTCTCTAAAATTTAATATTCTTTATCAAAGATAGACCCAATGAAACCTGAATAATCTTGTTATGGTACAAAACCATTTTTAAAAATAGCGATTTGTTTTATATATGCATTACATATATAAATATGTGATTAATATTGTCTACGATTTTCGTAAAGATATTTCTATACTCTCCTGATTTAGACTCCAATAATACACCTCTTTTGTTAACATTTAACATTCTAAACACATACTTGTTTTAAAGGAACTTATGGAGTATACAAATATATGATGATTTACGGGGATAATAGTTTAATATTTTGTACACTATACTGAGACGTAGCATCAGGATGCTACTGTATTTATTAGGTATTATACTATTATACATTATACTATTTAGCATTATTAAAAAATAATGCATACCTTAGTTGCCAACTTTTATAATTTATTTCAGAGCATTTTAAGCCCAACATTTGTTTATTTTTTTTCTTCACCATTGGTTACATTGGTCTCTTACTATGGGTCCCAAACCGCGTGGTTATAGGGATTTTTGGTCCCACTGGAGGATTTTTTTTTTTTTTTTTTTTTTTTTTTTCACCAGAAATTTTGTAAAATATTTACATTAAAATCTCGTACAACGCGGGTGTAAGTTTACTTATTGAAGATTGCAATTTCATTTTTTTTACGCCACTAATTTTACATCAAAGCAACTGTTTCATACAAAAATTAAATCGAATGTATAAACCAATAGGTTGGTACTCTAAAAATTTAGTGGTGTAAAAAAATAAAACTGTTTATTCATTTGTGATCTCTGCCACCGCGTTTTACGAGACTTTACTGTATCTCCAATATGTCACAACGAATTAAATAAAAAGAAAATTATTCTTCAGAATTACTGGTATGGAAATAAGGCGGGACTACAATGCTCCGGAATAAATTATAAAAGTTGACAACTTTGTAATATTAATTTAACAAAATTAAGCCCTTACTCATTACCAGTAGCCTTTAACCATCGCAATAAATCAACAAAAAAATGTTACGGCTGTTATTGGTAAAGATATGAAAACTCAAATGAAATGTTTTGTGTTTTATTGAAGAGTAAAATTATGAATTTTGAAAGGATAATTAAGCCGATTTCATATTTAAAAAATAATAAACTGTAATAAGAGAAGCAATACAAATAGACTATTATAATAATTACTTGAAAAATTTAAATTTAAATAGCTTTTAAAAAGCGCTTACTATGATTCTCACGTTGGCAAAAAGATCAGAAAAATGTGCATTTCATATCTACAAAATTTTAAAAATTTTAAACTGGATTTTTCACCACGATTTTATTAGAGACTGTGTTGTTATTCTACAATTGAATAAATAGAAAATTATTATTAAAAAAATTCTGGTATGAAGTTTTGCACAGAAAGCGAAAAACTTGACAACTGCGAATTTCCGCTAAAATATCTTCAGGTTTCTTAGAAAAGAAAAAAAAAAAAAATCGTTTTAGTGATTTGATAACCAAAAAATTAAAAAATAGTTTGCTTGTTTTGAAAGAGTGCTTCATTATCTGTCATTGGTTTGATTTAATTTCATAAATTCTCACTGATTAATTAAATATCTTATTTTTTAAGCATTATAAGCTTCAATATTTATTAAAGCACTATAAGATAAACATTTTTATGATTTTATTTTGTGTTGCGGGTGACCATTGCAGATATTCCTTAAGCATTTTGTTAATTTGCTGTACAACTGCCTGTTTTTTTTTTTTTTTTTTTTTTTTTTTTTTTAAGCCTTGGGCCAACAAATGTTATCAGCCAACCAACCAACTTTTTTTTTTTTTTTAGAGCAGATTTTTTATGATTAACTTCCCTCGCATATTACTTAGGGGAAAAGAAAAGATCTTAAACACAATTAACAAAAATATTTTTTTAACTTTCAAACATTAAAAAAACATGTAAATAATTTGAAACTTATTTTAAGCATCATGTAAAATGTTTACTTTCACAACATGCAAAAATAGGCTCTAAATTAAAAAAATAATTTCATATAACATTTTTTAAAAAATTTACTGTTCTTATTAGTAAATAATATACGTAATGGATATACCATTTCCAGATATCTTCTACTTTTCCGCATTTTTCTCTATAAAGTAAATTTTATCATCTTTTCAATTCGAACCTTTATATATAACATAGATGCCAACATTTTAATTCATTCCATTTTCAGCCCCGCCTTTATTTCACAACACTTTATTTATAGAAAATTTTTCTTCAATGTACAAATTCGATAAAATTAGGAAAAGTTACTCTTAAAAAATAAATATTGTCCAATAAATGCGGGGCTAAAAATTACTCCGGAATAAATTAAAATGTCGGCATCGATGTATATAATTGTAATAACCTATAAGTAACCAATGGAACGTTTGTGTAGCACTTTCAAAGCCAATACGTAAAAAATAATTCTGTTCTTAAAACTTTTATTGTTTATCAAATAAAATTTTACATAATATCTATTTTGCGGATATCCTATAATAATCATGAGTTGCCAATATTTTAATTTATTCCGGAATATTTTTAGCCCCACATTTTTTACCGCATTTAATACCACCTTTTTAAAAAGAGTAATTATTTCTTTTTAATAATACTTATATACTGGAGAAAATTATTCTATAAATAAAGTAGTGTGAATAAAAGGCGGGGCAAAAAACGGTCCGGAATAAATTAAAATGGTGACAACTCTGCAATAATAGAAAAGCAGCAAAATAAATAAAACTCTGAATGTAATTACCAACTAAGAATTCGGCTGCCTCTGCTAGATAGGTTTCATTGCCTTCAGCATCCACACCAAATACTTGCCATTCGTACAAAAGTTCCGTATCGCATCCTTCCTTGCAAAGTCCAATTAAGCCAACCCTTACAGGGTTAATGCGTTGGCCAATAGGATCGTTTGGATAACATAATTTTTCTGTTTGACACCTTTAAAAATAAATTTAGAAACAATGGTTAAAAAATTAATAACTAAATAAATGAATAAAGTCGTTCATAAGAGAGTAATCTAATAAGAATATAACTATATGAATATTTTATTTTATACATTTAGGTAATAGTTGAATCTAATTTTTTTTATAATCATAAAAAAAAAAAAAAAAAAAAAAAATGTCTGAAATGCAGAATTAAATTGGACACATACATATATATTGTTACTCGTAATATTATTGGTACCTGTTCTTTTTTCCATACATAGCTGCCAACATTTAAATTTATTCCGGAGTGTTTCTATTTCGCACCACTTTATTTATTAAAAAAAAAAAATATCCAATATATAACCTCGATAAAACAAGAAACATATATATGTATAAAAGTGGTATGATATAAAGGCGGGCTAAAAATACTCCGGAATAAATTAACCCCTTAACTGCCCCGGGCGTATATATACGTTTTTCAGAAGTACGTTCCTTTGTATTGCAGAGCTGGCAAGTTTTAATCTTTTTCAGAATTCACACCAGAATTTTTACATGGAATATGTTATATATTTTTTCGACGATTAACAGTTATAAAAATTTTCCGGTTTGAAGTCTCCCGCCAAAAACAGTAAACTTGGCACCTATGGTATTGTCATACTTGCCAACATACTAATTAATATTCCGTAGTATTGTTAGCTCCGCCTCATTCTTCACACTGGTATCTTTTAGAGTATATTTCTTCTTATTTCATCGTAATTGCATTTGGAGACCATTACACAAAATATTTACTGGTGTAAAAAAAAAAGGTGGAACTAACAACACTACGGATTATTAATTAGTATGTTGACAAGTATGTATTGCACAACTACCAGTGAAACTACTGACACGGTTTGACAATGCAATAAAATATTCTTGAAAGTGATTTTGATAGTGTTTACGAAAGATTTACTCATTTCAGATTTGAAAGAAAACGGTGGCACTTTGAAAAGCGAACTTTGTAAATATTCGTCGGCAGGTAAGGGGTTAAAAGGCTGGCAGCTATATCCATGGCACTTTAATTATAGTAATATTCTCTAAGTGCATTTACGATTAAATAAGAAGGAAAATAGCCAAAAAGAAAAATAAATGAATAAATCTGGTATGAAAAAAAAGGCGGGTACTAACAATACTACGGAATATTATTTAGATTATTGGCAGGTATGCTACTGCCTTTATTTAAAAATAAAATTGAATTCTGTAATAAATTCTACAGAAGTAGAATATGAAACATAATCTGCAGGAAAATTCAACCATAATAATAAAAGTTATGTATCTAAAAGTATTAGAAGGAGATAGTTACAATTACGACGGATTAAGCCTTAAACTGATTTCTAATACAATATTATCCCTGGTTACATATGTAATTTATTCCGGAGTACTGGGCCCACCAGCGGCCGAGCGGTTCTGCGCTCAAAGCTGGTAGATGGGAGGTGCCGGGTTCGGTACCAGGTCGCGCTCATCGACCTAGTCGTTCGGAGTTTTCCGTGGTTTCCTCCGAAACTCGCGTAAATACGGGCTAGGACCCCTTAGAAAGATCCCCCACGGAGGGCATTCCCCCCCCTAGGCCTAGGACACATCAGGAGTCAATCGGCCTTAAATCCTACAACCAACCAACCGGAGTACTGGTAGCCCCGCCTTTTTTCACACCAGCAGAATTTTAAAGAAATTATGCGATTACGATGAAATAAGGAGAAAAATGCTTTTAACACTTTCGCGACCACATGTTTTTGTATCTTTGACGATAAGGTCCGCCTGTGGGCGTTATTCTCCTAAGTTACAATATTTCAAAACAACATTTTCTGTATCCACTTTTATATTACAAATGGATAAACTTTATAATTATGTTATTTCTAATGAAAGTATTTGTATCTTTAGTATATTTGATTCTATAAATATATATATAGTGTATATTCTTAAGAAATAAATGATATTTAAATTGCGAAAGAAACGCCCACTGGCGGAGTTACAAATTTTCAAATGACGTGAATCTACGTCAGCGGTCGCGAAAGTGTTAAAATATACTGGTGTGAAAAAAAGCAGAGCTAACAATACTCCGGAATAAATTATAAATATTACCAGGCATGCAATACGACATAAAAAAAATCTGGTGTGAAACAACCACACGACTTCCATTACCCGCTATTACATGTATTATATACATTTTTGAGAGATAATGTGATCAGAAAACATAAAAGGGACCTAAAGAGAAAATCGTTAGAGCCGTTTTTGAGATACCAACTTTTACAAAAAATCAATTATTGACCGGAAAAAAATAATTACACACAAAAGAATATTTAAAAGTGAGTTAAAATGGCGAGTTTGAAAAAAATTCGTACAACCGTTTTTAAAGGAACGCCTTTGTGAGGCCTGAACTTGAGCTATTTATACAGGACGCCTATCAATTTTCCTGAACTAACCAACTATATCATTCGAAAGGACATCTAATAGAGTGTTTATATAGCAAGTTTGAAGAAAATCGTTAGAGCCGTTTTTGAGATACGGACTTACGGTCCCACTTCCGGTTTCCGATGTCCCACTTCCGGTTAAACTCAATTATTGACAGGAAAACAATAATTACATACAAAAGCATACTTAAAAGTGAGTTAAAATGGCGAGTTTGAAAAAAATCCGTACAACCGTTTTTAAAGGAACGCCTTTGCGAGGCCTCAAATTGAGCTATTTATATATGCCGCCTATCAATTTTCCTGAACTAACCAACTATATCATTCGAAAGGACATCTAATAGAGTGTTTATATAGCAAGCTTGAAGAAAATCGTTAGAGCCGTTTTTGAGATACGAACTTACGGTCCCACTTCCGGTTTCCGATGTCCCACTTCCGGTTTTTCAATTTTCACCAAAATTTGGAAATTTCATCTGTACACCAGACGTATTTCAATTCTAAAGTTTCGTAGATCTATCTTTATTAGTTTCTGAAATATAATAGCCAGAAGATTCTCCACATACATACATACATACATACATACATACATACACACATACATACACACTGACCAATTGCCAAAAACCACTTTTTTTGGACTCAGGGGACCTTAAAACGTGCAAATCAGGTGAAAACCCGATATCGAATTTTCAGACCGAATACAATACTTCCATTACCTACGGTAGTAGGGTAATGGAAGTAATAAAGTAAATTAAATTAAATTTTTGCATTGTAAATGAAATACATACTTACTCAACACTTATAATTGGTGGTATATGTTCTAAAAGGACTATCTGTAAACCACCCCAACTCGGATCTCGATCAGACATTTCAATTTTAAGTATAATTTCATAGGTCACGTTGGATCTTCTGAAAACGGTTGTATTCCAATTTACGTAACTCTCTGTAACATTGATCATACCTATGAAAAGGAATTACATTTATAAGAAAAAAAAATCTAAAATATAATCTCAAAGAGATTAGAGGAAACACTAGAGATTATATTTTAAAAAATATTTGTTAAATGAAAATTTACTAAAAATAATGTGCAAATCACTACGGATTTCTTTTAAAAGTATTCGAAAAAGCTTTCTAAATTTGATTTAAAGTAATGTTTGAAGAGATGAAGTTTGCCAATCTAGATATTTAAATAATAATGATCTAGTTATCTATAAGTGATGGAAACGTATAAAAAATTTGTCTGAAATTATTGTGTAAAAGTATTTTAAATTCATATGATTTATTTGTGCATTTAGTCGGGAATTTTACATTTTTTTTCTTTTTTTTTTTTTTTTTTTTTTTTTTTTTTATTATTATTTTCGATTCATTGATTTCATATTTTGACTATAAATACAAAATTTATAGAGTACTTAATTTTAGGTAAAGATTAAATATTTTAACCGCTTACCTGCAGACGAAAATTTAAGAAATTCGCTTCCCAATGCCACAATTCTCACTAAACTCTAAAATGAGTACGAAGACACTGTCAAGATCGCCTCCAAGATTATTTTATTGCATTGTAAAACCATAGCCTCCTTAACTAGATGCCTGTCGAGTAGCTCGGAAACCAGGCAACAGTTGAAGCGGTAGACAGCGCCACCTAGTACAGATTATGGGACTTTTTTATTCAACTGCCACCAATAATTTAAAGAAGTGATACATGATATATATAATCGACGTTTCTTCGCGTCTGTTCGCGTTTTATGTATATCATATCCCACTTTTAAAAGTTTTTGGTGGCTGTTGAATAAAAAAGTCGTGCAATCTGTACCAGGTGGCGCTGTCTACCGCTTTGAACTGTTGCCTAGTTTCCGATCTACACGACAGGCATCTAGTTAAGGAGGCTATGGTCAAACCGTGTCAGTAGTTTCACTGGTAGCAGTACAATACGAAGAATCGTACTTTGGAAAGACGAATATACACTCCCGGGGCAGTTAAGTGGTTAATTAATGAATTGCAGATAGATTTTACTAATATTTTTTAAGAAATAGTTTAGTAATTTAATGAAATGCCACGTGAGCACAGACGATTTCTAACTTAGAGGAGAATAACTTTAAACATCAAGTCGGAAGAAAATTAATTTCATGTTTTGCAATCGACATCTTAAAAAATGTATTTTTCAAGGATTTTTTTTTTTTTTTTTTTTTTTTTTTTTAATAAAAAACGATGCTTTTGTTTTTAATTGGGAGAGATAAATAGTTCAACGACGCGTGTCAAAGCACTGATGAATTCTTTTTAAAAATGCTCATATTGAAAAATTACATACCCAAGGTGAAAGCAATGCTGCTGTATGATACACAAATGTTATTATTGTAGTTGGTTCTTATTGTTATAAATAAAAGTTTTGTATTTAACAATGATTCGTTCGAAATAATCCCCCTTTATGTGCATTTATTTATACGAAATTTTGTCTATGCTGGTATATTGACAATTATGAAGAAAAAAAAATGGACGACGAGTCTAGCAATATGCCTGAAAAGTTGATAAATGCCAGCTTGTGTCATGGTGGAACTAATTATAAATTTCCACGAAGTTCTGTGCATTAATTCTTGATCTAGAGCTGCTACAAAATTTCTGTCACACACAAACAGACGCAATTAAAAAATGGTAAACGCGTATTTAAGTTCTCTTAAAATGTACCAAATCATCAAAAGCCGGAAGTAAAATTTAATTTTATGAATTCAACCCCTTTTTTTTTTTTTTTTTTTTTTTTTATGAATATGGAAAAAAGTAAAAAATGAATAATTATACACTAGATAGCAAATAATATAAATTAATTTTGAAAAGTTTGATAATGCAATACCAGGTCCTTTTCCAAAGCAACCACCAAGATCGGGTTCTTCGATTAAACCATCCTTGTCTCCGTCTTCTTCGCTGCTTTCTTCAGAGCTAGGTGTTGGCATCCCAGTTGGCCTTTCTTTGTACAGTACGCTTCGGTCATATATAGGTTCTGATATATTCTGCAAATCTTCAGTTAAATTTCTGTTAATAACTTCCCCAGGTAGACGTCGGCAAAACCATTTGATAGTAAAATTCTGAAAAGGAAGAAATATATATACGCCATAATTTACTGCGTATGGGTCACAATTTAGATAAATTAGTTTTATATCAAAAATTTTTATTTACAGACAAATTTATATTTGTACATTTTAAGATCAAAGCCATACAGCGTCTTACATCTATAAGACACTAATAAAAGTTAATAAATGATTAATTAAACTTCTATAAACATCCTACATATATCTATTAGCATGACAAATGTCACTTTTTTTTACATCCATTAGATGTCTGTTAAATATCCGATAAATCTCGAAATATCCAATAATTGGACTTGTTTAAATCTAATTGCTATTAAAAATATCTAAATCTTATTTTAATCTAACATGTTATATCCATTAGACATTGAAAAAAGGCATGTCTAAATTTCGCCTAGCTAAACATCTGTAATTAGTGCAGGATATCCAGGACATTTAATGAACATTCTTAAGATATTTTGTACAGTCACCCAAAAAAAAACCGCCACCCCCCCACCTAATTTTGCCGTAAATTATCGTAGAAACATGCGGCTGGTACCAATCAGTTTGTAATAACGTCTAGTTTATAATGTTATAGTTAGATTTTACTTAGGGGGTCGTCTACACATTAAAACTGACATCAACTTCATATTTTTCAATGGTAACCCCCATTTTTTATAATTTATTTGAATTCTTTGGATCAAATCATCACGGAAAATGGTATAGTATATATATTTCGCTCAATGTTTCATAGAGACATAAGCTGTCAAAGTTTGGGGATGCTAATGTTAAATGAATGTGACAAACATTAAATCATATCTTCCGAAATAATTATGATATTTAAATTCTGTTTTTTTTATTCGTTAGAATGAAGTGACCCAAACATATTCCATGCAAATTTTTGCTACAAAAGCATTTTTTGAATTATGAAAATTATTAATAAATTCATATTTGAAAAAATTATGAATTATGACCTATGTTAATTTTCGCACGAATAGAACGGGCATCATCAAAAACACGGGTTTGCAACTTTACAGCTCGTTCCTAACATTATTTTTGGAGTTACAGTGATATTTCACTTTTTATTCCTGTTAGGGGGTCGTCACTTGTTATAATCTGTATCCTCTATAAGTAAATGTTTGTATATAATTTGACGGAAAACTATTTTAATTTACCTTTATGTTATTTTTATTGTTTTCTAAGCAATATTTCGATGTTTATTATACAAATTGGCATATTTTTGTAAAGTTATCACAATGTAGGCGAGGGATTGTAAAAGAATTTCAAAAGAAAAGAAGCCCCGCCTCTGATTCGCTGAAACACTATTTAAAAAAAAAAGACTAATTTGCATATTCCTATTTGACTCTATATGTTACGCTGGTATGCATAAATCACAATGGTATTTACTACATCGATTATTGAAGACAAAACTTAAATGATTTAATTACAAATATGCAAAATTATTTTGCTTTATATTATAAAGTTTTAGAAAATTTGTGAAAAGGCGTGGCTTACGGTACAAGAGAAGAATATATCCGATCCTAATATGTTAAGTCTTTCTTCATAAGTATTAAATATCTTTTTCTAGTTTTTCGCTGCTAAAATTCTATTTTAACCCTGTTACACTTTTTTTCGCATTTCAATATTCAAGAGTACGTACACCTCTAGTTAAATATCATGTTTTAGAAAACACGGTACAGCGAAACTGATTGCATGAAACAGCAATTATGCATTCGACAATCGTTTTATTATTATTATTATGAATATTTAATAATTTAAAAAAGATTTTTTACCATACATTGTCTGTTTAAATTTTGTTGTGACATATTTGCATTTGGTTACTGTACCATTCGTAAGCTTTGTGTTATTTAAAATTTATCCCATAATGTAACATAATAAAATATCAAATTTCTATTAAAAGTTTTTTAATACAGAATCAAATAGTGAAAAATTGCTTTATTATTATTATTATTATTATTATTATTTTTTTTTTTTAAGTTTATAAGATCTATTATTGGAACATAGCTCAATAGTATTTATTTTCAATTTCCTAATCACGAAATCAAAGTCACAGTTATTATGGAATAAAAATTTAAAACAAAGGAATTGTCTTATTACTTTCAAATATATAGATATTGATCTTACAGAATCCTGAAATTTCATTTAAAAGACTTTAAACGTCTAAATTTAAAAATTCAAAATAAAATAAATTAATCTAAATGCTTTTAAATTTGAAACGGGAAGATTTCAAAATATATGAAAATTGGCATTTGTGTTTTGAACATTTTGGTGCGGCAGATATTAAAAACAATATTTTTATGATGAGCTGAACCTGAGCTTAAGAGAGGGCGTATCCAGCTATTTAGCACGAGTGATATCACCTGACTAAAACCAGAATAAACAACATTTTAATTTATTCCGGCGTATTTTTAGCCCACTGTTATTCTTTTTTTTTTTTTTTTTTTTTTTTTTCTAATTTAACACTAGCTACAGTACGCTTACGTCCTATTTACATTAAGCCTTGATATGGAAGCTATGTTGCTGTTTTTCGATGCTGCGAAATTTACAAAATATAGTTGTGTGATTATACTATACAGATAGAAGAATAATTATATAATATCAACAAGTCTTCTTTAATCAATATGTTTATATACATTTCTGTATGGAAATGCTTATATATGAATATTGTATTTATTTTTAATGAGAGATATAAACACAAAATACTAAAAAAAAGACGAAAATGTGTTATACATTTTTATAAATCAAGCAAAATATATATGCATACTTGCCAACCTAACCCGTAACATTGTTAGTTCCCGCCCCTGTGTGTACACAATTTAATTTTTAGAGTAATTAACTTCAAATACATTTACGATTAACTCATTGAGCGCCACGCGAATTCTTATGGAAATCCCATTCAGGCCACACGTGCTGCTTAGAAGCGTGTTATGTTTATCGAGTTTCAATAAACCCCATTAAACCTTAACGATATAATCCTATAAAAATCCTATTTAAAAAAAAAAAAAAAAAAAACATGAAGTAAATTTTAAATAAATTGTCAGTAATTACTTAAAACTATGTAAGTTCTGTAGTTTTATATCATATTTTACACTGCCGGCTGACTTAGCCTAAATGGAAAGATCAGTGTCAGCCACCGATGGCTGACACGGCTCTAAAAAGACTGATGTGAAAAAAATGTACGGAAAGGGGCGGGACCAGTAATCTTCCGGGATAGGTTGACAAGAATGTATATACATAGAGCAATGCCAGAAAATGTTCTTTATTTTTCATGAACCAGATGAATGGTACTTTTTTTCTGAATAGTCTATGTATTAAATATAATGCTGCTTTAAATACCCTTTAAATGAAAAGTTTTATTACATAAAGTAATTTTCTGGCACTCTGACTCTACAGCTCCCAAATGTCACACAATACGAAACCCCGCCTTTTTCCAGTGTTTAAAGGGTATTAACGTTTAATATGCTTTATATTCGTTTTGATCTTTCCTTCTCCTCCTTATCTTCTTCTTTTTTCCTTTAAAAAAAAAAGAGTTATGTAACATTTTGACCTTTTCAAGTGAAGATTTAGATTAAGTGTAGTCAGCCTTTCTACACCCACCGTCCACTTCGGTATCTGTATTAAAGTGTAGAATTTTAGAACATCCCATTAAGTAGTAGGATTTATTATTTTGCATATTAATTTGTTACACAATATAAAATATAAAAGCAAAAGAATATCGTGGAGATTTATGTAAAAGTTTTTAATAATGTCATGAAAAGAATAATAATAATAAATTAAAAAAATAAAAATAAATAAAACTAAAAAAATCTGTTTTAACATTTTAAAAAAGTCAATTAAAGAAAATGAAAGTACTGCAGTATGAGAACAAACTCCCATTGTCACTGTGAAACGGCCGTGGGAACCAGGTTGAGTGTCGCCGTTTCAGACAATTATACGGCAGCTTGAGTTAAAATAATTTTGAATTTTCAAACAAATTTAAAACCATTCACCTTTTTTTTTTTTCTTTCTTTTGATAGATATTTTAATATCTATTCAAGCTATTTAATTTTCTTCGTATGAAGTGAACTATCTGATGTTTAATCAATAGAAACCAATAAAAATCTTTTAATTCATAAACTAACTCAGAAAGTTCTGTGAATTAGTCATTTTTTTTAAATTTTATAATTAACATTTCTGAAATTTTTTTCCGGCGTGAAACTTAATAAATAATGTATACTGGGTGGTAGATCGTGATTTATATTTTCTAAATGTATAAACGGACCCCTAATACATTTTCACGTGTAACTCTATTTAAAATTGATTTAAGGTATATAAATAGGTATGTTTTTCGAACCGCCTTGATCTCAGAAATCTGAATCTGAAGTCAAAAATAGGGGTTGCCATTAAAGTAAATGAAGTTAATGCCACTTTCAATATGTAGACGACCCCTTAGGCAAAATTTAACTATACCGTTATAAACTAGACGTTATTACAAATTGATCGGTACCAGTCAAATGTTTCTACGATAATTTACAGCGAAATTAGGTGGGGGGGGGGCGTTTTTTTTGGGGGGGTGACTGTACCTTTTATGGATCATTGGATGTAAATCAGATGTCTAATGGATATAAGAGGCTGTGTGGGACGTTTTCACCCCGTTAGCAATCATCCATCTGTAGCAGAAGATGTCGATGCGTGATCTCATAACGGAAGTATGAATCAGCCAAATTGCTATTGAAACCAAGCCAAGCTTAAATTAAAGAACATCGTCGAAAATATAGAGTGGAGGGCAAAATTTGCGCAACAACCACCCGTGGATCGAAATATGATCCCCTAATAGTTTTAGCTATTTCTATAAAAAACCGACAAAACACACACCGGAGAAAGAAGGTGCACTGGTAGTGTGCTTTACTCGTGAGACGGAGGTATTGATATCGAGTCCAAGCAAAAGCGTTTTTTTTTTTTTTTTTTTTTTTTTTTTTTTCCCCAACTGATTAATATATATATATATATATATATATATAAATTTTTAACCAATTTATTTATTTATTTATTAAAGTTAATTAATAATTTAACGGGAAATACTTTTATATTGCATTTAGATAAAAATGTATCATTGATTTTTGCCAGTGTTTTATGTAAATGTTTAATTACTATTTTTTATAGATGTCATTAACAGCAAGAGTTAATCGTCTGCTTTCAATTGTGTTATTACTTATGCAATTTTTTGCATGAAAGATTCTGAATGAACAACAGCTGTTGCTTAATTGTTCAACGTCGCATTTAACTTTTATTTCAAATATTTTATTAAACAACTGCCAAATTTGATGGTATTGGTAAAACTGACAATACAATTGAATACAATGACAATTTTTCCCAAAATGATTTCACTAAATTTGTAATAACTTTTCATCTCAAAAATTTCAAAATCTGGGTAAATATGAATTTTACAAATCTAGTAATCTCGACGAAAAGCCAAATATTTAACAAAATATTAACAAAATGTTTTTCTCGGTTTCGAATCTGAAAGAAATTTTTGCAAATAAAAGAAATGGGGAAGAGGTTTTTTTTTATTAGTTCCCCATCATACTATAGGTATGGGGAACTTATAGGTAATTGTGAAAATTTTCGACCTCGGTTTTTTGACTTTTTTACACGTTTTCAGGTGTGAGGAATCCGAAAATGACAAAATTTGTATGGTGTTTGTCTGTAGGGTGTCTGTTAGTCTGTTAGTGTGTTAGTCCGTTAGTTTGTTAGTCTGTGTACACGATATCTCAAGAACAAATTGTCGCAGAGAGGTCAGATCAGTTTTAAAATATTACTTTCGACACTGGCAAGAACCCTATTCATTTGCAACATGCGATTTTAAAAACTTCGTAAATTATTAGAAATTTACGATTTTCTTAACATGGGCGAATAGGACAAAAACTCACTCAAACGTGCATTAAATGGAAACTTTTTACTGTAAAAATGTCAGACCAGTTTTAAAATATCCGTTTTGATGCCGGAATGAATATCAGTAACTATAAATATGCTACTTTGAAAATTTCGCAAGTTATTGGAAATTTACGAATTTCTTAACATGGCAGTATAGGGCAAAATTTCACATAAACGTCAATTTTGAGCGATATTTTCATCGTAAAGATGTCAGACTACTTTTGAAATATTATTTAGGACACTGGCATGAATATTAATGACTATGAATTTTCAAATATAAAAATTTCGTAAGTTATTGGAAATTTACGAATTTCTTAACATGGCAGAACAGAGCAAAATTTCACATAAACGTCAATTTTGAGGGATATTTTCATCGTAAAGATGTCAAACCACTTTCGAAATATTATTTAAGTTACTGGCATGAATATTATAGATTATGATTTTTCCAGTTTAAAAAATTCGTAAGTTATTTGGAATTTACGATTTACTTAGCATATGAGAATAAGGCAAAATTGAGCATAAACTTCCATTTTGAGGATCATAAATACATTAGACAACTTCAAAATTACATTTAGGATATTTTTTAGAACATGATTGAATACAAATATTCTAATAGGAAAATTTCATAAATTATTCGTAATTTACGATTTTATCAACATAACGAAATTGTAATTTTTTCATATAAATATGAATTTTGAGGATTATTGCATTGGAAATAGTACCATGAAACATAAACAACGGAATTGACCTTGATGAAATAAATTAATAGATTCGATTAAGATAAATATATCGAAGTGAACGATGGATAGTCTATTAGGCGGGGATTTCTTTCTGTCACTGTATCAAGCTTTGGTCAAATTCAATTTTTTTTAACATGATTATAATATGTCTCGCACTAGAAATTTATGAGACCATTAATATGGTGGGGAACTGAGCAGAGTCCACCTATGCCAACTAGTTTTACTTCATCATTAAATAAAATAAATCTTTCTGTTAAAATTTTCCGGTAGCCGAAAGGTAGCCTATAGTTACACGTTTTAGAAAAATAACATTTCATTTGCAGAGGAACACCTTAAGGCGTAGCTCGATTTTGTAATGTCCCCTCAGAAGGGACATACGAGCGATTAGGGTTAAAATCAATTCTAGGCCTATAGGTGGATTGTCCTGCATTGGTGTTTTTCTAAGTGATAAAAGCCCGTATTTACACGAGTTTCGGAGAAAACCTCGGAAAACTCCGAAGGGCTAGGTCGACGAGCACGAACTTCGGTTGAACCTGGCACTTACCGTCTACCAGCTTTGAGCGCAGAACCTTTTGGCCAGTGGTGGGGCTTAGTCACATGGAAAAAAAGGGTGTTCATACAAATTCTACTACAAAATTCTCTTTTAAATAAATTCCTACTTCTATTTTGCACTAGTAGTACACATACTGTCCTTGGCCATATTTCTACAGTAGTGGCAACACTTTCATGAAATTTTGCCGATATAGTTTTATTACTGTTTCAACACTGGTGTTGTGGGTGGCCACATCAATTTTATGAATGAGAGCGTGTATATTTCTTGTGAAGTTTTTGTCGATTATTGTTATTATTTTTTTTATAAGTATAAGTTGTCTCGTTAAGTTTATTCATAATTTATTGTTATTATCGTTTACTTTAATAGTTTTAACTATTTAGGCTGGTAATTGTTTTTTTAAATTTTAATTTTGCAAATTAACCTAACTGATATTTTTGTTTATTGCTAATCATGGTGAAAACCAATATAAAAAGAAAAAAAAAATTAATAAAATGTTATTATAACTGGTAATTCTTCCACAACGCTAAATCGTGAAAAAGTTGAGTTTTCTATGACGCCAGTAGAAAACATTGCCAGAAAACTTCTAGTGGTCTGATTAATATTGACAGAAACTACAATTCTGAGGGAGCATTTGTAGTTCTTGAATTCAGCCGGAATATATTGAAATGAAATATATATATATATATATATGTATATATATATACATACATGATAGAAAATTTACTTCATACCTTATTGTTTTCGTCATCAGGATCTATGGAGTTTTGACCAGGATCTAAAATTAGACCTTGTCCCCATCCTCTTGTGACTCGTGACTGCGCTCCCTCAGTCAGTCTTACGATCACCGGTGACGGTACAACTTTTACGTATGTTTCAACTGACCGAACCAATACTAATGGTGGGTTTTGTATAAAAACTAGAAGAAAAAGAAGAAATGAAAATGGAAATTTTAACACAAACGTAATATGGTATAATATTTATAAAGTTATAAATTTGTAATTTTTCATTGAAAGTTATGAAATTTAATGGGGCATTCATAAAGTAAATTATACTCGAACAATGTAGATCAAAAGCACTTTATTGAGAAGTGCGTTACAATACAATATGATACACATATACTATACTATTTCTCTATACAACCTGCCTGTCGTTATAGGCGCTTGTCAGATTGTTGCACTAATCGTTAGAAGCTCAAACGATAAAAACTTTCTTCTTGGTTCTGAAGCCAACTTAAGACAGAACTATTATGGGAGGATTCACTGAGCACTCCGGCCATCGACTAGATATCAGAGTAGACCCCGGACTAGTAACCTTTCTTTTCGATCATCACATCCCTACCATTCCAAAAATTCATTCGACAAACTGATTTTTCTATCACCAACTCGACATTCCACTTCTTCCAAATCAAGTTTTCTCCACCTTTGTTATCGCTGTTTTATATTTCGATTGGGGATAAATTCGTCACAAATAACAACCTACACTAGCTTAAATGAAAAGCAATTAATCTAATCTTTGTTATTGATTGAAACATAGATTCCTAAACTAGATGATTGTCGCGTAGCTCGGAAACTTAGCAACAGTTGAAGCGGTAGACAACGACACCTGGTACAGATTGCACGACTGTTTTATTCAATAGCCACCAAAAGTTTTTAAAAGTGGTATATGATATACATATAAGGCGAATAGAATCGAAGAAACGTCGATTATATATATATCCCATATCACTTCTAAAAATTATTGGTTACAGTTGAATAAAAAAGTCGCGCAAACTATACCAGGTGGCGCTGTCTACCGCTTGAACTGTTGCCAAGTTTCCGAGCAACACGACAGGCATCTAGTTTAGGAGGCTATGATTGAAAGCTGTTCTGTTTCACTTTTCTTGGGAGTTTTGGTGGTAAGAGGAACAAACCATTTAAAACAAGCAAAATCCCAAAAGGCGCAAAAACCGCAGTGATGTTCGCGGAATTTTTCTCCATAGCCAGTATAGGGATCCGTACTCTAGAACAATCACTACTACGATCGCACTAATCGTTAGAAGCTTTAGCGATAAAAACTTGCTCCTTGGTTCTGAAGCCAATTTAAAACGGAACTATTGTCGGAGGATTCAATGAGTATGCCAACAGATATTCCTAAATACTGTGTAACGGTTTCGATGTTCACTCTGCTATAGCTGAGAAAAATGTCTTCCATCCTCACCACCATGACTGATTTGTTTCCCTTTGTTGACCTTCCTAGTCTTTTGGCATCGATTAACACTGTGCGATAGCCTTCGAATTGCTATCAACATTCCAGAATGACTGGATGGGACATACAAAGCCGATGTTTCGCTATGAATCTCTGTACATATGGAAAGTTTTGCTCACAAAAATCGTAATGATCCGCATATTTTAATGTTGAAATAAATTTTCAGATGATGCACAATTTTCTTTTTTATTCATACTACGTTGCAATGGTGTCAACTATTCGAGTGAAATTGCAACTGTTTGAAAGCAAGGGAACTCAATAATCGTCTGCGGAAGCTTCACTCTCTCATTTTGCAGTGCTGCTATCCGTAGACGAACAAGTGAAACTTACTTTTTCAATGCATTTGGTATAACAGAGGTTTTATTCCTATTCATAATCCGTATTTCCCGGCGTATAACGCGCAGATTTGTTAAATCAGTTATACACTAGAAATTTAAATTTACAGTAAAAGCTATTTTTTAACAAGCTTTTATTTCTTACAAATATAGCTTTATTTGTAAATTAAATTTTCTGGTTTACAACTCATTTATGTGACTGTGCTTTATAAGACTGAAAATACGGTAATTAAAAAATTGAGTGCACTCTGCCCGACAGAGTACAATTATTTGAATATCTTCGCAAATGTTATGAAGATGGGTCTCTATATTTAATATCAATAAAAGAAATTAAAATAAAAAATACGGAATAAAATTATGAATCAGTAGTAAACATTTTCGACATTACTTTTTGAAAGTGTTCACTATACAATGACAACAATTTCAAATCAAACACAGTGATATGATACGTTGTGATCACTATTGCAAGCCTGTGATACAGAAAAGTGTGTAGTAGTGATATATTCTTCCCATTTTCAATAATTCGTTTTGATTTATTTTCCGTATTTCCCGGCGCATAACGCGCAGGTTTGTTAAATCAGTCATACACCGAAAATTTAAATTTACATTAAAATATGTTTTGTTAACAAGCTTTTGTTTCTTACAAATATAGCTTTATTTGTAAATTAATTTTTCGGGTGTATAACTCATTTATGTGACCTGCGCGTTATACACCGGAAAATACGGTATTAGTACTGCAGGACTACTGTGTTCAGACGGTAATTTTAGCACTGTGGGAATTTGCAGTAGCCCAACTTCAATCAAATAAATATATGTAGTACGTTAGGTTTTACTTCGTTTACAACGTTCAACGGACTGCTACGAAAATTGGTACTCTTATTAATCAAGACAAAATCTAACTAACATCGCATTTTTTAGTTCAATAAGATAATTAGTTCGAAAGAAATTAAATAGGATCTCAATTTTAGCTTTAAAATTATTTAAAAGGAAAAACACGTTGATGCCTAAATATGAAAAGTGTCGGTGGAGTCGGATCTCTAAAAACTACGCCTTAGTTTTTATAAAAAACTAAGTCTTATTAAAAAACTACGTCTTACATTTACACTATTTGTTTTATAATCTGACCGAGTTTAAAATCAGTAGCTGCATTAGATTTTGTTTTGCGTTAACGAGTCAATGAAACTAAAAAAAATAAGACGTCATACATGAAAATTGTTTTTTTTTTTTTTTTCCTTTTCACAATCTTAAAATCGGACTATCGGAGATCGTTGAAACTACTTTTTTTTTCTTTGTCGCATTATCTAAAAACCATTCTGAAAAATTTTGAAGATCTGCTTTTGTTGCGGCCAAAGCTAGCGACCACACTTGATATTCCTCTGTGTCTTATACGAGGAAGTAAATTCGAATTTTTTAAATCTTATCTCTGCAGGTACTTATACTATTTGTCCTATGATCTGACCATAGCCTCCTAAACTAGATGCCTGTCGCGTTGCTCGAAAACTTGGCAACAGTTGAAACGGTAGACAGCGCTACCTGGTGCAGATTGCGCAACTTTTTTATTCAGCAGCCACCAAAAATTTTTTTAAAGAGGGATATGATATACATAAAAAGCAAACTGAATCGAAGAAACATCGATTATATAAATAATATATCACTTCTTAAAGTTATTGGTGGCAGTTAAATAAAAATATCGAGTTATCTGTACTAGGTGACGCTGTCTACCGTTTCAACGGTTGCTATGTTTCCGAGCTACGCGACAGGCATCTAGTTAAGGAGGCTATGATCTGACCGAGTTTCGAGCCAGTGACCTTAGTATATTTTGCTGTGCGTAATTGAGTGAGTTAGTGAAAGTATTGATTATACCATTACTGATCTTTATTTCTTTTCATTTCTTCTAACAAAAATAATTTAACCAGTTTAGCAAAGCATTGCTACATTTAACCCTTTAACGGGCTGTGGTAAATATTCTACCACAAAGTCATCAATTTTAAAACGGGGAAGGCGTGATAAGCTAATTTTACTAGGTCTGCCGTTTTTGCTCTGCTGAAATACATGAAGGAACAAAATAAAAGAACAAGGGTCACACTCTGTGTTGATTCCTTTTCCCCCCCTGAAATTCTGTTTATAAGGCCGTAGTAAGTAATATTACCAGAAAAATAGGTGATTAGATTAAACAGTAGGCGTGGAAAGGTAGCTTACCACACCTTTCTCATCTAAAATTAATTTATTGGGCAGTAAATATACTTCTCATGGCCTTATAAAATATTAAAAATCAAATTAATTTTACCTAAGGTGCTAAGAGGAATTTATTTCTTATTATCACTCTCAATACCAAAAATATTTTAATATACCATTATTACAAATAAACGGCCCGTTAAAGGGTTAAATATTCAAATTTAGTCGTTCCTTACTAATCACTTAGGTATACTTGCCAACATCCTAATTAATATTTCGTAGTGTTGTTAGTCCCACCCTTTTTTTCACACCAGTAAATTTTTAGAGTAATATTCTCCAAATGCATTAATTAAGAAAAAAAAAAAAAAAAAAAAAACGCTAAAAAGATACTGGTGTAAAAAAGAAGGCGGGGCTAACAATACTACGGAATATTAATGAGTATGTTGGCAAGTATGCTTAGGTAGCGCAGAAAAAGAAAAAAGAGCACTAATGTAAGCAGAAGCAGAAAGATGTAGCGAAAAGGACTAGAAATGTAAAAAAGAAAATAAGTAGAAGTAAAAGTGTTTGGATAGCTGTAAGGCAACAAAAGAATAGCGCTTGGGAATACTACACTTAAAAAAGAATGTATTAGCCCAGGGTTGTTTGTGGCCCCGGAAACTGCCACCAGAATTTTTTAATAGTGGTACTTTTGGCATTTTTCTAGTAAAGTTTTGCAATTAGATATAACCACAAATACAATTCATAATTACTGGTGGGAAATAAGATAAAAAACCCGGAACGCAAACACCCCTGCTTAGCCTTGTCCTATGTTATTCTATGGATGTTAATATTATTTATTTCGAAGTATTTTTAGACCCGGCTTTATTTCACGATATTTCACTTACAGAAAATTTTTTATGTATGACTTCGATAAAATAGGAAAAAACTACTTTTAAAAAATAAGTGGTATGTAATAAAGGTGGGTCTAAAAATACTCCGGAATAAATTAAAATGTTAGCATCTATGTTATTCTATGGAGAAAATTTTCTGTCAAGAATACTCATTACATAAAGTATTTTTTTAATGCCATTTTCGTATTTAGAAAATTCACAATCATTAAACTGATTTCTTTTTTTCAAAAGTTAACCTTTTAAATTTTTAATGATTTTATTTTAAAACTGTAAAGTGTGAAAAATTGACTAAGTGCACTTTTTCCACTTTATACCCTCAAAATGAAATAATAAAAAAATTAAAATTAATTTTTGAAAAACAGGAATCTGTCTACTGGTTGTGAATTTTCTAAATGTGAAAATGGAATTTAAAAAAATACATTAGGTAATGAGCAATTTTTAAACAAATTTCTCTGTATAATCATAGCCTCGTTAACTAGATGCCTGTTGCGTAGCTCGGAAACTAGGCAACAGTTGAAGCGGTAGACAGCGCCACCTGGTACAGATTGCGCTACTTTTGTATTCAACAGCCACCAAAAATATTAAAAAGTGGGATATGATATACATAAAAGGCAAATAGAATCGAAGAAACGTCGATTATCTAGTTTATCATGTATCACTTCTTTAAATTATTGGTGACATTTGAATAATCAAGTCCCATAATCTGTACTAGGTGGCGCTGTCTACCGCTTCAACTGTTGCCTAGTTTCCGAGCTACGCGACAGGCATCTAGTTAAGGAGGCTACGGTATAATAAATAACATGGGATAAGGCTGTCGTCAACGTTAGGTGAAATGTCCCCTTATAGCATTCTATAGTCTCCATCTGGACAATAAAGCTTATTTCTTGTTATACGGTTCTAGAATCGTATATTTACACTTGTAAACATTGTATTTAAAAGGGAAAGGCTTCGCTTGAAGATAATTAAAAATTTTCTAATGCGCGCGCGATAGCAAAATATTGATATTCTGATTTAAATATGTTCTAATTGTATTTCAACTCAAATCCTCAAAATTTTGAATTTCTTTATATGCATAAAATCTAAAATTTAATGAAAAATAAAAATAATTAAAACTGAATTTGTACTTCAGAAAGAAGCATAACATAAATATTTATGTTTCGTAATATGCATAATCTATGAGATATACTGGTCTACACGAAAACCAGCCCCAATATCATTCGTGAAAATTCTTGTGTAAAATGACCTTCTGAAAACGAATATGACGCCCATTTTGGCCCTTCACCCACCGTTTGTTGGGGCCGTCCCTCTATTTTTATCACTATTTGGTAATTTTATGACTATGAATTTGATTTGGAGAGGGAAAAGAGGATTATTTTAACTGCTATATACCTTCTGGGGGATGGGGGGGGGGCGGCGGCTACAGACGAGAAATTTTTTAAAAAATGAATATTTGTAGAAATGGGGAATTTTAGGAGAGTATTCACCACTGAAATCAGAAATTAGATTTATTTATTTTATTAATCTGTTATTATTAATATTTTTTAAATATCTTAATTTTTTTTCCGTTTTTACGTATTAAAATAATCTTTTTACACCCTCTAAATCAAATTCATAGACATAAAATTACCAAACAGTAAAAAAGATTGCGGAAGGTGGTGACGTCCCGCGAAAATGATGGGTGATTGGGCAAAATGGGGGTCATATTCAGATTCAGGAGGTCATTTTAAATAAGAACCAGAAAGAAGGGTATCAGGTCTCGAACAATTTTTTTTTTTTTTTTTTTTTTTTTGCAGCGCAACGATATTAAATGTCTCCTAAGCGACTGTATTACAATGATAAACAACTTCACTTTGTAGTTTTAATATGCCATATTCATTTTATTTTCTGTATTGATTTACCCATACAATAGTTTATTTTATTAATAATTGCATTTTATATCTAGATACTAATATGTATATAAGGCAAAATAAACAAAATTAGAAACAATTGTCATTGGAATAAAATCAGATGTATAAATAAAAAATATTTATAAGAGTCAGATCATTGTTCATACCTGTCATATTGACTGTAAATTTGAACTTGTACATGCCTCCTTTCAAAAAGAATGGTCTGAGATACAGCATGGATTTACGATAAGAATCCACCATGGTTAAATCAATTTCTTCAATAACTTGTCCGTTAGTTTCGTTCAGCTTATATCCACTCCAATATCTCTGAGTATCAGCAGAATCATTACACTTCATTATTGTATACGAGTATAAAACAACAGGCTGTGACCTAAAATGTATTTTTCATGAAGCTTTATAACGGCTAAACATTACAAAGATTTATGCTTAATATATTTTTATAGAGTAGATAAAAATTAAAATTCGTAACACTTTGTGCTTTACTCCAAAAGAAGAAGAATTATCATTTAATATTAATAATAATAAAACATTATAATTATTATTTGAAAATTGAACAAGTAGCTAGTAATTGCGGGTGTACGACTGTATATATATATATATATATATATATATATATATATATATATATATATATATATATATATATATATGTACACTCAAACCTCTCATTAAGGGACACCCATGGGACCAGACATTTTGTCCCTTAAATAGAGGTGTCCCTTATTCAGAGGGTCAATGAAAATTTTTTTAATATACTTTACACTCAGTTACACATCAATTAATCAATGCACTTTGGCAATGCAAAATTACACACTAACAAAGTCAAGTCTTTTTAAATAGAAAATTACTTACATGATAGAGTTAATTATTATATTAGGACCAATTTTACTGAACTTGCCTATGCACATAAATTTCTAATTCAAATTACTGGGACAAGAGAATTTGTCCCTTAAATAGAGGTGTCCCTTATTCGGAGGTGTCCCTTATGGGAGGTTCGAGTGTATATATAAAACTCTAAATTTTTGGATTATTTAAAACTAAAGTTTCCATACACATTTCATTTACTTTATTATAAAGAAAATTAAAGGTAATATTTAATAGATATTTAGTGACTAATAGTCTTTATTTATTTTATTTATTTATTTATTTATTTATTTATTTTTTACAGTTTCTGTTTAATTTAGAGAGTAAAACAAACCAAAATTATTTTTTCCTCAAAAAATCACCAGGAGTTCGCCTTGTTTAATATAAGTGAAACATCACAATTTATTTTTTTGTGAGGAACTAATTTTAGATCAAATATCACCATGTATGGGAAGTTTGACTTACGCGACGGGAGGCTTGCCTCCCCCTTTCTTTTCCAAAAAATATTTCCAGACCACTTAGTTTTAACCCTTATCGCTTGTATGTCCCTTCTGAGGGCACATTAAAAAATCGAGCCACGCCTTAAGGTGTTCCTCTGCAAATGAAATGTTATTTTTCTAAAACGTATAACTATAGGCTACCTTTCGGCTACCGGAAAATTTTAACAGAAAGATTTATTTTATTTAATGATGAAGTAAAATAAAACAAATTATTACAATTTTTCGGTAGCCAAAAGGTAGTAAGTTGGAAACTATACGTGTGACGTTTTAAAGAAACGCCAAAAGGCGTGTCTTACTGTTCAAAATAGGAAAATATGCCCAGCGTCAAGGGTTAAATGATACATTTATAGACCTGCTAATTATGCTAGTTTATCCGTAATGGTATTAAGCCTCGCCTTTTTTTCACACCAGAAGAGTTGTAGAGCAATAGTTTTCTTATTTAATCATGAGAACATATTGCTGAATATTACTCGTATATATTAATTACTTAATACCATTACGGATAAACTAGCATAGTTAGCAGGTCTACATTTAATGAACAGCACTTAATGCGATTTTGGTACGCCCATAACGCTTCTTAATTCAACTTAGAGGAATGATTCGAAATGGAATATTGATGTTAATTTGACAGTTATAAACTGAAAATAATAATAATAATTATAAAAGCGCATTTTTATGCAACACAGCAGTTTATCCAGCTGAATAACATATTTACTGTTTTACTGTCATAGTTACTAAGTTTTCTGTCGACAGGAGCTTTTTGGCAATACTGTCAGAATTATAAATTTAAACCATTAGATCAAACAAACTGAAAAAAACAGAATGTTTTACTCAAGATTTTATTATTTGTATTTTATCATAACCAAACAATTAACCCTTTCCTGCGCAAGAGAATTCGGATACTTTAAATTACACTGCCACCGGAATTCGTGAACTAAATTAAAGTAAAAGAATTTTGAATTTTAAGGGTAAAAAAAACTGGCCTTTTCTGATATGTTACAAACGTAAGTTTTTTCTAAAAAATTTCTGGGATGAATTCTTCCAGTTGGGAAGTGAAATTAGGTGGGATATATATATCCCACCGCGCATGAAAGGGTTAATTATATTTTGAAAATGCAACAATGAAATTCCAAAGAAAAAACTTATGAAAAGATAAACTCTTACCGATAAGTTTCTGGAGCAAGATAATAACTTGCAATTCTATTCCTAATCGACAGATCAGGAGCTTTGCAAGTTTGATTTGTAATGAAGAATCTTAGTGTTGTATTCACATCAGAAATAGCATTGAATGCCTTGAAAAAAGCGTCGATATATCCTTTCGAAATGTATGAGTGTCGAATTATAAGTGGATTTTCCAATTCACCTTCCCACACAACTTCTTCAGCTGTATCATTACATGTTTCTCCATTTCCAAAAGCACGTAGAACTGTGCCGTCGTCGTAATCTACCAAAAGGCATGTATCTGTACCGACACGTTCTAAATATACCTGGAAATTTTTTTTCATATTTAAGAAAGGAAATTAAAAACATTATGTCAAACAAATTTAAGCTTAGGGTTGTCATAATTAAAGTTCGTCTATTCAGAAAACCGTTGAGTCAGTTCTATGGTTCCAAACGAAACAAAATTTCACTTGTATGTAGTACAAGTGATGCGCTCTGCGAAAAAAAAAAAAAAAAAAAAAGGTTAAAAGTTTGTTCGCTTGGCGCCGAAACATAATGCGATATTTTTAGATCATTTGTAAAAAACAGCATAAAGAAAAATTTATTTCACAACTGGCAACTTTCGCCTTAGATAATGGAGCAGCGCCATCTATTGACGAAAATTCTATCTCTTTTTTTTTCAATTTTCGTAAAGAGCAGCGCTATATACTTATTTTCACCAATAGGTGATGCAAAAAATCTTCAAAAAAAAAAAAAAAAAAAAAAAAAAAAAGGTTGCAATTTTTGTAAAAGGTGTCGCTACGCCAATATCTAAGGCGATATTTGCCGATTTTTTGTTAAAAAGAAAATAAATTTTGTGTGTTTCGTCTGGAATCAGCGAAATTGATCGAATGAATCTGTAAAAATTACCAACAGTTAAATAATTTTTCCTTTATTTTGTTTTTTACAAAAATTCTACAAAAATCGTCTTAGATGTTCACGCAGTGCCAAATATTGACGGAAATTTTAGCCCCCCCCCTTTTTTTTTTCAGCCTTTGCAGAACGCATTCCTTGTATAACATTGTGAAATTTTGTTTTGTTTGGAGCCATAGAACCAGCCTAGAGTCGCCTGACTAGACGAAGTTTAAATATAACAACCCTGCATTTAAAGGTATATATAATAAAAAATTACTTTGGAAATATAAACAATTATTGCTCACAAATTGTTATATATATGACGTGATGGTTCAAACAGCATTGTGTAAATCATCACATGAAATTTACAATATCAAATGTTCAAAGTGTGATCTCCAATTATTGATCAAGTGGCAGAGCAAAGGTCTTAACTGGAAGCCACGGATCCAAGCGCATTTGTGGATATCAACCGCATTTCTGTTGGGATAGACACAATAAGAACAGACAGTATGCTTGGTTTATTCACCCTCACTCTGTATTTAACAAAATCTCTTTGAAGAAAATCATATTGCTTATAAAGAGCGAAAAAATCTCATAGCCTAGCCAATAAAGAGGTGAATCTATGCTGACAATGTATAACTCTCTGTAATAAACTGCGATAACGAAGTCAAATAAAGTTACACAGGGGCCAATTCGTACGGGTTATTAACACCACTATTTCTTTGTGAAAAAAAATCATCATTTTTAATTATCAAAAACTGTTAAAAATATTATTATCAGTTTCTGTTAAAAATTTCCTGTAGCAATAAAACTCACAAGTTGGCAGGTGTGAAATTATTATTTTTATAATTATTTTTTAGCTTCCAAGTATAAAAATCCAACGCCTTCTTAATAAGCCCTTAAATTTTGGTGACTTTAACTTCAAAGTACAAAGAAGTATACATTCATATTTTTGGAGTGTTTTTTTCCTTCCTTTTCTTTTCTTTCTTTCTTTCTTCTTCTTCTTCATCATTTTTTTTTTTTTTTTTTTTTTTTTTACAATCTGTATCAATGCTGCCAGATTGCGCGACTTTTTTATTTAATAGCCACCAATAATTTTGAGAAGTGATGTTTAATATACATAATAGACGATTAATCGTCGATTATGCACATTAAATATCACTTCTTAAAATTATTGGTGACTGCTGAATAAAAAAGTCGCGAAGTCTGGCAACACTGATCTGTATATATAATTTTATGCAAAAAGGAAAAAATAAAAAAATAAAATAAAATAAAATAAACCTTCATTAATCAAGACACATTTTATAATTCTGATTTTATACACCGAGAGAATTTCACACTTAATTCTATGACATCAAACATCACAGATTTGTATATCTTCTTCAAATGCATTGTTTCGGGATCTTAATAGTTTGCTTGAAAGTAACTTGATGTAATTTTGTAGCGGGGTTTGCGGAACACTGTCATCTTTTACCCTTAAATTTTTCCTTAAGTTGATTATCGAGCAGATATATTAGTTAGTATATTTATATTTAATGCACATATAAAATTTTGCGTTTTTTATTATATAATTAAAAAATAATAATAAAGAAAAATAAATAAATATTTCTAAAATCTTTTTCATTAAAGTAGTTTTCAATATTATTATTGTCATTACTTTCTTACTAAAAGTAAAGTAAACGTCATTTTATTTTTATTATATTGGCTAATGCTCAGGAAGAACTCAAAGGATGTTAAAGAATAAATAAATACATTAACAAAAACAAAAACAAAAAAAAAAATAATAATAATAATTTAATAGATAACAAAAAAAAAAAAAAAAAAAAAAAAAATTACAAATTACAAATTATACAGGGTTGAAAATGATAAGTGTAACTTTCTTATAAGTCAACTGATAATCTGAATTTGTACCTAATTAAAAGCAGAACTGCCAACATTTTAATTTATTCCAGAGCATTTTTAAACCCGCTTTTAAGTCGCACCACTTTGTTCATAAGACAATTTTCTCCAATTTATAACTAAGATAAACTGAGAAATAATTGCTCTTAAAAAAAAAAAAAAAAAAAGAAAAGAAAAAAAGTATTAAATAAAAACGGAGCTAAAAATGTTCTAGAATAAATTTAAATGTTGGCAACTCTGCAAATACATTTCAGACAAATTGGAGTGAAAGGCTGATTTTTATACCAACTATGTGAAAAATACCAGAGCCAGGAATCGAACCCAGGCCCTCCGCTTAACACGCGGATAAGGTTATGATTCGATCCAAAAATTGGCACCGCAGATTTTTGTATCACTAAAAATACCCTGATTCATATTAAAATTATAGGCAAAATAGTCTGGCAAATATATTAGAATTTTTTGCAGCTGTTAAACAGAATATTACCTCAAATTCTTTATCTTCTTCTTCTTCCAATGTTGCATTGACATTGTCGATTGCAATGAGACCTTCAACAGGCTCCATGAGATACAAGAATAAGAAAACAGGGTCAGTCGTTTTCTGAACGTGATTATAGGCTGATACTGTAAAATTGTAGTAGCCAGGCTATATTCAAATAGAAGAAGAATGTTATTAAATGACATTTTTATTTAATCACTGTAAAGAAACAAAATTTAATGTAATGTACTCTAAACTGCGAGGTTGAATGGAGGTACATGATTTAGGATAAAATTTTTATAATACATAACTATTCTAAATATCTAAATGACGATTTTTAAAACATGAAAATGCTAACGGGTAAAACAAATTTTTTAAACTGTCAGATTGCATCAATCCATTGCCGATCTTAACGCTTTAAAGCGCTAGAAATATAAATAGTCGCTGTCCTGCTAAACGATCTAAAACGCTTGGGGTGCATTCTCGGTAAATCTATTTAAATATTGTTACCAGAAAATTTTAAGGGATTTTTTTCGTGTGTATTGGGGGGGTGGGGTGGGGAGATTTTTTGCGGCCGTTTAATTGTTGACATTTTTATCCGAAAAGAGAGCATACTTCTTGTGTGTGCTATAGGTACTTAGATATTTAACAACTTGTATGAGGGACACTTATATTTAAAGAGTTTTTATACAGAGCTGCCAATATTTTAATTTATTCTGGAGTATTTTTAGCCCCGCCTTTAATCCATAGCACTTTTTTTTCTTTAAGAGTAAATTTTTTGTAATTTATCCTTGTTATTCAGTTGAGAAAAATATTCTAAAAATAAAGTGTTGCGAAATAAAGGCGAGGATAAAAATACTCCAGACTAAATAAAAATTTTGGCATCTATGTTTATGCATCTGCACAATTCCAATCATCTTCTCGCTACCACAATAATTCATTGTATGCGATAATTATGTAGATAATTTTTTATCTTATTTATCAGATGTATTGTACATTTATTTGTATTATACCGGCATTTTATGTATTTATTATTACCCTGATTATAATATATCATACTTGCCAACATATTAATTAATATTCCGTAGTATTGTTAGCCCCGCCTTCTTTTTCACACCAGTATCTTTTTAGAGTATTTTTCGTCACATTTAATCGTAACTGCATTTGGTAAATATTACTCTAAAACTTGACTGGTGTGAAAATAAAAGCGAGGCTAACAATACTACGGAATATGAATTAGTATGTGGGCAAGTATGAATATATACTTCGGTACGGAAATTATTGTTAGTTAAAAAGGATGGAGTTTTGTTTTAAAAGCGCGGAAACACCCATATGCAAGTGTTAAAATTAAATGTGCTTAAAAAAGAGTTATTTCAATGTGAATGCCATTTTTCATTTTTTTTTTCTCTTTTAATGAAAATTTCATGCTTGTAAAAATTGCAGCTATTTTGATTAAAACGTGCGACAAAAAAAAAAAAAAAAAAAAAAAAAAGTGGAATTGGTAAAGGAATAAACCCCATTTTCTACAAATTCATAAATTTTAACAATCTATATTAAACGCTCTATTAAAAAAAAAAAAAAAAAATCTAAATGTTTTAAAACGTGAGATGTCTAATATTTTATTTCCTAAAACTTTTTATACGTGTGCGATGTACTACTTATACAGCAACTTAATTACACCTCCTGCAGAACTCATTCATAATACTTATTAACTTTATTTATTAACTTTATTAATATGTATAACTGAAGAATGTAACTTGTTTTTGTAATTATGTTAGATATATTGTAAACAGAACAGTAAATCATGCTTGATTTCAAATATACGTATACTTTTTTAATTTATTTATTTGTGCCCATCCTGAACGACAGTTTATTTTGCAATATTTCTTTTATATAAGACATCTATAAATAAAAAATACGTATCTTTAAAATAAAATTATTTAGACATTTACGAAATTTGAATTAGTAATTTTTACTCGAAATAATCTTTTGTAGAAATATGTTATATATTCTTAATCTAAAAAATAAAAAAAAATATAAAAAAAATAAAAACCTTAAACTAAAAAAAATTATTATCGAGCAATTTTGAGAATGTGCTGAGAAATTCTTTAACCCTTTGCGGCGCAAGGTAATTGGAATTATTTAAATTACACTGCATCTGGAATTCACGAACAAAATTAAGAGAAAAGAAATTAATGATCTTGTGTGCTATGTTATAAAAGTAAAATTTTGCTAAAAATTTACTATTTGCTAAAAATTTATTACTAGGTGATGTTATAAAAGTAAAATTTTGTTAAAAAATTTCCATAAATTTATCAATTGAGGTTAATTTAGTAGCTTGTCTTAATTCTGCATATTTTTTAACCCTTTCAGGGGGGGGGGGTGATGCCACTACAGGATCACCTAATTTTAATTTTCAACTGCAAAAACACATCCCGGACAAGCTACTAAATTAACCTCAATTGATAAATTTATTGAAATATCTCATAACAGTATACATTTTCAATTTTACAATCATATTCATATTTATACTTAGTGTTTAATTAATTAATTATTTATATTATGTTTTTTAATTTGTATTTTTTTTTTTTCAAGAATGGTATGGGTAAAGTAAACTTAAGTTTAAACAGTAAATATACTATATGAAACAACGTAAGTATCGAAATATAGTAATAGAAATTTAAATACATTTAACATTCAATTGAAGCACAAGCAAATTTTGCACTCACTTCACTAAACATTGATGTGTAACTTGAGTCGGAACTATTCATTATTGTTGTACCATTCGCCATCTGAACAATATAAAGTTCAACTTCGCCTGAAAAACAAACATTAAAATTTATTTATTTTAAAAATATATTTCAGTACATTCATTCTTTAAATGCATTGGAATGAAAATTAGGAAAGTATAATAAAAATTAATTAGATAGATTTTCCTGTACATTGATTTTTATTAATCGATGTAAAATATTTATATAAAAAACATTATTCATTTACTTTAAAAACCAATATATTTTCATAGTTGCCACGTTTTTTAATTTATTCCGGAATGTTGTTAGTCCCGCCCCTTTTTTGCACCGAAAAATTTTAAGAGTAATTTCCTTAATATTTAACCGTAATTATATATTGAAGAAAATCTTTGTATAAAGATTACGGTGTGAAAAAAAAGGCGGAGCTAAGAACATTCCGGAATAAATTAAAAAACTTGGCAGCTATGTATTTTTATACGTAAATGAAAATAAAAACAACTTGTAATCACATATGCATACTTGCCAACATTTCATTAATAACCGCACAATTGTTAACGGCCCCTGAAAAAACGCCCCTTTCTCACACCACTATATATTTAGAGTTTTTCCATAGCCTCCTAAACAAGATGCCGTCCGCGTGGCTCAGAAACTTGGCAACAGTTGAAGCTGTAAACAGCACCACCTGGTACAGAATGTGCACTTTTTTATTCAAATGTCACCAGTAATTTTAAAAAATGATATATAATCGACGTTTCTTCGATTCTGTTCGCCTTTCATGTATATCAAATCCCACTTTCAAAAATTTTTGGTAGCTGTTGAATAAAAAAGTAGTGCAATCTGGAAGGTTTATAGTTAAGGAGGCTATGGTTATTCTCTCCAAATGTTGTTTGTTACGATTAAATAACACTAAAATTACTCTAAAAAATTATTGGTGTGAAAAAAAGGCGGGTACTAACAATTGTAAGGCTCATAATGAGATGGTTGGCAAGTATGCGTATGTACTGCGTACGGAAAAAACTGATTAATTAATGAGTTAGAAAGAAAACTCTCTTCTATTAAATTAAAAACTTAACCGCAGAAATTTATTTTGGACAAAATTTATACAAATTTTCTAAAAATGCATGTTTCTATTTCAAATTTATATATAAATGTTATTCAGAGTAAATTTCCGGTGTCATTTGTTTAAAATAATATTACGTAATTTTTTTTGTCAAACTGGTTTACATAAAAGTACTTGAAATTATTTATGTAGAATTACACTAAAACCGAAACGACGTTAAAAAAAATCGGTTTTACGTTTGTTTTAACGATTAATTTTATTTAAATTAATTACTAACAAGCATTTATTTGCAAGTATATTTTTTTTTTTGCATTAGTATAATTTTTACTGTGATATGATATAATAAAAATATATAGAAAAGATTGATAATCTCGATTAATTATTTTTAATTAAAAAACTGGTGTAAAATCATAGTTGCCAACTTCCCCCTTTTTGGCTGGCAGAAAAATTTAATAGAAAATTTTATTTTATCTAATCGGTGAAAACTGTTTCAAATATAGAAAAAACGTCCATTAAAATTTAGAGTTGCCATCATTTTAATTTATTTCGGAGCATTTAGGACCGCCTTTATTTTATACCACTTTTATTTCTTGAGTAAACTTTTATTTTTTTATCATAGTTATATATTAGAGAAAAACATTCTATAAATAAAATGGTGCAGGAATGAAGTCGGGGCTCAAAATGCTCCGGAATAAATTAAAATTTTAGCGACTATGAAAGTTTGTCGGTAGCTAAAGAGCTTAAAAGTTGTCAATTATGAAAATTTACAGACTGTGGAAAAAGTTTCAGTAAAATTACAAAATTTCTTTGCAGTGAAATGAATTAAATGAAAAATGGTAATAATAACTATAAAAATGATAGCTTTTTTTAATTGGATACCATTACACGATCAGTGTGAAATTGGTCATAATTTACCTGTTGCAACACTCATGTGCATGGTGACATTTCTCTCAACAGGAAACTTATTTTTCTCTGGACCATGTCCAGCTATTTGATCATGATTTCCAAGGACAGGACTGTATAAAACATTCACTGCCAGATCTCTTATACGTACAGCAGTTTCAACCTGAAATATAAGGATCACTTAATTATTTTTAAATGTGCACAATTTTATTTTAAGTCAAATTTATGGAATAATAATAATTATTATAATATGATTACATGTATCGAAACCAATCCATACTTGCCAACCATCTCATTAATAATTGGAAGATTCTTAGTACCCGCCTATTTAATTTTATTTTTTTCACACCAGTCATTTTTTAGTGTAATTTTTTGCTTATTTAACCCTTTTTACCCTAAATGATTTTATTTTTGGAAAAATAGTTTGAAACTTTTTTGTTATATTTATTAAATGCATGAGAATCATCTCATATTAACACTTTCGAGACGATTTTGAATTCGATTTTGAATTTTTGACAGTAAGGTGCGCTTGTGGGCGTTATTATCCCATGTTACAATATTTCAGAACAAAATTTTCTGTATTCACATTTATATTAGAAATGGATATACACTATAATTATATTCTTTCCAATCAAAGTATTTGTATCCATAGTATATTGCATTGTAAAAACGTGAATATTAGTTATATATTTAAGAAATAAATAGCATACAAATGGCAAAAGGAACGCCCACTGGTGGAGCTACAGATTTTCAAATGACGTGAATCTATGTCGTGAAAGTGTTAAATTTAACTTAAACAAGAGCTGAAATATAGAGAAAGCTTAAACTATTGGGACTAAAGCTTAAACTATAGTCCCAATGAAATCCTGTTGTAAATTTAGGCTATATAGAGGAATTTTTTTTCATGGGACTTTAAAGTCCCGTTGGGATATAAAGGGTTAATCAGAATTACATTTTGAGATAATTAATTATTCTAAAAATAAAGTGGTGTGAAAAAAGGGGCGTGGGCTAAAAATTTTCGGATTCATAATTAGGATGTTGACGGGTATGCTTATGATATATTTGCATACAAATGCAGATTAGCGATGCCAAATAATTGAAGATATTCTTCAACTTTAATACCAGAATTTGTCAATAGAATTTTATAGAGTAGAATTATCTGCGATTTAATATGGGCGTGTACTAAATTGAAAAAACGGCGTGTACTAAGAATCTTCGGATTCATAATTAGGATGTTGGTACGTATGATAACTCCTAATGTTAATTTAAAAAATTCCATTTTTTGATATTATAAGATTCTTACTTTCCGTTTTTTATAAATATATTTACGTAGGCACCAAGTATTGTCAACTGAAAATACTTTCTATACCATTGTTTAATATTAGCCATCTTCTAATTATTTAATCGCAAATATTTATTACCAATGAATACTACTAAAAAATTTTGGTATGAAGGTTATAGACAATCCGTAATAACTCTGCACATCTGTATCTGTTCAAAATTAAATAAATGGGAAATAAAATGAATAGGAAAAAAAAGAGTAAACTTTTTTGAAACAAAAATTCAAAACTCTAACTTTACCTCAGTTAGCAATGTATAAGAAGTAACTATGTTAGATATCCGAATGTTGACCAAATATACTCCAGGTTTTCTATATTTATGTTCGAACGATTCTTGTATTCCCTCTCCCTCTTTTGGTATATTCCATTTCCAGGTCTTTTTGTCCCCAAAAGTAAACACTGCCGTTGCATTTGTTGGCAGAAGTTCAGATGCTGGATAGGTCAGTTCAAATATAATAGAACCTATGAAAATAACAAGCATTCTACATTAGTCCTAAAAATATAGTACATATGTAGGTAGAAATTAATATTTTTATCTACTAATATTACAAAAATAAAACAATGTTGTTGAATTATTGTTGATAATTTACTGAAATCTTCTAGCTATATTATCAATTACGAAAGAGGATTTTTATTTTTTAAAGAGTAGTAGAAACAAAAAGGAGTTGGCTTATAAAAAAGTGTTAATTTTCTTTTTTTTTTTTTTTCATTTTGAAAATGGAAAATCGTAATAAATCTCAGAGATTTTCCACGTTACTCAACGTTATATGTTTTTTATGCACGATGAATCTTTCACCGAGTCGTGTTCATTGAAATTATTTTACTACGTGTCTGAGTCGAGTTTAGTTTTTAAAGAATTGCGTCAGATACAGAGCACATTTAAAGTAATATATTATAATAAGCAGATATTTTTTGCAGAGCTGCCAACATTTTTAACTTTAAAATCAAAATTAACACCAGTATTTTTAAATGGAATATGTTATATATATTTTCAACGATTCATATTACCGAAAATAGCCATAAACTTTTTCCGGTTTGAAGTCTCCCTTGAAAAACGGCAGACTTGGCACCTATGTTTTTTGTAATAAATATAGCTGACTAACTGATAATAATATGCATGAACATGAAAATATATACTTATATCCAAATTAATGAAGTACAATCAACTTTATTAAAGGGCACATTCAAATAGCGAACTTATCCATTTAATGTACACTTTTTGAATCTTTAGTGTTAATTCCTTCTGTTCTCCAGTTCTTTCGAATGTAAAAAACGAACAAACTCCACCTGAGAATCAATTCGTTTAGTTATAAAAATAAGGTAAACAACAGCGTCTAGATCGCCAAATATAAGTAATAGGAAAACAGACAGCTGTTTCGGTAGCATCTGGCGTACCGTACTTCAGTGAGTTTTTATAATCTCACACCAAGTCTTCCATTAAAATTCGTTTCATTGTCAATCTTTCAATATAACATGCAAATTTTGTTTTTTAGACATTTTGTATTTTTTATTTGTTTTTAATTCGAGACGATTTTTTAAATTTCATTTCTTTTTTTTGGTGAGGGAGAGGAGGGGGAGGGCGGTGTTAGAGTATAAACAAATCGGGTTCGAGTCGTCAACAGTTCCTTCTGCTGGTGCGATTCGATTTTCTGGTCGAGGTAAATTGCTTTATAGGTTTCCGAATTTATTTCAAATTTAGCTTTAGGGCTCAGGTTCGCTTTTATTCTAACTGTGGTTTTACTCTCCTTTGCTGGTTTCTAATGCTAGGTTTCTAGATTGTGGTACTTGTACGTTCATTAAATCACCATTAATACGTTTATCTTGAAGAAAAAAAATAATAATCTCCCAAAATACATTGTAATTTTAAAACTTAATTTTACTTTAGAAAATTAAATTTGGCTTTTTTTTTTTTTTTTTCTAATACAGATCCTTTGTTGTAATATTCATCAAAGTAACTGTCATAAAAATTGATACTAATTAATATATATATTTAATTAATCATAATGATAATTTCCGTATTTTTTTCGTTTGGAAATTAATTTGAAATAGGAAGCCAGATGTACATTTAAATCCATGATTTCTAATGAATATTTAAATAAGTACATTTCGAATTAGCTAAAACAAGTGTTATCTTTTTATTCAATACTGATTAAAAAGAAAAATTTGATAAATGAAATGTATTCACGTTGGAATTCTCCCCTGCTTTTCTAGCTTAACTACCTGCAAGTCAAGCACTTGACGGTGCAGAAAAGATTAAAGAGAACCAGACACTGCTATGTGTTATCCCACTCTTCTCTTGTGTAGAGAGTCGTGAAGAGAAAAATTCCATCTCCAAATACTGATCACACTCTGTAACATTTTGTGTTAGATAAGGAATTTATCTTCATCAACCACTCCGATGTGGGACTAAAGCAACTAAAAGAACTGAACATATTAACAGAGAGCTGAAATTTTTGGTTTTGAAAATAATTATTCTGTTACTTTATGGTACATTTTACAATGGTTGTTTTTTAAATTATGTGTTATCAATATTGCATAGAACATGGTTTTAAGAATATTTATCTTTATTTTATCGGGTTGTCATTTGATTTATTTTGAATACATATTAAAATTTTTACATACTTGGAAGTATCTGTGGTGAATTCGTAGTAACACCATATATTGGTAGAACAGGCCTCTGAGCTTTCAAAATGTGTGATTGTGTGAAATTTGCATGAGGGTTAGATGCTCGAACTTTGATGACGTATACACCAGGTTGAGGGTATTTGTAAGTCTTTTCGTATTTTCCACCTTTTTTCACCTCTGTAAAAAGAAATGACAAATTGTATTTGGAAACATCAAATTATTAACTTGAAAACGAAGTATATTAATAGAAATTATAAAACGAAAAATATTTCAAGGAAGGAATTACGAAAATATTTAGATTTTGCACAAAAATATTCGCAGTTGTTGTAGCAAAACGCATAGAATACACATATATATATATATATATATATATATATATAATAAGCCGAGTGATATTTGTCATCATTCTTAAATTATTAATCAAATTATTTATTCAAAAATGTGGCTTCCACTTAAAACTAAACTCAAAATTTTATAAAGTACTTAAACGTTAATGTCAAATAGGCTGACCTCTTTTTTACTAAAATATCACATCATGATATTACAGAAGTGTTAAACGTTACTTTAAGGAATTAGTTAGCATAGCTAGTATCTATCCAACATTGGTAACTATGGAGCTTATCATCAGAATCTCGCATTTTTATATTTATACTATTCTGAAAATTTTATGAGGAAAAGATGTAAAAACTTTCCGACAATTCCAGATTTTGTTGATATAATGTGTTGCGTATTTTTTCGATAATATACTTGATGATTTATTTCAATAATTACACTAATATCCAATACCGTAATTTCCTTTGTATAAGATGATATTTAAATGTAACCGTATTACACCAGAAAATTTATTACTAAAATTTAACTTTTTCTATTTTCTGTTTAGTGTGTACGTCATTGTCTAACTTCATTATTACTTTTGTTAGCCCGCTTTTGGCACACATTTCCTTTTCGAACCGTTTCACACCAGAAAATTTATTAATAAAATTTTGCAGATTAATACTTGGTATAATTGTGCATTTTTTTTATGAGCTTCACATTTTTTTATTTTCTATTTATAATCGCATTTTTTTTAACTTGCTTATTTTTGTTATTTCTTTTGTTATTCCCTTTTTTAGCAGACATTTCCATTCTTGATTTCCTTACCCAACTACTCTTCTCATGAAAATATGTAGAGGAAGAAGATGTATGCCATTATCCACTGGTGCTTCCACGTTCTAGAACTGAAAAAATATGTTTGTTAAACAACTGTTTTAGTGAGAAATGGATGTATCTAACCAGCAGTTCTCCAGTAACACACTTTAACTTAATAAAATTAAAAACTTGTTAAAAATACATTTATTAAAAAGATAAAAGATTTCCAAAGCTTTTCGCCTCAGATAAAATAAGGCATCATCAGGGAATTAGTTTTACACACTACAGAGCAGTTATATATACTTTTGTACCATATGGTCAACAGTTAAGTCCTTACAAAAAATAAATTCAACTGGAAGTTATACATAGAGGCTGGAACTATTACAGGGTAATAAGGTGCTACACTTGGAGGCTGGAGCTATTGCAGGATGAGGGGGTGCTACACTTGGAGGTTGGAACTATTGTAGGAAGGAGAGGTGCCACACTTGGAGGCTGGAACTATTGTAGGATAGTTCCAGCCTCCCAGTGTAGCACCCCCTCATCCTGCAATAGCTCCAGCCTCCAAGTGTAGCACCTCCTTACCCTGTAATAGTTCCAGCCTCTATGTATAACTTCCAGTTGAATTTATTTTTTGTAAGGACTTAACTGTTGACCATATGGTACAAAAGTATATATAACTGCTCTGTAGTGTGTAAAACTAATTCTCTGATGATGTCATGTTTTATCTAAGGCGAAAAGCTTTGAAAGTACTTTATCTTTTTAATAAATGTATTTTTAAAGTATTTTTAAAGTGTTTTTAATTTTATTACAATAATGACACGTGTTTACAGTTTAACTCTTGAGTTTATTTATACTTTAATTTAGTTTAATTTAATTTACATTTTTTAATGTAACAAACTACGGGAGAGGAATAAAATTGCTTCAAACAGATGTACTGTGGTGAGCGGCCCCCTTTCGTCTAAAAAACCAGCAGCTTATACTCCGAAAAAGAAATTACGGCAATAAGCAAAAAAATACCAGATAAGGAGGAAATTAAAGAGGAAAGGAAGAAAGATATAATGAAAATGAAAATAAAAAGCTATACAATAAAAATATAAGAAAAGAAAATAAAGAATTATAAAAAAAATATATATATATATTAGATTTTTTCAAGATATTCATAAGTATGTTAATATTACATCAAAGATGGTATGGCTGAACCAAAGCTGTATTAGAGTTATCTATTCAAATTTCTATATCTAAGGTTATATTAGAGATACATAAAATTGTTCAGTTTGTTTTATTCCAACAGGATTAAAGTAAGCTCATTTTTTGTTAATCATAAAATTTATTCGTAGAAACAGAAAGTACAGTTTCTCCTTACTTTCTGTTTCTACGCACATAATGAGAAAGTAATACACAATGAAATGCATTACTTTCAACATGCATTTCTCATTAATAAGATGGGTACATACCGCGAAAGTAAACCCGATTCCTACGTAGCGTGATTCTACTATTTTGGAACAATCGTAGAATAATCCATGATCAGAATTGGCAGTTTATTGCGACCTGTTATTATATTTGTTAAAACAGTTTATTGCGACACTGTCGTCGGGGTATTTTTCTATTTTTATTTAAAAGCCCAGGATTTAGGCGTACCTTTAAAACAATGCATTGTTTTACGAAAAGATTTTGCTTATTCGTGCTTAACCACTCAACTGTCATTGCATATTATTCGCAAGTGACATTTACTGCATCGATTGCAGAGTATAAGATCCGGGAATTCAAGCAACTTACTAGCCAGTGATGAATATAATATTTTCGGATGCGGTGAGTGAAATTTTAAGTATCGGAAAAATATACTAAAATCTTTCATAAATTTTTACCACATTCGTTGCTTCTGATATATTCCAAATGCGGCGATGCTTTCAGAACTGTTAGATGGAAAGTGCCAGGTTCGAACCCAGACTGCGCTCGTCGGCGTAGCCGTTCGCAACTTTCAGTGGTTTTCTCTGAAACTTGTGTTAATACAGTTAGAAACCATTAGAAAAACCCTCCATGAGTAGCACTTCCTCTTATCCTAGAACCCTTGTGTGTTCAATCAGTCTTAACATTAATACTACCCAAATGCGTAAAAGTAATATGATACTAAATTTGTTTCTTTAATAAGCATTAAAGTTTTAAAAGTATTTTTTTTTATGAATTTTTAACACGGCAGCGTGTTTTGTGGATAATTTTAAACCTTTTATACCAGTTTAATAATTCAAATAAAATGTACGATTTAAAAAAAAAAAAAAAAAAAAATTCTCAAATATATTTTTCTTCTCTAGATTACTGTAATTGTATTTTTCTTGGCAAATGCAAATAAATAGCTGCCAATATTTTAATTTATTCAGGAGTAATTTTAGCCCCGCCTCTAATTCGTACCACTTATTTTTTAAAAGTAATTTTTTCTTATTTTATCGAAGTTATGTATTGAAGAAAATTTTTCTATAAATAAAGTGGTACGAAATAAAGGCGGGGCTAAAAGTACTCCGGAATAAATTAAAATATTGGCAGCTATGCAAGTATTACTTTTATTATAAGGTACTCTTATTTACTACGATAGTAAACCCGGTCCAACTTATTTCAGTCGCAGATAAATTTAGATTTCCTAAATTGGAACAGAAAATTTTGCTACTGATCACATCACGTACACATGTTTGTTTACCTAAGTTTTCAGACTTATATTGCTGGCTACGAAGAAAACGTTCCTGGCTAGTTAGACTTTCAATGAATTTCCCACCCATATAAAAAATTTTAATGATTTAAACACAGGTACGTAAAATCATTTTCTTAAATAATATAACGTTTTACTGAAATGGCTAAAGGATCCCATTTTAAACGCTTTACTATTAAAAATAAAGAACAAACCGAAATTTATTTGTTAACAGGTCGCATAAATTACCATTTCTAATAATGCCGTGATTTTGATTATAATCATTATTATGTATATTGCAATGTATGTGATGTATGATTATGTGTATATGTGAATTATAATTATGCACAGTTAAAAATTTCAACAGAAAACTCTGTGTAATCTATTATCTTCAGTCTTACGTAAAATTACAGAGAAAAATAAACGGAGATGTTAAAAAACTTATACCATACATTCGTGTTAATGGCTAATATTTATTTAATTAATTATTGGTGAGATATTTGTGACTTATAATGTTTTTTCTAAAGTAGAAACAGTCATTTTTAATTTTAATTAAAAATTTAAATAATAAAATTAGGTAAAAATACAGAATAAAGAGTGAGAAACTCGATTAGTCACATTTACCTAAAAATTACTGTAAGTTTACAGAGACTCTGGATAAAGACTTACATTAAATTTACAGAAATTTTTAACAGTGTGTATTAAGTCTATCGGAATGCATTGTCCTTTTGAATTAATATAGTGACACTGGAAATTCATTCTGGATAATATTTAAAATATTCGTTGGTAACTTTAATATGATAGTTGGTAAAGTACCATATAAATATTGTTAAACAAAAATTTCAGGGGTCATTTTATTACTTCAAAAGGATAGAACTCTCCAGCAGACCTAATATATGTGATTATAAATTTTGGTTACATTTTCTACCTCCCGTCAAACTTTTCACATGACTATTGAATCACCCTGTATACATTTAGATAAAAATGTGGAGTTAATCTCTGCTTGAATGATAAGTTATCAAACGAGGATAACGTGTGTTATTAGCAGAGCACCAAAGCTCCAGACGGTAGACATCTGATCAGCATATATTCACTCTCTTAAATCCTGATTTGGCCACTTTCCACTATTGTGGAAATTAATTCGACCTTTGCATGTAAAATTCAAGATGATTCCTAGCTCTAGGTATTAAATTGGAAGAAAATTATAGAACATAGCTAATAATAATAATCATATAGGTAAGCTTAATCCGAAATGACAATTTAAGTGACCAGATCAGAGTACTTTTATAACACACGAGATTTAAAAATTGCAACAATTTACAAATTTCGGATGTATTTTTTCAACATTAATAAATAAGGAATTAAAAAAAATATATTATTCTTAAGTAATTTATTTTCCACAATTTTTCAAACTTTAGAAAAATGCCTTCATAATAAAGGTTATTCCCCAGATAATTGGATCATTTGTTCACCTTACAATTTACTCGACCTGTTAGCATATTGTAATCGGGATATTTTCCTATATTGAACAGTAATCCCCCCCCTCCCGTTTGTCATTGTTTTAAAACATACTTGCAGAGCTGCCAACCTAATCCGGCAAATTGTTAGTACCGCCCCTTTTCCTACACCACTTAATTTTTAGAGTAATTCTCTTCAAATGTAGTTACGATGAATTAAGAAAACAAATACTCTAAAAATTAAATGGTGTAGAAAAAGGGGCGGTACTAACAATTTGCCGGATTAGGTTGGCTGCTCTGTATTTGCCAGCATCCTAACTAATATTCCGTAGTATCATAAGCCACTCCTTAGAGTACTTTTCTTCTTATTTGATCGTAATTGCATTTGGAGAATATTACTCTACAAATATACTGGTGTGAGAAAAAGGGCGGGACTAGCAACACTACGGAATATTAATGAGGGTGTTGGTAAGTATGTTTTAAAACAATGCAGTAACACGATAATCTATAAAAGGATTTTGCATATATTCGTGTTTGACCCCCCTTTTGTGTCATTGCCGTATATATACGCCAGTGAAAATGATCTCATCGAGTGGTGAGAATAAAATTTAAATGATTTAAACACGAACGTATAAAATCCTTTTGTTAAACAATGTAACAATATTTTTTTTTTTTTTCAAACAGTGTAACTTTTCAGAGATGTGCTCTTTAAATTAAGAAAATGCTTCCAGGACAATGTGTAAATAGGTTGCATAAATTGTCATTTTTGACCATGTATTTTTAATATGTTTATGATTTCTCCGAATGAATTATTAAATATTTAAAACAAAAGGATAAATTAAATAAATTTCTAAAGCAATTTAATTTTGCTAAAATGTTTTGTTTTTTATAATAAGATTTTTTCTAACAATTTCACATCCCAGCTAAAACAAAATCTGCAGAAAAACTACGAAAAAGCTAGAAAACTGCACGAAACTCTAGATAATCTGAAGGTAATTGGGAAAATAAACAGTTTTATGTAAATATATATATATATATATATCTGCACATTTTTTGCTTCCAAACTGCAATTATTCTGCAGATTTAAATACAAACTACAGTTTTTTATTTATTTTTATTTTTTTATTTTATTTATTTTATTTTTTTTGCTTTTGGAAGATTCTTGTTTCAATTACCTTCGAATTATTTACAGAATTTTTTAGCTGGGATAGCATGACGGAACATGAAAAGAATTTCGGTAAAATATATCCATGTAAGATGTATTGCAAACATGCAATATAAAATATGAAGCTACAAAAATGTGCCTGAAAATGCATTTTGTTGAAAAGCACGATTTTGTCAAAAACGTTTTCAAATTCCTTTAAAATATAGAAACTAACATACAAAGAGCTTAATAAAAGAAATTTTTACGCTGAAAAATAATGGAAATATAGATAAAAAATTATGTGTTAAACAAAAACGTGAACCCATCTGAAAATGAAACATGTAAAATGAAAAATTTTACCTCTCAAAAATTCTTTTTTAGTTCGTCCGTCTCCAAAATCCCACAGCACATCAACAAATGTGCCACCACTAATTTTTATTTCAATAGTAACGGTTTCTGTCGTTGAAGCATCGGGCGGGTTCACACTTAGTTTCAAACCAGACAACGGCCTCTGGGAATCCACTTCTTGCTTACGAGTAATAGGTGTTGTTGAAAATTTGTTATGAAGTTTCATTATCACATCATGCATGCCTTAAAAATAAAGAAAGAAAAGAAATTACGCATAATAATCATGCATTGTTAAATAGATGATAACTTGACATTTATAACAGTCAATAAATAATTATTTATAGATAAAAAAAAAAAAAAAAAAAAAAACAGTGGTACATTTTTCAATTTGACTGGAAACAGACCAATTAGTTGTCAGATTATTTTAACCTCTTGCCGGTCATAACGCTCTAAACTGTGTTGCAAAATTTACGGACATTTTTATTCAACTACCACCAACAATTTTGAGGAGTGATATTAGATATACATAATGGATGAATGACCCTTGAAGTGATTAGGCAATCGTTACATTTAAAATTTAGTGGTGGATGTTGAATGAAAGAGTCTCTAAATTTAGCAACACTGATCAGAGGAATAAAAATTAATTGGACCGGCAAAGGTTTAATCAAATCGAATATACACAAGGCGTTCAAAAGGTAAGTTACATTTGTATCTCATTGATGGCAGCATACGCGACTAGATCGAAGTTTTCACAGGCGATAACTGATTTCCATGGCTTCCAATGGTAGTAATTTCATTCAGCAAGCTGCAACTACACAGTATACAACTATACAGTGTATCCACTTCTATTAAGCGCGAAAGCTATTTTTTAAGCATGGGATTTCACATAGACTGTAGTAGCTCCTAAGGATGACGCTAGAACTACAGATGTTACCGGAGTTTTAGGATGTTATACGGCTGGAAATTGATTTTTTAGAGACAGCAAATCAAGAGTTTATTGTTATTCATTATTTTGATGAAATAAAAGCAATATAGCTGTAAAAATTACTGATAAAAATAATAAAAATTGGCAACATGTTCATTAGTGGTTTCATGCGCGAAGGAAGCAGGGTTGCCAAATTTTGCTTTTTTTTTATTCAATAGTCACCAATAATTTTTATTTGTAACGTTTGACTAATCACTTCGAAGATTAATAGTGTAAGATTATGTATATCAAACGTCACTTCTCAAAATTATTGGTGACTATTGAATGAAAAAAGGCCAAATTTGGCAACCCTGGAGGGAAGTAGTGAGCGAGGTTGTCACTCTGTATATCTGTAAACTCTGTAGTATAATCAATGCTTCGTAGCGCGAAAAAAAAAAATGGCTCATGATCAGGGAAATTACTCCACTGTTGAAGTATACAGAACAGAACGTTTTTTACGGTCAAAACGTTTCCCGAGTACAGAGATTCCTCTAAAAATGTCGGTAATGAATGAGCCACAATACAATGTCATTTACAGCTATTGTCAAATGATGCTAGTAGTTCGAAGATTGCCGCATAGATTTAAACGATGGGGAGCAACTTTCTGTCATCACAGTCCCAAACGATTAGTGCAGCGTTCCGATAAATTTCAACAGCGACTGAAAGATTATATATAGAAATAGTGTGGTCATACTGTGTAGTTGCGGAAACTGAATAAAGTGTTTTGACGTACAGTCATGCATTCATAATCCAAAATCCATGGGAAATAGACGTTGCTAGATTACTGGTTTTTCCAGATTATAGGTGTTCCGAAAATTTATTAATATCGTCGATCAACCACATAATCCAAAGGAATTAAATAATAATAATAATAATAATAATAATAATAAGTAGTTTTAAAAATGTATACTACCCTAATATATGTCCTAAAAAACGTAAATAATTAAAAGAACGCTTAAAATAAGCACAGGAAACACCTTCACTCCTACAAAAACACGTGGCTTTTCACTCTTGTCGATCACAAGAATTTTGAGCTTGCGTGTTTTGAGCACATTAACAACATAATTCGATCCTCATAATCTTTCATTCCGGAATAAGATGGTTCGTTTTCACGTGTTAGGATCTTTTTCAGCAAGCATCTTAGAAAATGAAGTCTATCCGTAAATCAGTAAAATTAAACGAAAATTCGTAAACTCTACTGACGATCCATAAAAGATTGAAGTATGCTATTCTAAAGTTATCAACGGGTAACCCGTTTAGTACTACGATTTGCGGGCGGAAAAAAGTGAAAGAAAAAGAAAAAGATCTTCAGTGTCGGATTATAAGTGCTGCCGGACTATAGATTTCCAGATTATGGATGCTTCGCTATGTATCGTTCGAGTGTAACTTACTCTTTTTGGACACCTCTAGCTCAAATACACAAAAAAGTATAACTATCGATACTCTTAAAAATTAAATTAATGTATATATCTTAGCGAACGCTATGTTAAATGTCCAAGTAAATGGCCGCAGCCTCCTATATTTTGCGGACCTCCTTTCTTTTAAAATAATTTTTTCTTTATTTAATCGCAGAATTCTGACAATTAATCGTAGTAAAATTTGTTGTTGAAATATAGAGGTAGTCAAAATACAGGAGGCTACTGTGCCCAAAGGGGATATAAAACTCATCTCGTAAAATATTTCATTAAATACATTCACAAAGTCGGAAATTTAATTTTTATGAGCAATATTTTTTTAACCAATCTCTCTCTGTCTCTTTCTTTTTCTCTTATTTATTAATTTATATATAATTTTATTTGAACTAAAAAAAAAAGAAAAAAAAAAGCTAATGCATTTGATTGACCAAATTTGAATTAAATAAAACATGCATATTATACAATATTAAAAAGAAGTATAATGATAATAATATAGGTAATATATATATATATATATATATATATATATATACACTTTATTTTTAAGAATATTTTACTGATTTAACAAAAGTCATAAAAAAAAAAAAAAAAGATTTTTAAAAATGAATATATTTTAATTTTAAATATGCCGGAGATAAATTAAAACTTTATTAAGCAATTCACAATATGATCACCAGAAATTCAGCAAAATCCCGTTTCAAGTTCAAATCATCATTATATATATATATATATATTGGCATAAGATGTAATCAAGAATAATATTTAAAGCTTAATATATATATTTATATATCTGTCGTATTTCCGAAAAAGCGTCTTACTTAACGATCATTGTGATCTTAATTTACGGTTACTAAAAGGTTTTATTATGATTTAATTATTTCTATGTTAATTTTATTTATTCAGTTATTATAATATGATTTCATGGTATTATTTATCATGTACAAATTAAAGTAAATGTATATGCGGAATAAATTAAATTTATCATAACGTGAATGTAATTCAATGCAATGTATTTTAATGTAAAATTAAATCACGCATTTTTTAAATCTATGCAAAACTGAAGTTATATAAAATAGATAAAAATATTAGGGGGAAAGTAAAAACATGGCTTTATATTACACAAAATAATTTTTATAATGTGAAGACATGTCTTTATTGCTTTATATGAAACTTTAACTGTGAAGTTGCTTTATTGCATTAATGAACAAAGATTAATATAACTTGGCTATGTTTTTTTTTTGTATTTGGAATTCAATGAGTAATTTTTACATTTTTTCTGTTTGCTTATTTGTTACTGTTGTGCTTTTTCTGACTTGAAGTTCACCAATAAATTAAGTACTACATAAACTAATTTCTTTATTTCTTTATTATTATTATTATTATTATTATTATTATTATTATTATTATTAACCAATCGCAAATTTACACTTGAAATAGCTTCCTACGTAATTTGAAAACTTTTGCTATAGCTTGATTACACAGGCCTACAAAATTGAAGTTGACAAAATTTTATTTGATGATTTTAGCTGAATTTTATGTTTTTTGATGTGCTGAAACCGAAGAAGTAGCCCATTTTTCTCTATCACGTATAGATTTTTACCAATACAGGGTGCTTATCGACACAATTTCTTACATATACCATCATAACAATAGGTTGGTAGGTATAGTTTTACGTCGCACTAGTGCTGCGCTATTACAACAATATGTATCCATGATTAATTAATCATGAAAACATACTATAAAACTTACCATATAATTATATTAGTGGAAGAGTAATGGAAGAAATTATATTGGTACGCACCTTGTATTGGCAAAAATCTATACGTGATAGAGAAAAACTGACTTCATTTTCGGTTTCAGCACACCAAAATCATAAAGATCAGTCAAAATTATACAATCAAAATTTTATATGTCGACCTGTGTTATTTATGACTACAAATTTTATCATTATTTTTTATCACTCATTGATATATATATATATATATATTTTAACCTTTGTTTTTATAATATCAAATCGCACCCTGACAATAAAATTAACAAAACTCAAAAAGTGGCATCTTTGATGTTTCAATTACATAACAAGTCACTGAAAAATGTATACGAAGTGAGTCAAAGCGTGCTTAATGCATCGCAGCGGTTGTGTCACTTTTATTGTAGGCTAATTTATGTTCTGTAATATTCATGAGTTATTTATTTATTTATTGAAATTTTATTTTTCCGACTGAGTGAAAATAATGCCTGGACCGGGAGTCGAACCCCGGATCTTTGACTTACAAGGTCAAGGTTCTACCAATTGAGCTATCCAGGCCGACACCCCGGTCAGCATTACTCACTCAGACAACCTTTAGGCAGAAACATCTCTGGTCTATCATGTAGATAGCTCGACAGAAATAAGCCGCAGGAAATGGAAAACACCATTAGATAATGGGAGAAAGAAATACAATTTTTATTAAAACTCAGTCGGAAAAATAAAATTTCAATAAATATGATTTTCTTCCACAGTTGATTGTGTGATTTTAATAAAAATTGTATTTATTTATTTATTTCAAATACTGCGTTTTTGACTTGCCTTTTTTTTTTTTTTCTTTCTTTCTTTCTTTCTTTCTTTCTTTTTTGTTGTTGTTGTGGGGGTGCAATATGTCGAACCATTCGAATCATAAAAATTTAAAAATACAGTAGAACCTCGATTATCCGAACCTCGATTAACCGAAACTCACCTCGATTAACCGAAACTCTCCGTTAACAGAAGTAGGTTTCTTCTTCACTTTTTTTTTCACTTTCTACTAAAATCTAAAATTTTCTCTTAACAAACATGTATTTTTAAAGTTTTTTTTTTTCCCCCACATTCCTTTTGTATGCAAGCCATCCTTTCCAAATTACGAGTGCAGATAAATATTTTAGATGATTATTGATGAATTCTCGATTATCCGAAAATTTCGATTATCCGAAGTAAGTTAGGTCCCAATTACTTCGGATAATCGAGGTTCTACTGTACTTATATAAATTATATAAAATTTCAAAGTTTTTTGAAAATAAAAAATAACTTTACCTATTTTTTTATCAAACAGATATTGCACTCCTAGTTCAATAGGATTATTTATAACAGCTTGAAAGTAGTGAACCTTTTGAGTATCTGCTAGAATTTCTTGAGTTACCACTGTCTCTTGAGTTGTTTCAAAAGTAAGAGCTCCTAAGTCAGTGCTTTCTTTGAAATAAGGCTTCCTGCAATCAAAAATATAAGCAAAATATTTAACCGTCTGACAGTCATTCACAAGGGCAAAATGGGCGAAATACCTGCTTGACGTCATTCGACGTCATGATGACGATTTTCTTTCCTTTACCCTATAAGGTGGATCCTTTATCTTAATTTTACCCACAAGCAGTTGTAATATAACCAATCACAACACATATTATTCTCACAAATATTGAAAGTTTCGCCTAGTTTTAATTGTCTATTAGAATGTTTCTTCTCTGTACAGCTTTTATAATAAACTAAATAATGCTTATTTCAACCTAACATTAAAAATGTAACTATACCCTGAAAATAAACCTTATGACTGTGATTTATGATATTCAGTCTTCATAAACAAGCTAAAAACTCACAATTGCATATTTTTTAATTACAAGTGAATTGTACAAAGTTGAGTTGAATTGATTGGATTTAACGGCGCACCATGGAGTTTTTTCATTTGATTTCAAAGCTGCGATATCGTCTGCTGAAATCCTAACTGTTGGGGATACATTAGTACTGATAACAAGTTTTTCTTCTGAAATGCACATGGAAGTATGTTTTACTGTTAAAAAAATGCAACTTTGCTGCCAGAAATTCCCTGTAATGACAGAAAAATACGTTTTGTTAACGTGATTTTTCCATATTTTACGACTATTTTCTCAAATTACAGAGAATTTCTGGTACCAAAGTTGCATTTTTTTAACAGTGTATAGATTTAGTTTTTAATAATTACGCTGCATTGTTGTGCTGTAATAGGTTGTGGAACAAGAGGAACTAGAGATTCAAACAATATTTTTTTAATCCCAGCTATTGGTTATATGTTTATGGTAGAAAACTGATGGTAGTAAATTTTTAGAGTCAATAGTATACTAATCTCTATTATTAATTATTTTTATTTTCTAAAAGTATGTTTTTTTACTTCCTTATACAAAGTATAAGGAAGTATAGTAATCCCGATTTGCGAAATGGATTTTGTATTTCACATTGCTCGAAAACGAATGATCGCTGGATGTTGCCAATTTATACGTGTGACTGTCATGATGTCTAGTTGCACACCTGCAAGTGTCGTCTTAACACGAGCTCTCGTTTTAGAGATATAAGGGTTTTTACACGATTTTTCGTGACGTCTGTATGTGTGTGTGTGTGTCTGTGTGTGTGTGGGTATGTCGCATAACTCAAAAACGGTTGGACGTAGAAAGTTGCGAATTGGTACATAGGTTTGTTATAACATCTAGTTGTGCACCTCCCTTTTTGGACTTTCTATGATTTTCGGTTTTGGAGATATTTAGGAAAATTAGGTTCATAATGACAAAAATACATAGGTTTTGGCCATAATGTATCAAAAAACGGTAATAACTCAGAAACGGTTTAGACAAATCTTGCAATTTAACTGACTTCCCGACAAGCTAGACATTTGAAACTTTCAGAAAGGCTCAGAACACGCTGACAATGCATTTTTCAAATATTTTTAGCCAACTGTTTCCGATACCTGTTGCCTTCAGCAGCGTTTATGCAATTCAACAGAAAAATTATTTAACTAACTTCCCGACTAGCTAGACATTTGAAACTTTCAGACTAGATCAGAACACGGTGAAAATGCATTTTTTAATACTTTTAGCCAACTGTGTAGGGTTCCTGCTGCCTTCGGCAGCGTTACCAGTACAAATCTTGCAATCGATTTTTAACTAACTTCTCGACCAGCTAGACATTTAAAACTTCCCCAAGGCACAACTATGACACGAGTCCCCCCCAAGGCACAACTTTGACATGAGTCCCCCCCCCAGGCATAACTTTGACATTAGTCCCCCAAGGCTCAGCTTTGACACGAGTCCCCCCCAAGGTACAACTTTGACATGAGTCCCCAAAAGGCACAACTTTGACATGAGTCCCCCCCAAGGCACAACTTTGACATGAGTCCCCCCAGGCACAACTTTGACATGAGTCCCCCCAAGGCACAACTTTGACATGAGTCCCCCAAGGCACAACTTTGACATGAGTCCCCCCCAAGGTACAACTTTGGCATTAGTCCCCCCAAGGTACAACTTTGACATGAGTCCCCCCAAGGCACAACTTTGACATGAGTCCCCCCCCCCAAGGCACAACTTTGACATGAGTCCCCTCAAGGCACAATTTTATTTTATTTATTTATTTTTTTTTATTTTTTTTTTTTTTTTTTTTACGTATGCATGCATTTTTTAAAAATATTTTTAGCCAACTGTTTCGGGTCCAGTGACAATGTTTTTTAACATTATGTATATTTCTAAAAGTGTATAAGGAAGTCATGTGGTGCCCACATCAGATTTTTTATATTGAGTATTAAGCATGTCAACATATCTTGCCATATTATAAGATATAGAGTACCTTTCATTAGCGTTGTTAAGACCGTTGACGTTAAGTTTGGTGTCTTAGTGAAAATATTCTATAATTACGTAGTGGGCAATTAAAAACTGTCTGGGATTTACCCAAAAATATGATCCTGAGACATGCCATCACAATTTTGTTCTTCTGCGAAGGGGATGCATCCCCCCTCCCCTCTTCGAAAATCTCCGCGTATTACACAAAAAACATCAGCTTAGTAAACTGACATTTAGACTAACAGCAGTGAGATGGTTAAAAGTAAAAAACAATAAATAATCTGTTTTTCTCTGTATTGATTACCAGAAAAACTTGTTTCCTTATTTATTTTATTTATATTTTCTATTATATTTTTTTAGCAACAAAATTTTATCTTTTTGTTTTATATGATAAAGTGTGTCAAAGTTATGTTAACTTGATCAGTTCCCTATGAACTTCCAATGATACTGGAATATTTCTGCTCTTGCTTGAATTAATTCTACCTTTTCTTCTAAAAAGAATATACTTTTTTATATTTGGACTGAATTTTAATTCTTAGATTTTCATCACAGTCCAAAAGGATGGATATTCATATAAAAATTTAACATTATCATCCGTTTCGCCAGCATCATTACTCCCAGCGAAGACGAAATTCCTGTAACTGAATTAATCGAATTTTGACAATCAACCATCGATTGGGATAACGCAGTGAATAAAGCACTGGCATGATAAGCCTCTGAATCACGCTTCATACCAATTATTTATGAATATCTAATGTAACTAGATAAATTCTTTTGTTCTTGTTTGAATTAATTGAGATATTTCCTGTAAAAAATGCGCTTTTTATATTACATTTGGTAGAAATTACACTTTACAATTTCGTATAGTAAGGCCGCAACGTTGATGATCCACAAATAAATAAGTAAATAAATAAAGGTTTTCTGTAGATCTACATTTAATTTGCATATCAGATGAAATCTTCATCTAGGAATTAGTTGAATTTCGTGAATATTTATAGAGTGAGATATTGCCAGTGATAAGGGCCTGATAAGCCTATGAACCAGGTTTCCTAGTAGTTATTTGTGAATCTCCAATGTTACTGGATCTAGCTTTTTATTCTTGTTTGAATTGGTTTTTACCACTAAAAGAAGTGTAGGGATCTGAGGTCTCCTCTCATTGGCCGATTTCCTGGCCTCTGATTGGCTTTCAGTTTCAGGACAAAATCCTCTGCGATTTTGCTCTTTTTACTTTCAGTGAGGATTGTGAGTGCTATGTGTGTCTCTGAGAGGTCCGCAGATCCAGCTCAGAACTTAGTTTCTGGCTGGACACTGAGACTTTCGTAGGATTCATGCATGCACTTCACTTTAATCCTCCTGAATTTTAATTATGATAGGAAAAAAAAAAATTGTATGGCCCCCTTTTTTTTATTAATTGCGGGACTCTGATTATTATTAGCGGTTTCCTGTGCCCCTTTGGACGCCCTGCTCAACTCCTAATTCCTTTTCGCCATCCAGACCGTCTCGTCAACGCACGTAACAGTTTCACTGTTACACTTAGGTTTTTTCAAGGAGTTATTTATTGTATTATTTATTGTATTATTTATTTTATTATTTATTTTAATTTTTTTTTTTTTTTTTTTTTTTTTTTTTTTTTTTTAACTCCTGGTGCTTCACTCTGATTGGTCTCTGCTCACGCGAAGATTTATTCAGAGATCAAAATTCTAAATTCATCCCTTTGGCTTTTAATTATTTTATGGAAAATTATTTTTATGTTTTTCTCATTTTTCGTTGGAGGTAAGCATTGGTTGCGACCAAATGCAGGTACTCCGAAGCGCATCGTTGACTTGACTTGACTACCACTAAAAGAACCTTAACTTACAATTGGTCGAAGTTAGGCTTTATAATTCTTGTTTTACGTTAGAGATTGAAATTAAGAAAATAAAATTATTTATATGATTGTATCCTATATAGCAAATCAGAGGAAATGTTCATCTATAAATTAATCAAATTTTACTCACCAGCTACCGATCGAATGATTGTTTAAAGTTTGGAATAATGATATAGAAAGAGATATGACGAGTCCGGAAAAACATGAAGATAAGCCGCGACCGCGGAAGCCATTAAGTAACATAATTATATAAGAAATTATTTATTATGATAGGTGCCAACATTTTAATTTCTCCCGAAGTATTTTTAGCCCCGCCTTTATTTCCGCACCACTTTATTTACAAAATAATTTTCTCCAATACAGAGCTGCCAACCAAATCCGGCAATTTGTTAGTACCGCCCCTTTTTCTACACCACTTAATTTTTAAAGTAATTCTCTTCAAATAAATTTACGATGAATGAAGAAAACAAATACTCTAAAAAATAAGTGGTGCAGAAAAAGGGGCGGTACTAACAAATTGGCGGATTAGATTGGCAGCTCTGCCAATATATAACTTCGATAAAATAAGAAAAATTTATTCTTAAAAAATAAGTGGTATGAGAAAAAGGCGGGACTAAAAATACTCGGAATAAATTCAAATGTTGGCATCTATGCATTATTATGGTAAAATTATGTAACATAGATCATAGATGCCAACATTAAAATTTAACTAAATATGACAACTAAATAAGACAAAGAAAACTATTTTAAAATAGTGGTAGCCAAAATGCGCAAAAATGTGCGCGGCAAATTAACTCCTTTTGTTACGGTTTACAAAAATGATTAAACGTAAAAATAATTCTATAATGTACGTTAAATGACTCACCTGTAAGCAACTTTTGCCATCGTTGTAGCAAATGCAATCATGTCACCAGGAAAAACTTCAGGCGTGTCAGTTAATGTAATATACTGATGACCTGTTTCTACAGTCATCTGTACGATGTGTACAATTTCCAGTTCCGGAACCTTGTCAAGATTGAACTCTGGGCATTTTGTTGGTTTGATGGTTGTGCAAGTCTGTATTTGCGCGCAAAAGGACTCTTCTTTGGAACATGTATGTAGATCTCTTATAACAGTACACATTTCTTCTTCTGGGCATTTCTTTCTCAAAACCTAAAATAAAAAATATTTATTGGTTAATATATATATATATATATTAGGGGGACCGGAAAATAATGTCGTTTTGAATTAAAATACTGACATCGGAAATTTATCCTGGATAAAATTTAAGATATTCTTAGGTAACTTATGAGGTGGTTAATTGTAAAGTACCATGTAAACACTGTTAAACAAAAATTTCCAGTTTCATTTTATCAATTCAAAACGACATTATTTTCCGGTCCCCCTAATATATATATATATATATATATATATATATATATATATATATATATATATATATATATATATATATATATATATATATATATACATATATTAGTTACATTTAAACAGTGGAAATATTAGTAAAAAATGAGATTCTTTTTACAGTAATTTGAAAAATAATTATTTTTAAAACTTGTAGTTTTTAAAAAGTGTTAAGAAAAGTTTTAGCTTTCTATTTTAACTAATATAATACTTCGACAACTTTAATTTAATTTATTTTTTTTCTTGAAAATTTTACATCTAAGTTTTTGTCAATGTAAGCATTGCTCGCTGGATTACGTGTAAATAACACATCACATAAACATAAAATATTGTGCACATAGAAAAATACCCCATGGTTAAAAAAAAAAAAAAAAAAAAAAAATGCTGGTAATCTCCATCTATTTGAAAATATTTTATAATTATTATTTAAAAAAAAAAAATAATAATTTTTTATTTTTGTCGTAATTATGTTTATAAGTGCAAAACTTTTAATATTAAAAAGCTAATTGTTCGTAATTTCATATACAGTCGAACCTTGTTAACGTGAATCTCAAGGGGAAAATTTTTTTCATATTATCAGTAGTTTATACGATCAGTAACTAACCTTCATAAAACTAAACAAATCTTTTTTTTTTTTTTTTGGCGGAGATTGTGAAAACAGTTCGTATTAAAAGTAATTCACTTTAATCGTGTTCACGTTAACGAGGTTCGACTGTATTTGTACTCATGTAAAAGCTGGTAAAGTCTCATTTAATTCCGGCGAACCATCACCAAGTTATTGTGTACGCAGATTATACACCGACAAAAAAAAATCACTTTAACATTTCTATAAAAATAAATAAATAAATAACGTAGAATTATTTTAATGGCTGTAATAGAGAGATTAAACGTTTCTTAACACCTGTTAAAATTTACAAATATTAAAAATAATTATTTTTCGAATTATTATAAATAAAGTTATGTCCCCCCCCCCTGATATTATCTCCTTTCAAAGATAACTGCCCCCCCCCCTCCCCCAAATTTTATTTAATGAGTTTATTTTGTAAAATCTTATAATTTTTAAAATTACGTAAACCAAACGAAAACTTTCTCTCAAGTCAATGCACGATGAAAGCTGAAGATATATAATGTCAGACTATATTTTCTTACAGTGAAAGAAAAAATTATTTTTACGTAATACATGTAATTCTGTGTTAAATAAATAATGCAAAATGGACAATTTCATAATATTTTTCTGTAAAATAAAATTTTAATATCATGTGAATCAGAATCGTCTTTCACTGAGATAATTCAATTTCGTAAATCTTAATTTAATTTAATTATCATTTTTATTACTTTATTATTAATAATTAATACTAACATAACAAGAAAATAATTTATCCTAATCATTTGGGCTGAAAAGAAAATAATAATAACAACAATCGTGAATTTTTCTCTAAAATAGCAGATTCCATATTTATTATTTATCACATCAATTCCTATAGTCAAAATTCAACGTGCTATATTGATTTGGTGAATCAGGTTGCCTACTGACCCAATTTTCTCCATGACTTTTCGACCACTATATTCATGGAATTGATTTTTGTAGCATATTTCCGTGATTAAATAAGAAAAAAAAAAAAAAAAAAAAACATTATTTGAATATAGTGGAGGAAGAGTCACTGAATAAAAGGCATCGGTGGATAAGCCTTCAATGCAAATTTTGTTTTTTCATATAGCTATTTAAAAATTTCTGGAAAACAAACCTTGTGTTCTCATCCTTAAATTTAAAAACTGACATGCTTGCAAATATACAAACATTAATAAGACACCGAAGTGATATATTGAACTGAAACAAAAGTTCTTGTAAACTTATTCGGCCCAACCATCTACAAAGGAACTGAAAGTATCTGCACTGATGTAACACTGGCAATACGTTCAATGTTACAGAAACTGCTGTCTTTAATCTTTTGATCGCCTTTAAAAAGTGCAAAATTGTAGTGTTTTTTCACTGCACAATTTTTAAGTGTTCTGAAATAATGCTTGTTTCAATTGAAGGTTAAAAGTGTAACTACACACATGATTATAATCCCTAGGCCTATTATTTAGGACCTTCAAACTTGGAGAAAAGCTAAATTTTTTAATTATATAATTTTTAATTATCCGTGTATTGGGGGAAAGAGACAGCTAAGTGACTGGATTTATCCATCAGCAGTCGTAAGATAGGGATTTTCACCTATGAATTTTCTATATGTTACAATCTTTTAATTTTGGTTTAGTTATCAAAGCCTTCATGTCACGTTCGTCGGCCAAGCAGCTTGGCGTTTCCCTTAGTTTTCTCCGAAACTAATGTAAACAGGGCTATGATAACATAGAACGGCGAAGGTCTAGAGTGTGGTTTACAATGGTTTGCTACTATTGTTAAATTATTTCCTTTTACATTAGGGCACACTATTAAAAACTTTGTTAGGCGGAACACATGATACTACAGTGACTGCAACTATAAGAGAGTGAAATCTTTTACCATGATTTTGTCCTTGTTTGAACCAAAATTTGTTACAAAAGTAGCTAGAAGCAAAAAGTGGTGAAATTTTTACCATGAGTTGAAGCCTTGCGGAACCAAAATTTAGAGCCAAAATAGATAGAAGCATAAGGTGATAAAACGTTCTACCATGATTTCGTGCTTGGTTGAACCAAAACTTAGAACAAAAGTAGCTAAAAGCATAAGTTGCTGAAATCTTTTAGCATGATTTGGTTTTTTTTTTTTTTTCAGCTGGAAGCACCACAATATGTTACAAAGTTTCAATTGTATTATTAAGTTTTGGTTCAACTTAGTACATTGCAGCTACTATAATATCAAATTTTAGTTCATCGTTGAGCCAAATTATATAACAATGTACAATATATATAGTTTATCATATCACAAACATTTAAAAAAGCTTTTAATAGAGTTATATTTGTTATAATATTAAATATAAAAATTTAATAATAAAGACGATTTTAATTATTACTATGATAAATACTGAATACAACTTTCAATATATCTAATGCATAATTTGTCTTTACATATTTAAAATTATTTATTTCATGTTCACATTTCCATTTATTAGTTTATTTAACTGAATTTTTAATTATTATAATCATATTATTACCATCACAGCCATTGCACCCGATTCCAAACTCCATAACTGTACAGCAGATAGTCGACCTCTAGTTTTTACAGGCTCGTGTTGTGGTATAATTAACGTGTATCCAGACTCCTTCGGGGACATTTCATGTGTTAGATGTTGGGGTATCTGAACACCAATTGCTTGAACATTAGTATCTGTGATAAAAATAATATTTATCAGGGAATAATTAAATACTAATAGAGCACAGAGGTGGGAACTTGACCATTTTTTTTAAAATAAACATTTAAATAAGAAATATATAAATTATAAATTTTTGTGTAAACAATTTCTAAGTAATTACTGAATATTAAAATATGTATAGATATATATATAATTATTAATTTACTTATTTAACATGATGATGCATATCTCTATATTATCACCACATTGCAAAGAGGGGACAATACCTCATTTCGCCGGCAGCCTTCGCCCATGTTATTCTATGGGAAAATTTGTTGCTACAATTACACATTACCTAATGAATATTTTTAAATTCTGTTTTCGCAGTCAGAAAATTCATAACCGTTAAATGAGTACTCATTTTTGAAAAATTCATTTTTTTTAATTTTTACATTTTAATTTTGAGTTAAAAAATGCGATTTTTCACAATATGCATTGTTCTCATTTTCTAATTGCAAAATGAAATACTAAAATTTTAAAAAATTAATTTTTGGAAAACAAGTATTAATTTAACGCTTATGAATTTTCTAAATGTGAAAACAGAATTGAAAAATATTCATTAGGTAATGAGTAATTATGTAAACAAATTTTCCCATAGAATAACATGAGCGAAGGCTGCCGGCGAGATTAGGTATTGTCCGCTCGAAAAAAACTTTTCACTCTAGGAAAACAGATGGCAGCACCAGATATCCTTTCATCTAAAATTGCCGGAATAGTATGGCGTCCCTACAAAAATAAATTTTTTTTGGCCTTCTTGGCCTCATATGAGATTTGTTTTTTTACAACCCCCATTAACTATACCTTTCGATCAATAGAACTTTTAAGCTTTATTAAAAATAGGCAGAAAATGCGTCAAATTTTATGTTCGCGTACTAATGTATAGATTTCAGCTACAAACAAGTATCTAAAGATGTACTCTGTGTAACTGATTAAATATATGCACAATATAATATCAGGGGTATAAGGAAGGGAGGGGATCAGAGGGTTTAATTCCCCCCCCCCCCCAATTGGTCAGCACCAAAATTCCTTTTAATGCCAAATGAAAGAATCACTCATTTAAAACAAAAATTAAAGACTTATAAATGTGCATAATTAGTGATACTTTGTAATTAATACTAATAATTAGTGAACATTAATCAAAATTTAAGTATTAATTAATTTTCTTAAGATTTATTTGAGTCATTTTGAAAATGAAATTTTTCAAGTCTATCCCATGATCTTAATTGCTACGCCCCTGCACAATATTAGTTTTTTTTTTTTTTTTTACAGTTACTGGCATTTAAAATTTAAACTGTTTGCGTTAAAGGCCTGTTTCGTATAAAAGTCAGATGGTTACAAACTGAAAAACATCACGTCTCGTTACTTAATTAAAATAAAAATCAAATAGGAAACAATATTAAAAAAATTCACATAAACGTACATAGAAAATTAAATTAAAATAATGATAGACGTTTTGAGCTAATTATAACTTTTTCTCAGTATCAATAACATCAAAAGCAGAATTGCCAACTTTCTTCATTTTTTTCCGGAGAATTTTTAACCCCGCCTTTTTTTCACAATACTTTATTTACCCACAATAATTTTCTCCATTATAAAACTACAGTAAAATAAGAAAAAATTACTCTTAACACTTTCGCGACCGGTGACATAGTTTCACGTCATTTGGAATTCTATAACTACACTAGTGACCGTTTCTTTTGCAATTTGTATGCTGCTATATGTCTTAAAAATATTTCCAGTATTCATATTTGCACAATCAAAATACAATATATACAAATATTTTAACTTGAAAGCGTATAATTAAAATATATATCAACCTGTAACATAAATATGGATACATTAAACTTTGTTCTGAAATCATGTAGCTTAAAAGAGTAGTGCCCACAGGCGGAACTTATCATAGACATAAAAAACATGCGGTCGCAAAAGTGTTAAAAAATAAGTGGTATGAAATAAAAGCGGGGCTAATAATGCTCCGGAATGAATTATAAAAGTTGGCAACTTTGACAAATGCAATGTGGAATCGTGTATAATCAAAGTGAGTGTTGTAAAATTTAGGGATTTTTTTTTTTATTATTATTATTAATGGCAACTCTGTGTATAGTAACAATTCAGAGTGAGTACATGTGCAATACCGCTGGAATATGTATTTTACTTATTTAACATGATGATCCATATCTCTATACTCACGCCATATTGCAAGAGTCAAAACATTAATGACCCTGACCGGGATGATGCAAAAAAAATTCCTCTTGACTCAGCAGATGGCAGCACCAGATGTATTCCTACTCTGAATTTTTACTGTACACAGTTCGGCATTGCATTTGATGTTGTTGATACATGTGATGCTTAACTGTTTTTTTAATAAATTGACTCCTATATTACTTTTATTTCAACGCCAAAGAGTTAATTCTACTGGTGCAACATGTAACCAAACAGTCAAATTTATGCGTTGGTTAAAAGTATTAGACATTTCTAAATGTTAACAAAACAAAGAAAGATTATTATTATTATTATTATTATTATTATTACTAGCAAACCCATGCAAAATTTTCGCATTTTCTTTTCTTATTACCTTTAAAATTTGAAGCTCATAAATATTATACCGATTTCACCACCTAATTAAAGTTTTAATTTACCAGAAGCCAAATTATTATTAGAAACAAATTAATATTGTACAATAGTGAGACCAAAATCATTCAAAGAATGGATTCAAAATAAAATTCATAGTTTACAACTCACTCTTCATACTTCCGCAGGCAGTACAGTTTTAGTATAGGACCCTCACAATGCCTTTTAAATTTTTGTCGCTATGTTGGCGATGACTCTTTATTAATTTCGGTATAAATTTTTTGTTAAAAAAAAAAAAAAAAAAACTAATTCGTATTTTGATTATATATTTTATAACTGTGTTTTTAAGTCAATTCGTGATAATAATTCATATTCTGTATCTATCTTTAAAATATTGCTAAGGTTTAAAATGATGCTTGCAAAGAATCTGAAGAAGAAACTTTTAAAAATACATTTTTCAGTAAAATAATGTCATCAGACAAATGTCGTCATTTTATCTTATTAGTTCATTGAGTCTGCGTGCTTAAATATTGTTCATTTTTAAATATTATTTTTTATCCTCGCGTATTTCATTAATTACACCACTATCGTATCGTTTCCAAAAAATAAATAAATAAATAAATAAATAAATAATAATAATAATAATAATAATAATTGTAACTGGTCCAGGATAGAGAAATATTATATAGATTAGTATTTTTTTTCTTCATTGAAATTTTTATCATGTTTTTAAATTCATTTTTTTTTAAATTATTATTATTTTTCATCTAATTAATTTATTGTAATCATTTGAACACGGCATTGTATTTTGTTAAGGGAAGGTTGAACTAAATCAGTAACAGCTTAATTTGTTTTTGATAGATAGAAATTTAAAACATCATTAGTTTTAAGTAAAATGAATGAAGGTACTAGCTTTTAAGTATGATTTTTTCTTGCTTCAAATTTAAAATTTAGCGTACGAACTTGAATAATCATGATGCAGAATTATTTCAAACTGCATATTTTCTTTTCTTTTAAAACGTACAACTGGAAAACAATTTCTCTTTATCAATTAAAATTTTACTATTTTTATTAAACAAATTAATAAAATAATAATAATAAAAAAATCGTTAAAATATGTATGCATAAACAAATTTTACCTAATTTTATTTCTGTAAAAAGCTGTTTTTTTTTTTTTTTTTTTTTTTTCTGTTTTTTTAATTTTACACGAATTATCGTTTTTAATTTAGTCACCAAATGAATTATACTTAAATTAATTTACAATTCTAAAGATAATGTTTTGAGAAACAATCGAAGGTAAAATCATTTTCACAAGATCGTTCAATCTGTGCATAAACCTTTAGGAGAAGTCAATTAAAAAATATTAGGTAAGCAATAGATTACATGCAAAACCGTAGGTTAAATTATACGTTATGTAAAACATAACATATTAAAATACATGCAAATTAAATAGAAAATTATTTGAAGAATTGGTAAGATTTCGATTAATTCTATGATTATAAAAAAAAATAAAATAAAAAAAAAATAAAAAAAATAAAAAAATAAAAAAAAACTTAGAAATAATAATTACTGGATGCACTTAATGGAAATTACCTGGTAATCCCATAACAACTTTTCCAGATTCATCTCCATAGTCGATTTCCATAGTCACAAAACCGCCTGTCATTGTTGTCAAATTACAAGTCACAACTACTGTAGGTTTCACAACAGGTGGACATGAAAAAACAACTGTTTTATTTTCGATACTATCAGCTACTGTCACTTCAGTGCTTGCCAGTACTCTATATGACTGAAAATAATATTGAATATTTCGTTAGAGGCAATATCTAAAATGAAATCTAAATTTTAAAATGTATTACTGTATTTAGATACAGCTCATTAATAACTAAAACAAACATTTATCTTATTGGAATAGGAACATGTTGTAAAACATAACATTTTTATAAATATATAAAATATCAATATTTAAGGATAATTACTGTGAAAACTATTACAATTAATATTCAACGTAACAGACTAAAAAAAAAAGGGGGGGGGAGAAAATTATTTTCATATAATATTAAAATGCACCAGTGAAAGTATAAAATGTTTCATTCATTCTTTTTTAAGGGGAAATATATATATATATATGCATGTATACACAGATCTGTGGTTCAACCATTCCTTTAAAACGTGTTTTCGAGGTTTTTTTTTTTTTTTTTGAAAGATACCCATACTGAACCATACATATACCCTTGGAAGGAAAGGGGGGAGCGAAGTTCCTACATGCACACAGATTTTTCCTAGCTTTACGGTTTCAATAATTTATATTAATTTTACAATTATTCGTTAAACATAGTCTCATTATGCCCATTTCCCCGAAATTTTAATCTATACTGGCATATTGAAAGTTATATTAAAAGGAATTGGGATGATTGCGCCATAGGTAGAGCGACTGATTTTCAAATGTAATCAGCACCAGTTCAAGTTACGTTCCAACTAACTACAAAGTTTAGTTAAATTTCGTTCATTAATTCTTGAGTTACAGCGTCCACAATATATTTTAGACACACAGACACTCACACGGAGACATTCAAAAGGTGTCGTCTTCAAAAAATATCGGGAGAAAAATATATGTGATTCTACTCTTCATAAAACACCAGAAAGGGAAAACATTTCAGCTGAAATGAATTACAGCAACCACAAAATTTTTTCAAAATTAAGCATTTTTGGCGATTTAGCGCTGTTAGGCGAAAAGTTTGCTAGCTCCGAGATTGCCGTGTACGAACAGAACCATGTTTTGCTTCTCCGCCAAGTACTCAAAATCAATCGCCTAACAGTGTGAAATCGCCAAATATGCTTAATTTCGGTAATATTTTGTGGTCGCTGTAATTCATTTCAGCCGATATTTTTTTTTTTCTTTTTCTGGTGTTTTATGAAGAGTAGAATCACATGTATTTTTTTCAATATTTTTTGAAGACGACACCTTTTGAATGTTTCCTTGTCTGATAGAAATACGGACATTTTCTAAATATAACCAAATCGTGTTCAGGACATCTCAAAACATGTAAATCCGTCGAAAACCAGAGTTCGAGTTTTTTTTATGAATCCAATATTTTCTTCTCATATATATAGAAGAAAGTAAAAGTAAAGAACATAATGTGTACTGCTATGTGAAATAAATAAGTAAATAAAAATTATAGTTTTTGACATAAAAAAAAAAAAAAAGATTATTAATTGGAAATCTTTTAATTATGTTTAAAAAAATTGATAAAAAAAAAAGAAAAAAAGAAAAAAAAAAAAAAAAAAACGGCTAATGCTATAAAAGTGTATTAAACAATGAACGATTTAAGACTACCAGTTATAAATAAAATTTAAATTGTTTCTAATTTTAACTATCTCAAGCTTAAAATTATCGCTATGAAAAACATATTATATTTCGAAATTAAAATTTTTTCTTTAAAAATATTTTTTAACTATAAAATTCAGATTTAAATATCTACAACTTAAATACTGGATGAAACTAATTTCAAATTTTAAATATATTTATTATTATTATTATTATTATTAAAATATATTACATATACTATATATATATAAAGAAAAGAAAAAAGAAAAAAAAAATGTTTACCTAAAAGTGATAAAGAAAATTAACAGGTATCACAGATGTCTTGAAAGAAATTCAAAGATCCATGGGTTGAACAAATAAATGATAATAATAATAATAATAACAATAATAATAATAATAATAATAATAACAACTGAATATTGCTTCATGAAATCTTTAGTTTATTCCATTATTTTAATAAAAACATTTTTATGTTGCCTTTATCAATCCATTACCTTCGATTTTTTGGTCATTTTTTTAAAGGATTTTCATCAGGACAGGGATGTGGACAGATATGTGAGTTTCTTTCAAATTTCGAGTAACTCTATTCGCTAATCACCGTCCAGATTTTGCTTCCTATTCATTATCGTACACCAACCGGCTAAGAAAACCCAAAAATCCAAAAACCTCAAAACCTCACATCAAAAATTTTTTGTGTGTCATACTTGTCCCGAAATGTTATTTTTTTCCAGTGAACCACTGCGACTTTATGTATATATATATATATATATATATATATATAATGCGGCAGGAGTGAAAGGGTCCGCATTTTCGGCACCACTATTTTTATTTAGAAATATTAATTTTTATTTTTACATTAACAGTGAAGAGACGAAATGAAACTATTCAGCGCTGCCGTTTTGGCAAGAAATCTATTTTGCCGCGGCCTTCGGAGAAGCCTTTTCGGTGAAAATGATAGAAATTCTTCATGTCATTAAGTTTCTGTCAAAATTTCCTCAATCTTTGTTAAATAATGTTATTTGTGGGTATTTTCTTTTAATTGACGCTCTATGGAACTGCCAAATGAACTTAAAGAACTTTTGATTTGGTTTGAAAATATCTACGTTGGACGAGCAAACTGAAGAGGAAATGGAAGTTGCACTCCTCTGTTTTTTTCCAGAAATTTGGAAATTTTATAACAGTAATCTGAATATGGAAGCCCGAACCAAAAATCGTGCGGAGGCAGCACATCATCGACTGCAGTGTGAATTGGGAATAAGTGTAGCGATTATTGTTAAAAAAATAACGGTGGATGAGTTTCGTCTAAAGACAGAAATAGTTTCGGCAGACATTAGATTGAGTCTCGAGACTTTTGTAACAGCAGTTAAAGGTAAACTTTTACAACACAAGCTAAATTCATTAAGCAATCTAAACAATAAAATTTGGTGACTGTATTCATGTAATTTTAAAACTACATTTAAAAATTTCAGTCAAACATATAAAAAATAAATTATTACCTCTGGAGCACCTTTAGGCTTTGCAGATACTTGAATCCAGTATTTACCAGGAACAAAATATTTGTGTACCAGAGCTTCATGTACAAAATTAAAAGTTCCGTAGCTACCGTCACCATAATCTATTGTAAATTCAACATCATCACCTGTCTCGTGATTAACTGTAAAAATTACATCGGCTGCAGTTTGAACAACGTCATCTGACGGTTTAACTGTTAGTCCTGTCACCGATATAATAATATTTGATCGATAAAATACCAAGAGATCAGGATTCGTTCCACATTCTTCAGCTGGTGCGACAGGAACATTTTCAACTAAAATGAAAGAGTTAAATTATTATTTTGAATGTCGATTCTTTATGTAATCGCCCAAAATATAGACTGGCAAGCAAAATTTTATTAAACTTTTATAGGTAAATACTTTTTTTAATTTTTCTTTATGACTAGGGGGACCAAATGTCCTTAAATTCCGAGGACTGTCCTCGAAAACTACTCTTTGTCCTCATAAAACTAAAACACATTTGAGGACACCGGTTATAAAGTTATTAATGTTTTATTACATGTATAATAAATAATCTGAAATATGCTCTTCTACATACTTCATATATAAAAACAACTAAAATTTTACAGTTTAAAGTGATTTATTTATTTTGTCCTCGAAATTCAGGGACATCGCCATATTTGTCCCCGAATTCAATTAAAAAAAATCTGGTCACTCTATTTATGATGGAAGCAATTGGTGCTATTTGAATGAAAAGTTAAGAAATTAATGAAAAAATTGGTATGGCAATCTTGAACTAATTAATCTTATTAAGAGACGACCTGGGGAAAATATGTTAAAATAAAGTATGGAGACAAAAATTAAAAATTAAGTGTGAATTAATGCAACAAATAAAATGTGTAATAAAGCAAAGAAGTAAAAAAAAAAAATAAAAAAATTACAGTTTAATTTGAATTGCATACCTATCCTCTTCAATATAACATTAAAAATTTCATCTTTTGAACGACTTCGTCGTTGCATGAATTAAAATATATACACAATGCTAGCATGATGTTTAAAAATGACATTTATTGAGTGATTTTGCAATTTCGTACAAATATTCTATAAATTGAGTGCGACGTTTAATATTTAGGTCTACAAAATCACATTTTTAATTGGCGTAAAACTAATCTCAATAAGAATTTTTAAGTTTTTGCCTAATGCCATAGCGAGCCAAGGTGTCTCTTCGAGAATCAGCGTATATTGGGATTCCAATCTCAGTTGTCAGATTTAAGCATTCTAATTTCATCGTAATAATTGAGTTACAAGTTACAATTATTACTGCGTATTTGGCTGCACACTATATGCTGCAAGGCACCCGTAATTTAATTGTAGTTCTTTTAACTATAAATTTAATGTTGGTTAACATGCATAAATATTTTTGGATCAATTATTTATTGATGAATAAAATTGCTTTATACCTGTAATAATAAAAATTTCGATAGATCATTTGATAAACATTTTAAACTTTAAATTCAAGGTTAATTTTCATTAATTTTTTAAAGCCTTAAATCAGTAAATAATTCTAATTAATAATAATTGAAATACCGTGCAAGTATTTCAGTTCTAGGTATTTCAGCAGAGCCTGATTAAGGGGGAAGCACACATTATCTCCGCTCTCACCGGAATATTTTTACAATTATTTTTTACTTCATGTCATAGAAATTCCACGCTTTGACGAGGAAATATTTTTTTATAAAAAATGAACGGTGTAAATTAATACAATTTACTCACCGTTATTAGACACCAGAATTCTTTTAAAATAATTTTTAATGAGAATTTTCTGTTTATTATAGGAGGAAAGTATTTGTTAAAAAAATAACGGTGTAAGTATAAATAATGTGTGCTTCCCCCTTAATCAGGCTCTGTATTTCAGTAAGTGTTTTCAAAAACTTTTATTGCATCTTATTCAGCATTTATATCTAATAGATATGCTTCCTCGAACTGCCAGGTACATCCATAGTTAATACGCAATGATCTGAAGTTTTCATTAAACAAAAATAATTTTGAAATTCATAAAATAATACGTTTTAAAACAAATATTTACTGGTGAAGATTGTAGTTAATATTGAAATAGTTTAACTTCGTAATTCAAATTTTATTTTTAACATTATTATTATTTCAGTGAAAAGGATATTATTTTTGTCAGAGAATTTTATTCAAGAGTTTAAATCACATGTCAAAAGATTTGATTTTCACTCGCTAATAACAAGTTTTTTTTTTTTTTTTTTTTTTTTTTTTTAAACACGCATACTTAAATTTGCAAGTTATTTTTAGCAAATACCTTTTAAATAAATTTAAAGGTTATATCATAACTACCTAGTCTTGCCTAATCTACCAGTTTTTTAATGCTACTTCTTACATTATTCTTACTTAATTTCCGAAATTAACTCTTTAATAAACCAAAAGTTTTTATAACAAAATAATAGTGTTCAAAAAGCGAAAGATAGCAGCTATGTTACATGATTAAGTTTCTAAATTGAATTTGCTTCAATCTAGAATCGATATTAAAATAAATTTTTCTGCTAAAGTACACAAAATATTCGATTACATTTATGAAAATAAACCATGAAATTTTGACGCAAATTTCGTGCATATATTTAGAATATTTTTTTTAACTAAATTTTATTTTTATTTTTACCACAGATATTTTTCCATCTTAAACTTTTAGAGGCTTTCTATACATTAAGTATTTTAAGTAAATGAAAATCGGAAAGTCTTTTAGTTTAATATTTAAATAAAGAATAATTCGTAAGTATAGTTATTTTATTGGGCATGTTGCTATCACACTTGATAGAACGCGAGGTCAAGAGCGACATAATTGTTGTATCATAAAAACATTATTAATTTAAGCATTAAAATTACAAATTATAAACTAGTAAGTCTTCAAAGTAAAAATTATTTCATTAAATATATTTTCTGGTATATTTTGTTCTTTATTTATAAATTGTGATTATCATAATAGGTATATAGTAAATTTAATCGATTAACAATTTCTTTTTTAAAACCATTTTCATAATAACTTATTCTAATATGTACCAAAATATGAAAATAATACTATTAGGTTATTTAATCGCTCAGAATTATTAGAAAATATTATTATTTTAAAAATGCTAAAGGTACAAACTATGAAAGTTCATGAACCTCCTTTAAGCAATTGCTCTCCTCGGCATGAAAATTGCCCTTCAGCACCATTTTGACAAATTCTTCTGTAAAATGAATTCGTGAATCTGAATATGACCTCAATTTTGCCCTATCACCCACCGTTTTTTAGGGACGGCACCCTATTTTTATCACTTTTCGATAATTTTATGGCTATAAATTTGAATTTTAGTGGGGGGGGGGGGGGGAGGATTATTTTAGTTGTAAAATATCTTCTGAGGGGCTACAGAGTTGGAAAATTCTAAAACATCAACATTCACGGCAAGGGAAAATTTTAGGGGGGGGGGGAGAGGGAGGGATTTGCCACTGAAATTATGTACTACATTTCTTATATTTTTTAATCGATTTTTAATGTTATTTATTAAAAATTATATATATATATATATATTGTTTTTTAGAGTTAAATTAAATCTTTTTCATTCTCCAAATCAAATTCATGGCCATAAAATTACCGAACAGTGATAAAAATTTCCCGAGAAAACGGTGGGTGACTAGTCAAAAAGGTAATCATATTCGGATTCAGGAGGTCATTTTACATAAGAATCAGCATAAACGGTATCAATGGTCAATTTATTTATTTATTTATTTATTTTTATGCATCGCAGTGTTATTAATATTAAAATATTTCTTACCCTTTTTATCTTTAGCACATAAGCACAGTTTCTGATTCAGGATTCCGGAATATGGCAGAAAAAAATCTCCACATTTAGCCCGGCATTCAATGTCTGTCATAATTTGTTTCCCAGGATCGTAACCACCTGGCGAATAGTGAAAATATTCCGCTCCATTGATATAGATGCAATCTCCATCTTGAATAGCCTGCACACCTAGTATTTGTAAAAAAAAAAAAAAAAAAAACTGAAATTAAAAAAAACTGAAATTAAAAAAAATTGAAAACGATCCCTCGGTACTCCCTACATGGCAAAAAATAAATAAATAAATAAAAAGAAGAATAAACAACTTGAAATTATCTTTTCGTGCTGTAACTGTCGTAAGATTATTGAATAACGTAAAGTGACATTAAATATTAAATGCCCTTAATTACCTTAAATTACGTATTTCTGCTATTAAACCTAAATTAAGTCAAATGGTGACAAAAATATTTCGTTTTTCTGAAATAGCCCAAAATAATATGACTCGTTTTATAATTTAGACACCCAAAAAACGGAAATTTTGTTGATATGCAGCAAAATAATCGCTCATTTTTTGTATCAGCTTTGAAGGAAAACACAAATTTTGTCGATAGGTAGTAAAATAATCGTTTATTTCAGCTACTGTCAAAAAAAAAAAAAAAAAAAAAAAAAAAGATCGCATATAACAGCAATCATGTTCAATTAATTATTTGTATTTTATTTATTTATTTATTTAATCAGTGGCAAAACAATTTCAATACTAGTTTGTTGCAGGGCGACTAAGGCGCCCGTTGAAAAATAATCGTTTCATTTTATTTATTTCTCACTTTAAATAATTCATTTGCTAGCAAGCCCGTGCGAATTTTTCTTACTTTGTTTATCTCTTCGTTACCTTTAAAAATATTATTTTATAGACGTCATTTTTTTCATATGCATGAGCAAATTTATTTTTATTTTTAATTTATTTTTATTTTTTACGGGAAAGCATATTTCATTTTATGCTGAAAAAAAAAATAAAAAAATTGCAATAATTAAAAATTTAAAATGTATTTTAAAGCTTTTATTTTCATATTTTAATTAATTTTAAAAAATGTAATTATATATTCATTACAAATTATGTACCAAATGAAAGGCGCAATTTTTCTGAATGCGTCTGTTTAAACAGCTTTTTGATCAGTCAATTACATTTTTTAATTTAAATTGACTAAAGTATGAAAATTAGGAGACAGAGTCCAAGGAAATCTCTTAATCCTACTCTTAAGCCTAAAGTGTGACAGTATCAGTCACGGATGAGGGCAACTATATATGCTGATCTCAAAAATCGGCTGCGTCTTCTCAATAAAGAGGGGGAGGGGGAAGCACAAAATTTATTATTTGACTATAATGAAAAAGGGACATTTTCTGGCATTTTTAAACAAAAATTCGGATTCTAAAGCTTTTTTTTTTTTTTTTTTTAAGAACGACCTTAAACGATACAAAATCAGTGAAATGCAACGTGTACTTCATAAAAATTGGCACACTTTAAATATATATATATATATATATAAATGATAGATAACGTAATAAAATTTAATATTAAAATTTAGCAATTAATAGATCTAAAACAATACCAACACGCAAAAATATAGAACTGAATTTAACATAGAGGAAAGACTGACACAAAATTGTTGCGATTTAGATTAAAAACTAATAAGAGACAATAATAACTTAAAATACTTACGCCGATATGAATGATAATAAAAAAGGACCATTAAACTTAATGACAGAGAAAACAAATAATTAACCACAGAAATAATTGGATAAAAATGCTTAAAATTAGAAGTAAGATACTCATCAAGGGGCGAGTACTTTATACTAATGTTACTTCATACTAATGTTACTTCATACTAAAGTACTTCATACTAATTAATTCAAGTGAAAAAAATTATTTATTTTAGTAATGGGCCAAAAAATTTGCAAAAGAGTGGCGAGTAAATTCAAAGGATCTATGATCCACTGTCGAGTAACTTAGAATTTCATTTTTCATGTCTAAAATAATGTATTTAATAATGAACGTAGTGAGTGATTTCGCATTACAGTCTCCTCCGGAAATTTTCGAGAAAATGAAATGGTGTTTGTAAGTAAATATTCCAAACATTTCTTTCCTCCTCAATCCAGTATTTCGAATTATATGGAGTCTTATGTAATATTTTTCTGTTATGCTGTTCATAATTCGATTATAAAATTGAAAAATTCTCAAGTTGCATAATAAAAAAATCTGTACATTTAAAGATTAGTGTGTAAATTCGATAGTATTACTGAATAATAATAATTTTTTTTAAATTAGATTTATCTTATTAAATATAATAAGATAAATCTTATGAAGCAGTAACCTTTTAGTTCTCCATTATACTATAGGTATGGGGAACTTAAGTAATCGGGAAAATTTTCGACCTCGGTTTTTTGACTTTTTTACACATTTTCAGGTGTAAGGAATCCGAAAATGACAAAATTTGTATGGTGTCCGTCTGTAGGGTGTCTGTTAGTGTGTTAGTCCGTTAGTGTGTTAATTCGTTAGCATGTTAGTCAGTTAGTCTGTGTACACGATATCTCACGAACAAAATGATCACAGAGAGGTCGGACCAGTTTTAAAATATTATTTATGACACTGGAAAGAACACTATTCATTTGCAAGATTCTAAATAAAAAACTTCAGAAGTTATTCGAAATTTATGATTTTCTGAACATGGAAGCAGAGGGCAAATTTTCACTTGAACGTGCATAAAAAGAAATATTTTTATCGTAAAGATGTAAGAACAGCTTTTAAATATCAGTTTTGATACCGCAATGAACAGCATTAACTATAAACGTGCTAAACGTAACTAAAACGAAAATTTCGCAAATTATTCGAAATTTACGAATTTCTTAATATGGTAGAATACTTCAAAATTTTGCATAAACGTCGGTTTTTCGGGGTTTTTTCATTGTATAAATGTCAGACTACTTTTAAAATATTATTTAAGATACTGGCATAAACATCCTTGATTAAGAATTTTTCAACTTAAATATTTCGTAAGTCATTCGAAATTTACGATTTACTTAATATGGCAGAGTAGGGCAAATTTTCGTATAAACGTTCATTTTGAGGGATATTTTCATCGTAAAAATGTCAGAATACTTTTAAAATGTTATTTAGGATACTGACATGACCATCCCAGACTAAGAATTTTTTAATTTAAAAATTTCGTAAGTTATTTGGAATTTACCATTTACTTAACATGGCAGAGTTGGGCTAAAATTGAGCATAAACGTCTGTTTTGAGGATCATAAATATATCGAAAAACTTCAAAATAACATTTATGGTACTTGTTTGAAAATCATATACTACAAATTTTCTAATAGGAAAATTTCGTTAGTTATTCGAAATTTAAGATTTTATCAACATAGCAAAATTGGGCGATATTCCATATAAATATGCATTTCGGGGATTGTTGCATTGAAAATAGTAGCATGAAAACTAATCTACTAAATTGACCCCAATAAAAAAAATTAATAGATTAGAATAAGATAAATATATCGAACTGAATGGTGGGTAACCTATTGGGTGAGGATTTCATTCTATCACTGTGACAAGCGTTTGATCAAATTCATTTCTCTTAACATTAATATAATATGCACTGCACTAGAAATTTATGAGAACATACATATGATGGGGAACTGAGTCCACCTATGCCAACTAGTTTAAAAATGAATCAGAAAAATATATAAATAATAAATAAATAAATAAGATAATCATGAATATGTAATTTAAAAATAATAACGACAAAAACTAAATACTGAAAAAAAAATAAATAAATAAATAAAAATAAATAAATAAATAGAAAGTGACAGAATTGATAAATCGTGGAAAAAAAAATAATAAGAATAAGAAATATTAAGTAAGAAATAATAAATTAAATATTAAATGCAAACAAGAATTTTAAAAATTTTGTTTTATAAAAAGGAATTGCAATTATGTGCACTTCCCCCCCCCCCTTACACAAAACGTTTTGGAAATCTATAATGTGAATACAACATTGCATAAACTCAAATACCTTTTCCTCAAATAAATAAGTGTCCAATTTTATTTGTTGGACAAACCTTGCACTTATTATTTCTGTTCCAGAAATCTTAATTTTCTGTTGTTTACTTGCTATGCCAATATTTAATATGCAGAACAGATTCTAGATATTTCTAAATAGTATCATCAATTGTAATTATAATTCACCTTTTTAAAATATATATACATACATAAATAGTTTCCGAGAAAGCTTTTTCCCTTGGATATTGTATTACCATAAATTTTTAATGGTAATTTTAGTAAAAATTCATTAGTAAGGGGGCGTCCATTAATTACGTGAGACGGTTTTGACGATATTTTGATCCCCGCCTCCCCCCCGCCTCCGGTGAGATTACGTGAGATTTGGCTCGACCCCCTCCCCCCTTCCCGTAATCTCACGTGAGATTTTTCAAAATTCGTACTTTTACTGTAAATACGTTGGATATATTCCAAAAAACAGAATTTGCTTTATTATTTTTATTGAAGACTAGCAGACAACTCCCGCTTCGCTGGTCCCTATTTTTAAATGAACCGCTATAATTACTGATTTCTCAAAATTGCATTAATTTTTATCACGTGAAAAAAAAAAAAAAAAAACAGATACAAAATCTGATTAGGAAAAATGTCGCACCAGGTTCTCACCGCCTACGGAAAAAATTCCCAAAATGCTCTAACCCTTATTTCTATTATTTTCCCCCTTCGCCCCCCCTCCCGTCTATCCTAATAATTTTAAAAATTCGAAAATATCCGCAATCGATTTGTAGGCATCGAAAACCTCTATGTACCAATTTTGAATGATCTACCTCTATTTTATTTTTTTTGCCCCTCCGCCCCCCCCCCGCCTTCCCGGCCCTCCTAATGACTTTACACTTTCTAAAATATCCCCATTAGACTTGCTGGCCTCTAAAACCTATCTGTACCAATTTTGAACGGCCTAACTGTATTTGTATTTGTTTTTGCCCACAGCCCTCCCTTCCCGCCCCTTCTAATAATTTTACAAATTCGAAAATATCCGCAATCGATTTGTAAGTATCGAAAACCTCTATAAACCACTTTTGAACAATCTAATTCCATTTTTATTTTTTTGCTCCCCTCCCTTCCCTCCCCCCTTCCCGGCCCTCCTAATAACTTTACACTTTCGAAAATATCCCCATACGACTTGCAGGCGTCTAAAACCTATCTGTACCAATTTTGAACGGCCTAACTGTATTTCTATTTGTTTTTGCCCACAGCCCCCCCCCTTCCCGCCCCTTCTAATAATTTTACAAATTCGAAAATATCCGCAATCGATTTGTAGGTATCGAAAACCTCTATATACCAATTTTGAACGATCTAACTCTATTTTTATGTTTTGCCCCCCCCCCTCTCCCCTACCCGTCCTTCCTTCCCCTCCTAATAACTTTATACATTCGAAAATATCCTCATTCGACTTGCAGGCCTCTAAAACCTATCTGTACCAATTTTGAACGCCCTAACTGTATTTCTATTTGTTTTTGCCCCATAGCACCCCCCTGCTGCCCACCTGAGGGCTGAATTTCTAAAATTCCAGAAATTGGTTTTTAGATATTTGCATTAGCTATATTTTAGAGCAAAAATTTCACGCATATCTATTTTTTTGTTTGAGATATATAGGATTATGCGAAGTCACGTTTTACGCATGTGAAATCACGTTTTGCCCCCCCCCCCCTCCATTCCCCGCCTCCCTTGGGGACCGAATTTCGAAAATTCCAGAAATTGGTTTTTAGACATTTGTATTAGCTATATTTTAAAGCAAAAATTTTTACGGATATCTGTTTTTTTGTTTGAGATATGAAGGATTTTGTGAAATCACGTTTTGCCCCCCTCCCCCCCCTTGGGGGGCGAATTTTGTAAAATCGCTTCTTATTGGATGCCTACGTCATAGAAGGAACATTGTCACAAAATTGCATGCTTCTAGGTCTAAGGGTTTGGTCTGGGCGATGATGAATCACCCCCTTCCCTACTCACTCAGTCAGGAAGAACGATTTTATATATATAGATTTGTTAAGACTAGTTTTTAAGATTGCATAGATGTGCATAGATTGCTTGTGGCTGGCCGGTGGCGCCTGAAATAATTGAAAGGCTACTGTGCTGCTTCGCGGCGTTCGGATAGCCACGATAAATATTATCGTGCAAGATTTTGCCACATCTAAATGAAGAAATATGTTTTACTTGAATTTAACTCAATTTTCTCGCAATTTTATATTGTTTTTTTTGTTTTTTTTTTTGCGGGAAAAATATTACGTGATATTTGTCGAGACCTCACCCCCTCTCCCTCACGTGAGATTGGGTGAGATTCGGCTCGACCCCCTCCCCCCATGAACACCTCACGTAATTAATGGACACCCCCTGACTATCTACGATTAATTAATTGTATTACAAAATACTATCAGATACCATCATTTTTTTTTTTTTAAGTCTTGATGTACATACATAGTTGCCAACTTAGCAACTTTTGGCTACCGGAAAAATTTAATATTTATTTTGTTTAATCAGTGAATTGTGACGGTTTTCACTGATATAGTAAAAAAAAAGAATTTTACTAAAATTTTCTGGTAGCCGAAAGGTACTAATTTATACTTTTCACATGTGTTCTGAATTTTCGGCTAGCACATTTAAATATCCATTGAAATTAAACATGCTATTATTAATTTTTATATTAAATATTGCAAAGAAAAACTTACTTTGCCACCAAGTTATTGTAATAATCTGAAATAAAAAAATAATAATTATTAGTAAAGAGTTAAAAAAAAAAAAAACACTAAAAGCAACCAATAATAAATTCATGGCAAATATGTGAATTTTTTATACTTTAAAACGACAAAGAAAGAAAGAAAAAAATATTAACTATAATTGGTAAATCATAAAGTGTATACAAAATCTGTAAGTAAATTTTAAAAGTCGATTATAATAATAATAAACTTTTACAATCTGATTAGAAAAAGAAGAAGATCGAACATTATTCTCTTATTTACATATTTTTAAATTCTGTTTTAACATTCTGAAAATTCCCAGCAGTTCAATTGACGGATCTTTTTTTTTTTTTTTTTTTTTTTTTTTTAATTATTTTTTTAATTTTTTATATTTTATTTTGAAGCTGCAAAATACGAATTTCCAATATGTGAAATTTTTTCATTTTGCAATTTCAAAATAAAATAGTAAAAATTAAAGAAATACATTTTTAAAAAAGATGAGTCAATTTAACAGTTGGGAGTTTTCTGAATGTGAAAGCAGAATTTAAAAATATGTATTAGTTAATAAGTTATTTGTAAAGAAAAATTTCCCCATAGAATAACATTGGCTCGGGCTTCCGGTGATGGTAAGTGAAGAGGGCCGTTAAGTAGTGCAAAGGTTTATAAAATTAATTAAAAGTTTTAGAGACTTTAACTTCAAGAATTAATAAAATTGAAATTTTTATACACCCCCCACAAAAAGACTCAAATTCGGTAAAGTGTCCCGTGTGCTAATAAAATTTGTCTAAAATTTCAGCAATGCATTATAAAAGTTCTCTAAAATACGGCCAGACTCAAAAACTGCATGGCTGCCAACTTGTATGATTTTCATATTAACTTTCTTGAGCAAAAATTTTCACAGTATTTAATTTTCGAAAACTACTACAAATGTTCATAAATATTTTTTATTAAAAAATATTGGTAGCAAAATATTACATGTTGGTAGCTATGAAGAGGACTTAAACCCCACTTCAATGTCGTGACATAAGTTCTCCGTTGAAAGTAACATGTTGTAGCGGTCACAAAACTTCTGTATCATTCTATGTAAGAGCGATTAGCTACAGGTTAACATGAATAAAAATTTAATCATAGCTTCTCCCAATAAAGAATTACACATGAAGTTTGGTGTAATTTAAATGATTAGATGCTGAGATATAGCCATGTGAAAAGTCTCAGATGCGGATTAATGGCAACGCCAAATGTCAATAAATATACACCCTAATTAAGTTAGCATTCCTTTTCATAATATCGTCTCGCATAACAAGTGAAGTATCTCTTTACGACATGGAAGCTGAGATATAGCCTTTCAAAATAGGAAGTAAAAAAAAAAAGCATACTAACACGACCTTACATGTGATACACACCAAAATTAAGCCATTAGTTTTCATTATGGACATATTACATATTAAATTTAGTGCATGTATACCTCATAGAAGCTGAGATATAGCTTTCTTGTGCACAGGGAACATTTCATCGTAGCAGTGTCACCTGCCACTATATATGCACCCAAACTGATTCATCATAGTTTTACTTACTGTATCAAATTCGGTGAGTTATTATGCTTAAGAAGCTGAGATACATACTTGCCGTGAACTAGGAAAAATGTAGTGTAACAGCCCCACCTGTGTCGATATGCACCCAAAGTAAATTACTATAGTATTTTATAATGACTCTTTCTTATATAAAATTTTATGCTGTTATACACGATAGAAGTTGAGACATAGCTTTTCCGTGTGTAGGAGAAATTGTAGCATGGACACATAGTGGGCGATATACAACAAAAGTATATGGGCACTAACTGATGTCAACGCGCAATAATCTTTTATTTATTTTATATTATTTTTTAATTGTAGAAAAACATTTCAAATCAAAAGCTATATATATGTATTATTTTATATAAAATCTCATATACCATGGCCATCACAAAACTTTTTCTAAAATTTCCTTTTCAAATTCATGTAATAGAAATTATACTTTAAAACTATTACGTAATAAAATTAATTTTCCTGATGGATGCAGACGATTTTCATTTCAGTAGAGTATATTACTAAAGCTTGAAAAAAGCCAAATTTGCGATAGCTGATTAACAGTTCTTTTTAAGGATTATTATTATTATTATTATTTTGTTAAATAGAAAAAAAATGGTAGTTTACTTTCAAATTACAAATTGATGATATTGATCCTCTGACAAATACATAATTTTTTCATGGTTAAATATTATTATTATAAATATATTAAAACTTATGAAAATAATTATACATATGTATATATATATATAAACCTCTCATTGTGCACATTTATCAAAATTTTGTCTTATACTGCTATATTAAAAAATGTATATCAAAATATATAGAGGCGCTACCTGTTAAGTGAGTAAAGTTAAGTAAGTCAAAGTCTGTTAAGTAAGTCAAAAATGTAATTAGCAACTATTTAAGTCATGGTCCAACATAGCATTCAGTTTGTTAAATTTGATGGGCTGCCGCCCCTCTCACTGTCGTTCAGTTATAGTGCCTACATTTAATTAATTATTTATTTTTTAAATCAAGGCTGTTATTAATTTTCCTTTAAACTTGCTAGTGTTAATAAATTTTTTACAGTGGCAACTTAATACGAACTTCAAAAAGCCAAATTTGAATTTCCTGTGAGTAATTTATAGTTAATAAGTTATACTGAAAATAAATATAAATATATATACAGATATACAGATCAACCGCGAAAAATTGGACTTTTGTATTTAGGGAATCTCAAAACGTATATATATATATATATATACATAAAACAGAGTTGAAAATGGAACATCAAAATATGTTTTGTTTACTGTATGGGTATGAAAAATTCATGCGCAGTGTTCGTCGACATAGTAAAACGCAGCAAAGCATTTCCATTTATTACATTCAATAAAAAAATACGTTTAGCTTAATTTTGAGTAGCCCTGTATATTTTCTGTAAACAATATGTACAACAAATTGTGCACTTTCTTTTAGTTTCTTATGAAAACCGCATTACACAAATCGAAATACACTTCCAGCAATTTCCAAATATAGCTCTAATATATCCAAATACTTTGGGTAGCTTTGTAAATGAATGATGATTGGTTTCCATACCACAATCTAAGCAAAGGATGCTTTCATGCACATATGAAAAAAAAAATGTTAATGCCATTTATTTCCGGGCAATATATTAATGCCATTTTGTTGCAACCTATATATGTTACACTGTATTTAATGAAAATTTCTCCCATAGACGTAATGAATTTTAATTCTCTTGGATGGCCCTGTACACGAACCATCCCTAACAGCACATTTTCTCCAAATGACATCCTCAGGATATCCTACGGATGGAAAAACATCCCGTGGACATCTTCAGGATGCATTGTGGACAAGTGTGTTGTTAGGGATTTGTTTGATCTCAGCAAAAAATTTAGAGTAACAACACTATACAGCATAGATTTAGAATACGGAGTTCGGATTTCCTGTTACTATTTGTACTTGAGAAATGCTGATAACAGACACACAAACCAACCGCTAAAATCATGATTTTCAGATACAGGGGATCTCAAAACGTGTAAATGTAACGAAAACCCAATTTCGAAAATTTGATCCAAAAACAATACTTTCTTTACCATATATATGGGTAAGAGAAAGTAACTAATGTGTTGAAAGTTTATTATTATTTTTTTTATTTTTTATAATTGGGGAATTTTTTTTACCAAGGACTTCCTTTTGGGGGAAAATGCGATCTTAACATTTTTTTAAACATTTTTTTTATTACAATTTTAATATAAAATGATTCAGTATGTTATTTAATTATTATTATCTATATAATATTTCTCTAACGTGGACCAGTTGCGATTATATTTTGTAGAAACGATACGATAGTGACAATAAAATATGCGAGGAAAAAATAAAAATAAAAATAAAATACATAAACAATATTTAAACACGCGGACTCAGTTCAGTGATCTAATAATAATAATGATAATAATAATAATAATAAAATGACGACATTTGTCTGATGAGATAATTTTATAGAAAAATTTATTTTTAAAATTTGCATCCTTACAAGCTTTATAAGCGTCGTTTTAAACCTATAGCAATACTTTAAAGATATAACCAAAATATTAAATTTTGTGTCATAAATTGACTGAAAAATGCAACCGTAAGAAATATAGTCAAAATAAGTTCTACGTGTTTTTTTTTTTTTTTTTTTTTAACAAACTAGTTGGCATAGGTGGACTCTGCTCAGTTCCCCATCATATTTATGTTCTCAGAAATTTCTAGTGCGAGACATATTATAATCATGTTAAAAGAAATGAATTTGACCAAGGCTTGATACAGTGACAGAATGAAATCCCCGCCTAATAGGCTATCCACCGTTCACTTGGATATAATTATCTTATTCTAATTTATTAATTTATTTTATCAGGGTCAATTCTGTTGTTTAGTTTTCATGCTACTATTTCCAAATGCAATAAACCTCAAAATTCATATTTATATGAAAAATTTACAATTTCGCTATGTTGATAAAATCGTAAATTACGAATAATTTACGAAAATTTCCTAGTAGAATATTTGTATTGAATCATGTTCAAACAAATATCATAAACTTAAATTTGAAGTTGTCTAATGTATTTAGGATCCTCAAAATGGAAGTTTATGCTCAATTTTGCCTTATTCTGACATGTTAAGTAAATCGTAAATTCCAAATAACTTACGAATTTTTTTAAATTGGAAAAATCATAGCTATGATATTCATGCCAGTATTCTAAATAATATTTCGAAAGTGGTTTGACATCTTTACGATGAAAATATCCCTCAACATTGACGTTTATGTGAAATTTTTCTCTATTCTGACATGTTAAGAAATTCGTAAATTTCCAATAACTTACGAAATCTTTATATTGGAAAATTCATAGTCATTAATATTCATGCTAGTGTCCTAAATAATATTTCAAAAGTAGTCTGACATCTTTACGATGAAAATATCTCTCAAAATTGACGTTTATGTTAAATTTTGCCCTATACTGCCATGTTAAGAAATTCGTAAATTTCCAGTAACTTGCGAAATTTTCAAAGTAGCATATTTATAGTTCCTGATGTTCATTCCGGCATCAAAACTGATATTTTAAAACTGGTCTGACATTATTACAGTAAAAAGTTTTCATTTAATGCACGCTTAAGTGAATTTTTGTCCTATTCTCCCATGTTAAGAAAATCGTAAATTTCTAATAACTTACGAAGTTTTTAAATTCAAATGTTGCAAATGAATAGGGTTCTTGCCAGTGTCGAAAGTAATATTTTAAAACTGATCTGACCTCTCTGCGACAATTTGTTCTTGAGATATCGTGTACACAGACTAACAAACTAACGGACTGACCCACTAACAGACTAACACACTAACAGACTAACAGACTAACAGACACCCTACAGACAGACACCATAGAAATTTTGTCATTTTCGGATTCCTCACACCTGAAAACGTGTAGAAAAGTCAAAAAACCGAGGTCGAAAATTTTCACGATTACCTAAGTTCCCCATACCTATAGTATGATGGGGAACTAAAAATTATGCCAAATTGAATAAATTATAAAATAAAATGAAAGGCGGTACACCAACATGGCGGTAAAAATTTAAAAGTCACCATACGGGTCTTGTACTAAAGCTGTCCTACCGGCGGAAGTATGAAAACTGGGTCATCAAACACGAATTTTATTTTGAAATTTTTCTTTGAATGATTTTGGGTTGACCATCATCAGCAATCCCCCCCCCCCCCCTCGAAAAAAAAAAAAAAAAAAAACAATAATTTGGCTTCTTATGAATTAAAATTTATATTGAGCGGTGAAATTGGTATAAGACTTAAGACTTAAGATTTAAGTTTCATATTTTAAAGGTAAGTAAAAAATAAATAAATAAATAAATAAATAAAACAATAATTTGGCTTCTGATGAATTAAAATTTATATTGGGTGGTGAAATTGGTACAAGACTTTAATACATAAGACTTAAGTTTCATATTTTAAAGGTAAATACATAAGACTTAAGTTTCATATTTTAAAGATAAATAAATAAAAAAAGAATAATTTGTCTTCTGATGAATTAAAATTTATATTGGATGGTGAAATTGGTATAAGACTTCAATACATAAGACTTAAGTTTCATATTTTAAAGGTCAATAAAAAATAAATAAATAAATAAATAAATAAAAATAAAAAAATAATTTGGCTTCTGATGAATTAAAATTTATATTGGGTGGTGAAATTTGTATAAGACTTCAATACATAAGATTTAAGTTTCATATTTTTAAGGTAAGTAAAAAATTAATAAATAAATAAATAAATAAAACAATAATTTGGCTTCTGATGAATTAAAATTTATATTGGGTGGTGAAATTGGTACAAGACTTTAATACACAAGACTTAAGTTTCATATTTTAAAGGTAAATAATAATAATAATAATAATAATAATAACAATAATTTGGCTTCTGATGAATTAAAATTTATATTGGGTGGTGAAATTGGTACAAGACTTTAATACACAAGACTTAAGTTTCATATTTTAAAGGTAAATAATAATAATAATAATAATAATAATAACAATAATTTGGCTTCTGATGAATTAAAATTTATATTGGGTGGTGAAATTGGTATAAGACTTCAAGACATAAGACTTAAGTTTCATATTTTAAAGTAAAAAAAAAAAAAAAAAAAAGAAAGAAAAAAACTTTGAAAATTTCGCAAGGGTTTGCTAGTTATTATTATTTAAATAACCCATCATTTCGAAAAATCTAAGAACTGTTTGGGAAAATTGACTTTCGACCATTTGGCAACAATGTTTTTTCTTATAATTAAAATTTCTGGCGTAAAACTAATTTATCAGAGCTGCAGTTTATACGCAGAAAATTGTGAAATTAATTTTCATATACACCGCTAATTTTTAGTTGTAGAATTATATCACTATAAAGGCAAATGTAAGATGCGATACAAATGTCAAATTTTTAATAAACACTTCACATGCTAAAAATTTTGACTTACATTATTAAATGAGATTCCTCTTAAATTTCAAGCAAAAGCTTTTGAAATTGCCTTTAAATTACATGCTAAAAATTTTCTTTATAGCTAGTTCTCCAGTAGTTTCAATTTTTAAATATTTTTTTATATCTTAAACGAATTGAGTATTATATAAAAAGGTTTCAGTAAAATATTTATTAGTTCCCCATCATACTATAGGTATGGGGAACTCAGGTGATCGTGAAAATTTTCGACCTCGTTTTTTTTACTTTTTTACACGTTTTCAGGTGTGAGGAATCCAAAAATGACAAAATTTGTATGGTGTCTGTCTGTAGGGTGTCTGTTAGTGTGTCAGTGTGTCAGTCCGTTAGTGTGTCAGTGTGTTAGTCCGTTAGTTCATTAGTCTGTTTACACGATATCTCAAGAACAAATTGTCGCAGAGAGGTCAGATCAGTTTTAAAATATTACTTTCGACACTGGCAAGAACCTTATTCATTTGCAACATTCGAATTTAAAAACTTCGTAAGTTATTAGAAATTTACGATTTTCTTAACATGGGAGAATAGGACAAAAATTCACTTAAACGTGCATTAAATAGAAACGTATTACTGTAAAAATGTCAGACCAGTTTTAAAATATCAGTTTTGATGCCGGAATGATCATCAGTAACTATAAATATGATACTTTGAAAATTTCGTAAGTTATTGGAAATTTACGAATTTCTTAACATGGCAGTATAGGGCAAAATTTCGCATAAACGTCAATTTTGAGATATATTTTCATCATAAAGGTGTCAGACTACTTTTGAAATATTATTTAGGACATTGGCATGAATATTAATGACTATGAGTTTTCCAATATAAAAATTTCGTAAGTTATTGGAAATTTACGAATTTCTTAACATAGCAAGATAGGGCAAAATTTCACATAAATGTCAATCTTGAGGGATATTTTCATCGTAAAGATGTCAGACCACTTTCGAAATATTATTTAGGGTACTGGCATGAATATCATAGACTATGATTTTTCCAATTTAAAAAATTCGTAAGTTATTTGGAATTTACGATTTACTTAGCATGTCAGAATAAGGCAAAATTGAGTATAAACTTCCATTTTGAGGATCGTAATTACATTAGACAACTTCAAAATTACATTTATGATATTAGTTTGAACATGATTGAATACAAATATTCTAATAGGAAAATTTCGTAAATAATTCGTAATTTACGATTTTATCAACATAGCGAAATTGTAAATTTTTCCTTTAAAATCTAAATTTTGAGGTTTATTGCATTGGAAATAGTAGCATGAAAACTAAACAACGGAATTGACCCTGATAAAATAAATTAATAGATTAGAATAAGATAAATATATCGAAGTGAACGGTGGATAGCCTATTAGGCGGGGATTTCATTCTGTCACTGTATCAAGCTTTGGTCAAATTCATTTCTTTTAACATGATTATAATATGTATCGCACTAGAAATTTATGAGAACATAAATATGATGGGGAACTGAGCCTATGCCAACTAGTCCACCTATGCCAACTAGTTTTTAAATGTAAACAATTATTACTTAATTAGAAAAAATATATGTTTATTCAAAGTGTTTGGTTCGTTGTAGTGATGAAGTCCGATTCACTACGCAAGGGTTCTACGCCTGCAGGTGGATTGTCCTCTATGGGGGGGCCTTTCTAAGGGGTCCAAGCCCATATTTACACGAGTTAAAAAAAAAAAAAAAACTACAGAGAACTCCGAACGGCTAGGGCGCCGTTTGGAATCGAACCATGAACTTCCCATTATTTGAAGTAGAATCGACGGTGTATATATATATTTAGTTTTATTAAACGTTTCTAAAATTTCAAAATACTGATTATGTTTTTAAGCACTTTCAAAAGAATTTAATTAAAAACTGTATATTTTATGACCGCTTATGCCTAATTTTGCCAAACTTTTAATTGTTTATTTTATTTTATTTATTTATTTTTAAATGAATTTGTCAAATATATTTATATTAATACATAAAATTACTTGCAAACAACTGAAATAACTTATAAATTATTTGGAATGAGAATATATTTAAATAAATTCACTCAACAAATAGGCACTGTTGTTGGATCATCTTAAGGTGCCTGCCTACCTTTAAAAAGCAATTTTCGGTCAAAACTCCGATTTTCTATTTTTGGTTTAGTATTAAAGCTTGAAATTTAAGCTTTCTAAATCAGTTTGCATTTTGTTTCTATCTTGCTTAGAACTTGAGTTACAGATATTTTAATATTAGTTACTCGCAAGTTTTTGAAACCGGAAGTGACTCTAAATGTTTGTTTACATAAATGTTTTACTCAATATAAGTATCAAAATTTGTTACAGTATATAAAATGAATTTAAAAATGAAAATAAAAAAACTTTGAAATAAATCAGGAACTTATTAAAATTATTTTTTATTTAATAGGTGAAACCTGGTTTTTAATTATGTTTTCTGCTTTTTCTCCAAATGAGATTTTTAACACTTTACTTTATCGCAAAACATCATAACTCCAAAAGTTATAATTGAAACGTTATAAAACTTTGAAAAAATACTCTAGAGGAGTTGTTTTAGGGATTGAACTACAGCAATGAATCTAGTTGAATTTTTTTTTTTTTGTTGTTGTTGTTGTCGATAGAAGTTATGAACTGTCATGTACATTTAAGATTTTTTTCAGCATATAAAATGTTATCTTCTCTAAAATATTATATAACATGGTTAAAGTTTTAAGAATAGTTTACGCCTTTAAGAAACTATCAATAATCGAAATAAAATTTACAGAATAAAAATATCTTTATTTAAGTTTGACTTATGATGTTTTGACAAAGTGCTTTTTTTCTTGCAAATTTTATGTATATGTGGAGCATAAATATCAAAATATTTTAAAGTTTGCATATTTTTTCACTGTTATTCACTGTTTTTAACTATATTCTATTATATAATGCACATAAATAAGCAATTTTTCAATTATATAAAAAAAAAAAAAATCATCTCCGACAGTAGGCAGGCACCTTAAATACTTGCTGAATAATTATTTATTTTTAACTTTCCTTCTTTAAGAATTTTAAAATAATATATAAAATATATACAAATGTAATTTTCTTTTCAACTGCCTCTCGCACTATAATAAGCTGCTAATATTTAAGACATCAATAATTAACTTAATATTTTTATACTAAATGCATGAAAAATAAAATGAAAACTCACCAAAATATATGTTGTAAACATAAACACTTTATGCATGACTTTTATGCAGCATAAAAATCTATTCTAAACAATGTTATTTACTTTGTGTCACATACTAAAACTCCACTAAAACTGTACTTCATTGCAAGCTATCCTGAATTTTAGTAGCTACTTTTCTTTTCAGAAGAACAGACGATGAATAACTGTACCGTGAAGTATTTTCTTTCAAATCAGAGAGGAAAAGTCCCTACCATTAGGGATTCTGTACTGTTGTTAGGGAAAATTGGATTATGAAACATATGTCTGTACATTACAGGAATCTTGATGCTGGGAATTTTTTGAAGCATGAAATATAAAAATAATTGCAGATTTTCAAAAAAGTTATCAATGACATTGTTAAAGGTTAAAGTTAAGAAAAATTGATAATTTTGCATGTGGCATTTAAAAAGAAGACTGTAGTCTTGCTTCCTTTCAGTTTCATTTCTAATATGCAAAATAAAAAAAAACGCTGAAACTTCAGTTATCTTTTCATCTATTGAAAAAAAAAAAAAAAAAAAAAAAAAAAACCTTTCGTCTCATTCTGAAGGGTAGTTTGATTTCTCTCTCCTTATTAAGCAACCGCTATTTTGTTTCAAAATGGCGGCTACAAATTATTAATGCACTTGGTAATAGTATTGATGTAAGCTATTTACACATGGAGTTTTAAGCAAATCGGTTCATAAATACCTTTTTAGGTGAATATAAAATTTTCAAGTGGCTGGCACTTGGAAACAAGATGCCGGGTCAAGTTGCCAAACAAATATATCAAATGCATTTGTGAGATAAGTCTACTGTACAAATTTAGTTCGAATTAATTAAGAATCTCAAAAGTCATCGTGATGAAATATTAAAGTGGCTGTCTATTGGATCAAAATGGCGGAGCAAGTTGCTTAGTGAACAAATCCAAGATATTTTTAAGATAAGTCCACTGTCCAGCTTCGGTTCGAATAAATTCAGTATTTCAAAATTTATTGCGATAACAATGTCTCAAGTGGCAGCGTTGAAGTGGACGCAACTTGGAAACGAAATTGCAGAAAAACTTGCCCACCGAAATCATAGAATGATAAATCCATTTTTCAGATTTGGTTTGAATTGTTTAAGTATTTCAAAATTACCGTGATAACAAATTTCCAAGTGGCCGCCACTTGGAAACAAGTTGACCTGGAGCAAGTTCCACAGCAAACTCATTCAAGATATTTGAAGCATAAATTCACTGTCCTACTTTGGTTCGAATCAGTGCAGTGTTTCAAATATTATTGTTATGACAAATTTTCAAGTGGCAGTCTAGTGGCTGCAACTTGGAAGCAAAATGGCGAAGCAACTTGACCAGTGAAATCCTCTAAGATATTTGTATGATAATTTTATTGTCTAACTCTAGTTCAAATTAAATCAATATTTCAAAAATTATCGTGATAAGAAATTTTCAAGTGGCATCTTGATTTCAAGTGGCCACCACTTAGAAAAAAAATAAAATAAAATAAGCGGAGTAAGATATCTAACAAACTTATCTGAGATATCTGAATAATAAATCCACTACCCAAATTTGATACGAATTGATTCAGTATTACAAAAGTTATCATAATAAAAAAATTTCAAGTGGCCGCCACTTGGAAATAAAATTGCGGATCAAGTTACAAGCGAACTTATCCAAGATATTTGAACCGTAAGTTCACTATCCAACTCTTGTTTGAATCAGTTTAGTATTTTAAAAGTTACCATGATGGCACATTTTCAGGTGGAAGCAACTTGGAAACAAGATGTCGGAACAAGTTGCCCAGTGAACTCATTCAAGATAATTATATGATACGATCACTGTGAAACTTTGGTTCGAATCGAATTAGAATTCAAAAAGTTATCATGTTTATAAATGTTCAAGTAGTTGCCTAACTTCAAATTGTCCCGATTAGTTTAAAACATCTGCACTTTGTTAAAAATGATGAATACAGTTCATTAATAAACTTCGTTGTTATATAGTCAATGTATTTATCAAAATTCAAGCAAATCCGCATTTTACTGTGTGAATTTGAAATTTTCAAGTGCTCTCCACTTGAAAACAAAATGGCGGAGCAACTTGGTTAATAAACTCGTTCAAGATATTTATAAGATAAGTTCACTGTCCAAATTTGGTTCGATTTCGAGAATTATTTCGGAAGTTATCGTCATTTTAAAATTTGAAGTAGTAGCCTGATTTTAAGTGGCCCTACTTACCTAAGATATCCGCCCCTTTGTTAAAATTAGTGGATAACGATCATTAATAAACTTCATTGATACCCTTATATGGTCTATATTTACATCAAAATTGAAGCAAATCCGGCCTTAAATATGCTTTTTACAATGTGGATTTGAAATTTTCAAGTGGCCGCCACTTGAAAACAAAAAGTCGGAGCAACTTAATTAACGAACTCATCCGAGATTAAATAAGTTCGCCAAGAATCATAAGCTGAGATAAGTTCGCTGTCCAAATTTGGTTGGATTTGGAGTATTATTTCGGGAGTTATCATGATGATAAAATTTTCATTAAATTTATATAGAAAACTTAGTAAAAAAACTATAAACGCTAGATTCACCAAAATTTATACAGTTCGTGCGACTGTGATGCAGTCTATTTGGCGAGGGTTGAACCTGTTTAATCATTATAGTTTGTATTTCTACCCAAAATCTTTTGAGTCGCATAATAAGTCAATTTTATTAAGTCAAACTAATTACTAAATCAGTAAAAACTAACAGAAATGTCTAATTTTTATTTATTTATTTATTTATTATCATTTTTTTTAAACTTAAAAAAAAAAAAAAAAAAAAAAGAAAAAGAAAAAGAAACATATTATTCTAAATGTCTGTACTAGCGAGTGTCTGGTTCAATTCCAGAACATGATGAAAAATTCAAGATAAGTATATTTATTCTCGTTAAATACATCTTAAATATAGTCAAATTGTTTATAAATCATTCTAAATTCTTATTGAAAGTTATTATATTGACTATAAAATTCTCCAGGTTTATTCTAAACAGGGTTCGTACGGTCCTTATTTTTTCCCTGAGTCTTATACTAGAAATTTTGTAGAACAATTTTCCTTATAAAATAAGTCTATATGATTAAGATGAATTTTATTGTTTCAGAATTCTGGTGAGACTCAGGGAAAAAATCAGACCCGTACGAACCCTGTCTAAAGATAAAAAAAGAAATGTACTTATATTTTTAAAAAAGCTAACGTATATCTAAATAAATGCATCCAAATCTACGAAAATAAAAGCTAGTCTCGAAAAATCTTATGCCACAGTAGGAACAAGACTATATGTATAAAGTTAAATCGTCGTCAATGATGGTTTGTTTTAATTACAATTTGGAATTAATGCTGCGATTTCATAATTAGCGAAAACTAATGAATTCTTTAAAAATTATCTTTTCATTTATCATGCAAAAAGATAAAATATATAAAACTTATTCACGATTAAAAAAGTTTACGGAATAACTATTTTTTAACGAATATTTTTCAATTAAGTAACTAATGAGAAGCTTTAATCATTCTTTTTTAATTATCTTTCTTAAAAAAAAAAAATTCTCGTCTTTCATAATAAATAGATTAGAACGAGATTTTATAAGTTCAGTTTCTATCATTGGCAACATCAAATGAATCCGAATAAAAAGCAGTATCACCTTTTGCATAAACTCATAATTAAACATTCATTAATAAACCAGGTGCCAGGTTCGAATCTCAGTCATACTGAAGAATTTTTATGAATATTTTTATTTAAGTTTCTCTAGTAACACTCTCATTTCATATTCTTTTTCATAAAACATTCGTAATTTTTTACAAGAAAATCCTTAATTAATATTTTTAATTAAAATTTTATTAATTATTGAATCATTCTCAAACAATAGCCTTCTTTTTCATCATATCATACATGAAAAATAGCATCTTTTTAAATCATTAGTTACCTTTTACAATAAACCATCTAATTAATATTTTTAAATTAAATTTTCTCATTAAAACCATCATCACGTTTCACGATTAAGTCGAAGGAGGTACGGAGGCCATACCAAGGTTGACGCCAGTCAGTCTAGACCCCTCAGGTTGTGGTGTGACACCTGCACGGTTCCGCGGTGCCCCCTCCGGCGCCGAAACTCTCATTTTCTACCTACTGTTAAAATACAGGGAGTCTTTTTTCAAAGATGACAGTATTTTTTTTTTTTTTTTTTTTATGAAACAAATTTTATTTTAATACAGTTGCGTTTTCAAAAACAATTCTTTATGTAAAGGCGTAATACCTCCTTTTGAAGAGAAACATTTAACACGCTTTTATTAACTTCACCTGTATATATGTTTGCATGTATGTTTGTAACCGCTCTGGAAGCAAACAAAAAATGTATATTGTAAAAAAAGACTTTCCCTACGCGAACGCTGTGACTGTGAGGTAAAGCTCCGGGCTGCAAATCTAAAGGTCTAACGTTCGAGTCCAGTCAGGGGAGATTTTTCAAAAATGGTTTTTATTTAATTCTACATTATTTATTTCTCATTCCTTCATTATGTTATTTATTCAGTTAATATTACGTAATTTCTAGACTTTTTTTTAAATTAATTAATGTCTTAAAAAAGTATAATATACAATTACTAATTTAAGAAATTTTATTAATTAGTATTTTTAAATAAATTTTACTTAAATGTCATTAAATTTGTAGTAATCAAAGTGTTATTATTAAAATTTCGATTAAACGTCTTCTCGCTTACACGTTCTTTTACGTCAGTCCCTTGAAGGACGTACAAATGGTGCTTTACTGTAATAATAAAAATGAAAAATTCTATATATTTAAAAATAAATACGCACATTTGTCAGTTTACATTATGATATAGAAGAAATATGCATATAATATGATGGATAAAATTTACATCCTTGACACCAATCACAAAATTCTTTTTGTGATTGATCTGAATCTCATTTGATTGGCTTGAATTTTTGCGCACGACTGCCTAGTCGATGACAATACTACATGCAAGTGTTTCCAGGCTCTTATCCCATCAGGGGCAGGTTCTAGGGGCAAAAAAAATCTATATATATATAACTCTATCGTATATGGCACAGGATTTGGCCGTATTTATATAACGTTGAGTGCCAACAATTTCATTTTTTTTTTTTTTTTTAAGATGTAAATATTATGGTGTGTCGCTCACACGATTTTTTCTTACCCTGCATTTTAATTCTATAAAGTTTAATTAAAGTTTAATTTAAAGTTTATTTAATTCCTGCATTTTAATTCACATTTCAATAAAAGCTTATTCTTTAATTTTTTAAAAGTACAATTTTATTTTTAATATGTTGTTTCCATCGGAATCAAATGGTAATATGATAGAAAGATTTTAAACTTGTTAAATTTTAAACTTTATTAAAAGTTGTACCAATTACCTTCTTGTATAAAAAATATCCAAGGTTAGATAGGTACCTACATTGAAGCGCTCGGTTAAGGCGCTGCCACGAGCAGTAGGATCCCAAATCCGACATAGTGCGGTGCGGGTAGGGAAGACACAGCAGAAAGCAGCAGGGACCTGAAGCGAAATTTTTAGCAATTTTAATGGAATTTTTTATTTCCGTTTCTAACTTTCCTTTCCTTTTCTTTCTTTCTTTCTTTTTTTTTAATTTTTTGTTTCTAAAGTGCTATAAAAATTGTGATTAAATTTCTTAGAAAATTCATTTAAATACAGTGATCAGCGAAGCAACCAAAGCGGGCTTCAATAAGTTAATATAAAAATCCTTTAGCTATATGCTTCAAAATTTGTATATAAAATTTTATATATGATTCCAAGAAATTGGAGGCCCACCGGCGTTGGCGCGGGCCTGCGCTCAAAGCTGGTTGGTGGGAAGTGTCGGGTTCGATCCCAGGTCGCACTCATCAACCTAACCTTTATGAGATTTCTGTGGTTTTCTCCGAAACTCTCGTAAATACGAGCTAGAACCCCTTAGAAAGACCCTCACGAAGGGCATGCTATCCATAGGCCTAGAACTAAAATGTAGTCAATCATATTTAAATCCTACAATTAACCACCAAACCAACTAAGAAATTGGAAAATTCAGTACTTAAATTTGATGAAACGATATCGCCTTGATGAGTAGTGTTCATAACATAGTTGGCTTCAGAGCATGCCCAAATTCAAATATCACGCTACGCTACTGATATATAGATAGATAGATAGATAGATAGATAAACGAAGTGGTTGCAATAGGTAACCTAAAAACATAATTATGAGCAATTAAATATGAAGTTAATCTATTCTCTTTACATAATTAAATAATAAAATCTTGAATATTAAAACTTAAAACTTTAAAAAATAAAATAAATAATAATAAACAATAATAATTTAAATTCAATTACCCTAAATATACGTTTTTAAAACTTCTAAAATCGAAGCCATAAAGACACTTAAATCGATTTCTTTTTATTTAGCAGAAGTTTTCCAAGAATTGTTCTTGTACATTAAAAATGACATTACATGTAAATTACTTTTGTACATCAGAAAACTATTCTTTATTTTGAAACAAAAAATAATTTCGATTGTAGAAATACAGTAATGTTTTCCTTGATTATTCACATGTATACATACCAACAAAGTTTTATCAGCAAGTGGAAACAAAGTAAGAAAGTCAAATCACGCGCAGACATACAAACACACAGAAAAAAAAAAAAAAAAAAAAATAGCAGACTGGTAAATACAATATATTTCCGCAAATGGCCAGACAGCTTCAAAAACAGACGTTTTATCAAATATGTCTAGAGACATTTTTCACGAATTTTCCTGGAGCATTGTGCATGCAAAGAATATGTTATATATCATATATTTTAACAAATACTTTTGCACGAAAACAAAAAGTGGACCAGTCAAAAGTTGAAGAAAAAATACGAAATTTTTGCGATCGCCTCGTAAAAGTAATTCTTAAAATGCGGTCTCGCTGTAGTATTTGATTATGAGACAGTTTGGTTAGTTGGTTGGGCTTAACGTCTCAGTAATACTGCGTAATAGGTAATTGGCGACGATAGGGGACGCTCCCCTAAGCAGGATCCGGAGACATGCCATCACAATTTTGCCCCTACACGGAGGGGATAGCTTAATTATGAGGCTTCTTCTTCATCTGCATTCATTTATATGAGACTAATTCATATATTCATGGATATATAAAGGTATGTATTCATTTAATGAACTGCAAAAATGTACCATTTTTATTATAAGTGCTAGATATTAAACCCAATAGGTACAATCTCAATTATAGGAAACTTGACATATTAAATTAGACACAGGATAAAGCAACCAAGATATAAAAAGATCAAATATTTAATAAAGTATGATTGTACAAGCTTTAACAAAATATCATTTGCATGAACATAGTGGCTTAATGGACCGATCTATTTATTAGGTTGAGTCAAAAGTTTTGTCCGTTTTTTATTTGCGTATCAATAAGTACATTAAAGTTGTAATGTGAATGTCATATATATTTTGAAAGCTTATTTTCTGCTGATCGAAATGATGTATTTAATTGTTACGTTATTTTAATTTTCATAGATTTATTACTCTTTAAAAAAGATCAAGTATGTCAAAAAATCGTGAACAAATCCGCAGCCTAATTTTCCACGTGTTCAAACAAGGCCACAATGCAACTGAAGCAAGTCGTAACATATGTGCAACATTTGGTATGAAGTCTGTAAACGAAAGAACATGCATACGTTGATATGCAAAGTTCTGTTCCAGGGATATGCACCGCGGCGGTAAGAAACACTCTGGGCAACCATCGACAACCGATGAAAGAGCTTTACTTTGTGCGATTGAAGCCTAACCGGCAAGGTTTTGGCACTTCTCAGTCAACTGTCAATCGACACCTTCACAAAATTGGCATGAAGATTAGGCGTCGTCAAATGATACTGCATGAGCTCAACAAAATGCAAAAGAATCTTTGAAAACCAGTCTGTCAATTGCTGCTGCGAGAGTTTAGCCGAGATGGATGGCGTGGAATTCTTACCTGTAAAGAGAAGTGGGTACTATACGACAACAAAAAAAACCGGATGTCAATGGCTAAACCCACATCAGCTTGGAGTTAAGACGGCTGCACCTGGGATGCATTCAAAACACGCACTTTTGTGCGTTTTTTGGATGTCGACAGGAGTTGTGCATTGAAATCTTCTTCCTCAAGGACAAACAATGAACTCAGATGTCTATTGCACTCAAGGGAACCACGTTCAACAAAAACTCGTCATAAAAGACTTTAATCCAGCTCGAGTTTTCTTCCAACATGACAACGCATGGCCACACGTTTCAAACCAGACGCGTGAGAAGCTGAATGAGTTGGGCCGGGAACTTCTCGCTCACCCGCCATATAACCCTGACATTGCTCCTACACATTACCATTTGTTCAGGTCGCTAGAGCACTTTATGCGTGGACAGCGCTTCAGCAACGAATACGATCTCCGACAAGGCATTCTCGACTTCTTCGCTCGCAAAAACCAGCGGCTTTTTACAACCGGGGATATTTAATGTTGCATCCACGTTGGAAAATGGTTGTTGAAAGTAATGGTGAATATGTTAATTAAATTACGTTATAGTTGTTATAATTTTTTAACTTTTAATAAATGATTAGAAACCGGACAAAACTTTTGGCTCAACCTAATATATAAAAACCCCAAATGAATATCGTTAAATTCAAAAAAGTAATCGTTGATTGAATGAACCGAATTCCAGTTCCTCTAAAATAGTAAAAGTATTAGGGTTTTTACCCAAATTTTTTATATTAATTTTCAATCAGTGGTAATATAGTGTTTCTTCACTGAGAAAAAATAAATATAGGGAAGAACCGTGTGTTATGGACCATCGTGTAATACGGACCATGAGGAAATTTATATGTTCAACACGAGATGGTGAAATCATCTCATTGCCTTTAGGGAATATTATTGTTACACAAACCACAGAGTGACTTGTACATGCATACTTGTATTTGGACGATTATGAAATTGAGTTTTCGGTGTATATGATCATTGACGTAACAAGTATGTTAAAATGGAAGTATTACTTTTTGCTGTTAGTTAATTGTAATATAATTTTCTCGTTAATAGTAGCAAATGTACTTATTTTATGAACAATTTAGACATGCGTTTCATGAGCGTCAATTTGCATAGCGATTTTTGATTGGAAACCACGTTGCTCTGTTTACGCATGTAAAATGAACCATGCTGTGTTGTGTAATATGGACCAGCATAATAAAAACAGAGAGATTTTGTTAATGCTCGGAATACATATGTCGCATACTCAAAATCTTTAGACTATAGAATAGGCCAGGGAAGCAGAGGTAATCAAATTATCACTTCTTTCGCACAGTACACATTGGATATAACCTTTAGACCTCCCCTTTCTTTCGCCCATTAACTAGTTTTTTCCCGTCAATTTCTACTATTTCCAAGAGATGTACAAGTGTGTGAGGGAACATGCTGAACAGTTCGTTTCACAATTCCAAGTGTGTCAACTGTTGAGGAACTGGAAGGACCACTATGGACCACTTGGTCCAAATTACAAATACGTTAGTGTAATATGGACCACAAATGCGTAAAAAAATAAATATTTTCTGCAATTATTAATAGTTCCCAGAGTACTTTACCAAGTTTAAACTATGTAACTATGCAATTGTAATGAGCAGCCACCAAATTAAATCTTTTTATTTTAATAATTTAAGTTTTATGAGCATTCTTGCATAGGGGGTCCATAATATATGGTTCTCCCCTATATCGCCTCCCTCTAGAACGAATAAATAGTAATTTACTGAATCCCTGTATTAGAAATATAGATTTATGAGCTTTACTCCGCGTATAAGATAAACAAATAGCCTGGATAGACGAAAAGGTCGAGAATTTCTAGTCCATACAGTCGATAACAAAAGTGTCCGAACACTAGCAAAAATTCTTATGTAAAAAATGTACACTTCATACGGATCTGTTAAATAGATCCGTATCGAATCATGTTCTTAGACTGACTATGAAGAGGATTCGACAAGGATTTATTTAACAAAACCGTTTGAAGTGTATTTTTTTTACATAGGAATTTTTGCTAGTGTTCGGACATTTTTGTTACCGACTATACATTACTAGATGGAGAAACCATATTATGAATCCTTTGTATTGCGAGAAACTCTCATTTGATTACTTAGAACTGGGTCATAAACCAAGATTCTCACCCCTTGAGTTTACATTTATTTGCAGAGATTTTTAAATAAGTTTGACCACGATAATATGAGAAAACGATCAAGAAATCTAATAGAAAGTTTTTAGAATCCGCTAGCAAGGGGTACTAGAATTTATAAGAATGACATGGAATTATTTTTATTCGAGATATGATTTAGTTTCTAGATGTCTGTCACAGAATTATTTTTCAGTGTCGATTGTAAATAAATATTCGTAAAATGTCCCATCGTTTTCTACTTTTTCGAAAGAAACTGAAATTCAGTTAATTTTAACAAAGATAGCTGCTTGAAATTTTACAACATTTGCTTGAGGTTTTCATAAATTATTTCAATATATTTAGCTAAGAAATTATGCAAAAGAAATTTCGTTTGAAGCTTGCTGAAACGCAATTAAAAATTATTTAGTAAAAATGCTCATACTTCAATAGGTATTAACATTTTTCATTTAGCATATATTTCATATTTTATAATGTACATTATTCTGATTGCAGTATGTTGTGTCTAATGCAATATGTTAAAATTCCTAAAAATTGATATTGCATATTTTTGTAAAATGCGCAAAATTAACAAAGTGCATTTTATGCAATTTATAGCTTCGAAAGGAAGTATTAAAAAATTTAAAAATCAACTTTTAGAAAACAAAAATAAATTTCATGGCTTTGGATTCCTTAAATATGAAAACGGAAATAATGAATGTACAATGTAATGAAGAATAATGCTCAGTGTGTGCAATTACGCAAACTATGATCCTTTGCGGCCATATTAAAAATTATTATATTAGGGGCGACATCTGTTAAGTGACAATGCAAAAAGTACATTTTGCTTTTAATTAACAATATCTGATTCAAATTGCTATTAATGAAAAATCTTTCGCGGGGACATTCATAAAATGTTGCTAATAAATACTGCAATTTTTTATTTTTTAAGAAAAGTATATTTTTTATTGTATTTTGATATACTTTTATCAATTTTATAAATTTCTGGTGTGACGCTCTCACTTAGCTTTGGTACATTGTTTACAAGAAATATTTTTGACCATTTTTTCTTTTTCCTTTTTTCCTTTTTTTCTTTTTTTTTTTTTTTTTTTTCCAGGCAGAAAATTATTGCAGACGTTTATTATATAAAAATACTGAAACCAATTCTTCTCCAAACTGCAATTTCTGGAATTCCATAAGTATATTTCAAACTCGAACTGAACTTAATACTGCAATATACATCATATTTTATTAATATTGCACTCATTATAATAATATTGATTAGTGTATTCATAATACAAAATATGTATTTTTAAATGGTGTTATATAGTAACATTTTTTTAAGATGTTATAAAATGCAAATTTTAAATACATTCATGTCGCACAATCAATAAAAAAAAAAAAAAAAAAAAAAAAAAAATGACCAACTGAAAAAAGTAATTTAAAAGAAAGTTTCAACCCTTCTACTCAGTAGAAATAATTTTTTCCCTATGATAGGGAAAAAATTCTCTCTATGTTTCGTGATGCGAACACAATGGTCAAAGAACAAACTGTAATATTAATAATATCACCTGGTATGCAATGTTACCAAGACTACAGTTACGGTACATAACCATAATTTGTAGTGAAGGCGATTAGTCTGTTTCGAGCGGTTGATCAAATACCTATTTTAGTTCTGGTATTAATCAGGGTAAAATGTTTTCCCTAGATAGCAATAATATTAAATGATTTGTCTTATTTGCACGACATTTTGTTTCATAAGCAATTAATTTCCTTTACACCCAAAAATAGTGTACGATATTGAACCAGTTACGTAAACGTAATTTCATAAAACTGATATTAGTGTTCTTTAAATTTCTTTTTGGATTTAAACATACCATTTTCAAATTCTTACATGCATATGTAATAGAAATTGTACAGCGATATCTTTAGGATTTAAAGAAATTTGTACAATAACGGTACAGTTAAAATGTTGCTTAATTTAAGGTGAAAAGGAAAAAATGGTTAGCTGTTTTAAACAATTTTGAATGTGCGTAGCAGGGTTTGTACACCTGTCGCGTACTTTTCAGGAATCATGTCACTACTATTTTTGAACAATAAACTTCTTAAAATTCAAGGCTTATTTTACGACAAAAATTACTAATAAAAATTAATGGTCGAGAAAATCAGATGATGTTCAGATTAAGGCCAATTGTCTACACATGGAACGTAGGCCTAAGAGGGTATGCTGTCCGTAGAAATCTTACTAAGGGGTCTTACCCCGTATTTATGCGAGTCTATGAGAAAAATTCGGAAAACTCCGAAACGTTACGTCAATGAGCTTGACCTGGGATCGAACCCGGCACTTCTCGTTTACCAGCTTTGAGCGCAGAACCGTTCCGAGAAAATCAGAATCGAATAATTAAGGTACAAAATATGATTATGTTACATATTACATATGATTAAGGTACGGATATGGTGTCATTTTTGGCCATATTTGCCAGCTTTAGCATTTTTCGGCTATAGGAAAATTTAAATGGGAATTTTTTATACATTTCTGTATAACAGTTTTCACTGAATAAATAAAATAAAAAATTTTAGTAACATTTCCCTGTAGCAAAAAAGCGCTAAAGTTGACACCTTTTCCCTGGCATAAAGTAGATTTTTTTACTCATACAGCGGATGTTCAAATTATTAATTTTTTTTATTTTCCCGACATTTTTTCGATTTTCTAAAAAAATACTGGACAAAATGGCTTGAAACTTCACACATACAAAGAATATTTAAAAAATCATATTTTCCATTATCGATTTAGTCCACAGTGCAACTAGGGGGGCAACCACAAACTGAAGTAAAGCGAAAATACTTTGGAGCACCCTGTATCACAAAATGCTAGAAATGACTTGTAACTTTAGCATATTTTTGCACATACTATTTACAATATATTGTATGTTTTGGTTCGGCGATTGTATAATTATTTAGGCATACATATATTTCTTTTACAAAATTACTAATTTTTATGATAAGTTTTTTGCTTATAACTAGAACGGATTTCCCTTACATTTTACAAAACTTCGCAAGACTCAGAGAAACATTATTCTGAAACATTAAATTCACACGTGTTATATTCGTTGAGATATGAGCAATTTTAATAATTATTATTTTACTGCGTATGTGCAAAAGATAGAACTTTTTTTATTGCATACGTTGAAAGCTAAATATGTTGAGCATCTTTTGTCAAAAGTTCATTTGCATAGAGTAAATATCAAGCAAATTGTCGGCAAATGAATGACCTAAATTTTAAGTATTTCTCAGAATTGAAATTTCATAAGGGGTTTTACACATGCCGCATATTTAATTTGAAGATCTTAATATTTCAATCACGTTGCAAAAGTTCTTTTTTGTGAAAATCACCTTATGACCTCACAAATCTTACTTAATAAATAAAAATATGTTAATGTTACAAGTCTATAAGAGGTTTTTCGCAAAAAGGGACTTTTGCAATGTGGCTGAAATAATTGGATCTTTAAATTGAATACGAACTGTGAAAAACCCCTTATGAAATTTCGACTCGGAAAAATTCCTAAAATCTCGCTCTTTTGACGATATTTTGCTTAATTTTTACTCTATTCAAATGAACTTTTGAAAAAAGTCCAACTATCGAAATCGGCAACGCAAAAATCCCAGATTGAGACTAATAGGCCCTCAGTCCTAAAAAAAAAAAAAAAAAAAAAAAAAAAAAAAAAACAGAAATCTTATTTTTATTTGTGACTAACATAACATTTATCGTAGAATAACCCTACAAAATAATACTGATTTTCAGAAATTATGATGTAGAAACCGACCATATCACAATCTTTATTAATAAATTATATTAATATCATTTTTATAATATCGCTAACCATTTTCAAAGCTATATGTATTTGAAGACTTGTTTTCTTCAAATTTTGAAAATTCCCCATAATTCCCGAGAAATGTTTAATAATAATATTTATTGATCACTTAAATCATATCATATTTATTAAACAGATTTTTTTTCGTTGTAATATTATTAGTTTAAAAACTCTGTATAATTGTAAAGCAGTATTATCTATATAAATAAAGAGAAGTGTCTGTGTGTCTGTGTGTGTGTGTGTGTCTGTGTGTCTGTCTGCGCACTGGTGCTCACACTACTAATCGCAGAGCCTCCAAATTTAGCATATAGGTACCTGGAATACTGCCGGTGTGCACCTAATCGAGATTTTTTCGAATTTCGAATTTAAACTCCCTAAAATACATGCTTTTTCTATTTTAAGCGTTGGCTTTTATGTTTCATTTTTCATGAATTTATTCTTCGATTGTAATCGTCTGCGTATCTATTACGCAATTCATTTTTTATTTAATACATTCATTTGTAGGCTATTTTGTTTTTTTACTTTTTTATTTTTTTAATTATTATTATATTTATTGAAAATCAAATGGTAATGGAATAAAAATAAATTGTTACGTTTATGTATAAATTTTATAGTATAGCAACTTTTTATTTTCATTTTTTAATTAATTCCTTTAAAAGAAAAATCTTTATATATATATATATATATATATATAATGTTTATTGGGTGAAAAAAAAAATGGTAGTGTATAGTTGAGAGGATTAAACTGATTAAAAATCGTTTGTTTTTCAGGTATTGAATTCCTTTTAAAAGAAAATCTACCTTTTTATTTTATTTTATTGCACTGGTCAGAATCAAATCGTAATATAGTGTAAATAACGGGGGCTATAAAACACATGGTTCAAAAACTAAAATATATAATAGATGCTGAGATACAGTCATCTTTAAAATCGTAGTTCTTAAATAACAAAAAATCCACAAGTCGTCGATAAATACCCAGATTGCAGTGCCCGGGAAAGAACTTTCTATAGACAGTGGGAAACTGGACCCGATGCAGTACGGGCTGCCTTAGGCGACGGGTACACGAAGAAGCGATATCTAAAGCGATTTCAGTGTTGTTGTTGTTGTTTTAATTTAATTTAGTTTATTTATTATTATTATTATTTTATTTTATTTTATTTTATTTTTATTTTTTATTTGTAATGTAATGTAAAAAATAAATACTGATCCTATTCTTTTGAAAATTCATTTAAATATAGTGACCAGCGAAGCGGGCGTAGCCTACTAGTATTAAATGATGAAATGTATTTTTGAGTTTTTTGTATAAAATTTCTAATTCGGATACTGAAACAGCAATGAAGTACAAACACCACGAGACCACATCTTAAAAAAAGTTTTGTGTCGAATTGTGCCTTTAATTAATTAATTAAAATTTTATTTTAAAGAAAACAATATAGGCTCTAAAAAAATCAATTTCTATATTATAGTACTAGCAGGCTTTGCTCGCTTCGCTGCTCAATATATTTAAGTGAATTAAAAAAAGAAACAATATTTTTTTCATACTGTTCTACAAATTAAAACTAAAAAAAAAAAAAAAAATTAAATTGCTTAAAATCTACGCTTCGGGCTCTCGCTGACTTCGGCAGAGATTTCTTCCCCGCAACGTCTTGGTACTGGATAATTTAATTTAATTTATAGAAATGTCAATAATACAGGAAAAACTGCATTAGTAATTGTCTTTTTGTTAATAAACAGAACGAAAAACTCATAATATATTTTACTTTCAGATATTTTGTATAATTCGACCAATTAAAAAAAAAAAAAAAAAAACTTTTACCTTTTTTTTTCACTTACATTTAAAATAGAATTGAGAAAAATTGTGCAAAAATATTGAAAGATCTTGGACCTCTTAGCGGAATTTGAAATTTGGCACTCCAGTAGCTCGGGCATTTCTCGCCAAAATGTTTACTTATGCACTGGCGATACCCATATCAACTAATCGCCGAAATGACAACAAAGGTATAAATAATTATAAGATTAAAAAGAACTTTTTATTTACCATGTTTTTAAATTTTTTTTTAATCTTATAGCTATAGAACATTAGCACTTTATCAATGTGTAGAAAATTGTAAAATGATAATGACGTCAGTTTTTGTGAGATGCATAATTTAACTTTTTACGACTTTTTAATGTTCACGTTTAATTAAATGTATTTATTTTTATGTCGAAAGAAAATGAACTTGTAATTTTTTTTTTCGTTTTGGCAACTATAAAATTATAACTAACATTATTTTCATATTTTAATTAACTAAAAGAAAACTTTGCAACGCAATATATTTATAACTTGATGTATATAGTGTCCACACAAAAAATGAGCAGTTTTTAAAGCTCTTTTAAAGAGTATAACATCTGTGCAGTAACTTTAAAAAAATTCCTTAGTTTTTACTAAAAAAAATGGCCAACTGTTACCACCAAAGTAGTTAAATCTAGACCAATCAAAAATAGGAGTGGTCCACCCGGATGTGTTCCCGACAAACTCTTTGCTTTAATTATAAGATATATACTGGCAATAATGTTTCTAGTAAATGCATCAAAAATGGTGCGTTGGATAAAGGTCGTTTTGTAAGATTTTTTTTTTTTTTTTTTTTTTTTTACGACATAAATATTGTTTATAATTTATATGGCACATATTCTGTAGGTTACGTTTAATGCACCACATGAATTTATATAGCGTAAACAATCAAGGATACAAATATCGTATAAACTACTATATTTTCACTGTAATTTATAACACTCTTTTTTTTTTTTTTTCAGTTTTCTAAAGGTTATTATTATTACAAATCAGAAATTGACATCGATTACGTCTTTTTTTCTTGAAACACTTTATCATAAAAGTTTTTTTAATGGAAAATATTAACTGACATTAAGGAAAAGTTTATCTTTGTGCAAAAACAGGTTAAAGTTGCAGTTAAAAAAATATCAAATAAATAAATTTCTATTACTTTATCTTTGGAAAGTTGCATAAATGGGAAAAACAAGGAAATGAACAGTTATTAAATAACTACAAATTAGAATACACCTTCTTCAGTAGATGAAACCGCACACACACGCACTAAAAAAAAAAAAAAACAGAAGAAGAAAGAAAACAATTCACCCAATGCACTAACACGAGATACAATAGCATTATTATCTGTCATTTAATTTGCAAGTACTAAACTGGATGATTTAATTAAAAAAAATAAATAAATAAATAGCTTATAGATAAGATGTTTTTGTATTTTAATTAAGAAGTTTGTTAAAAAGTAACTTTTTATTCAGTTATTCTCCTGTTTAATTCCAGTATACCATTCTTTGCTTTGTATTGATCCCTTGGTATTTCAAATTTAAAGATGAAACAACTTAGTTGCCAACTTAGCACCTTCTGACTACCAGAAAATTTTAATAAAATATTTTTTTTTCACTTATCAAAAACCGCAAAAGTTCACTGATTAAATAAAATCAGTTTTTCTATGAAATTTTTCCGGTAGCCAAAAGATGTTAAGTTGGCAACTATGCAACTATGTCATTTTTAATGATAAAAAAGGAAACTTTTACTTTCATCTATAGAAAAATAGAAAAATGTAGAAAAGGAAAAGGTATTGGTTTCGTAAGCGTTTTAGATTTACTGTTTTTGAGGTTTTATACGTTTAATATGTCCTGAACGCTTTTTGACCATTTTTTGAATGACGTCTGCTGCCTAGATAAAATCTTTTAGTAACTCTAGATATAGAAGTATTGAACAAAATGTCATAAAAAATTACATAGATGCCAACATCATAATTAATATTTTAGGATGTTGACAACTATGAATTTATGTTCAGTCACACCATGACACAAATTAGCTACTATAACTTTTTTTATGTATAGCGCTCAACAGGTGGTGATATGCTAGGCCACAATTTTTTCATTTTATATAAAGACTATAATATCAATTTCTATAGTGTATAATTGCAGAAAACTTAATATGTGAGTGTAAGATTATGAAAAATTATGCCTAATCTGCAGGGCCCGACTTAGACTACCTGGAGCTCCGGGGCAAGCCTATTCTGGGGGGCCCCCTTGCAGTGGCATAAGAGCTCTTTAGGTTGCAGGATTTCTGCATAAGTCTGTAGGGGGGGGGCATTTGCCCCGTATGCCCTGCCGTTAGTCAGGGCCTGCTAATCTGTCTGGATGCATATTGGTCGAGAGATGCAGCTGCTACGTTGCAATTTCTCCCGTTTACGGAAGTCTATATTTCAGCATCTATAGCTTACAAAAGCACCAACTTTATATGTGAATTGGCTTTCATGAAATTGAATGCTCACCCAGTGTGTATCAGCTAGAGGGCACTAGTCACTACTATTACTTTCCTTCTTCGCTTTCACAAATCGCTATGTCTGCGCATCTAATGGTTAAAATTTCACCAATGTCTAAATGTAAAATATTTACTGTCAGTTATTAGGATTAAATATTTTTCCATTTTAATCGCTAAGTAGCGCTGTTATCTAAAGTAATGCAGAAGAAAATTTTGTAAAAGTCACAACATACACTGAAAAAAAAAAAAAAAATCCATTTTGATATTGTTCAAAATTAAGCAATAATTAAATAGTAGGAATCTGAAAATCTATCTTTAATGTCGCGCATTAATTAAATTTTATATTGTTTTAGAAAAATCTGAAAACTAATAATTAACAAGGTAATTAAGTTTCAATTTGAGTTGGTAATTTAAGGATGCCATTGATATAGTAATTTTTTAGCCATTTTTTTTTAGAATAATATTTAAAGGAAAAAATAAATAAATAAAAAAATATAAAAACATTTGATTATTTGATAAATTGAAAAAAAAAAATTGATTATTTGATAAATTAAAATTAATATTAAAAAATCTTTGTAAAGAAACGCAATAATTGAAAAAAGAAAATAAATAAATAAATAAATAAATATATCGTAAAAATAATATGGCTATTCCATTCAACAGAGACTAAAATATTCAGATTAAAACAGAAACAATTTTTATAGATGCACACGCACCACATAAACTTTCAATTTTATATCTACTTTTTAAGATAGCACGCGATCATGTTTTATATAAAATATAAATCATTAAATTTCTTTTTTATACTTATTTTTATTTCATTTTGCATGCGCACTTTTTAATTCCTAATTCAAAATTATTTAAAAAAAAACTTTTTTCGATAGTGTTTGTTTCAATACTAGTTATTATCAATTTTCTTTTCTTTTCTTTTTCTTTCAAAAAAATTTAGTTTAGGACGGAGGACTATTTTTTTTTTTTTTTCTTTCTTTCTTTTTCTTTTCTTTTCTTTTTTTTATTATTATGACATCGATCTCAAATTATTCAATCATATTTTCGATAAATTTTAGATTTCGATAAATGTACAACTATCGAAAAATGACACCGCAAAAGTCCCAGATTGAGACTAATAGTCCTCAGTCCTAAAAAAAAGATGACGATGAAGATGAGGAAATTTAAAATAAAAAAGAAGAAGAATTTGGATATTTTCTTTTTTTCTCTTTGAAAAAGCGCCAGATTTATTTTTTAAAAATAGAAACAAAATGGATAGTGATTTTGCCCGGATATCAAATATCTGGAGCTCTTACGTTTGCCGGATAGAAATATCCCATGTCTGGCGTAATCGCTATCTGTTTCATTCCTATTTTTAAATAATAAAATTGGCGCTTTTTAAAAGAGAAAATAAGTCCCCCTCCTTTTTTTTCCTATCTGTCTCTCTCTCTTTATCTTGGACCCTTTTTATTATTATTACTATTATTATTTTTTTTTTCTCTTTTAAGATTTTTTTTAACTAAATATAGATAGCTATAGAGAAATGGAAATTTTAGAAAAATTTAAATTTTTATAAATTTTAGAAAATTGGTTTCGTAAATGTTTTCACGGCATAATTGTCATTTAAAAAAATCTTTGTAATTGGAAGTATGTCATTTTGTCGATTTTTTGCGAGCGCGAATGCTTTCTATTGATAACGCTTTGCAGTATCAATGTCACATGTACTACGAATTAATACGCGTACTACGTCGCACGAACTACGCATGTGCTGCGTCGTAATGTACTACGTCGCATGTACTACGAATTTACTTAAAATACCATTTTCATCAATATTTTGCAATAAGAGCCTGTTCCTGGCTAATTAACACAATGCTTGACAAAAACACCAATTAAAAATATCTGAAAAAAAAAAAAAAAAAAAAAAAAAGCTGCATGATTTATTTATTTTATTATTATTACTAGCAAATCCGTGTGAAATTTTCGCACTTTATTTCTTTTGTTATTTACCTTTAAAATTGGAAATTTATAAATATCATAACAATTTCACAACCTAATTAACAATTTTATTTACCAGAAGCCAAATTATTATTATAACCAAATAATTATTCTGCAATAGTGAAACCAGAATCATTCAAAAGAAAGTTTCAAAATAAAATGCATGGTTGTCGGCTCAGATTTCATACTTCCGCAGGCAGTACAGTTTTAGTAAAGGACCCCCTTGGCGCCTTTTAAATGTTTATCGCCAAGTATGCAATGACATTTTATTTAATTTGGCGTAAATTTATTCATGGTTAACGACTCAGTTTTCATACTTCTGCAGGCAGTACAGTTTTAGTAAAGGACCCCCATGGCGCCTTTTAAATGTTTATCGCCAAGTATGCAATGACATTTTATTTAATTTGGCGTAAATTTATTCATGGTTAAGGACTCAGTTTTCATACTTCTGCAGGCAGTACAGTTTTAGTAAAGGACCCTCATGGCGACTATTAAATGTTTATCGCCAAATATGCAATGGCATTTTATTTAATTTGGCATTAATTTTTGCTTAAAAAAAAAAAAAAAAAAAAAAAAAAAAAAAAAAAACTATTTTGATTATACATTTTTATGATTGCGTTTTTTAGTCAATTTATGATAATAATTCATATATTGTTTATATCTTTAAAATATTGCTAGGTTTAAAATGACGCTTGCAAAGATTCTGAACAAATAACTTTTAGAAATATATTTTCCATAAAATAATGTCATCATACAAATGTCATCATGTTATCGAATTAGATCATTGAGCTGAATCCGCGTGCTTAAATATTGTTCATTGTTAAATATTACTTTTTATCCTCGGGTATTTTATTAATTTCACCACTATCGTATCGTTTCGATAAAAATTAATTGAAATTGGTCCATGTTAGAGAAATACTATACAGATTATTATTATTATTATTGCTATTATTATTATGATTTTTTTTTTGCGATAGAATACTAAGATTTTATTATTATTATTATTATTATTATTTATTATTATTATTATTATTATTATTTATTATTATTATTATTATTATTATTTATTTATTTATTTATTTATTTTTTATTAAATACAGTCTTAGAGGAAATGAAACTTTATAATTTTGTAATTTTTTGAAAATTGATAATTTAAATATTTCCGAAGCAAAACTTGGTCACTTACTATTTCATTTAAAATACCTTTGTTGGAAGTGTGTAATTTTGTCGAACCGTTGCGAAAGTGAATGTTCTCTATTGATAAAACTTTGCGCCATCAAGATTTCTCGCATACATTACTACTATTATACTTAAAACATCCTTTTGATCAATGCTTGTAATAAAAACTTTTCCCTGGCTAATTAATATAATGTTCGAAAAAATCACCAATTACACAGGTCTGGAAAAAAAAAAAAAAAAAAAAAGAAGAAGAAGAATTAGATGCCTGTAATTTTTTTTGGTAATCTTTACGTTTTCGAGAATGCTAAATGTAAAAATAACCTCCATTTCTAGTCTTCACGTACGGTTTATTTTTTATTTTATTTTATTTTTAAATAATTAGGACTTACAAATAAATAAATAAAATAATTAAATAAATAAATAAATAAATAAAATACCAATTTTATTACATTAAACTAAACATATTCTTTCTGATAATTAAACAAACTATTTTTTTATGAGATTTTTACATTGTGTATCCATTCTTTTTTGCCTGTGAACCTTTTTCTACTTTTTGATGTTCCCTCCAAACACACTTTCATTTCCCCCCTTTCACTGCCCCCCCCCCTATCCCTTCAATTTTCCATTTTCATTCTTTTTCTTTTCTTTTTTTGGGGTTGAAGGGGGGGGGGTTAAATTTTATAAATATAGTTTTGAAGTAAGAAATAATTATTTGATGTATTTTTTTTTTATAATCAATAATATGATATATTTCAGCTTTCTTGTTTTCACGCAAAACTGAACTCGAAGTATGTGACTGAAACTTTAACTTTCTTGTAATGTTCACTTTCTTGTTGTATTGCTTTCGTAAAATTTCTATTTCCAGTTTTTAATAGCTTTATATGTTTTAATAGTTCCAAAACACGATTTGTCTATTTTTAGAAAATGTCTGTCTGTCTATCTATGTTTGCGTGACAAAAGTTCTTTTTGGCAATTATATCTCAGAAACCGCAGCTCAAAATTCCATATAAATTTCTATGTTATTACACCTTGTTGCACTTGTATAAATATGTTTACTTCAAAAAAAAAGATAAATCACACTTGAATTCTTTTTTTTTTTTTTTTTTTTTTTAACGTAACTATAACCAACAATAACACTTGACATAGCTCAAAATTCTTTACTTGGATTAAAAATACTTTATTTACAATCATATATCATGAAACGTAAAATTATTAAACACAATTTCATTTAACTCTAAAACGCCAACTGTAGTGGTCGAATAAACTCTTAAATTATACACATAAAATATCTAAAATGTTTCATAAAAGCCGCCGACTAAAGAGCGAAACTAAAGATAAAGCTTTTTCCTTTTCAAAAAAGTAACCGAATTCTCCGTAAACTTCACTTCCACTCAAAAACAACCAGATGTTACCACTTTTAAAATTGCAGTCGGTATCAAAATTATTCGAGCGCTAGCAAAAATTCCTATGTAGAAAATATACACTTAATACTGTTTTGTTAAATAAATCCTTGTCGAATCATGTTTTTAGTCAGTCTAAGAACATGATTCAACAAGGATTTTTTTAACAAAACATTATGAAGTGTATTTTTTTTTTTTTTTTTTTTTTTTTTTTTTTTACATAGGAAATTTCGCTAGCGCACGAATAATTTTGCTGCCGTGTGTAAATGAAACTTTTAAGTAGGAACTAATGTATAGGTGGGAACTAAACCAATTACTTAATGAAACATAAAAACATAAAAAAGAAAAAAAAAAAAAAAAAAAAAAAAACTGAACACTCCTTGACATAAATTAGTACCTATAAACTTTTGATGAAAATCGCCAGACAGGTGACGTTACCATCTATTTTTTTTTTTTTTTTTCTAATTTTGTAACTTGGCAGCACTGGAAAGAGTTCGTGCACAGTAAAAGTTAAATTTAATGAATCATTATAGAGTTTATTTTTAACAATAATAGTCATCTAGGAAAAAATATGTATCTGTAGCAGCCCCCCCCCCTCCTCCCCAACTTGCTTTATCTTGGCATAACTTTTCGATATGAATATATTTCAAAATAACATGTCAACACTTTTAATTAGACAGCTTCAACCACTGGTATGCGATAATTTTAAACAAAGTTAATGATTTATTTTATTTTATTTTAAGTATTTTCTAAGATGTAATTTTTATAAATAACACTGGTCTACAGTGGTTCGGTAACAACGGTCAAATTATTATTTTTATTATTAATTCTAATTTTTATTTAAATATCTGCAAGCAAAAAAGGTCCCACCACGTCACATTTTTCTGTTAGAGTATCAGAAAATGGCAATTTTTAGGAATTTTTATCATTTTCACAGTATCACAGGTTGTAACCCTTCCTACTGACAACCCAGAGTCCTGGCAAATCAGAGTCCCGGCAACCATGTTTGTTCCATTTTTTTGTTTAAATATCAGAAAATGGCAAATTTCCATATTTTTTTCAATATTTTTACAATACAGTCGACAGCAAAAGTATCCGAGCACTAGCAAATAATTCCGATATTAAAAAAGTACACTTAATACTATTTTGTTAAATTAATCCTTATCGAATCATTTTCTTAGACTAACTAAGAACATGACTCGACAAGGATTTGTTTAACAAAGCAGTATTAAGTGTACGTTTTTTAGACAGGGATTATTGCTTCCAGTACAGATTAAATAATCGTAACAAAAAATCTGTACGTGTTACAGATTTTTCGCTATTATTTTTTAATTCTGCACTACAAAATTAGTTGAAAATAGCTAATTTGATTTTTGTTACCCTCCATTTTTTTTTTTTTTTTTTCTCGACTAGTGTAATTTGTAATGCGTGGATTTGTGTATGAAATTATAGAAGAAAGTTTGTAATTGCTAAAATGCAATAGTTTACTGTTTTTCTTTCTTTCTTTTTTTTCTTTTTTCTGTTTTTCAGTTTTAGTGACTAAAAATTTATAAGAATCAATAAAAAAAATCTCATACAGATTTTTGACTACAGACGTTTTTGGAAGCTGTGTTATCATGAATTAAGTGAATTTTTCTTATGGTTGTTTTAAAAGTATGAAGCAAATTTATCCGAAAAAAGAAAATTACACGCTTTGTTAGTTTTTATGTACGACGCTATGGTTGATATTCTGACACATGTAGTTATACAAATAAATATGCAAGAATTTAATATGCTTTAATGCGTAACAATGTAAAAATTTATGTTGCAATTTGCAATTCTGTTAAACCAACCATAATATCCAATTTAGCACTTTTCCTTAGTATTTAAATTACAGAACTTTCTAGTACGAAAGCATTTATTTTTCGTAAACTTCCTGATTACTTGTTTAAAAATTCAGCTTTTTCTTCATGGTTTGCTTGCGCATATAAAAGCTATAAAAATTTCTCAAACGAACAATTTTGTTATATTTTGATGTAAAGGTATTTTAAAATGATAGGCATATTTGGATTAAGTGATGCGATTAGTGAAAATATAATAATCAGTGTCTGTCTTGGACTTCGTAATATACTTTTATATTTGATACATTATCACTAGAAAGTAAAATTTAAAAATATATTATTAAATTTGAACAAAATTGTATGTAAATATATCCCGTAAATAATAATAATAATAATAATAATAATAATAATAATAAAGAACTTTATAAACAAGAGCTCGTGTTGCGTGTGAATTAATGCTAAATATTTAACCCTTTGCGGCGCAAGACAATTTGAAACATTTAAATTATACTGCCACCGGAATTCATGAACTAAATTAAACCAAAAGAAATTTTAAATTTTAAGGTTTAAAAAACCGGCCTTTTCTGATATGTTATAAACGTGAATTTTTGCTAAAATATTTCCGGGATGAATTTTTGCAGCTGGATCTTAAATGTTGTGTCCTCCTGGCGAGGACACCGCGCGTTAAGGGGTTAAACAGAGAACCTCGTGGATACAATGCCCACCATCAGGGGCGCGCCAGCATTGCCAGGCGCCCGTGTGCAGAGTTTTATTTGACGCTCTATATTTTCTTTAAAAAAAAAAATCCTTATTTTAAAAATTCATTAATCAGCTAGTCAAGTTAATACCAAAATGTAATAATCATAAAAAAAAAAAAAATGCTTTCAAAAGTTAACAAGGGTAGGAATTTTTTTTATTGGGGATAGTCACATCCTTACTAAGTTTTGCCTCTTTAAAACTCCCTTTTCATTTCACAATAAACTTTCTAATCAATTAAAATTAAACTATGTATGGAATATAAGCTTTCACAGTCTATATTCCATATCTATCTAGCACTTTTTCATTCTACCTCATTTAGACACATTGGTCACATGGCTTCGGATCGACATCATAAGATACAGTTTAATAAAGGCTTTTTTTTTTTTTTTTTTCAAATATTAACTCTACATTAGGCGCATTTTTATACCTTGTGTGCGCCGCATACTTCGCACACCGGACAATGACTTTCTAGTTCGTTAACCCCTTAAGCCCTAATCTACTTCTCACGGTAAAAATGAAATTTTAATATTAATACACGAACGGCCTATCTTTATTATTATTATTATGTTTATTATAAAATAATAAATAGTGTAAATTTTTCATGCTTTAATTAATTTATAATTTGAAATTCAATATAAAATGTATAAAAGTTTCATACACAATATATGATATACAAATCAAACATTTTAAATTTGTCTGACTTTTTATAAATATTGTTGAAAGGAACCAACAGATGGCAGCATGAGCACAAAAATTCCAAAGTTTTTATGGTTAACTTGTTCTCAAGCTAAATGAATTTTATATCTTTTCTTTATGTCATTGGAAGCCTATTACAAATTTTATGCTTTTCGAAACGAGACAAAAAGGTACATAAAATCTATCATCCAGTATATTTGACAGAATATTTTTACGGAAAGCAAGTGAAGCATTCTCCATTTATTTTCCATTAAAAGGTTCGTGAGCCATGTATCGTCTGTGAAGCCTAACAATAACAGTAGTAAACACATTATTAACTGGTTAACAAATCCAGAAAGCTTGATGAATAAACACATGACATGAATAATAAATGAAATGATTCAATAGACTAAATTCATTGTGTCTATCTTTTCTGTACAATATACAATTTATTGTCTACGACTCGTCTGTTTCCTGTGGTTGAATGTTCCAAATCAATTTTTAGTGTAATAATTCACCATTTATACCAGGATTAGAGAATGTTAGGTTGCAAATAGCCCACTAACGGCCGAGTGATTCTATCCTCGAAGCTGGTAGATTTGAGGGGTGCCGGGTTCGCTCCCAGGTCACGCTTGTTGGCCTAGCTGTTCAGAATTTTCCGTAGATCTCTTCGAAATTTGCGTAAATACTAGGAACCCATAAAAAGACACCAACGTAGAACAATTCCACGCAGGCCTAGAACCTTAGTGCGGTCAGTTAGCGCTAACCCAGGTAGCACAGATATATTGGCCAATGTTCTACAAATATTGGACGACATTTTGAATGTCACTGAATGTCATACATCAAACTTACAATATCTATCAATATTGACAGACGTAATTTAAAAGTGTTAATATAAAATCCTTTAAAAGGATTATTTTCTGTATTTATAACTATTATTATTCGAAAACAACATTTTGAAAAATAACTTTATATAATATAGTATTTTCTAAAGAAGTTATAATTTTTTAACGCTTTATTTTTAATATTTGTTAATATTAACCAATGTCATAAAAATGAAATTATTTTAACAACTTTCTGCGATATTTGTCCACATTCGACAACCAATATAATTTTTTGGATATTGAGAGATATCTGTCAACATCAGAAAAATAATCTATGCTATTTTTGAGCATGCGTCAGGTTTGAGATGTCAAAAAGTGATATTTATTGATATCAGGAAATATTGTCAGATATCAGAAAAGAATATCTGAGAATATCTTTCAGAGGGGGTTCATTTAATATTCTCCAATGTTATATTTTTATATTGGCCAATATCTTTGTGCTGCCTGAGAACTCTAACACCAACACCCAACGTGTTTTCAGCCAACAACGTTTTCAGCCCGCGATAGAATTTATGATTCTTACTCTTCGAAGCGAAAGCACCATGGAGGTTTATGGAACTGTTTAAAAAAAATCATCTTCTAATTTACAAAGTGTTTAATCTTGTTGCAATATGCATTAATCCAAGCCTCCGTGAGGCTTGGATTAATGCATCCTCTTATTATCCTCAATTTATCCCCTTATTAATTTTATTGCACTCGTTAAATTGTTCATCTTGTAATATTATTCAGCTGTCTAGTGAATTTGTTTCAATAGCTTCCAGATTAGAAAATCTGGCTTTTATTTATTTATTTATTTTTTTTTTTTTTTTGATCAAGAGGAGATGGGTGAAACCTATTAATCTCCTCAGTATGAACGTAAATCCAATGTTTAAATATTCAATAAGTTTTTTGTGACTTTTTTTTTCTTTTTTAGTTCAGTACAATCTGAACTTTCGGACACTTTCGAATTTTCTCTATAATACACCCTCTGTTTAATAATCCGAACTTTCTTCCTTACCATGTTACAAGATTTCTCTAGTTATTTACTTTAGTTATTTATTAATTCGTTTTGATTCTTGGGGAATTCGGTGGTATTTTTTTACCTGTTTTTCTGCATTCTAGTACTACTTTTTGTTACCAGATGTATGCATTATTAATTATGAAATAGCAAAATAACACTATTTTTAAAAACCTTTAGATTTCTATATTTATGCAAAATTGCATTCGTATAGAGTTCACTTTATAAGATTCAAAATTATTCATAAAAAATTCAGTTATACACAGTGTTGCCAATTTTAGGGATTTTTTTATTCAATGTATTCCACAAAATTTTATTTGTAATGTTAGCCTAGATGTAAAAAACATTTGTAATAAATTTGAAATCTCGATATTTACTTAAATACATTTTCTTTATAAATCTGTAACTATCCCGTAATAAAAACAACTTCAAGTATTTTTCATAAAAAAAATTTCACAAAATTTTGCTCCGCATGGTTTTTATCGATAAATTAAAAGTTTAAAATCAAACAAACCACAAATTATTTTTTATTAAAAAATATTGAAAATATTTGTAAAATGAAAATTTTCATTGCATATTATTTAATTTGAAATCTGTTTAAAAGTAAACAAGTTTAGTACAGCCTTTACAAAATTTCATGCCAAGTACTAGTCGAAATCATTTAGTTACAATTTTTTATTCCATTCGTATAATTCAAAAAACCAAATAAATTAGTTTTATACCAGAAACTTTAATTGAAAAAACATACTGTACTTTTGCAAAGTTTTGCTTAATTATCTGTGTTTGTCTGTTAATTAAAATTCCTGGCATCAATGTAATTTATATGACTTATGTAATTTAGTGAAGAAAATGGAGATTTTTAAATTATACATATAATTGTTATGAAACAACAAAAATAATAACAACAACAATAACTTTAAACTAATTTTCTTTTCTTTAAGTTTTCAATAAATTTTTATTAAGGTAAATAAAATATTTTAATGTAAATTTAAAACTATTAACTCAAAACAATGTTTGAAAATTTAACAATACTTTAAAGATTTAACTTAATAATTTACTTAATTTTATTACAAAACAAATATGTTTTATTGCTGATTTCTTTAATTATATATGGAAAACAAAGATTAAAATTTTTTAAATTATCAGTCCCAGACATTATCAATTTCTTTCTTGAATAGATATTTACAAAGTGGTATGAACAAGCCTATATTTGTACATATTTATTATAGATAAATTTGGTGTGCGTAATTTTTTCGTTAATTTTCTTTCTTTTAGGCGTACGTGTTTTCTCGTTAAACTTCAGGTAACAATAAAAAATGACACTATGGCATAAAACAAAATAATAATAAAAGGAATTTTTAGAAAAATGAAAATGAAAAAGAAAAAAGAAAGGAAGAAAAGTTCTTCACGCGTGGGTTATCACTCATTAGTGTATAATGTTAGCAATTACTGAATTTTGCGTTTAAAGTAAGTTTATTTCTGTGCAGCTTAACTCTTTCGTTCCCGTAACGGCCGAAACCGCCCGAAAGCTCTCAGTCCCATTCCGGCCCTAAAACGCCTGAGATCGTTCATCCCCCCTTTTCGCTCTTTTATCTTTGCGATGGTCATTTTTCCGCGGTTAGTTGTCAGTGCAGGTGACAAGTGGGCGGGTTAGCTTTATGGTGACAAGAAGGGATAGGGAAGGGAGTTTTCTTGTCCTAAAGATTAGCACTCTGCAGTGAAACTGGACCAGACAATAATCCATTCTTCCCCTAATCTTAAGGCGTGTTGAAATGACACGCACATGAATAGAGAAAGAAGCCGCTCTGTGCTTCCGTGGGGGGTGAAAATTTCATATTCATGGGACCGAAAGAGTTAACTCTTTCGGTCCCATGAATATGAAATTTTCATCTACCTCAGGATCCCGGACAAACGGCCGAGATTTCACCCCCACGGAAGCACAGAGCGGCTTCTTTTTCTACTCATGTGCGTGTCATTTCAACACGCCTTAAGATTAGGGGAAGAATTATTGTCTGGATTATTGTCTGGTCCAGTTTCACTGCAGAGTGCAAATCTTTAGGACAAGAAAACTCCCTTCCCTATCCCTTCTTGTCACCATAAAGTTAACTCGCCCACTTGTCATCTGCACTGACAACTAACCGCAGAAAAATGACCATCGCGAAGATAAAAGAGCGAAAAGAGGGGATGGACGATCTCAGGCGTAGGGTTAGAAAGGGACTGAGTGCTTTCGGGCGGATTCGGCCGTTACGGGAACGAAAGAGTTAATAAACAGTATTCATACTGCTACGAATAACCTGTCAAATTTCTTGTGTGAGAAAGTAGTTTGTAAATAATCAGGCAGGTTCTAATCGATGAATGCACTTTATTCAACTTCTCGAATCCGTAGAACAAAACTGTCATTACAACGTATATTCTCGAAAACAATTGTATTTTTAATTCTTCGAATATACTAGTGGCAGTCCAATGAAACTGACACTCGTACTGTAAAAGCCTCTTTGACTATTCAACGAAAGTTCTAGAACAGTCCAATAAAACAATCACTTGCCCTACAGGAATAAAGCAAACAACATGAAGTACACCAGAACAGAAATCTCCGTTAGCTCACAAACTAAGTTCACTCGCTTGAAGCACAATCTCCAAAGTGCAATCGCCCGCACTAAGTTTTTGATCAACACTGACTCGCAATGACTTCGCACTCTCTCAGAAGTCAATTCCACCCTTTGGAGATGGGGGCTTGGCGTAGTTTCTATCGAGAACCCCATGGAAAGTTCGAGATTTAGGCTCCTGTGCGTCGGAGAGCTTCGAAACTTCGGGAACCGTAAACTGATTTTTTTCTAGCAACTTTTATTGTAAAATAAGACTATAAATTTAGAAAAGACATTAACTGTTCGAAAATGTTAACGAAAACGAAGGGGAAATATATTTTCTTATTTCTTTTGGTAAATAATATATATTACCTTTTTTAAAATGTTTTTAAAATTAGATGCCTTCATGAATTGAAAAGCAGTTTAATGCATTTTTAAAAGTTCAAATCAGTCTCAAAATAATCTTTTCAATAGAATGTATACATATATTTTAATGAAAATAAAAATTAGCATGTGGAAATTAAATAAAAGAATAATTTAATGTTGAATGACACCTCTAATGCTGAATTAAATCTAAAGATTTATTTCAAAAGGAATTTTTTTAACTCATTTCTTTATTAAAGGAGAAAAAAAAAAAAAAAAAAAAAAAAAAAAGAAGAAGAAGAAAAAGAAGAAAAAGATTTTACGTGATCGTGTTTAACATTTTATATGCTGTTGGTGTATATATATGCCAGTGACATTTACAGAATGAATTATTAAGAATAAAATTAGAATAATTTAAACATGAATACGTAAAATCATTTTGATAAACAATATACAGTTGTTAGAAAAACGATGAAAGGCGGGTCTTACTGTTCAAAATTGGAAAAATACCCGAAGACAATATATTAATAAATACATAAACAAACATGCGTAAAAGAAAAAAAAAATAAAAAAAAATAAAAAGTTTATTAAAATAAAAAAAAAAATAAAGCAACTGAAGTCATGTCATGTTAATTTCAATCTCATAAAATCGTTTAAAAATACTTTTCTAGATTTTTTTTCAGTGTTGCCAACTTTCATGATTTATTCCAAAGCACTTTTAGCCCCACCTTCTTTCCGCGCCAGAATTTGTGTAAAATATTTCTTTCCAATAATGTGAGAGAAAGAGAAAAAAAAAAATTACTAAATTTATGAAAACAGTCAGTACAATTTCTCCAGTTATGTGAAAATGGTTAAATAAGAAAATTATTGTATATAATTACTGGTATATATATATAAAAAAAGGCGGGGCTAAAAATGCACAGGAATAAATTATATATATATTTTTTTTTAAATGAAATAAAAATTAACATGTACATGAAATAAAAAGAAGCTTAAAATGTATTTAAGTTTGAATAGCATATTTTTGCAAATCTTTACATTTGTTTTACTTTCTTTCATTATTTTTAGTTAAATAAATATATGAACAGAATAAGATAGCCTAAGATACCTTTAAAGTTAAAATTAATATTTAAGCTAAAGAAATGTTTAATTTGGTTAATATTACTTTTCTTAAATTTTAAATAAAAATAATTAAACGCAATATTATAATAAAATAAGTACTTATAATGAAAAAAATATATTAAAATGAAGCTAAAAAAGATATGTTTTAGGTCAAACGTACTTTTTGTGTAAATTTTTAAGGAAAGTTTTAAACTAAGCATTACTTTTTCTTTCTTTCTATCTATTTTTTTTTTTCTTTATTTAAATACAAATAAATAAGCATTTGCAAATGAAATAAATTACAGTTTAAGATATCTTGCGGTTAAATTAATAAATAATTTTTCAAATAAATTTTATGTTAGACAATTTCTTTTCTTAACTTTCAAATAAAAATAAATATATGCAAAAAAGAAAAAATAATAAATAAAAGCACGAAGAAGACATTATTTTTCTTTCTTTCTTTTTTTTTTTTTTTTCTACATTTACTGGCAGGCGTAATTTTTTTTTTTTTTCCTTTTTCTTTTTTTCTCCACTTGTGATTTCGCTTTTTCTTTCCAGTGCTTTTTTTCCTTTGATATTTTTCTACATTTTCTGACATGTGTAGATTTTTTCCCCTCCACTTGTGGATTGCACTTTTTCTTTTCCTATACTTTTATTCTTTGATTTTAAATTTACAAATAATAATAATTCCTCTATCATCGACAAAGCTTTATATAAATTCTAAAAATCTAAACGTTCTGTTTTCAAATTAAATTATTACTGTCTCAATATAATGTAGATTTAGCTTTTTGTTCTTTAATTTCTCTGAAAATATATAAAACTCTTTCAGCTATGGAATTTAAAATCATTTTAAATCCCAATAACAAAATTAAATTCTCTTCTCTTAAAATCTCATTCCTATTGAAAACCGATCTGTTGTTCATTTCAGCCCTTGATCATCGTGTAATTTAGGTTATACTAGGAAGCATTCAAAATACAGAATGCATGTGAACCGACAGAATTTTCGTAATGAAAAGATCTCTAAATCTTCTATTGCTTCGCACTGCTGGTCTCAAGGTCATTGTTTTGACTTTTCTAAAGCTAAAATTATTATATATATATATTTTTTTTTTTTTCTACTTCTCATATCCTTTTGGATTTCCGTGAATCTTTTTACACTTTTAGAAACTCGAAAAATCTTGTTAATGATATTTCTTTAGCAAGATTATCAGATCATTATTTATGAAAAATGTTCTATAGTTCTTTAAAAATAATTTTTATTCGAAATAGTGGTGCTTAGAAATCGAATTTTCGCAGAGCAAACAGACACCACTATTAAAAAAATAATTATTATTATCTTCTTATTTTAAAAATTGATTTTAAACATATAAAGGTTTAAAAAAAAAAGTTATAAAACAGTAGCGATAGTGTGCGCCTAATATAAACAGATTCTGAAAATTCTATAAAAGTACTTTTTAATGGCGTCTTTTATACTCTAAATTATACATTTATTAATCTTTTAATACATTCATTCATAACACTAACATCGTTTAAAGTACAAAAGAACATGAAAGTATTCCGATATTTTTAATTTCCTTGTCTACTGTTTTTGCATGCAACACTTAACAAATAATTACTGTCTGAGAAATTTATCATCTTAATAATCGATCAAATCAAATCACATACTTAATTTTAGAACAAAAATTATTATGCATAGAAACTTTTCGGAACAACAGCAGGAACAATGACAGAAAATTATACGCCATGAAAATCTCATAAAACATGAGCTTTATCGCTTTTACGGTTTAAGCTCAGAGCTTTTGTAGTATCATTTGAGATTTATGTAACTTTCTCACAGAGCTACCGTAGAACCGTAGATGACAACGATAAGCCGCAAGATGAATTGTCTTACACCAACAAGTAGAAGCAGGTGAGACTACGGAATATATATGTTTATAGGGTCATGGATATGAGTGTTTTATGAGAAGAATGTGGAAAAATAGTTGTTGTCTTATCTAGAAGATTAAGGAATAATAATTATTTTGATGTTTAGGAAGATAGACAAATTAAAAAAACAGAGCTGCGCTTCTTTCAAAACAAGTAGTCATGCATATATGTTTTGAAGAGAAAGATAGAGCTTCTAGGTTACAGCTGCATCCATATAAAAAAGAAAAAATTACTAAAAGCCAAATATTTTTGACAATTTAATGTCAATATAAATTTCCTGTCTTTACACTGAAATTACAAACAGTTTCTATCATGTTCTGTGTTGTCAAATTTAGAAACGTTTTTATTCAATATTCACCAATAATTTTGAGGAATGATATTTGATATTTAACCCCTTACTTCTCGCTCCCGTGATATTCGCGGGCTGTGACCACGCCCTACGTGTAATTTTCCTTTCACATTTTACGCAGAGCTGCCAACCTAATTCGGCAAATTGTTAGTACCGCCCATTTTTCTACACCACTTAACTTTCAGAGTTTTTGTTTTCTTAATTCATCGTAAATATATTTGAAGAGAAGTACTCTAAAAGTTAAGTGGTGTAGAAAAATGGGCGGTACTAACAATTTGCCGGATTAGGTTGGCAGCTCTGTTTACGGTACATAAAATCCCCAGCCAGTACCAAACTATATATAATGTATTTAAATATATGTACAGATTAAATTTATATATTATTCATATATTTATTTTCAATCTATTATTTTTAATTGGACAAAAATGTTGATTTTATGGGCGTGTCTTAAAAAAATATGCGATCGTTAAGGGGATATAAGAGACAATTAATCTTTGAAGTGAATAGGCCACCGTTACAATTAAAATTTTGTGGCAGATATTGAATAAAAAAAAATCGTTAAATTTGGCAACAATGGTCATTTTTAATTTTGTTAATTTAAAACATTTGCTAATTTAAAAATAGCTGCAAAATTAATTGTTATACACCAACAATCAGAAACAGATGAGATTCCCGTATTTATTTTGTCTTGGATATAAGTATTTTGTGAGAAGATAACGGAAAAATAGTTATTATCTTATCTAGAAGACTAAAGAAAATAAAATTAATTTGATGTTTAGGAAGATATGTCAATTTGAAAACAGAATTGAGCTTATTTTCAGAAACATGTAGTCAAATATATGTATTTTGAAAGGAAATTTAGAGTTAATAGAATACTTTAAATTGCAAACTTTTAAACTTTTTTAAAAATATTTAGCACCAGTATTTTCAAATAGCAATCTTCGTCTTATTTAATCAAAGAAAAAACTTTAAAAATAACATGCTTCGATTATAATTTTAAACTAATAAAAAAAGAAAATAATTTTAGTTTTAGACAATAGTTTGCATTAGTAAATTATACACGTACAACATTTTATGAAACTATATCTTGCTAAATTTTACATTCAGAATATTAAGCATTAGCCCATAATGCGCAGAATATCTGCGTGAAAGTGCCTACACACATAATATGATTTAAAAAAAAAATTTCATAAATAAAATAAATGGAAATTTTTATTTTCTTTCTTTTTTTACTTTTTTTTTTTTTTTCCGTGAGAGATTTAAATCTTTGATATTTGCATTATAATTTCAATTTTAGAAAATAATTTTTGCCGCTGCTAAGTTAAAAATTCATAAAATTAAATTACATTATTGTTATATTAAAAATATTTCCTAAAAATTGCGGGAATTAAATTACCTTATCACCATACATAGCCAAAATTCCATAGTTAATAAGAAGTATCTGCAAAATAAATAAATAAAAAGAAATAACTTTCATTCCATTTTTAAGGACGAAAATTCTAAATTATCGGGGAACATCTGCGGTTGTGGAGATTCTTCGGTTATGGGCACCCCGCCATATCTTTTTAAAAAAAATCAAATATGGTGGATTTGAGTACTGTCTAACATGTGTTGTACAGTACGCAGTTATTGTGCTAACACTGAAATGAATAGATGCATTCTCTTAGTAAGTGCAAGAAGCATCGAAATAAAAAATCTGAGAAAAAAGCGACACAAAAGTGATTTGTGAATATTTTCAGAATGCGATAAATCGAAGTGAATTAATTAAAAAATGTAAATTCAAGGTATATTTATGCAGTATAATCTTTATATTTTGTGATGCAATATCGAATTCAGCCAAAATGTGGACCGAAAATTGCTTTTTCTGCCTATATAAAAATGGCTGCCATTGCCAATTGTGGGCACCTTCATGTAACGAGTTGTGGGCACACTTGTTTTTTTCATTTAAAACGTGTGTTTGACTTACAAACTGTGAAATATGGTCGTTTATATCAAAATAACATATTTTCTTAGTGTTTATATGTGTGTTTAGGCTTTTTAGCAATGTCAACCTTGAAAAAGTCAACCCATCTAAAAGAGATGGATGTAAATGCGCTGGTTAAAGCCATTTAGGATTATTTAGTGGATAAGAAATCCATAAAATCAACTAACCGAGAATATGGACTTCCTTGCAGCATCTGAGTCCCTCCAGAAGAAGCCTAGAGAAAGTAAGGCAACTCCACCTTTCAAAGTGCAGGACAAACGCCTTAAAAATTGTAGTCTCAACAATCTGACTATATCGACTTCTCTGTCGTCTGTTTAAAGCACCTGCCACTATGCCTAACAGGAGCCATCTCAATCAAATGCAACGCTTGTGATCGTCTGATGCATTTTAAGTGTGCAGCATACATTCAAATTATTTTACTTACAAGCATTACACTTCTGATTTGGAGGACGAGGAAGATGACGAATAATCCGGGAAAAATGCCTTTTTCTGTTATTATTTGGGCTACTGAATCCTTACAAAATTAACAATTTTTGTTGTTTTCTATATTTATGGTGGTTTTTCTTATTATTTTCCCGCTTTTAACGGTTTTTTCAAGTGTGCCCACAACCGAGTACACAATTTTTTTTGTCATAAAATTATCACCTCACAAAATTGGTAATATTTCTTTTGTGGTTGACGGAATCAATACAGACTTTTCATCAAACGTTACCTAAGGGTTCTAGCTTTCCATAGATATTTATATGTTTGCATAATATCTACTCTATAAAAAATTATAAGCCAAAATCAAAACTGTGCCTACAGCCAGAGCCTGATTAAGGGGGAAGCACACATTATTTATACTTACACCGTTATTTTTTAACAAATACTTTCCTTCTATAATAAACAGAAAATTCTCATTAAAAATTATTTTAAAAGAATTCTGGTGTCTAATAACGGTGAGTAAATTGGATTGTTTTACACCGTTCATTTTTTATAAAAAATATTTCCTCGTCAAAGCGTGGAATTTCTATGACATGAAGTAAAAAATAATTTTAAAAATATTCCGGTGAGAGCGGAGATAATGTGTGCTTCCCCCTTAATCAGGCTCTGCCTACAACCGGAGATGTTCCCCTATATATATATATAATTTTGTCTTTCAAATGTTTATTTAGAATCGCATTAGAGCAGTAGATGGCGCAACCACCATCCTGCCGAATATCCAGCATGAAATGGTAGGCCTAACTGGCTTTATAATCTTCCAAACATACTTCTAAATATGATATTTTAAGCATATGATTCAGCCGAAAAATTTTATATTTTAAAAATTTCTTTAAGAAAATGTGCATTTCAAGTGCATTAAATTAAATTTTCGTGGACGAAATCTCTCTAGCAACCGAATTTATGCTTCGGCTCTTCAATGACCAATCAGATAACACATTACCCCTTATCGTGTCGTTCGGAAAAATTTAATCGTAACTGGCCCACGTGAGAGAAATATTATATACATAGCTGCCAACTGTTACGATTTTTAGATACTGGTTGGTTGGTTGTGTTTAACGTCGCACTAGTACTACAGTATGGGTAATTTTTCCATACGGATGCATATATGTGTGTGTGTATAAAAATTTTATATGCTTTTGTAGCAGTTTTCTATGACTAAATAAGGTGAAATTTTCTATAAAAAATAAACAAATAAATAATAAAATTAAGAAATAACGGTAAAAAAAAAAATGAACGGTTGCAGCTATGATACAAAGATACAGAATAATTACACAAAGGTTATAGTTCTCTCTCTCTCTCTCTCACACACACACACAATATTCAGGATACAAAGCCTGTTCATATATTTTAAATATCTGCCATTAAATCATTTTATTTCTTTATTTTTCATAGCATAATTCTCTGGAATAAGCGCGGCCAACAGTGTTGTCAAATTTAGGGATTTTTTTTTTTTTTTTTTTTTTTTTTTTTAATACTGACCAAGAATTTTGAGAGGTGACATTTCATATACGTAATAGACGATTAATCTTTGATGTGATTGGGTAACTGTTACATTTAAATTTTAATTAGTGGTAGATATTGAATAAAAAAGCCCCCTTTATTTGGCAACACTGGCGTAAAGAGCATTGGCATACTTGCCAACATACTAATTAATATTTCGTAGTATTGTTAGCCCTGCCTTCTTTTTCACACCAGTACATTTTTTACAGAATTTTATTTCTTATTTAATCGCAATTCCATTTGGAGAATCTTTCTTTAAAATTTTACTGGTGTGAAAAAATGGGCGTGACTAACGACACGACGGAATATTAATGAGTATGTTGACAAGTATGCATTGGACACATCCATAAGTACATTGAACAGATTCAGGTTGTCTCCTATCCGTATTTTATCCGGTAGACACGTTTTAGGATCAAACTCAGGGGTGGGGGAGAATGTAAAGTAAATAAACAATAACTAAAAGTGTTAACGCTGAGAATGAAGGAAACTGATAGTTTTGATTTATGATATTGTTGCGTACTTGGGGGTTCGTGAGTTGTCTGAGAATGAAAGGCCAAACGTACAAAAATTCAGTAATTTATTCACAGAAAATTCCAGAAAAATGCAGGTCTATAAACCAAGTATCAGCTTCAATTCAAGCAGTAAACACAGCTTAAACAACAGCCGTCGATAACAAATCCACAGTACAGACTGTATACCTATAACACTTGAAGCAAGTCTCTCTCAAAGAGGCTCAAGAGCAATGCAAGCACTAGCGAAGCTCGCTGAGATCTGAACTGAACTAACTGCCCTTGGCGAGGAAGCGCTCCTTATATGCTGTTCCATGGAGCCCAGATTTTTCGAGAAAACTCTAGAAAGTGGTCAACCAATCAACTTACAGCTTCCATATTTGGTATATCCCATATAAGGATTTTCTCGCCAAGGTCGCCAAAAAAATCGCCAAGGTGGGAAAAAGTCGCCAAATTTGGCGCCAAATCCACTACGTGCATTACTGGGGCTTTTTAATGCGTTTTTAAGGGAAAATAAGGCTATTTCAACGCTAAAACGACTAGAAATGCACAAAATTAGCACTTTATCAACTTACTAAGCCTCTTTGAAAGAATTTATACAAAAATAAACACAATTATTTACAATTTCGTAACACTGCCCCCCTCCCAAGGACTGCACGTCCCGGGCAGTGCAACCCTTGGTCAAGAGGCGAAACTAAACAAATTTACACAATCTAAAACACAAAAACTAAGTTGCACATAAAGATAACATAGAAATATAAATTAAGTGGGAAATATTTACAAAATTCACAAATATGTACAAATATTTATATACAAATATTTACAGTGCGCATGCGCAAATTTTACAAGTATTTACATTTTAAATTTTAATTTTACCGTTACTTGTGGTACTTGGCTAGCCTATTATAGTGCACCACCTTCGGTTTTGATGAAGGTGTTTTAGTGATCCGCACCACTACATCATTCAGCCTTTTTAAGACTGTGTATGGTCCGTCCCAGTTGCACTGTAGCTTGGGAGAGAGTCCTTTGCGTCGAACAGGATTCCACAACCAGACCTTCTCTCCTTCCTGAAACTCATGTTGCGTAGCCTTTAGATCGTACCTTTTCTTCATTTTCTCCGATGCAATGTGAATTCGCTCCCGAGCAAAGTTGTGAACGTCCTCAAATCGTGCCTGGAGATCTTGGATGTACTCCTCGGGCGATGAAGGCGCATCGGGTGGACAACCAAACAGGAGATCACAAGGGAGACGAAGTTCACGTCCAAACAGCATTTGGGCTGGAGTATAGCCGGTGGTTTCATGGACAGCACTTCGATAAGCCAGCAGGAACAATGGCAACTTCAAGTCCCAATCTTGCTGGTTCCTTGATACTAGAAGGGAGAGGTTATTCAGGATGGTACGATTGAACCTCTCGACCATGCCGTCCGACTGGGGATGTAAGGGTGTTGTCCGGGTTTTGTCTATGCCGAGTAGTTCACACAGTCCTTTGAAAACATCAGAGGTAAAGTTCCTACCTTGGTCGGTATGAAGTTGTAGGGGCGTGCCGTACCTTGACACCCATTGCTGCACTAGGACCTCTGCGACTGTGCATGCCTCTTGATTGGGAATGGGATATGCCTCAGGCCACTTGGTGAAATAGTCCATCACGACGAGGATGTATTTATTCCCACTGGAGGTCCGTGGCAAAGGACCCAAGATATCGATTGCAATCCGTTCAAATGGTGCTCCCACGTTATACCGTTGCAGTCTTCCTCGACTTCGTTTCTGCGGGCCTTTACGTGCCGCACAAGCATCACAGGATTTACACCATTTCTCCACATCCTCCTTTGCCTTGCACCAGTAGAAGCGTTCCCGAACTTTCTGCAGAGTCTTCATTACCCCAAAATGACCTCCGGTTGAGCTACTATGCAGTTGTTCTAAAACAGCTGGAATTTTTGATCTTGGTAATAAAATCTGCCATCTGAAGCTTTTCCCATCATCAGATTCCCACTTTCTGTATAATACGCCGTTTCTGATATGAAGAGAGTCCCAAAGTGCCCAATAACTTTTCGTAATGGGACTAAATCTGGAAATATCCTGCCAGGTAGGTCTGTTGCTGGTCGTCTCCTTCAGCTGTAATATAGGCTTTATGTCAGGATCTTCCAACTGGGCTTTTCTAAGTTCTTCGTCACTCCATGGATCGGGATCTTGACCTGATGGTGTTGAGACAGTAACTTGGCAGGCAACCGGATTTATCGGCAGGTATTTCTGTTCGGCTCTAGAGCAGTACTTGCAGCTTTCCGAGCAGGGCTTCCGTGACAAGGCATCTGCATTACCATGCAGAGTCCCTTTACGATGACGTATTTCGAAGTCATATTCCTGGAGGCGCTGTATCCACCTGGCAATCTGTCCTTCCGGGTTCTTGAACTGGAGCAACCACGTTAGAGATGCATGGTCAGTCCGTAGCAGGAATCTTCTGCCATAGAGGTAATGATGGAAATGTTCTCTGGCTTTTACGATGGCGAGGAGCTCTTTCCTGGTGGTACAGTAATTTCGCTCTGGTTTAGACAAGCATTTACTCCAATAGGCAATGACATGTTCTTGACCATCAATTTCCTGCGACAGAACAGCACCGACACTCTCATGGCTGGCATCTGTATCAAGTATAAACTGTCTGTCGGGCTGTGGATACGTCAAGATAGGCGATGATGTTAAGGCCTCTTTAAGTCGCTGGAAAGCTTTTTCACATTCATCTGTCCACAGGAACTTCTGTTTGGCTTCCGTCAGCTTGTGGAGTGGTCTGGCAATATTTGAGAAACCCTTGACAAACTTCCTGTAGTAAGTGCATAACCCCAGGAAACTTCGTAGTTGGTGTACATTTTCAGGGCGACTCCAGTTCTCGACTGCAGAGATCTTCTCAGGATCAGTTCTCACACCTTCGGCAGAGATGATATGGCCGAGGTAGCTCACTTCACGACGGAACAAGTTACACTTGCCTGGATTCAACTTGAGGTTAGCCATTCTGAGTTTCTCCAGCACCTTTCGGATATTTCGAAGATGGTCTTCAAAGGTGCGCCCCACAATGATAATATCATCCAAATACACCAGACAGGCTTCATAGGAAAGTCCTTTCAGCACTGTCTCCATCAGGCGTTCGAAGGTGGCAGGTGCATTACATAATCCGAATGGCATAACTTTAAATTGCCACAGTCCTTGTCCCGTGGTGAATGCAGTCTTCTCACGATCATCAGGATGTAACTCTACTTGCCAGTAACCGCTCTTCAGATCCAACGTCGAAAACCATTTATTGCCAGCAAGTGTGTCTAAGGTGTCGTCAATTCTGGGAAGAGGGTAACTGTCTTTCTTCGTGATGTCATTCAAACGACGATAATCCACACAAAATCTTGTTGAACCATCCTTTTTCCGCACCAGTACTATGGGAGAGGCCCAAGGACTCGTTGATGGCTCGATGACATCATTGTGCTGCATTTCACTTAGAAGTTCAGTGACCTCTTCCTGTTTAGCAAATGGAAGTCTTCTTGGATGTTGTTTGATTGGAGGATGATTTCCTGTATCAATTCTGTGCTGGGTGATGTTCGTTCTCCCGACGTCTTCAGGTGTTCGAGAAAAAAGGTCTTTAAATTCTTGGAGTAGCTTCTCCGCAGCACATCTCTGTTCTTTTCCTAACTCTGCATTCTTGAGTAGTTCCGTTGTTAATTGCTCAGAAGACTTGGATTCGGTTGATTGCGTGGGGCGCTTGATGCATGTGACAGGAGTGCAGGTTGCCAACACCTCATCCTTCTTCACTGTCCGGACCTTATCGCTGATGTTTGCGACTCGCACAGGAATAGTACTCTTTGAGAGATCAACTAGAGATGAAGCTACCAGAACTCCTCTTGGGCTATTGTCGGTATTCGGGTATTCAATCAGTCCATAGCGGAAGTATTGCTTTGTAGGTGGTGTTCCTGAAACTATTGTCTCTGTGTGTGGGGGGATGGAGATTTCAGACTTGGCTGTTATCTGGCAGATTGTCTGAATGTCTTGATTTTCAGTGTTGAACACAGCGATGTCTTCCGAACTCGAATGCAGTTCATTATTCTTGAAGTCCAATTTAAAGTTAAATTTTCTCAGGAAATCAATTCCAATGATTAAAGGATCTCTTATATCAGCCACATATGCCATATGATGGTAACTGGCATTCCCAAAAGTGATGGCCAAGTTCATTTTTCCATATATTTTGATTTCGTCTCCGGTCACAGTCTGGAGTTTAACACAGGGCGGCGTCCAGATGATCTTCTCTTTTAGTTCTTGAGCCAAATCCGTTCTAATGATGGTCACGTTGGCTCCCGTGTCCAGAATCATCCGGCAGGTGGCGTTGTTGACTTGGCCATAGACGTGAAGTCCATTATCGCCGCCACTCATCGATGAAACATGAAATACTGTAAATTGGGGCTCTTTAATTTTAGGCAACCTCCGCCCCGCGAGATGGCCTCCTCTTAGTTTCCCTGCAGTGATGGTGAAGCCGGGTGATTTCCTACAGTTGGTCGTACAGGGCAGTTCCTCTTCACGTGACCATCCCCTCCACAGCCCCAGCACTTTATCTTCCGGTCCTTTATTTCCTTTTTATTCTCCAGGCTGCGCAATCTCTTTAAGATCTCTTCGATACTTCTCTTCATTTCATTTTCACCAGCAGGCGTATCGTTTAATGAGACTGCTCTTATGGTATGGCGGTCTTTACGGGAGGCTTGTTGGGCTGCCTCTATCCTAAGTGCATAGCCTAAAGCTGATTCTACGTCTCGGATGTTGGAGAGTCTCAGCGCTTTTTGAATTTCTGGATCACGAACAGCATCGATAAAGTACTGAAGAGCTAAGTCGTTTCGAGTGTCAGCTTGACAGTCTGAGAATGCTAGGTGTGACAATCTCTGAATGTCCGCTGCCAGCTCCTGTAAACTTTCGCCTGTTTTCTGGTAACGGGATTTTAGTTGGAGGCGACTATAGTCCTTAGAACACTTCTCTCCGAACCGTAGCTCCAGTGCTCTAGTCAGGGCCTCGAAGTCGTTCCTTTCTTCTTTAGAAACATTCCTCAGTATCTCGGCTGCATCTCCCCGTAATGCTGCTGCTAAGTGGACTGACTTGGCGGTAGAGTCCCAGCCGTTAGCTTCAGCAACGATGGAAAACTGCGTCTTATATACATGCCAGGAGGAACTGCCATCGTAGGTAGATAGCTTAATAAATTCCTGATTCTGGATTCTTCTCTCTTTCTTTTCAACTTCCTGGGGCATGGATTCTAACTTTTCTTCCACTTTTCTCTCCAGATCTTCTTCTATTCTCTTCAGTTTACCTTCTATCTCTGAAAACCTTCCTTTCAGTTCCTGATCAAAATTTTCTTTAACTTTCTCCTCGAAACTCCGTTCCATCCTCGTAACACTCTCTTCAACCTTCATAACATTTTCTTCTATCTTCATAGCTTTCTCTTCAACCTTCATAACATTTTCTTCTATCTTCATAGCTTTCTCTTCAAAACTTTCTTCTATTTTCAAAACTTTCTCTTCAAAATTTTCTTCTATCTTTATAACTTTCTCTTCTATTCCATCCATTCTATTTTCCATCACCGTTAATTTACCCTCGATTGATTCCTTCACCGTTGAAAGCTCTCTCTTCATCTCATCTTGATTAGATTTAATTTCTTCCTGAACTTCACCCAAACTGTCTTTCAACTCTCTTTGCGATGTTTCCATTTTCTCTTGTGCTACCTTCATTTCTTCAGTCAAACCGTCTTTCAACTCTCTTTGTCCAGTTTCCATCTTTTCCAGTCCTGTTTCCATTTTCTCTAGCAATCCGGTTTCCATCTTTTCCTGTCCGGCTTTCATTTCATTTATCTGGGTAGCTAAGGCTTCTAGAAGTTTTTTCATCTCTTGCTCCATAGCCCTCGTTATCACCATTCACAGACAATCCCGCTCCTGACACCAGAAATGTTGCGTACTTGGGGGTTCGTGAGTTGTCTGAGAATGAAAGGCCAAACGTACAAAAATTCAGTAATTTATTCACAGAAAATTCCAGAAAAATGCAGGTCTATAAACCAAGTATCAGCTTCAATTCAAGCAGTAAACACAGCTTAAACAACAGCCGTCGATAACAAATCCACAGTACAGACTGTATACCTATAACACTTGAAGCAAGTCTCTCTCAAAGAGGCTCAAGAGCAATGCAAGCACTAGCGAAGCTCGCTGAGATCTGAACTGAACTAACTGCCCTTGGCGAGGAAGCGCTCCTTATATGCTGTTCCATGGAGCCCAGATTTTTCGAGAAAACTCTAGAAAGTGGTCAACCAATCAACTTACAGCTTCCATATTTGGTATATCCCATATAAGGATTTTCTCGCCAAGGTCGCCAAAAAAATCGCCAAGGTGGGAAAAAGTCGCCAAATTTGGCGCCAAATCCACTACGTGCATTACTGGGGCTTTTTAATGCGTTTTTAAGGGAAAATAAGGCTATTTCAACGCTAAAACGACTAGAAATGCACAAAATTAGCACTTTATCAACTTACTAAGCCTCTTTGAAAGAATTTATACAAAAATAAACACAATTATTTACAATTTCGTAACAATATCATGAAGCAATTTAAAAATAAATCTTGACAAGGCACCCTTTTTCTATGTCATAAAGATTTTCATTGAAATTATTAATACGAAATTGAAAGACTTTTAATATAATTTTAAATTAATAAATGGTATTTATAATTTTAATTTAAAAAGTGAGTTATTTCAGTAAATTATTTCCTTTTATTAGTAAGTTGTATAGGTATAAAAATGAATAAAAACAAACTTAAAAAAAAAAAAAAAAAAAGCGAAATTTGATCGTATTAAAATATTGTCCATTAGTACAAAGGTTACGGAAAATTATTCATTTATTTAAATTAATTTAATTTATTTATTAGGTTATAAACACCTTTTTCTTTTCTTTATTATAGGTTTCGCGCTCCTAAAATTTCGCGCACATTTTATTGTACTGTCACCAATAATTTAAAACAATATTTTTTATATAGCATTAACACATAGTTAGCCTTAAATGTTCTAGAAAAATTTTGCATTGGCGATAGTGGTGATAATATAATAAAATGCGAAAACAATTTTAGGAACGCTGCAAGGTCTGTATCATGAAATTCGACTTACACATCACCTGTTAAGTTAAAATGTTATATTGATTTTTAAATCATAAGCGCCTCAATAACCTCAATAGCATGTAAGAAGCCTGTAAGAACACTAAATAGATCAAAATCAAGAAGTAAAGTATATAGAGTAAATCAATAGAAAGTGTGCATGTCACCACTGTAAAAGAACAAATTACATAGTTTTGATTTATGATACCTCTAAGCAATTTAAGAAAGCACCTGCACAAGACAACTTATTATTATTATATTTTTTTTTTTTATTCATTATTTTCTTTTTTTATCTAAGCTCAATAAGATTTGCGATGAAGTTATTATATTGCATTGAAAGGCGAAGACAAATTTCACGTGATTTAGATGTTCAACTTCGTTTTATCACTAAGGAATGACATTGTTATTAAAATAAAAGTGATCGAGACTAAAAGTTTTTCTTTTATCGATATTAAATGACACTAGTATTATGACAATCATGATCGACTAAAGATAATTTATTTTTCACCTTCGATAATGTATGACATTCACATTATACTCATAACATTTGACTAAACGTTTTTTCTTTCGATATAGAATGCATAAAAAAAGGAAAAAGAAAGAAAAGTAAAGAAAATGAAGAAAAAAAAACCAGTATGTAGGGGCTATCACAAAATTTTCTTCTAAATATACTTATACAAATTCGCGCAGAACAAATTTTATTATTATTTTTTCCATTATAAATGCAGACTATTTTCATCTCAGAGAGGTATTATTTCAAGAAATGTCTAACAGAAGGAAATTTTTACTATGAAGATGACCTCCTTCCAGTTCTCGGTGAAATTTGCAGTATACCAGCGCCACCTATCGGACAATATGCACCAAAATTAAATTAATATTTATTCTAAGGGCCGTGTCATATATCAAGTTTCGTTCGATTATACGCAATAGAACTTGAGATATAGCGGAAATCACTGTTTAGCAGCGCCACCTGTTGAGCGATTGTTGATAGGCATTAATTTATGTCAAGGTGAATCTATGTGTAAATTTTTATGTTATTCTGTGCTTTAGTTGCTGAGATATAGTTTTCTCTGAAACTGCAGTAATCCTGTATAGCAGCGCCACATTTTCAGATATCGGCACCAAATGTTAAAATACGCTAATATAAGTGAAGGTGCAACTGCATGTATATTTATATGCAATTCTGAACAGTAGTTCTTGGGATATAGCTTTAGATCATAGCCTCCTAAACTAGATGCCTTCCGCGTGGCTTCTAAACTTGGCAACAGTTCAAGCGGTAGACAGCGCCATCTGGTACAGATTGCGCAACTTTTTTATTCAACTGTCACCAATAATTTTAAGAAGGGATATATGATATACATAAACGACGTTCCTTCGATTATATCCGCCTTTTATGTATATCAAATCCCACTTTTAAAAATTTTTGGTGGCTATTGAATAAAAATGTCTCGCAATGTGTACCAGGTGGCGCTGTCTACCGCTTCAACTTTTGCCAAGTTTCCGAGCCACGCGGAAGGCATCTAGTTTAGGAGGCAATGCTTAGATGAAGTGGCGGAAATCCCTGTATAGAAGCGCCACCTGTTAAGCTACCTGCACTTAAAATTGGTAGCCACTAACTTATTTTAATGTGCAACTACATATAAATTAATTCTGAGCAGTATTTCCCGAGATACACCTGGAAAAACATTTTTTGTCCCACACACAGAGACACACAGACAGACAATTTCTAAAAATGGTCAGATCGTACTATGGACCGCTCAACTCGTGTAAATCCATCAAAAAGTAGAAGTGGAAAGCTTTTTATGAATCCAATGCTTTATTCTCTAGAATATAGAAGAAAATAAAAACTTTAAAACGAAGGCAATTCTTTTTACAGTTATTACAATTATTAAAAATTAAATAATAAAAGTGTTATGAATAAAGGGAAGAGCATAGCTACCAAATACACCTTTTTTCATCTCGATTGACTTTTTACCAGGAATTTTATGTAAAAATTTTCAGTTAGTTTAGTTGTAGAATATAAATATGACATATTTCTGTTACAAAAAAGTGGTGAAAAATCTGATTAAAAAATTCAAAATGTTAGCAGGGAATAAATAATGACATGAAAAAATACGCAAATAAGTATAGTAAATGATGCATAGATTGGTGAAATTGTGAAGAAAAAGATAAAATGTAAAACGTGAAATACAAACTGATAGTAATTTTATGAAATAGATACAGTGAAGCATTTATAATCTGACCTGTGGTGATTATAGGTGTTCGGAAAAAGTAGTGAAACCCAGGGGTGCTTGCGTTCCGGGTTTTTTATTTTATTTTCCCCCAGATATTACAAATTATAATTTTGGTTATAGTCAATCGTCACTAGAAAACTATCAGTAATATCACTGTTAAAAAAATTCTGGTAGCAAATTCCGGGGTCACAAACACACCTGGAAACCGTCGATTCTGCAAGTTTTTCAGATTAACTTGATATCTACAATTTACGTGTTCGGTTTTTTGTATGTCTCAATACAACAAAGTGTGAAAATAATTCCATATTTCAATTTGATTTATCTAATTTATTATAAATACAGAGATAGTAAAGAAAAAATATATATAATATAATAACAAATTAATATTAAAAAAAAAAAAAAAAAAAAAAAAAAAAAAAATCCATATATGTCTTATAGGAATAAATAAAGCGAAATCTTTTATTAAAAAAAAAAAGAAAAAAAAAAAACTTTTATCTAAAATATGAAAAAAAAAAAAAAACTTTTATCTAAAATATGAATTACTCAGTAGCTATGCTAATATTTATCTAATTTCATGTCACATACCTGAACATTTTCGCAAGCAGAAGTAGACCCTCAAAATATTTAGAAATCCACCAACTGACACAGGAGAAAAAGCCATCATTTTAAAAAGAAAGCAATTGATTGGTTCATCAGCAGCGAATTATTTTGCGTATATTACATGCGTTATAAATGTCGTTTTTTAAAAGTTTTGAAAAAAATAAAATTTCAAATATGTAAGTATAATTATTTTTAAAAATTCGTTTAAAATAACAATTTTTTAATTTTTTTTCTTACTTGAACCAGCCGATTTCCACCATGTACACTCAGCCAAAAAAAAAAAAAAAAAAAAAAAAAAACGCCACCCCCCCCCCCCACCACCACCACCTAATTTCGCCGTAAATTATCGTAGAAACATGCGATTGGTACCGATCAGTTTGTAATACCGTCTAGTTTAAAATGTTATAGTTAGATTTTACTTAGGGGGTCGTCTACATATTAAAACTGACATCAAGTTCTTTTTTTTTTCAATGGTAACCCCCCTTTTTTATAATTTATTTGAATTCTTTGGATCAAATCATCACGGAAAATGGTACAGTTTATATATTTCGCTCAATATTTCATAGAGTTATAAACTGTCAAAGTTTGGGGATGCTAATGTTAAATGAATGTGATAAACATTAAATCATATCTTCCGAAATAATTATGATATTTAAATTCTGTTTTTGTGACCCAAACATATTTCATGCAAATTTTTGCTAAAAAAACATTTTTTGAATTATGAAAATTATTAATAAATTCATATTTGAAAAAATTATGAATTATGACCTATGTTAATTTTTGCACGAATAGAACGGGCATCATCAGAAACATGGGTTTCCAAATTTACAGCTCGTTCCTAACATTATTTTTTGAGTTACAGTGATATTTCACTTTTTATTCCTGTTAGGGGGCCGTCACTTGTTATAATCTGTATCCTCTATAAGTAAATGTTTGTATATAATTTGACGGAAAACTATTTTAATTTACCTTTATGTTATTTTTATTGTTTCCTAAGCAATATTTCGATGTTTATTATACAAATTGGCATATTTTTGTAAAGTTATCACAATGTAGGCGAGGGATTGTGAAAGAATTTCAAAAGAAAAGAAAGCCCCGCCTCTGATTCGCTGAAACACTATTTTAAAAAAGACTAATTTGCATATTCTTATTTGACTCTATATGTGACGCTGGTATGCATAAATCACAATGGTATTTACTACATCGATTATTGAAGACAAAACTTAAAGGATTTAATTGCAAATATGCAAAATTATTTTGTTTTATATTATAAAGTTTTGGAAAATTTGTGAAAAGGCGTGGCTTACGGTACAAGAGAGGAATATATCCGATCCTAATATGTTAAGTCTTTTTTCATAAGTATTAAATATCTTTTTCTAGTTTTTCGCTGCTAAAATTCTATTTTAACCCTGTTACAATTTTTTTCGCATTTCAATATTCAAGAGTACGTACACCTCTAGTTAAATATCATGTTTTAGAAAACACGGTACAGCGAAACTGATTGCATGAAACAGCAATTATGCATTCGACAATCGTTTTATTATTATTATTATGAATATTTAATAATTTTAAAAAGATTTTTTACCATGAATTTTCTGTTTAAATTTTGTTGTGACATATTTGCATTTGGTTACTATACCGTTTGTAAGCTTTGTGTTATTTAAAATTTATCCCATAATGTAACATAATAAAATATCAAATTTCTATTAAAAGTTTTTTAATACAGAATCAAATATTGAAAAATTGTTTTTTTTTTTTTTTTTTTTTTTTTTTTTAAGTTTATAAGATCTATTATTGGAACATAGCTCAATAGTATTTATTTTTAATTTCCTAATCACGAAATCAAAGTCACAGTTATTATGGAATAAAAATTTAAAACAAAGGAATAGTCTCATTACTTTCAAGTATATAGATATTGATCTTACAGAATCCTGAAATTTCATTTAAAAGACTTTAATCGTCTAAATTTTAAAGTTCAAAATAAAATAAATTAATCTAAATGCTTTTAAAGTTGAAACGGGAAGATTTCAAAATATATGAAAACTGGCATTTGTGTTTTGAACATTTTGGTGCGGCAGATATTAAAAACAATATTTTAATGATGAGCTGAACCTGAGCTTAAGAGAGGGCGGATCCAGCTATTTAGCACAAGTGATATCACCTGACTAAAACCAGAATAAACAACATTTTAATTTATTCCGGGGTATTTTTAGTCCACTGTTATTTCCTTTTTTTTTTTTTTTTTTTATTAAGAGAAATTTATCTTACTTTAACATAGATTTTTACTTTTTACCGCTATCCACATGTGACCTTCAGCATTAGCATTTAAATGAGGAGTCATCATCTTCTTCCAAAGCAAATTTTAAATAAACATAAAATCATATATATTTGTGAAAATCCAAACAGATTTTTCCTACTAAGAAAGCCATTCCACACTGAAATACATGCGTAATCAGTCACTTATACGCCAGTTCACACCACAATATATTGGTAGGTTGGGTTTAATGTCGCAGCTATGGGTAATTGGTGACGGTCTGGGACGCACCCCTACGATGTTCCGGAGACACGCCATCGTAATTTTTATCGTTCACGGAGACGATGGCTTCCCTGCTTCTGTTCCCATAGTTTATTGTTCAGATTATTTATTTATTTATTTTTATTTTATTTTTTTATTATTATTTTCTATCTTTCTCCCCCCCCCTTTTTTATTAATAGGGTAATGTAACATTTTGACCTTTTCAACTGAAGATTTAGATTAAGGGTAGTCAGCCTTTCTACACCCACCGTCCACTTTGGTATCTGTGTTAAGAGTAGAATTTTAGACCATCCCATTAAGTAGTAGGATTTATTATTTTGCATATTAATTTGTTACACATTATAAAATGTAAAAGTAAAAGAATATCGTGGAGATTTATGTAAAAGTTTTTAATGATGTCATGAAAAAAAATAATAATTAATTAAAAAAATAAATAAATAAAAAAAAAAATCTGTTTTAATATTTTTAAAAAGTCAATTAAATTAAAGAAAATGAAAGTACTGCAGTATCAGAACAAACTCCCATTGTCACTGTGAAACGGCCGTGGGAACCAGGTTGAGTGCCACCGTTTCAGACAATTATACGGCAGCTTGAGTTAAAATAATTTTGAATTTTCGAACAAATTTAAAACCATTTACCTTTTTTTTTTTTTTTTTTTTTTTTTCTTTTGGTAGATATTTTAATATCTGTTCAAGCTATTTAACTTTCTTCGTATGAAGGGAACTATTTGACGTTTAATCAATAGAAACCAATAAAAATTTCTTAATTCATAAACTAACTCAGAGAGTTCTGTGAATTAGTCTTTTTTTTATTTTATAATGAACATTTCTGAAATTTTTTTTCCAGTGTGAAACTTAATAAATAGTGTATACCGGGCGGTAGATCAGGATTTATATTTTCTAAATGTATAGACGGACCCCTAATAAATTTTCACGTGTAACTCTATTTAGAATTGATTTAAAGTATATAAATAGGTATGTTTTCCGAACAGCCTTGATCTCAGAAATCTGAATATGAAGTCGAAAATAGGGGTTGCTATTGAAGAAAATGAAGTTAATGCTAGTTTTAATTTGTAGACGACCCCCTAGGCAAAATGTAACTATACCGTTATAAACTAGACGTTATTACAAATCGATCGGTACCAGTCAAATGTTTCTACGATAATTTACGGCGAAATTAGGTGGGGAGGGGTGGCGTTTTTTTTTTTTTTTTGGCTGACTGTACATAAATAAAGGTTAATGCTCGCAATATCCGCTACGTTGAGAATAAAAAATCGTGATGGCTTGTCGCCAGATCTTATTTAGTGCGTGAGTCCCAGACCATCCTCAATTGCCTAGTGCTAATGCGACGTAAAACCCATTAAAAAAAAAACTCAATTATTATTAAAGTTTATCTACATAACTACATTTTATTTAAATAAATATTTTTCTTCTTATTGTATATAAATTTAGATCTTTAAATTTCAGAAATCTTATTCTTGGTCAAAAAAGTTCCTATTAACAAAATATGGTTCATAAACATGACGACGAAAACCAAAGTATACATGAAATCCAGAAATCTGTTTCCCCCTGTAACACCTGCTCTTCGCGACAACAGATGAAGAATTACTTTTATCGGTACAAAAGGAAACTGAATGTGATAGTGAAGAATCGAACAGTTTTTAGAGGGATGATAATCATCTAATTTCATCAACGATAATCAACTGATGAATATACATACGTTAATCAATCAAATATAAAATGAAAAAACAAAAAGAAGAAAGCAAATGAAACTGACTGGCATATTTAATAGAACGTAGCACTTTACAAATTCCTGATCTTATTTGTACTTTTATGTTTCGGAATATTGTTTGGCGCAGTATGTCCTAGTGTGGACCTTGCGCCATTAAAGACCAATCAACCAATCTGATCTTATTTGTTATTAAACAACTATAATTTAAATTTTTGTTGATTTAATAAATATCAGAAATAATATTAGTCATATGTAATACATACTAAACTAGTTGGCATAGGTGGACTCTGCTCAGTTCCCCATAATATATACGTTCTCGTAAATTTCTAGTGCGAGACATGTCATAATCATAGTAAAAGAAATGAATTTGACCAAAGCTTGATACAGTTACAGAATGAAATCCCCGCCAAATAGGCTATCCGCCCTTCACTTCGATATATTTATCTTATTCTAATCTATTAATTTATTTTATCTGGGTCAAATCTGTTGTTTAGTTTTCATGCTTCTATTTCCAATGCAATAATCCTCAAAATTCATATTTATATGAAAAATTTACAATTTCGCTATGTTGATAAAATCGTAAATTACGAATAATTTACGAAATTTTCCTATTAGAATATTTGAATTCAATCATTTTCAAACAAATATCATAAACGTAATTTTGAAGTTGTCTAATGTGTTTATGATCTTCAAAATGGAAGTTTATGCTCAATTTTGCCTTATTCTGACACGTTAAGTAAATCGTAAATTCCAAATAACTTACGAATTTTTTAAATTGGAAAAATCATAGTCTATGATATTCATGCCAGTATCCTAAATAATATTTCGAAAGTGGTTTGACACCTTTACGATGAAAATATCCCTCAAGGTTGACGTTTATGTGAAGTTTTGTTCTATGCTGCCATGTTAAGAAATTCGTAAATTTCCAATAACTTACGAAATTTTTATATTGGAAAATTCATAGTCATTAATATTCATGCCAGTGTCCTTAATAATATTTCAAAAGTAGTCTGACATCTTTACGATGAAAATATCTCTCAAAATTGATGTTTATGTGACATTTTGCCCTATACTGCCATGTTAAGAAATTCGTAAATTTCCATTAACTTGCGAAATTTTAAAAGTAGCATATTTATAGTTACTGATGTTCATTCCGGCATCAAAACTGATATTTTAAATCTTGTATAACATTTTTACAGTAAAAAGTTTCCATTTGATGCACGTTTAAGTGCATTTTTGTCCTATTCTCCCATGTTAAGAAAATCGTAAATTTCTAATAACTTACGAAGTTTTTAATTCGAATGTTGCAAATGAATAGGGTTTTTGCCAGTGTCGAAAGTAATATTTTAAAACTGATCTGACCTCTCTGCGATTATTTGTTCGTGAGATGTGTACACAGACTAACAAACTACCGGACTAACAGACACCCTACAAATTTTGTTATTTTCGGATTCTCACGCCTGAAAACGTGTAAAAAGTCAAAAAACGAAGTCGAAAATTTTTACGATTACCTAAGTTCCCCATACCTATAGTATGATGGGGAACTAAAAAAGTTTTAATTAAAATAAAACAATAAAATCTAAAGTGGTTAAAGTTGTTAAATTATTTTTTCTCTTTTGACCATAATTATTTTGAACGTAAAGAAGATTTAGTATACAGTATTTAATTTTTTACTTTCCGAACATATATATTATAAACCCTTCAAAAATCCGAATTTGAGATTTTGATGTTTCTATACGTTTTGAGATCTCATGAGTCCGTTTTCACTTTTTTTTACGATGATGTATGCATGTGTGTGAGTGAACACGCTAGGTTCTAAACGCATTGCTCGAATGAGCTGAAAGTTGGTACGTATGTTATAAGTCACCGTAGCAGGAATCCTATTGATTTTGGTGAATCTAACACTTATAGTTGTTTTACAGGCACATCGAGAAATATTCTTTATCCTTATGGTCAATGGAGCCAAATTTTTAAAAGTGTGATGGCGTCTAAACACCTTATTAAACCGAGAAAAAAAATTATACACATGTTATAGGTCCCGGTTGTACGAACTGTATAGATTTTGGTGAATTTAGCACTTGCAGTTTTTTACTGGGACACAAAGAAAAATTCTTTATCATTATGACCTAAGGGACCAAAATTGTAAAAGTGCGATAGCGTCTAAAAGCCTTATTCAATTGAGCTGAAAATTTATTTGAATGTTATAAGTCACTGTTCCACTAACTATAAGCATTTTTGTGTATCTAACATTTATAGATTTTTACAGGGGCACAACGAACAATTTTTTATCATTATGATCTATCGACTCAAAGTTCAGTAGCGTTAAACTAAACATCGTGTACTATATGGAGAAATACACTCAAGCACCCTATTATATATTTTCTTCTTGTTAATTTAACAACTTCTCTTACTTTACTTTATCTACAAAACCGTTAATTACTCAATTTTCGGAAAGTCGAGTAGAGTCATTCCAGATTTTTTTTTTTTTTTTTTTTTTTGAGGTGGGGGGGGGGGGGTAATAAGTCCCTTGCAGTGTTGCCAACTTCTATCTTTTATATTTATGATAAAGTGAAAGTATATTTCAGTCACTTTTGATCACTTTTCAACAAAATAAAAAAGTCTTCACGATATCAGTTTCTTTGGCTGTGCTCTAATTTTTATAAATATTTTTTTTAATTCCTTGAACTGATATATATATTATTCAGGTTGATTGTGGCATGTGCCCCATTAAAACTGGTTTCTATAGTTTGTTTACACAGACTCACAAAACGTTTCAAACTATTCTGACTAAAAGAAGCATTTCTTTACACACTATTTCAATAATTTTATACTGCACAAAACATAACGTAATTAACATGTAATAAACATAGGTGCAAAAGCGTGCTTTCTACAGAGTATGGTATAATAGAATTCAAATTTACAAGACCATACAAAAATCTTCAAATATATTAGAATTTTTAAGTGGAAACTGATCCAAATGTTTTGTGTTTTGTATTTATAACATTTTTCAATTAAGTTATAAAGTATTTTTAACTTCGACCTGTCTCTGTCTGTCTGTTCATCTGTTTTCTCGATTCCGTAAATACTTTTAGAATGTCTTGAAACTCATTTACGTAATTCAAATTCACTGTTGAAAATAATTTGAATAGATCTGCTTGTTTGTGTATAGGGATTCAAAATGAAATCTCTATTGCACTATGGTCTATGAGAGGCATTTTTTAAAAACATATTTAATATCTTTACATTGCACCCTTACTCTTAAAAGACCTTACAATACATATGACATGGCTTGGAAAAAAACTTAAAGATGCTGATTGGGATTTGAAACTTGAATGTAAAAATGGAAATAACGGTTTAAAAAAAGGTACTGAAAACTATTACGAGTGTTAAAATGATATTTCCCAGGTTATATCATACAGCTGCAAATCAGCCTGTATGGAATACTGTGGCTGTCCTAAATTAGGAATACTTTGTACAGCCATAGCCTCCTAAACTAGATGCCTGTCGCGTTGCTCGTAAACGTGGCAACAATTCAAACGGTAGACAGCGCCATCTGGTACAGATTGCGCGACTTTTTTATTCAACTGTCACCAATAATTTTAAGAAGTGATATATGACATATGTAATCGACGTTTTTTTCGATTCTATTCGCCTTTCATGTATATTAAATCCCAATTTAAAAATCTTTTGGGGACTGTTGAATAAAAAGTCGCGCAATCTGTACCAGGTGGCGCTGTCTACCGCTTGAACTGTTGGCAAGTTTACGAGCAACGCGACAGGCATCTAGTTTAGGAGGCTGTGGTAGAGCATTGTATGGAAATTCCAAAGTCTTATAGTGCTATTATTCACCAGCATTGCACGAAAATGTTGAGGAAAATTATGAAAACTTATTAAAAATCAATAAATAAGATAAGACTGCAGAACTTAAATAGATTAATTATCTGTAGAAACTTTGCACATAGGCATATGTAATATGATGCATAATATTTGCATAGATATATATGATCGTAATTATATTAATTATGCAGATAATGTAGTGCATGCATGTAAAAATTAATTAATAGTGTGTGGAAAATTCTCACTCACATATATATGTATAATAGCATAGAATGTATGTGGAAATGTATGTTGATCTATATGTGGAAATCTTGATTTCACAAAAGAAGCTTAATTTAATAAAAGATAAAATATATTAATACTTATTACAAAAAAAAAAAAAAAAAAAAAAATCTTATTTTTTAAAAATGTAGTTAAATGACATCTATATCTATATCATTATATAAAGCGCAAAAAATTGTTTGTTTGTGGAGGGTAATCTCTGAAACTACTGAACCGATTTATAAACTTCTTTCACTGACCGAAAGCTACAGTATGCCATATTGTTATAGGCTATATTTAATTTTGATAAAATAAATTTTAGTTTAAAATCTGATCATTTTAATTAAAATCCCCATAGAAGCCGTAATAGAAATGGAAATAATGAAATATTAAAAAAATTAGCTGCTGCCAACATAAAAGAAACATTTACATATTCATTTCGTTTTTAAAATATCTTGACGTGAAAAGAAAAGAAATATATTTGCACGTGCATTAAATTGAAATTCATATAAAGCTTTTTTAATTGTTAAACTTACACGTTAAATCTGACGTCATTGTAGAATTAAAAGTGTTTATTTTTCTAATAATTTAATTTGATGTGATATGATATAATATCTAAGCATCAATGTTTAAACCACGGAGTCTTTATTACTCCGTGGTTTAAACTGATGTGTGTAAACGAAATTGGAATTTAAAAATAAATAAATAAATAAAATAAAATAAAATAAGAAATTCTATTTTATAATATTATTTATTTTAATTTATAATTGTTGCCAAAAAGATTTACGAATTAATTTATTTTTAGACATATAATAAAATATATTTTCACGCGAACAATAATATAAAAAGTGAACTGGATTTTTTGTAAAAAAATAATAAAGATCGAGGAAAATTATTTCCCCATTTTAATCCCCATATTTGGATATAGTTAATAGTTATTAGTTATCATGTGCATCCGTTAGATTAAATTGTTTTTGTTGTAAAATTGATAAAATTGGAATTTTAAATTTCCAAACTCTAGAAAAAAAAAATGGCAAATTTCCATATTCGATTCAAAACATAAACATTTCATTTCAAAGGATGATATTTACACAATAAACATCCAACTAATAAACTAATTAAAAGGGAAAGGATAAATATTCTATCATAATTTGAAGTCAAATTTGTTTTCAAATGTCTAAATAAAGTATCTGATATAATATACTAATATGTTGCAGCGGAATAGATTTGATATCCGTCATCCTTGGCAGAAAAAAAAAAAAATATCGCCAAATTATCTGGCGAATATAATTTAATTCCTTTCAAAAATCATGGTTATTTTAAAAACTTACATTAAGAGTGTAACGAATAATATGAAACAATATTTCGTACAATACATATTACGAAAATATACATCTGGCATGTATATTTTCGTATTACGTTTTTGATCGCCAAATACAAAAAACGCCAAGGGTGACAGTTTTGAAATTTAAAATTAAAATTTTGTCAATTTGACAGCAAAATAACTCAATCTAACGCATGCATACAATAACTAATACATATCTATACCCAAATATGAGGATTAAAATCGGGAAATAATTCTTCTAGAATTTTAATAAAAAAAAAAAAAAAAAAAAAAAAAAATCCAATGAGCGATTAACATGGAAAATCTTTTTCTTGCATCCACGGGCGGTCAGTGATGTCATACTTCGCTTGCGTATTGAGATGTTTAAATTTATTTGGCGACTATTTTTAGCAACTAACAGTTATGGCAAGTAGCTCAATATACATAGCGCATACAGCCATTACTGAAATGTAAATAGCATTTAATTATTTGAGTTACATTATGTTGACTGGAAACCTATTTAATATACCTATGCTCTATAGCTATACTAATATAAAAAAAAGAAAAGTTTATATGCATATGTAGAGAACGATCGCTAGAACTAAAAAGCCGATTGCTTTTTTTTTTTTTTTTCTTTCAATAATCAAAAGTTACACTGTCTCTCTCTAAGTGCTAGAAGCTATAATAAATTTTGGTAAAATAAATTTTTAATTAAAATTTTCAATATTTTAATTGAAAACAAAGCATAGATTTGATATCTATCGTCATTGGCGATTTTTGTATTTGGCGATCGAAAACGTAATACGAAAATCTGTATATTATCGTAGTAAATACGAGATGTATGTGTTTACTTCAATTACCCTTCTACTGTAGGTAGTGGAAGTATTGTATAGGTTTTGGCAATTGGTCAGTGTGTGTGTATATGTGCACGTGTGTGTGTAATCTTCTGGCTGTCATATCTCCAAAACTAATAAAAATAGAACTACTAAACTTCACAAGTGATTCAGGTCTGGTGTACAGATAAATTTTCCAAATTTTCGTGAAAATTGAAAAACCGGAATTGGGTCATGGAAAACCAGAAATGGGACCCTAAGCCCATATTCAAAAACACCTCTAATGATTTTCTTCAAAGTTGCTATATAAATAATATATTAGATGCCCTTTCGATTGAAAAGTTGCTTAGTTCAGGAAAATTGATAGGCGTCCTCTATAAACAGCTCAATTTCAGACTTCGCAAGTGCGTTCCTTTAAAAACGCCTGTACGGATTTTTTTCAAACTCGCCATGTTAACTTCCTATTAAATATCCTTTTGTATGTAATTATTGTTTTTAGGTCAATAATTGAGTATGTTAAGTTTTGGTAAAAGTTGGTATCTCAAAAACGGCTCTAACGTATTCTTGAAAATTTTTTCTTTAATCCAATTTAGATAACCTTTCTCAACTATTACGTGCTTATTACAGGAATATTAACGGTCATCCTGATTAGGTAGTTCAGTTTTAGATCTCGGAAATTCGTGTTTAAAAAAATAACTATCTATTTTTTTACCCTTATTTTTTAACTCGCTATGCAAACACTGTTGTATGTGTCTTTATACGTGTATCAAGTTTCTCTTACTCGAAAATCTCAAAAAATGCAAGTAATATCTCCAAAAAATTGTATATATTACGTGTAATAGTGGGTAATGGAAGTCGTGTGGTTGTTTCACACCAGATTCTGTAATAGTATATATTGTACGAATATTGTTTCATATTATTGATTTCTCCTTTAATATACATTATTAAAATAATAATCAATTATGGAAAAAATTAAATATATTTGCGAAATGAAAAAATAAATAATAATTAAAGCTATTATGACGTCAATTTTATCAAAAACATTTTCGTGTCATAGGTTTATTTTTCAATATTTTTTATTCATGCGTAAAGAAATGTTTCTTTTTATGAAATAAATAAATCTTTAGCATTAAGTAAAAATTGCCAACATTTAACAACTAATTAAAAAAAATAATTGTAAAATTATATTTTGACTTTCCAGTTAATAATATTGCCTGACTATAACATATAAACTGATATATTTCTTGATTTTTTACATATCAATCCATCTTTAACTAAAATTTGTTCATCCGTGCGAAGCCGGACGGGTCAGCTAGTCATTATATAAAGCGCAAAAAATTGTTTGTTTGTGGAGGGTAATCTCTGAAACTACTGAACCGATTTAAAAACTTCTTTCACTGACCGAAAGCTACAGTATGCCATATTGTTATAGGCTATATTTAATTTTGATAAAATAAATTTTAGTTTAAAATCTGAGCATTTTAATTAAAATCCCCATAGAAGCCGTAATAGAAATGGAAATAATGAAATATTAAAAAAATTAGCTGCTGCCAACATAAAAGAAACATTTACATATTCATTTCGTTTTTAAAATATTTTGACGTGAAAAGAAAAGACATATATATGCACGTGCATTAAATTGAAATTCATATAAAGATTTTTTAATTGTTAAACTTACACGTTAAATCTGACGTCATTATAGAATTAAAAGTGTTTATTTTTCTAATAATTTAATTTGATATGATATGATATAATATCTAAGCATCAATGTTTAAACCACGGAGTCTTTATTACTCTGTGGTTTAAACTGATGTGTGAAAACGAATTTGGAATTTAAAAATAAATAAATAAATAAAATAAAATAAAATAAGAAATTAATATTATATATATATATATTAATATATATAATAATATATATTTATTTTAATTTATAATTGTTGCCAAAAAGATTTACGAATTAATTTATTTTTAGACATATAATAAAATATATTTTCACGAGAACAATAATATAAAAAGTGAACTGGATGTTTTGTAAAAAAATAATAAAGATCGAGGAAAATTATTTCCCCATTTTAATCCCCATATTTGGATATACATATGTATTAGTTATCATGTGCATCCGTTAGATTAAATTGTTTTTGTTGTAAAATTGATAAAATTGGAATTTTAAATTTCAAAACTCTAGAAAAAAAAATGGCAAATTTCCATATTCGATTGAAAACATAAACATTTCATTTCAAAGGATGATATTCACACAATAAACATCCAACTAATAAACTAATTAAAAGGGAAAGGATAAATATTCCATCATAATTTGAAGTCAAATTTGTTTTCAAATGTCTAAATAAAGTATCTGATATAATATACTAATATGTTGCAGCGGAATAGATTTGATATCCGTCATCCTTGGCAGAAAAAAAAAAAAAATATCGCCAAATTATCTGGCGAATATAATTTAATTCCTTTAAAAAATCATGGTTATTTTAAAAACTTACATTAAGAGTGTAACGAATAATATGAAACAATATTTCGTACAATACATATTACGAAAATATACATCTGGCATGTATATTTTCGTATTACGTTTTTGATCGCCAAATACAAAAAACGCCAAGGGTGACAGTTTTGAAATTTAAAATTAAAATTTTGTCAATTTGACAGCAAAATAACTCACTCTAAAGCATGCATACAATAACTAATACATATCTATACCCAAATATGAGGATTAAAATCGGGAAATAATTCTTCTAGAATTTTAATAAAAAAAAAAAAAAAAAAAATCCAATGAGCGATTAACATGGAAAATCTTTTTCTTGCATCCACGAGCGGTCAGTGATGTCATACTTCGCTTGCGTATTGAGATGTTTAAATTTATTTGGCGACTATTTTTAGCGACTAACAGTTATGGCAAGTAGCTCAATATACATAGCGCATACAGCCATTACTGAAATGTAAATAGCATTTAATTATTTGAGTTACATTATGTTGACTGGAAACCTATTTAATATACCTATGCTCTATAGCTATACTAATATAAAAAGAAGAAAGGTTTATATGCATATGTAGAGAACGATCGCTAGAACTAAAAAGCCGATTGCTTTTTTTTTTTTTTTTTTTTTTCTTTCAATAATCAAAAGTTACACTGTCTCTCTCTAAGTGCTAGAAGCTATAATAAATTTTGGTAAAATAAATTTTTAATTAAAATTTTCAATATTTTAATTGAAAACAAAGCATAGATTTGATATCTATCGTCATTGGCGATTTCTGTATTTGGCGATCGAAAACGTAATACGAAAATCTGTATATTATCGTAGTAAATACGAGATGTATGTGTTTACTTCAATTACCCTACTACCGTAGGTAGTGGAAGTATTGTATAGGTTTTGGCAATTGGTCAGTGTGTGTGTATATGTGCACGTGTGTGTGTAATCTTCTGGCTGTCATATCTCCAAAACTAATAAAAATAGAACTACTAAACTTCACAAGTGATTCAGGTCTGGTGTACAGATAAATTTTTCAAATTTTCGTGAAAATTGAAAAACCGGAATTGGGTCATCGAAAACCAGAAATGGGACCCTAAGCCCATATTAAAAAACACCTCTAATGATTTTCTTCAAAGTTGCTATATAAATAATATATTAGATGCCCTTTCGATTGAAAAGTTGCTTAGTTCAGGAAAATTGATAGGCGTCCTCTATAAACAGCTCAATTTCAGGCTTCGCAAGTGCGTTCCTTTAAAAACGCCTATACGGATTTTTTTGAAACTTGCCATGTTAACTTCCTATTAAATATCCTTTTGTATGTAATTATTGTTTTTAGGTCAATAATTTAGTATGTTAAGTTTTGGTAAAAGTTGGTATCTCAAAAACGGCTCTAACGTATTCTTGAAATTTTTTTCTTTAATCCAATTTAGATAACCTTTCTCAAGTATTACGTGCTTATTACAGGAATATTAACGGTCATCCTGATTAGGTAGTTCAGTTTTAGATCTCGGAAATTCGTGTTTAAAAAAATAACTATCTATTTTTTTCCCCTTATTTTTTAACTCGCTATGCAAACTCTGTTGTATGTGTCTTTATACGTGTATCAAGTTTCTCTTACTCGAAAATCTCAAAAAATGCAAGTAATATCTCCAAAAAATTGTATATATTACATGTAATAGTGGGTAATGGAAGTCGTGTGGTTGTTTCACACCAGATTCTGTAATAGTATATATTGTACGAATATTGTTTCATATTATTGATTTCTCCTTTAATATACATTATTAAAATAATAATCAATTATGGAAAAAATTAAATATATTTGCGAAATGAACAAATAAATAATAATTAAAGCTATTATGACGTCAATTTTATCAAAAACATTTTCATGTCATAGGTTTATTTTTCAATATTTTTTATTCATGAGTAAAGAAATGTTTCTTTTTATGAAATAAATAAATAAATAAATAAATAGCATTAAGTAAAAATTGCCAACATTTAACAACTAATTTAAAAAAAAATTGTAAAATTATATTTTGACTTTCCAGTTAATAATATTGCCTGACTATAACATATAAACTGATATATTTCTTGATTTTTTACATATCAAATCCATCTTTAACTAAAATTTGTTCATCAGTGCGAAGCCGGACGGGTCAGCTAGTTATTTATAAAACAATATATAAAAATTATTCAAAATAGATTTACTTATTATAATTAAAACATATCAACACAATCAAAGTAAATTCAATTTCTGCTTTTAGCACAGAAATTGATGCGGAAGACGGAAAAGTTCTCCGTCACGTTATAGAAATTCAACAGCATCGTTAATTATAAAAAGGCTCTAGCTTCTTCCTAATCTATATAAACATACCGAATCTTATATAACATTAAAGATAATAAAATTTCAGAAATTTTCATATAATATTTAGAAATGTTTACTGAGTTAACTATTGATTGTAGAAAAATGTTGTAACTGCAAAAACTGAAGAAAATTATTTTGGGAACAATAAAAAAAAAAGAGTGAGTCGCTAATGCTTTTAGATTTTAGAAACCATTTTAGGACCAATTAAATAAATGCCCCTCTATTCCAATTTTATAGGGGGGGGGGCAGCAATGGGGACTTTTGCAGAAATACATCTCTTAATAGTGTCTATCGACTGTAAAAAATCCAGCTTTATCGGATTTCGTTCCGATAAAAATCCTTTATTTACTGGACTGTTTTATTATTGCACACAAAAAAAAAATGCTCCATTAATGGAACGTATTTATTTACAAACGCATAAAAACTTCAATAATGATTTAATTTCCATGTTTTGCTTATATACATTTTTTAATTTTACATTATTAAAACCTCATTAATTTTATAACTGAGGTCAATCACATGAAATTTTCGTCATGCATAAATATCCAATTATTATTTGTCGTAGAAATATTTGTACTTTTTGAAAATTAATTATTTTGTATTCTCAATTTAACTAACGTCATTAATAATGTATTTCCATAATAGAACACGCTAAATATATCTAAAACAGTTTATAAATGTTGTTTATTGTAGAAATAATTAATGTACTTTACATCCAATCAAAATCAATAATTTTTCATATTGCTGTACATGACAACGTTCAATAATTAAAACATTTTTCCTGTATATTAATGTTAGAGTTTAAAATTATTTACCTTCTCCCCGTACCTCTTCTTAATAAGAAGCTTATGATAAATTCCATAGCCTTAAAAAAAGAACATCGCACTTACCTTAAAATTTTCATTAGCATTAATTGAAAATAAAAGGCATAAAATATAATAAACCGTAATAGAAAGTTTTGGACATTTAATTATACTTCCAATAAAGCAAATCAAAAACTTGGTACTTAACAAGTATTCTAATTGTAATATTTCCCTAAAGCGATTTCATTGACGTAAAAAAAAGTTTTGAAAAATCCCTGTTTTTCTCTCCAACTCATATTAAATCGCAGACTACATGATCTCCCAAGTCGAAGTTGATACATGAACTTCCGTTCACCTAGACACACCCATATTGAAAAAAAATACACCATAATTGTAATTTATGATGCTCTACGATAATACTGTTTTGCTACTATTGGTGACCGGAAGAAAAAAAAAAAAAGTTGCATGGTGAGGCATCATTATAAAACCGCATAAATATTTCATGCAAATTGTATAAATTTACTGCCATGGGTATTTGCATTAGAATATTTTAACCCTTTCAGTCGCAGTGCTTCCGCTGATGGAACACCTTATTTTAATTCTCAAGTGCAAAAACTCATCCCGGAAATTTTTTAACAACATTTTACATTTATAACATATCAGAAAAGGCCCTTTTTTTAAACCTGAAAATTTATTTATTTATTTATTTATTTATTTTTTTTTTTTTTTTTAAAGATTAATTTTGTTTGTAAATTCCGGTGGCAGCATAATTTAAATGATCTGAATTACTCTGCGTCGCAAAGGGTTAATCTAGAAATGTTAAATATCCAGGATTTAAATAGAAGAAATTAAACATCTACAACTGAAATGCATATTTTAGAATTACAAGACTGATAAACCAACAATTTTCCTATACATAATAATGATAATCAACTATTACAATGATCAAACAACAAAAAAGAAGACTAGAATTAATCAAGAAACAACCATATATGGAAGTGAAGCCAAAGATAATGCAAAATACATTGAAAAAGTTATTATGAGTTGTTTCTAAAACTTTGACGGTGAAGATTATATATAGGAAATATGAATAAAGTATAACAGAAAAAATATATTCATAGTGTTACAAATTTGTAAATAATTCGCAGTTATTTTTATGTAAATTCATTTAAAAAGGCTTAGTCAGGTGATAAAATGTCATTCTACATTTTTAGCTCTTTTTCGAGTCAAAATAGCTAATTTACCCTTCAAAACGCATGAAAAAGCTCCAATAAGTCAGGTAATGGGTTTGGCGCCAAATTTGGCGACTTTTCCCCTCCTTGGCGAGAAAATCCTTATCGATATACCAAATATGGAGGCTTTAAGCTCGTTGGCTGGCCAGTTTCGGCAATTTTTCACATTTTTCTAAAATGGTATTTAAGGAGTTGCTTTAAGCCAGGTCTGTCAGTCTCAGTTGAGTTTAGCCAAATGCTTTTGTTGCCTCTGAAAGAGCTCTGAGTCTCTTTGGATTACAGTCTTGCTATATGTTAATGCTCTAATACAGTTTGTACTGCGAATTGCCTGTTGACAGCTGTTATTTAAGCTCTGTTTACTGGTATAACTGAAGTTAATACCTGGCTTATAGATGTGTATTTTTCTAGAATTTTCCGTAAATAAGTTTCCAGTGTCTGCAAGATTCGCTTTTCATTCTCGGACAACTCACGAACCCGCAAGTGCGCAAAAATAATAACTAGAAGAAAAAAGAACAAGAGGCAGAGCACGGGTGGAATGAATTAAGCTATCTTGTTGGGCATCCAACTTTACTCTAAACTATTAGTCCCTAAAGTCGCTTAAAAAAAAAATTTAAAATACGTCATATTCATTTATAAAAAATATATTAAAAATGTATATATAAAATAAAGCTTTTCACCCTGAATACATGGCATTATACAAACAAACAATATATGTATTATGCAAACGAATTTTCTATCACCGTAATTTCCAGTGCATAAATCGTAGATAGAAGTATCCATTTATCACCAGAAATTTTATTTAAGAAAATATAATGTTACAGTACACGATAGAAATACTATAGCATACTTGCCAACCATCTCATTATAAACCGTACAATTTTTAGAGACGCCCTTTTTTTCACACCAGTCATTTTTTAAAGTAATTTTATTCTTATTTATTATTAATCGTAACATCATTTGGAGAGAATTACTCTAAAAATAAAGCGGCGTGAGAAAAGATTTTTTCAATGGGCGTTAACAATTGTACGGTTATCAATGAGATGGTTGGCAAGTATGCTATAGTTACATAGTTGTCAACATTTTAATTTATTCCGGAGCATTTTTAGCTCCACCTTTATTTCATACCACTTTTCATTTAAGAATATATATATTTTTTCTTTTCCTTATTTTATTGTAGTTATATATTCAAGAAAAATATTCTAAAAATAAAGTGAGATGAAATAAAGGTGGGGCTAAAAATGCTCCGGAATAAATTAAAATGTTGGCGTATCTCTAGTTATGAGCATAGATGCCAACATTTTAATTTATTCTGGAGTATTTTTAGCCCCGCATTTATTTGGCACCACTTTATTCATAGAAATAATTTCTCCAATATATAACTTCGATAAAATAAGAAAAATTTACTCTTAAAAAATAAATGGTATGTTATAAAAGTGGGGCTAAAGATACGCTGGAATAAATTAAAATGTTGGAATCTATGTTATAAGGCAGTTAATTATAATTTCTGATGTAAAACGGATCTCACCTGCGGTATGAAGTATATACGGAAAATTACGGTACTTGTTATTGCACAGTTAGATGTCAGGTGTAAAAAAAAAAAAAAAAAATTATTTTTTCAGACGCTCAGCATTATTCTACAGCATATACATATTTGCCAACATTTAAATTTATTCCGGAGCATTTCTATCCCCGCCTTTATTTCGCACCACTTACTTTTTTTTTTTTTTTTTCCTGCAGTATATAACTAGGATAGAATACAAAAACTTTAATCTTAAAAAAAAAAAAAAAAAAAAAAAAAAAAAGAAGTGGTATGGAATAAAGGCGGGACTAAAAATGCTCTGGAATAAATTAAAATGTTGACAACTCTGCATATATTATAAATACCAAGTTAATGACAATAATCTGATCGGATTAGTTCACTTTACATAAATAATAAAAATGAAAACACTTTCGCTTTTCGAAATAATATTCCTGTTATAGGAATAATGATTAAGCGTTTATTTATATAAACACAACGTCTATTTGATTATCTTTGCTTAAAGTAAAACTTTTCAATAAACATTCTTTTTATGCAGCCGATATATAAAGTTAAAAAAATAACAGTAAGAAGTATTTCCCGAGGTACGAAGACAAAACCTTTTGTTTTTTGCCGGCATATAATCTTTTGTCACTTAGTGAAACTATTAAGATAATAAAGTATCTATCAAGTTTCCATATTTTCCCCCAAAAAGTATGGGAACGTACTTTTTCTCTTAACATATTCCATAAAAAATACAATATCCGCACGTTCACCTTTAAGAAATACATCAGTCGTCAAGGATGACTATCTTCGAAATGGAATTAAAGTAGTTATTCGTATTTGTATGTTCCTTTTGAACTTTTTAATATTTATTTGTTTTTACTTATTTTGGTTTTAGTGTTTTCAAAATTTGTTTATGCGAGAAGAATTTAACCTTTTTACTTTCTTTTCTATTCATCAGAAGAATATATTGATATCGTAAAGAGTTTAAACTTTTTCCGTTTTTGTCAGTTTTAGACGTTTTAAGAGTCCCTTGACGCGTTTTGACTTTTTGATTTTTGGAATGATGCCTATGTGTATGTGTCAGATTGTAGTTAACAAAACTTTTGGCAGTTCTAGATGAATAACTAATGCACGGATTTTGTGAGTCTTTATATTTAGTTGCGCGAAGATAAATTGGTTTCTATAAACTTTTAATGGGTGTTTATCAACAGGTGTACTATGTATTATTACTATTGGAAAGAGTGTTAAAATACAAATATAAGTAGTTATGTCGTACTAAATTAAATTTTGTCATAGACAGAATTTCATCCATAGTTTTCTTTTTTGAAAACTAAAGTCAGCATTACTGACTTACTTAAATTTATTTATTTATTTATTTTGCATGAAGGTATTAAAAAGAGATTCCTTTTTTAAAAATAGTTGAGTAAAATTTTCGCTAACGTGCTACTCCTGCGAAGTAATTTAGTGTAATTGTTTTTATGTATTGGTGTTAAGTTCGATTACCTGCACGTGGACCAAGGATTACGGGTGATGCCGTTGCTGGTGTCTTTGTACAGGGTTTTAGTCCGTATTCAAGTGAGATTTGAAGAAAACTATGGGAAACATTGAACGGCTATGCTGACGTTTGCAGCATGATTTCGATCCAGGCACCATCTTCCTATAATCTGGATAACATAATGTATTATTTAGTGGTATTTTTCTAAGATATGTATAGTATTTTATAAATTTTGGTGTATAGTAATATACAGATTAATATACTCATATAATATAGCCGGCCTCGCAGCGTTCCTAAAACTTTACATTAATTTTATTACAATACCACCACCAATTCTGAACATTATTTTTCTAAGAATCAAATCGAATCAAATGAAATTGACAAAAAAATAAATAAATAAATATTAAAAATTAAATTAAATCAAATATTAAGAAAAGCAAATAATAAGATAGCAACTTTTACCACCTTTTGAAGCTTTAAAATATCGAAGAAAAAATTTTATTGACGGTTCTGGTGGAGATATAATAAAATGTAAATAAAATTTTAGAAATGCTTCAAAGCCTGAGTATGTACAGTCACCCAAAAAAAAAACGCCACCCCCCCACCTAATTTTGCCGTAAATTATCGTAGAAACATGCGACTGGTACCAATCAGTTTGTAATAACGTCTAGTTTATAATGTTATAGTTGGATTTTACTTAGGGGGGCGTCTACATATTAAAACTGACATCAACTTCATTTTTTTCAATGGTAACCCCCATTTTTTATAATTTATTTGAATTCTTTGGATCAAATCATCACGGAAAATGGTATAGTTTATATATTTCGCTCAATTTTTCATACAGTTATAAGCTGTCAAAGTTTGGGGGTGCTAATGTTAAATGAATGTGACAAACATTAAATCATATCTTCCGAAATAATTATGATATTTAAATTCTGTTTTTTTTATTCGTTAGAATGAAGTAACCCAATCATATTCCATACAAATTTTTGCTAAAAAAACATTTTTTGAATTATGAAAATTATTAATAAATTCATATTTGAAAAAATTATGAATTATGACCTATGTTAATTTTTGCACGAATAGAACGGGCATCATCAAAAACATAGGTTTCCAAATTTACAGGTCGTTCCTAACATTATGTTTTGAGTTACAGTGATATTTCACTTTTTATTCCTGTTAGGGGGCCGTCACTTGTTATAATCTGTATCTTCTATAAGTAAATGTTTGTATATAATTTGACGGAAAACTATTTTAATTTACCTTTATGTTATTTTTATTGTTTCCTAAGCAATATTTCGATGTTTATTATACAAATTGGCATATTTCTGTAAAGTTATCACAATGTAGGCGAGGGATTGTGAAAGAACTTCAAAAGAAAAGAAGTCCCGCCTCTGATTCGCTGAAACACTATTTAAAAAAAAAAAAGACAAATTTGCATATTCCTATTTGACTCTATATGTGACGCTGGTATGCATAAATCACAATGGTATTTACTACATCGATTATTGAAGACAAAACTTAAATGATTTAATTACAAATATGCAAAATTATTTTGCATTATATTATAAAGTTTTAGAAAATTTGTGAAAAGGCGTGGCTATTTACATTAAGTCTTGACATGGAAGCTATGTTGCTGTTTTTCGATGCTGCGAAATTTACAAAATATATTTGTGTTAATATACTATACAGATAGAAGAATAATTATATAATATCAACAAATCTTCTTTAATCAATATGTTTATATACATTACTGTATGGAAATGTTTATATATGAATATTGTATTTATTTTTAATGGAAGATATAAACACAAAATACTAAAAAAAAGAAGAAAATGTGTTATAAATTTTTATAAATCAAGCAAAATATATATGCCTACTTGCCAACCTAACCCGTAACATTGTTAGTTCCCGCCCTTGTGTGTACACAATTTAATTTTTAGAGTAATTAACTTCAAATACATTTACGATTAACTCATTGAGCGCCACGCGAATTCTTATGGAAATCCCATTCAGGCCACACGTGCTGCTTAGAAGCGTGTTATGTTTATCGAGTTTCAGTAAACCCCATTAGGCCTTAACGATATAATCCTATAAAAATCCTATTAAAAAAAAAAAAAAAACATGAAGTAAATTTTAAATAAATTGTCAGTAATTACTTAAAACTATGTAAGTTCTGTAGTTTTATATCATATTTTACACTGCCGGCTGACTTAGCCTAAATGGAAAGATCAGTGTCAGCCACCGATGGCTGACACGGCTCTAAAAAGACTGATGTGAAAAAAATGTACGGAAAGGGGCGGGACCAGTAATCTTCCGGGATAGGTTGACAAGAATGTATATACTTAGAGCAATGCCAGGAAATGTTCTTTATTTTTCATGAACCAGATGAATGGTATATTTTTTCTGAATAGTCTATGTATTAAATATAATGCTGCTTTAAATACCCTTTAAATGAAAAGTTTTATTACATAAAGTAATTTTCTGGCACTCTACAGCTCCCAAATGACACACAATACAAAACCCCGCCTTTTTCCAGTGTTTAAAGGGTATTAACGTTTAATATGCTTTATATTCGTTTTGATCTTTCTTTCTCCTCCTTATCTACTTCTTTTTTCCTTAAAAAAAAAAAAAAAAAGAGTTATGTAACATTTTGACCTTTTCAAGTGAAGATTTAGATTAAGGGTAGCCAGCCTTTCTACACCCACCGTCCACTTCGGTATCTGTGTTAAAGTGTGGAATTTTAGAACATCCCATTAAGTAGTAGGATTTATTATTTTACATATTAATTTGTTACACATTATAAAATATAAAAGCAAAAGAATATCGTGGAGATTTATGTAAAAGTTTTTAATAATGTCATGAAAAAAAAAAAAATAATAATAATTAATTAAAAAAATAAATAAATAAAAATAAAAAAAATCTGTTTTAATATTTTAAAAAAGTCAATTAAAGAAAATGAAAGTACTGCAGTATCAGAACAAACTCCCATTGTCCCTGTGAAACGGCCGTGGGAACCAGGTTGAGTGCCGCCGTTTCAGACAATTATACGGCAGCTTGAGTTAAAATAATTTTGAATTTTCAAACAAATTTAAAAACATTCATCTATTTTTTTTTCTTTTGATAGATATTTTAATATCTATTCAAGCTATTTAATTTTCTTCGTATGAAGTGAATTATCTGATGTTTAATCAATAGAAACCAATAAAAATCTTTTAATCCATAAACTAACTCATAAAGTTCTGTGAATTAGTAATTTTTTTTTATTTTATAATTAACATTTCTAAAATACTTTTCCGGTGTGAAACTTAATAAATAATGTATACTGGGTGGTAGATCGGGATTTATATTTTCTAAATGTGTAGACGGACCCCTAATACATTTTCACGTGTAACTCTATTTAAAATTGATTTAAGGTATATAAATAGATATGTTTTTCGAACCGCCTTGATCTCAGAAATCTGAATATGAAGTCAAAAATAGGGGTCGCCATTGAAGAAAATGAAGTTAATGCCAGTTTTAATATGTAGACGACCCCTTAGGCAAAATTTAACTAAATCGTTATAAACTAGACGTTATTACAAATCGATCGGTACCAGTCAAATGTTTCTACGATAATTTACGGCGAAATTAGGTGGGGGGGTGGCGTTTTTTTTTTGGGTGACTGTACAGTCGGGGAAAAAAAAAACGCAACACTCAACGTAACTTCGTTGCTAATCGATGTAGAAAAATGTAATAGGTATCATTCGACGGGGAATTGTAAGTAGTTTCAGAAAATGAATTGAAATTTTGAATTGGGGGTCGTCTACATATTAAAACGCGCACCAACTTTGATTTTTTCAATGGTAATGCCCCAGTTTTATTTTATATTTGAATTCCTGGGATCGCGACAACGCGAAAAAGTATATTGCTTGTATATTTTACTTATTTTTTCACAGAGTTATAAGCGTTCAAAGTTTGAAGGTGCTAATGTTAAATTCATATTTCAAACTTTTATTAATATCTTCACAAAAAATAACTTGATCGGTATAAGTTTTTTTTTACGAGATACAGTGAAGAAACCCAAACATAATCCATCATTACTTTTGATTCTGAAACATATTTTTAATTATGAAAAATATTAATAAATTCATATTCATAAAAATTATGAATTATGACCTATATAAATTTTTACATAAAATGAATCCTAATGCTGAAAAATATGGGTGTGCAAATTTGCAGCTCATTCCAGTTATTAGTTTTCGAGATATAAATAAATCTTTCTTTTGGAGGGGTTTAGGGGGCCATCTCTTATAAAGCTTTGCATGAGATAACGAATCAAATCTTTAAAAAAAACAAAGAAAATTAAACAAAATATTTTTATTTTTTATTTACGGGTCAAATTGTATACCAACAACGTCAAACGCATAGAAATAAAAAAAAAATGATGATTTTTTGACATAGCATCAAGAATTCCTGTTTTCTAAAGAAGACAAGCCCCGCCTTCATCGTTCTTCAAAACAAAACAATATAGAAATGAAAAGTAAATGTGACATTGAGTATTCCTGTTAAGCCCCTTATTTTATGTTGACAAAAATATGCACAAGTGGTATTTACTTCATCGATTAATTGGCGATAAATTCTGAACCTTTTAAACGAACACTATAAGAAAAAAAATTAACTAATTAGGCGGGGTTTACTGTTTTAAACAGAAAAATAGGTTTAATGTGAAATTGTCAAATATAAAAAACGAATGGAATTGGAATGCAAGACAGACTTGTAAAATCGTTTCTTAAATACCGTCAAAGTTAAAAAAGGCTTAATAATTTGCTTCATATATTGCTTTATTTTATTTTATTTATTTACTTACTTATTTATTTTGTAGGGGGGGGGGTTATTATTTTAAGGACACTTTAGCCTTTAAAATTTTATTAATATATTTTAACTTTATACATTTTTAAAAACATATTTTAACTTTTATAAATATATTTTAACACTTTTTGCGACCGCAGGATTTTGTCATTTTGACAGTAAGACCCGCCTACGGGCGTTATAATCTCAAAATAAAATATTTCAGAACAAATTTTCTGTATTCACAATTATATTACAAAAGGATATACTTTATAATTACATTCTTTCTAATCAATATATTTCTATCCATAGTATATTTTATTGCAAAAATATGAACACTGGGTACACACTTAAAAAAATATGTAACACACAAATTACGAAAGAAACGCCCACTCACACAGTTACAGATTTTCAAATGGCGTGAATCTACGTCAGCAGTCGCGAAACAGTTATTTAAGAAATTATATTTTCATAGAAATTATAAAACCAATCGTACAGTTCCAAAGAGTTTAACTGGCCCAGAACTGGTAAGTGCGATTAAAATTGTTTAATATTTACTTCATGAACCCTTACAATAATTTATCCGAAAAGATTTAGTTTATGCGTTGTTGTATATATATCTATATTATTTCCTTTCGTATATTATGTTAAATACGTAAGAAAGAAAGTTTAAGCTTCAATGGTGATCAGTATAGCCATAATAGACACTTGAAAAATATTGCACTTTTTTCAAAGGGTGCTGTATGAACTAATCGCAAGTGTGATGTATTTAAATAGACTAAAAATTATCTAAAGAAGTACTGAAGTATATACAAATCTAAAAATTGAATTCAAGTTAATTAAAAAACTGGGAAAGAAGCAACGTTTTATTAATTTTTATAATCATTTTTTTCTTGAAAGATTTCCGGTGTAAAATATTAAAATTTTGTCTATTTCTTATAGGATCTTAATTTTATTTTTCTACATTTACAGATAACCCCCTAACACATTTTTGTTTATAACTCTATAAATACTAAAGATAAAGTATATAAACAGTATACTTTTCCGCACTGCCAGACTCTCAGAAAAATTTGGTGTTGCTATTGAAAAAAATCAAAGTTGGCGCTCATTTCAATATGTAGATGACCTCTAATTCAAAATTTGACAACATATTCAGAAAGTGCTTTTAATTTCCTGTTGAATTATGTCTATTAGATGTTCCTGCGTCAATTAATAACGAAATTACACCGGGTGTTGCGTTTTTCTTTTCCCCGACTGTACAATTGTCTATCGTGTTTACTATTATACAAAAATAGTGTTCCTAAAAAAATACAGACTGTCGCCAGCGTGTATTCAGAGTTCTCCAGAAATTGTTACATATTGAATTTTGATGAAATTTAGACTTTATAGACAGAAATATCTAGACATTTTCTAATTTTGACGTTTTTTCAAATATCTTAAGAAACACTGGAAGAATTTATTGTCGATCTAACAGAATAAAGGGTTGTTATATCACATATATTTCAGCTGAGGTTTTTATGCTGAGGTTAAAAAAAGGGAGGAGTAATAAATTCAAAGGAAAAATCTTTGAATATATTCTTGAAAAAATAATGCTTGAAATATGTTCCATCATATAAAGTCGTACACAGGGAAAAAAAAAAAAAAAAAAATGAAACGGATTTGAACTTTAGTACTTAACCCTTTGCGATGAGCATATTTTCCGTAAAACATGCCTTTAAAACGTCACGCGTATAGTTTTCAACTTACTAACTTTTGGGTACTGAAAAATTGTAATAATTTGTTATATTTTACTCCATCATTAAATAAAATAAATCTTTCTGTTAAAATTTTCCGGTAGCCGAAAGGTAGCCTATAGTTACACGTTTTAGAAAAATAACATTTCATTTGCAGAGGAACACCTTAAGGCGTGGCTCGATTTTTTAATGTCCCCTCAGAAGGGACATACGAGCGATAAGGGTTAATATACTAGGGTGTTAAAAAGGATGTATAGCTGATAATTTTTCGATTAATCTTCAGCATTTCGGATGTGGAAGGGGGTAATACACAAATTCCCCCCTTTTTACCATTTTGGTAACATATGATTTTGAGGTTGAGGCTTCTTTTAATTATCACGTGTTATTCATATATGTATGATTGCGTATATTCATGGAAGTATTAAAGTTTAAAAAATAAAATAAATAAATAAAATAAAATAAATAAATTCAAAATTCTCTAAAAAAATTACACAATAAGCGGAGTTATAAATAACCAAGAAACTAGAGGAGTAGACACATATCTATCTACGAGCGCTATCAACTGCTCATGAGTATTTTAGTTTCTTGGTTACATGTAACTCGCTCACTATGTAAATTTTAAAATCTTATATGTTTCATTCTTTTGCAAAAGCACACATAAATGCTCGTATTAATTTCAACAATGCAATAAATACGCTAAGTAGAAACAGAAGTATTAATACGTATCCTTTTTTAAAATACAACATTCGAGAGCCACGCCCATACCTGAATTTTATTGGTAATAAAATAATTGAAAAAAATCCAATTATTAAAGGGTTAAAATGACTTTTGTTATCATGGATACTCTCGCAGTCCGTAAGGTTAAGATGCTCTCTACATCCCTTCCAGGTTTGTCCCATGACCGTGGAATAACTCTGTATATATAAAATACCATGTACATAAGCTCGATCATAGCCTCCGTAACTAGATGCCTGTTGCGTAGCTCGGAAACTAGACAACAGTTGAAGCGGTAGAGATTGCGCGACTTTTTTATTCAACAGCCACCAAAAATTATCAATTCTTTAAATTATTGGTGACAGTTGAATAAAAAAGTCCTATAACCTGTACTAGATGGCGCTGTCTACCGCTTCAACTGTTGCCTAGTGTCCGAGCTACGCGACAGGCATCTAATTAAGGAGGCTATGGCTCGATGATGTCAGAAAATTTCCATGGGATATTATTATTTTATCATTACATTGTGTTGTTTTGCTTTATAAAACTGAGGTTGGAGGGGGGGGGATGAATTTCTTTTTTTATTTTTTTTTATTTCTTTATAATTTGGTGATGACACTTCTTTAAATTCTTTCTTTCACTTATGAATTGCTCGTAAATGATATCGAAAATTTTGTGTACCATAATAAAATGTTAATCCTTTTACTACACACGATAAATTTCCACTACAAAGTCTTGCTAATATAAAAGTATCTTACTAATATAAAAGCAAGAAAAGAAAAGAAAACGAAAAATAAATAAATAAGATGATGAAGAAGAAGAAGAAAGAGATTGATTGGAAAACCATTATTCAAATGCAATTTTTTCCCTTAGCGATGGCAAATCTTGCTTCTGCTAATAGAGTCCTGCATCTAAAAGAGAGAGAGAGAGAGAGGTAACAGATGGTTAACCAACCTGTTTCAACGGAGGGAGGGGAAAGTCGAATCCATTGAACTCCCTCCTGTTTGTATGTTGACCCTGAATTGAAAAAGCGGTACGCGGGTTTTCCCGAGCACGTGCTTTTTTATCCGAGCACGTGGAGAAGACTAATTCCTTGATTGTTTTCTCAGGTAGTGATTAGCTGCAGGGTATTAATAAATAAATAGTTGAGTAGAGGAAATTGTTTTTTGGGTGCTATGATTGTGTTGAATTATATTTTCGCACTAAGTGCACTGATACAGGAATACCACAGACGACTTTTTTTAATACAGTAGAACTTGGATAATTCGAAGTTGAAGGGACCTGAGAAAAATTCGAAATATCCAAAAATTCGAATTACATATACTATTTCATACTTACCAACATACTAATTGAAATTCCGTAGTATTGTTAACCCCGCCTTCTTTTTCACACCAGTATCCGTTTTAGAGTATTTTTCTTCTTATTTATAATCGTAATTGCATTTGCAAAATATTACTTTAAAAAGTTACTGGTGTGAAAAAAAATGGCGGGACTAGCAACACTACAGAATATTAATTAGGATGTTGGCAAGCATGCTATTTTGTCAAAAAGAAGAGATAAATAAAAAAAATTAAAACTCTACAATCAAAGATTAAACATATAAACTTTATATCTAAGAAAACTGCTATATCAACCCCCCCCCCCCCCGCATTAAATCAATATTTTTTACGAGCTTAATTATTCAACACTTAAAAAAAAAAATAGTCAGATTTTTTTTATTGCTTCTTCAAGTACAATCATTGTGTCATAGCATATGACTTCAACCTATCAATTGATACAAAAATAGAATCTTCTACATCAGACATGACTTTCAATTCAAAAAACCCTCGAAGTTCATGTATATGCACCATATCTTCTGATGCACTAGGTAAGGACTTTTCTTGTATTTCCTTATCCTTATTTTGAAAGACTATAAAAATAAATAATGCATTTTAGCTGAGAAAAATCTTGGGAAAAATGTTTACTGTAATATTTTAAAGTTAATCGTATGAAAAATTCGAATTATTCAAAATAGAATTCGAATTATCCACGATTTTTTAACATTATTTTAATACAAAATTCAAGGGACCGAGTAAAAAACTCGAATTACCCAGAATTTCGAATTAAACAAGTTCGAATTATTCAAGTTTCACTGTATTATTTTCATACGACTATTTCCATATTAGAAAATTTGTAATAAATTTATGCAGGAAATCTACTGATATACCTGCTTAAATATAGTACAAATTTAATTTTTGAAAATAGTAGCATCAAAAGAATAAGGAAAAAGTTTGTGGCAGCCGCAGCCTTGCGACTATAGCGCATATATATATATATTTAATCTATGTATATGCAAGTTTCCAAATATACCTTTACTAGAATTTTAAATTAATGTTGAGGTTGAATGTGTGTAATTTTGTACTAGAGCTACACACTGGAAAGTTGGTGATGGTGTGGGATTCACACCTAGGTGTGATCCGGAGGCATGCCATCCCAATTTCTATTCTCCGCGGCTGGGGTGTATTAGTATTTAAAGAAAAAGTCATTTTATATGGTGACACAAATATGGCCATTTATAGTTGTTATATTCTGTAAAAAAAAAAATGTAGAGAAATTTCTAGAGGAAAATATGTAAAGAAAATTACATATTTATGTGTGCAGAAATGGCAACTTTTTAATTTATGTAGCAATTAGTAGTACCTGTTTTTTTTTTTTTTTTTTTCAAAGAGAAATTTTCTACTTATATAACTATAATTGCAAATTCGAGAAAATTATGCAAAAAATGAGTGTCAAAATAATAATAATAATAATAATAATAATGATAAATAAATAAATAAAGGTGCTAACAATGGTACAGAATGAAATAGAAGTAGGACGCTCTGTGTATGTATGAAATACAGTTTCTCAAAATATAATGTGTAGTTATTTATTTATTTTTAATGGAGAATCAACCCTGCGGTTAGAGAAAAATAAACATGGATCAATAAAAAATATGCACTAATTTCTTATTTAACAAGAAGATTCGAGAAAACGATCTTCCCACTTCTGCTGTGTACAACTTTTCTTTATTTTTTCTTATTTTTCGTATTTAAAATATATAAACAATGCTAAATGATTTCAGTTCTTTATATCACTAACCAAACTAAATAATTTACTTTGAAAAGCCTTTGATTATGCTTTTACCGTTTAGTTAACACATTAGAAAAAAAAGAAAGAAAAATTCTCGCTAAATAACAATCATAATAAAAGGCTTTCGTGCCGTCATCGTGGTATTTAATCCTTAGGGTATTTCAGATCATTTAAATTACACTGCCACCGGAATTTGCGAACAAAATTAAAATAAAAGAGATTTTATACTTCGAGGGGGGAGGCTGAGTGCTGAGTACCCGGGGTCCAATGATGACCCCACAGCTCAGCGGACCAGAAAATGGGAGCAGAAGGAAAAAAAGAGAACGTGATGGCTTATAAAAAAATAACAGAACAAACCCTTACACGCAGTAATGTATCTAATTTCTTTTGTTATGTACATGTACGCAAACTGGTAGTGACATGCATACTGTTTTGATTAGGAAACCATCTAATATTACTTTAAATAAAATATATTAATTTCGAGGCATGCTAAAAATATGTGCGAAAAATTTAGATTTCGGACAGACAGACTGATAGACAATAAAATTGACGTTACAGACACTTTTTTTAACAAAATAGAACTTTATGTGACACACAAGCCTGTAAAATTACGTAAAATAAATGACTGAAGAAATATTTCATTATTTTCCTTTTTTGTTGATTAACGTGGAAACCAGAAAAAGATTCGGGCCGACACGGCCCAGAGAAAAATTTATTCAGGCCCGGCCCGGACCGAATAGAAGCAAAAAAACTGAGCCCGAGCCTGAAAAAAATTATTAAGCCCGAGCCCAGCCCGGCCCGAGAACAAATTCAAAAACTCGGGCTCGGGCCGGAAGCCCGGCCCGTGCAGACCTCTACTCTACTGCTACTGTGCACATCACCTCCACCTGCTGTAACGTAACAATTTACCTGATTCCGAATTATGTTTATTATAAGACATTTAAAAATTTTCGGTGTAAAGTAATTTTTTTATTTGTGATATCAGACAAAAATATTATATTTAGAGGCCTTCACCCCATAGTTGTGAACTTAACAGCTTTTGGATACTTGAAAATTTTAACACTTTCGCGACTGCATGCTTTTGTCTTTTTGACAGTAAGGTCCGCCTGTGGGCGTTATTCTCCCAAGTTACAACATTTCAGAGCAAAATTTTCTGTTTTCACATTTATATTACAAATGGGTATGCATTTTAATTATACTCTTTCTAATCAAAGTATTTGTATCCATAGTATATTGATTGTACTACAAATATCAATATCTGATGTATTTTTAGAAAATAAGTACTATACAAATTTCGAAAGAAATGCCCACTGGTGGAGTTACAGATTTTCAAATGACGTGAATCTACGTCAGCGGTCGCGAAAGTGTTAATAAAAATATTTATTTTATTTAATCAGCGAATTGTAATGTTTTTCACGGATTAACTAAAATAAAAATCTTTATCAAAATTATCCGGTAGCCAAAAAGTGATAAGTTGGCAACTACGCCTCAATATTTCTGGGATATAAAAGTTCTCATTCGGATAATATTTGTAGCGGTTGCTACATCTAAAACATCAAAACAAACTCCCCTTCCGAGCAACACAGTTGCGAAACAAGAGAAATATAATGGTTAATATAACATGAATAATTGCAATAAAATAGATAAATGCTATTTACAATATATTTACAAATATTAAATCAAATGTAAATATGCAACACTAGCAGTTCACAAAATCTTTATAACGTGATGGCAAAGTAATTCTTCTTCCGCTTCGAACTGTTTTAAATTTTAGATCTTCCGTCTTATCGCTTTCAACTAGATTTAATGAGATTGTCGGTGTTTTTTTATTTATTGGGTTTCGAGCATTATCTTTCTTTGATGCTAACAAATAAGCTTGTTTCAGTCAATCTACGGAAACGTTAATATCCTTTCCTTTAATTCTTTCTATAAAATACTTGTCACTTCTGGCAATAACAGGAAAAGGTCCTTCATAATAGGGTTCTAATGCTTTCGCGACACGGTCTACTCTGACAAAACAGGTGAACATGTTTCTAAATATTTATGAAAAAACAATTTCTGTTTTCGTTTGAATTGGCTTTTATTTGGTTTTAAATTTTCCATTTGTTTTCGCAGTTCACTTGTAAAGGTATTAGATTCTATTTTAGTTGTAGAATCTTGAAATAATTCTCTTGATAGCTTCAGTTATTTACCACAAACCATTTCTGAGACGGAATAGTTGGTATCAACACGTAGAGATGCGCGCATGTCAAGGAGTATAGTTGGTAATGTTTTACTCCATTTGACTGGACTGTGGGCTCTGATGGCTGCTTTTAATGTTCTGTGTTTCAATTTTTCCATTGCTTTGTGGATGGTATGACGTTATTGTTTGTAGTTTAATACCGCAAATAGTGGCCCTGATCTGAATTGATTGAAGAGTTCGGATCTGAATTGATTTCCTGACTTTCTCTGATCACACTGTAAGGAATACCAAAGCGATAGATCCAATTTGTATAAAAAAAATTCTGTGTTTCTGCGATAATATTTTCTATTGGTATAACTTCCATCCAGCAAGTAAAACGGTCGATGCATGTTAAACAATATTTATTTCCATTAGATGGTGGATATGGTCCAATTATATAGATATGAATTAGGCTAAGGGCCTTATTCACCAACTTCTTAACACTCGGATTAAACCTCGGATCAGTGGTAATCGCTCGATCATACAAAAATCGGTATTCTCCAACAAAATTCCGCGGCAGATCTGTAGAACAGAGGTTCTCTGGTGTTTGTTTAATGTCCTGCCGTAGACTTTTCAGAGTTTATTTACTGCGATTGAAAAACGCGTTGTGAATTTAGTTAGAAAAATTAACACAAAACATAACAAAGTATTTTTTTTAATAATTAAGTAATTAATAATTAATCACCATCCGCGTGATTTTAGACCTAGTCAAAAACATGATCACAATCTTTCCAAAGATCTATCTTTGACAAAATAATTATTTATTGATGACACAATAATTGCTCTATCGTGACGAAATTTAATAACCAAAGGTACATAAACTTAAGATAGGTAAACCTCAGGTAAGTAATATCAGGGTTCTTACGAACCAGCCTTTTTCCATGACCCTTCCTCTACTATACGAAAAATAAAACTATTTTTATGGATTTCGTTTATGACAAAAATTGCTATTTCAAATTTGTGATGGAGGACTCAGAAGATAATTATTGCCAGTGTAATCTCTGAATATAAAATAATGGGCTTGTACCTAAAATATAAAATCAAAAATAATCTTTTACGCTACACAAAAATTTATAAACATTTAAGACATTGCTTGTTCTAGATTCAGACATTTTATATTTTTATTTATTTTATTTTTTTAACATTTTCAAAGATAATAAAAAAGTGTTTACTATTTCGGTTCGCCTGTCTGCCCGTCTCTTATTTTAGTAAATATTTTCTATTTTTGTATGCGTTGAAATTAATACTCTTAGTACTCAGGTACATTTAGTATGTTTTCTGTTGAAAATTGTTTAAATAGAAATTATGTTTTAAGTACAACGACTTACGAAAGTATTTGGTTATATCACTATTTATGAGATTTATTTTCAAATTGCACATTTAATCATAGTTGCCAACATTTTAGTTTATTCCGGAGCATTTTTAGCCCCGCCTCTAATCCGCACCACTTTATTTATAGAATATTTTTGTCCAATACATAACTACGATAAAATAATAAAAAAATTACTGTTAAGAAAAAAGTGGTTTCGAAATAGAGGCGGGGCTAAAAATGTTCCGGAATAAATTAAAATGTTGGCATCTCTGATTTAATGCATATATACTGCACAATGCATTACTTATTAGGTATGAAGATGTAGGATGCTATCAGGGATGGGAGTTTTTGCAGTATTTGCTACCACTATATTCAAAGACAAATATTAATTTTAATTCTAAAGCATACTTGCCAACATCCTAATTAATATTCCGTAGTCTTGTTAGTCCCGCCCTTTTTCTCACACCAATAAATTTTTAGAGTAAAGTGTGGATTCCACTGAGGTTCGAACTTCGAGGTTCAAAAAGTCATTAATCACGCTTCCGACACAAAGATCCAAAGGTCTTGTCATCAATTGTAACCTTGTTTTATCAGACTGCGCAGTCAAGCTTCCTTCAAACTCTGGCAACACACAGAGCTTCAAAAGTCGTAAATTATCCATTGTCCGAAAGTGACCCTTGAAATTTTGCACACATTTACAATGTAGAACATTACTTTTTATTGCTATTTTACAAAAGAGACCCCCCTTCTCATGCAATTATCGCACTAGGAGGTTTGTGAGCTTCGATTCCAGCGAGCGTCGATCTCCTAAACCAAATCAAAGAAATATCAATAGAGCCGCACTTCAACTTTCTAAGTTGCCAGAGTTTGAAGGCAGCTTTCAAAGGAAATCATGCAAAATTGACTGGCCCCTCAATTATCTCAGCAGGGGGGCTAGGTCTCTAGACTTCCAACCCCGTTTAAAGGTTTTGAGCCCGCTTGACCACATCAAAAGATTCTGAATAGCTCTACTCTAACCAACCTCAGTGAAAACTGGCCTTCACATTCTCCAAATGCCATTACTATTAAATGAGAGGGAAAATACCCTGAAAAGATACCGGTGAAAAAGAAGGCGGAGCTAACAATACTATGGAATATTAATTAGTATGTTGGCAAGTATGTTCTAAAGTAATTTTATTTTGTGATTAAGTATGATAGAAATTATTGATAAAAAATAGTGGTATACTTGCCAACGTCCTAATTAATATTGCGTAGTGTTGTTAGTCCCGCCCTTTTTTTACACCAGTAAATTTTTAAAGTAATATTCTCAAAATGCAATTACGATTAAATAAGAAGCAAAATACTCTAAAAAGATACTGGTGTGGAAAAGAAGGCGGGGCTAACGATACTACGGAATATTAATTAGTATGTTGGCAAGGATGAATAGTGGTATACATGTTCCGTTTTTAATCCATGTATGATAGCGCTGATAGCATATGAGTGGAACAGCCTGACATTCTTACAGTCTGTAATAAGTACAGTCACGTAAATATTTAATTTCTGTAATTTATGAGTATAAACGCCAATAATTAATGCGCTATTTTACAGGGGGTCACATCAATCTATATTTTGAGGGTCACTATTTTATTTTTTTTTTAATTACATTTTCCTTTATTTTTAGAAATTCAGACATTAATTAATAGGCATATATTATTATTATTATTATTATTATTAAATAGTAGTTGTATTGAAAATATTCTATGCTACTAAATATATTGTAATATATTTAGTAGTATAAAAATATTGTATGCTAAATATTGTATTCTTTCATGAAATTTAAATAAAATAATTAAAATAAAGTAAGGTTCGTTTCAATAATCCGTAATCTTATGATTGTTCTCATCGTAATTTAAATTAATTATTCGTATCTACATTTACCCCTTTCCTTTAAAGAGTATGCGTACCAGAAATTTATTTTTAATTAAATAAAAAACAAAATAAAATCTAGTTCCCGCCACATATTAAAATCATATTCGATCTGAGGGAAAGTGATTTTATTAAGCGGGTGATTTTTATATCACGCGAACGTTCCTGCACTTAATTAAAAGGTAATACTTCCCTGAACTTGGAAATAAACTTCAAAAGGTAAGGAATAATGGTATTAGTAAATAGTATTAATTAATTTTCGATGGATAATTAATTAATTGTTCCTTCGATATAAGAAAATTAAACGCATTCGAAGTTCCCATCATTTGAGGAAAATCATCATTACTTTATCAAAAGTTCACTCTGTTCTTATAAATTTAAAATCTTCCTGTTTAAATCTCATGAACTATACTAATTTCAAAATAAGAACTAAAAATCGCCTTTTATTAATTAGAAATTAAAAAATATATATATCTATGTCATTTGAAATCAAATTTGTAATTTATTACTGAGCTTTGAAAACTATGTTCTTTGAAATTGTTACGGGATAAGTTATGGAGCGTGCTTAATTTGTAACTGTGCAGCAAGTATAAAATCTTCGACCATGAGCGACTTTTTATTTAAAAAATTAAAAGAAAAACACAATATAAATAAATAAATAAATAAATATTGCGCAATTTAACGGAGGCTTTAAAAGTACTTTGTACTGATTTGATTCCAGTACTGGCAATGTGATCAGATTAAGCGGTTGGCTTTATGTTACCAGTGAATTTATTAAGCGGCTGTTACTGTATTTCTTATAACTGTTCAATTTCCAATTGTTTATCAGTTTTTTATACCGTAAAATTCATGTAAATAATTTCATATAATTATGTTAATATTAGTAAAATTGTTAATTTTTTTTTTAAATGTACCAGCAAAATGTAATTAAAGATGTAAAATTTCTGAATTATTAATATTAGCGTTATTTTCTTTCAGTTGCTTTAAGTAATAATAGTGAATATTTTATTACACTGAGAAAAAATTCTGCAACTGACATCTGGAATTTAAATTGTGGCTCTAGAAAAAATAGTTCCATGTCATCCTTATAAATTCTAGTCCCCTTTGAAAGCGAGTTCTAGAAGCCCCTATTAGAATTCTAGAGAGTTTGCCTATATTCTCGAGCGCAAAGTTATTTAAAAATCTCTGCAAATAAATGAGACTACAAGAGGCGGGTTTCAGCAACTATAATCTTGGTTTGTTACCAAATTCTAGAAAATGAAGCGAGAATTTCTCGTAATACAAATGATTCAGAATATTTAAAGTATTCAGAATATTGTTTCACCATCTAGAAATGTGTACACTAGAAATTTCGATCGTTTCGCCTATTCAGTTTATTGGCGTGCCTCATGCGCATAGCTCGGAAATCTATATTTCTAGTTAAGGGATTTAGAAAATGGCCCCTTATTCATTCTAGTGGAAGGCGGTATATTTTTTTCTCAGTGTATCGGATTTTTGAAACAAACATAAATTTGAAATAAATTTTATATAAATTTTATTCTTTTAAATTTTTTATAATAGGAATAACTTTTTATAAGGCCTATTTCAACACGAAAGGGAAAAAAAAAACTATCCTTTTTCCTTTTTCTAGATTTCTTAAACATTTTCTAAATCAAATGCAATTGGTGGGCTTACTGCAGTGTTGCTGGTTGTGGGCTTACTGCAGGTTTTTTTTTTTTTAAATATATATACCACTAATTTTATAAAGAATGTGTCTATTAATTTAATTACACTTTTTTTCGCTTTTTCCTTTTTCTTTTTTGTTTTGTTTTAGTAGTAAAATGACTGTTTTATTATTTTATTATAAAAATATGTAGTGGTATAGAAAAATAAATTTTTGTATTATGTTAATATTTTAAGCAGTATTAAGTATTGTATTAAGCAGGCAAACTGCTTATCGCTAGCGATAAATACTTTTCATAATACTTAAGTATTTATCATTGGACTATTTTTGCGAAGCATTAAATCATTTTCATTGTTGTCTTATGAAACACTACTCATAGATGTTGTAAATATCCCAAAAGGAAAATATAAATACTGAAATGATTACTTTTTTTTTTTTTCAATCAAATATTCGGCAGAAACTGCCACTAAGAGGTCATTTTAAGGGCCCGTTTCACTCACCGCTGCCGAAAGCCGAAGCTAATGTTATTATATGGGAAATTTTTCTTTACAAATAACTTTTTAACTAATACATATTTTTAAATTCTGTTTTCACATTCTGAAAATTCCCAGCTGTTAAATTGACGGACCTTTTTTTAAAAATTATTTTTATAATATTTTATATTTTATTTTGAAGCTGCAAAATACGAATTTTCAATATGTGAATTTTTTTCATTTTGCAATTTCAAAATCGAATATTAAAAATTAAAAAAATACATTTTTAAAAAAGGTGCGTCAATTTAACAGTTGGGAATTTTCTTATTGTGAAAACAGAATTTAAAAATATGTATTAGTTAATAAGTTATTTGTAAAGAAAATTTCCCCATAGAATAACATTGGCTCGGGCTTCCGGCGACGGTAAGTGAAGAGGGCCGTTAAGCCTTCACTTGGTCATCCAAAGGTTAAATAATTTAGAGAAAACTATCAGAATTACATAGTGCTTTTTTTCTGTTGAAAATGTTTTCCATTTGAAAGTAAAGAAATATTTCAAAGGAAAATTTTAATAATGTTATATATATATATAATCTTATGTAATCGTATCTTTCAAGATACATATGTATGTCTACATATAACATAGTAAATATTTTTACAATTTATAACCTAGACCTAGAATTCTTCATTTTTCCGACTGAAAGTTTCTGCATATTTCTTTCTATTTGACCTTTGCTTAAAGAATGTGAGTAATTTCGGATATCGCATAATCGTTCCAAATCACTAACTCTGATTACTTAAAGCCATTTTCTCATTTCTTTCCATTAAATTTTACTTCTAGTTCAATGTCAAAATTGGAATTTGGGAACTATTTTACGTGTCTGAGAGAAACATCACGTAAAATTGAATGAATCACTCATATCGATAACATCGTTTTGGTGAATCACCATACTACTGACACACTTTCACAAATAACTGGTATTCAATAAAAACATTTTATCTAATTGCTTTTGGGAAAAAAAAAAGAAAAGGAGCATGAATTTTTAAGTGTAATCTGAAACAGCTAAAGTATTTAACAGATGAAGAATTTTCTTCTCTTAGATAACTATGATATTTAATATCAGAAAATAAACATGAAAATATGTTGTAGATAACACAGATTTTTTTTTTTTTTTTTTTTTTTTTTTCGACGAAGGAGGATAAATTCGTTTTTGTTATGTCCCAATTAATTGTAGGTATTCCATTAGATGGTTGTTCGTTATTTTTTAGGAATAACAGAATTGTTATTAAAAATATTATTAATATATCAGATTTTATTAAGAATATTTTAAAGGTTTTAGATGATAATGAAATTCCATAGTTTTTGTATGTCCTAATTAATTAGAGGAATCCTATTTGAAATTTGCATTTTCCGTTAGCAGTATAAAAGGAATAAGAAATATGTTTTATTCCCCTCAGTTTTTTTTTTTTTTTTTTTTTTTTTTCTTAAGAAAGGAGTGGTGTTAAAACTATTTTTTTTTTATTATTTTTTTTTTCCCAATACTTACGAACAACTTTGTTTTGGAACATTGGAACGACAGTGAAAACAAGGCAATGGCGTTCTGACGACAGTTATTATGTTACCCAGCTTTGTCAAGACGGGTATGTAAATTAAGAATTAAGAAAATTTATACGCTACGAATATATTATGAAACCTTTCTAAGATGCGGAAAAAGCTTTATAAAATTCTTTTAGTATTACGTTTAAATATCCAATATTTTTATTTCATGAAAATTTCAAACTATTTAACAAAAAATGTAAAATAGGTTTTAAATCTTTTATTTCTGATAGAGTTCTACTGGAAAAATGCGAGTATTCTCCTCTATTGTTTACTAAATAATAATAAAAAAAAAAATCTTAAAACATATACTCTGCTTTTCACACACACACAAAAAAATACAAATATAAATGTAAATATTAATAAATAAAAATAAATAATAATTTATTCTTCATTTCACTTTATGTTAATAAAGTTCATAAAATTCACTTATGTTGAATTTGTTTTGGTACTTTATTATTTTTTTGCCAGTGTATGTTTGAAATATCACTGCGACACCTTAAATAAGAAATTCAATAAAAACAAACAGCTTGTTTCTTTATAGCTAAATCTCTAGCTTTCAATATTTTTTCCTTTTCTTTCTCTCTCTCTCTTTTATATATACACACACATATATATATTTATATATATGAGGTCTGTCCAATAAATACACGAACTAAGGCCATAAAAATTTATTTTGCAAAATTTAGTGTACATCGATTTTGTCCCTTTCAAAGTACTCTTCATTCGTTGATATGCACTTATTCCATCTTCTTTTCCACTGTTGAAAGCACCCTTGGAAGTCCTCGGCAGTCAGGCCTTTTAGTTTTTTCGTCGTTTCATGCTTTCTTGTATCCACATCTTCCCAGTGGTGTCCCCTCATGACATTTTTGCATTTTGGGAATTTAAAAAAAAAGTCGCATGGGGCAAAATCTGGCGAATAAGGAGGATGATCAAGGATGGTGATTGAATTTTTTGCTAGAAACTGGCGAACAATCAATGCTGAATGTGCATGTGCATCGTCATGGTGAAGGATCCATCCATCGCCTTGAATCAAATTTCATCGCACACGACGCACGCAATCTCTCAAACAATTGAGAACTGTAAGAAAAATAATTTATTATTTTCGTCAATTTCCATTTTCGACACACAGTAAAAACAAGGACAGCAGAAACTAACACAACTGGCACAATACGCACAGCTCGACGATCCGCCATGCACTGATGGTTCATTGGGTCTCAGGCAACTAGCACCTTTAGTGAGCGAGGCTATAGTCCGCGTTATGGCCGACAGATGGCAACAGTTCGCGTATTTATTGGACAGAGCTCGTATAATAAATTTGTTAATTAATTTTTCTTAATTTAATTCTACATTAAAATTTGTTATTAATAAGTGATTAATTTCTCATATTTTTTCAGGGGTCGCGGTATTATAAGATTGAGGTTCGATACTCGAGCCGACCAAAGACCGTCGTGTATACTAATGTTGATTGGTGCACGTAAAATCTGCCGTGGCCGCAATGTCCTCCAAATTGCCATTCAAATTATACATCTGGGGATCGCCGAAACGGGGAAGCCATATGCCCCGTGGAGGTTCAAAATTATGATGGCATGCTTCCGGACTATCCTAAGGGGTATGCCCCAGATCATTGCCAATTACCCATTGCGCAGTGCTAGTGCGACGTTAAATACAGCCAACAAACCATCTCATATTTTTTAAAGCTTGCTATATTCGTAACTGAATTTAGAAGTCGTTCATATATTTTTTAAAGTGAATGTTAACTTTTTTTTTTTTTTCTTTAGAGCTATAATGACGTCAATTTTACCTTGCACGTTTAATTTTTCACAAAGTTTTATATCAGTTTTAATATTTACGCGTGAATTTATTTTCATTTCAAAAACATTTTAAATCAGTTCGTAAACTTTTTTGGGAATAATTAAAAATTTAAAATAAATTATGTATTTTCATCTAAAAAAGGGCTTCTTCAACTTTTTCGATACTGTCCATTTCGATACTGATTATTATTAATTTTCTTTTCTTTACTTTTTCTTAAAAAAAAAAAAAAGAGATTTTGATGAAATTCTGGCAGAAGCAGAATTTAGTTTAGTACGAAGGACTATCAGTTTTTTTTTTGTTGTTGTTGTTTGTTTGTTTTTTATTATTATAACATCGATTTTAAATTATTCATAACTTTCGATAAATTTGTGATTTCGATAAATATCCAACCATCGAAAAACTGTCGACAAAGTTTTATGTGACTAATAATCCTCCGTACTAAAAAAAAAAAAAAAACACTTTATAAAATATTTTTCTAAGGGCTTTAGTGCTTTTAGTGCTAAGTGCTTCTGACGAAAATAAATAAGTAAAATAAAATAAAATAAATAATGAAGAAATATAAAATAAGAAAAAAAGAAATCCTTTCTTAAAAAAAAAAAAAAAAGAAAAAAGAAAAATACATCTAATTTTTATTCTATTATAAAAGAAATCCAGCACCCAACAAAATGATGTAATGTACAAGTTTATTAATTGATGCAACGCCTAAAAAATAAAACTTGCGTATGATATCAGATGCATGAAAAAAAATAAAAACTCTCATCACAATCCTTTTTTACCGTCATTAAACTGCTTTGCAACACATTTTATTTTTTCTTCAAATGCAAAGTGCAAAGCACGTTGTTTTCACTTCAACCCACTCTTGTCACTTCCGTATACGATCTCAAACCAGACCTTTGGCGCCTGTAAAAAACTGCCAAGTCGGCGCCAACACAAGGTGAAATGCCAGAATCACTGGACGCCGATTAAAAGTTGGGGAAAAATCAAATAAACTGTAACTGGAACTAGAAGTAAAACAAGGGGAATCTTAAATATTTGACCCTCAATAAAAATGATAGATTGTTAAAGAATGAAAATAAACACAGTATGTTTTATGCATATGAGTCGGTTTTTTTTCCGCGCTTCCTGTCAACATACTCTACTCTACCCACGTGTTTTTGTCACAGAAGGTCGATGTTAAATGTTGCCGGTGCCAGCGGAACGGTCAAAATTTGGTCTCTTAATTATTTGTGTGCATATGTGTCACTGAGTTTGTGACACAGTGACTGGTTTTTGCTCTGCGTTCGCGTGTAAAAGAAATGCAGGTTTTGAATTGAAGGACTTTTAACAGCGCTGACTAAGAAAGTGTTTGGGATTTCTCCGTGAAGAAATTCTTTCGAAATACTACAAATAATTTTGCTACATCAATTGTAAAACAGGGAGATTACTAATGTAAAACTGAAATAGGTTACAACTGAATTACTAAGTGATTCGAGGACTCAGCACAGGAACCGATTAGCATTTAAAGTTTGCTCTTTTTTTTTTTTTTTTTTTTAGGGCAAGGATAGGTTAATAAAATACAAATCGATACTGGTTATTGCGCTGTGGTGTATCGGCTTGGATAAGTTGTATTTTATTTGATACTTTAAAACAAACATTTCTGTACTCCGTTGGTAAAGGACATCATGTCCATTTTGTGAAAACAGTTACCACCATGTCTTTGATGTGCTACAAGAAAATATATTTGTCTTGAATAAAGAAAATGGACATGGTTTTATTTTCCACTGTCTTATCTCCTTCACAGCAACTGGACAAATCTGAAAATGCACATAAAGATACATTGTGCTAACTCTTTTCACAACATGGACATGGTGTCCTTTTGCCTCCGGGGTACAGATTTAATTTTTGCATGATCATGGACATATTTATTTATTCAAAGCGTTTTAATGGGTGCATTCTGCCTTTCGTTGCCATATTTACATTTTGTACACACACACACACACACACACACACACACACACACACACATATATATATATATATATATATATATATATATATATGTCGAGTGTATAAATATATACAAATCTCGCACAGAAACAATCGTTTTTTCTGTGTGAATAATTTCAGCATTATCAATATTTTTTCTACAGTAAATATTATGCAAAATAATAATAATAATAATAATAATAATAAAATTAAAAAAAATAAATAAATAAATAAAAAATTCTGCAATACAGGGCTGCCACATGCAATTTTTTTTTTTTTTTTTTAATTATTATTTTTGCATCAGTATTTCCATAACATAAAATTTATAATAAATATATGCAGGCAAAGAAAAAATTTACCTGCGAAAATATATTGTAAATTTTATGTTTTGGGAACAGTGGTATAAATTTTATTTTTTGGAAACAGTGGTACGAAAAATATGTATATAAAGTCGTTTGTGGCAGTCCTATAATACCAGGTATATCAATTAACGTCGCATAGCTACCAACTGCTTCGGTTTTTGGATACAAGTATTTCTTCATAAAAATTTTTACCTTACTTAATGACAGAAAACTGCTGCAAAGTTTATAATATATATATACACCGGGTGATCCAAAAGTCAGGACAAACTTTAAAAATGAATAATTCGAAAACGAATCAAGATACAAAGATACGGTTTGCACCAAACGGATGAAAAAGAAGCCGGGTTTTGTGTGGCAAAGAAAAAAAAATAGTTCTGTTGGCGACCAACAGATGGCGCTGTCGTATTTCTGATGTAGGATTATGCAAAGCAACAAACGATCTAAAAAGGAAGAACTACAGCAGGTAATGGTAGTCGAAGCTTATATGCATCGAAATATCGCATTCTCAGTCGCTACTTTAATCACGCATGGCCTCCAAGATCTCCCGATCTGACACCCTGTGACTTTTGGCTGTGGGGATTCTTGGAAGTCAAAAGTGTACCGCGACCAACCGGCATCACTAGCAGCACTGAAAGATGCCATCCGCCAAAATGTGTCTGACAAAACGCAAGAAATGCTGTGAACGATGTGGTGAATCATCTCACAACTGTACTTCTGAATGATGGACATTGACCAGTTACTGTAGTAGTACTAATTAACTGTAATTAAGTTGACTTGTAAGTTGTCAACTTTTTTTTTTTCATTTGTAAATCATCTTTTGGTGAAATAAAACACTCTAGCCCCATCTGTTGGTCGCCAACAGAACTAATTTTTTTCCTTTGCCACACAAAACTGGGTTTCTTTTCCATCCGTTTGGTGCAAACCGTATCTTTGAATCCTGATTCGTTTTCGAATTATTCATTTTTAAAGTTTGTCCTGACTTTTGGATCACCCGGTATATATATATATATATATATATATACATTATACAAATACTAGTATCCAAAAATTGGAGCGGTTGGCAGCTACGACAATGATATGTGAAACGTATGTTAATATATACATATATTTCGGAGAACAGTTATTACCCACCCTTTTTTCACACCGATTTGCTTATAGAGAAATTTTCTCTCATATGTAATTTAGTTGAAATAAGAAGAAAAAATGCTCTTTAAAAGTGGTAGTGTGAAAAAAAGGCGAATGCAAAAGTTATTCTGGAATAAATTACAAGTATTACCCGGTATGCTTATATACATTTATCTTAGAATATAAAGTTGCTCAACTTGCATTGTTTGACTCTTTTCCGGCCCCATTTAATACCATTCCTCTAGTCAGTGTTGCTAAAATTAAAGCTATTTTTATTCAAAATCTACCATTAAATTTTAACTGTAGCGGTTGCCTAAACACTTCGAAAGATAATAGTCATATATATATATATATATATATATATATATATGTCAAATATCACTCTTCAAAACTATTGGTGGTAGTTGAATAAATGAGTCGTGAAATTTTGAAATGTTGTTTAAAGAGTTACGGTCAGCAAAAGGTTAAAATCGTGTTTAATTATATAGTAATTAATTATTATTTCTTTTACTTCAAACGAGCATCTAAACATTAAATAATAAAATAAAAGAATTCATTAGTTTTTCCGATTGTTTCTCCAAACAATATATCATAAGAGACTTAAGGAAAAAAAAAAAAAAACCCTCAGAAAAACAATAAGGTTTTTTTTTTTTTTTTTTTTTTTTTAACTCTTTTTTGCATTAAATAGTTAATTGCTTTTATGTATTTTAAATATCAATTTTATATTATGCACTATTAATATTTTGAAATTTAAATGCAAGGTGATATTTTTTTAAAAATAAACAATAACTCATAACTGATAAATATAAATGTATCCGTATGCATACTTGCAAACCATCTCATTAATAACCGTACAATTGTTAGCGCCCCCTGAAAAAACTCCCCTTTTCTCACACCAAAAGTTACTTTCTCCAAATGTTGTTATGATTCAGTAAGACTAAAATTACTCTAAAAAATTATTGGTGTGAAAAAAAAGGCGGGTACTAAAAATTGTACGGTTCATAATGAGATGGTTGGCAAGTATGCGTATGTGTATTCTAAGAAAATGGGGAAATAACCTTTTCGTAAGAACTGCATATTTCCTATGGTTTCACTTTCTCCTCCGACCCTTTTACTGCATTTATATCGTAATCTGTGACAGTAAATTCTGACGATCAGTTAAAATGAAAATTGCTAGATAAATAAAGTGGTAGTAGTGTCAGATTTCAAAGGACAACCCTTAACATCTATGGGCTGGAGAAGAATGGAGCTCCGGACAAGTTACTGAACCTTGCTATAATTTGTCTGAGATCTGCTCTAAGAAAGATATATTATATATCAGCGAATACTGTTTCTGAACATTAATCTGATTGTCTCTTGAAAAAGTGAAACATTTAAGATTTATTATTTTATTTATTTACTTTTTCTCGTGTTTAGAGAACTCACATCTTTTAAAATCTGTCATTGAAGACCCTGTATCTAATTTATTTAACGGTCTCTTTACAACCTTTTTTCAACTCTTTAATATTAACTTCCATGATCAATTAGAATCTATCGAGAACCAAGCTTTAATCACCCTTGATGCGTATGACTACAGAGATCCTTCCAATAGACGACGCCCAAACGTCGGTATTATCTTAACCTCTCTTCTCTAGTTTTTTGTTGCTTTATTGTCTCCTTGTTTTTTTTTTTTTTTTTTTTTTTTTTTTTAAGAAAATCTTTAAAAATTGAAAAATTTACCAAAAATATTTGTTTATTTGTTCGTAATACTATACTTAAACTTTATTTTATTCTTGCTAAATTTTTCGTAATGTTGTACTTAAACTTTCTTTAAACTTTCTTTTATCATTGCTTTTTACTTTCTCTTATCCATAGGGTCGAGAAAGTATTGTTTTAGGGTCAAATTATCGAACCTGAGTTTTTGTTATATTTACATGTTCTTTTGTTATATTTACATGTTCTCTGGGGGGAAGTCCCCCCTCGAGGGGAGTAAATTTTCATGATAAGTATCTTTCAAAAGAGCTCGAAAGAACTTTAAAACGAATGGTTGAACCATCGATCTGCGATAATTTAAAATAAAGTTATCGATTTTTTTATTTTTAGCAAAAAAAAAAAATTATTATTGTTATTATTATTTTTAATGTAATATTGAGAATAAATTCAACTTTTTTTTTTTATATTTAGTGTTATACTACTTCTCTAATATGGATATCGTCTGAATTATCATAAAAGATAATTTGTTTACATAATAATTTTAATAAATTATTTTTTAAAAACAGAATTATTTTTTAATAACCGAATTAAATTCTATAAAAATGTAGGTGCATTAATGAAATGGGGGGTTGAGGGGGGCGGTAGCCCCCTCACACAGAACTAATTATTATATAAAACTCTTCCGAAGCCATATTTGAAATGCTTAACATAGGTTTACATAACAGTACTCGTTATCTTACCTCTTAATCTCCAACCTGTATTTATAGTATTAAATTTCAGAATAAGAGAAAGTCGTGTGAGTGACACACTAAATTATTTATTTTAACTTCCTTATTTTTTACGTTAGTTTTAAGTTTTATTTTTATTTATTTTAGTCCTTTTCCCCTTTGAGCTCAGAATTTGTTTCTTGTTTGTCAGTCCCGGCCTGTGCCCTTTTATTTTTTTTAAAGCCATCCCGATCCTTATTCAACTCTGATATCTACCTCTTGTCGCTGAGATGTGGGGCCACCAATGGACCCCGGGAACTCGGCACTCATACATCTCTCGAAGTCTCTTTCTAATCTTCGAAATGATTGATTAGGCAACCGTTACATTTAAAATGTAGTGCTAGTTATTGAATAAAAAAGATCGCGAAATCTGGCGACATTGCAGTTAATTCTCCGCAAAGATCTTTATTTTAATTAAAGAATGTCTTCACCACGAATTGGAAAAAGTAAATAAATAAATAAATAAAATAACTAAAAGCTTGTACTAAGTAAGTTTCTTCACCTTGCTGAATTTTCCAGTCTCCGGAAAAATATTTCTCTAATAGATTTCAAGTTAAATGACAGCAACATTTTCTTCCTTCATGGAACATTAGATAATAATCTTTAGATTAAAAGGGTTAACAACGCAACGATCAAACTCTATGAGCTACTTGCCCTGCTTCATTGACATCAAAGATTGCCCGCAGAAGATAGGTGTAAAAGAAGGCACGAAGTTGCCTTTTCAATGACAGGTTCACATTATGGATTGCATCTCCTAAAAGATATCATCGCATTTTCTGTTTTTAAAGCCATACGATTAGGTATATAAAGAATGCAAGAGGCTAATAAGTGAAGCCTTGGAGTTCAAAACATCCAATTAGAAGTTCCAACATCAGGTGAATGCCAAAAGTGTGTTATGACACTGGAGATTTTTATCGGTATTAATTTGATACAAGTTCATCTGTATCTTGATTATATGTGTAAAGGTATTTAGTGAGTGGTACAGATATCATGTTCTTATCAGGGAATATCAGGAGTGAAAGGCAGAGAGAAACGTGTGAAGTGATCGGAATTTAAAATCTTTATTAAGATTTTTATCGGTATTCTTAAGTTCTGTTTACAACATTAAAGTGCTGTTTATTTAATATACTACCTAACATCGACTCATGATTAATCACTTTTTTGCGTTATTTAAATGCCTTTTTATCTATTATAAATTATATCCTTTTTTATTTTATTATTATTATTATTATTATTCTATAAAACAACATATAAAAGTTAAAAGTTAGCAATAGAGGCGGGTATCAGGAGCGTCGATTAAAAAAAAAAAAAAAAAAAAAACTTCCGTTACGGAGTTTTTGATACATTTTAAGGTATATATATATATATATATATATATATATATATATATATATAAACCGGAAAATTATCTCCGGAAATTAAAACATTTATGTTTACGACTTCAATTATTGCACGAAAGGTATAAAATGATAATTCGAGTGAAATTTACATTTTGAAGCATTTTCTTTTCTTTTCTTTCTTTCTTTCTTTTTTTTTTTTTTGTTGTTGTTGTTGTTGTGTGTGTGTGCTTCGATTAATACAATTATTTTCTTGCAAATTTACCCTATAATTTTATTAATTGCAAGAAAGCAAAAGTATACATTCTTTTTAAAATATAAAGAGAATTGGAAAAAAGGGCAGATATTGTGGACTTCAAATTAAAAACGAGAGATATTTTTGGGATTTCTGTTTATTTTAAGATATCAGGAAAAAAGTGTAAAAAAAAATTCTCTCTGACCTTTTTTTTTTTTTTTTAAAAATACTTTCATGAATTGACGAAATAAATAAAGGGATAATAATTTGCCAGAACTTTTCCTTTTGAAGAAATTTAGTGTGCTTTGATTACTATTATTATTTTTCTTGAAAACTCACACTATTCTATTAGCGGTTAAAAGCAAAACAACAAACAAATAAAGAAATATTTATTTCAAAATATAAAATGAAGCACTATTGTTTATTCCGAAATATTAATTTATATATATTCTTTTATTGTTCGAATTTTTTATGTCCTTATATATTAAAGATCAAATTATTGTAGGATCTGGCAATAGGGTCATACATCAGGAACGACAAAATAAATAAATAAATAAATAAATAAATAAATAAAAATAAAATAAATAAATAAATAAATAAAATAAAATAAAATAAAATTTAAGTAGATATTATTGATTTATTTTAAAGTATTATGTAAAAACGTCTCGGGAAAATTCGTCCACTGGAAATTTGTGGTCGTCCACTGAAAATTTGCACGTTTTTAAAACTTTAAATGATTGCACAGAAAAAAAATAAAGGAACAATACAAAAACTTTGTATTATGAAGCATTTTTGGGCGTTTCAATTAATACTGTTAACTTTTTTGAAAATTATATATAATTTTATCATTTGGCAAAAGTAAAAATAAATATTTTCTTTCAAAATATAAATATTTACACGTTCTACACGTGAATAATAATAATAATAATAATAATAATAAAATTAAACCCCTATAATTCAAAGTTTCTGACAAAGCTGATCAATATTCAACAAGTAAAGTTAGATCTAAGGAGGTCTTATTAGTATTATTTTAGTTAGAATCATTTTACACATAAAAACCAATCTATTCAGCAATATTCATGTACAAGCTGCGGCCGGTCGATTTTATTTAAAAGTAAGCTCTGGCTTTCGGCACTTCTCTTAAACGTTACTACATTTAACAAAATAATTTTAAGTATTCAAGTTTATCGATGTGATAAATGCCATTGGCATATACTAAAGTGTATGCTATGCAAAAGTCGGCATTCCTCCTTCTGGAGCCACAGCTGGTGACCAGATACAGAACGATTGGCCAAATTACAGCGTCTAGGATACATAGTGTGACAATACTGCAGCAAAACTGTGCTCTAAAGATTAACTCTTTCACCAGAGGTCAGTGCGATCGAGATTCTACCTTGAAAAGCCGAAACTAAAGTATACTACTTTTCCAGAAATGACCGGAAACTTTCGATTTCAGACGTTTTTAAAAATATCTCAAAAAGTTCTAAGCAAATCATTTTAAAACTTCAGGAGTGTATAAAACATGTTATTCCTCATGTAATACTGCAGTTAAAGTTTTGCGCCAAAAGTAAAAGGGAGACCAGTAAAAAATTAAAGAAAAATGAAAGTATTTAGCATCACCCTGAAAAAGTAATGCTTGAAATACGATCTGACTGTAGCATGCGATTATGGGGCTCTTCCTCATTTTCTGTATACAATTTTAAGTCTCTACCGCAGGAAATCAGGGAAATATAAAGGTTTGTAAAACTGCCAATAAATGTTCCCTTTTTGTAGCTATAACACACAAGGTATTAAACCCACTGCAAAACTATTTTTGGGAAACCCGAAATACAACATTAGTACAGCATACTGCAATCAGGATGAAAAAATATTAAATATCTAATGAAATGTGAGCATTTTTACTAAATAATTTTTAACTGCGCATGCGTAAGATTTAGCGAAATTTCGTTTGAATAATTTAACAGCCAAATGCATTGAGCTACTTATATAAAAACCCAAAACAAGTATCGTGGAAACTTAAGAAGTTCTACGCCATAGAAGAAACTGCTATTCAGTTTCTCTCGAAAAACAGCTAAACTATAAGGGGTTTTACTCACTTTTTTTCTTTTTTAATTCAATTTTCATTCAGTAAATATAGTTTTCTGTGATTGTAAATAAATATTGAATGATATTACAGTTTTAAAAAAATTAAAGAACACGCTTTTATAGAAATGCGAACTAAAAAGCACAAAATATCTATCTTAGTATTAAAATGCAAGGTAAGAGAAAATCGTGTGACTGACACACCATAATATTTACATATATTTAAATCTTTAATTAAAATAATTTAGAATTAAACAAAAACCATTTTTAAAAAATCTCCCCTGACTGGGCTCGAACGCTAGACCATTAGGTTCGTAGCGCGGAGTTTTACCTCACAGCCACAGCGTTCACGTAGGGAAAGTCTTTTTTTACAGTATAGATTTTTTTGTTTCCTCCCAGAGCGGTTACAAACATACATTGATACATACAAACATACATACAGGTGATGCTAATAAAAGCGTGTTAAAAAAAAAAAACTCCTTTCCAATTTCTTATTTTTGGGAAAAGCTGAAATTCAGTAAATTCTATGGCGATAGAGGCATAAAAACTTAAACAGATAATGAGAAAGCGTCCCATAATCGCATGATACAGCCAGATCGCATTTCAAGCATTACTTTTACAGGGTGATGACAAACGCTTTCATTTTTCTTTGATTTTTTACTGGTACCCCTATCACTTTAGTTGAAAAACTTTAACTAACATATATGAGGAATAACATGTTCGCAACACTCCTGAAGATTCAAAATGATTTGTTTAGTACTTTTTGAGATATTTTAAAAAACGTCTGAAATCGAAAATGTCCGGTCATTTGTGAAAAGGTAGCGTATTTATTGGTTATTTCTGTACTTAGATCATATGAATGAGGAAATTAGGAAGTGTTAATCAGCTCTTATGCAATGTTTACGATTTGAGGAAAAACTTCGACTACAGCGAAATTTGGTAGGTTCAATTTTCCGAGCAGTATTTGAAGCATTAAATATAGACGATAGTCACGCTATATATTTTAGGCGCTGTAGTCAAACGGTTTTAAAGCATAAAATAGACAAGAATGTGTTTAGACCAGCCTTGTTTGCTGGAAAACAGAGCTGAATTTAGTCGTTACTAATAGCAACTTGGCGCACTTGCTTACAACCTATACGCCGACGACATTTAATCCGCCAGTACACGGGTGGGGAAAACTTCCGTAAATGAACGGGTAGGCTCTCACATACCGAATGAAGTATGTCCTTTGGATAATAAAACATAATTTTCTTACAGTATTTGAATGGTTACAATATAACATCTACAAAATAAAATCACACAATAAAAATACGAAGCATAAAATTTTACGTTTATTATATATATATATATATATATATATATATATTTTCGCAGAATATGTAAAATGTTTCTTTTGTATTGCATTCTAGTAAATAAAATGGGTCTCACAGACCCAACCCGTGCACTGGTGGGTTAAGATGTAAATACTAATAGGCAAAATCTCTTAAAAAATAAATTGTTTTACGAGAACGTAATAAATGCGTCTTGAAAAAAGATCTGAGAGGTTATTTACCGATATTCGTATGCAATAGTTTAATTCGATCCAAGTTACGTATGTTTTAATTACACAAACAAAGATTTAAATAAAATAAAAAATAAATAAATAAATAAAACGTATGAAATATGAAAGTAGTTTAAATTTTCATTAGAAAATAATATTAATTCACAAAAAATTAATGTTGATGGAAAGAGTATCATAATAAATCTGACGGAAAAACATAATAATATCCTCCATTGTTGAAAGTACACTATCAACCATTGTTGAGGCAACTGGAAGCGCCATAAGCAATTTTAGTGTATCTGTTTTATAATGCATAAAGCAATGCGCTATTATCGTGAACAAAAATAATAATGGAAAAAAAAAAAAAAAAAAAAAAAAAAAAACTTCATCTTAGAATGTTTTATTTATTATTCTATAAATTGCTTCATTCATGAAAAGAAAAACAGGATTTAAAAGTTATAAATAGCTGCGAAATAAATTTGTTTGGTACCTTATATCCATTAGTCTTTACAAATCGAAAAAAAGAAGCTGGCAATTTGTTATCCTTTACATTGTCATAGGCGTGGTTCACTTTACAAGATCACATTTTCAAAGACGCTGTGTCATATATTACGAACTTAATGGCGTTACAGAAGCAAAGAATGGTTTATCGAACACTTTGTACATCCTCAGTTTTGCATTAATGTTTAGGTGTTGAACTGAACTAAATTTAGGAGCAATTTATGCACCTGTTATACTGAATCTCTAATGATTAAATGATGCAATTTTATGTTATAACGACTTCCTACGGTACAAAGAGCGGTAAATTCATTCAAATTACCAGTTTAGTATTTTAAAAGATTTGTAAGACTTTAAATAAATAAAAAAAAAAAAGAAACCACGAGAATTTCTCAATTATTCTTTTATTAACTGTTTTTTATAAAGGGATTTCCAAGAAAAGTACCACATTAGATTAAAATGTTTCAGTGTTATAAAAATGTTCATTTAATTCTTTTTACACCCATAATGTTTTTGTGTATAGTTCTATCGCATTTATGCGACCACCTGCCAAAAGCCAAAATTACAACATTCTGCAGCGCAGATCGATGCGGTATGCGAAATGTCTTGTCGAAGACTAAGAACATGATTCGACAAGGATTTATTTAACAAAACAGTATTAACTGTACTTTTTTTTATATAGGAATTTTTTCTAGTGTTCGGATACTTTTGTTACCGACTGTAGAATGTTGGTTTGGCGAATGAATTGACAGATTGGTGGGCATGTGATGTTCAGAAACAAATAGGTTACTAGTCCGGGGTCTATTTTAATATGCAGCCAATGGCAGGGATGGAACACGGGCGCAGTATTCATACCGGAATCTGTTGAAGAAATTTATCTACCTATAATATCGTTGATTTAAGAGGTAGAAAATTTTCTTACATTGATAGTGGTATGAATTCTGCGCCCGTGTTCCATCCCTGCAATGGAAGCGGAAGAGGGTGGTCTAGTGAATGGACATTCCATTCTGCGATCGTGCCAAGTGATCGACCGAGTTCATTTATGTTAACAAAACTATAGTAAGTTTTATAGTAGAAATTTATAATAAAAAAAATATACGATGGGGCGCTGAACAAAAACCCCCTATGCCAGTTAATTTTTCAAATTCTCTTATTTCATTTATTGTTATCACTTATTTATTTTATCTTTTCTTTTATTCATTATATAATTTGTCAGCATTCACAACACATTGTAACAGATTATCATCGAAATCATTAACTGACGAGATCAACAAGGAAACAATACGGAAAACAATTGTACTTTGATCCATCACATTCTTTGTCGTACATTTGTCTGAATTTCTAGAAATAAACGTTCTATCACCCTTGTCGACATTAGCAAATTCCATCTGAGTGTCCCCCTTCCCCTTAGAGGTATTTGCTTGTGCAAGCAAGTTTGTCGGAGACAATGCAATATTTTATTCGGAACTATTCTCATTGTTTCAAGGTTTCAATCTGTCTTTTCCCTTTTCATGATTTTATATATTTCCAGAAATAATTCTTTAATCACAAAAAAGACTGAAAAAGAAACATATTTACATTCGTTAAGAAAAAAAATTGCCACCAGTATTTTTATGCAAAAATTTATATTACTTTTTTACAGTTAATTTTGTGATTTTATAAGTTAGAAATTTCTGTAAGAAAATATTGGTGGCTTGGCTGGCTAGTTGGGTTTAATGTCGAGCTAGTGCTACGCAAATGGTAATTGTCGACAATCTGGGGTAGAGTTCCCAATTTTCATAATTTATTCACAAGCATTTTCAGCCCCGCCTTCTTTTCGCACCAGAAATTTTGTTGATCATTTCTCTTTAATATGTGACAACGGCTAAATAAAAAGAAAATTATTTTTCAAAAATTCCGGTATGAAAAAGAGGCGAGTCTAAAAATGCTCGTGAATAAATTATAAATGTTGGGAACTCTGGTCTGGGGTATGCCATCATAGTTTTGATCCTCCTCGGAGGGGATGGCTCCCCCGCCTCGGTGAACCCCAGATGTATAATTTGGAGGGAAACACGGAGGACATTGCGGCCACGACGGATTTTACGTGAGCTAGCCACCATTAGTACGCACGACAGTCTCTGGTCAGTTCAAATATCAAACCCGTAATCTTCCAGTTACGAGCTCGGTGCTCTGCCGACCTGGTTACCGCGGCCCAAAACATTGGTGACAAAAAAAGCGAAAATCATTCATACCTATAATTAGAATGTTGGCAGATATGACATTACATCATACTTGCTAACGTTCTAATTAAAATTCCGTTAAAACTGTCAATACCTAACCCTTTTCCCCACTTCTTTACTATTAGAGCAAGTTTCTCCAATTGTAATTACGATTAAATAAGAAGAAAAATACTCTAAAAATATCTCGGTGGAAAAAAAAAAAAAAAAGGTTGGTACAGTCGAAAACAAAAGTATCCGAACACTAGCAAAAAAAAGTAGAATTAACATTTTTTTTGTTAAATAAATCCTTGTCGAATCATGTTCTTAAACTAAGAACATGATTCGACAAGGATTTATTTAACAAAACAGTATTAACTCCACTTTTTTTATATAGGAATTTTTGCTAGTGTTCGGATACTTTTGTCACCGACTGTACTAACAATTTTACAGAATATTAATTAGAATGTTAGTAAATATGCTTTACATAACTCCTGAAAATAATAAAATTTTCTGCTAATTTTCTACAGTCGGTAACAAAAGTGTCCGAACACTAGCAAAAATTCCTATGTAAAAAAAGTACACTTCATACGGTTTTTCTAAGTAAATCCTTATCGAATCATGTTCTTAGACTGACTAAGAACAGTATTCGACAAGGATTTATTTAACAAAACCATATGAAGTGTACTTTTTTTACATAGGAATTTTTGATAGCGTTCGGACACTTTTGTTACCGACTGTACATTTAATTGAATTGAAAAATAGTATTAGAAAACAGTTCTTAAAAATAAATAAATAAATAAAATAAAAGTGTACCGAAAAATAATGATTATCATATAAACGAGAAGTGGTGCAAACACAAAATTTTCAGGAATAATACATCTCTTTAAGGTAAAATAAACAAATAAATATCTCTATATATAAATGGCTAAGAGAGTTTTTTTCTGTAAGTCCATTGCTGGATGCAAATTGGTCGGCTAAGAGAGATTTTTTTCTGTTTGTCTGTGTGTTGTTGCCACCAGCTTTTCATACATTAGTTAATTTAAAAACTGCCAATAGCTTTTCATACTTTAGTTAATTTAAAAAAATCTAATTGCCCGATCGATAAGTTAATTAAACCGACGGATTCAGAAAACATGCCCCTTTCATTTGGTACCTTATTTGTAACGAAATTTTGATTAGATTTTTTAAAATAAATTAAAATGCGAAAATAATAACCTGGTAAAAGCTTTAAATGTGGACATTTAAAATTTCAATTTTTGCTAATATATATATATATATATATATATATATTCTGAAATATGCTTTCACGCGAAAAATAAAAAAATTATAAAATATTTTACTCATGCACATGAAAAAATGAAAATTGAAAATGGAGTAAAAAAACAATTTAGGTAAAGTTGCGCGAGAGTTTAAAAAGCTAATGGAAATATAAATGAACGTTAAATAAATAAAATAGTCGTCTGCTCAATCACTTGATATTGAAAAACAAAGAATCGAATTCAGTAAATATGAAAAGGAAAGGAAAACGAAAAGAAAAGAAAAGAAACAAAGAAACAAACAAAAATAATAACATAAACCAACGGGAAACCAAAGCGGGCTTTAAAGCAATTTCATGATTTCTTTAAATTTTATTTTTGTTCGTAAAGCGACATAGAAAATAGTTTCCTTTAAATATATTGACCAGCGAAGCGAGAAAAGCCTTCGTTGATTCACTATCTTCATTGATTTCATGAATTATAAAATGATTTCGTTAACAAATTTTGATCTATTGGCTCGCAGGCAGCATCAGGCCGAGTTTCGTACATTTCGAGTTTGATTTTTAAATCTGTCCCGCATTCGGAATTCGGTTCGTTTCCGAACCGGGAATTTGCTAGTAATAAATAAATCATGTTGTGAAACATATGGTACATTTTTATGGTTTTTAATAATAAGCTCTTTTAAAATCGAATTAATTATCCACTTGGCAACTTTTATGCATTTTGAATACTTTTTAGAAATAATTTGCTTATATAAAAACTAAAATTCTAAAACGTTTAAATAAAAAAAAAACTGGTGTGAAATGAAAATAAATCTGTACAAGGTTTAATAATAAGCTTTTAAAATCAAAGTGTCCCGTTACCCCAAATTTTACGTATTTTGAATGCTTTTTTGAAATAATTTGCTTATGTAAAAGCTAAAATTCTAAAACACCTAAAAAAAAAAAATTTTTTTTTTTTTTTGAAACGAAAATACATTTTATGGAATAAGCTTTTAATATCAAGGCGTTCAGTTTCCAACTTTTACGCATTTTAAATACTTTTTAAAAATAATTTGCTCTATAAAAACTAAAATTCTAAAACACTTAAATAAAGATGGGGGGAAAATGGTGTGAAACGGATATACATTTGTATGGTATTTAATAATAATTTTAATAATAATTTTAAGTGTCCAGTTGCCAACTTCTACGTATTTTGAATACTTTTTAGAAATAATTTACTTATATAAAAACTAAAGTTCTAAACCTTTTAAATAAGAAAAAAAAAAAAAAAAGATATGAAACGAAAATACATTTGTATGGTATTTAATAACAAACTTTTAAAACCAAAGTGCCCAGTTACCAATTTTTACGTAATTTGAATACTTTGCTTATGTAAAAGCTGAAATTCTAAAACACTTAAATGAAAAAAAAAAAAAAAAAAAAAAAAAAAAAAAAATGTTAAACGAAAATACATTTGTATGGAATAAGCTTTTAATATCAAGGCGTCCAGTTGCCAACTTTTACGCATTTTAAATAATTTTTAGAGATAATTTTTTATATAAAAACCAAAATTCTAAAACACTTAAATAAGATGAAAAAAAAATGGTGTGAAATGAAAATACATTTGTATGGTATTTAATAATAAATTTAATATCAAAGTGTACAGTAGCCAATTTCTACGTATTTTGAATACTTTTTAGGAATAATTTGCTTATATAAAAACTAAAATTCTAAAACTTTTAAATAAGACAAAAATAAATAAATAAATAAATAAATAAAATAAATAAATAAATAAATAAAATAAATAAATAAATAAATAAAATAAATAAATAAATAAATAAATAATAAATAAATAAACGAAAATACATTTGTATGATATTTAATAATAAGCTTTTAAAATCAAAGTGTGCAGTTACCAATTTCTACGTATTTTGAATACTTTGCTTATGTAAAAGCTGAAATTCTAAAACACTTAAATAATAATAATAATAATAAATTGAAACGAAAATACATTTGTATGGAATAAGCTTTTAATATCAAGGCGTCCAGTTGCCAACTTTTACGCATTTTAAATACTTTTTAGAAATAATTTGTTATATAAAAACCAAAATTCTAAAACACTTAAATAAGATTTAAAAAAATAAAAATGGTGTGAAATGAAAATACATTTGTATGGTATTTAATAATAATTTTAATATCAAAGTGTCCAGTTGCCAATTTTTACGTATTTTGAATACTTTTTAGAAATAATTTGCTTATATAAAAAATAAAATTCTAAAACTTTTAAATAAGACAAAAAAAAAGAAAAAAGATATGAAACGAAAATACATTTGTATGGTATTTAATAATAAACTTTTAAAACCAGAGTGCCCAGTTACCAATTTTTACGTATTTTAAATACTTTGCTTATGTAAAAGCTGAAATTCTAAAACACTTAAATGAAAAAAAAAAAAAAAAAAAAAAAAAATGTGAAACGAAAATACATTTGTATGGAATAAGCTTTCAATATCAAGGCGTCCAGTTGCCAACTTTTACGCATTTTAGATACTTTTTAGAAATAATTTGTTATATAAAAGTCAAAATTCTAAATCACTTAAGATGAAAAAAAAAAAAAAGGTGTGAAATGAAAATACATTTGTATGGTATTTAATAATAAATTTAATATCAAAGTGTCCAGTTGCCAATTTCTACGTATTTTGAATACTTTTTATAAATAATTTGCTTATATAAAAACTAAAATTCTAAAACTTTTAAACAAGAAAAAAAAAAAAAAAAAAAGATATGAAACGAAAATACATTTGTATGTTATTTAATAATAAGCTTTTAGAATCAAAGTGTACAGTTGCCAATTTCTACGTATTTTGAATACTTTTTAGAAATAATTTGCTTATATAAAAACTAAAATTCTAAAACTTTTAAACAAGACAAAGAAAAAAAAAATATGAAACGAAAATACATTTGTATGGTATTTAATAATAAGATTTTAATATCAAAGTGTTTAATTGCCAACTTTTATGCATTTTGAATGCTTTTTAGAAATAATTTGTGTATATAAAAGTTAAAATTCTAAAAAATAAATAAATAAATAAATAAATATATAAGACAAAATAATAATAATAATAATAATAATAATAATAAAATTAATAAATAAAGAACAAAATAAAATAAAGCATAGTTGTTAAAATTTTAATAGTTAGTAATTATGAGAATGTATCAGTGTTCGTGTTGAGGCCTGTTATTTAACAAAATCGTTGGCTGTCTTTTACACCAGAAAGATTCTTTTACTCAAGCATAATTTTCTTGTCAAGTAGATTTAATTTGCAAAAATAGGTGTCACGATTTTGCAGAAAATTGTACGCTGTAGAAACATTTTTGAAACAAAGTTTCTTTTAAAAACTTTTTTTTTAAAGTTACACGCTGTGATTCAAGAGTGCTCATATGACCATTTACGCGTAAATTCCTATAATCATAGCTGGCAACTTTTCTGCTTGTTGAATACATTTATGGCAGTCTGTCTTATTTATTCAAAATTTTAGTTTTTAAGTAAAGGAAAATAATCTGGTGTGTCACTCACCCAACTTTCTCCCAACCTGCTTTTGAATACTTTAAAGACAAATTACAGGTTAAGGAGTAAGATAACAAGTGATGTACACTCCTTCTCATATTTATAAGGACACTTTATGTTTTGAAATAACTAATGTAAAAATAATTGTGAACAAGATTATACTAAGTGAAATAATATATCTAGTATTCTAAAAACCAAAACTGCTATAATTTTTTTAATACGAAACAAAATTAATAAAAAATAATGCAAAATCTTTTTTTCTCCACGTTTTTAGATGCTCATAATTATAGGGACAATCAATATTTTTTCGCTTTATTTAACTTACTAGAGGATAAATTAAAGTTGGCATGTGAATATGTTAACTACTGGGCTAGATTAATTCATATATAAGCCTTCAATTTTTCTTGGACGGGCATTACTGATAATTCCTCGAAAAAAAGAACGTTCATGTAGTGAAGTATGATAAATGTGCTTTTAAGTGGAAGGATAATTTCAATCCCCGAATTTCTAATGAAATTCGAAGATCTAAAATTGCTGAAGGAAATGTGATCAAACGTTGAACTGCTGGTTCGACAGGAGAGAGATCTGATGCAAAATCAGAGTTGTTTTACAGAGATCGAAGACTCATAATTCCTCTTACTGTTCTACTCATAATGACTGCTGCTGAATTTGCTCGTAATTTTTAAAGAAAAGTTTGGGTCCACATTTATGCATGTTTAAAATAATTAATAATATGGTAAAATGAATAAAAAACCTGTAATAATCAATAAGCATTTAATGGGGGAAAGAACTTTTGTGTTAGAATTGAATAAAGACAATATTAAATGGTAAAATGTTGCATTTTCGGATGAAAAACATTTTATTCTTGATTGACCAAATGGTTTTAACAGTTACTGGCACGATCTGAAGATAGCGAAAAACAGAGCAGATTTTTTAAAGGCAGATATGAATCGGGCATTTTAAAGGTGGATCTATGGGGCTCCGGGGAGCTGTTTCTACTGAAGGCAGAATGATTTTAGTAATTTTTCTATTATTATGAACATCAAGAGAATATCCGCAAATTTTAAACGTGGAATTCTCAGATTTTTGTTAGATTTTTTGGGGGTAATAATATTTTTTTCAACGAGACTTACATTTTTGCACTGCTTCCAAAGCAATAGGAAATAATTTGAAGAAAGAAACTTCTGTATTATCGCCTTTCCCGTGGCCTAAAAGTTGAAAAAATCGTAACTTATCATATCAGAAAAGTGCATGTTTAAATAGTTTAAATAGTTTAAATGTATTCAGAATATCATCTATGCTGTATGAAATGGTATTAAAACTGAATAAAAAAAAAAAAAAAATGTACATATATATACCAGAGAGAATGTCTGACTGTTTCACTCTAAAAAGAGACCCCATAAAATATTAATTTAAAGAATAACTGAAAAAAAAAATTACTAAGATTCGAGCTGTCTTTATAATTGTGAACACCTGAAAAATCATCTTTTTGACCGTATTTAAAGTTTTTTAAGATAGAAAAACGATAAAACTTTTTAAATATAGTGTATTAATGAAATTCAAATTAATAAAAAATATATTTGTTTAAATAATAGTGTTCAGTGTTTAGTTAATATAGAAAAACGGGTGTCCTTATAATTATGAGAACCAGTGTATATAAATGTTTCCTAAAAACTGTTGAAAATAGTTTTAGAAGTAGTTTTATTAGATATAGATTTCTACGTGAGGGAACTACCGCCCCCTCAATGCACTGATTGAGCATCGAACATGTTCATAAAATTTTTAAGATCTTATTGAATTTAAAGGTTTATTCCAAATTATTCCGAAAACTTTTACATACACCACTTCATGAAACTTAACATGCTTGTTCAAAATTTTCAAATTGTAACCCATATGATCTTTAGTATACCCAGTTTGTATTTACTTCAGTTATTTGTTTGACGTATGTTGATAAAAGATATATAAACAGATAAACAGCTAAAAACTTTATTTTCTTATTCAAGGGACTTAAAACGCGTAATTTTAGCGAAAAATTACTGTTGAAATTCGTATACCAAACTCGTACTCTGTTTATCACAGAGTATGAGGAAGTAATTATAGTTCCACAGCAGGTTTCGGAAGTTGGTAAAATTAAGTAAAGACTTCCATTAACTAAAATCCATAAAGAAGAAATTATTCACTCAGTTTTTTGTAACCCTGTTATTTTTCTGTAATTTATGTACACACCATTTAGTATACTTAACTTTAGCACAGTATGAAAAACACATAACACAAACTGAAATGCAATTTTAGCAAAAATAGGAACTTTTTATTTTATTCAAAATCGCTTCGGAAATTTCCAAGAAAACCAAGTTTCTGCTATATTTTCCCCGGGCGGATTGTGAGTTACAAGTGAACGCTAATTATCCTAAAGAAGTGTGGGTTTTAGAAAAAAAAAAAAATCATCTGAAAAGCATATTACTTCTAAATTCTTATTAAAATCATTCGAGTACTTTCGAACGAAATGAAGTTTGTGCTAATTTTCTCCGGGTGAATCGCGGGTTACACGTAAACGCTAATTGTTCTTAAAAAAAAAAAAAAAAAAAAAGAATGCCACTTCTGTATTTAGACCCCTAGTGGAGTAAGGGTTAACAGTAAACGGTAATTTTCGTGAATATGAGGAGAATTCAGGTGTGTTTCTCATCTCAAAAAATCCTTATCGTTAAGTTTTTCTCAAAACCATTTGATCCATTTCCAAGAAAATCAAGTTTTTGCTATAGTTTGCAATGGACGGTGTTGCAGTTGACAGCGAGTGCCAATTTTTCTGATGATAAGTCCGACAGATTTGTCATCTGAAATCACCCTTATCTTAAATTTTTATCAAAATCGTTAGATTGATATCCGAGAAAAATCAAGTTTCTGTTACATTTTACACGGGTGGAGTAATAGTTAACTGTGAACGCTAACTTTACTGAAAATGAGGACGATTCAGATCGAATAGTCATCTCAAAAACATGCAGCCATAAATATTTATCACAATTGTTTGAGTAGTTTCTAAGAAAAAGAAGTTTCTGCTATATTTTGCCAAGGATGAAATGAGAAATATCATAGCAGTGAACCACAATTTTTCTGAAAATAAGGTTAAGTCAGATAATTTTCTAATTTTGAAAAAAAAAAAAAAAAAAAGGATTAATAATAATAATAATAATAACCATAAGAATTTTTATCATAATCATTAGATCTATTTCCAAGAAAAACACGTTTCTGCCACATTTTGTAATGGACGTAGACACCGTTAACAGAGAACGTTAGTTTTCTTGAAGATGAGGATAAGTTAGATAAGTTTAGCGGTTAAGAAACTAACTTATTTCTAAATTTTCATCAAAACCGCTCGAGCCATTCTCGAAATGCCATTTTTTTCCAGCCGGTTGAGTAAGGGCTAACAATGATTGTAACTTTCCTGATTCTGAGAATAATTTAGATGAGTTTGTCATAACAAAAATCCCTTAACAATAAGATTTAACCAAAATCGTTAACTCCGCTTCCAAGAAAATAAGTTTTTTTTTTCTTATTTTGCAGTTGTTACAATTTATTCTCTAAAAGGAGAATAACTCTTTATATTAAAAAACTGAAACTATCTTATTTTCGCGAGGAAGTCGTCCCATGATCCTGGGATGCCAGGGGCCAAATATCAGATGCAAATTAGCCGCATTTTTCTGCATTGTTCTGGACACGATATATCCTTTGGTGTTATTTTAGACCAAGAAACATAATTTTCGGTAGCATAATACCACGACGCGTAAAAAAATTTCGAATTGCTAAAAGTGAATTTATGCCCTATTTACTAGAAATTGCAACTTAGCCTTTAACCCTTTACGGGTTCAATTTATTTACACTTCTCTGATCAGCATTGCCAAATTTAGGGATTTTTTTGTTGAATATCCACCACTAAATTTTAACTGTAGCGGTTGCATAATCACTTCGAAGATTATTTGTCCATCATATATATCAAATATCATTACTCAATATTATTGGTAGTAGTTAAGAGTCCATGAATTTGACAAAATTGATTAGAGTGCTTTAGAGCGTTAAACCCGGCAAAGGGTTAAAAAAAAGATGCTGCTTTGCGTCTCCAATTCAGATTCTATTTTTACACATGTTGTATCGTGTGGTCATACAGCCAAAACCCTTAGACGACTTTCGTGCTTTTTGAATAGATCCAGCTGATCAGTGTTCTTTTTAATGAAGAAGGTTTTCGGTTTGGTTTGAGGGTATCGCTTGACGGACATTTTTTTGCAAGTTAAGGCTCATTAACTTGTAAACTACGGCTTGAACCTGATTTTTAACCACTATGAAGAACCATGTCTGAACCAGAATTCGAACCCGGCACCTGGTAATAAGAAAGGAAGTTGGTCGAATTTCTTTGATAGGAGGTTTCTGATAGGAGGATTTTTAAGTTTCAGAACCGATGTTCTGAAGATAAGAATGATTATTTTTAGTTAATCTTCAGAAGTATAATATTAGTGTATCTTAATCTGATCAATTGACAAGAGAAAAATTAGCTTATTCACAAAACCACAATGTTATTTTACTTGTATCAATGAAACGAATGCCATACAAATAAAATAATAGACCAAAATAAAAGTTGTCATTCAGTGTTGTCAATTTTAGGAACTTTTTTTACATTCTCTTACCCTTACGGTAGAGAAAGTATTGTTTTAGTATCAAATTTTCGAAAGTGAGTTTTTGTTATATTTACATGTTCTGAGGTCCCCTGAATACGAAAATCATGTTTTTAGCTAATGGTCTGTGTGTGTGTCTGTTATCAGCATATATCAAGAACAAATAGTAGCAAAAATTCCAAACTCGGTATTCTAAATGTGCATCATATAGGGATGCTACACTAAGCTTTTCGTTGAGAGGAAGCAAATGATTCGTTAACAGGGACACTATTAACTTTCATGGTAAGAGAAATTCGTGTGAATGACACACCAGATTTTGTTTTTCAATATCTACCACTAATTTTTAATTGTAACGGTTACCAAATCACTTCGACGATTAACCGTCTATTATGCATTCCAAATATCACTCCTCAAAATTGTTGGTGATTACTGAATAGAAAAGTCCAAAAATTTGGCAATTTGCTGTCATTTTCTTTCAAAATAAAAATCTCCAAATCAACCATAATAATATCATTAAACAATATAAACTTTTGAAGTTTCTTAGACTAAGGAAAAAGTGATTCTCCGTTTACCAATATTAAGTTCTTAAGAAAATACAGACACTGGCTTAGTGGCTAATAAATTAGCCGTTAAAATGAATGATTCTTGTGACAAGCAGCTACACAAGTTCTAATCAGAAATATTCTTATCAAATATCACTCCTCAAAATTGTTGGTGATTACTGAATAAAAAAATCGATAAATTTGGTAACTTTGCTGTCATTTTCTTTCAAAATAAAAATCTCCAAATCAACCATAATAATATCATTAAACAATATAAACTTTTGAAGTTTCTTAGACTAAAGAAAAACTGATTCTCCGTTTACCAATATTAAGTTCTTAAGAAAATACAGACACTGGCTTAGTGGCTAATAAATTAGCCGTTAAAATGAATGATTCTTGTGACAAGCAGCTACACAAGTTGTAATCAGAAATATTCTTCCGAGTTACATAATTACGACTCACGTGCCCGCAATCAATTAAAAAGCAAAGTGATGCTTAGAGTACAACTCAGAGAACTCATCGCTGCCGCATTTAGTTCCAAGGTTCCGTTCTCTAAGGAACCCTAAACACGCCGCTCGATTTGGATAGCACTTTATCATCATTGTACGAGGTTATTTGTGGTGCAGTTCACAAATACCTCATCTAATTTTATATCGGAGGTAATGTATAAAAAGCTTTCAATGCAGCGGTGATTAACCCGGAGTTTGTTTTTGTATTAAATACACTTTTTTTTACGCAATGCATTTAAAAATCATTTACGGTTTTTATGTCCGTATGAAAAAGCATCGGGCCTGGTTCAATTGAAATTTTCATTAAAAAAAAAAAAATAATAATAATAATAATAATAATGATAAAATAATAAAAGTAAAAAGTAATAATGAATCATCATTGTACGAGGTTATTTGTGGTGCAGTTCACAAATACCTCATCTAATTTTATATCGGAGGTAATGTATAAAAAGCTTTACCGTTTTTATGTCCATAAAGTATTTACCGTTTTTATGTCCATATGAAAAGCATCGGGTCAGGTTCAACTGAAATTTTAATTTTAAAATAATAACAATAATAATAATAATAAAATAATAAAAGTAAAAATTAATAATGAATCATAATTGCACGAGGTTATTTGTGGTGCAGTTCACAAATACCTCATCTAATTTTATATCGGAGGTAATGTATAAAAAGCTTTCAATGCAGCGGTGATTAACCCGGAGTTTGTTTTTGTATTAAATACACTTTTTTTACGCAATGCATTTAAAAGGTACATTGTTAAAAATTTCAACAGAAAACTCTGTGTAATCTATTATCTTAAGTCTTATGTAAAATTACGGAGAAAAATAAACGGAGTTGTTAAAAAACTTATTTTATACATTCATTTTAATAACTAATATTAATTAATTATTGGTTTGAATATATTTCGGACTTGGAATGCTTTTTCTAAAGTAGAAACAGTCATTTTTAATTTTAATTAGAAAATTAAATAATAAAATTAGGTACAAATACAGAATAAGGATCGAGAATATCATTTATTCACTTTTAACTAAGAATTACTGTAAATTTACAGAGACTCTGGATAAATATTTACATTAAATTTACCGAAATTTTTAACAGTGTATTTACGGTTTTTATGTCCATATGAAAAAGCATCGGGTCTGGTTCAATTGAAATTTTCATTTTAAAATAATAATAATAATAATAATAAAAGTAAAAAGTAATGGTGAATCAAAAATAGTATCATTAAATTTATCGCCAAACGTATCCTGCTACCATAATGTATGTTTCAGATCCTGCTCTACCTTACTCATTATTCGAATATTCTATCTCCCTCGTCTGTTCGAAATGGGAAAGCTTATTTTTTCTCTATATCTTTTGAATGTAATGGTGTTTGTTGTTCACAAATACTTTATCTAATTTTAAATCAAAGGTAAAGTATAAAAAGCTTTTAATGCAGCGGTGATTAATCAAAAATTTGTTTTTGTATTAAAAGCCCTATTTTATGCAATGCATTTAAAAATAATATACATTCATTATGTCCATAAGAAAAGCTATAAAGTCTGGTTCAATGGAAACTTTTATTTGAAAATAAATAAAAATTAAAAAAGTAATACTGAATTGAAAAACGTATTGTTAGAATTATCGTCAAAAATATTCTGCTTCCACGATGTATGAAATAATTTTGTAATCTATTGTATCTTTCTCACTAGTCTGAACATTCTGTGTTCCTCATTAATTCGAAATTAAAAAACATTTATTTTATCTCCGCGTCTTTTGAACGTAATGGTGTTCACAAATACCATATCTAATTTCATATCAGAGGCAAAATATAAAAACCTTTCAATGCAGCGATGATTAATCTTAAGTTTATTTTTGTAAATACCCCTTTTTATGGAATGCATTTAAGAAAGAATTTACGATTTTTAAGTCCTGAAAAAAGGGCATCAAATCCAGTTCAATGGAAACTTTCATTTTAAAATAAATAAAAGTTATAAAAGTAATACTGAAATTAAAGAGGTATCATTAGATTTATCACTAAATGTATTCCGCTACCACAATGTATAAAATAATTTCGAAATCCTATTCTATAGATTCGAATATTCTGTCTTCCTCATTATCTCAAAATGAAAGCACATTTCCTTTATCTCCGTATCTTTTGAATGCAATCTCGTAGTTTACAAATACGTTATCTAATTTTATATCGTCAGTAAATTATAAAAAGCTTTGAATATAACGGTGATTAACTTGGAGTATATTTTTTTATTTAATTGTCTTCTTTACGATATGCATTTAGATATAAATTCAGAGCTTTTGAGTGCATAGAAATGACATGAAGTCTGCTCTAATAGAAACTCTTTTTTTTTTTTTTTTAATTTTTGAAACCCGTAGATGCACTAGCTGATACGTAATCTTCTAAGCTAGGTCCATCTGGAATAGCAGGGAATAAATGAAAAATAAACAAATAAATAAAGGGCAATGAAAAAAGCCATTAGATTTACCTCCAGCTGTATTATGCTTCTACTATGCATGAAATAATTTCGATAGCAATATTACTTTTATCATTTTACACCTTTCTTAATAATTCTAAATGAGAGTTCTTCTACATTTCCGAAATATTCAATACATTGTCCTGCAGTTTATAAATACCTCATCTAGATTTATATCCGAGATAAATTATAAAAAGATTTCAATGCAGCGTGATTAACTTGGAATTTGTTTTTATTTTAAATACACTTTGTTAAGCAAATGCATTTTATTATTTATGGTTTTGAATTCATAAAAAATGAAAGCAAATGTAATCTAATGGAATATTTGTTATTTAAGCTTTTTGAATTCATAAAAAATCAAATACAATACAATCTAATGGAATATTTGTTATTTAAGCTTTTTGAATTCATAAAAAATCAAATACAATACAATCTAATGGAATATTTATTTTTAAATAAACAAAATAAAAATACAATGACAAAAAATGAACAGAATTTCGTTAGATTTATAGTCAAATGCATTCTGGTACCATAATTCATGAAGTACAGGAAATGTCTTTTATATTATAAATTTAAACGAATTTCACAGATTTTGTTCATCAACACTCTTCCAGTTGACACATTCGTTTAAACATAAATTTAAAAGATAATTATGGAAATGAACAAAATATTATTAGATTTATCGCTAAATGCATTTTGTTACTACTATGTACGAAATAATTTTGTGATTGTTATTGTTTTATTTGTTCTGTATTTCTTATTGTTTTGAAATGAAAGAGCTTATAGTGGATGATCAAATTATAAGATTTTTTTTTTAACATTTCTTCGATTAAAAAAAAAAAAAAAAAAACTCAATGAAATGGTCTGGAATTCAGACATGCAAAGAACATTTAAACACACACATTTTTCACTGTCGATTTAGACCAGAATGTAATTAGGGGACCAACCACAAATAGAAGAAAAGTGTAAATACTTTAGATCATTCTGTATCATGCACATACTATCTACAATATATGTATGTGTTTACAATTATTTTTGCGTATTTATTTTTTATTTATTATTATTTTTTTTTTTTGGCAGGTTTTTTGCTTATAACTAAAACAGATTTTAATAAAATTTTACAAAGTCTGCCGAAAAATTTGCAAAATGTTAGAGAAACATTATTCTGAAACATAAAATTCACACGTATAATATTTGCTGAGATATGAGAATATATGCTAAATATCTTTTTTACTACGCATGCGCGAAAGATTGAAAAAAAAATATTATATAGGATGTAAACTAGATATATTGGGCAACTTTTGAAGTTCATTTGGATAGGGTCAAAATTAAGCAAATTGTCGGCAAAAGAACGAGCTCAGAACAGACATACGTAAGGAAAGTATTGTAATCATATCAAACATTTGACTCTGAGATTTTGATGTATCTGCAAGTTTTGAAGTCCCCTGAGTTTATATTTGCTATTTATACGGTGATGTGTGTATGTATGTTTGTATGCATGTGAATGAACACGATAGCGTCTAAACGCTTTGTTCGAATGAGCTGAAAGTTGGTACGTATGTTAAAGGTTACCATAGCGCGAACATTATTGATTTTGAGGGATCTAGTGATTATAGTTTTTTACAGGGATACAAAGAAAAATTCTTTATCATTATGGCCCACGGGTCCAAATTTTTTAAAGTGCGATAGCGTCTAAATGCCTTATTCGATTGATCTCAAAATTTATACACATATTATAAGTCACCGTCGTGCGAAATGTATAGATTTTGATGAATGTAGCACTTACAGTTATTTTACAGGGACTCAAAGAAAAGTACCTATCATTGTGACTTATGGACCCAAATTATTTAAAGTGAGATAGCGTCTAAACGCCTTATCCGATTGAGCTAAAAATTTATGTACATGTTATATATCACTGTCTCACGAACTGCATGGATTTTGGTGAATCTATTTATAATTTTTTTACAAGGACATGATGAACTTTCTTTATCATTATGATCTGTCGGATGAAATCATTTGAAAGTCAATAACGTTAAACTTAACAACATACAATATACAGAGAAAAACACTCAGACTATAATATCCTCTTTTATTTCTTTAACGACTTCCCTTACTTTAATTTATTTATTCAACTCTTAATTACTTAATATTCGGAAAGTCAAGTGGAGTCACTCCAGATTTTTTTTTTTTTTTTACGAAATCGAAATGATGTTCATTCTGCTTATCTTCTTTTCGTCCATATATTATTATACAAATTGCTAATACTTCATCAAATTTTATATGAGCGAGAAAAAGTATGAAAATGTTTAAATGCACCGGTGACTAATACTCAGTTTATTTTTGCGTCAAATACTCTTTTTTAAGCAAAAAAGATTTTATGGTTAATGTTTACACTGAACGGGTTTATCGTCGCACTAGAATTACGCAAAGGACAATTGGCGAATATTCAGGATTCCTATCTTGGAACAGTCCGGAGAAATGCTATTACAGTTTTTATTCTATAGAGTTGATAGCTATCTTCCTTCGTTGACCCAAGCGGTATATTGTTTTTACGGTATATGGAGTACTTTCCAGACACAACGGATTTTACTTGCACTAGCCGCTACACTGACAAAATAAATAAATAAATAAAAATAAAAATAAAATAAAATAAAAATAAAAATAAATTCTTTGACTGACATCTAGAAACTAAACTGTAGCTCTAGTAAAAATAATTCCAGGTCATACTTTTAATTTCTAGTTCCCTTTGTTGGCGAGTTTAAAAAGCTCCTATTAAAATTCTAGAGCATTTTCCTATATTATCATTTTCAAAAATCTCTGAAAATAAATGTGAAAAGAAGAGGCGAGTTTTAATGACTATAATTTTTCTTTATGGCCCAGTTCTAGTAAATCAAGTGGAATTTTCTCTCAAAACAAAAGATTCACAATATTTATAATGTTGTTTCACCTTCTAGTAAAGTTTAGGCTAGAAAATCTCGATCATTCCGTCTATCCAGGTTATTTGTTTACTTTATACCTATAACTCAGAAATCTATATTTCTAGTTTAAAGATTCAGAAAATGAGGATTTATTCGTTCTAGATAAAATCATTATTATTATTATTATATATATATTTTTTAATCGCAATCCATTTATTATGAGTTCGAAGCTGCAACCAACTGCGTGTACCAAAACTTAGGAATTTACGGCATTTTAATTTTTAAAAAGCATAGCAGTTTTGGTTTAATTGTCGCATTATTTTTAAATAAACAAAATTTAAAAGAAAATAGAACACATTTTACTAGATGTATCATTAAACTCCTTTTGCTAGAAAGTGCATTAAATAGTTTGGAATTATTATTGCTTTGATTATTCTGTTTTCCTTATTAATTTAGAATGAAAGAACATCTTATTTATTTCCTTATCTTTTGAGTCATGTAGTTTACAGATATCTTATCTAATTTTATACCAATACTAAAGTATAAAAAACTATGAATGCAGCAGCGATTAACATGGCGTTTATTTCTATATTAAATACTCTTATCTATTTAATGCATTTAAATGTGATTCACAGCATTTGATTCCATTAGAAAAAGGATATTATGTCTTGTCCTTTACTCACATTTAATTTTAAATGAATGAAAAAAAATAATAATAATACTAGTCGAATGAAATTTTTATTTAGATTTACCGCCTAATGCATTAAGTTACTATTGGGTCATAAGTATGAAATTGGAAGTTTGAAATTAAAAATTTGATTTATTTTTTTTCAAACAAAATAACATCATGTTTACTCAAAGTATGCTCCTGCTGCATCAACAAACTTTTGGCATTTTAATGGCAACTGATTTATACCTTTACTATAAAAACCTGGAGAGCAAGAGTCAATAAAATCACGGAACGCATTTTGTACAGCATGTTGAGATGTGGATGTTTTTCCCTGTAAGAAGCTATCCAAATTTCTAAACAAATAGTAATCTGTAGGTACAAGGTCGGGTAAATACGGAGGATGATCAATAGCTTCCAAATCTACCTGCAATATTTTTAATTGCGTTATGTTTGCAGTGTGTGAACGGGCGCTGTCATGTAAGGGAATTGGTCGGTCTCTACCCTAACAAAACATCTTCTCCAAATGTCATCCTCAGGATGTCCTATGGATGAAAAATATATCTATGGACATCTTATAGACATTTCCAGGATGCATTATGGATAAATGTGTTGTTAAGGCATTAGCCAATCTTGATTTTTTTTTCTGAAAGATTTTTCATCATCTGGTCCAATTCGTTGCAATAGACATCTGCCGTGATGGATTCACCAGGTTTGAAGAAGCTATATTGAATCACTCCGTGACTGGTCCCCCAAACAGACACCATAAGATTCTTTCTATGGATATTTGGTTTAGAACTGTGTTTCTGTGCTTCATCTTTATCCAGCCACTGTGGTGAACGCTTACGGTTGTCGTATAGGATCCATTTTTTGTCACACGTAACATTACGATGCAGAAAAGGTTCGTCTTTGTTGTGTAAATGTAGAGAAATGCAAGCATCGAAACAATTTTTCATCTGTTGTACATTCAATTCGTGTGGAAATTAGCAATGGTCTGGAACTCACCCCTAGAGGTGGTCCGGAGACATGCCATCACAGTTTTAATCCTACACGGAGAGGATGGCTCCCCCGCTTTGGTAACCCCCAGAGGTATAATTCCCATACAGCATAGAATGTTTCCTTTATGTTGCAAAAAGCTTACAATCTTTCAAAAACGTAACACATTTTAAGTATGTTCTCTGATACCTTTCTGAAACATTCGCCTTTTTTGATTTTCTATCTGTTCAGTGATTGTAACGTTTCTGTTACGTATCTGATTTTTTGTTACGATCGCGGACATTTCTACGTTTTTGAAACTAATCGGAAAGCAATCTGAACGCTTTTAAATGTTTCTGAAATGTTTATAATGTTTCAATGTTATATGAATGTTACGTTTCTGGAACATTTTGTGCTGTTAGGGTTTTGATGGGAACATGGAGGACATTGCGACCACGACAGATTTTACGTGCACCAGCTACGATTAGTGTATACGACAGTTTTTGGCCGGCTCGAGTACCGAACCCGCAATCTTCCAATTATGAGCCCGTCACTCTACCGACTGGGCTACCGCAGCCTTTAGTCTAATAAGACTCAATATGTAAAATGACAGTAAAGCCTCATCCTAAATCCCAAACTGAAACAATTCATCATCTAGCTCTATTCTTTTTCTGTCTTTTAAAAAAGAAGCCTCTCACAAGAATTCGATCTTCCTCACACTAGCTCATACACTTAGCTAAAATGGTACTTAGTCAATCTCCTATGAAGTTATTTGAAGCTCAGGTAATCAAATCTTTTTGTCTCATGTTATTTTTGAGATAAAAGAATTCGCGTATTGTGTTCTGTGTATTGCGCAATTAGCATCAGACTTTTACTTGGATTTGATTTAGCGAAATAGTTTGGCAGGTTGTTGGCGCGTGCCATGCCAAAAATTTTGTTGTTTTTTTCCATGCATTGCTTAAATTTTTTCCTTCGAAGCCATGATTTATGACAGATATCAAGAATAAGTTCATTAATTAGTATTATAATTAATTTCGTGTTTTATTTAATTTGAAAATTTCATTTATTTCCCGTTTTCATTAATTTGAAGATTCCATTAATTTCGAGCATTCATTAATTTAAATGTTTGAAAGCATTTATCAGGTTTAAGCGTTTTCTTTCACGTAAATGGTTTGACATCATATCATTAAGCTAGCTTTGCAAGCGATTAGGCGTTAATTATAGGTTAAGTGGAAGGAAGAACAATGGGGGAAACAAAAAAGATATTTATATTAAAACCATTCTGAACGCTAATAGTCTAACAAAATGCTGATGCAAGGAATGCTTGTAAAAACAGATGAACCTCATGCTTTGTTTAAGAACTGGACATCATTATATGTTTTTTAAGACACAGAACAATGTAGCAATTCTAAAAGGAATTCAGAATTTCAATTGAATTTTTGAGAAAACAGAAACGAAATGAATTGTTGGATTGGTTAACGTCGTATTTGCTGCGTTGTCGCATATTGCTGTACACTATAGTGTATTATAAAAAAAATACAATAAAATAAAATAAATAAATATTTAACTTCCTTATTCCTGCTGCACAAAAAGATGGTACGTGTATAGAATTCTTACGTTTGTCACTAATTGTTAGAATAACAATAGCTCACTACGATATTTCATTTAGGTTCTTATTTAAAATAAATACTGAAAAGTGAAGTACCCAGATGTTATTCCTTGTGACTGAACTTCAGAAAATTTAATTTCACATGTAAAATGTTCATTTTAAATAAGCACAGTTAAAATAGATGTTGAACATATTTAACGTCATACTAGGGCTACGCAGTAGGAAATTGGTGATGATCTTGGATTCCTTTCTAGAAGTGATCTGAAAACATGCCATCACAATTTTTATCGACAGCGGAGAAAATGTCTCTTCCTCTTTAGTAACTTCCAGAGATATTAAATTTTCTATAACGTGAAGAATATTGCAATTACAACGGATTTTACGTGCACCACCCACCGTTAATGTACACTTAGAAGGGGGGAAGAAGAAAGGCTATCTGTTAATTAATTTTGTTGAAAATTATCTTGTAAATATGTCGCTGGTGTCAATCGATTGGTAATAACGACTACTTTAAAACGGTAAAGTTTGATTTTGCTTAGGGGTCGACTAAATATAAAAATATTATAGTTTTAAAAAATTAAAGAACACGCTTTTATAGAAATGTGAACTAAACAGCACAAAATATCTGGCTTAGTATTAAAATGCAGGGTAAGAGAAAATCGTATGAGTGACACACCATAATATTTACATACATCTTTAATTAAAATAATTTAGAATTAAACAAAAACCATTTTTAAAAAATCTTCCCTGACTGGGCTCGAACGCTAAACCATTAGGTTCGTATCGCGGAGCTTTACCTCACAGCCACAGCTTTCACGTAGGGAAAGTAATTTTTTTTACAATATAGATTTTTTGTTTGTTCCCAGAGCGGTTACAAACATACATTGATACATACAAACATACATACAGGTGAAGCTAATAAAAGCATGTTAAAAAAGGTTGGTTGTAGGATTTTTTAAGGCCGATTGACTCCTGATGTGTCCTAGGGTTAGAGGGGGAATGCCCTCCGTGGGGGTCTTTCTAAGGGGTCCTAGCCCGTATTTACGCAAGTTTCGGAGGAAACCACCATGTTAAAAAAGGAATCAAGTTCATTTGTTTTTTAATAACAACCCCCATTTTGACAATTTTCGAGGTTATTTGGATTGCATAAGATGAGAAAATCGTATAGTTAATATATTTTTTCCAACTTTTAATAGAATTATAAGATATCAAAATATGGGAATTCTAATGTTAAATGAATTTGACAAACATTCATACCTTTCAAAAAAATTATTATAGTCAAAGTTCTTTTTTTTTTTTTTTTTTTTTTTTTTTTGTTATGGGTTAGTATGAAGTGTCTTAAACATATTCCATGCATAATATTTATTAAGAAACACTTTTTTGAATTATGAAAATTGTTAATGAATTCGTATTTAAAAAAATGATTTATGACCTGTGTTATTTTAAGCACGAGTAGAACAGGCATAATAAAAATATAGGTTTCTAAATTTAAAGGTCATTCCTATCATTAATTTTCAAATGATAGTGATATTTCATTTCTTATTGCTGTTAGGGAGGCGTCACTTGCCTGTTATTTATAATGTTTTACATACATGATTTAAAATAGTTATTCAAGTAAGTTTAGATGCATACTTCTTAATTAGCATTACTTTATTACTTTATTATTTTCTTCTACATTCAATAGAAGAAAGTATTGGATTCGTAAAAATTTTCGATTTCGGGTTTTTGATGAATTTACACGTTTTGAGTGCTATAGTACACGATTTGACCATTTTTAGAGAATGTCTGTCTGTGTGTGTAAGAAAATTTTGTGGCGTCTGTATCTCAGGTACTACTGCACAGAATTTCATACAAATTGGTATGTAGTTACATAAATATAAAGTTACATAAGATAATTGACATAAATTAGTGCCTATAAACTTTTGGTAAAAATTGTCCAAACTTTTGGTAAAAATTGCGTTGCTATCCCAATATTTCTAAATTTTTAACACAGTGGTATAGGACAAAATTTTGTATAAATGTGTATAAAGAGAACTATTTTTTAATAATCATTATGAAATTTAAAAGAATTATTTGTAATAGACATAGTCAACTGGGGAAAAAAAATGTGTATATAGGACACTCGAGGGAAGTGAACTTTCATGATAGGTATTTTTCAAAAGAGCTCGCTAATATCTGTAAAACGAATGGTTGAACCATCGATCTGCTATAATTTAAATTAAAGTTATCGATTTTTTTTCATTTTTAACAATATATATATATATATATATATATTTAGTGTAACATTGAGAATAAAATTGACTATTTTTGGATATTTAGTGTTATACTACTTCTCTAATATGGAAATCGTCTGCATTATCATGGAAGACAATTTTTAAAATAATTTTAATAAATTGTTTTTACTGAGTGAATTTTGTATAGGAAAATTTAGAAGAAAGTCATGTAAATACACAACATACTAGTTTTACATTTAAAATTATCATACTTTTTTTTCCCGATCATTATATGAATGGGTTGGGTTGTGGGGTTTACTGCTCTAGGGTCCTAGGTCTGAGGGGGAGTTCCCTCCGTGGGGGTCTTTCTAAGGGCTCGTAGCCCATATTTACACAAGTTTCTGAGAAAACCACGGAAAACTCTTAACGGTTAGTTCGACGAGCACGACCAGGAATCGAAACCGGCACCTCACATCTACCAGCTTTGAGCGTGAACCACTCGGCCGCTGGTGGGCCTTCATTATCTGAATGGACATATTACTTTTCTGTGTGAAATCTTGAATTAATTTTTATTTTATTTTTTTTATGTAGGGATGAATCCTTAATATATTTTTGTTTGCAACTCTATCAAGAAATAATTTAAAGTATACAAACTATACTTTTGCTGATACGTTTCGATCTCAGGAATTCAAATATGCAGTCAAAAATGATCTTTACCATTCGAAAAGTTGAAGTTGATGCAAATTTAAATATATTGAGGACCCCTAAGCAAAATTTAACTGTTGCATTATTAACCAGACGTTATTAATAATCGATCGGTACTAGCTGTATATTACTATGACAAATTACGGTCAATTACGGTCGGGTAAGGGGCAGCTTTTTCTTTATCTTCCTCTCCTCTTCTGTGAATTCAGTGATCAAAGCCACAATCGCCCGATTACGAACTCCACACTATGTCATCTGGGCTACAGTGACTCCGAAATGTACAGAAATCAATATAAAAGAAAAAGGTTTGAGATTTCGAAAATAACGGAACACCTAAGCTAATTTACATAATTAAGAATTTATTTTATTTTATTATTATTTAAAATATGTAAATGTACACATATTATTTAAAACACAAAATTTCTTTTTAATAGCTTAAAAAAAAGTATAATAAAAAATATGGGTTAGTACAAATAGTTTTAAAAATTATTATTATTATTATTATACACTTTTTTATTTTTAATTTTTTTGAAAAAATAATGAATTTATCCAGATTCTTGAGAATATACAGATGAAATAGAGTCGGAAAGAAATATATGAAAGAAACAGAATCAGTAATATAATGTTTAAAAAAAGCAATTATTATTGGAGGAAAATTAACGAAAATTCAAACATGTCGGCATAGGGGGAGTTCCCTATTATATATATATTCATAAATTTGTACAATATATCATACCACATTCGTGATTTAAAAAAAATAAAAAAAAAAACCTCAGGCAAGACAGGTCCGATCGGAGGCTGGATTGCCTCACCCAGTAGGCGACTATTCTTTCTTTTCAGTACAATTCTCCTATCATAATTTACTATGTAATTTTATTAGGGTGAGTTTCGCATTTTAATTAGAATGCATGACCAATCTAAATGTAAGTTTTCGTGAAATACTGCCCATTTTTGCTATATATATATAAATCTCAATTTCCAATTATTTAAGAAAACTCTTAAACAGAATATTAAAAATTAGTAGAGTTCTAGTAAGAGTCATGAATCATTCAAATCTGGCCCAAATTCTTTACGATTAAATTAATCATCACAACGTTCGTTTATGCAAAATTTTACTCTATTCTGCTATGACAAGAAAAATTTAAATTTTGAATAACTACAAAGATTTCAAAGAATGTTCATATTGAATGGGGTACATGCCAGTAGCAAAAATAATTTTAAACTGATCGAACATCTTTATGAGAAAACTAATATTCATAATGCGCGTTTGTGTGTAAAATTCTCACTATTCTACCTTATTGAGAATTCGTAAATTTGGAATAACTTACCAAGTCTGTATATATCCGAAATTTTACGTTCTGTAAATAGTAACAGATTTTGAATCGAAAAATTTATATAAATTGGCAACGCTATTGTAAGGGATGTAAATAGCATTTAGCATAATATAAAGATGTGAAATAAAGCGAAAAATAATCTGCAGTGCCACTCACATGACGTTCTCTTACTTTGCAGTTCAGTACTATAAAGGTAGATTCCAAATTAAGACGTAATATCAATAAGGCAAGGCAAAAAAGTTCAATCTATTTCAAAAATAATCTGAAACAGGTTTAGGAACAAATTTCTACGACGTATAATTTTGTGTGAGGGGTCCACTGTCCGCCTCAATCCCCGTTTAATTATTGCGCCTATATTAATATGTATATATATATATATATATATATATATATATAGAGAGAGAGAGAGAGAGAGAACTATTGACAGGAATTTATAAATATATAAGTTTTAAAGATTAGAAAAACAAATAGGGGAATTACAAACCAATGCGCAAAATTGCAGCGAAAGGAAATGCAAAACTTAGATGTAGGAATATATAAATGTAGAAATATATAAACAAATGAATGAAATTAAACCCCAAAAGACACTGAGATCTTCATCAGGGAGGCCCTTCAGTGTAGAGTGAACGAAAAGTTTCTGAAAGGACAGTAGCTATAAGCTAATAACTATCCTTAGCCCCCAACTTCTCCCCAAACAGAAAACCACCAATAACTGAAGAGAAATCAAACATACATATAATGTATAAAACTATACATATATATACTATACACGTTTTATACATGATATGTATGTTTGATTTCTCTTCAGTTATTGGTGATTTTCTCTTTGGTGAGAGGTTGGGGGCTAAGGATAGTTATTAGCTTATAGCTACTGTCCTTTCAGAAACTTCTCGTTCACCCCTACACTGAGGGCCTTCCCGATGAAGATCTCAGTGTTTTTTGGGGTTTAATTTCATTCATTTGTTTATATATTTCTACATTTATATATTCCTATATATATATATATATATATATATTAAGGATGTTATTAATTTGCCTTGACTTTGAACATGCAATCTTGATCAAGTAGCAACCACATACGAACTTCAAAATATCAAATTTGAATTCCCTGCATCTATTTCTTATTAGATTATTCTGTAAACAAATATACTTACAGATTAGTGGCTAAAAATTTTTCGTTCGTATTCAGGTCACCTCAAAATGTGATATTATACAAAAACAGAGGTGAAAATGAAACTTAAAAAAATAATAATAATAATAACTTGCTTACAGTGTTCTTCGGCATAGAACATTGTAGCAAAGCATTTCCATCAATTACATTCGATAGAAAAGAAGTTTAGCTTAATTTTTGGTAACCCTGAATATTGTTTATAATCTATATACATATCACATTGTGTATTTAAATTTAGTCCTATATGAAAAACATATAATACAAAATAAAATACACTTCCAACAATTTCGAAGTATAACCCCAACACATGTAAATACTTTGCATAGCCCTGTAAAAGAATGACGAATGATTTACTTGCCACAATCTACACCAATTATGCTTTCATGTATATAAAAAATAAACGTTCATTTCATATTGTTTAGCTCAGTCTATAGATATTAAACTGCGCCTATCAAAAATTTCTCCCATAAACGTAAGGTATTCGAATTCTCTTGGATGTCCCTGTACACGAACCATTTACTTGACTTCAACAAAAAGCTACGTGTTGAATACCTGTATGATACACATTCAGAATACCGAGTTTACAATTTCTGCTACTATTTAATCTTGATATACGCTGATAATGGACACACAGACAGATCAACCGCTAAAAATATGATTTTCGGATTCAGGGGGCCCCCAAACGTGTAAATGCATCAAAAACTCAATTTCGAAGATTTGGCTCAAAAACAATACTATACATAGGTGCCAAAACCATATACATAGGTGGCGAAATCTCCGTTATTTTCAAAGAAAAATTTATACCAGAAAGTTTTTATAAATATTTTTTGTTTATTCAATTTTATTTATTTATCTAAAATGTATGTGAAAGAGTTCTTTTTAAAAATACTGGCGTTCAAATCTGATTTTAAAAATTAGTAATATCGGCAGCAAAGCATATGATTAAAGGAAAGTGAAAAAGAGGAAGAAAAGGAGGAAAATGTAGTATTTGTATAATGTAAAAAAAAAAAAAAAAAAAAAAAAAAGATAATAATAATAATAATAATAATAAACTAGTATGTTGCGGCCACCACAAAACTTTCTTCTATATTCTCCTATACAAATTCACTCAGTAACAATATTTAAAAAAAAAAAAAAAAAAAAAAAAAAAAAAAAAAAATCGATAATTTTGTTTTAAATTATCACAGATTTAAAGTTCAACAATTCGTTTTAAAGGTATTGACGAGACCTTTCGAAAGATACCCATCTTGAAAATTTATGTACATTTGTAAGAAATTTTGTCCTATACTGCCATGTGAAAAATTTAGAAAAATGCGATCACATCGCCACCTGTTGAGCGATTTATCTTCAAATGTAATCAGCACCAGTTTATGTCAGGGTGCAACTAAATACCAAGTTTGGTTAAATTTCATTCATTAGTTCGGGAGATAAAGCGTCCACAAAAAACGTTATACACACAGACACACAGGCAGACAGACATTTTCTAAAAACTAGCAATTCGTTTTCAGGACATCCCAAAACGTGTAAATCCATCAAAAAATGGAGGTCGAAAATTTTCGCGAATCTAGTACTTTCTCTGTTTTACATATAGAAGAAAGTAATAATAATAATAATAATAAAAAGGATTCTTGAATTTTGAAGACTATTTAATGTATTTACATAAAGATGATAAATTTTATGTTTTTGATTTTTTGGCCGGAACTTTAAACTAGAAAACTGAACCATGCATAACTTGGCACAAACTGGAATTCAAAATGAAATCTTGAAGCGACAGAGCTCCAGCTATTTTTAACTGAATTCATGAACTGGCTAGAAATTTAAAACTTGATTTTGATTAACCGGTTCGCTACTTGCTTAATTACTCAGAACAAGTAATTTGTATATATATATATATATTAAAAAATGAAATCATCCACGTGCTAAAATTTTTTCGCACGCTTTAATCTGATAAATTTTATTTATTTTTGAAGTAATGAATCATGCAAACATTATTCTAGACATTCAATAAATATTTGTTTTGAATTTTATTTCTGAAAGTACGAACAGCTCACTGAACTTTTTTGTGTATCTTTAATCACTATATAGTGATATAGTAACTTTTCCCGTAATTAATCGTGGTAAATTATTCCACAGAAAATTACAAAAGGAATATGTTTGTGGAAGAGTCACAGAAAAAATATGGAGAGGACACTCTAAAATACTCCAGTAAATTGTGTACTCAAAACGTACAGCATTTAAGTCAAAAAGTCGTTACAAAATTTTAAAATTGATAAAAACCGGAAAACTGGTCGAAATAAAAAATGATTTGCAGGGTTAGCATCGTTAGGTAATGTTTTTTTTTTTTTTTTAAAGGCAGAAAAATAAGTATTTCGAAAAGCAGCCGATAGGTGGCGACTTTTGTGAAAATATGCAAATGAGACCGGTATAAGAGCAAATAAAGATAATTTTGACTGAAAATTCACTTTCTTTAACTGGATTCTTACTGTTTGGACAAAATTTCTCTTTTACAAATATATATATGTGGTTTATTATTTTTTTTCTCTTTCACAAGTTTAATGGTCCTTTTTTATTATCCTTCAGGTCGGCGTAAGTATTTTAAGTTAATATGGTAACTCATTGGTTCCTTATCTATATCGCAACTTTTTGTGTCATTCTTTCCTCTATGTTAAATTCAGTTTTATATTTTAGTGTGCTGTTATTGTTTTAGTTCTATTAATTGCTAAATTTTAAGATTAAATTTTATTACGTTATCTATTATTTATATATATATATATATATATATATATTAACTGGTGCTCTTACTAAATAAATAAATAAATTCCTTTAAATAAATTCCTCTTTCATAAAGGATGTCCAGGTGCTTATGTTTGAGACATTTCTTTTCTCAATACTTATATATATATATATATATATACAGTATGTTGTAACTGTTGAGATACCACTCTACTAAAAAATGATGAAAGTGTCAGATGCTGTGAGCATGTGCTACCATCTATTGTTTCTTCTAATGAAGTTTGGCAGAATCCACTAATGTATTAAAAGCATTATTATAAAACACGTTACATTCGCAAAAACCGAGCGTGAGAATGGCACTGATTTGCCAACACTAATTTCATTCAGAAATATATGTGGTATTTACATGGAAATATGTCGTGATTAAATATGATTGAGTACGTTAATGATTGTGCACGTTAATGATTGAGAATATTGTATACAAACAGTTGTAGAATAAAGACGAAAATTTTTCATTCATGAGAGTGTTCCGGAAAATGCACGGTGAGTACTATCCCTGTTACATTAATTTTATGGTGTGTAAAGGAGTTTTAAGTTTAAATAAGATTAGTTAATGTAATTGATACGAATGCTTTTTAAATTATGTTATACATATCAGTATTGAATTTTTCAACTCTGTCGTTCAATCTTGAACACACACATTTATTTTTCTCTTTCAAACTGTGACATATTTAACATTTGGTAATTAGTTGAAGTAATACACACCGTTTCAGAAGCATTTGCTGAAAGAAGACTTACTTTTTTTCCCCACCAGTGAGTAAGCACAATGTTGTGGCTGAAAAACTCTTTCTTTGTTTCAAAATACAAACCTATTTTTACGCTACCACTATTCTTGCAGACATTTATCGTCAATCAAAGAGTCGAAGTGTCGTAAATTAAACCGTCGTTAATCAAACTTCTTCTAAATAAAGAGTCGGTTTGTGCGTACTTTTTTATTTATTTATTTTTTTTTTTTTTTAATTTTTCATGCAACATTTATTGGGATTGTGAACTATTTCTATAATGCATCGAAATAAATTTCTTATAGGGAAAAATCTGGAGCGACTTCACTCGACTTTCCAAAAAGTGGTTGTTTACATAAATAATGTAAGAGAAGTCGTTAAATCAACAAAAGAGATTATTATAAAAAAAGTGTTTGAGTATTTTCCACCTTAAAGTATGTTGTTTAATTTAACGCTATATCACTTAAATGATTTAAGCCCATAGGTCATAATGATAATTTTAATTAATGATAAGAATTTTTAGTTGTGTTCCTGTAAAAAATCTATCAATGCTAGATTCACCAAAAGCTGTTCGTGCGACGGCAACCTATAACAAATATGTAAATTTTCAGCTTAATCGAAATGTTTAAACGCTATCGCACTTTAAAGAATTTAAACCCATAGCTCATAATGAGAAAGAATTTTTCGTTGTTTTCCTGTAAAAATACTGTGCGTGCTAGATTCACGAAAATCGATGCAGTTCGTACAAAGGTGAAATATAACCTGTGCATAAAGTTTAAGCTGAATTGAATGAGTCGTTTAGACACTACCGTACTTTAAAGAATTTGAGCCCAGGCCATAATGATAAAGAATTTTTCTTTGTGTCCCTCTAAAAAAAAAAAAACTGAAAGTGCTAGATTCATCAATATCAATAGGATCCGTGCTAGGGTGACCTATAATATATGTGTCAACTTTCAGCTTATTGAAGCAAAGTATTTAAAAGCTATCGTGTTCACTCACAGAGACAAATATATACATCATCGCAATTATACCAAAAATGAACTCAGGGGACCATAAAACGTATAGAAACATCAAAATCTCAAAGTTAGATTTTTGACATGACTTTTATATAACAAAAGTGTCCGAACACTAGCAGAAATTCCTATGCAAAAAAAGTACACTTTATACGGTTTTGTTAAATAAATCCTTGTCGAATCCTGTTCTTAGTCAGTATAAGAACATGATTCGACAAGGATTTATTGAACAAAACAGTATTAACTCTACTTTTTTTACATAGGAATTTTTGCTAGTGTTCGGACACTTTTGTTACCGACTGTACTGTGTTCGAAAAGTAAAAACACTGGAAAAGCGAGGGTAATGTTGAGGTAGGTGAAAATATTATGCACTTTGAGCAATAAGTGAAGCAAAAGAAGGATCCTTTAGAATAGATTAAAAAATGGCAAATAAATAAATAAATAAATAAAGATATGTTAAAATTACAGTTAAGCACATTAAGTAGTCCATTAAATTTATGTATAATTTTGAAGAAAAATAGCCAAAAAGAAATATAAAATGTATGGTAACAGAAAAGAAAATAATAATAATAATGAAAACTAGTTGAAAGGTTGGTTAGAAGAATTTTTAATTAGTTTTAATTACTAATTAATGATTTTGTAACAATGCATGAACACAGAGAGATAGTTTTTTAAACACAATCTGCATGATATTTTTATTTCTAACTAGCAGGCTTTGCCCGCTTCGCTGGTCATTATATTGAAATGAATCCCCAAAACAGCATATCATTAATAATAACAAAATATCTAAAAAAAAAAAAAAAAATCATTGAAATCCGTCAAAATCAAATTTTAAGTTGCCCAATGCCTTCGGCAGTCCCTTACCTGCTTTTTACTCCCCCTCCCTCGCGGTTACAGTTGAAAGTTTTACAAAATCTCATCAAAGTGCATATTTCGCACACTTAATTAACACACACACACCAAAATTCGCAATTCTTAGGTAATTTGGACGGATTTAAGCTTCAAAATGTGGTTTTTGCCCCGCCCGTCCCAAGAGAAAGGGGGGGGGGGTAAATTTCCAAAATTACTTTATATTGCATGTTGCATACACATACCTAACCGACATATGAAAAAATTGAGATCATGATATTATTGAAAGCTGAGCTATGCTTTAAAACTTTTTTTTTTTTTAATCTCTCCCCCCGTTCTTAAAGGAGGGAAGGAGGAGGGAATTTCGCAAAATCTCTTCATACTATGAGTTAGATACATATAATCGTCCCTTACATAAAAAATGTCCAACCTTAGATAATTTAGTGCAGCGTTACGCATGAATACATGTTTTTGCCCCCCCATTCTCCAAAGGGCGCTAGGGTGGAATTTCATAAAATCCCTTTGTAGTGTGTAGTATGTGAGTACCCTTCTTCCAAAACATTTTCCCTTCCCTCCCCCCCTTAAAAATCCAAAATTCCGAAATCGCAGAAAATAATTTTTTTGTACTCAAGTCTGGTTTTTCCATCTGCAATTTCTTCACCGTTAAGTAATTTGGAGCCGAGTTAAGCCTTCTGCCCCCCAAGGGAGACAGGGGGGGGGTGTATTTTGCAAAATTCCGTCTTAGTTGGGGGTCAGGCTCCGAAAACCAACCTGGTCACTAAAATTTGTGACCCTCTTTCCCACAGAATCGTCATGGCAGTGTTGAGTCAGTGAATCATTGAGTTTACTCTTATATGTACAGATTTGTTTATATTTTTTATGGACTACTTGGCTTAAGGTTGCTGTCACAAAAATAGAGTCCTTGGCGAAAAATGTCCTATCTACTTCAGTATTAAAATTAAAAATATACCCAGGATTATCAACTAATAAAGCTCTTTAATACAGATCTGAATTAGCTTTCATTTTCTTATTATTTAATTTTGATAATGACGTTATGTTGTCATGTGCCTAAGCAAATTTAATATTTATTATTATTTTTATTATTATTCGCGTGAAATATTCTTCGGCAACAATTAAAAATTAAAATAAATTATTTTAAAGTTTTATTATAGAAGAAATATTTATATTATATAGAAGATTAATTAAAATTTTACATTTTTTCCGGTATAAATAGTAGCCTATGTCTTATTCCAGACTATTATCCACCTCTGTACAAAATTTCATCCAGATCCGTTTAGCCGTTGTGGCGTGATTGAGTAACAAACATCCATCCAAACTTTCGCATTTATAATATTAGTATAGATTAGTTATCATGTGCATGTGTTAGATTGAGTTATTTTGCTGTCAAATTGACAAAATTTTAATTTTAAATTTCAAAACTCTGTCGTATTTGGCGCTTATTGTATTTGGTGATCAAAAACGTAATACGAAAATATGCATGCCAGATGTATATTTTCGTAATATGCATTGTACGAAATATTGTTTCATATTATTCATTACTCTCTTAATATAAGTTGTTAAAATAACCATGATTTTTGAAAGGATTTAATTATGTTCGCCAAATAATTTGTCGATATTTTTTTTCTGCTAAGGATGACCAATATCAAATCTATTCCGCTGCAACATATTAGTATTTTATATCAGATACTTTATTTAGACATTTGAAAACAAATTTGACTTCAAATTATGATAGAATATTTATCATTTTCCTTTTAATAAGTATATTAGTTGGATATTTATTGTGTAAATATCATCTTTTGAAATGAAATGTTTGTGTTTTCAATCGAATATGGAAATTTTCCATTTTTTTTTTCCCTAGAGTTTTGAAATTAAAAATTCAAATTTTGTCAATTTTACAACAAAAATAACTTAATCTAACACATGGACATGATAATTAATACATACCTATACCTAAATATGGGGATTAAAATCGGGAAATAATTTTCCTCGATTTTTAATATTTTTTTACAAAAAATCCAATGGACGTTTAACATAGGAAATATTTTTCTTGCATAAACGAACGGCCAGTGATGTCATCACTTCCCTTGCGTATTAGCACTTTATCAATGTGTAAAAGAAATTTTTAATTAAAAATGACGTCAATTTTTGTGAGATGCATAATTTTTTTTTATAATTTTTTATCGTTCACGTTTAGATAAATGTATTTATTTTCCTATTGAAAAAAATAAATAAATTCGTTTTTTTTTTTGGCAACAATTAAATTATGGATAAATTTAAATGGCTAATTTTTTGCTATTATTAGCTTACAAAATTGCTATTTTATGCATAAAAATCGCAAAAACAAATTTTTTTTTCGGAATAAAAGGTCGCCAACTTTTTAAGTTAGGGTATAAGCTATCTCCATAACAAATTTTATCGAAATCCATCGAGCAGTTTTAGCGTGAAACTGACTCAAATAGACGGACATTCACATTTATAATATATATAAGATTACGGATTTATTTCTTGCATCTAATTAAAATGCAAGTAATTTTGAAAATGAAATTACTCCCATAAAAAAATGGTTTGTGAATTGCAAGGTTTGTACAGTGTTTATTTTTCGGTAACAGTGAAATTTTACGGCAATTTTTGTCGTGAAATAAGCTTATAATTTTAAATAACTAAAATAAAAAAAGATAATCTCATCAGACAAATGTCGTCATTTTTTTCTTATTAGGTCATTGAGCTGAGAGCGCGTGCTTAAATATTGCCCATTTATAAATATTATTTTTTCCTTTGCGTATTCTATTAATAGATCATTATCGTACCGTTTCAACAAAATATAATCGTAACGGGACCACGTTACAGAAATATTATATAGATTACCAACTCAAACTTAATTATCTTGTTTTATTTTTTATTTCATTTTGCACGCGCGCTTTTTGTTTTCTAATTCAAAATTATTTTTAAAAAACTTTTTCGATAATGTCCATATCGAAACTGATTATTATTAATTTTCCTTCTTTTTCTTTTTCTTAAAAAAAAAAAAAAAAAAAAAAAAAAAATGAAATTTTTGCAAAAGCAGAATTTAGTTTAGTACAGAGGACAGAGGACTATTAGTTTTTTATTTTTCAAATTATAACATCGCTTTCAAATTATTCAGTTATATTTTCGATAAATTTTAGATTTCGATAAATACCCAACTATCGTAAATCTGGTATCGTAAAAATTCGTAGATTGCGACTAATAGTCCTCAGTCCTAATAAAATTTTATTTTACAAAAAATGTCGTGGAAGGGTCCTTACAAAAAGGCGGGTTCATACGAACACTGTAACAAATTTAAACTATAGTTCATTCCAAATATAATAATCTTAACGTCAATAACTAAACGTTCATTGTCATCATTATACAGTGTAAATCAAAATGAATATAACGATTGCAAACGGCTATAACTATTTAATGGAAAAGAATTTGTCGATAAGATTAACACAGAATGTAGACGGAACTCCAAAATTTTGTATACATACGTCATAGATGTTCTTTGTGACTTCCCTTGGATACACGGACATCTAGACGGTTGTCCATTTCACGCCATACATTCTGAAGCATGTCTGCAGTCACCGACGCAAGCGCATTACAAATGCGTACTTTGAGACCCTGCGATTTTTATCTATGGGTTTATGTGAAAGACAGGGTGTATGTGCTTCCCATGCCCAAAACAACTGAAGAACTCAAAGTACGCATTTGTAATGTGCTTGCGTCGGTGGCTGAACAAATGCTTCAGAATGTATGGCGTGAAATGGACTACCACCTAGATGTTGTCCGTGTGACCAAGGGAAGTCCCATAGAACATCTATGACGTATGTATACAAGATTTTGAAGTTCCGTCTACATTCTGTGTTAATGTTATCGGTAAATTCTTTTTCATTAAATAGTTATAGCCGTTTGTAATCGCTATATTCATTTTGACTTACCTTGTATATTTCTTCTTCTCTGTTTCTGTTTTTTTCCTCTTTCTTTTCTTTTCTTTTTCTTTCTTTTTTTCTTTTTTCTTTTCTTTTCTGTTTCTTTTTCTTTCTTTTTTTTTTTTTTGGTTATTGTTCTTTTTGTTTTCAGTTAACCCTTAAGTAAACTATTTGCTTAGTTGGAACCTCTAATATCATGGAATTACTATTCCAATATCGTTTTTAATTTCCTTTAAATGTATTTTTTAAAATAAGTTTATTACTTTTGCTAAAATTCAATTATTTGCGTAAATGTCATTTCCAAAGTTAATCAAAAAATCGTAAACATACTGGTTAACACATACTTCATTACGATTTCGGTCAATCAATTTCATTAACATTCTTAGTTTGTGTGTGATCCCTTGTCGAGGTCGACCTCTAAAATCGGACTCTCTTCCGCCAACATGCCTTCGAGTCTGGCGCCGAGAGAAAACTGCCAAGGACCTACGAAGATCTAAGACATCTTTCGAACAGGTGCCTGAGAAAAAGATACAATTTGTTACCGAATGACAGCTCCGACATTGACAGTCTCGCATAGCCGTCTCTCCGACTGCACAAAGACGTAACACACATTTTAAACTTTTTATGTCGCTCTGATTTTATTTAGAGAATTTTCACCTCTTTTCTGTGTAATCACTAATTCTTGGTGTCACTGCACTTTTAAAATGATTTGTCTATGAAATATGTCTTACTTAATATACTTATATATAGTGATGTGGGGTGGAAAATTTTCCGCGGAAAATTTTCTTTTTTGGAAAATTTTCCAGAAAATTTTCTGCTATGTTTTTCCGGAAAATTTTCCAAGCAAAAAAACAATTTTTTTAGTAAATCTTTTGCATGATATATTTAAATTTTCTTTTATTAGTCATAGTAATGCTATATACAGTGTGAAAAACAAAAGTTTCTGATTAAAGTCATCATTTAGAAAGTTACTAGATATATGTTTTGAGCAACTTGCTCGAGAAAGAGGTTATTTATTTTAATACAAGTGATATATGGTTGCTAATCAGAATTTTAAATGTTCATTCAATAAGTTTGTAAGAACATAATTATAAAGCATTTGGCAACATAACAAAAAAATTATATATATTGACTACTATACTGCTGAGCATGTGTATCTATTTTTCAAAATATTCATTTGATAAATGATGATACGCCGATGTTTTTCAAACTCAGGCAGCAATTCTGACTTAGGTCACCTTATGGTCTCTAGTTCTGAGAGTGACTCAAAAAGTTAGGACATTGTCATAATCTTCGTTAGATATATATATATATATATAAACAGAGCAAAACTTTAAAAAAAAAAAAAAATGCTTTAATTACAAAATTGACATTGTTGAAAATTTTAGAGAAAAATCTTAAAAAAACATAATTATATTTTTTTAAATCACTTTTTAAAATTAATTTCTAATGTGGAAAAAAAAGGTTTTTTTTTTTTTTTTTTTTTTTTTTTTTATGCAAGCAACAGGCAGTACAATTAATTGCCTAAATAAATAAACAGCAATATTTTTATTAAAATTTAAGGAAATCAAATAGATAAAAATGAATCACATCATATCTTGTTAACTGGAGATTTAATTGAAGGAACTCAATATTTCTTTATTTGCTTAAAATATCCGAAATTGAATTGCACTTGAAAAATTTCATGAAGGTGTTACATTTAAAGTTAAATAATAACGATAATAATAAAAAAAAACTCAAACTTCCAGATTAATTTTTTTGATTAGAGGATTACTTCCATTATCCAATATCACTAACTATAAAAATATATGATTTTCTGTTTGCAAACTATGTTTAAAAATAGAACAAATCGAAAAAAGTAAAAATCAAAAGAATTTTGATGAAATGAACCCTTGCATGGTCTGAGCCATACCTTACTAATTACCTTGTACAGTCGGCAGCAAAATTATTGATGCACTAGCAATAATTTCTAGTTAAGTAAATATTTATAGAGTCATGATCTTAGTCTTATACTGTTTATAAAAAAGTAAGTTCATGTTAAAACTTAGCAATCAAACTATAGAAAAAAAAAAAAAAAAAAAAAGAAAGAAAATGAAAAATATGGATGTATACTTCAATAATTTTGCTGCCTCTAGCAGCCAAACCCTATATTATTCTAAACAGAAATTCGTTATGATAATTACCTCTGTTTATTATTATTCTGTTTACTTTCAGAAAATTCACAATTGTTAAATTTGTTCTTGTTTTTCAAAAACAGTTTTTTTTTTTTTTTTTTTTTTTTTTTTTTACGTTATAAAGTGCAAAAAAAAAAAAAAAACTTTGATAATTTTTTTCCACTTTGTAACTTCAGTATGAAGTATTAAAAATTAAATAAATAAATTTTGGGGAAAACAAAGGCAAATTTAATTTTTCTAGATTTTTTTTTTTTTTAATAATAAAAACAGAATTAAAAAAAAAAAAAAAAATCATTAACTCTCATAAAATAATATAATAAAATGGGGTTCAGCTATTGGCAGCGATATGTGAGGGTCGCTAACAGCTACAGAACATTCACAGACACTTTTTTTTATATAGATTATTCAACATGCAAAACAGTCATTAAAAATTATAACTTTTAGCTTTATACATGTTTAATAAACCATTAAATCATAATTTCTGTGTTTTGTTTATTAATTTCTTTTTGAATTGAATAATTATTCACACTTTTCTTCCAATAGTTTTGTTTACTTGTAGCGTTTAATGTATTTAGTTTTATTTTACAAAACCTTCGTAATTTAAAGATTGAAAATTTTCGGTAAATTTTCCAGAAAATTTTCCGTTTCAAAATTTTCCGGAAAACCCACATCCCTACTTATATATACTTAATACATACTAAAAAACTTACTTAATATACTTATGTCTTAGACTCATGTGCTAGATTCGACTCCAGGTCTTTCGCGTCGAGATAGTCGTACGGAGTTTTCCGTGTTTTTTTTCGAAACTTATGTAATTATGGGCTAGGATCCCTTAAAAATATTCCCTCTGAGGGGGCAACCCCCCCCCCCCTCAGGCTTAGGACCCTATCGTTGTAAATTGGCTTTAACCCTAATTCTACCAACGCCACACCTTCATGTATTTCATTTAATCCTATTATTATCATACTACTTAATTTAACTTGAAAAATTGAAAGTGTTGATGTATACAAACACAAGTTAACACACCTGCCAACATTTTATTTAACCCTTTGTCGTTCCTAACGTTCTAAAGCGATCTAAATAATGTTGCGAAATTTAGGGATTCTTAAACTAGCACCAATAATTTTGAGAAATATTTAATATATAAAATAGACGAATAAAAATTAAATTGGACCGACAAAAATTTAATATTTCATAGTATTGTTGGTACTGCCTATTGTTCCACACCACTTTAACTTTAGAGTAACTCTCTTCAAATTAATAAGAAGAATTAATTAGATTAAAATAAAGAGAATTAATTAGAGAATAAATAAAAGAAATTAATTAGATTAAATAAGAAGAAAAATACTAAAAAAAAAAAAGACGTGTGAAAAAAAAAATAAAAAAAATAAAAAAAAATAAAGGCAGAACTAAAAGTTCTGTGGAATATTAATTAGAATATTGGCAGGTATGGGTTAATATTCTTCTAAAACTGTACATCCATCAGATTCACCCTTTCTTTTTTCGCATGTAATTCTATGAAAATTTGGTTACTTGGTATTTATTATAAGGATAGCTTAATCACAAATATGTCAAATTCTATTTTTTTATTCCATTATTTGAATATCTAACGTTTAATTTTAGTAAGATATTAAATAGTAATAATAATAATAATAATTTTCTGAACATGAAAAGTTATGAAAAGGTAATAAAAAGGTAATGTGAATTACTCTCTGATGCTTTTTCATTTACACCTATTATTAGGCTAAATTAAAGGTTTTAAAAGAAATGACATCAAAACTCCATTGACGACTTTACTGATATTACTTTAAAAGATATGTTTGTAAATTTCATCAAAATTACATTTTGTTTTCCTAATAAAGTATATTTACACACTGAAATAATACTTTTTATTTTAATATACACTCTCTATATCACACTTTCACTGAGCTTATAATGTGTATCTAAATTTATTTTTTTCTCACACTAAATTTATTTATTTATTCACACTTCCAAAACTACAAATAAATTTGCTTAAACGTTTTCTTTACATCACACTATATATTTGCATGCATTTTCACATAGTTTGTATACTGTGACACAATGTGAACATTTACACAAAGTTTACTTGCAGTTTTGTCTAGCGTGACGTAAAAAATAAATCAATTTCTTGAAATAAATACACTCGTATGCAAAATATCAGTGAAAATGTGATATAATTGACAGTGTAATTCAAACTTAAAAGCATTATTTCAATGTATAAATACATTTTGTTACACAAATCCGAAGAATTTTACTTGAATTTAAAAGCAAATCCTTTAAAGTAACATCAAAGCCTCACTGGAATTTCGATATCATTTCTTGTAAAATCACATATTTTGAATGTGAAAAAAGCATCAGTGGGTAAATTCATATATCTTTTCATAAAAAAAAAAAAAAAAAAAAAAGTTTATACTTTGAATTTAAACAAAACAAAAAATAAAATGATGAAATAAAATTATCTATACATCTTTTAATTAAAAGCACAGCATCACTCAAAATTTGATATCATTTATTTTTAAGAACTATGTTTTAAATTCATATAAAGTACTGCGTCACAAACTTTTAAATCGTTAACGGTTTTTGTATTAATATTATATATTATTAACCTCTTAGTGGTTAATTATCAAAATAATAGAATTAAAAGATCACCGCAAGTTCACAGTTCTCTATAAAATGTGTACTTTCATGCGTCAGATTGGATTAAATTTTACTTCGAACAAAATTTACTTCGAAAAAGTTTTAGGAAAAGTGATAAAAGGGAGAACTTTTAAAAAAGACTAATTTTTAACCCATTTTATCCCATTGTCCTATTTAAAGGATAGCTGAAAGAATAGCATATATAAATCAGAATTTGCTTGGTGCGAATATTTTGTCAGCTGGAATATATAATGGTATATATAAGCTTCTGCTAGCGTGTTATGTGTCTCACCTCCTCCTCCTCCATCCGGAATCTTTGTTTAATCATTACATTAGGGGGTGTGGTGCTCTTCGCGGTTGAAAATTCTTTCTGGAGAACTATCATGTAAATAAGAAAGTATTATATACAGATAAAGCAAAACTTTATACTCGGAAAGCACTTTTCACTATTGAAGAGAACACTAAAACATATAAGTGCAAACTTCATCCTCTTTATTTCAGTGTCCTGCGTACAAGGTGGATAAGATTTCTTTTACAGAATGTATATATCTTTTTTTCAAATTTTGTTGTATTTATTTTATTTAGGCTTAATCAACCTTAAAAAATATAATTTTTCTCAAATTTGAGCTAAGTAAATAAATTGGGATAAAATGGGTTAAGGAATAGAAACTCACAATCATAGAATATCCTAATAGCGTGCATTTTTAAAAGGACAAACATTTTTAGCATTAAAAAAAAAAAAAAAAAAAAAAAAATGTTAAAGATATTTTTCTTAATCAGTTAACAATTTCTGAAATACGTAAACGATTGCTCATACAATAAAAAATAAATACATTAAAAAAAAAAAATCCATGTGCGAAAGTTTTTTGTAATAAAGTATTATCAGTGAGTTTCTAAACAGTTTCGTCCCCCACATAGCCTTTCAGTTAGATAGGCAAATTTAAACACAAATTTTGAAATGGTGAAAAAAAAACTATTAAAATTTACCAAAAATTACCAAAATATTGAAATTTGGTTAGTTAAAAATTAGAAATGCATAAAATAAAATTTTATGAGGATCTAACCGCAAATTTTCAGAAGGCACTATGAGGTGCACTTCAAAGGGTGCAACTTCTATCATGCCAATATGTCCGAATTTAAAATTTTGAAAAATTCTGATTGTAACTATGCAAGATTCGACAGGGCAGGGTCTAACTATCCAAGATTAAAGTCGGGAAAGACTCTCTCCTTTCAAACAATTAGTCTTCATTTTCTAAACATGTAAACCAAACCAAATCCAAATTTAGAATTCAGCCCATCCCTGAATGAAGAAATGAGTATGGAACTTCTATATCGTGCTGTTAACTTCTAAATAAAAATTATATGTATGCTCATATATTCAAAATTATTTTTTGAAGTATGACTTAAGGATGTAAAGGACACCAAATTTTTGTTTCTATTGTTTATTGATGAATTGCTGTAATTATTTTTTCAGAAATTGAAGATTTTTTGACGATGATGTTGAGCAAGAAAGAATCTTAAAAAAAAAATTAAATTAAATTTTAAAAATTTAAACAAAATTTAAAAATTTAAATTTTAAAATTTTTGATAAATTTACAATTTGTTATATCTCATGAACTAATGGTACAATTTACAAACTTTTTTCACCTTTATATACAGAAAGAATTTATCTTCAATTTGTCTTCAGGATTTCTGATTATAATAATAAATTTTTTAAATAGTAATTTTAATTTGAAAATAGTAGTTATTTCATGCATAACTTTTGGATTACTGAAAAAGTTTTGCTCCTAATTAAAAATCCCGAAGACAAATTGAAGATAAATCTTTTCTGTATATAAGAGTGAAAAAAGTTTGTAAATTGAACCATTAGTTCATTAAATATAATAAATTTTTAAAATTTTATTAAAATTTTTAAAATTTTATTTAACAAAAAAATAAGATTCTTTCTTGCTCAACTTCATCGTCAAAAAGGCTCCAATTTCAGAAAAGATAATTACAGCAATTTATCAATAAATAATAAAAACAAAAATTTGGTGTCCCAGACCCCCTTAAATATTTTTAAAATATGGAGTGAGAAATTATTGCGCATGATTAGTACTAATATACGAAGTGTATTGATTAGTAAACAAAGATTAATTTTAGGCCTATATTGAATCCCGGTCGTGCTCATCGGTAGGGCCATTCGGAGTTTTCCATAGTTTTCTACGAAATTCGTGAAAGTATGGCAAGGACACCTTAGAAAGACACACGTACAAGGCACTCCACCCATGTCTTTGACCCTCCGGCAACCAATCGGCCGTAATATCTACACCACCACTACCAGGGATAATTCGGAGGTAAATTACGCCATGTCACGGAAAGGAAATTTTTCAGCAGAGTAACTTTTTTTATTTTTTCAACTTTAATTGTATGTTTAAATGCACTTCTTGCATCTAGAATAATTTCTATATGATATTTTAACATATTACTAATGAGATAATGTACTAATGTAATACTAAAGCAAAAAAAATTTACACCAAGAACATGATGCTAACTCTTTTCACAAAAAAAAAAAAAAAATAGACATGGTGTCCTTTTACTCCGGGGTATAGAATTAAAACCGTAACTTTACTTAAAACTCGAAAAAAAAAAAAAAATCTTTTCGTTTTGTTTACAAATAAATTCAGCTATTTTATTTGTTACTATTCTATTTTCATTCTATTTATTCTTGGATTAAAAGTTCCAGATAGGAAACGTTCCCTCTAACCTTACAAACAACTCAAAATAACAATGCTACACTCATCAATAATAATTTAAATGAACAAGGTGGAAGACGACAACAATTATATCATTAATGTATCACTGAATACTTTCGTTCACAATGGTATAATCTTCATTACTAAGCTACCAATAATTTTATCACAGCATCTGTTTTCTTACTGACTTTGACATTCCACCAAGTCGAATGCCACCACAGAATCCAATGTCAGTGAGTCCATTTTACCAGAGTTTTCTTTAACAGCAGTGCCAGAAATAACTAGCTGAGTCACCGAGAAGTTTTTTTCAGCATTTACTGTTACTATATCTTTCAAAGATCTGATAACGTTTGGCATACCTCAGGTAGGTCCCGGACTGTCGCCTGAGTAAAAAAAAAAGTTTGATATTTCAGTTTAAAGTATATTTAAATGACAAAAAAAAAAAAAAAAAAAAAAAACATCAGGCTTAAATGACGGAAACTGATATAGTTACTTGTTAAATAAATTGGCAGTAAAGTTGTTCTTGGCAAATTTTGTTTTATTTATTAGAAAAAAATTAATACAGTGAAACTTGAATAATTCGAACTTTTTTAATTCGAAATTCTGAATAATTCGAATTTTTTACTCGGTCCCTTGAATTTTGTATTAAAATAATGTTAAAAAATCATGGATAATTCGAATTCTATTTTGGATAATTCGAATTTTTCATACGATTACCTTTAAAATATTGCAGTAAAATTTGTTCCGGAGATTTTTTTTCGGCTAAAGTGCATTATTTTTTTAAGCAGTTTTTCAAAAGAAGGATAAGGAAATACAAGAGTATTTCCTACCTAGTACATCAGAAGAAGATATGGTCCATATACATCAACTTCGAGGTTTATTTAATTGAAAGTCATGTCTAATGTAGATGATTCTGTTTTTGTATCAGTTGACAGGTGGAAGTCATATGCTATGACACAAAGATTGTACTTAATTAAGCAATCAAAATTATCTATTTCTTAAAAAGTATTGAATAACTATCCTCGTAAAAAAATATTGATGTAATTGGGGGGGGGGATGTAGCAGTATTCTTAGATATAAAGTTTATGTGTTAAATCTTTTATCGTAGAGTTTTATTTTTCAATTTATCTCTTTTTTTTTTTTTTTTTTTTTTTTTTTTTGACAAAATAGTATATGTAATTCGAATTTTTGGATATTTCGAATTTTTCTCTGGTCCCTTCAACTTCGAACTGCCCAAGTTCTACTGTAATTATAAATAAAAATCTGGTAACTTTCATCAGTTGGTATTAAATAGAGTAACTTCTGTTTCATCCCACGAAGTTTTATCTCATATTTAAGTATTTCGCTGTTTTGACACTTCCTGATAAAGTTGAAAAGTGTTTGACTTTAGCTTGTCCGTCTATATGTCAGTGCTCTAACTCGCGTAAATAATAATGGAATTCCTTGAAAGAGATATATTTTACTAAAGCTCACTATGGGATCTTCCCTATTGAAAATGGAGTAAATACACCACCACTGTTCTGCATACAGGAACACGAGAAACAATTCCAAAGCATTTCCTTCTATGAAAGAAATTTCTATAAATCATATTTTAACACCTTTATTTTGCACAAACTGTGATGATATTTGCATTTATTATTCATGGACATAAATGAATAAATAAATAAATAATTATAAGATAAAAAACTTTTTTATAAACCATGTTTGAATCATAGCTATAGAACTAACTACATTAGCACTTTATCATTGCGTATTGTTACGAAATTGTAAATAATTGTATTTATTTTTGTATAAATTCTTTCAAAGAGGCTTAGTAAGTTGATAAAATGTCAATTTTCTGCATTTCCAACTTTTTTTTCGCGTTAAAATAGCTAAGCTCCAATAGGCAGGTAATGGATTTGGCGACATTTTGCCTTATTGAGATACATTAAGGGCTGATGTGGAAATCGCTGCAATTGCATTTTCGTTTTTGTTGAGAATTTTTAATACTCTCTAACAAAGTTTGATTGTGATTATGATTTATATTACTCTACCTCTGTCTTTCTGTCCGTCAACTTGTTTGTTCATCTTGCGGCTTCTAGCGCTCGTAAATTATTTCCGATTTTCATCAAAATTTTATATATTAGTCAGGTTAATTATGGCATGTTTCTTATTTAAAATGGTATAAATAACATAATTGGTTTGTGTACAGGGACACCGAAAATGCCAATGTATTGCATTTTATGAGACGTATTTTTATAAGCTATATATAAATAACTTTGTTCTTCAAAAATCAATAAATCAGCATCTATTATTCATAGTCTAAAAAATTCCTTTTTATAGAATAGGATGTGTTTAGCGTTAAGATTTCAGGGCTACACTAAATTATTCAGATAGATTAAGGATTATAATTAGAAACTGTGAAATTGAATTTCCGCTTGTGTTAAATGTTTTTAACACTTTTCAGTAAATTTCGGAGAGATTATAATTTATGTTAGTCTATTTGTCTGACTTTCTATCACCCTATCTGTCAGTTATGTGATCATGAAAGCAAACTATATTGAATATTAAACAAACTAATGAGTAAATGCAGTTGGAATGCGTAAAATCTATGTCCTAGTAACATTATGTCCTAATGGAAAAAGGACATTACAAAACTAAAATATGTTCAATTTGACATACTATTGTCAATTTATCATGAATAGAGAGATTTTGTTCATTTAAAAATGGAAATATTTGTGCACCATAATACCATGTTTAAAAACCTAAACCTAAGTTTGGAATTAAACATTTTTTTTTCCTAAATAGCATAAATATTTACACAAAATTAACAAAAAAAAAAAAAAAAATTCACATGTTTTTTACAAAATAATTTTTAAAAGTATACATTAGAACTTGTATTTTTATATAAAATTAAAGCCAAATATTGTCTTTATTGTTTGCATCTCAAGTTTAAAATTTATATTTGAATATTTTTAAAAAATAAAATTTTATACAATTTTAAAAACATTAAATATGCATATCTATATATTTAATATTTTCATAGTCATCGTGCTGTAAAAAATGTACGTTATCCATATTACAAAAATGAGATTTCTGACATAGAAATCTATATAAACAACATAATATAAGTAAAATGTGATAACTCTCCATTCGTAACCTTAACTTAATTTTTTAAGGAAGTCCTTAAAAAAAAAAAAGTAGAGATAAATAAGTTTCAAGATTTATTTTCTAAAGTGTAGATTTAGGTTAGCTCTCTTTCAATTACTGTTTATTTTATTTATTTATTTATTTATTTATTTATTTATTTTCGTTATTTTTTTTTTTTGGGGGGGGGGATTAAGGCCGATTCGGGGAAAACCACGGAAAAATACGAAAGGCTAGGCCGACGAGCGCTATCTAGGAACAAGCCAGGCACTGCACGTCAACCAGCTTTGAGCGCAGAACCACTCTGCTATTGGTACGTTTCACTGTGAGTTATTAAGAATGTAATTTTTGCTTTATTATGATGCGGTTTATTTTATTAAATAATTGATTTATTTATTGTGTTCCTAACTTTCTAAATTATGTGTTAAAATTATTTTTGAAAAATTAATTTTTAAAAAGCCTTTTCACCCTTAAAATTTAATTTAAAATTAAACTTAAATTAAATTTTATAATTTTGAATTTTTTTATGTATGTCAATTACATTATGGATAGCAATCTCTTTGATTAATTTTGTTGATAACTAGCAGGCTATACCCGCTTCGCTGGTCACTAAATTTAAATGAATTTTCAAAAGAATTGAATCACTATTTGTTTTTTATATCACATTTTGGGCTTTGTAACATAGTTTACAAATTCCTTTTAAGGTCAAAATGTCAAAATAACATATTACAAATTAAATTAAACAAAATTTTTCTTCATTTTTGCTCTCGTTTTGTAACAATGCTCTATAGTTTTATATGAATGATTCTCAAGAATGGGTCAACAATTGTTTACAAATTTAATGGGTTATGTATGGGAAATCAGTACGTTGTAATTTAAAAATTGCAGCTCTTAGAACTTCAAAACTCATAATTTAAAAAAAAGTTATTCATAATTCTTTAATATTAGACTGTTTCTTGTTTAATATTAGACTCTTACTTTAAGATAAAAGCAATCGAATGGTATCGCGTTGCAAAACTTTGCAACGCAATATTTTTAAATCTAATCACTTGATGTATATAGTGTCTTCAAAAAAAAAAAAAAAAAAAAAAAAAAAAAGACAGTTTTTAGAACTTATTTAAAAAGTGTAACATCTATGTAGAATGCTTTAAAAAATTCATCAGGTTTTGCTAAAAAAAAAAAAAAAAAAAAAAAAAAGGCTGATTTTCATCACCAAAGTAGTTAAACCTAGACCAATCAAAAATAGGAGTTGTCCGTCCGTATGTGTTCCGTCGACAAACTCTTTGCTTTATTTATATAGAAAATACAAGAAATTTACGTAGCGTTTAAATTAAATTTGGAAATTAACATTTATGGGTTTAATAGACTATTTAAGCTTTAAAATGTAATTGACAAGTAATGTAATTAGTTAATGTAACTGATACATAACATAAGTTTAAATTAGCATCACAGTAATTGTATACTTTTTAAAAAGTAAGGTTACTGATGAAGGTGTTTATGATAATAGTTAAAATTATTGCGTTTAATCGAAATTGATTTTAATGCGTATATTTAATTAATATGAAAAGTTTTCTACACAATATTTTATATTTTTAAAATTTCTAAACTTGTAGCTAATCTCATTCTTAAACAAATACCAACTTCTCTAGCTTATAATCATACAAATACTATATTAATTAATTAAATATTTCATGGTTTTCTCGTAATTTTTTTAATTTTTCTTGACATTTTTCCCAGTAATTGTTATCTTTATTTTAACATCTTACTTTGTTACAGTATGGTCTTGCAGAAGTTTTGGCGAAAGTTGCTCGTTCGGTTTAAACCGCTTCATCCGTCTTCAGTAGAGATGACCTCTGCTCCTTCATCTTCTTTAAATTATTGCCATTATTTTTTATATTATTCTTTAATCATATTAATTATATATGATCTCCTCCGTCAATGTTTCAGAAACAATTTTTATTAACTTTTTAAATACATTTTGCCTTCTATAAGGCTTCATTTCCATATGTAGATTTTTGTTCATCAATTCCTATCTTCCTTCCTGGTGTTTGATTTGTAATGATGGTTCATTATTATTATTATTATTGTACACACATATATATATATGTATATATATATATATATATATATATATATATATATATATATATATATATATATTTGGTGATGATTTGTGGGTATGAATACTTTGTTTTCTAGGGGATATATTACATATATAATCAGTCTAAGCGTATGGTTAAATATTCATTGATGCAGGACTTCAGCTACAAACGATTTGAGAGGAATAACAAACTAGATATTTTCAATAACTACACTTCTGGAACAATTTATTTCTTTGCTTCCCGAATTGCTTCCTACACGAAACAATTCCAAGCAATTCCTTGCCTTCCTTCTTAATTGCTTCCTACACGAAGATGATTTACAATAATTCATTTGTATTAACTTCCTTCTCGCCGTCTGGTGTTATTTTTTCACTTAAATTTTTTTCTATCTGTTTATTTATTTTTTTTTTCTTGTTCCACTCGAGAGCCGATTCACATTTTTGGTAAAAATCACGGATAATTAATTTTATTTAATGTCGCTCTTCTCGTTCCATTCCTCCTTTCCCTCGCCCCCTGTATATATATGTGTGCATGTGTGTAACATGATTACCATAAGGTACCGTCCGTCTTATTTTAATAATGCACATATTTTGTATCGAATTTGAAAATAATGAGCTCTTTTTATTTCTTGGAATGAGAAATATAATGAGAAATTCATGCACATTATTATCCTTGTAAAAGTTTTACTTGAAGTACTTTTTAATTTAAACTAGGATATATTCCTATATTGGTTAATCCTATTAACATTCACTATACTTGAAAACTACATTCAAAACGATGTTAAAAATTCTCCATCACTTTAGTTTTTAACTCACTTGCTTAAATAATTCAAGATCTTTATTCAAAAAGCTTCATGCGTTTGTTGTTCTCACTTGCTTAAATAATTCAAGATCTTTATTCAAAAAGCTTCAAGCGTTTGTTGTTCTCACTTGCTTAAATAATTCGAGATTTTTATTCAAAAAGCTTCATACGTTTGTTGTTGAGCGTAATGGAGAATTTACCATGCTTTGAAGAAATAGGAATCAGGAAGGTGTGCAGATTAGAAACATTCCAGTAGCTGAACAAAAATTCCGCAATATATGTTCCTTATACGGGTTAACCATAAAATAATTTTCACTATGTTTGGAGGAATCTAGAGTAAAAACTAATAAACGGAATGAAACTATATTTCACCTACAGAGTGTGGAAGACATGGGGAGATGGTTTCCGAAAAGAAACAGAAATGAGTACCAAAAGTCGCAGACAGGGAAGATTTTGGCTTTGTTCTCACACATACACTATTGAATCCGTATTTTCCTGGTAGATTACACAGATCGACATGTAAAATTTTGATTTTATGATTTTGGCTGATCATTATGTTTTTTTGGTGTGCTGAAACCGAAAATGAAGCCAGTTTTTCTCTATCACGTATAGATTTTTGTCAATACAGGGTGCCTGCTTGTACAATTTCTTCCATTAGTCTTCCACCAATACAATTATATAGTAAGTTTTATAGTATGTTTCCATGATTAATTAATAATAGATGCCTATTCTTGTAATTGTGAAGCACTAGTGCGACTTAAAACCATATCGACCAACCAACCAACCGACCGATTGTTATGATGGTATATGTAAGAAATCGTGTCGGTAAATACCCTGTATTGACAAAAATCTATACGTGATAGAGAAAAATGGGCTGCATTTTCGATTTCAGCATATCAAAAAACATAAAGACCAGCTGAAATCATCAAATCAAATATTGTCAACTTCATTTTTGTCGGTCTGTGTTATGCAACTAGTGCGTATGTGATTCCAGACAATTTAAAATTGATTTAAAAAAAATAAATGCATATTTTATATAAATGCACCGAAAATTGATTATGTACAGTTTTATTAATCTCTAGGTCAGTGGCGGATCCAGAACTTGACTTTTGGGGGGGGCTAAGATTCTTCAAAGTGTTATTCTAGACCAATAAAAAATTTACAATTGCAATATTCAATTGTGAATGTCAGTGTTTTGGGGGGGGGCTTCAGCCCCCTAGCCCCCCCCCTTAAATCCGCCACTGCTCTAGGTGTAATAAAAGAAGATGTGTGTGCATGTATGTCCTTCGATTTATAGATAAACGGCTGATTGTAGAGCCGCAGAATTTTGCATGGAGATCCGAAATGACGCGTCTCGAAACCCAATTTCAGAAATTGGTCTGGGGGTCACGATACAAGTGCTGAGAGATCAGCTGTTAAACGCACTATTTATCGGCTTTATATGTTATAACTTAACGATGGGGCACACACTGAACGATGCGCTTTAAATAGATGAATAGTTTGTAACAAATAAGTGTATAATAAATAAATATGTTTGTATTGGAATTTGTAGCTTGTTTGGTTTGTATTTCGATATAATGCTTCCCCAAGCGTACTCCCCCCCCACCCCCCTAGATTCTATTAGTGTGAAGGCCTTATTAGACACAACAACTTTACAGGCGATTTCAGAGGCAACCACTGAACAGCGCCAATTTCGAGAGGAAATTGTCTCTACTCCCATTGTGATAGCGCACACCGGACTTGCCCATTTTTTTCAGTGATGTTTTGATAAAGTTGTCTCTATACTCAATTTTCTCCTCGGATTCATCCAGTCAGGATGCGCTACTTTGATACGTCATATTTCCAAGATGGAACACAGAAATCGTTTAAAGTGTACATTTAAACAAAAAATATTTTCGTCAAGCACATTTATTTTAATGTTTAATGATAAGAATTTTGAATTAATTGTTTTTATTTTCGTATGGCGATATGAAAATAGTTGTAAAAGCGACCAAAGTAGAAATATTAATGCGATATTTTACACAAACGAAAGAGAAATTTAATATTAATCATTGCGTATTTTATTCGCACCAAGAAATGTGATAAGCGTCAAAAGTTAGCCTACTTTCATCCAACTTTTCATCCGTCTATTGTAACCTTTACGGTGTTTTCGTCGAGAAAAAATTGGCACTAAACTCTAAAGTCAGCTCAAAAATTGGTCTTTTCAAAAGTTGTTGGGTCTGATAAGAGCTTAAGACGACGAAATATCCCCACATTTGGGGACAGTATTCCCTTTTTGTAATTTGTTTTCTTTTCTCCTGCCTAAACTTGTTTTCTGAATAAAGCTTTTGCTGCAATTTATAATTTAAAATCTATGATAGTGCGCATATTTTAAATATTGCTTTTGTGATCATTTCTTAATTTTAAATTAGAAAAACCTCGCTGATTTGTCCCACTTTTTCCTCTCGAAAATTTGGTCACCTTATTTTAGTGCATCTTTTGAATTGTCTATCTACATACATTTGACTCAATCAGGATTTTAGTTACAGCTATAAAGTGCTCAAAATAAGTCAAATTTAATTATGACCACCCTGTACATTTCACACGTCACAAAAAAAAAAAAAAAGGTTGGTTGGGTTTTACATCGCACCAGTGCCGCGCAGATGGGCAATCGCCGACGGTCCGGGACACATGGAGGACATTGCGGCCACGACAGATTTTACATGCACCAGCCACCATTAGTGTACACGACAGTCTTTGGCCGGCTCGAGTACCGAACCCGCAATCTTCCAATTACGAGGCCGGCGCTCTACCGACTGGGCTACCACGGCCCGCAAAAAAAAAAAAAAAAAAAAAAAAAAAAAGAAAAAGAAAAGGAAAGGAAAGAAAGAAAGATAAAAAAAAAGAAAAAAAAAAAAAGAAATCTATCAATGAACTATGCACTAAATCTGAATTTTTCCGTATAATCGAAAAAGCGACGAAAAAATAATAATAATAAAAATAAAAAATAAAAAAAATCCCACCAACTAAAAACTGCAGTAACACAAACCGCACTAATCAAGGAAAATTTATATTGTGTTCTATCATGATATCTACCCTAAGTAATTTAAAACTCATAACTGTTAAAAAAAAAAAATAAAAAAAAAAAAAAAAAACTGGGTACAAAATTGACGATTTTTGCTCAGAATATTAAAAACCAAAATTACTCGTAAAATTTCCTCTTGAGTAATCATCCAGCTCAGACCAACAACCTTCATTACACAATACGCCCTTAAATCTCTTTTTGTAATATTTTGTGTCAGTTATCTCAACATGTTGGTATTCTGTTTTTTTTGCGTAGTCAAAAGTGTTGTCAGCGATACATTTAAGCAACCCATTAGACGGTGGGATGGGAATGTAAACAGTATTGCATTTTGCACTTTAAAAAAGTGTTTTAAGACATGACAGCCTGCGAAAACTTTAAACACCAAGTGATGAGTCAATGTTCATAACCTTCTGTGAATCCATTTTAGTGGATTCATTTCGAAATGTCAAGGAATCGGTAATGTTATAAAAAAGTTGAAGACGTTTTTATTTGTGTGTTAAATTTGTAAAATGAATAATAAACTTGTCGATTCGTAAAAATCTTAGTCATGTAAAGAGCTACACACCTTTGAACAAATTTAGCTGTCAGCCATTGCTGTTCCGACAAAAGCAAACTTCTCAGAATTTCAATATTTATTTGAACTATTCTATTTCGTTTGTTAAATCACTCAAAGAAATAATAAGGCGTCAGTTCGTAAAAGCAAAGTTTTATGAACATATGAGCTACATGTCTTTAACCCTTTGCGGCGCAAGACAATTTGAAACATTTAAATTATACTCACACCGGAATTAATGAACTAAATTAAACTAAAAGAAATTTTAAATTTTAAGGTTTAAAAAACCGGCCCTTTTCGATATGTTATAAACGTGAATTTTTGCTAAAAAATTTCCGGGATGAATTTTTGCAGCTGGATCTTAAATTTTGCGTCCTCGCAGCAAGGGCAGCGCGCGTTAAGGGGTTAAAAAGAAAATCCTTTGTTATGCTTATATATTGTTATTCAAATAATACAAACCTCACGAAGTTTAACCCTTTGCTGGTATAATTTAATTTCACTCCTCTGATCAGTGTTATAAATTTATGTTCTTTCTTTTAGTATCCACCACTTAATTTTAATTGTAAAATTTGCTTAATCTCTTCAAAAATTATTTTTCCAACACTGAGAAAAAATATATATACCGCCTTCATCTAGAGTGAATAAATGGTCATTTTCTAAATCCTTAAACTAGAAATATAGATTCCGAGCTATGCGCATAAGGCACGCCAACAAACTGAATAGATGAAATGGTCGGGAATTTCTAATCTACACATTTCTAGATGGTGAAACAATATTCTGAATATTTTGTGTTACGAGAAATTCTCACTTGGTTTTCTAGAATAGGGTCATAAACCAATATTATAGCTGCTGAAACCCGCCTCTTGTATTCACATTTATTTGGAGATATTTTCAAATAAGTTTGTCCTCGATAGTATAGGTAAACGCTCTAGAATTTGCTTTCGAAAGGGACTAGAAAATTTTTTATAAGAAATATATAAGGATGACATGGAACTATTTTTTCTAGAGCCACAATTTAGATTCTAGACGTCAGTTATTAGGGCCAGAAAAGGGTTAAATGTTGATACAAGAAGTCATACATTGTTGCCAAATCTAAGGACTTTTTCATTCAATTATTATCAACAATCTTGAGAAGTGATATTTGATATATGTAATAGATGATTAATCTTCAAAGTTATTAGGCAACTAACACAATTAAAATTCAATGGTAGATATTGTATAAAAGAACCTCCAAATTTGGCAACAATGATGAATTATTTTCCTTTGTATGCCGAGTTACCAAAATGAAAAATGAGAAATAAAGTCATGCAGACACTTGCTTGTAGCTACATATTTTCATACAAATTTTGCAATTTTATGTTCATTATCCCTATTGAGGTTTAAAAAAAAATAATGATAATAAATAAATAAATAAATAAAATAAAAATGTTCGATAATGAGGAATTAATATCAGTCGATATAGTTCGTAATATATATATATACTACATATATTAATATATATAAACATAGTAAAATAAAGAGTATCAGGAAATTAAATAACGAAAAAGAATTAATTTTTAACTAAATTAATTATCCTGTTAATATAATAATACTCTACTTAAAACAGTAAAATCAAATAACTTTATTTATTAAGCTAAATTTAATTAATTCACAACAAACTTACTGTAATGTTATGCCTCGTTTATTTTCTACAAATATTTATGCGTTACATGACGTGTAAATGAAAGTGAACCAAGATAAGAAGTGAAATCAAGAAATAAGAAAATAATAACAAAAGGATAAATAAATAAATATTTAAGTAAAAAAAAAAAAAAAAAAAAAAAAACATATTTTTTAAATTAGAAGTTTTTTATTGTCCTTAAATGCATAAAGACATTCTATTAAGAAATAAAAGTTTTAACACTAAGGAAATTTTAGAGAAAAATATGGATAATTCACTTTTGCAAGATATGAATATTTTTAAATATTCAAAATATTTTAAAAAGCATTCGAGACTAATATTCTTAGTTGTTAGTTTTTTGTATAATTATTCATTAAGTCATAAATTTCAAAGATCTCGAAACCTTTTTAAAAAATTTTGAATATTTAAAAATATTCATCTCTTGCAAAAGTGAATTATCTATATTTTTCTCTAAAATTTCCTTAGTGTTAAAACTTTCATTTCTTTATAGAATGTCTTTGCCACAATAAATTTTTATTTTATGCATTTTAGAACTTCACAATAAAAAGCTTCTAATTTAATTTTTTTTTTTTTTTTTTTTTTTTTACTTAAATATTTATTTTGTTCTTTTTAATTATAAAAATACTTTCTCAAAAGCTAATCAAAATTTCTTAAGATACTGTGTAGACAACTAAAGATTTTCTTTCATCAGCTGACATCTTTTCTTTTAACTATCTGCGAAAAAAATGCACATCGGCCTTCGAGGTTCGAACACACGACCATCACGTTATCAGCACGATGCTCTGACCGAAAGTCAAAGAACAGCCAAGAAAAGTCATAGAACATGCTAGAAAAATCTAACAAACGCAAAAATATATTGTTCTTGAATGCATTAAAAAATATTTTGAATATTTAAAAATTTTAAGCGCTTAAAATTCTGAAATATCTATATCTATCTATCTATCTTTCTATCTATATATATATATATTCAGCAACTTTCCTTTTTTCTTTTTCTTTTATATCAATTATTGTTTGCTTAAAGATCAATATAATTTGCATATTCTATTACTAGAAAAGCCCCGGTTCGGGAACGAACCGAATTCCAAATGCGGGAAAAATTTCAAACTTGAAAAGTATAAAACTCGGCCTGATGCTGTGTGCATGCCAATAGATCAAAGTTTGTTAACCAAACCATTTTTAAATTCATGAAAAATCAATGAAGGTAGTAAATCAACGAAGGGTTTGCCCGCTTCGCTGATCACTCATTCGCAGACTGTGCCTGTCCCTATTGCCTGTGCAATAGCTTACCAGTGGGCTTTCATTTGGGTGCTTACCAGATGGCAATTTCGAAACGGACAGTATCGAAAAAAATTGAAGTACCAATTTTATATTTGAATTCCAGTAACATATGAACAGCACTATAAATAGTGTACACAATATTTTCTTTTACGTTATTTTCTATATTTATTTGATTTATTCGATGAACCATAAAATGACAACAATTTCACGCCCAATATAATATTGCAATATGTTATGAGCGGCTACATCTATCTCATGAGACAATTAATTTTTTGTGGTTATAATAGTAGTTGGTATATATATAAATAATTAAATATATAAACAGGATCATTGTACAGCCTTAATAAAGTTCCCTTTGGCCATTTTTGAATTTCCATTGCCATTTTAGACAAAAATACATAATTCATAAGATTATATTTTCTGTTTCTTTCTGTTTCTTTGTTTTATTTTATTTTTATTTTTCCTTTCCCTTTTTTTTTTTTTTTTCTTTTCTGTTTTCAATATTTTATATTTTTTATGCGCTACTTGGCTTAAAGTGGCTTTCCGTAAATTAGAGTCCTTGGCAAAAAATGTCCGATCTATTTCAGCATCAAAATTTTATTATCAATAAGAAAAGCTCTTTAATATAATGCTGAATTAGCTTTCATGCCAAGCGCGATTCATCCGTATTAAAAACATACTGTTTAAACAAAATAATAATAATAATAATAATAATAATAATCTAAAATTGAGGTATATTAAAAAAGGTTATGGTTGATTTTTTACTTCATTTTCATATTTTCATTTTTTCATATGCATGAGCAAATTTAATATTTTATAACTTTTTATATTTTTCGTGAATGCATATTTCATTTTATGATGAAAATAATAATAATAATAATAATAATTACTCGTAATTTTTTTTTTTTTTTTTTATGTCAACAATGAAAAATTTAATTGTCCAGTTTTAAAGCAATTACCAGTTTATTATTTTCATATTTTAATTAATTTTAAAAAAGCTAATCAAAACCTCGTTACAAATAAGGTACCAAATGAAAGGTGCGATTTTTCTGAATCCGTCGGCTTAAACAGCCTATCGATCGGACAATTAAATTTTTTTTAAATTAACTAAAGTATAAAAATTTAGTGGCAACTGCGTCAACACACAGACAGAGTCCAAGGAAATCTCTTAGCCATTTATATATAGAGAGATGCAGATTTATGTTTCAATATTTTTAGCTTTATATCGGTAATAGAGGGATTATTTATTTCTAATGCACAATCATAGTATCTATTGCACAATCAATGAATTTATTTAAGTAAACGATCGGAGCTTCTGTCCTATAATTGAGATAATCCATTGTTTTTACCAACAATTTATAGATTAATCCATGTCACTTTCCAATATTATTCTTTGTTTTATAAGTGTTTAATGTCTAATCTGATGATTTATGGGAAGCTATTCTAATAAATAAAACCGGCAATGAAATAAGAATCTTTTTATTACTTTATATGCTATTAGTTTTCTTTTAAAAGGGTATTGTGTTTATCCATAAATAACATATGCTCAAAGTTTATAATATAATATGTCTTATCAGGTCTGCAGTTAATGATAAAGATCGCCATTCTGACAAAGAAGGGATAAGAAATAATAAATAGAGTTGAGAATATAATTTGGGTAGAGCATTTAAGAAAATACCAATGAACTGCCTGGATTTTAAAAAACAAAACATATCTTTGTATTTTTTTTCTTCCTTTTTTTTCGGATAATGACACTAGTATCGTGCCAGCATATACTTTGTTTTTTATTTTTTACTTCTTTTTTTTTCTTTCATTTTTATCTTTTCTTTTTATCTTTTTTTTTTTAGTAATATAAGTTTTTTTTTTTTTTCTTTTCTGCTTCTTCTTTTGTGTGAGAACTAAAATTTTATTGTTATATTAATTTTATTTTTGCCTCAACATTCCGTATAATTATGTCCATCCCCCCCCCCCCCCTCCATTCCATTCTCGAAATATATGTTATACTAGCAGGCTACGCCCGCTTCGCTGGTCCTTATTTTTAAATGAATCACTATAGTTACTGAATTCTCAAAATTGCATTAATTTTTATCACGTGAAAAAAAAAAAAAAAAAAGAGAGAGAGAGAAACAAAGTCTGATTAAGAAAAATGTCGCACCTGGTTCCCACTGCCTTCGGAAAAAATTCCCAAAATGCTCTAACTCTTATTTCTATTATTTTCCCCCTTCGCCCCCCCCCCTCCCGTCTATCCTAATAATTTTACAAATTCAAAAATATCCGCAATCGATTTGATCAAAAACCTCTATGCACCAGTTTTGAACGATCTATCGCTATTTTTTTTTTTTTTTTTTTTTTTTTTTTTTTCCCCCGTCCGTTTTTTTTTTTTTTTTTTTTTTTTTGAGATATGAAGGATTTTGTGAAATCCCGTTTTGCCCCCCTCCCCCTTTTGGGGAGCGAATTTTGTAAAATCGCTTCTTAGTGGATGTCTACGTCATAGAAAGAACATTGTCACAAAATTTCATGCTTCTAGGTCCAGGGGTTTGGTCTGGGTGATGATGAATCACTCCCTCACTCACTCATTCAGGAAGAACGATTTTATAAATATATAGATAGATAGATTAGGCTTGTCCAACCCGAAACACTTGACCGTCCGCTTTGGAAATGTATTTTATTCAGGCAGGCCGCACTGTATGTACGTATGTATGTATGTGTTGATGTATGTTTCTGAGTATATGAATCATATATGTGTATACTTTTTTGGGAGAAAAGAGGGTGAAGATTTAGAGCAAAAATTTTAACATTAAATTATTTTCATTTATAAATTACCAATACAAACGTAAAAAATTTATGACTATACATTAACAGCTATAATAAAAGAATGAATAATGATTCGGTAATATATATATATATATTTTTTATAAATGTGCATTGTGTATTTATTTATCAACCGTTGAAAGATGTTTTCACTTCAAAAATTTAGAACGGAATTATTAATGGTTAATCCAATTTCTCAAACTTTAAATATCGTTAATTTCGTCGTGTGCCACGGGTTGGCCAACCCTATGTTATATTCGACAGACTGAATTAACGTGAGGGCTAAGACGCCTGCATTATCTCTGCATTAGATGATATACAGGGAGGTTATAATAAAACATCCCCTATAAACAGCTTTAACAGTGCAAACGGGTTAGCGGAAGGCATCGAAATTTGGTATATAGACTATACACAAGATGCGCTCACGGAATTTCGATAATAATAATAATAATAATAATAATAATTAAATAATAATAATAATAATTAGTTCCAAAATGTCCACCAGAGGGCGCTTTTTCAGGAAAAACATTAAATTTAACACAATAAACGACCAAAACGGAACACAGAAACAATATTAACATTTATTGACTAGTTTCTGTTCACCTTGTCAGCGAACACATTAAATAATATACCTGTTTTGCATAAAGCTTCTCTCTTCTTCGCAAGCTTGCAAATCTCGACATTTTTTTCCTAAAACTGACATAATTTCCCGGTTTTACATTTTATTACTCATAATTCTTGTTTTGGATTGTTAATATTGTTTCTATATTTCGCTTTAGTCGTTTATTGTGTTAAATTTAACGTTTTTCCGGAAAAGGCGCCCTTTGGAAGACATATTGAAACTATTTTTTTTTTTTTTCGAAATTCCATGAGCGCATCTCGTGTATAGTCTATATATTAAATTTCGTTGCATTCTGTTCCCCCGTTTGCGCTGTAGGATGCTGTTTATAGGAGAAGTTTATTTATAACCACCCTGTATTTGAGATATCACTTCTTTATAAATGAATAAAGTGATTCTTATTTAACATAGCTGCCAACCGTTTCGATCTTTGGATATTGGCATTCTTTTGTAGAAATTTTTCATATGCTTTTGAAAAGTTTTTTTTCTGTAATTAAACAAAGTGAAAATTTCTATACAGAAAATTCCGGTATCCAAAAATTGGAACGGTTAGCAGAAATGATTCACTTATTAACTAATATTACTTAATCTAATTATTGTTCCTTACGGACTATCGCTAAAAAATTAACATTTTCTCATTTTTTTTTTCTTTTTCTTTATTTATTAAAAATAGTAACTGTCTCAGTGAAAATGCATTTTCAAAAAACATTTATGAATATAAAGTTTGGTTTGGGTGGTCCCTGAACGGTCATAAAGGGCCCTCTTCACTCACCGCCGACGGAAGCCGAAGCTAATGTTATTCTATGGGAAATTTTTCTTTACAAATAACTTATTAACTAATACATATTTTTTAATTTTTTTTCACATTCTGAAAATTCCCATCTGTGAAATTGTCGGACCTTTTTTAAAAAATTATTTTTTTAATTTTTTATATTTTATGTTGAAGCTGCAAAATACGAATTTTCAATATGTGAAATTTGAAATTTCAAAATAAAATACTAAAAAAAAAAAAAAAATACATTTTTAATAAAGGTGCGTCATTTTAACAGTTGGAAATTTTCTGAATGTGAAAACAGAATTTAAAAATATGTATTAGTTAATAAGTTATTTGTAAAGAAAATTTCCTCATAGAATAACATTGGCTCGGGCTTCCGGCGACGGTAAGTGAAGAGGGCCGTTAAGGCTTATTAGACCGGAATTTGGTGTTTAAAACTGATACCGAATCTCTATAAATATCCATGCCTGAACCGGGATTCGATAAGTACACACTTGCCAACTTAGCGGATTTTCGAATACCAATAATATTTTACAGAAGTATCAGATTAATATTTTAGTGAAAATTCTGTAATTAAATAAGCCAGAGATAACTGCTAGGAAATAATTATGCGAATTAATCCGGAGAGTTGGTAGCTTTGGATATGTATATTAAGGTGAATGTATGGTGGTGTTAGTGTTCAGGCCAACTGACTGCGCTTAGGTCATACTAGGAGAGGTGAGGAGTGCCCTCCTTGTGTGTATGTGAAGAGAGGGATGGATGGATGGATGGTTGGGTTTAACGTCACAGATGGGCAATTGGCGACGGTCTGGGACACACCTCTAGAGGTGGTACGGAGACATGCCATCACAATTTTGATTCCCCACGGAAGGGATGTCTCTCCCGCTTCGGTGACCCCCAGAGGTATAATTTTTGTGGGAACATGGAGGATATTGCGGCCACGACAGATTTTACGTGCACCAGCCACCATTAGTGTGCACGACGGTCTTTGGCCGGCTCGAGTACCGAACTCGCAATCTTCCAATTACGAGGCTGGCGCTCTACTGACTGGGCTACCGCGGCCCTGTGAAGAGAGGGATAAACGTATTGAGAAAATCATTATCATATTTATCAGAATTATCAAAATCTTGTTTGAATGGCCACTACAAAATAATTAATTCGATTTTATCCAGGGATAATTTAAGATTAATAAGAAGAACATTGCTTCATATGTTTATCGTAAAATTTAACTATTACTTTTAAAAAAATCTGGAGTGACTCCAATCGACTTTCTGAACATTAAGTAATTAACGATTGTATAAGATAGGTAAAAGAAATCATTAAATAAACAAAGGGAAAAATTATAACAGGGCATTTGAGTACTTTTCTTTATATAGTATGCTGTTCCAGATAACGCTGTTGCCCTTCAAGTTATATGAACCTATAGATGATAATGATAAAGAAATTTTCTTTGAGTCCCTGTAAAAATCTATAAATGCTAAACTCACCAAAATCTACACAGTTCGTGCGACCGTGATCTATAATATTTATATGAATTTTCAGGTGTTTAGATGCCAATTGCATTTTAAAGAATTTCAGCCCATAGCGCATAATGATAAAGAATTTTTCATTGTGTCCCTGTAAAAAAAAAAAAAAGTTCTAGATTCACTCGAAATTTATGCAATTCTTGCAACTGTGATTTATAACATGTGTATAAAATTTCAGCTCAGTAGAATAAGGCTATAGAATAATGGAATAGACGCTACTGCACTTTAAAAAATTTGGACCCATAAAATATAATGACAAAGAATTTTTAGTTGTGTCCCTGTAAAAAATCTATTAGTGAGATTCACCAAAATCGATAGATTTCATACTACGGTGATCTATAACATATATATCAACTTTCAGCTCATTCGAACAAAGAGTTCAGACGCTATCGTATACATACACACATATATACATACATCACAGTAAAAATGAACGCAGGAAACTTTATAACGCGTAAAAAAAAAAAAAAAAAAAAAAAAAAAAGTCTCAAAGTCTGATTTTTTAACATAATTACGACATTTTCCTTACATGTGTATATTTAGAGAGCAATAACCAAGATATTTTGATAATTTTTTGTGCATATTAATTAACTCTTATGTATATAATGTTTTAAATTAAAGCTATTAATCATAATTTGTATCATTGTAAAAAGCCGTAAATTGAAAAAAAAATCCACATTCCTACATCCAACGAGCAGCTACTGCAAAAGTTTAATTATTACTAATAGAATATTTTATATAATAATTTATATTCATGCACATAATGTTATAAATAGCAACTATTAATGTTCGTTTGTTTGGTTGCAGGAAGCCTTATATTGAAAAACTTCTCATCCGCCCTGTTCTACCATAACAGCCATCAGAAAGTAAAGAAACTCTGATAGAATTTTTAACTCGGGATGGTGCCTATGTAGAGAAGTTTTAAGAATAATGTATAACAATTAAATTCCTACTTAATTGTTTTTTAGCAACAACTAAAACTTCACAACAATGAATGGTGACTATATAGATAACTTTTAAGAATAACAATAAAAATTAAATTTTTATCTGGGTTGTTTTTAGCAACAACCAAAATTTTACAACAATGAATGATGACTATGTAGCGAATTTTAAAATTAACAAATAAATATAAAGTTTCTATCTGTATTATTTTTTAACAACAACTGAAAATTTACAACAATGAAGTCACTATGTAGAGAAATTTTAAGAATAACAAATGAAAATTGAATTTATATCTCGATTAATTTTCTGCAACAATTAAAACTTGACAACAATGATGACAATCATAACTTGAATAACAAGAATAAATTTTGCTTCAATTTGCTTAGTTTTAGCGATATTTAAAATTTTACGATACTGTCGTACAATATCAATAATAGAGGTACAGTCATTAATGCTAATTTGCTTCTATAAAGCTAAAAATTGAAAAAAAAAAAAAAAAAAAGATCCATATTCCTATAATCAATGAGGGGCAATCACAAAACATTATTTATTACAAAGAAATGACAGAATAGCTGTATAACACAAATAGCTGCATATTCTGCACATTCATTCATTCTTATTCTGTGCTATAATGCTGTAAATTACAGCTATTAATATTGATTTGTTTGTTTTTGAAAAGCCGTATATTGAAGTGTTCCACATCTATTCTAGAGTTAATGGCTGACTTCGAAAGGTGAAACACTGCGAAAATTTTTTAACGTTGAATAGTGACAAGGTAGACAAGTTTGAAGAATAACGAATGACAATTAGACTTCTTTATCGAATATATTTTAGTAACAATTAAAACTCGACAATAATAATAGTAATAATGACAACTTGAATAACAATAATAAATTATCTTTCTATATAATTATTTTACCAAGATTTATTAACTCGCTTTCTTGTTTGTCTAATACAAATCTTCCAATGGATTTTTAACTAACTTCCCAACTTGCTAGACATTTGAAACTTTTAGAATAGCTCAGAACACGTTGACAATGAATTCTTTTAATACTTTTATTCAATTAATAAATGTTTGAAAATTCCTTATAATTGCTCTCTTTATTGCGCACTTGATCATTTTCTTTCAAGTTGATGGGATAATTCATAAAAAAAAAAAAAAAAAAAAAAAAAAAAAAAGAAAGAAAAAAAAAAAAAGAAATTAAGTATTTATTGATACACAGAAATATCAAGTTTATATGATTCAACAAATAATTTAAAAACGTGGTATATAAAAAGTTCTTTTTTTTATCTTGTAATTATTTAGTGGTAATTAAAACTTTCTCGAGATCAAAAACTTGAAAAACCAAAGTAAAATCTGCGAGATGTCACTACTCTTGAAACTGTGTTAATAAGTATATATGCTATGGTCAATCTGATTAATCGATAACTATTAATAATAACCGGCGATAATAATAACGAAATAAGCCGGATACAAGGAATAATTTATAGGAATTTATCACATTGACCGGTTATTATTAGCAATTATCTATGAAGATTGGTTAAAGTGAATAATTTTTGAGAATTTATCTCATTGACCGGTTATTATATTAATAGTTACCAAAAAAGTTTGTTCAATGACATAATTTTCAGCGCTTTTATCTAGAGATTTCTTTTACTAAGCTGTGACTAATTTATTACGTTGAACAAAATCCCTTCATAATTATTAATAATGACCGGTTAATATGATGAATAGCCATTATTTAATCACATTCGCTCAACTCCTTTGGTCATTATTAATAAAAACTGGTTAAAGTAATTAATTCCCATTAATTAACAACATTCAGCAAAAGAAACGATTGTAATTATTAATCAGCAACTATTATTAATAATAACTGGATTTATTATTTTTAACCGTAACAAACATATACTGCATTAGTAGTATATATATATATGCATAATTTTTGGGCATAATTGATTAAAAAGTGATTGAATTACAATTGAATTACAATTAAATTATAATTATAATTATTTTACTATCAATCGAATAACAAGTAATTGATTGGCAGTAAAATAATTATAATTGTAATTTAATTGTAATTCAATTACTTTTTAATCAATTATGTCCAACACAGATATATAAGCGGGGGAGGGGGTTTTCTTCTTATTGTTGTTCTTATTCTTTTTTCTTTTCTTTTTTAAATAATTTACAATTCAAATGCTTCAGTTAGACATTCTTACGTTCTTACGAATATTTTGCGTTTAGTTTAACCAATAATCCGGCTTTTTTTTTTTTTTTTTTTTTTTTAATCAAAGGAGTAAATATAAAATGCATAAATGCACTCAGATATGATTATTTGATTATATATGATAAATAATGCCACATAAATAAATAAAAAAATTAAAGAAATCTTCTGCTTCAAAACGTACAAAAATTTAGATTCAGCAGAAATGAATTAAAAAGTAAACACAAGATTTGACATAAGCAGACATGTTTTTTCCCTAAAAAATTCCTCTGACAAAATATGAATTAAAAAATATATCCGTATTGTTTTGTCAAATTTTTAACTGAATTTGGTGGTCCAGGGTCTCTAGAACACTTCTTTCTGAAGTCTGTTATTGTTTGCGCATGTACTGTCATAGGAATTACACATGAATGCAAAATTTGAGCTGAATCAGATAGTATTAGGAAATGGGTTAAAATTTGAAAACAAATCTTGAGCTGTAGTTGCAGATCCAGGGTTTCCAGACTCTATGAAATACGCTACTGCTTGAACATGCTTTGTCATCAGAATTATAGATGAATCCAAAACAGTAATGCCAGATTGGGGATTTTGTCCCCATTTTGAGAAATTTTGAGGCTTCTCGGGACAATTTTGGGGACCAAATGTTTGTGGGGACTTTTTTGGGGAATTCTAAAATTTTTGGGGTCAAATCTCGGGAGTTTTTCAACTTTCTGTCAATGTTGGCAATGTAATGATGTATCCGTAGGTCTAGGAACTTTCAATAGCTTTATTGTTATTTGGGGATTTTTTTCAAAAATTGCCTTCATTTGGGGAAAAAACTGAGCTTAAATTGCTTAAATCTGCTTCATATTTTTTTTTTTTTTTTTAAACATTTTTATTTTCCCTTTTGGGAATCAAGTTGGGGATTTTTCGAAAAAAAAAAAAAAAAAAAAAAAGATACCCTGATTTGGGAAAATTTGAAGACTTGTTTGGGGAAATAATTTTCTTCAATGTGGCATCAATGATCCAAAATTTCGACCCAGTCGGTTAGTAGGAAGTGGGTTCAAATTAGTTTGAAAAATTTGACCCTGACAGATAGCAAACGAAGTTAAATAAAACAAAGTGTCATTTATAAAGAACAAATTTGATGATTTTTTCCTATGTAATCGACATTCAGAAAATTATGCATAGATTATGATACTGAAATAATTTTATGAGTACTTATTTTTTCTTAGTAAAATATTTATTTATTTATTTTAACAGGCGATCCTAAAGTGTTTCGATAATTCTGCTTTAGGAGTTATTGTTAACAAAAGACTCTGAATATTGTCGACTTAAAGCAGATGAAACTGATATGTTTTGTTATTGAACTTCATTAAATTATGAACAAAATAATATAATGCATATGTATTTTACAGGTTTTACACAAAAATAAATCATTTTTATTCGAGTATATTATGAATTATAAATAAATTATTATGTATAGTGATTAATCTTTTTAGTACAAAGTAATATAATATTTAAACCCATAGATTTTTTTTTTTTTTTTTTTTTTATGATACTAATGTTATACTTGCTTCACTCGGATAAATATTTAAAATAAATAAATAAATAAAAATCAAATTATACGGTTGATTTTGTTAAATTATTTTCGCAATTAATTGTTAGACCGAAATAAAATTTAATTTTTGAATTATGAATATTTTTTCATATAATAAAAATATATTTTTAAAAGAAAAAAATTAACATTTATTTTACATCTGAGGGGACAGCCAGGGAGTTTCGGGTTTGATCAGAGGTCGTGCTCGACAACTTCATGGTTCAGAGTTTTCCGTGATTTTCTCCTAAATTCGAATAAATAGGGGTTAGGGACTCTCATGAAGATACCCATGGAGGATATTCCACATCGGACTAGGAACTACGTGCAGTCAATCATCTTAAATTCCTATGTTAAGGGCCCTCTTCACTCACCACCGCCGGAAGCCGAAGCTAATGTTATTCTATGAGAAATTTTTCTTTACAAATAACTTATTAACTAATACATATTTTTAAATTCTGTTTACACATTCAGAAAATTCCCAGCTGTTAAATGACGGACTTTTTTTTAAATATATATATATTTTTAAATTTTTATATTTCATTTTGAAGCTCCAAAATGCGAATTTTCAATATGTGAAATTTTTTCATTTTGCAATTTCAAAATAAAATAGAAAAAATATAAAAAATCCATTTTTAAAAAAAGACCGTCAATTTAACAGTTGGGAATTTTCTGAATGTGAAAACAGAATTTAAAAATGTGAATTAGTTAATAAGTTATTTGTAAAGAAAATTTCCCCATAGAATAACATTGACTCGGGCTTCCAGCGACGGTAAGTGAAGTTGGCCGTTAACACATCACAATTTTTGAAAGATAAAATAAAATAAACAGTACAGCAACATTCATATGCTTAAAAAAAAAAAAAAGAAAAGAAAAGAAAGAAAAGAAAAAGAAAGAGAGAGAGAGAAGGATTTTCTCTTTCCCCTAGTTTTAAAAAAGAAAACTCAGCTTAGTGATTCACAGTTATTTCATATCTATCCTTGTGATTCATAAAAACGGACTAACAGACTTACATAATGTACAAATTCACTATAAACTTTAGCCCTGAAATTACAAAACTACTGACTATCCATATTCTAATTCCGACTCTTGAATCATTCAGGGACAGTAGTCGTCATTTCATGACGTCACTGCCTGTGAAAAACTATGAGCAGTTGCCAGCTTCGGAGTGGAAATAAAGAAAAAAGTTAAGTGGATAATTTTGAAGCTTTAATTTTGTAGCACATTTTCTGGGTTGAGTCAGAGTTTGCTCTTGAAAAAAATCCTACGCCCTGCATTTTTATTTCTTTTCCACTCAGATGTTAAACGCAAGAGTAGGTAACGGAGACAAAATGTTTACGTTTTCTTCGTGTAGGGTAATGTGTTTCCATAAATTTATCAGTGACAACATAGTCAGTTATTAGACGCCTTGTCATAATGTAAAATGTTTCTGGTTACTTGTGAGATTTTCTTACATTCAAAGTATAGAGTGTAGTTGATACAGTCAGCAGCAAAATTATTGAAGCACTAGCAATAATTTCTACTTAAAAGAAAGCATCTAATAAATGCTTTGTTAAGTAAATATTTGTCGAGTCATGATATTAGTCTTATAGTGTTTATAAAAAAGTTAGTTGATGATAAAAAATTAGCGATCAAACTAAAAACATATATATATGTATATATATATGAAAAGCTTAAATGTGTGCTTCAATAATTTTATTGCCGACTGTAAATCATCAAAGGTAATACCCAAAGTCTTATTATGGACTTGCAACAAAAAGCATTGTTTAGAGCTGCAAAGTAAAAATTATATATCTTGCTTATGAAATAAATAAATAAATATATCTTTATTATCAGTTAATATAACTCCTTTCATATGATAATAGAAAAAAAAAAAAAAAATCTCATCGCACCCAACCTTTCGACTGTTAAATTGTTTATCCCTATTCCTGAATAATATACAGTCTAACAAAGTATCCGAACACTAGTGAAAATTCCTATATAAAAAAAGTACATTTAATACAGTTTTGTTAAATAAATCCTTGTCGAATCATGTTCTTAGACTGACTAAGAAGATGTTTCGACAAGGTTTTATTAAAAAAAAAAAAAAAAAAAACAGTATTAACTCTATTTTTTTATATAAGAATTTTTGCTAGTGTTCGGATACTTTTGTTACCGACTGTATATATATATATATATATATATATATATATATATATATATACATATATATACAGTCGGCTGCAAAATTATTCGAGCACTAGCCAATAATTCCTATATTTAAAAAGTACACTTAAGACTGTTTTGCTAAGTAAAACCTTGTCGAATCATGTTCTTAGACAGATTAAGAACATGACTCGACAAGGATTTATTTAACAAAGCTGTATTAAGTGTACTTTTTTTTGGCAAGGATTATTGCTAGTGCTCGAATAATTTTGCAGTCGACTGTATCACTATTATTATAGACATTTCAACTCCAATTGCAAGATAAATTTAGTTTTTACTTTGCCATATACTGTTAAATCTAAGTACTGCAGCACTTTTGGTCTAAATATCTCTTATGTCTAAATTATATGTGGATCTAGGAATAAGGCATCAACAAAGTTAGATTTTACAAGTCTTTTTTATGATTTTAAACTTACCTGAAATAGTTCTCAAACTGTGATATGAAACTTTTTAGATACGGTTAAAGGGCAAACATCAAACTTACCAAATCTTAGGAGTGTTCAAAATTATCCCTTCCGAACTCAATTTACTTTTATAGAAGTTTCAAAAAATAAATGTACACGCCATCCTTGCTTGGGATCGATAAAAAGTATGCTTGTAAAACCTCATCAATCTCATATTCAAAAGAAAAACGACAACCGAAATTCTTTTATTTTTTTATTATTTCATTTTTATGGATAAATAAAATTGCCAAAAGTCACATATAACATGATCAGGAGAATAGGGTGGATATCCTATCATTTTCGTTTTGATTTTATTCAAGAAATTCGACAGTCAATCTTGCCATAATAGCCGCACATTATTATGGTGACACATAATTTTCCTTACATCCACTACTTTAAGAATTTCTTTAAGACACCAAGAGGTTTATCAGTTAGCTATAACTATCTTCTGTTCTTCCAGCTTGATGGCTTTGACTAGTCTTGTACTTCTGAAGAAAACGGCATATTTTATTTACAAGGTGCGTCTAATAATTTCAGTGAATGGAAACATAAAACGAATAAACCAAGACATAGACACAAAATATCTTTAATCATCATCAAAGTACAGTCGGTAGCAAAATTCTCTGAGCACTAGCAAAAATTCCTATATAAAAAAAGTAGACGTAATTCAGTTTTGTTACACAAATCCTTGTCGAATGTTGTTCTTAGTCAGTCTAAGAACACGATTCGACAAGGAACAAAACAATATAAGGTACACTTTTTTTTTATATAAGAATTTTCGCTAGTGCTCGGATGCTTTTGTTGCCGACTGTAATATCCTTTGGCCACAACAGACTTATGACATAGTTCATAAAGCAGCTGGAATGAGTCAGCGAAGTCCTATTTTTGGATCGACCGACGCACAGATGTCACACGTAGTCGGATGTCTGGTATGTCTGCAAAACGTATGCCCTTGATGACTCCCTCAGGGCGAGGGAACAGAAAGAAGTCTGCAGGTGCTAGATCAGACGAGTACGGTGGATATGTGATAACAGTTGCATGATGTTGGGCCAAGAAGTTGTGTACATGGATCGCAGTATGAGAGCGTGCATTGTCATACAGTAGACTCCACTTTCCACTCCTGTACATCTATGGGCGAATATGTCGGATGCGCAGCAGTAAACGCTTCAAAACAGTTTCGTAGAATTCGGCATTGGCAGTTTGCTCTTGCGGGACAAATTATTGGTTAATCATATCGTTGCTGTCGATGGTTGGATGGTTGGGTTTTTACGTCGCACTAGTGCTGCGCAGATGGGCAATTGGCGACGGTCTGGGACACACCCCTAGAGGTAGTCCGGAGACATGCCATCACACTTTTTATCTTCCACGAAAGGGATGGCTCTCCCGCTTCGGTGACCCCCAGAGGTATAATTTTGAATGGGAACATGGAGGACATTGCGGCCACAACATATTTTACGTGCACCAGCCACCATTAGTATACACGACGGTCTTTGGTCGGTTCGAGTGCCGAACCCCCAATCTTCCAATTACGATGCCGGCGCTCTACCGACTGGGCTACCCCGGCCCTCGTTGCTGTCGAAAAACGCAATTAGGAGTGTCTTGATTCTGAACTTCTGTAGGGGCTGCGGTAGCCCAGTCGGTAGAGCGCCGGCCTCGTAATTGGAAGATTGCGGGTTCGGTTCTCGAGCCAGCCAAAGACCGTCGTGTACACAAATGGTGGCTGGTGCACGTAAAATCTGTCGTGGCCGCAATGTCCTCCATGTTCCCATCAAAAATTATACCTCTGGGGGTCACCGAAGCGGGAGAGCCATCCCTTCCGTGGAGGATCAAAATTGCGATGGCATGTCTCCGGTCCACCTCTACGGGTGAGTTCCAGATTGTTGCCAATTGCCCATCTGCGCAGCATTAGTGCGACGTAAAACCCAACCAACCAACCAACCTGAACTTCTGTAGGCGACTGTTTTTGGGACGCGGGAAAGCAATACCACAAATACTTAGCAAATACTGCTGTGTTAAATAAATCCTTATCGAGCCATGTCTTAGTCTGTCTAAGAACATGATTCGACAAGGATTTATTTAACAAAACAGTATTAAGTGTACTTTCTTTACATAGGAATTATTGCTAGTTCTCGAATAATTTTGCTGCCGATTGTAGAATTCAAATAATGGAGGCATAGAGTATCAATACGTTTTCAGGGGTACTGATTGAATATAGTATGCAGAATAGGTGCATTTCTGCGACTCTGTTTGGCATATAGCTAAAATTCACAGAGTTCAATGACCAATAACGAGTATTTAGAACTTTACGAATAAAATAGGAATGCAAGATAGTCAATACATAAAATTTATAGGAAGGTAAAATAAAACATAAAGATAACATAGCTTATAAACATGAAAAATAAATATTATATCAGCATAAAAAATGAAATAGCTATGATACGCTACAGTTTTAAAAATTATTTCGTTGAAAATAGAAGTAAAATTATTTCTATTCATGCCATACTTTAATTGATAGAAACTTAAATAAATAAAATCAAATATACAAACTAAAAATAATTCGTTTTATAACTACCCCATTCAGTATTAAACGAAATTAATAATAGAGTTATTAATATATTATTTATTTATTTTTTTTATAATTTTATAATTAATGATATTAAAGAAACTTGCAAAAATGTACTTATCCTTTGAAATGAAATAGTGTGAAATAGTAATAGGGGGGAAAACTGAAAAAAAAAAAAAAAAGAAACAAACAAAGAAGTGCCACTATATATGTATTATTACAAAAAATAGAACATAAATACTAAAAATAAAGTAATCTTCAAAACATCTACAATAAAATACATCTAAATTGGAGACTAAAGAAAGAAACTAAAACGGCCGTATTTTATTTATTTAATTATTTATTTAAATTTTTATTGTTAATTAAAATAAGAATATTTATTTTTGATCTATGTTATTGCACTCAATTTTAATAAATATTTATTGAAAGAAAGGAATTTAAGTATGAAAATTTATTCTAATGATTAAAATTTTTATTAAAATTTTAAATTATGAAATGATGTAAATTTTGAAGAGACAAAAATTATTTAAAAGGGTAATTCATAAGAATGTAATATAAAATGAACTAAATTAAGAAGTGAGCAAAGACAACTTTTTTTTTTCTTCTTTTAAATAAATAATAAATAAAGATATATAATTTTGTAAGTGTCAACTATTTTATAAATTTAAAATATGGTTCTAAATGTTGTTTTCTTAATTTTTAAAATTAAAAAGCTTTTTAAAACCAAGAAATTCATAAAAGATTTTGAACCAACGTTTTTTGATCACGTACCATATAAATGTGGATTTTTTAATCTAATCTGTATTCAAAGTTTTGTTTTGGGAGTAAGACCAATTGACTGCACTAGGTTCTTAGGCCTGTGGGGGAGTGCCCTCCGTAGGTGATCTTTCTAAGGGAATCTAGCAAGTATTTACGCAAGTTTCGGAGAAAACCACGGAACATTACTAACGACTAGGTCGATGAGCGCGACTTGAGATCGAACCCGGCACCTGACGTCTACCAGCTTTGAGCACAGAACCACTCGGCTGCCAATCCATGTTCAAACTGATAAATAGATAATGTCTTTCATTCCTTAATCTTATCTGGTAGCCGATTACTTAGCGATCCAGCTTTCAGGTGTTAAATTCTGGTTTCGAATCACCATACAAGCCTAGATGCCCGTAGTAATTCCAAATCCACTTTATGATATAGGATCCGGTCTAATAGGAATGGTGACAAAAGTGTAACAAATGACCGCAGAGCAATACCTGAAAAACAATCAAAGTTCTTTTTTCTCTCTCTCAGAAATTGAATCTTTTTTAATTGCTCTATAAAATTAATTTTAAACTGTAGTGATTAACTTCAAATGATCTGTTGATTGAGTAGTGTTTTTCTCTAAAAATGGGTGAATATGGGTTAGGACCTCTCAGAAAGACTCCTTCGCTTTACAGATATCATTCGATGCATCCCGAGAAAACAGGTGTAATCAGTCGGTCTTAATTCCTTAACTGTGTACCGCCATATCCACAAACAAATCACTTAGCTGTAGCTCAGGGGAAATCGAAAATTAAAAGGTGAGAACATCTTCATCTTCATCTGAGTTCCAAATTATCTTACAGAGAGGGGTGATGGATTTGGTAGGAGAGAGAAAGAAAGAGAGAATCCCGAACAAAACGCCAAGAAATCTTTTGTCTTTCTCTCTTTCTCCACCTTTCTCTTTTCTTATGCTGACTGAATCGTATGCATCTTGTATCATATCCATAGTGACCATACAATATATCTATTTATTATTATTATTATTATCATCATTATCATTATCATTATTTATTTTTATTTATTATTATTATTGTTATATTATTATTTATTGTTATTATTATTATTTGATAAATGGTACATACAGAAGGATTTTTTTTTTTCTTTACCTGTATGCATACTTTATCCAGTATACATAGCAGCCAACATCCCATTTTATATTCCGTTGTGTTGTTAGAATCCGCCCTTTTTTCCACACTGCTTATTTTTTAGAGTGATTATCTCCAAATGTAATTACGGTGGAGTAAACAGAAAAATACTTTAAAAAAAGACTGGTGTGAAAAAAAAAAACAGAAAAAAAAAAAAAAAAAAGGTGGGTACTAACATTATTATGGAATATTAATCAGTATGTTGGTACCTAGTATCTATGCCAGTATAGTATGATCTCATACTTGAGCTTACTCATATGCATAATCAGAAGGGGGGGGGGGAAGAAGAGGAAGGTTATTATTTTATTATTATTATTATTTTTTTTTTTTTTAAATCAAATTGGTAATTCCTTTTTTTCCTCTAAAAATCTTAAAAAAAGACATATATTAAAAGCTGAATTTATCAGCAAAGTATTTTACCAGATCATCAAATGGAAAAGGACATTTCTACTATGCTTTTAAAGTACTCTTCAATACACTTTGTAAAAGTCATAAAACTGCAGTGCCTAAATAAATAGATAAATACATATATTTAATAATATATTTTATTTTAATCATATTTTTCTGTTTAATACTATAGTGTACTTTTGCTAGAAATATGGTCTTGAAATTATTAATATTGCGATTACAATGTCAGTTAATTTCTATGGAAACAACATTTAAAAAAAATAATTATTGTTTTTAAACCTGTGTATAAAAGGAATAAGAATAAAGGAATTTTTTTTTTTTTCCAGAAATATTTTATTTTAGTTCGTTTATGCGTGAAAAATGTTAGTATGATTCGCTTTCCATTATCCTGTGTTAACAACAGCAGTTTAACTACTACATTAACTATCATAATCCATTAAAAATCATTTCGTAGTGCTGCCCTCTTTTGACGACAGAATGTATTAATTGCCTTGACCCTGAAAATAGAGAAAGTGAACTGCAGAATGGGATTATAAATGTCTTTCTTCACTTGAAAGTAAGACGGAAAGGAATGCGTTTTCTTTTTATTTTTCTTTGACGATTAATTGCATTTTCCTTTAACAAAGTAGAAAGATGATGTAGAATTATAGAAAAAAAAAAAACGATAATCATCAGTTTATTATTATTTTTTTAATTTCTCTGTAACTACTGATAAACCTGGTTGTAAATTCGCTAATATATCGAAGTTATAACTCGAAAACTTTTAATGTGAAGTATATCATAGATACCAAATCTTCGTTTTCTCAACGGAGACTTTGTACTGGAAATGTTTTTTAAAATGTTTTCAGTTTATTTAATCGTCAAAAATATATATCCTAAAAAAAAAAAAAAAAAAAAAATTCTGTTAGAATATCCCAAAGAAAAAAAAAATTAAAAATTGAGAAATTAGGAATTACAATATAAAATTTTTAAAGAAACAGAGTATACAGAAAGAAATGTATATGGATTAAAAAAAAAAAAAATAGAAATTCTAACTTCTAAACTTTCATTAAAATATTTATTTTAATTTATAATTGTTGCCAAAAAAATTAAACTTTAAAATTTACATCTACTTTTTAAGCTAGCACGCGATCTTGTTTTATATAAAATTTAAACCACTAAATTCATTTTTTTACTTATTTTTATTTCATATTGCTCGCGCACTTCTTATTTCCTAATTCAAAATTATTAACAAAAAAAAAAAAAAAAAAAAAAAAAAAAACTTGTTCGATATCGCTGATAACGATACTGATTATTATTAATTTTCTTTTCTTTTTCTTTCAATAATAATAATAATAATAAAAAGATTTTGGTGAAATTCAAAAGCAGAATTTAGTTTAGGACGGAGGACTATTAGTTTTTTTTTTTTTTTTTTTTTTCCAAATTATAACATCGCTTTCAAAATATTCAATTATATTTTAGATAAATTTTAGATTTCGACAAATGTCCAACTATCGAAAACGACAGCGCAAAAATCCCAGATTGAGACTAATAGGCCCTAAGTCCTAAAAAAAAGATGATTAATTTGTTTTAAAAATTAAAAATTTTAGCAGCTATCGTATATTGTTAAAATACATTCATTGATAACAGTTAAAAAATTTAAGTAAAAGAAGGCATTTTATTAATATTAATATTAAATTTATAGTAAGAAATAAGGAAAAAATACACTTAATAAAAATAATTTCTTTTTGTAACCCCTAACAAAAAATAAGTGGTGTGTTATAGGTTTGAAACCTTGGTCTGTCTATAACAATAAAACTTATAAATTATTATACCAATTTCACTGTGGTTTATTTTATTTTATCTTAATTTTAATAGAATGCTGAATTAATAAAGGCTGTTAGAAGTTATGTTTTAGCAAATCGGTTTCATAGACATTTTTAAATTAATTAAAATTGTAATTTTAGGTCATTTTGCGTTGATACTTTAAAATTTGCAAGTTGGTAATTTTCCGATTTTCATATCATATTCAGTTATCTGTATAAGATGGCAATCTTTCAAGTTTTGAAACATATTATATCACTTTCATTTTTTTTTTTTAATCTGGTATTTTAAACTAATTTTGACAAAAACTAAAAATTAGCCTTAAATGTTGATTATGAGTTCACATTATAAAATTCTCTACATTCTGTGCAAATATAGAGATTTCTAGTAAGTCTTTAAAATTGATTTTTTAGGCAATTTTAATTTAGAAATTGATATTTTAAAAATTGCGAGCTGTCAAACTTTCATCTTCCAACACATGTTAAACAATAAAGGATATTTTATTTTTTCCGAGTATAAACATCCCTTTTTGTAAAAAAAAAATTGCAAAATTTTAACTGATTTTGACAAAAATTAAATATTGGCTAAAAATAGTGATTATGAGTTCATTGTTCAAAAACCGCTAAATTAAGGTGCAAATTAGAGATTTAATATATATATATATATATATATATATATATATATATATATATGTATATATATATATATATTAGTTGATCAAATTCTAGGGCAGGCCTTTATTGACATTTTTAATTTACGAGCTAACATTCTTCAAATTGAAAACTGCAGATTTTACAGAAAATAATATTTCATTAAATTTAAAGTTTGTTATTAGTTGTTTATTTGTTAATAGTTACTTTTCCTGAAACGATAAATCCGAAGAATGTTCCTATTTTCATATTTAATGGATTTTAAGAAAATTTTTCTTTTAAGTACCGAGAATTAATAATCCAGTTAGGATGCAAATGAAACTTATATCTGTGAAATTATTCACTCGTGCACTGAAAATTGCGTTACAGATTTAGGACAGTTGAAAATGGCGTTACAGACTTAGTTGAAAATGGCGATAAACGTAGTATGTTACTTTGTAAAGAAGAAAAAGAAAACAAATATTGTATCCCTCTCCCCCCTACCACCTCCCCCCCCCCCTTAAAAAAAATATGTAACAGCAAATATTAAAAGAAGGTTAAATTTGGGAGTTGCAGACATCTTAGGCAATGTTTTTTTTTTTTTTTTTTTTTTTTTTTTAATTTGCTTATTTACTTTTAATAATAATAATAATAATAATAATAATAAACGGAGTCACGATTGACTGGTTATTAGAGCACTGAGCTCGTGCTTGGAAGATTGCGAGCTCGATACTTTAGGTAGCTGAAGTCAGTCGTGTACATAAAGGATTGCTGAAGCACGTAAAATCCACAGTTGTTACAATGTCATTCTGATCGTGTCTCGACCCTGGTGATGAGTACTTCTATTTTGATAATTTGTGAAGTCTTTATCATGTTTCGAAAATTAATAATTCTGGTTACCAGAACGAATGAGTCATCCCCCCTGTAGAGAATAAAAATTTTGATAGCATGTCTCCGGATCACACCCATAGGAATGAATCCCAGACCGATGCCAATTGTTCACTAAGTAGCTATATTGTGACCTTAAACTTACTCAACTTTTGCTCACAGTTTTGAAGAAACAAATTGGTAAATTTATTTCAAATTATCACAGGTATATGGTACAACCGCTTATTTTAATTGTATTGACTAGCTATTTTGAAAAATACTCTTACTGAAAATTTACACCAACCAGAATAAGCAATACTCTTATATACACAAAAATGTCTATTTGTTAAAATTGTCCTATAATTGTTAAAAATAAAATATTTAAAGTTACAATAATTGATTGATAATAAACCTCTTCGTTGAAAATGCATATGAAAATTTATCATATGCTTCTGTCTAATAAAATTATGATAAGACTGTACAACCGCGTTAATTGTTGAACGATATGTAAAAATTTATAAACACCAGTTTATGTCAAGATTCAATTAAGTATAAAATTTCATTGAATTGTACTTTCATCAGATCTTGATTTAGAGCTGCCGCTTTTATATATATATATATATATATATATATATATATATCATGCACAGACACCATTCCAAAAATGGTCAAAACCCATCCAGCGTTTTTTATAAAACCGTCTAAAACCAAAAGTCTTTTATTTTTATTTTTATTTGATAATGAACCTATGCGACTCCTTTTTTCTGGAGCTATATCAAAGACAAGGTGTACAGTAATAACCCCAAAACCATTACTGAGCTAAAAACAGTCATTCAGGAGGACATCGACAGCATCAATGTTCCGACACTTCAGCGGGTCATACAGAATTTCATTTATTTGTCTGCGTCACATAATCTCCAATGATGGCAGGCTTATCGAACGGTTCATAACCTAAATTCGAATATTTGTAGTGACGTTTACATGCAGAATAAAGTGTGTGCACGTCGTAGTTCGTAAGTAATTTACGCTTTATTTCATATAGTTCAATAATTGTCACCCTGTATGTATTATGAAGAATTATACTGATTAATTTTGGATATATATCGGCCAACGGTTGGCACTGCTATTACATTCTTCAGTTTTCCAGATGGCTATATTCAATTTCGTTTCATACCGACCGATAGTTTGCACTGCTATGGTGCAGTTTATTTCCGTTTATAGGAAGACAATGTTTTATGTTCTATATTACATAAATTATGTTACATAAATTATGTTATATAAATGCATCAATCTTCGTATGTGATATATATAAAATGAAGAATTTCGCTAAATAATTTTGGATGTATGCCAGCTAACGATTGACGCTGCTATTATATTCTTCGAATTTCCAGATGGCTATATCTCAGCATCTGTTGATGAATATTGTATCAAAATGAATATAAAAATGTTTTTTTGAAATTCAGTGTTTATTACATATCTTATGCATTTTAAATGGTAAGTGGCGCTGTTATACATAATTTTATAAAAGAAAGTACTGTGCAGACCACATCGCAAAAGTTATTTCATTTCAAAATTTAAATAAAATAATCGTCATATATATTTTTATATATATATATATTTTTTTTTTTTTTTTTTGTGACATAAATTTTCTTTTTCTATTAAAAAAAAATAATAATTAAAAAAAAAAAAAAAAAAAAAAAGAGAGAGAGTTGAAAAATATATTAAATTAGTTTAACGTTCTTTATTAACATTTAATTAAACGAAATTTTAGAAATCGGAGTGACTCCACTTGATTTTCCGAACATTAAGTTATTAATGTTGTTATAAATAAATTAAAGAAAGCGAAGTTATTAAGTAAACAAAAGAGAAAATTATAACACGGTGTTTCGGTATTTTTCTCTATATAGTATGCTGTTTATTTAACGCTATTGTCCTTTAAATAACTTGAGCCCTTAAATCATAACGATATAAATTTTCGTTGTGTCCCTATAAAAATCTGTATTCACTAGAATCACAAATCACAGTTTGTGCGACAGTGACCTATAAAAAGTATATGAATTTTCAGTTCGAATGGAAGAGATGTTTAAACGGTATCGTATTTTAAATATTTTAAGCCCAAAAGCCATAATGATAAATAATTTTTCTTTATGTGACTCTGAAAACCCCCCAAAAAACTAGGAGTTCTAGATTCTGAAAATTCATACAGCGTGCGTGACGATGATGATCTATAACATGCATACAAAATACAATCGAATAAGCCGTTTAGACGCTATGCAACTTTAAATAATTTGAACCACAGGGCATAATGATAAAAGATTTTTCGTTGTGCATATATATAAAGTGCTAGATTCACCAAAATCTATGCAACAACGGCCTATATCTGCAACAAGGACCTATAACACGCGTATAACTTTTCAGCTCAATTAAATAAGGAGTTTAGACTCTATAGCACTTCAAAAATTTGAGCTCATAGATAATAATGATATACATTTTTGTTGTGTCCTTGTAAAAATCTATAAGCGCTAGACCCACCAAAATCTATACAGTTCGGGTGATGGTCGCTTATAACATTGTGTAAAAATTCGAACTAATAGAGTATAACGATAAGGATGGATTCATTAAAATCTATACAGTTCGTGCGAATGTGACGTATAACATGTGTATAAACTTTCAATTCAATAGAAACAGGCATATATACGTTTTACCACTTTAAAAAGTTGTTTCTATTTAGTACAATATACATTTCTTTTTGTGTGTGTGTGTGCGTCCCAACTTAAAAAATATATATAAGTTCAAAATTCACCAAAATCTATAAGGTTCGTGCTATGATGATCTATAGCATACGTACCAACTTTCAGCTCATTCGAACAAAGCGTTTAGACGCTATCGTTTTCATTCACATATATATCACCATAAAAATAGCCAAATTGAACTCGGGGCTCCTCGAAACGAGTAGAAGCACCAAAATCTCAGAGTCAGATTTTTGACATGATTACAATACGTTCTTTACATTGGTATATTCGGAAAGTAAAAAGAAAATCATGGGTAGTATTTAATAAATTCAACAATATAAACCTTAAACAAAATTATAACTAGAAGGTAATAAAATTTTAAATTATGTAAAATAAAAAGAAATGCATCTCATCACTATAATTTTCCAGCTATTATTATTTTTATACGTGTAAACAAAATGAACACTGAAAATGGACAATTTATCATATTTGTAATAATTGCACCAAGACAAAATGTGTTATAATATTGATACATTTAAACGTTTTACATATAACTGGGATTGCACGTTTTTTGGATGGTACAAAGCACATTTTTACAGAACGTTCTAAAAAGTGCAATTTTTTAACGTTCAAAAGAAATCCCCCCCCCCTTTTTTTTTCACGAAAAACACAATGTTTGAACGATTGTAACGATAATTAAATGTTCAAGCAGGAACGTTCGAATGCTATTTGCATAAATGTCAACCTTTTAATTTATTTCGGAGTATTTTTAGCCCCGCCTTTATTTCATACCACTTATTTTTTTTAGAGTAAATTTTTTTTATTTTATCGAAGTCATATACTGGAGAAAATTTTTCTAAAAATAAAGTGATGCGAAATAGAGGCGGGACTGAAAATATTTCTGAATAAAATAAAATGTTGGCATCTATGTTTTTGAGAAAAGTGTTAATTTTTTACTTTCTCTTACCATATATATGGTAGAAAAAGTATTGTTTTTGGGTCAAGATTTTGAAAATGAGTTTTTCATATATTTACTCGTTTTAAGGTCCCCTGAATCAGCGAAACATGTTTATAGCGGTTGGTCTATGTGTCTGTTATCAGCATATCGGAAGAACAAATAACAGCAAGAAATTCAAACTCTATATTCAAAAGACATTATATAGCGATGCTACACTAAGCTTTTCTTTGGGATTAGGCAAATACTTTGTGTACAGGGACACCCAAGAAAATTCAAATACATTACGTCTATAGGCGAAATTCCAGGTAAGTAGAGTTTAACATCTATACGCTGCAATAAACCAAATGAAATGAATATATATTTTTTATATGCATAAAAGCACGTTTCATGTAGAATATGGTATGGAAATCATTCACTATTCGTTTACAAGGCTACGCAAAAGAACCAGACTATAGTGGGACAATATTTGAAAATTGATAGAAGTGCATTTCGGGTTATACTCTGTGTTATTAATATAGGATTATATTTATGTGCACCATCTCGTGTGCCCATAATTTTTAGAAGATACACGACTGTACATAATGAAGTTAAAACTTTGTTTTTTATTGAGTGTATTTAGTGGTGTTGCTTTACTATAATATTTTACACGTCCAAGAAAACTGCTCAGGAATTGAAATTAGTTCGTCATTCGTAAATAGAGTATTTTTTAAGCTAAAAATATTCATCGTTTGTTTTTTGTATATTCATACGGTTTGAGGTTTCCTGAATACTGAAATCCAATTTTTAGTGTTTGATTTTGTCTCTGTCGCTTGTCAGATTAACTTAGAAACAAATAATTTCAGTCAATTCAAATGTTTTTCGAAGTTAATGTAAGTCTGTTACTTGAAAATTCCGGAAAAGGCGCCTTCTGGTGGACATTTTGGAACTTTTTTTTTTAAAAAAAAAATTCCGTGAGCGCATCTCCTGTATAGTCTATATACCAAATTTCGTTGCATTTCGTTCACCCGTTTGCGTTGTAGGATGCTGTTTATAGGGAAGTTTAATTATAACTACACTGTACATATTCAGGTAACAGTTATTATAATTTTTGACATATTTGAATTCTTAAAACTGTGTTTTCTCAGTTTACATTTTTCCATGAATTCATGATCTCCAAAAAGATTAAAATTCTTCAGATAATTAATAAAAGATTTAATAGTTATTTCTTTTTTTTTTAATTATGTACGTATGTAAAAAACGCGCAAAGTAGCTCAATAGTTACATTAACATATTTTATTTTTAAATTGAAAGATGATTTGAAAATTATTCAGAGATTATTTGCATAACTTTTCTTTATCTGTATTCAAAAAGTATCTTTATTTTTACATAAGTATAACTTAGTACAGAAACATTTCACGAACTCGAGCTAAACATATTCTTAATCTTCAAATTGGCAGTTTTATTCGTCAAAATAATGTATATGCAAATTAACATAAAAGTTATCAAAAACATAATTTATTGGTAATTAAAAGAGTTTCTGAAAATTATGCAAAAAATGTTTTAGGACTGAGGGCGTATTAGTCTCAATCTGGGATTTTTGCGTTGTCGTTTTCGATAGTTGGACATTTGTCGAAATCATTTTTCGATAGTTGGACATTTATTGAAATCTAAAATTTATTGAAAATATAATTGAATAATTTGAAAGCGATGTTATAATTGGGAAGAAAAAAAAAATTAATAGTCATCCGTCCTAAACTAAATTCTGCTTTTGCCAGAATTTCATCAAAGTCATTTTTTTTTTTTAAGAAAAAGAAAAGAAAATTTATACAGTACTGTTACAAACGATATCGAAAAAGTTTTTTTTTTTTTTTTTTTTTTAAATAATTTTGAATCAGGAAATAAAAAGTGCGCGAACAATATGAAATAAAAATAAGTAAAAAAAAAATGAATTTAATGATTTAAATTTTATATAAAACATGATCGCATGCTATCATAAAACGTAGATGTAAAATTTAAAGTTTAATATTTTTGGCAACAATTATAAATTAAAATTAATAATTTAATAACAGTTTAGAAGTTAGAATTTCTCTATATATTTTTTTAATAATTTTGAATTAGGAAATAAAAAGTGCGCGTGAAATAATATGAAATAAAAATAAGTGAAAAAATGAATTTAATGATTTAATGTTTTTGTTTTTCGGGGACTACTCATGCATATAAAAAATGCGCATTAAAACAAGTCGAAGAAGGAAACGAAATAATAAGTATTGAGTTATATTACGGAAAATACGATTTTTTTTATTTATTTTTTTTTTTTTTTTTAAGCAACATTTTTTACTTGAATAATAAATGCGTAAGAAATTTATTTTATAACTTCTTTCTATCACTATTTATCACAAATTTTAAATTTTACTAAGTGTTACACTATGAGCAAAGCAGCATTTGAAAAACTCAGTCTGAAATGTCCAATGTTTTCCTATAATTCCATTTTTACATAACATTAAAAATAGAAAAGGAAAAAAATCAAACGCTGTTTGTTTGTGTATATAAGTAATGGAAAACTCAATGTATTAACTAGAAAAACGTAATTTGTCCATAATAATAATCATTTTTTAGTTTTGCTGAAATTGTTTAGTTATATGACTTTTTTCTATCCTTATTTATCAAGTAACTTTCATTATTATTATTATTATTATTATTATTATTATTATTATTGTTATTATTATTAACATAAGTGTCACATTAATAATAAGTCAACGTTTGGCTAACTCATACTAAAATGTTCAATTTTTGCTTTTGTACCATACCCAAAACAGCATTTATTGCATGATATCATAAGCAAAACCGGATAATTTGTTGTCAGAATATAAAACCATGCAAAGGAATTTAACAGCAGAAAACATAAATTTATTTGCAATTATTTTTATAAAAATGCAAAATATTTTTAATTAGATAACTTTGATTTATCCAAATTTAAGAAGTATCATACTTAGAGCTGGGTAACACTTGAGAAACTCAAACATAAATCCTAGATGTTTACCTCTGTAGCACACTCACAGAAACATTGTTTACATAACATCAAAAGTTGAAAAAAAAAAAAAGTTTTGTGCATGGATATAAAAACAAACAAATCAACTTAATTGCTACTATAACATAATTCATTTGTAAATTTAAAAAATGTACAGAAATTATTTAAAAAAAAAAATTGTCTTTCCCAACCTTCAGTTTTAAGTAAGTGTACATTAATAATAAGAGAAATGTAATACTTAGTAACTCAAACTTAAAATGTCGATGAACTCGAAAATGATACATTTATTCGTCAAAATAATAAATATGCAAACTAATAAAGAAGTTATCAAAAAGAAAATTTATTTACAACAGTAATTTATTCGCAAAGATTTTATTATTATTATTATTATTATTATTATTATTATTATTATTATTATTATGCTAAAATTGTCTTGTTTTATAGGTTTTCTCTATTCCTGTTTATCAGGCCTCTTTCATTTTACGTAAATATTACGCTACGAATAAATAACAAACTCAAACCAAAATAGTCAATGTTTCCCTCTACTGATACCCTCGCTCACATAACATCATGAAAAGAATAGGAAAAAACCAAACTCTTTTTTTTTCTGTATATAAAAAACCTCACAAATTGATATAATACTTATAGAAACAAAATTTACGTAGAATTATTATTTTTATTACACAGAGTAAGTGAATGAGTGGGTTTACGTCGCACTAATGCTACATCATAAGTCGCACTAGTGCAACGCTATAAGCAATTACACAGAAATTTTTATTTATATAATTTTTCCCCAATTGTATTTATGAAGTTGGTGATGAATCACGCAATCAATATTTTGATTATTAGCCAATATTGATTAATTATTGATCAACCATGCAATTAATATTTTATGCGTTATTAAACAGCCTTTAGCATCGCACTAGTGCAACGCTATGTGCAATTTAATTAACCAAGAACTATTTAGTTATGTAAAGTAACACTTTTTAACGTAAATACCACACTAAGAACACGATAAAATTTATCAAACTCAAATGTTCAATATTTGCACTAGTGCTCTCCATCGTACCCTAAGCAAGTTTGTTTACACAATATTAAAAATGAAAGAGGAATATATATATATATATATTAAACTCTTTTTAAGTATGAATAATAATTTAAAAAAAAAAATGCAGTTGAAATTGTTAGCAACAAAAAAGCAATTTATTAGTAATTTAAAGATGTTTAAAAAAAAATACAGAAATTAATTATGGAATTTTGTTAAGCTTTTGTTTAAAATAAAATCTTGAATATTACGCAAATATTACATGAAGAGAAAAGCAACAATTGAGAATGTCAAGCTAAATTATGCAAGGTGATTCAAAATGACAGATTCATCAGTCAAAATATTAAAGATGCCAAACAATATACTAATTTATAAAGATCTTCTTTTAATTAAAAAAACTATTTTTGAAAATTATGTATAAAATATTTATGTATTTTTTCCGTATCTATATTTATCAAACATCCTTAATTTTATGCTAATGTTAAATGGAGAAATACGCAACATTTGAGAAACTCAAGCTAAATCACGCAGCTGAATGCAATATATGATATATTCATTAGTAAAAATATTAACGATGGCAAGCAATATACAAATTTATGAAGAACTTCTTGTAATATAAAGATATTTTTAAAAATTATGTTATATAAACATTCAGTTATATAACTTTTCCGTATACCTATTTATCAAGCATCTTTAATTTTACGCAAATATTACATTAAGAAGAAAACAACATTTGAGAAACTCAAACCAAATTATGCAAAGGTATCCGAAATGACAGACTTATTCGTCAAAATATTAAATATGGAAATTAATATACAAATTTATAAAAAGAAAGCTTCTTTTAACTAATATATATATATAATCCTTTTATAGTAAAAGAAAAGAATAAGAACGAAGAAAAGTCAGTCAAATAATTCACCAAAGAAACATACACAAGCCAAACAAAATAACTAGATAGCTTAAATTGATTTAATTTTTATGATTATTAATAGTACTTACTTTAAATTTTAAGACTGCAATACCTGATGAAAATTAAATAGGACCGTGTAATAATATTCTGAAGAAAAGAAAGTTGACACTAGGATATTATTTTAAGGGAAAAAAAGAAAACAATGTTATGAAATGAACCTATTAATTTTGAGATGTATATATATATATATATATATATATATTTATATATATTTATATAATATATATATATATATATATATATATATATATATATATATATATGTGTGTGTGTGTGTGTGTGTGTATTAAATACTCAGTTACATAACTTTTCCGTATCCGTATTTATCAAGCATCTTCAATTTCACGCAAATATTACATTAAGAGGAGAGAACATTTGAGAAATTGAAGCTAAATTATGCAAAGGTATCCAAAATGACAGATTCATTAGTCAAAATAATAAAGATGCTTAACAATTATTAATATATAAAGAACTTCTTTAAATTTAAAAATATTTTTGAAAATTAATTAAATATTTAGTTATATAATTTTTTCATATCCCTTCTTATCAAGCATCTTTAATTTTACGCAAATATTACATTAAAACAAAAGTAACATTTGAGAAACTGAAGCTAAATTATTCAAAGATATCCAAAATGAAATGTTCATTTGTCTAAACATTAAAAATGCCAAACATTCTACTAATTTATAAAGAACATCTTTCAATACACTCACACACACACACACACACACACACACACACACATATATATATATATATATATAGATACATTCAAGTATGTATAAAATATTTAGTTATGCAATTTTTTCGTATCCCTTTTTATCAAGCATCTTTAATTTTACGTAAATATTACATTAAGAGAAAAGTAACATTTTATAAACTGAAGCTAAATTTTGCAAGGATACCCAAAATGAAATGTTCATTAGTCTAAATATTAAAGATGCCAAACAGTACACTAATTTATAAAGAAAATGTTTCAATAATATATATATATACATATATACCTTCAATTATGTATAAAATATTTAGTTATGCAATTTTTTCGTATCCCTATTTATCAAGCATGTTTAGTTTTGCGCAAATATTTTATTAAGAGAAAAGTAACATTTTAGAAACTGAAGCTAAATTATGCAAGGATATCCAAAAAAAAAAAAAAAAAAAAAAAAATGTTCGTTAGTCAAAATATTAAAGATGTCAAACAATATACTAATTTATAAAGAACATTTTTCAAAATATTTAGTTATACAATTTTTTCGTATTTCTATTTATCAAGCATCTTTAATTTTACGCAAATATTACATTAAGATAAAAGTAACATTTTAGAAACTGAAGCTAAATTATGCAAGGATATTCAAAATGAAATGTTTGTTAGTCAAAATATTAAAGATGCCAAACAATATACTAGTTTATAAAGAACATCTTTCAATTAATGTATATATATATATATATATATATATATATATATATATATATATAGAGAGAGAGAGAGAGAGAGAGAGAGAGATACATTCAATTATGTATAAAATATTTAGTTATGCAATTTTTTCGTGTCCCTATTTATCAAGCATCTTTAATTTTACGCAAATATTACATCAAGAGAAAAGCAACATTTTAGAAAGCCAAGCTTAATTATTAAAGGGTGTCCAAAATAACGATTTATTAGTCAAATTATTAAAAATACAAATTAATATACTAATTTACAAAAATTATCTGTTAATTTAAAGATATTTTTGAAAATCATGTACAAAATATTCAGTTACATAACATTTCCGTATCCCTATTTATGAAGCATCTTTAATTTTACGTAAGTATTACACTACAAGCAAGGCAACATTTGACAAACTCAGACTTAAGATGCTCAATGTTTTTTCTCTGTATCATAACCTCAGCAACATTGTTTACATAACATCAAAAATAGAACAGGAAAAAAAATCAAACTCTTCTAGTGTGTGTATATAAAAACCGTGCTTCCTCAGTAGAATCATATGGAAGAGAGAGAGAGCGAGAAAGAGAAAAAGAAGTTATCCAATAAATAAATAAAAAAGGGTGGCAGCTCAGCTGAAAAAGATTACAGGCGCCAAAGTGTAGAATAAAAAACTGCATTCCAAGGAAGGACGTTTAAGAAGGCCTTGGCAGCCATTAAAAATGACGTCACATTGTGACGTTCGGTGAATTTACTATTGGTCGGTAGCGTGGGAATTTCAAAGAGCCGGCCAATCGCGGAGAGTCGCTGTTCAACAACTAAGCACATGTTCGGAAAACTTTCATTTCAGCCGGTGTCTAAGATGAGATAAGTTGACCCTCCAAGACTCCTGGATTGCATTGTGCTTGATTACATAATCAAAGGATTCATATTTTGAAATTTATATGCTACAAAAGTGAAAAAAAAAAATTCAGACCAAAAAACACAAGTGTTAAGAAAAATATAATTCATATTATTATTTTTACATTAAAGTGAAATTTATTAAAAGGAATTTTATTTAATTTATTAGAAGAACAAAATTTAGAAATGCAAATTTTCATATTTACATATGATGAAAAGGATTGTTTTTAAGTGATTTGAAAAATTGAATATTTGTGAAAATTTTCCCAAGGATTTAAATATTATAATTTTATGTGACATCATTATGAGGAAATTAATTTGGAGAATTTATAGAAAATCTTCTTTGGATATCATCAAAAGGTAGGAAATGCAAATTATTAAAAATTCAATGCCTGAAAATTATTTAGAATTATAATAATGTTTGTAGTATCATAATATTTTTTTTGTAAATGACAATATTATAATATAAATTTAAATTATGTTTTTAATTAAATATTGAAAGCGCGGTATATTATCTTTAAAAATATTAAACTTTTTATTTCCATTTTAAACACAAAAATATAAAATATATAAAATGAGTTTGTCATATGTATTCGTAATTAATTTTTTATTTTATTTTATTTTTTTTAATTAAAAAAAATAAAAACAAAATTAATTAGTTTTATTTTATTTAGATTCTTAAACAAAAAAAAAAAAAAAAAAAAAAAAAAAAAAAAAGAAAGAGAAAGGAAAAAGAAACTAAATAAAAGTAAACAAAGGAAGAAAATATTTTATTTAAGTAAATATATATATACATATTTAAGTAAATGATAATTTTGTAAAAACCTTAAATATTATCGTAAGATTTAAATGGTTTACGTATTGTTTGTAGTTGATCAGATAATTAAAAAAAGAAAGAAAAAAAATCGTATTTTTGAGTTTCTTTGACATGGTAAATTCAGAATTTTTAATTGTTTTTTAACTAGATTTTTTTTTTTTTTTTTTTAGTATTCCAAAGAATTTTTTTTTTTAAATAGTCAAACATCACATTAAAAATTATTGTTTTCAAATAATGTGTCAGATAATGTTTTCGGAATAAAAGAATAGGTTTCTTCATTTGCTTTTATTATGTGTAAACGTAATTTGATATTTCAAATATTATGTATAATAATAATAATAATAATAATAATAATAATAATAATAATAATAATAATGACGCATTTTCCCGAAAAACCAGTGACTCCACTAACGACCGAAAAGTTCTTTGCTATCTAAGCCAATACATGAGAAACGCCGGTTTCGTACCCAGATGACGTTCATTGGACTATATAATCGGCATTTTACATGTGTTTTTCCGAAATTTACGTGTAGACTGTCTAGGACCCCTAAAAAAGACTCCCATGGATAGTCCACTAGTTTTCTTCCGCAAACAATTGGCCTCAATTTATACATTTCCATACCGAAATCCCACTGTTATATGCGGCTCTGAAATGTGTTGTAGCTAAACGACATTGTTAGTCATAATAAAATAAAAGAAAAAAGTATTTGAATGCAAAAAAAAAATATTATTCATTTTATAAATGTTTTATTTTATTTTACTTTATTTTATTTATTTATTTATTTATTTTCATCATTTTGTGTACTTAAAAGTGTTTGTTAATTCCAGACACTTTTGAAGTCTAAATGATAATAAATAGTAACACGATAAAATTATTTCCGTATTTAAATGCATTAAATTTTCTTTTAATAGATAATTATCTATTGGAATTTTAAGATATTTAAATGTTTTTGTATGAAAAATATTTATTCTGCAATAATGTATAAATTTTACCAGAATGAAAAGTGAATGGAAATATTTAAATTTAAAAAGATTCACGTAGTTGAAAAACTATGTATGTTGATTTTTACTATTTATATAAAATGTCATTTACGTATAAACATTTTAAAGTATACTTAGTTATAGATTTAAAAAAAATAACAAAATATATACAAAATGAAAAATAATTATAAAATGAGATTATATTTAATATTAAATCAGGTTATTAATATGCATTAAAAACATTTTTTAAATAGTAAAACGATGTTTACTTTTATTTACAGTAAATCTAATTATGTCTATGTTTTAGAGTTGAATTGTTATTATTATTATTTTTTAATTAAAAATCATAGTTAATTAGGCAACTAAGACTGATGGTTACAGATTAATGTTGATCCACAAAAAATATTTGAAGTATATAATAAATACAATCGGCAGCAAAAGTATCCGAGCACTAGCCAACAATTTCGATATCAAAAAAGCACACTTAATGCTGTTTTGTTAGGTAAATCCTTATCAAATCATGTTCTTAGACTGACAAAGAAAATGATTCGACAAGGATTTATTTAACAAAGTAGTATTACTTGTATCTTTTTTTATTTTTTTATTTTTCTCTAGACAGGAATTATTGCTAGTGCTCGGATACTTTTGCAGCCGACAGTATAAAGCTTAATGAAAATGCCTTTTATTTATTTTTTTTTTATAATGCGATTTGTTTTTTACGGTGGTATATTCACATCATTTGTGAAATCATCGTAATAATTATTATTCTCTTTTGAAAGCATGCCTTGTTTTCCTATGGAGAAATTTGTTACTAGAATTACTCATTAACAGTTCCGTTTATGCATTATTTAATTATTAAATTTATTATGCATTATTATTATACATTATTATATAATATAAAATTTACAACTGCTAAATCAATAGCCGTTCTCAAAAGAAAATAATATATTAAATTAATTTTTTAATATTTTATTTTACAGTTAAAAATTTTGAAAAATGTATACTTAGTTAATTTTTCGTATTTTTAAACTAAAATATATATATATATATATATATATATATATTAAAAATTAAAACAATAAATTTTTGATAAATGAATTTTTCACCAATGAATTTTTGACGAATTTAACGATTGAGAAAATCTTTTAACCGTGAAAACGGAATTTTAAAAAATACATAAGGTAATCAGTAAGTTTGAAAACAAATATCCCTATAGGATGACATGGGCTTTGGCTTTCAGCATGTTTAGGTATTGTACCATTTAAGTTATCCCTCTGAGACGCGGAAATTTCTTGATCTTGTTTGCCGGTGTTGCCGAACAAAATTTTAGATCTCTAAACTCTCCGCTAGTGTTCGTACAATGTATTCCGGAAGGTATTCGATCGGCGAAAGTAGAAATTTTCCGCTGAAGGTAGCTTTGTTTCGTCGGTGAATAGATTTGGAGGTGTGCTACTTGTGGTATTGACCTCGTTATTTTCGCGGCCATCATAAAATAAGAAACAGGTGTAAATGCATTAACAATTTTATAGAAAGTATTCCTTAAACGTTAATTATCTATGAACTCATTTTGAATATTAGGACTATTTTACAGAAAATAATGCTTAAAACGTTCATTATCAATGAACACTTTCTGAATGTATGAGCTATTTAATTGAATGTAATGCTTGCTTAAAAAGTGCATTATCTATAAACTCATTGTAAATATAGGTACTATTTTATAGAAGGTAATGTTCATAAAATTCATTATCAATAAACATTTTCGGAATATATTACCTATTTTGTAAAAATCTTGCTTATCAAATTAATTATCGACGAACTCATTCTGAATATATGCACTATTTTACAGAAGGCAATTCTTATAAAGTTCATTATCAATGACCACTTTCTGAATATATGAACTGTTTTATAGAAAGTGATATTTATAAAATTGATTATCTATGTCTTCAGGAAATAATTCTTATAAAGTGCATTATTAATGAACTCATTATGAATAGATTCGATATTTTATGTCATGTAATAGTTATAAAGTTTATTATTAATAAACACTTTCTGAATATTGAGCTATTTTCTAAAAAGAAATACTTATAAAATTGATAATCTATGAATACATTCCGAATATATACTCTATTTTACTGAAGGCAATACTTACAAAGTGCATTTTCAAAAAAATCATTGTGACTATATGCGTTTTTTTTATAGAAGGTAATGCTTACAGAGTTCATTATCAAGGATTATTTTCTTAATTTAGGTTGTATCTATTTTGTAGAAACTAATGCTTATCAAATTAATTATCGATGAACTCATTAGAAATATATGCGCTAATTTTCAGAAGGCAATGCTTCCAATGTTCATTATCAAAGAACATTTTTTGAATATATGAGCTACTTTATAAAACAATAATGCTTGCAACTCTATTTATCGACGAATACACTCTGAATACATGCGCATATAAACTAATTATCTATGAACTCATTTTGAATATATACGCTATTTTACAGATGGCAATGCTTATAAAGTTCATTATCAGTGAACACTTTCTGAATGTATGAGCTATTTAATAGAATGTAATGCTAACTTAAAAAGTGCATTATCAACAAACTCACTGTAAATATAGGTACTATTTTATAGAAGGTAATGTTCATAAAATTCATTATCAATAAACATTTTCGGAATATATTAGCTATTTTGTAGTAAGTCATACTTATTAAAATAATTATCGATTAACTCATTCTGAATATAGGCACTATTTTACAGTAGGAAATTCTTATAAAGTTCATTATCAATAAGCACCTTCTGAATATATGAGCTATTTTATAGAAAATTATATTTATAAAATTGATTGTCTATAAACACATACAGAATATATGCTCTGTGCTTTCAGAAAATAATGCCTATAAAGTGTATTATCAATGAAATCATTATGAATATATGCGATATTATATGTAATGTAATGGTTATAAAGTTCATTATTAATGAACATTTTCTGAATATAGAGTTATTTTGTAAAAAGTAATACTTATAGAATTAATAATCTATGAACACATTCCGAATATATATTCTGTTTTATATAAGGCAATACTAACAAAGTGCATTTTCAAAAAAATCTTTTTGAATATATGCGCCTTTTTATAGAAGGTCGAGTTCACAGAGTTTATTATTAATGATCATTTTCCTAAATCAGGTTGTAGCTCTTTTATAAAAAGTAATGCTTATTAAATTAATTATCGATGAACTCATTAGAAATATATGTGCTAATTTTCAGAAGGCAATGCTTACAAAGTACATCACCAAAGAACATTTTTTGAATATATTTTTTGAACATATTTTATAAAACGACAATGCTTTCAACACTATTTATCGACGAATACACTCTGAATACATGCGCATACAAACTAATTATCTTTGAACTCATTTTGAATATATACGCAATTTTACAGATTGCAATACTTATAAAGTTCATTATGATTGAACACCGTTTGAATATATGATCTGTTTTATAGAAAATAATGCTTACAAGATTATTTATCGACGAACACATTCGGAATACACGTACGGTATGATTTTAATTAAACTGTGGCAAGCTTAAGTTAAATATTGTTTTAAAATAGGCAAAGGTAAAAATTTTTGAATTGTACAGCTAAAAGTTAGCATATAAGCATAAGTAATGTAATAATGTGTAATATTTTGGTATTTCATTCTAACACCAAAATATATTACCATGTAAATTGCTTTCTTTTGGTAATATTAGAACGAAATGTATATACTAATTAATATATTTTCGATTATTTATTAAAAGTTTAATGTTCAGAATTATATAAAATATTAACTTAAAAGCAGACTGTATGTCCACCTTTCGAATTCAATATATACACCGTCATATCAATGAAAATAAAAAAAAGCATTATGTTAAAATGTCTGTATTAATTTTAGTGCAGCAATAAATATATTAAAAAGAAACATATGTAATTAAAATATTCCACTGTTATTAGTTCTGAAAACATTTAAATATTAATACTTAAATGTATTTCAAAAGTGTAAGTAAATAAGTTTATTATTTAAGATAAATTCAGTGAGTCATAAAAATGAGCCAGTTTAAATAAAGGAAATGTGGGAAAATGAACACAGGGACAGAACACTGGCACAGAATTCATATTTATTTAAAATATTCTCTACCTATAATATCGTTGGTTAAAAAAGAAGAAAATTTTGTTTCATTAATAGTGGTATGAATTCTGTACCATTGTTTCATCCCTAGAAATATTTTGCAGATTATTTACGTTTCAAAGTGATAAAATTGTTGTTTTATAATGATATATAAATAAGAAGATTAGAAATGTACCACAGACGTTTTAGTGGGCAATATCTCTGAGATTTTAAACAATACATTTAAATACTTATTTAATGAATATTTTAATTTTAATTTAAAATTAGAACAAATTAATATATATATAGATACATTAAATATGATTTATTTTTTGTGAGTGTAAGCCAGAATCCCAGAAAAAACTACTTAAAAGTTATTATAGATCGTTAAAACTAATGAAAATGTTTTAAATATATATACACACACAAACACACACGCACATATATATATGTATCAAATTTAATTAAATAATTTTAAAACATTAATTAAATATTAGTATGTTTATTATTATTATTATTATTATTTTTTTTTTTTTTTTTTTTTGTCATCGTTATTAATATTTCAGAAAAAAAATTATAATTATCGTTTTTCGTTTAAAAATTTAGAAAGAAATAACGATTTCTGTATTGACGAGTTTATTTATTTAATAATAAACAACAAAACTATTCAAAATATTTTATCATATGTTTCGAGATTTAACATTCATAATTTATGAAAAGATTTTTAATTAAAAAAAGAAGAAGAAGAAGAAGAAGAAAAGACATATATAAAATATGTACCCGTATACCTTTAAATGGATTTATTTTAATGAAGTGAAATAAATTTTAAAACTTTATATATGATTCAAGGTAAATATTTAACTCTTTATTTACCGACGATACTTTAAAGTAATATTAATTTAAAAAAGAGTATAAAACATAATTTAGGGGAAAAATGTCTAAGATATTTATAAATATAAAACTTATATACAACCTTTTAATCTCACTATAAGGCACTAGGCGATACATGTAGCCGTTTTTGTTCCTGGAAGGATTTCATCGAGTGTTTTCGCTTGACATTTTTCGCGATCTTCAAGTGTGTTTCATCTAATTCCTATATTACTCCGAGAATATTCCACCAATCTTAGGAAAACATGTAATATATATATATATATATTATCATTCAGGTCGGTGTAAGTATTTCATGTTACTATCGTAATTCATTGGTTCTTAATCTATATCGCAACTTTTTGTGTAATTTTTTTTTCTCTATGTTAAATTCAGTTCTATATTTTAGTGTGCTGTTATTGTTTTAGTTCTATTAATTGCTAAATTTTAAGATTAAATTTTATTACGATATCTACTATTTATATATATATATATATATATATATATATATATATATCATTATTATTATTAAAAATACATTAATATAGTGAATTTAATTTTTAAGGAAATTGTTCATTTGTAGAACCTTTATCGATTAATCATTACTAGTCTTGTTATTATTTTTATTATTAGAATTGTTCTAATGGCAACTTGTTTATTGTTACTTTCTAAGTTTGTAGTCGCATGACATGTGGTTAATTCTTCTTTTTTTTTTTTTTTTTTTTTCTTTTTTTTTTTTTTTTGTCTTGATTCATTAAATGTTTATTTAATAAGTTATTTCATTCCTCTTTAAATTTGATTTTGTCTCAAAGTAGAAACATGAACTGTATTTTTGGCTTGAATTAGCTATACAGTTTTCCGAAATCTTGCGATTTCTCTGCTCATAGAAGTACATGTTTCCTGAAAGGCGGATACTTCGATTTTTGAGAATTTCTTAATCCAATTCTCATTTCCAGTTATCCGTTTTTCATCCATTTTTAATCCAATTCTCATTTCCAGTTATCATTTTTTTTCATTTTTTATAAATTTATTTGTTTACGTATGATAACTTTCATGAATTTCGCATAAATTACTCCTAGTCCTATATGTTCACTTAAGCGTAGGTAATGTAAAAGGCATTTAACTATTAATTGGTATTGTAAATAAATTCTAAAAAATAAGTGCTAACATTTAAATTGAATTACAATCACCTTCATGTGTAAGTTGTTGGAATTATCATGTATCTAAATTAATCTTAATGGCTAAATTTTATAACGAAATTAAATTCTTCAATATATATATATTTGTCTATTTAATAATGCGGCAGATAAAGGGTAAAATAAAATATATATTTTGTAACGCAATTAATAAAAAATGTTTCATTTAATAAAATAAAATACACTGAAATTTAAAAGGGAACATGAGGCATTGACTTATTTGTTCGATAACTTCATACTACCGCTGAAAAAACACGTTACACAATTTAGAAAGACTGTGTCAGGAATTATGAGATTTGTAATTGAAAAATTATTATTTGTAGAATTTTCTTAAATGTGAAGTTTAACTCCTTCCAAAAAATAATTTATAATATAACTAATTTTTAACATTAGTTAATATATTCATATTATCAATTACACTCCTCGGCAGGAAAATTGCCCCAACACAACTTTTGCAAATTCTTATGTAAAATGACCTCTTGAATCTGAATATGATGGCCATTTCGCCCTATCACCCACCATTTTTGGGGGACCCCCCCCCCCCTATTTTTACCCCTTTTCGATAATTTTATGGTTATGGCTATAAATTTGATTTATATTGAAGAAAAGAAATGTTTTAACTGCTAAATATCTTTTGAGGGCCTAAAGAGGTGAAAGATTCTATAACATGAACATTTGGGAGGGGGGGGGATTTGTCAATTAAATTAAGTATTACATTTCCTATATTTTTTTTTAATCTATTATTAATTATTATTATTATTATTTTTTTTTATTATTATTATTTTTTTTTTTAAGTGTTAAATTAATTCATTTTCATTCTCCAAATCAAATTCATGGCCATAAAATTACCGAAGAGTGTTAAAAATTGGGGAGGAGGTGACGTCCTGAGAAAACGGTGGGTGATGGGGCAAAATGGTATCATATTCGAATTCAGGAGGTCATGTTACACAAGAATCAGCAGGAATGGTATCAGAGTTCGATTTTTTTTTTTTTTTTTTTTTTTTTTTTGCAGCGTAATGTTATTGAAAGCGAAGTGAGGGGAGAATTTCGGAGCAATTATAATAAATATATTTCTTAAGCTTTCAAGAAAAGTGTAATGCGCAAAAAATAATTTAATTGATTTAGAATAACAAAAAACGACAGAGTCATTTGATTAAATGAAAAAAATTAATATTTAAGAAGTTACTAAATGCTTATTAATAATATTGATAATAATAATAATAATATAATAACAATTATTTGAATTATGAAGTTTTATATTAACAAAAATTATCTTCGTGGAAAATTGTTCTTAATTTTGAATTAGAGTGATTTATGCTTGAGACATATGCGCTGTAAGTTTTTACAAAACAGTGAAGATGATTAGCGATGACAATTTGTACCACCATGTTGAATTATAAAACTATGAAAACCACTATATTTTGTTTGAGGGAAAGTTTAAACTTAGTTTTGTGGCACTGAATAATGGTTTTTGATTGCCCGTTTAAAATTTAATTTAAATAATGTTTCGCATTAAAAATATTGCATAACATTCATAAAATTATATTAGTAAAATCGTTATTTATATTATATCGGGTTAACATGGCTTAACTACAGAAATGCCCATTAAAAATATTATGTAACATTCATGAAATTATGTTAGTAAAATCGTTATTTATATTATATCGAATTAACATGTATTAATTACAGAAATACTCTTTGGATAAATGTAAAAAGGATTATTTTCATGACAGACGAAATTGTTGTTTAATTTTAGCTTTACATCAACACGTTTATAGAAAATGTTATTGCTCATAACAACTGCTACATTGCTAAAGTAAACTAAAGTATTGCTAAAGCATTGCTAAAGTAAAGCATTGCTAAAGTAAAGCATTGCTAAAGTAAAGTATTACTTAAGGTTAAAATAAAAACATGCTAATTATTTTCATTTTTTAAAAGATTTAAAACAGACTTTGAATTGTATTTTTTTTTTTCCTTTCTTATTTCTAAATGATGAAGATTTTAAACTTTACTAAAAAAAAAAAAAAAATAGAATAATGTTATTCGTATGCTGTGGCGACTTTTATAAAATTCAAAATTCTCTTAAAAAACATCTGCATACATTTCTGCTAGGAATTTTCCATCTTCCATGAAAAAAAAAAAAAAAAAAAAAAAAAAGAAGAAAAGAAAAGACTTTTTTTTTTTTTTCAAAATATGTTTTTTTTTTTTTTTTTTTTTTTCCGGGAAATTACTATTTTTCGTGTGCAAAGATTAAGTGGCATCGCTTTTTCCGGAGGACATTTTCCCCAATAAATTTACAATAACTCAATTTTTTAACGAAAGAATAAAATTAATTTTAGTAATCTGTAACAGATTTTTTTCTACACTGTTACTATTTAGATATTAATATAAATATTTCATTAACTCAAATTTAAAACAAAAAATTGTGTTATTAATTTTTTTATTAGATTTTTATAGCGTTGGTATTTAAATATTAATACACATATTCAATTATTTAAATTTAAACCCAAAAACTGTTTTATTAGTTCTCGTAATTCCGTATTTTTAGAATCCCTATTTTCTCAAAAAACAAAAGGTTTCTATGTTTTATTTATATATAAATATATATATATATATAAACTTTTATTGACTTTAAAATTTTATAAGATAACTATATTTAACCAATAGTCAATTTTTCCCCCATAAAATTTAAAATAATGTTAAAATGAATTTACATTTAGTAAGTATTATGTTTGCATCACTTTATTACGTGATTATTATTATTATTATTATTATTATTAGTCTCAATATATGGTGTTTGTTTTTATTAAGGAAATTATTTAAATATCTATAAGATAATACAATGTAACTTACATTTACAAACTGAAAATAAAATTTTTTAGAGGTCTTTCATTAAAAATTACTTTTAATATAATGATTAAATTGCTCTAAGAATTTAAAACACTATTTCCTTAAAAAAAAATCTTTTGTTTAATCAGAAAAAGTTCATATTTTAATAATAAAACCATCCTTTTACTTTCATTAATTTTAACATGACGTATTTTAACACGTATATTTACATATTAGAGGTTTCATGTTAATTTACTCGAGTTTACTTTAGTTTCTTTCGTAAGATTAGATTAATTTTAAAAATAAAACGTTTAAATGCAAATTATGTTTATTTGATTCATTTTAGTAAATAAATTTTATCAAATATTTTGTCATTTATTATTTAACAATATCTAATCCTCATATTAGTTATAGTTATTTACTAAATCCATAAAATTACTTCAGCTTGTTTGTCAATTATTTTTCATATAGTGTTCAAAACGAAATAGTTTATTGAATTTCATAACTTCTGAATTCTGAAAAGTTTTGTATACATAACAATTCGACAATTATTTATCAATCATCGTTTACTAACTTTTTATAATACAATGATTATATTTCTCTAATGATTTAATAAACTATTTGCATAAAAAAATCTTTTGTTTAATCAGAAAAAGTTTATATTTTAATAATAAAACCATCCTTTTACTTTTATTTATTTTAACATGACATACTTTAACATATTATATATTTACATATTACAGGTTCCATTTTTATTTACTTTTGGTTTCTTTTCTAAGATTAGATTAACTTTAAACATAAAGTGTTTAAATGTAAATTATGTATATTTGATTCATTTTAGTAAATAGATTCTATCCAATATTTTGTCATTTATTATTTAACAACATCTAATCTTCCAATTAGTTATTGTTATTTAATAAATCCATAATATTACTTGAGCTTGTTTATCAATTATCATTCAAAACGAAACAGTTTATTGAATTTCATAACTTACTGGATTTTGAAAAGATTTATATACATAACAATTCAACAATTATTTATCAATCGTCGTTTACTAACTTCATTTAAATACATTATTCGTATCAAATATTTTACCATTTGTTGGAAAGCTTTACATTCATAACAAGCTGACAATTATTTATCAATTTTTGTTAACTTAATTCATTTTAGAAAATGATTTTTATAAAATTTTTTACTATTTATTACCTGTACATGATGCCCATAAAATTCATTATGATTTAATAGATTATTATAAAGCTGTTTATGCCTGTATAATGCTACATTTGTGATGTAATATTTAAAACAATCTTACTTAATTCTACAATTTACTAAATCGAGAAAATATTTAGAATTTAACGTAAATATCGCCTTGACATTCATTTGCTAAACTTCGACAGAAAATATCCTTGAACTCAGGGTAAAGAAACTCCGAAATGATCTTGGGTTTTTCTGTCTTTAAAGTTTTGACCTACTTTGAGTATTTATTATGATAATAAGTTAATAGAAATAATTCAAATTTCGTCTTTTCGTATGCCGTTTTCTTAGTTGTATTAAGAATAATTTTTGTAAAGATCTATTTAAATTTAATTTACAATTCTCCAAAAGAGAAATTATTTAACTTATTTTATTGTATAAAATTACTGAAATATGATTATCTTCTCTTAAAAGTAAATACAACTTAATGAATATAGTATGGTATGTTTTTTTTTTTTTTTTTTTACGTATATCACTCTTTATACACTCTTCACATTTCTTTGAACTTTATATACAAATTTTATGTTTCTGTCCAATGCACGCAATTATATATATATATATATATATATATGAGAAATTTTTGAAATTGTGGTTAAAACTTTGAAACTAACAGTTTTATTATTATTTTGTTTTATATCCTAGAAATTATTTGAAAAGAACAATTATACTATCGTTAAAAACAATTTTCACAGTTTATTATTCAATTTCTTTTAAATCATTTAAAATTTATTTATATCTTTCAATAGATTTTTTTTTTGAGAAAAAATTTAATAACAAATAAGTCGTTTAACAACAATAATAATAATAATAACATGTCTGCGTTGTTAAATAGTAAAATTACACACACACACACACACACACACACATATATATATATACATATATATAATATATGTGTGTTCTTTCTTCATTTTTTCTCATATTCATTCTTACTGCTTGATCATTCTAATGATCTATATATCTCTATATATCTCTCTCTATATATATATCTATTTCTCTCTCTCTCTCTCTCTCTCTCTCTCTCTCTATATATATATATATATATATATATATATATATATATATATAATTTTGAAATTTAATGCATAAGTTCGTGTGTACATTTTAATGCGGGATATTTATATAGAATCGTTTACAAAGCAATATATCATTTATTTAAAATTTCTGAACTTTTTAAACACATAAATTTAAAATATTTAAGAAGACTTGTTTTTCATGCATATGCGATTTCTGGTTTATCAATCAAATTCAGGATATGTTTTTGTTCTTTCATCATAAAATTTTAAATTAATCACTGTAGAAGTAAATATAATGGTTTAAAAAATCACGAGTAACTCATCGACATAGAATAATTTAAAATTTTAATTATATTTACTACATAAGTATGTAAACTTATTAGGATTTGCATAATATTCAGTAAGAATGAAGACACTTTAAAATAGGGTAAAATTAAATGAATCAATAATCGATAATTTAGGCTGTTTTAACAATTTTAGGAAAACTGAATACTGTAATATTGAAATCCTATTATTTGTAAAAATAAGTAATTCATTGATATAAAAGATTTTGAAGTTTTAAATATTGTAAACTAATATGTAAACTTGCTACGATTGACATAATATTCAATAAGGATAAAGACACTTTAAAATAGGGCAAAATTAAATGAATCAATTATCGCAAATTTTGACTGTTTTAGCAACTTCGGGGAAATTGAATATTTTAATATTGAAATCCTATTACTTGTAATAATAACTAACTCATGAAAATAAAATATTTTAAAGTTTTAAATATATTATACGTCGTCTTGTAAACTTATTAGGATTGGAGTAATATTATAGTTTAACAATATGTTCTAAATCTATTTATATATTACTGTATGGATCTTAAAAAAAAAAAAAAAAAAGTTTGAAATGAGAAATGTAATGAATAATTTTAACATTCAAACATAAAAATATTTTTATAGTGTAGATTCAAGGAAAATAATTTTTTTTAGCAGGGATAATTTAATAGATTTGCAAAATGTATAAAATTTCAATTCCATCTTTTTAAATTCTTTTTTTTTTTTTTATTAATTTTAATATACCTAGTATTGCTATATTTTAACGCATTACATATGTAAAAATTTACTGTTCTGAGAAAAATATTAACACAAATTATTTATCACATCCACCATTTAAATAAAACTTTTTGTTAATGATTAGATTAATTGCAGGAGTTAGGTCTTTAAATATAACAAAAATTCTCTGAAAGAAATAAAAAAGTGGTGCTGAAAAACAAGAAGATTTGGCATCTATAATAACGAAAGCAATAAAAAAAAATTACCTAATTAGACTCTTTTTTTTTTTTTTTTTTGTAAATATTTTATATTATGCTTTAATTAAAAAAAATTCCTATTCTAAATTTCATATTTAGTTACATTTGGTGATTTTGAAATTTATTAAATATTATGATTTTAAATTTTAAGTTTCTTTCTTTCTTTTTTTAATTTACATTAAATTTTATAACTTTATTTTTAATTGCGTTACCTTTTTTACAAATTAACCTTTTAGTTTTATCTTATAATAACATTTTTTACTTTTTGTGCATGTTTTTGCATGTTGTGTTAGCATGTTGTGTGCGCTTCTTGTTGTGTTAGTTTAACCTTTCACCAGCGACGGTCACATTAGAAAGTTTTGATTATGACATTAAAATTAACACAGTAAAGAAATAGAAATTTGAATATTTTGATGTTTGTAATCCATAAACATATTAATTTTTGAGTCAGAAACAATGTTTACAAAAATGCCCTGTATTGCAACAAAAATATAAATAAACAAGCAAAACTTTTAACGCCGTTCTAACTTTTGGAATGAAAAATATCACATTAAAATTTTTGACTGAGTCATTAAAGTTATCGAGAGTTTTATAGTGAATTAATTACAAATTGAATAATTTGTTATTTGTTAAATACGATAAAAATATTATAACTTTCGGCAGTTATAAGTAGTATTTAACAAATATCTTTATTAATAAAAGTAAGATTTTAACTTTACTCAATCCCATAAAATGGAAGATATAATGTAAGCTGTATTTATCATATATATATAAAGTTTTGCTAAGAAATTTTTGATTAAAACATTAATTTAACAAATATTTTGAAGCGAAATAAAACATATTCTAAATATTCTAATACATTTTTATGTATTACGATTAAAATATTACCCTTTGATAATCAGAAATATCTAACAATCACTATAATAATAATAGTAAATAAATAAATAAATAAGATTGCTAAGCTCTGCTCAATCACTGAGAATAAAACATTCTGCAATAGGAATATTTGAGTAAGCCATTAAAATTAGCAAGATATTTTCAGTAAATGCGGAAAATTGAATGACTTGTTATTATATGTATAATCCAATAATAATAATAATAATAATAAAAATATCTATTGCTAATCAAAAGCGATATTTAACACTGAGAAAAAATTCGGCAGCGTTTATATGTGTCAACAGAAAATTTATTTAACTAACTACCCGACTAGCTAGACATTTGAAACTTTCAGAATAGTTCAGAATACGGAGAAAATGCATTTTTTACATATTTTTAACCAACTGCTTCTGGACTCTGCTGCCTTCGGCATCGTTACCAGTACAAAGCTTGCAATTGATTTTTAACTAACTTCCCGGCCATTTGAAATTTTTTATAATAGCTCAAAACACGATAGCAATAAATTTTTTAATACTTTTAGTCAATTGTTCCGGGTTCCCGCAGCCTTCGGTATATGATTCAACAGAAAATTTAAAAACAAGGTATATAAAAAGTTCTTTTTATCTTGTAATTTTTATGTTATGTTTGAAGTTTTATAACATTATCACGCATAATTACTTTGTTATTACGTCCATTTTCAGGAATGATTATTAAAACTATTTTAATTATTAGATGTGAACTATAGAAAATTAATGAATATTTGCCTTTTAGAATTACTTAATGATAAATCTTTATGAGCAGTGTAAATAATAGTAACTGTGTGTCATAACATTTTTTTCATAAAATAAGATAAAAATAGCACTTTTCTGATAATTATGAGAACTAATATATTTATTTAACTAGTATATTTATGTATATATAAATATAATATAATGGAGATAGGTAGATTGATTCTTCGATACACACACACGCGCATATACACCTCGCGACAAGAAGATAGGATTGATTTTTCGTAAAATAACATTATTTAAATTGTGCTTATCATTTATTATTATCATAAAATAACACTATTCTCGGACTAATTTTTGTTTTAAGACTAGTTTAGAAAGGTTTTAAGACTAAAATTTTTCTAATTTAAGACTACATTCCGCGACAAAAAGATAGGAACAAAGGGTATTTTTAAATTGTTCATAAAATAACATTATCTAAATTGTGCTGATCATTTATTATCATAACAAAAGCATATTAAATATTTGAATCATATTCAAAATATTCATATAAAATAATCATATTTAAAAAAAAAAAAAAAAAAAAAAACTTTGTTCCTATCTTTTTGTCGCGGTGTGTAGTCTTAAATTAGAAAAAAAAATTAGTGTTAAAACTTTTCTAAATTAGTCTTAAAACAAAAATTAGTCCTGGAATAATGTTATTTTATGATAATAATAAATCATAAACACAATTTAATTAATGTTATTTTATGAAAAATCAAAGGAAAAACCCTTTGTACCTATCTTTTTGTCGCGGGGTGTGTATATATATATATATATATATATATATATATATATATATATATATAGAGAGAGAGAGAGAGAGAGAGAGAGAGAGAGAGAGAGAGATGTATACTGAATGATTCATAATAGATGTTAAAGTGATTATTTCTGAAAGTATCAGTCATAATAACATACTTCCAATTATAAAGTTGGTTCAAATCAAGAGTAGATTACACATTTGGAATTTTTTATGCAAGGGACTATATACGCATAAAATATGTACTTCAATCTTCATTTAGTTTCTAAAATCCTATCACTTATATTGAGAAAAATATTGCCCTGAATCTAGAAAGGAAAATGCAAACAAAAAACTCTATGTGTTTATGGGAAATATTTTCGTAAATATTTAATATAAAAAATGCTGAGTTACCTGTAATTTGGCGACTCTTTTTTTTTTTTTTTTTTGTATAGGTGTGTGTGCGCGGAGGAGTACCTTTTTCATGGAACCAACTATGACATAAAAAAAGTTAAATAAATGTCGATTTGTTTTAGAATAGCAATAAAATTCATTCCAAGGCAAAATAATTACCAGTTTTAGGAAGTTTAGGATATAATTTAATGCTGTGCTGCTTTAAAAGGGCTGATATAACTATTCTAGTTTTAAAATGACGGTTATAACATCTATTTGACAAATAATTTAAGTATATATTAAATTCATAGTAATACTATACTTTAGAAAAATAGGTTATGTATCAAATTATTTTAAGATGACCGCAGTTAATTTACTTAATCAACCTGACATTAATTTTAATTAGTATCATCAACTAATGAGAAAGTTTGCCTAACATAATTATTGATATATTTTAAATTACTCAACTCTTCTCTTCATTTCTGAATATTGTGTATATCCACATGGAAATGGTTATTGTATGCTGATATATTTATAATTAACTACTTTTATTGTATAAAATTCTATATTTTTCGCCTTTTAATTGGAATTATAAGGTGATTTGAAAAAGATATTACAGATTTTTGGAAAATTTTAAAATTATTTTTCTAGAATTATCTTTTTAATATGTTTTGCTTTGTATAATGCTTAACTTCCAAATGCAATATTTATAGATTAAATCCAGTCTTCCTTCCTAGTATTTGATTTTTATAGACTGTAAAAGATTCTGAAAGAATTTAGAAATTTTTAATGAAAATATTTTTAATTTAAATATTTTTAATGATGGCTTCATTTATTATTTTCGCTTTTTAATAATTTTATGACTTTTGCCCGTAATTTTTGAAGATTGATTTAGATGTTTTTATTTATTTGTTGGGGAAAAAAACAAATCGAAGGTTTCTTATCTTTATATATGCGTTTTATTATTTTATCACTACTATATTATCAAAAAGATTTTTTTTCTTGAAGTTTTTAATGTTATAATATTAATTTAAAAATTACTGTTCTATATACTTTTAGGGGCATTTAATTTTTTATCATCATTATTTAAGAGTTTTTATCACCACTAGAATTAAACTTTTAGCAGTCAACAGCGTCACTATATTTACGGGCTTTTCTCTATTTTGTCACCACTATTATTAAAAAGAATATTTTCTTGAAAGTTTTAGTGTTGTAATATTGTTTTAAAAAATGCTATTTTGTGTGTTTTTATGTGCACTTTATTTGCTTATTCCCACTATATAATTTTGAAGGTTTGCAGTGTCCCTTTATTTTTACGTGCATTTTTATTGTTTTGTCACCACTGTTATTAAAAAGAATATTTTTTTCGAAGTTTTAATATTATAATACTGCCTAAAAAAATTACTTTTCTGTATTTTTTGATGTGCGTTTTATTTATTTTATCGGGACTATTTTGGAATCAAAATTTTTCAAATAATACTTCGAATGTATTGGAGATTAAAAGCACCTACCTATTGCTTGTGGAGCCACGCATTTTCCTCTGCTTAAGAACATGAGAAAATAAATGTGAGAGATTAATATATATATATATGTATATGAGAGATTATATATATATATATATAAAGTATACGTGAAGTAATGTAAAGTATTTTAATATATATGTATAATAATGTGATATGTTTAATATATATGTATTTTAACTATATAAATATTAAACATAATATATATGTTTAATATACCGGGTGATTCAAAATAGATGTTACAGCGATTATCTCGTAAACTAAGAAAGATAGAAACATACTTCCAATTACAAAATTAGAGCAAATTAAGAGTTGATTTCAAATATGGCATTTTTTTGTACAAGGGACTGTATATATATTAAAATTATTCTCCTCGCTCTGACAAGCAAAATAAAAAAAAACCATCTCTCTAAGTCAAAATCTCGCTGAGTTATTGCAATTTGAAAATGATGACTTACACCACTTTTCTTTCAATTTTGGCATATATTTTTCGACGCCAATGGGCTCACTTTAGGGGGTTATCTATGAGATGAGAAAAATAAAAAAAACATCCTTTGTTTTAAAATAGCAACTAAAATCATTCAAGCACGTGAATGCAAATTTACATTATTTCGTATTGTTAAAAAAATTAATAGTTAAATTTCTTAGGGGGTCACCTGCAAATTAAAACACGTTAAGGGAGGAAAAAAAAATTAAAGTCTAGCAAAACCGTGTGGAATTTTCGCGCTTTTTTTTTACCACTTTCCATCATAGTTGAAAAATTTAATGACTTCGGCTGTTTAACAATTCCAGCCAGGTTGAAAAGTGTTAATGATTTCGATTTGTCTGTCTGTCCATTCGTTTTTCTGTGTGTCCGCCGTGAATATTCATAGAATTTCCTGAAACTGATATATGTTATTTGAGTTCACTATCGGATGTTCCTTATTAAAAATGGAGTGAATACCTCTGCTAGCTTGTGCACAGGGATACCCGAAAGTATTCCAAAGCATTGTGTTCTATGAGAGGTATTTTTATAAACCATATTTTAATACCTTTAATTTATGCATATATTAATAAAATAAAAATACGTTATTAAAGTTTTCTATCGGATATTTTCTATAGAAAATGGAGTAAACACCATCACTGGTTTGTATACAGGGACACCCAAAAGTATTGACAAAGACACCCCGAAAGTAAAGACACCCATTGCGTTCTATGTGAAGATATTCTATAAACCAAATTTTAATTACTTTGTATAAATCTTAATGAAATTGAAATATGTTATTCATATGCACAAAAGAATGCTTTCTATAGTGTCAGTACGATTAGCATTAGATTTACAGGGCACACAAAAATATTCAGTTACGTTAAGGGTTATTATTGGACATTTGCTGGAATTGCATTTTCGTTTACATTAAACATTTTTTAACAATTTTTAACTGTTAATAGGATTTCAATTTGCATATTTTTTTGTCTGACTGTCCATCTGTCCGTCTGCCCGCCCACAGCGTCTGTAAATATTTTCAGAAATTTTCAGAAATGATATATGTTATTCAGGTTTACTATATGATATTCCCTATTTAAAATGGCATTAATTAATTTTCTACAATTGGTTTATGTACAGGAACGCACATAAAATGCCAATTTATTGCGTTTTGGGACAGACATTCTTATAAATTACATTTAAATAACGTATACTGTAAAAATCATAAGGAAATTCATATTTATTGTTAATATTCTAAATGTTTTGTATAGAATATGATATCGTATAGATGTATAATTCTATGCCAGGGGGGCTACCGCCATTCTCAACCCCCGTTTAATTATAGTGCCTATACTTATCAAAACAAAAATCAAGTCTGTTATCAATTTCTTTGAAGCTTGCAAATCTTGATCAACTTTTCAAGTGGCAACTAGATATGGAACCCGAAGTACCAAATTCGCATTTCCTGTAGTTATTACTTTCTCATACCTATAAGGTAGAGAAAGTATTGTTTTGGGGCCAAATTTTCGAAAGTGAGTTTTTGTTATATTTACACGTTTTGAGGTCCCCTGAATATGAAAATCGTGTTTTTAGCGGTTGGTCTGTGTGTGTGTCTGTCTGTTACCAGCATATCTTAAGAACAAATAACAGCAGATATTCAAACTTGGTATTCTAAATATGTATCATATAGGGATGCTACACTAAGCTTTTCATTGAGATGAAACAAATGGTTCGTGTACAGAGACACTCAAGAATATTCAAATTCATTACGTCTATGGGGGAAATTGCAGGTAAATAGAGTTTAGCACCAATAGACTGCACTAACCCTAATGAAATGAATATATATTTTTTATATGCATAAAAACATGTCTCATGTAGAATATGGCAAGGAAATCATTCACTGTTCATTTACAGGGCTACACAAAATTACTAGATTATAATGCGACAATAGCTGAAAATTGATGGAAGTGCATTTTAGGTTGTGCCGTATATTATTACTATAGGTTTATATTTAGGTGCACTTTGTGGTTTGTACATATTCTTCAAAAGATATACAGGGTTGCAAATATTTAAGCTATAATATTCTTTTTTATTGTTAGTGAAAGTGTTTACTGTAATATTTAACCATGTCCATGAAAACTGCTCAGGAATGGAAATGAATTCCTCACAGACATATGATAAATAATGTATGTTTTTAAGCTAAATATGCATCGCTTTTGTTTTTTGTGTGTGTGTATTTACACGTTTTGAGGCTTCCTTATTACCAAAGTCAAGTTTTTAAAAGTTTGATCATTGCCTGCATCGAATAATTTCAGGAAACGAATAATTTCATGAGATCACCCCTCACACAGAACTAACTATCATATAAAACTCTTTCGAAGCCTAATTTGAATTATTTTAACATAGGTTTACAGTACTCTTTATGTTACCTCTTAATCTCCAATCTGTATTTATGGTATTAAATTTCAGGGTAAGAGAAAGTCGTGTGAGTGGCACACCAGATTATTTATTGTTAAATTATGCTGATAATTCATATATATACAGATCAACCAATAAAAATTTACCTTTCGTATTCAGGAGGCCTCAAAATGTGGTATTATACAGAAAAAAAAAATCGCTCTTCAAAAACTACTTTGTTTACAGTATGGGTATGAGAAATTAATTTTCCGATCTGTGTCAGCAGTGTTCTTAGGGGGGAAAAAATGCAGCAAAGCACTTACGCCAATTACATTTAATAATAATAATAAAAAAAATGTTTACCTTAATTTTGGGTAGCCCTGTATATTGTCTATAAACTATATACAAATGACTTTGTGTAAGTAAATTTAGTGTTATATGTAAAACAAGCAACATAAATTGAAATACACTTCCAGCAATTCCCAAGTATAGCTCCAATATATCAAAATACTCTGCGTAACCCTGTAAATGAATGATGAATGATTGCTATACCACAATCTACATAAAACATGCTTTTATGCGTATAAAAAAACTGTTCTTTTCATTTTGTTTAGTGCGGTGTATACATGTCGCACTGTACATATGAGAAATTTTGCTCACAGACGTAATGTATTTGAAATCTCTTGCATGACCCTGTAAACAAACAATTGTCTGATCGCAACGAATACCTTAGTGTAGCACCGCAATATGATACGGATTTAGAATATCGAATTTGGATTTTCTGCTACTATTTGTTCTTGAGATATTCTAATAACTCAGAAGCACACACACACACACACATACACAGAGAGAGAGAAACCAACCGCTTAAAACATGATTTTTGAATTTAGAGGATCTGAAAACGTGCAAATATAACAAAAGCTAATTTTCGGAAATTTGACTCAAAAACAATTCTTTCTCTACACTGTGTATATGAGTAAGAGAATGTATAAAAGAAAGAAAAATGAATTTGAAAATTCCCTTTTAGTACATAAATTATTCATAAATTTTATTTGTTAAATTATCAATGAGTATTCTCTTGTGTATTCACAGAGACATTACAAGTTAAAATAGCCGTCTTTCCGTGAATGATTTTTCATTTTTCCCCCCCAAATGCTGATCAACGTGTGCCTTATTACAAAAGCTATAGTAATTACAATTTCTCACTTTTGATACAACCCCTTAAGATTTGGCGAAAAATGCTAGAATTTTGAAATTGCAACAACTCAGCGAGAGTTTGAGTTAGAGAGATGATTTTATTTATTTATTTTTTTTTTTTTTGATTGCTAGAGCGAGGAGAATAGTTTTCTAAATATAAGTCATATGATAGGAGGGGCCGTATAAAAACTAAATTTCATATTTAATATCTATATAGCCCCTTGTACAAAAAAATGTCATATCTGAAATCTACTCTTAATTTGCATTAATTTTGTAATTGGAAGTATGTTTCTATCTTTCTTAGTTTACGAGATAATCGCTGTAACATCTATTTTGAATCACCCGGTATATGTATTTTAACATAATAATGTGAAGTAATGTACGTAATGTAAAGTATTTTAATATATACATAAAGTCCCCCCCCCCATTTTTTTTTTATAATAGTGGTGACAAAATAATAAAATGTACACAAAAATATAGAAACGATGCGACCCCTGAAAATGAAATGTAAAATCGTTACTCTCATTTACATCAAGTTATGTAGAGTTATAAGGAAATAACTACTACTTACCATTAACATAATAGCTAATTAATAATAACTGATTGTTCTTTTTTTTTTTTTTTTTTTTTTTTTGTAATCAATTCCCCAAAGTTGCTTAAAATGAAAATTCAAGCGTAACGACATAAATTATAAAACTATCTTCACCTGCACTTACCCGATGCAACATTTTTCCTTGAATCTATCACATTTTTCTCATGTTTCTATAAATGGGATATTGTTTAAGTAATGGAGAAACAAATTTCAGAAAACTATCTCTGTGCTGTTACACTTAACGAAAAGATATAAAATAGTTTGCTTTGTATAGCGCTGTATATATATATATATATATATATATATATATATATATATATATATATATATATAGAGAGAGAGAGAGAGAGAGAGAGAGAGAGAGAGAGAGAGTTAAAAAATGCTTTTGAAAATGATATGCGTGCAGTTTCATTTAACCTGCTAATTAATCTGTTTAATACTGCGCTGTTTACTAAGGGCAATGAATAATTCTAAATATGCATCATTCAATTGTAAACTCATTTTTTAAAAAATAAAAAGTGTGTGTTAGTTCTATTATGCTTTGTTTAGTATGAAGACATGTAAAAATATGGTCAAAATGAGAAATACATCCGACAGACCGTAAATTTCGCTAATTATTTTATATGACTTTATATATAAATCAGTACTGTTGTGTTTACCCTTTTGAATCGAAGCATGTTATAATGACCCTGAATAACGCATATCACCTTCAAGAAATTCTAACATTGTTTACTGAAATAACAGCGCTTACAGACAGACAGACGATATAAAGATATGTGTAGTTTTCAGCTTTCTTAAAAAGAATTAATCCTTAGGACGTACGCAGTGTATGTCCTTTCATTTCATTAATCAGCGACCAGTACGTATATCCCGTACGTCGTTCACTACACATATATTGCATATTTAAACAGAATTGTCAGTGTTATGCACCTAATCTAACACAGTACTTGTTGGCGGAGAGTAGTACAAACTGTTTGCTGATTACTGAAATGGGAAGACGTAAGCTGCGTATAAATAGACTTGAAAAAATAATCTGCGTACAATTTCGTTTAACCTGCTAATAGATCTGTTTAATACTGTACTGTTCAGTAAGGGCAATGATTAATTCTAAATATGTAACCTCAAAATTAACGAACAGGCCAGAATAGACGTATATCCCGTACGTCGTAATCCTACACAGTAAGGATTGCATATTTGAACGGATTTGTTAGTGATATGCCCCTAATCTATCACGGTACGTCGGAGGTGAGTTGTACGTCCTGTTTGTTGATTACTGAAATGAGAAGACTTACGCCGCTTATAAATAGACTTAAAAATTTGTATAAATGGACTAAGATAAGTGTCTGATTACAGTTGATATGTCTTAAATTCAGATACATTATAGTTAAGAACACTTGAAAATCAAGAAATTTTACAATCTAGACATCTTATAAATTCAGATACTTTACATTTCAGACACTTTTATTATTTAACAGAATTTTTTATCTGAAATAATTTTAAGCAACATGCGTATGGTGATTAAATTTATTTTCCCATATTCTAAATTTATTATTATTTAATATAATAAGTACTTATTCTATTTCAAGTATTTCAGTTTTATGCAAATGAAAGAAAAATATGCAAATGAAAATTTCGAAGAACAGTACATCAGCGAAATGTACCTTATTTGCATGGAATTATTCTTGAAACAATTAATAGAACAACCTATTTAGGTGGGAAAATTATTTAATTTATTTTTAATGTTAATTTTTATTAAAAAAAAAAAAAAAAAAAAAATTCTTCCTCAGATGTAAAAGAAAAAAATGTACTGGGATGTTAAATATAACTTGTAATTAAGAAAGCGAATTTTAGTCGAGCAATCATGAATGATTTACGTAATTACTGCTTATTACATTTTCTATATAAAACCCTCTTTTTTTTTTTTGCCTGTTTACCTATGTTTCGATGTAAATCAACTTTTTTCTGGTTTTCATGTATAGAATTTTTTTTATTATTTTTTTTAAATATAATTAAAAAAGAGAAAGAATGATCATAGGCTTTTCCAAACATGATAGACTGTGATTTTTGCATTTGTCATAAACTTTACAAAAACTATATACACAGAAAATTTAATATAATAATATATATTTATGCCTCTGATGTATTATCGATAAGTTTATAGACTTGTCATCTTGCCGGAGTTTTGAATACGCGTTACTTTTTACAGAAATATTTACTTTACATTTTAGCGAAACTTTTGTGATTAAGTAAGCCCGTGAAAACTGATGTATGCTGTATGAATTTTCGAGAATGGTTAGCAGCTCTGAATTTATTGTAAAAAGTACAGATTAAAAGACACATTTTCGACTCTTTTGACAAATACTACATGCACGTAATATTGAAGAAATGAAGCTTGAGGTCAGACGTTGTATCTCAGTCCGTTAAATGCGGGCTTACGAAAATACGTTCAGTAGATCTCTAAATTTAGTGTATTATCACCGTTCAATATCTAAGAAAAGTCCAAAAATGTCCAATTTTTAATTATTACGATATCTATAATATGTCTAATAGCATTTATTAGATGTTCTACAGATCTCTAAATAGGGTATATATATAAATTCAATGTCTAAATAATATCCAATTTTTTATATTAAGATATCTATAATATGCCCAACAACATTTATTAAACTTTCAGTAGATCTCTACATTTGGTCTATTATCTCCATTCAGTATCTAAGAAAAGTCTAAAGAAAGTCCAATTATTGGACCTTTGGAGATTCAGTAGACATATAATGGATGTTAAAAAAAAGTGACAATTGGTGTGATATCACAAATTTTGAAGCTAGAAGCATTTTTCTATAACTCGTCATTTTATATATATTTCTGTAACATCTATTTTGAATCACCCTTTATATTTAAACATAAACCACTCAAAATGTGCGTACAAAACAAAAGTAAATATATGAGAGATGACCTATAGTAATAAAGAGGTTGGCACATAAATAAAGTAACCTCTTAGTTAATTAAAAATTTGAATAGGTATGAAGGTGCAAGAAATTTGTACAAACTCTAAATTTAACAAAATTATTAATATATAACTATAAAATCGTATAAAATCAATGGGTAGGGGGAAACCAATAGGTAGCGTAAAGATACGTTTTCTTCTTTAAACATTGTGTATATCTTTAAAAGAATACGAGAATAATTCTTACATTTAATCCAGCATACACTATTATAGATTTAAACTGTTATGCTGTCCTAAGCAGGGCCTGATCTCTTTCATAACAGAGTCTTGTCTCTTTTATAACAGAGTGCGTATGTCTGGCTGAAAAACTGTTTAAAACATTCTGACCTCTTTTGAAAAGGGTGAAATTGCAATATTGTTTTCACGATGCCGTTATAAAGGCTTATTTAAACACGGCAATAACGATATAACTATGCATTCAAAGATACACCTTATGTTGTTGTTGTTGTTGTCGTGTGCCACTCGGAAATTCCGAGGCCCGGTAGTGGAACTAACCGGATTTTTAAGGCATGAGAGGTGCGTCTTCCGTTATTAGGAGCGCCTCATAGGGAGGAAGTACGACTTTAGCTCCAGAAGCTGGTGAAAGATGGCAGCACCAGCCAGACAACAGGAACTCGAATTTTGATCCGGATCAGAGCGAGTTAAAATCATGTTCCGGTACCCCCAGAGGTGTAAATTTTGATGGGAACTTGGAGGACTTTGCGACCACGACGGAAATTTAACGTGCACCAGTCGCCATTAGCGTACACGACGGTCTTCGGCCGGCTCAAGGACCGAACCCGCAATCTTTCGATCACAAACTCGCTGCTCTTACCGACCAGGCTACCGCGGCCCTTAGATACACCTTATGACTGTTTATTACCTTCACACTTCATAAACAAACTAAAGATCCATAAGTATTTCATTTTAATTTATAAGTATATCATGAAAAAGTAGCAACTCAATGACAGCACTGTAAAAAATAAATAAATAAATAAAAAGAGAGAGAGAGAGAGAGAAAGAGAGAGAAATGCAAAACCACAGGATTTCACCGTATATTTTTACGGAAAATGATCGTTTTGCTAGTTAAACGGTCAATGCCTGCAAATTGATGCCATGAATGTATAATTTTGGAATATTGGCATTTTTTAATGGGCAAAAGCCGTTAATCTATGCAATTTGCTCAAATCTGCAATTAAACTGTATTTTCAAGGTCAAATCCCTTCAAATAGCTTTTCATTGACGTCATATAAAAATCCATTCCTATTTGAACTGAAAATATAATTATATTGTTTGAGATTTTTATTGATTTTATTTATACATTGATACAAATAGCGATTAATATAAAAGAGCTATTTAACTCAAGAAATTTAATTCAAAGTTGTATGTTTCTCATAATGTGGAATTACAAGGGGAATACATTATTTATGATTTTCTTTTTTAATGGATTTTTCTTGGAATCTCTGCTGCCGAGCGTTGCCCATAATCTGCCTTGAATTTTTCTGACAGTGCGGATGCATCCGTTAGTGGTGGTCAAATGATTAATTTATTTTGCTGCACTTACACCAACTGCTAGAGATGCTTTTGAAGCATTTTATGGTTTACTATTATTAATGTCGTTTTATTTAAATTTTTTACAACTTTTCTTCAACTGAATACGCGATTGTAATGAAATGCTCGCCCTCTGGTGGGCTAAGGTGAAATTACAATTAACATGCATAGCTTTCGGCTTTCATAGAGACGCCATTGCTTGCCGATGTTTAGTTTCACATATATCTATTGAATAAAAATGAATAAATCCGTTAAAAAAAACAACACTTACTGTTGCGTGCCACAGTGTAACTCCAAAAATCAAGAAATCCAGAATTAAGCGTCCATTTATTTCCAAATGTCAAATTTAAAATTTCAGTTGCTTCGTCTAATGGAAGTAAAGAATTAATCAGATGATTTGAAACTAATATTTGTTCAGCTTCAGTTAAAAATCTACTTCCGATCGAACCTTGAATAAACTGAAATATTTTTTCCAAAAGCAATCAATTTTCCATGATGTAATGGCGGAGAAATTATAGCATGAATATTAAGTAGTAACACAAATAGTACATTAATACATAAACGTGGCTATTATATTTACTAACAACAAAATCTGAAAAAGCGCCATCTATCGATCATTACACACGCGGATAATTATTCATATTTTCGTTAATTAGCTTTGAAGTCATGAATGTATATGATAGTTTTTCATCTCTATGTATATGTATGCGCGTATACAGACATAGGTAAATAGATATAAATATGGACTCAAAACGAGTAAATGTTCACCGAATTACAGATAATAGCGGAATTTTTGTAATTTCTACTTCAATATCAAGGATTATTATTATATAAGGATTGTTAAGGATTGATTATTTTATAATGTAACTCTGCACAGCCTTATTGCATAAAAGGGTGATCAAGGCAGAAAGAAAAAGCTGAAAAATCTGAATTTTATCTGACATCATAATTTTATATCAGTGATGAATTAGTTCGGGATTTTTCAGTTGCAAATACCTTCTAAAAATAAATTTTCGTTAAGGCATTTTTCAGTTACCAAGAAACGCATTTCCTTTTTTCCCTTAATTTTTAAGATGGATAGGCGAAGGTAAATTTTCGATAATCTTGATAATTTTTTTTTCTTTTTAATTCCCAATAGCACTTTAAATTGCATAATTGACTGTTATATAAATATACTTGGTTCTGAGCTCTCTCACAGATTTTTCTCTAAAATGATTTTTATTAAAAGGAAATGGTTTACTGAATTATTCGTAAATACAAAGTTATGTAATATTTTTTTTTGTAATCGTCACTTCTATATCTTGAGATGTTTCTTTTTTCTTTCTTTGTTTCTTTCCCTCACTCTCTATTTTTTTTTTTTTTTCTAATGTAATCAAAAGAGCCTTAATTAGGAAAAAATAAGTAAAAATTAAAGAGAGAGGGAGAAGAGAGGATAAAGGAAAGCGGGGTGGTTAGAAACAATAATTTGATATCAATGTGTAAGTTATCCCAAATTCATTTGTTGCAATTGTATTCAAAGAAAAGAATTTCCGTTCTTTTCTTTATTTCCTTGATCGTTTAGATGAATATGCACACACACATTTTCAATATTCTGAGTTAAGTTTTTCCCTAAATACCATCGTAAGTTACATAATTTAGTGCAGATTAATTTACTTTAACATAATATTTTAACTTAAATAACTTTGTTTCTGAATTTTCTTACCGATTATTATTTAAAAGAGTTCTTAATATCTGGAAGTTTTTCCAGAATTAATGATAAATTTGGGTTTAAACCAGATTTTTGGAATCTTTACTTTTATACCTATAAATGTCTCTATTCTTTTTATAATGTAATGTTACAATAAAACAGCTTTATTAAAAAAATAATAATAATGTGTGAGAGAAGCTGAAGGAAAAGAGGTTTGGATCACATATGATAAATTTATATCAATGTGAAATGAGTGTGATGTTCACGAGTTGCGAATGCCTTCAAAGAAAAGCATTTCCGTTAACGCCTTTTTCAATTGCCAAGAAACACAATTCCTCTTTTCCTTGATCTTTTGTATGAATAGGCGTTAATAAGTTTTTAATAACCTATGTCATATATTTCTTCTCAAATTTCATTTTAAGTGACAAAATTTAGTATGGCATAATTTACAACATTATATTTGTTTTACTTTAAAATATTTGTTTTTGAACTTTCTTACGGATTTTTCTCTAAAATAGTTGGAATGATATGGAAAAGTTTCCAGAATTAATGGTAAATTCGAGTTGATACAAGAATTTTGCAACCTTTGCTTCTATATCTAGAAATGTTTCGGGTATGAATAGGCATGGGTAAAATTTCGATAATCTTAATCAGTTTTTTTTTTTTTTTTTTTTTTTTTAAATACTCAATAGCACTTTAAATCGCATAATTGACTGTTGTATGATTATACTTGGTTTTGAGCTTTCTCACAAATTTTTATCTAAAATAATTTTTATTAAAAGGAAAGGGTTCACAGAATTATTTTATTATGTAATGTTGCAGTAAAATAGACTTATTAAAAGAAGAAAAAAAAAGCGTGAGAGAGACAAAGAGAAAAGAAAGGGAAAAGAAAAAAAAAAAGGTTGAATCAGAAAAGATAACTTCATATCAGTATGAAGAGATTCATTCAGAGATTCATTAATCCGAGATTCATTAGTTGCGAATACTTTCAAAGAAAAGAATTTCCGTTAACGCATTTTTCAATTGCCAAGAAACACAATTCCTTTTTTCCTTGATCTTTTAGATGAATAGGCGTGCGTAAGTTTTCAATAATCTAAGTCAGGTTTTTCCCCAAATATCATCTTAAGTTCCATTTGTGAGACTTTTCAAGGACATAAGTCTCCAAACACGTGGAAAAACCACTAAATAGAGACATTTAATTTTTTTTTTCTTCAAAACGGCTTTGGATTAAGTACACTTTGATAGAGATCTTCCGAATAATTTAAATTTCTAAAGATTGGTTTTGTGTTTTTCATGCAAATGCTCTGCATTTCTTAATAAATTATGCTAATGTAAGAATACTTATTAAGTGTACATTAAATCTCATGTAATCTTGATTTTTTTTTAATAGAAATTCCGGTTATTAAATTAAACTAATATTTCCTACTCTTATTCAAGAACATTGCGTAGAGTTTGTTCTAAATTCTTGACGTCGGCATTAATTTCTTAAATATGCATTATAAATCGTAAATAATATTTACATGTGTATATATATATTATCGATTAATCGGTCTGGAATTTGTTTTTAATATCATTCTTATGATGGCAACATGTTACACTCATAGACCTATTATAAGAGTGGACGGTACAATGGCGACCTTTTTTAGTGGCAAAGATAGTGGCTCATAAAAAGGTCATGTGAATGTTGATTGATCTACATGAAGCCAAACTGGCCAATATTGAAATTTACTCGCCATGCTCTAAACTCTGCTTTTTATTAAGCAGACGATATTTTCCCCTTTTCTTTGTAAGTTCTTTTAAAATTTTTATTTCACTTTAAAAGTTAGATTGTTTTGAATTTAAAAAGATTGTTATAGCAAGAAATAGTAATTAGATGTAGTACTTTAAAAACCCTAGAAGTTATGTAAAAAAAGGAATTTATTCACAGGTAAGATTCTTTTTAAAATTTTAATATTTCGTTCTTTTTAAGTATTTTGTTTTATAAAATGCTTATAATTGCTATACTTATTTCTCTAAATTGAATTAGTTTAACTATATTATATCTTATATTATTTCGAAAATGTCCATAATTATTTATGAGAATTAAAACGAGTATTGACAAACCAAAGTTATAAAAACTTTTAAACTTTGTTAGATGTTAATAACAAAGTAAAAATAAATTTCAGCAGCTGTAATATTTTACATTAGTTTTGCTGTTGTATCTTTTAATAATAATAATAATATACATATTTATATTCAAAACAAAAAAATTCCAATAACGCGATAAATGCCAAAAAAGGTAACCGTTTTCAACATTCACATGGTTTCATCTTTGCATCTTTTCTTATATTCCCTTAATAATGGAATGCTCCGTCCACTCTTATAATAGGTCTATGGTTACACTCTGTGTCTGTGTTGGTGATGGCTTGACATGGGGACATCTTTGACATCTTTGACATCGTTGATTTTTTTTTTCTCTCTGGATATCTTGTAGGTTTGCTTTGATATTTTATTTCATTCCTCTTTCAAAATAGTTTTGTTGCAACACTGAGAAAAATTTCTGTAACTGACATCTAGAATCTAAATTGTGACTCTAGAAAAAATAGTTCCATGTCATACTTATAAATTCTAGTCCCCTTGGAAAGCGAGTTCTAGAAGCTCCTATTAGAATTCTAGAACGATTGCCTATATTCTCGAGGGCAAAGTTATTTAAAAATCTCTGCAAATAAATGAGACTACAAGAGGTGGGTTTCAGCAACTATAATCTTGGTTTATGACCCAATTCTAGATAATTAAGCGAGAATTTCTCGCAATATAAATGATTCAGAATATTGTTTCACAATCTAGAAATGTGTGCACTAGAAATCCTCGATAATTTCATCTATTCAGTTTATTGGCGTACCTTATGCGCATAGCTCGGAAATCTATATTTCTAGTTAAGGGATTTAGAAAATGACCACTTATTTCTTCTAGAGAAAGGCGGTATATTTTTTTTAAGCATTTATTAATCCAATTCTTAATTCCTGTGGTCCTTTTTTCATACTTTTTAATTCAATTCTTATTTCTTGTTTTATTTTTAATAAATTTATTGTGAACCTTCATCATTTTTTCTCTGTCAAAATTTTATGGTCCTTTTTTACTCATGTAGGCGTAAGTAATTTAAATTGCTTTTGTCTTTTAATTGGAACTAAAAATGAATCGTAAATTTCCTGTGCTAGCTTTTTTACTGTGTTACAACCAGTTTTATTTTTGTGGTGTTGGTATTATCAAGTATCTTTTAATTAAAGGTTATCCCAATTAAACATTTCTGGGGATTCAGTTTAAAACAATCACTTAAAACTCACATCAATTTAAAATAGTTTTTATACTCACTAAACATTGTTTAGTGAGTGAAATATAATCCATACCCTAATATAGTGATGCACAAAATTTCAGCATTGTATCATAAAATGTACCAGAGGTCTGAACGGACAAAAGTAAAATAAAATAAAATAAAATAAAAATAAAAATAAAAATAAAAATAAAAATAAACTGCTTAAGCCACTTTCCAGGGTCTCAAGGGATATTTTACCATGTATAGATGCATACCAGGAGATCACGTTATTGCAGTCACATAAAAATTACGATTGAAAACAATATTACACCTATATTTTTATTTCTTATGAATACAACATTGTTTAAACATATATTCATAGTTTTCTTATATAATACAACGCTGAAACTTTGTACATCATTTTATTAGTTTATAGGAGATATTTTATTCAATAGAAAGCTTTTTGAACTGGGGCCATATAAAAGTTTAAATTTTGAAACTTGTGAAATTGTATCTCGTGAAACTTACTCGTGAAACGCAAATTTAAAACTAAAAAAACATATATTATATCCGTGTTTAAAAATTTAAAATCGGTCTAGGGTTTTCGAACAAATTGTATGTATAGCACCGAGGTGCAATAAGAGTGTGAATCTGTAGGTTTCCCCCTTCCTTGCTTCACTGCTATGGGACTCTTTGTTACTTCGAATTATAAAGATATCCGATTCAAAAATGAAGTTTTTCATATTCTATTTTTTTATTTTTATTTATTTATTTATTTTTAAAGCATGTAGCCTTTTAGTTTAGTGATTATTTATTTATATGCTTTGAACAAATTTCCATTTTAGCTTAGTGGGCAATATTTGAAAAAGTAAATTTAAACATTTCTTCTAGGGACTAAAAAAAAAAAAAAGTACATTTAATAAAATAAAATATTTAAATTTGTTTAAAGGAAAAAAAAACTATTTTTTTAAATGAGATATCATTATAATATGAAGCAACAAAATTCCTCCAGGATAACTTGGGAAAGAAGAAAGGGTGAATCTGTCAGATGTGCAAACTAAATATAACATTTGTATTTACTTTCAGATCCGAAATCAATAGTACCCGAACTATCCGCGTCTTAGTGCTATCAGTGTAATTTTGACCATCTTATATATCCCTCTCTGTGCGTTTGTGAGCGAGAGACAGAGAGATGGTGGAAGTAGTTTTTAACACGCTTTTATTAGCTTCACCTGTATGTATGTTTGTATGTATGTTTGTAACCGCTCTGGGAGCAAAACAAAAATCTATATTGTAAAAAAAGACGCTCTCTGCGAGAACGCTGTGGCTCTGAGGTAAAGCTCCGGGCTACGAACCTAAAGGTCTAACGTTCGAGCCCAGTCAGGGGAGATTTTTTTTTTTTAAGAATGGTTTTTGTTTGATTCTAAATTATTTATTTATTAAAGATTTAAAAGTATGTAAATATTATGGTGTGTCAATCACTTGATTTTCTCTTACCCTGCATTTTAATACTATAAAGATAGATATTTTGTGCTTTTTGGTTCACATTTCAATAAAAGCGTGTTCTTTAAATTTTTAAAAGTATAATCTTATTATTGTTGACTATCACTTGATTTTAAATCTGAGATTTTAAATTTTCTTGTTCAAAATTGTAACCTATTTAATATATAAAGAGGAAAAAATTGTTTGTACGTGGAAGATAATCCTTGGAGCTACTAAACCGAATAAAAAAAAAAAAAAAAAAAAATTACTAATCAAATCCCTGAGTGCTATAGGCCATACTTGCCAACATCCTAATTAATATTCCGTAGTATTGTTAGTCCCGCCCTTTTCCTCACACCAGTAAATTTTTGAGTAATATTCTACAAACGCAATTACGATTAAATAAGCAGAAAAATATTCTAAAAATATACTGGTGTGAAAAAGAAGGCGTGGCTAACGGCACTACGGAATATTAATTAGGATGTTGGCAAGTATGCTATAGGCTATGATTAATTTTCATAAAATAAAATTTTTGTTTGAAATTTCAATATTTTAATTAAAATCCCCATAAAATCATGAAAATATGAATTATTAAAATTCTAGCTGATGCCGCTAAAATACAAATTCTTAAACGTTTTCTTTTTAAATTTTTTATATGAAAAAGTATAAATCTATATCATTATATAAAGCGCAAAAAATTGTTTGTTTGTGGAGGGTAATCTCTGAAACTACTGAACCGATTTAAAAACTTCTTTCACTGACCGAAAGCTACAGTATGCCATATTGTTATAGGCTATATTTAATTTTGATAAAATAAATTTTAGTTTAAAATCTGAGCATTTTAATTAAATTCCCCATAGAAGCCGTAATAGAAATGGAAATAATGAAATATTAAAAAAATTAGCTGCTGCCAACATAAAAGAAACTTTTACATATTCATTTCGTTTTTAAAATATCTTGACGTGAAAAGAAAAGAAATATATTTGCACGTGCATTAAATTGAAATTCATATAAAGCTTTTTTAATTGTTAAACTTACACGTTAAATCTGACGTCATTATAGAATTAAAAGTGTTTATTTTTCTAATAATTTAATTTGATATGATATGATATAATATCTAAGCATCAATGTTTAAACCACGGAGTCTTTATTACTCCGTGGTTTAAACTGATGTGTGTAAACGAAATTGGAATTTAAAAATAAATAAATAAATAAAATAAAATAGAATAAGAAATTCTATTTTATAATATTATTTATTTTAATTTATAATTGTTGCCAAAAAATTTTACGAATTAATTTATTTTTAGACATATAATAAAATATATTTTCACGCGAACAATAATATAAAAAGTGAACTGGATTTTTTGTAAAAAAATAATAAAGATCGAGGAAAATTATTTCCCCATTTTAATCCCCATATTTGGATATAGATATGTATTAGTTATCATGTGCATCTGTTAGATTAAATTGTTTTTGTTGTAAAATTGATAAAATTGGAATTTTAAATTTCAAAACTCTAGAAAAAAAAAAAAATGGCAAATTTCCATATTCGATTGAAAACATAAACATTTCAATTCAAAGGATGATATTTACACAATAAACATCCAACTAATAAACTAATTAAAAGGGAAAGGATATCATATTCTATCATAATTTGAAGTCAAATTTGTTTTCAAATGTCTAAATAAAGTATCTGATATAATATACTAATATGTTGCAGCGGAATAGATTTGATATCCGTCATCCTTGGCAGAAAAAAAAAAAATATATCGCCAAATTATCTGGCGAATATAATTTAATTCCTTTCAAAAATCATGGTTATTTTAAAAACTTACATTAAGAGTGTAACGAATAATATGAAACAATATTTCGTACAATACATATTACGAAAATATACATCTGGCATGTATATTTTCGTATTGCGTTTTTGATCGCCAAATACAAAAAACGCCAAGGGTGACAGTTTTGAAATTTAAAATTAAAATTTTGTCAATTTGACAGCAAAATAACTCAATCTAACGCATGCATACAATAACTAATACATATCTATACCCAAATATGAGGATTAAAATCGGGAAATAATTCTTCTAGAATTTTAATTAAAAAAAAAAAAAATCCAATGAGCGATTAACATGGAAAATCTTTTTCTTGCATCCACGGGCAGTCAGTGATGTCATACTTCGCTTGCGTATTGAGATGTTTAAATTTATTTGGCGACTATTTTTAGCCACTAACAGTTATGGCAAGTAGCTCAATATACATAGCGCATACAGCCATTACTGAAATGTAAATAGCATTTAATTATTTGAGTTACATTATGTTGACTGGAAACCTATTTAATATACCTATGCTCTATAGCTATACTAATATAAAAAAAAAGAAAGGTTTATATGCATATGTAGAGAACGATCGCTAGAACTAAAAAGCCGATTGCTTTTTTTTTTTTTTTTTTTTTCTTCTTCTTTCAATAATCAAAAGTTACGCTGTCTCTCTCTAAGTGCTAGAAGCTATAATAAATTTTGGTAAAATAAATTTTTAATTAAAATTTTCAATATTTTAATTGAAAACAAAGCATAGATTTGATATCTATCGTCATTGGCGATTTTTGTATTTGGCGATCGAAAACGTAATACGAAAATCTGTATATTATCGTAGTAAATACGAGATGTATGTGTTTACTTCAATTACCCTACTACCGTAGGTAGTGGAAGTATTGTATAGGTTTTGGCAATTGGTCAGTGTGTGTGTATATGTGCACGTGTGTGTGTAATCTTCTGGCTGTTATATCTCCAAAACCAATAAAAATAGAACTACTAAACTGCACAAGTGATTCAGGTCTGGTGTACAGATAAATTTTCCAAATTTTCGTGAAAATTGAAAAACCGGAATTGGGTCATCGAAAACCAGAAATGGGACCCTAAGCCCATATTCAAAAACACCTCTAATGATTTTCTTCAGAGTTACTATATAAATAATATATTAGATGCCCTTTCGATTGAAAAGTTGCTTAGTTCAGGAAAATTGATAGGCGTCCTCTATAAACAGCTCAATTTCCGCAAGTGCGTTCCTTTAAAAACGCCTGTACGGATTTTTTTCAAACTCGCCATGTTAACTTCCTATTAAATATCCTTTTGTATGTAATTATTGTTTTTAGGTCAATAATTGAGTATGTTAAGTTTTGGTAAAAGTTGGTATCTCAAAAACGGCTCTAACGTATTCTTGAAAATTTTTTCTTTAATCCAATTTAGATAACCTTTCTCAAGTATTACGTGCTTATTACAGGAATATTAACGGTCATCCTGATTAGGTAGTTCAGTTTTAGATCTCGGAAATTCGTGTTTAAAAAAATAACTATCTATTTTTTTCCCCTTATTTTTTAACTCGCTATGCAAACTCTGTTGTATGTGTCTTTATACGTGTATCAAGTTTCTCTTACTCGAAAATCTCAAAAAATGCAAGTAATATCTCCAAAAAATTGTATATATTACGTGTAATAGTGGGTAATGGAAGTCGTGTGGTTGTTTCACACCAGATTCTGTAATAGTATATATTGTACGAATATTGTTTCATATTATTGATTTCTCCTTTAATATACATTATTAAAATAATAATCAATTATGGAAAAAATTAAATATATTTGCGAAATGAAAAAATAAATAATAATTAAAGCTATTATGACGTCAATTTTATCAAAAACATTTTCATGTCATAGGTTTATTTTTCAATATTTTTTATTCATGAGTAAAGAAATGTTTCTTTTTATGAAATAAATAAATAAATAAATAAATAGCATTAAGTAAAAATTGCCAACATTTAACAACTAATTAAAAATAATAATTGTAAAATTATATTTTGACTTTCCAGTTAATAATATTGCCTGACTATAACATATAAACTGATATATTTCTTGATTTTTTACATATCAATCCATCTTTAACTAAAATTTGTTCATCAGTGCGAAGCCGGAAGGGTCAGCTAGTCATAGATATAGTAATAAGACATAGATTGATCAGCGAGAGGGGAAAAGTGATTCCTTTTTTCTCGGGAAAAGTCACTCTAATGGCTGTCTTTCCCCGAGTAAATTACACACAGGAATACAGATGGATAATTTAGTAAATACAATTTAAGAATAATTTATTTACTAAAGGTGAATGATAAACTCCAGATACAGTTTCAAATTCATTTTTCTTTCTTTTTTCTTTTTTTCAATACTTTCTAATGCCTGATTTTAGAACTTTTTTTCGGCATCAAAAATAATACTTTCTAATGGCTGATTTTAGAACTTTTTTTCAGCATCAAAAATTTTTGCTTGATAACATGGGGATGATAGATCTTTAAATATTACTATATCTATGGCATAAACTCGTTATTAATAAAATAAATATAAAGCTTTGTGTAAAATTAAACTGGCACGGTAAAATTGCCGTCATTTTACATTTAAAATTATTTTTTATTCTAATGATATAATTCATTTTAAAAATATTTGTAGATTTTCAAAGTATTAACATTTAATTAAACAATATTTTAAATTATATTTGTTAGTTAGTACATCCTACTGAAAAAGCATTTAATGATTGAGATATATATATATATATATATATATATTTTATGTTATTTCTTCAACATTATTTTTAATATATATTTTTTTTAAATAGACTATTCGCTAAAATACTTCATTCGATTTTTTTTATACGGTCCGTTTCGATATTGCCATCCAATAAACACTTAAATTGAAATCCACGGGTAAGACGTTGTTGCAAACAATAAAAACATGTACTCTAGATTATGAGAGCGAGGAAGACGCTGCTGGAGAAAGCAGGTACCCGAAGCAAGGTTTTGAGCAATTTTAATTGATACTCTTTTCAGTTTTTAGTTATAAATCGGTATGAAAACAGTGATTTTTTTTTTCTATTATTATAGGTGCGAAGTCTCCTGTATTTCAAGGGAGACTTCATACGGGAAAATTTTTACAGCAGTTTTCAGTTTATTTAATCGTCCAAAATATATATATGACAAATTCCTTTTAAAAATACTGGTGTAACACTTGATTTAAAAATGAAATATGTTGACAGGTATGCTATTATTCATTTAAATACAGTGACTAGTGAAGCGGGCAAAGCCTGCTACTGATATATAAAAGGGTTTAATATTTAATTAGGTTTCTGCACTATATAGTTCCTACAACTCCAAATCATGGTGTATCAGTGTAAGTGTAACTTTGCCATAGTGTGCCATAGTGATCACAGTGTAAGTGTAACTTTGCCATATAACTCAACTGAGAAGCTGAATTTTTAGATAATAGTCATTAAATCTCTTTGTTTGAACTTGTCTTTTTTATTAGAAAACAGAATTTTTAGAAAACAAAATCAAATATAAAACAGCGATAGTTTTAAAAGTGTAAAAAAGTGCTTACATTTTCTCATTCTTCAACAGAGTGCAACAGCCAGTAATTTTGTCTTCAACAGTCAATAATTTTGTCATTGATTGGCGTATCCTTAACCCACCTAATAAACCTAACGACTGGCTTTTTAATATCGTTACCCGGCTTCCCCTACGTCAGAAACTAACCAGAATCTATAACTTCTTAATGCATCTTTCCAATTTGACCGACTAATGTTTAAATCTTCCAAGGCATTTACCAACTTTTCTCATGGAGGACCATACAATTTTTCTTCACAAGCTTTTCCATGCGAGGGATCAAGGCTCCGTTCTTCTTTTCATATTCTTGTTCCTTGTCGCCCTCTGTCGTGTGAAAGCTCCGCTTTGGCGACCTCTGTAACCTTTTTTTTTTTTTTTTCTGTTTATGCAATAAACAACGGAGGAGGTTTAACCTTTAGACACGGGCTCTTTTGAATCACCACAGTGCCATCGGAGCCCCTCTCTAAAGGTTGAAATCGCTCAAAACCGCTGCATAGTGTTGAGCGGCCACCTTCCGTCTTAGAATCCTTAGAATAATTTTGTCATTGCTCTCTTGAAAAATAATCGTTACAGATTTTTGGAAGTAAACTAAGTTTCATATGCAAATTTTGGGTATAACTTCAAATTTGATCTATTTTCAAAGCATTCGACTTGCTACTTTTGGTCACACGTATCCAGAAATTTTACACGCAGAGCAAGTGTAACCACTCCAAGTACCCTGTAACTAATTGAATTCCCGCCTGTCTGTATGAAACTTTCTTTGTTATGCTTAGGCTTTGGAAATAAAATCAAATAGAAAACAGTGATAATTTAAAAAGTTTGAAAAACTGCTTACATTTCCACTTTTCAAACTTCGCTTCCACTGCCGATATCAAAAATTATAATTTTTCCATTGCTTTACTTGTGAAGTTACCGTTACAGTTTCTTGTAAACACACTAAGTTACACTTGCTACTCCTGGTCACACGTATCCAGACATTTTACACGCAGAGCAAGTGTAACCACTCCAAGTACCCTGTAACTAATTGAATTCCCGCCTGTCTGTATGAAACTTTCTTTGTTATATTTAGCCTTTGGAAATGAAGTCAAATAGAAAACAGTGACAGTTTAAAAAGTTTGAAAAACTGCTTTTATTTCCACTCTTCAAACTTCGCTTTCACTGCCGATATCAAAAATTATAATTTTGTCATTGCTTTACTTGTGAAGTTATCGTTACAGTTTCTTTTAAGCAAACTAAGTTCGACTTGCTACTCCTGGTCACACGTATCCAGAAATTTTACACGCAGAGCAAGTGTAACCACTCCAAGTACCCTGTAACTAATTGAATTTCCGACTGTCTGTATGAAACTTTCTTTGTTATGCTTAGCCTTTGGAAATGAAATCATATAGAAAACAGTGGTAGTTTAAAAGTTTGAAAAGCTGCTTACATTTCCACTCTTCAAACTTCGCTTCCACTGCCGATATCAAAAATTATAATTTTGTCATTGCTCTACTTGTGAAGTTATCGTTGCAGTTTCTTGTAAGCAAATTAAGTTTTGTATGTAGGTTTTGAATATAACTTCAAATTTGTTGTATTATATAAGAATCATTCCATGTAAAATCAACACACACAGACGCACGCGCGCACACACACACACACACACACACACACACACACAAAAAAAAAAAAACAGCACTCTGAACCTGACCCCTGTAGATTTTTAGGAAACTGGGCTCATTTATTTATCCTATTGAGAAATGAAATGTATGCCTATTAATTAGTCCCTATCTTTTTTTAGTTTTTGATATACAAAGCTGCAAAAATAGCAAATTTCCGAAATTCTTCTACTACATATATACCCATATTTTCTTTCCTAATTAACTTAGAGATAAAAGACTGATATCATTAGAAAGCTTATAATACAGGATTTCAAATGATATATCACATGTTTAAATATTTTCAAGTTAAAGTCAAACATTTTCACCTTTGACCTTCAATATCTCAAAAAGTACATATTTAATTTTCTTTTAAAAATTATATGTTATTTTTAATTTTATTATCTATAATTATTGTAAATTTCAACTTGGAACGGTCATGGGATTCTGAGTTATAAATTAATAGGCAACCTTCCATCAGTATTTTCATAATATCATAACGTAATGTTTACGCATATTTTGTTCCCTAATTAACATCCCCAGTAGCAAGCACCTAACGTTGTTTTAACGTTGTTACAACTAATTTTTTACTGTTCAGATTTACTTGGAACGCTATAACAACGTTATATGCTACCTGGGTTAGTGATATAAAATTGGTATCATTAGAAAGCTTATAATGCAGATTTTAAATGATACATCCCATGTATATATTTTTAAAAATTTTCATTTTACGGTCAAACATTTTGAGATTTGACCTTCCATATCTCAAAAAGTACATATTTAATTTTCTTTTAAAAGTTATATGTTATTTTTACGTTTATTATCTATAATTACTGTAAGTTTCAACATGGTACGGCCATGGGATACTGAGTTATAAATTAAAATGCAACTCTACCAGTATTTCCATAATAACATAACATACGTTTCACAAAAAAGTGGCCGTCCCATGTAGAAACATAGTAATTATAGATTATAAACGTAATAATAACATATAATTTTTAAATTAAAATTAAATGTATACTTTTTGAGATATTGAAGTTTAAAGGACAAAATGTTTGACCTTAAAATGAAATATTTAAAAATATATACACATGTGATATATAATTTAAAATCCTGTATTATAAGCTTTCAAATGATACCAATTTTATATCTCTAAGTTAATTAGGGAACAAAATATGCCTAAACATTACGTTATGATATTATGAAAATACAGATGGAAATTTGCATTTTAATTTATAACTCAGCATCCCATGCCCGTCCCATGTTAAAATTTGCAATAATATATAAATAATAAAAGTAAAAATAACATATAATTTTTAAAAACAAATTAAATATGTACTTTTTGAGATATCGAAGGTCAAAGGTCAAAATGTTTTACTTTAAAATGAAAATCTTTAAATATATATACAGGTGATATAGAATTTAAAATCCTGTATTATAAGCTTTCTAATGATACCAATCTTTTATCTTTAAATTAATTAGTATGGGTATATTTATAGTAGAAGAACTTCGAAATTTTTTACCCGTTTTTGCAGCCCTGTGTATCACAAACTAAAAGAGGTAGGGACTTATTAACTGGTATACATTTATGTTTCAGCAGAACAAATAAATGAACTAAATTTCATAAAAATCTGAGGGGGTCAGGTTTTTAACTGTGTTGATTTGGCATGGATGTGCAGTGTTTTAGCAGTGTTGATTTGACTCATAAGCGATCGGCTTGCCACTCGCCGTCGCACTTACCCCAGAAATTTTACACGTAGGACAAGTGTAACCAGATTCGTTTCACTCGCTCCAAACACCCTGTAACTAACTGAATTCTTACCTGTATTTTCACTTTCCGAACACTATAGTGAGGAAAGTATTGTAATCATGTCTAAAATCGGAATTTGAGATTTTGATGTTTCTATACGTTTCGAGGTCCCCTGAGTCCGTTTTCACTATTTTTACGATGATGTATGTATGTGTGTGTGTATACAAGTGTGTATGTATGTGTGTATGTATGTGTGTGTGTGTGTGAGTGAATACGCTAGCGTCTAAACGCTTTGTTTGAATAATCTGAAAGTTGGTACGTACATTGTAAAGTACGAAACCTATTGATTTCAGTGAATCTAGCACTTATAGCTTTTTTACAGGGATACCAGGAAAAAATCTTTATCATTATGGCCTATGGGGCCAAATTTTTAAAAGTGTGATAGCGTCTAAACGCCTTATTAATCTGAGCAAAAAAATTTTACACATGTTATAGGTCACAGTTCCACCAATTGTATAGATTTTGGTGGATTTAGCACTTACAGTTTTTTTACAGGGACGCAAAGAAAAATTCTTTATCATTATGGCCTATGGGACCAAATTTTTAAAAGTGCGATAGCATCTAAACGCCTCATTCTATTGAGCTGAAAATTTATATGAATATTATAAATCAGTGTTGCACTAACTATAAGCATTTTGGTGAATCTAGCATTTATAGGTTTTTACAGAGACACAACGAAAAATTCTTTATCATTATGATCTATGGGCTCAAAGTCCAATAGCGTTAAATAAAACATCGTGTAATATATGGAGAAAAATAATCAAACACTCTATTATGGTTTTCTCTCTTTTATTTGTTTAACAACTCCTCTTCCTTTACTTTATGTACAAAACTGTTAATTACTCAAAGTTCGGAAAGTCGAGTGGAGTCACTCCAGATTTTTTTTTTTTTTACTTTTTTAATGTTACGTATAACCTTAGGAAACGAAATCAAATACGAAACTGTGATAGTTTGAAAAGTTTGAAAATAGCGCACATTTCCATTCTTCAACAAAATGCCGATTTCAAAAAATATAATTTTGTCATTGTTCAACTTAAGAAGAACACTGAGAACAAATTCTGTAACTAACATCTAGAATCTAAATTGTGGCTTCAGAAAAAATAGTTCCATTCATTCTTATAAATTCTAGTCTCCTTGGAAAGTGAGTTCTAGAAGACCCTATTAGATTTCTAGAGCATTTGCCTGCATTATCGAGGGCAAAGTTATTTAAAAATCTCTGCAAATAAATGAGGCTATAAGAGGCGGGTTTCAGAAACTATAATCTTAGTTTATTTCCAAATTCTAGAAAATCAAGCGAGAATTTCTCGCAGTACAAAAGATTAAGTATATTCGGAATATTCAGAATATTGTTTCGCGATCTAGAATTGTATAAACTAGAAATTCTCGATCATTTCGTCTATTCAGTTTATTGGCATGCCTTATATGCATAGCTCGGAAATCTATATTTCTAGTCAAGGGATTTAGAAAATGGCCAATTATTCATTTTACATTCAAGGTGGTATATTATTTTTTCTCAGTGTACGGATGACAAACGAAAAGCTTAAGAATCTTTATAAAATTTTAATAATTTACTATTTACTAAGAAAACATTAAAAAATAACATATCACTCTATCAGTTAAATTTAATGAATTTGTAAAATAGTTTATTATAAATGCATTACTCGTCGCAAAGTTTATTTCTAGTAAAATGCAAATTTAATTGCAATGAATGCTTTCAGAAAATGTTTTCGTTATCAGAAATACTGTGGATAATTTCAGCAGATTTGTAGAATACACATCATTTCAACAATTTTGGGGGGAAAAAGTATACTGATTAATTTTTTATTTAACACTTTTTCTCTCTACAGCTCAACTATTAGCAATATATATTTAGATTTCACCAAGCATTCCCCCTTTTTTTCTGTTCTAAATGGAAGCCTCGTTATATGTGATCATTATAGCCGAAATCACTGAAACAAGTTTATTTCATTATTTCTTCCTTGTCCATTTTTGTTCTTTTCTTCCCTTTTCTTTTTCTAAATTCTCTCTCTGTTATGTTTGATTTAGGAATATTTATTATAAATCTTTTTACAGAATATTTTAGTTTAAAACATTAACAACTTTTTTTCCTTTTCTCATTTTTCCTTTATTTTATTTTACAAACTCTTTTTATTATGTTATTATTATTATTATTTTAGTTCATTAGTTTCAAACATTCACACGAGATGGTGATCATCATACGTATCTTTTTAGAAACGCCTTAAAGTAATTCAGTGTAAATGATTCTTTGTCCCAAAGGCACAACTCTTGCGATTAAACATTGGTTGGGATGTATTCGAAATTATGGCTATTTGCGGAAGAACACCCAATGGACACCTTTCGCTACCTCTGACAGTCACAAAACATCCATGCATTGTCCGGGATTCGAACTCGGGCCCTACTATATGAGAGTCAGGTAAATGTGGCGTCTGCCATGCCACCATATTTCTCATACAACCAATATTATCCAATAATAACCACTATCCTATTTAATCACAAAATTTCTGTAGATGAACGATAAATATTTCTATATGGTAGTAGTGGTAAGAAATCTTGTCCTTCTGTGGTATTTGCACTACTTTCTAAAATGAAATAACCCTGTAATCAACAAGAAAATTAATAAACACCGGAAAAGTCAGAGTCAGATAGAATGCCAAAGGGAGTAAAAAAATTGCTTACAGCTGTTTTGGTAGCATGGAGCGTACCGTCATTTGTGCATAAAGAAACAAAAGGAAAGTGCTTTGTACGGAAACGGATTCTGTGACTGATTATCAACCAATGAAATTCAGCGTAATTTGAGAGATAAGCCAATAGTAAATTGAAAAATAGCATTGCAAAAAATGTAGAAAAATTAAGAAAGTGCTGATTGAATGTAAAATTCCCAACAATCTGACAGATTATTACAACGAAATTACAGTTCTAACAATTTCTTTGGAGCTTTTTTTCATATATAAGAACCCTTGAAACATTGTTAATTTTCGTTTTGCTGTACCCTCTCTGTCTGGTTGTTGGAAATTCTTCTTTTAATCCAGACTTTTTTAATTTTTCATAATTACCGTGTCTTAATTTCTTATTGGCTAATCCTCCATATTCCGCTCTATTCTGTTGGTTGATAAACAGCCATAGAATCAATTTCCCTTTTTATATCTAGGAGCACCATCCTCACCCAATACTTATTGGATCTGGAAACTATAAATAAATTTTTATTATTTTTTTGATTCATTTTAAGCTAAATTCATTTCTTTTTCATTTTCTTTCTTTCTTTCTTTCTTTCTTCTTTTTTTTTTTTTTTTTTTTTAACCTAACGATTTTTATCTATCCCATATTTTTATCTATCTATATTTAATCCTTCACCATTTTTTTTTCTTCTTATTTTTTATATTTTATTTTTTTAAGCTTCCTTTTATTTATTGATTTAATTCTTTGAGCAGCTTTTATAGTGCTTTTTTTATTTATTTTTTATTTTATTTTATTTTAATTTTTTTTCCCGAAATTCTTTAACTTAAACTTTTAGTCAGTTTTTCTGCAGATCTTTAAACAGACATATTATCTGAATTTAATAAAAAAGCACCACAAAACTGGCGTTGTAAAAATTATTACTTACAACTTTGAATAAAAATTTATTGCATTTTATGGTGTTTATTCAAAGTTGTAAGTAATAATATTATCTGAAACTAAATTATTTTCCGTCCCGGTTTAATTTTTAGCTAGATATTAAACAATAGCCAGGATGTGAAGTATCATGCACTGGAAAAGAAAAATCCAATAATGCAATCTCCAATTCATTTCCATTTCCAGTTTGTTTCTTTATGCACTGATGACGGTACGCTCAATGCTATAGAAACAGTTGTTGCAAACTCTTTATATCCTTTGGCTTCTATACGTTGAAGACTTTACCTGTATTTATCTAACGTCAAATCGCCCTTTAATACTCTACGAAAATTAATAGTTTATTAATAATTATTTTCTCTGTCTTGAGTTAAACGTGGCATCATCTTAAAAAAAAAAAAAAAAAAAAAAGGATATGAGAATAACATGAAACTTTTATGGATCAATTTTGGTTTAATAGTTTATTAATAATTATTCTCTTTGTGGTGAGTTAAACGTGACACCATCTTTAAAGGAACGGATATAAGAATAATATGAAACTTTTATGGATAAATTTTGGTTTAACAGTTTATTATTAATTATTTTCTTTATGTTGAGAACGTGACATCTTTAAAAGAACGGATATAAGAATAATATGAAACTTTTATGGATCAATTTTAACTTAACCGTTTATAAATAATTATTTTATTTATAATAAGAACTTGACACCATCTTCAAAAGGACGGATATAAAAATAATACGAAACTTTTATGCGTCAGTTTAGGTTTAAGTGTTTACTAATAATTATTTTCTCTATGTTGAGTTAAGTGTAACACCATCTTTAAAGAGACTGATATAATAATAATATGAAACTTTTATGGATCAATTTTGGTTTAACAGTTTATTAATAATTATTTTCTTTATGTTAAATTAAACGTGACACCATCTTTAAAGGGACGGATATAAGAATAATATGAAACTATTATGGTTCAATTTTGACTTAAAAGTTTAGTAATAATCATTTTCTTTATATTGAGAACGTGACACCATCTTTAAAAGGACGGATATAAGAATAACATGAAATTTTTATGGGTCCGTTTAGGTTTACGAGTTTACTAATAATTATTTTCTCTATGTTGAGTTAAGCATGACACCATCTTTAAAGGAACGGATATAAGAATAATATGAAACTTTTATGGATCAATTTTAGTTTAATAGCTGATGAATATTTTATTATTGCTTTAATTCTCTTAGAATTTATTAAGGTGTGTTTAAATATTTAAAAATAATCTGCAACTTTTCTACTATAGAAATTCAATCAAAATTATGTACCAGAAAGACTTATTGAAATTTTACGTTACTCGACAGTGGAAACCAGGTTCTTTAGCATATTCATTTTTTTTTCTTTCACTCTTTTCTTTTCTTTTCTTTTCTTTCTAAAAAAAAAAAAAAAAAAAAAAAAAAAAAAAATCTTTTTTGGATGATTACCAAAATAAATAACTTTCTCCCGCGGATTTTGGAAAGAATTTTTATGTAGTCTGTTTTTTTTCTGAAACTCCATTAATAGACTTTTAAAATGGTAAAATCGGATTAAAAATTCATTGTTTCAATTTTACTAAAATATGAAACTACATACAATAGCAATGTATGATGAAAGTAATATTTCACTTACCATGATACTTTTTTGTGTCATGAATGTTTACATTTGTAAACAAGTAATGAATCCGTCGTAAAATGAAAGTTTTAAACACTATTTTCTCAAACTAAGTTTTACTTGGTTGGATTAAATTTTAAATGTTCCATAAGTCTTATTTTTTGTTAAATCTTCATGAAACTTTCTATAATAGTTTTTTATATATTTTTGCACAAAACTTAGTTACAGTTTTCCACTTTTTGTTTTTTAAACCTTTAAAATTTTGAAACTAAAAATAAATTAATGAAATTCATTCGGAAAAAAAAATCGCATATTTATGATTGTAAATGAAAAGAAAATAACTACCTTTTGTTAAAATCATCTCTTTAAAAATATTGGAATTCAAAAACTAATGCAGGAGCATTTTAAAGTTTAACATTTAATTAACAATTTTAATTATTATCTTCATTAATTATAATAAGAATGTTAATTTTGACACTGAGATTTTCATCTACAAATAACATTACATGAAACTGTTACTTTTCTTAGTAACAAATTTATAATTTTAGTTTTTTTTTTTTTTTTTTTTTTTTTTTTTTTTTTAATTCGACAGTCACTTTACATTGTTTGAGTTTTGTAGAAATCAATTTTAAAAATCATCGCTTCTTTTTTTAGAAGTCTGTTTTCAGATTTCCATTTTTCCTATATAAAAGCTCCAGAAATGCTGTTTGTCCATAGTAAAAAAAAATTGAACTTTCTTGTAGCAGTTTGAACATTAAAAAAAACGCGATATTTTTATGTCCAATTACGAAAATTCTATCGCCGCTGAGAGAAAAAACAAAAGTTTAATTCTGATTAAATAGCTAAAATAGGGGATTACTTTATCACAAATCATTAAAATTCACGTTTTTCAAATCTGATTATCGCCAATTCCTAAATTTTTTAGTGTCTAATATCCGAAACATGCTATATTTTTGCACCCGTCATAAGAGCTACTTTTTTTTGCACATTTTTTTATTAATTTATGTTTAATTGTCGAAATGAGCAATTTTCTTGATTAAAAAAAAATCCATGCTCATAAATGTGAAAGAAGAAGAAAAAAATGTGGGAGTTGTTAATTTTTTTTTAAGTTTGTATTTATTAACTTTTACATTGCCTATCTTACACAAATTTTAATCGTAATTTTTACCTAATAACATGTTAGTTGAATTAACTATCACATCAAACACCATTCTTTAAAAATAGTTTTAATGTTAAATAAATATGTCCCTAAAAGATGGCAACACTGATGTGGCAAGTGCACTTTTTATTTCTACTATCACATGTTCGTTATAATACTTTTGAAATCTCTAAAATAAATACTTTAATCTAACTGTGAATTATTTATTTTACAAATTTACAATTACAAATTCCGCTACAAATCAACATTTGAAATTTCCTACAAACAGATACATTATTTTACAGGGACTAACAGTCTGTTTTGAATGCTTTTTTTTTTTTTTTTTTAAGTAATATTTAATTATATTTTTCGCTATTTTTATTCCATTCAATAACTAAGATGGCTACATATGAATAGTGATATTAAAAACAGAGAGTACAACGATCCATGGAGTTTGGTTTATTGTTTTTCGTACTATTTAAGGAAAATATAAAAATAATAATAATAAATAAATAATGCCAAATTGAATTCTGCGGGAAAATTTCATCCCATTATTACAGTTTAAAAATGTTTAATTATTGTACTTATTTATGAGTTTTTAATTTACTTTATTTAAAATTTCACTAAATTTATAAATTTATAATGAAATTGTACTTTTACACTATATAAATTACTTACACTGCGCTGAAAAAAAAAAAGAGCCCCGATACCATTACTGCTGATTCTTATGTAGAAGTACCTCCTGAATCCGAATATGACTTCCATTTTGCCCAATCACTCATCGTTTTCTCGGAACGACACCCTCTCCCCCAATTTTAATTACAGCTCGGTAATTTTAGTGTCATGAATTTGATTTGGAGAATGAAAAAGAATTATTTTAACACTTAAAACAAAAACAAGTGTGTAATGTATAATAAATAATAACATTAATTGATTAATAAAATATAATAAATGCAATTCCAAATTTCAATGGCAAATCCTCCCCCCTCCCCTAAATTTTCCTTTTCCTGTAAACGCTCATGTTTTAGAATTGTTCACTTCTATAGCCCCCCAGCAGATATTCATTAGTTAAAATAATCCTTTACTCCCCCACGAATCAAATTTATAGTCATGATATTAACCAAAAGTGATAAAAATAGTGGCGTCCCCAAAAAACGATGGGTGATAGGGCAAAATTAGTGTCATATTCGAATTCAGAAGGTCATTTTACACAGGAATTTGCAAAAATGGTGTGGGGGCCGATTTTTATTCAGCTAAGTTTAATTTACGCAAACACAAAATATTCAAAATGCCTATTAAACGTCTTGATGCGTTAATAAAATGCAATGATTGATACTAAATTTTATTCTTAGAATGTAATTCCCATAAAAAGAGAGGGAAAAAAAACCTATTACTGATACTTTCAGAAAAGACGACAAAGAATCTAATACATTTTTCTCTCTTTGATGTGTTAGTATATATAAACGTAGTAACTTTCATACAATGCCACCAACTCGCCGTCTTGGTGGTTCGGTCGGCAGGACTCTGCTTTCCGGATCCCCAGGTTCCGGGTCCGAATCCTGGTGCGGGCATGGATGTTTGTGATGTCCTATGTCTACCAAGATATTGTATATACAAATATAAATCGAGACAAAATCATTGTATCTATAAGTCTCAAAGCTGTCAAATGCCACCAACTCTTCAATTTTTTTCGCGAGACTTCATACCAGTAATTTTTACTAAATTTAAGTAACTAAAGTACTAAATTTAAGTACTAAAAAAGTACTAACTTTAAATACTAAATTTAAGTAAACTTAAATTTAAGTAACAATAGAAATTAAATATGACATAAATTCCTAATGAAAAAAAGGGGTGATAAATCTCATTTAAAAATTAAAAATGTTACCATTTATGTGATTGTGAGCTTAAACAACAACAACACTGAAACACTAAAACAACAACAAAAATTGCAATCTCATGATATTATTTCATTATGGAGATTAATTTTGTAATTTTATACAATCCAATAAAACTTCAACAGCAGAATTGTTTTATCGATTGTCAAATCAATTTAGAAATAAAAAGAAAGTTGACAACGACAAGCCTGTTTGGGCGGTTATACACGCCCACAAAAATGTTATGAAAAATCGATGAATTAATGATTTATAAAACACGTGACACTGTATAAGGAAAATAATCTGGTGTTATCACTGATGCGACTTTCTCTTACTCTGCATTTAAATATTATAAAGATAGATTTCAGATTACGTGATAAGATCAATAAGGAAGATAATAAAATTTAATGTAAGTTAAAAGTAACCTAAAATATGTTTAATCACAGTTTTAGTAGACATATAATTCTGTGTGAGGGCCCTCAACCTCTCCTTTAATTATAGTACCTACATTTATTAAAATAAATTAAAAAAAAAAAAAAAAAAAAAATCAGGGCTTCAATTAATTTGCTTTCAAACTTGCCAATCTTGATCAAATTTTTCAAGTGGCAACCTACTACGGATTTCAAAATAACAAATTTTTAGTACGATAGGACTATTTTTTTCAATCTGGCATTTTGCGTCGTTACCGATTTATAGAGTTTCACTTCAAAAATGCCTGCCAATATCCAATTTTACCATTTAATTTCTTACTTTATCTTAAAAAAATTTGTGAAATCCATAAAATCTTCTGACACATTTATTTTTTCACTTAACATCGGTGAGGATCGAACTCACAACCTTCGGTTTCACAGTTGTGTACTCTGACCACAGAACGAACGGATTTCGGCTGAATATTTCCTAATTATTTAGACTTGTGTTTTCACACACACACACACACATATATATATATATATATTGAAAAGGTGTTAAAATACAAATATAAGTAGTTCTTTCGTACTAAATTAAAACTTGTCATAGACAAAATTTCATTCATAGTTTTAATGCTCGCGAGGCGAGCATACATCGAGATACTCACCATTGCAGTACAGATTTTTTTTTCCTGCAGTTATTTGTTTTCAAGTTATACTGATAACAGATATACGTATACATCAACCTTTAATAATTCAATTTTCGTAATCAGAAGACCTCAAAGCGTGATATTACACAAAAAAACTATAGATGTTACACAGTACCTATCTCAAATTTTCCCCATAGACATAATGCATTTGAATTCACTTGAATGCTCTAAGCACGAACCATTTGATTGAAAAATTTAGTGCAGCATCAGTATATGAAGCAAATTTAGAATACTGGGTTTGGAGTTTCTGCTACAATTTGTTCGTGGGACATGCTGATAACAGACATTCACACAGATAGATACACAGACCAAACGCTAAAAGTATTAATTTCGGATTTCGGTAACCTCAAAACGTGTAAGTATAACAAAAACTCAATTTCGAAAATTTGACAACAAAGAAAGTAAGATAAAAGCGTGGAAAAAAAGAGAGAGAGAGAGAAAGAGAATGTAAACAAGTACCAAACAAAAGTGAAACATTTTTATCGATATCATGTAAGAATTTTTAAACAATTAGGGGAAAAAATGCTTTAAATTTATTTGTTATGTTAAATAAAACACATTATTTTGAAGAAAAAAAAAAAAAAAAAAAAAAAGTTGTTTTGAAATATATACACTTCTATTTTTTTCTTTTTCATTCAAACGTATATGAAACTTTTTATTTTTTATTTTTCAATATTCTGCAATTTTCTTTTCCTGTGATTTTTGTATTGCTAGAATTTCTCTTTTATTTCATTAAGTACAATATGGAAAAAGTTTTGTTCTATAAAATTTAGTGATAAAAAAACATTTGGAAAAGAAAGATGACTTTGGGTAGTAAGCCAGTAGCTCTACAAAATCCATTTATAAGTAACATGAATATTATTTAGCAATAAAATATCGATTTCTTTTAAGTTACATAAAGTTTATTTACCGTGTAACAAAACTTCGTAAAAACGCTATAAAGAGTTCGGTTTCAACCGTCAATTCTTAAATGAGGTTACATTTAAACAAATAAACGTTGTCTCGAAAGAAAAAAATTATACTTGAAATTATTCTCTGAAGTTTAAAAATTTTATAGGATTTAGATATCTAAGAATTATACTTCAAAATTATATGACTTTCATTTTATTTCAAATATTTTATTATCTTGTACGGTAATTTCTATTTTTTTATGATTATATTTCAAAGTATTTTGTTTTAAATAATTCAATAATAATAAATTATCACTGTTTATAATATAAAATTAATTTAGTGATAAAAAGTTTATTTGAACTGGCCTCCTAAAACGATAAAATAAACTTAAATTATTTTTGTTTATATTAGGTTATTATTATTTGTAATAATATTATTATTACTATTATTATTACATCGAATTTACTAAAAGGTGTAGAAATAATCTTTCACACTAAATCTATAATTCATTTTTGCAATTTATTCTTATTCTAAAATATTTTCCTCTGTTCTATGTTGTACTTAAACGATGTTCGCAAAATAAATAAATATAAATAAATATAAAAATAAATAAATAAAAATAAATGAATAAAAATAAACATAAAATAAAAACTTTTCACATAGGAGGACTTTGCTTAGTTTCCCATTACACATACTTGTTATCATAAATTTCTACTCATGCATATTATATACAGTTAAGAGAAAGGAATATCGCCAGTCGCTCGACACTGTCGCAGAGTGAAATGCCTGACCTTGCAAACTATTCACTATTCAATTCGAGTTAGTTTATCCAAATTTGCTGGCTAATTTTATTAAGGTTAATTTTATTTTAGTTTCCATCCAATTTCATGCTATTTCCAGTGCAATTAAACCATAATGCAAGTTTATGTAATAAAAATATTGTTATATTCTTGAACACGGGTACTCACTATCTTAGGGCCTCCAAAGTTTTTTTTTTTTTGGGGGGGGGGGAGGGCGGTAGCTCAGTCGGTAGAGCGCCGGCCTTGCAATTGGAAGATTGCGGGTTCGGTACTCGAGCCGGCCAAAGGCCGTTGTGTACACTAATGGTGGCTGGTGCACGTAAAATCTGTCGTGACCGCAATGTCCTCCATGTTCTCATCAAAAATTATACCTCTGGGGATCCCCGAAGCGGGAAAGCCATCCCTTCCGTGGAGGATCAAAATTGTGATGACATGTCTCCGGACCACCTCTAGGGATGTGTCCCAGACCGTCGCCAATTGCCCATCTGCGCAGCGCTAGTGCGGCGTAAAACCCAACCAACCATCCAACAAACCAAAGTTTGGGGCCATACTTCCAAAAACTGCATAGTAAAAATTTCTACGTTATATGCATGTCTAGTAAAAAGAAAATCTGATTAAAACTCTCTTTCTGTATTATATTAAAGAGTTTAAGTAATTGAAACATTTTGTTAGCACCTTTCTAAACTAATATATCATTTATATTAGCTGACCAATGCGCTATTGTTTTCGGTTGTCTTGACATAAAATTAATAATTTTGTTATAAATTGTTAAAAACTGAAGAAATAAAAAGAATAACCGAATAAAAAAATTTTAAAAATTCACTACATAACGTAAATTGCTAGTTGAAAAAAAAAAAAAAAAAAAATTAGATAATTGATGCATTTTTTCAGAAAGGACTGTAAAGTAAAAGGAGAGCCTCAAAATGGCATTAATACCTCGAGTGTTCAAAAAGTATAGTCGATCCCATTATAAAAATCTAAAATTTCGAATAACTTACGAAGTTTTAATATTTGAATATTCATAGACAATAATGTTTAAGTCAGTATCATAAATGATAGTTTTAAAGTAGCGTGACATCTTTAGAATAAAAAATTTTCCTTATTACGAATGTTGATGGAAAATTATGTCCTGTTCTGCTATCTTAAGAAAATCGTAAATTTCAGATAACTTACGAAATTTTCAAAAAAGAATTTTAAAAGTTAATCATTCTCATTTGAATATCCTAAACAAAGTTTTGAAAGTAGTATGAATGATGAAAATGTCCCTTTCTGATGAAAATGTCCCTAAAAATGGGCATTTATGTAAAATTTTGCTTTATTCTGCCATGTTAAGAAATTCGTAAATTTCGAATAACTTATGAAATTTCGAAAAGTAAAATGTAATGAATATTTTTTATGCCAGCCTCCTAACGGATATTTAAAAGCTGGTTTAACTTACAGTTGCCAACTTAGCACTTTTTGGCTACCAGGAAAATTTAATAGAAATATTTAATTTATTTTCCTTATATTCCTGCGTATAACGCGCAGGTTTGTTAAATGAGTTATACACAGGAAATTAAAATTTACAGCAAAAGCTGTTTCTTAACAAGCTTTTGTTTCTTATAAATATAGATTTATTTGTAAATTAAATTTTCTGATGTGTAACTCACTTATTTCACCTGCGCGTTATACGCTGGAAAATACGTTAATCGGCGAACTGTAACGGTTTTCACTGACAAAGTAAAATAAATAAATAAATTATTAAAATTTTCCGGTAGCCAAAAGGTATTAAGTTAGCAACTATAGTCTGACTACGATAAATATATATATATATATATATTTAATGCATGTTTAATCAAAATTTCGCCGTATTCTCTCATATTAAGCAAATTGTAAATTTCGCATAACTTACGAAGTTTTTTAAATTAAAATGCTTTAAATTATTGAAGTTATTGCTAGTGTCATAAGCAGTATTTTAAAATTGGTTGGACCTCTATACGATCATTGTTCCTTGATATTGGGTACACAAATTAATAACTTAGCACTCTAACTAACGTCCTCACAGAGGAACATCATATAATTTTTATGATTTTCGAATTCCCCACTCCACAAAACGTATGAAAAAGTCAAAAAATCGTGATCGAAATTTTTAATAAATGCCTAAGTTCTCCTTATCTATAGTATGATAGTGAACTAAAAAAGAAAAAATAAATAAATAAATACCGTATTTTTCGGCGTACAACACGGAGGTTTGTTAGGTGAGTTATACATCGGAAATTTAAATTTGCAGTATAAAGCTATTTTTAACAAGCTTTAGTTTCTTACAAATATAGTTTTATTTGTAAATTAAATTTTCTCGTGTGTAACTCACTTATTCGACTTGCGCGTTATACGCCGGAAAATACGATAAATAAACGTTTATTTTAAAAATACATTGCTTTACGAGCATTTTTGTCAGCATCAAGTACCGAAGTATGCTCAAAATGGCATACATTTTAAACACCGTTTAATTCATCTATTTCCAGATATAAGATTACATCCAAGCTCGCATTAGAAAAAAAAAATAGATATTTTTAATTTTTTATTGATTAATATTCTATTTTAAATTGCACTCAAAATCATGAAAAGAAAAGTTTGAACAAATCAATCGACAAACTTTCATTTACATATAGCATTTTGATTCATAAAACATAAATATTTTATTGAATTAAGTCGAAGGGATTGTACATTAAATCATATTTACCTCCAAATTTACTGAAAATAGAAGCAATTAGATAAAGATCCTTTGTAGAGAAAAAAATTATCTAAGAAAACTGATTTTACAAATCATATATATAAATATATATATGCATATTTTGTATAATCTACAGCAGCATAAAAATATCCTAAACTATTAGTTACATAACCAAGCTAAAGTTTAGTTAAAGTCAACTGGGAATATATATATATATATATATATATATATATATATATTGGTGTAATATTATTAAAACAGCCTTAGAGTTTTTTTTTTTTTTTTTATTAATTTTATAAATAAATTTGTTTAGAGTAAGTAATTTTGAAAAGAAGAAGAAAAAAAAAGTATTAATGCTGTTAAAACAGCCTTAGATCTTTTTTTTTAATTAAATTCATAAATAAATTTGCTTAGAGTAAGTAAAATTGAAAAAAAGAAAGAAAGAAAGTATTAACGCTATTAAAACAGCCTTAGATCTTTTTTTTTTTTTTTTTTTTAATATGCATATAAATAAATTTGTTAGCAGTAAGTAAATAATAATAATAATAATGTTGTCATGTTATTAAAACAGTCTTAGTTTTTTACAATTTTGTTACTTTGATAACTAAATTTGTTGGCAGGAAGTTAAGATCAAAATAATAATAATAATAATGTAATGTTGTTAAAGCAGCCTTATAATTTTTCACAATTTTATTATTTTGATAAGTAAATTTCTTTGCAGTAAATCAAGTTGAAAAACAATTAATAATGATATAATGTTGCTAGAAAAGCTCTAGAATTCTTCTTCTTTTTTTTTTTTTTTTTTACAATTTCATTAATTTGATAGGAAATATGTTTGCAGTTAAGTCAATTATATATAAAAATAATAATTATAATAATAGTGTATTGTTGTCTAGTTGTTAAAATATAGTCTTAAGTAAATTTGTTTGTAGTAAGTTTTGATAATTCAAATATAATAAAATAAATCCTGATAATTATAATAATAAAAAGTAAAATTTAGAATTTTGATTATAGCTAAAATAAACAAGATTATATTAAAATAAATTTAATACCAATTCATTTAAATCAATTTCATTTAAACAGCTACAATCATAATATATTTCAGTTCTTTTTTTTTTTTTCGAACCATTTTATGAGAATAGTGATATAATTAATAGTAATATGAAATAATTAAATCTTTTCCGAGCATTTAACTCTTTTTATGTCCATTTAACAATACTTAAGGAACTGAAAAGAAAATTTTCCTTCATTCATTTCCAAAATTATATTTTACATTCAACAATATGAAATATTTAAGCATTTGGCGGTTATCAGAAAGCAATCAGGATTAAGATAAGACAATCAACCTATCTTTACAATCAATGAAGCAAATTTGCTTGATACCTATCACTCCAAGGAAGACATTCTATAGAAATCCGGATTCCTTTTCCGTTGGTCTGTAAGTTGCCTTAAAGGTAATTGCTCCCAGACAAAGATACCGAAAAATTATGGGAAATTTTCGTATCATTAACTTTTTTGTTCGTTTGTCTTTTGTACTTTTACCTATTAACTCCGCCTACTATGTAAGACACAATTTCATGCTGATCTCCAATAAATTAATTCAAAACAATAGATATGAAATAAAAATATATTGATAATTGTTGTAATAGATAACAGAATATATTTTTTGTTATGATATCTGCATTATAAAGACACCGCCGAGATTGATAAATGATTTTAAAATAATATATCAAAAATATTTATTTTTGTTTCGAGATTCTGGAGGATAATATATAAAAAATGAAAATACTTTTTTTTTTACTTTTTTTAGTCAAAAAATAAATAAATATAAAGCAAATTAAGAAAAAACAAATATATTAGAGGCAGAACTCAATTTAGCACGACAAGCAGAGCCTGATTAACGGCCCTCTTCACTCACCGTCGCCGGAAGCCCGAACCAGTGTTATTCTATGGGGAAATTTTCTTTACAAATAACTTATTAACTAATACATATTTTTAAATTCTGTTTTCACATTCAGAAAATTCTAACTGTTAAATTGACGGACCTTTTTTAAAAATGTAATTTTTTAATTTTTAATATTTTATTTCGAAATTGCAAAATGAAAAAATTTCACATATTGAAAATTCGTATTTTGCAGCTTCAAAATAAAATATATAAAATTAAAAAAATAATTTTTTAGAAAAGGTGCGTCAATTTAACAGCTGGGAACTTTGAGAATGTGAAAACAGAATTTAAAAATATGTATTAGTTAATAAGTAATTTGTAAAGAAAAATTTCCCATAGAATAACAATAGTTTCGGCTTCCGGCGGCGGGGAGTGAAGAGGGCCCTTAAGGGGGAAGCACACATTATTTATAATTACACCGTTATTTTTTAACAAATACTTTCCTCCTATAATAAACAGAAAATTCGCATTAAAAATTATTTTAAAAGAATTCTGGTGTCTAATAACGGTGAGTAAATTGGATTGTTTTACACCGTTCATTTTTTATAAAAAATATTTCCTCGTCAAAGCGCGGAATTTCTATGACATGAAGTAAAAAGTAATTGTAAAAATATTCCGGTGACAGCGGAGATAATGTGTGCTTCCCCCTTAAACAGGCTCTGACGACAAGTTTGTGTTGTATAACTTGTATATTTTGTATATCAGTTTTGGAAATAATTTTGTTCTTCTTTTTAACTCTTTACCTTACCAACCCCAAGGCTCTAAACTTTGTGACCAAATTTAGAGATTTTGTTATTCAACTGCCACCAATAATTTTGGGGTGTGATGTTTGATATATACAATGGACGAATAACCTTTGAAGTGATTAGGTTTTGACTTAGGTTACATGATTAGGTTAGCTACATTTAAAATTTTATGTGGTGGGTGTTAAATAAAAAAGTCCAATACTGACTAAAGGCGAGAAAATAAGTTGGACTGTAAAGGCTTAATTTAAATAAAAACTCAATTGATCGTTTCTATGTTTCTCTCCCCCCCCCCCCTCTCTCTCTCTCTCTCTTTTTTCCTTTATAGAAATTTACATTATTAAAATATTATTTTATTTTATTCAGCTCCAATTATATAGAAAATAAACCGAAATAATTTAATTCAAATTTATTTATTTATTTAATTGTAAGAACATGGGAAAAATAGTTTATTCCACGATTTTAAATCCGATGGTCTACAAAAAGCTTCGGTTAGTGAAAATTACGCCAGAAGGGATATTCATGTCTCATGTAATAAAAATGAGTCATTCAAACATTTTATTATTATTATTTTTTTTTTTTTTTTACTTTTCTTATTTATTTATTTTTTAAATATAACTTTTGAACGTTTTGAATTTTTTTCTCGGAAATAAGATACTTTTCTTTAACATAACTATTTTCTACTTATCAAAGCGTTCGATTCATTCGATTTTCAAATATGTAAAACCAATTTTACATTCGAACATTCGATTCGAACATTCGATTCGAACATTCGATTCGAACATTCGATTGTTAACATTTGATTTTTAAATATTTAAAAGTTTAAAAAATTTGGACATATTATTATAAGATAAGCAGGGATGAAAGAGTTACGCTTTTTTTGCCACCAGTGTTTTCTTACAAAAATTTCTAACCGATAAAATCTCAAAAAGAACAATAAATATATGATGAAAATTTCTGTATATAAATACCAGAAAAGCCCAGCTCTTTCATCCCTGGATAAGAAAAGAAATAAAATGGTAAAAGTTGGCGGGTATCCTGACATATTCAAGGTGAAACACAGCAAATGATGACAACGCGAAATGTCATATTGAAATATATAGTCCTGCCGTACTGGAAAAAAAAAATAGTGTTTCCATGTTGTTATTTGCTATAGACCACAATAAAAGTATGAAAGTAAAGCCCGACTAGGGTACTAAGTGAAATTCTGTTTAACAGAAACTTCTTTAAAAATTGTCTTTTGCTTAAAAATTTAGATACTGATAATTTTTTTTTTAATGTAAAATATCTATAGTAAATAATTTTGCTTAGCAATTACAGTCATAAACTCGTACTGATACTTCATTAGGACAAAAGAGTTATAATTCACACTGAGGAAAAAAAAATATATACCTCCTTCATCTAGAACGAATAAGTGGTCATTTCCTAAATCCCTTAACTAGAAATATAGATTTCCGAGCTATGCGCATAAGGCACGCCAATAAACTATATAGACGAAATTATCGAGAATTTCTATTCTACATATTTCTAGATGGTGAAATAATATTCTGAATATTCTGAATTTTTTGTATTGCGAGAAATTCTCTCTTGATTTTCTAGAATTGGTTGCGAGAAATTCTCTCTTGATTTTCTAGAATTGGGTGATAAACCAAGATTGAAAGTTGCTGAAACCCGCTTCTTGTATTCGCCACAATTTAGATTCTAGATGCCAGTTACAGAATTTTTTCTCGGAGAATGAGTTTCATTTGATAATTCTTATTTTACTGTTATTATTTTTAATAGCGGGATTGTTGTTGCGGGATATATATATATATATATATTTTTTTTTTTTTTTTTTTTTTTTTTTTTTTTAGATTACGGTACAATATATTATTTATATTTCGCTATAATATTTGTATATTCTAGAGAAAATTCTGCGACTGAATAAGCCGGAGAAAGTTTTAAGGGAAGTAGTATGAATTTTCCGGAATGATTGGCAGATCTGTTGTAATCTTTTATAGCAACTTTCTGCGACAAAACGAATGAAACATTATTGCTTGTTAAAAAAGTGCGAAGTCCTGCGAACTTTATGAGTTATTATTATTATTATTATTATTTTCTGTTGTCATCGATATCTGAATTATAGCTATATTGCCAGGTCGATTTAAAAGGCATAAAAGTAACATCGGAAGTTTAGTATAAGGTATAAGGTAAGAACTATATTTAACATTTTTTCTTAATTTAACTTAATTTATTTTTAATTAATCAATTAATTTGCTTTAAAGGGACTTGCCACATTTGACTTGACGCTACTGATGGTTTCATGTAAAAACTTATATTTCAATTTAATATTTATAAATTGAGCTATATTAGGTTTGTTCAATAAAATATATATTCAGGAACTAATTCTTATATTTTTTATATATTTTTTTACAGATATGAAGTCTTTAAATTGCGTTTTCTCAGTTTGCATTTTTTCACGAATCCATTATCTTCAAAATGCTAAAACTTCTATAAATATTTAAGAAAAAGGTTATGTATATATTTTTTATTTATTTATTTATTTATTTGGATGTGTAATAGAACCTACTTACAGGGTTCATACTCATCAGGGAAAACCTGGAAAACAGGGAATACTCAGAGAATTTGTTTAAAAAAAAAAGTCAGGGAAAACTCAGGGGAAATAAAAACTTTCACTAAAAGTCAGGAAAAATCAGTTATAAAATCTGGAAAAACAAATATTTTCTTTCCCTCAAGCTATATTTTTCTTGTTTAGCTTCATATGAAAATTCAAATGATTAAGTATTGTGAAAATACGCATGTAAACAATGATTTCTATACCTGAATTCCTATCATGATCGACAGTAATATGACATCATATAGTGGAAGTAGCTGTATTTTGTCTTGTCTAGAGGAGCGTTTCTTGGAATATGTTGCTAATATTTCCTTAAAAATTGGCTGGGAACTCAGGGAAAACTCAGGGAATTTTTTTTCCCCATATTTCAGTATGAACCTTGTTAAAAAAAAAAAAAAAAAAAAAAAAAAAACAGAAATGGATTTTAAGTTATCTTTAAAAGAAAAAAATAATATAAAATATATAAAATTCTATATATATATATATACATATATATGCATTTTTTATTTTATTTTTTTCCCCAAAAACTAATTAAAAAATTTCAAAAAAAATCCCTAATTTTAACATCTGAAAAACATATAAAGTATTTTCTTAATTATCTGTAGAAGTTTTAGTATTTTGAAAATCATGATTTCATAAAAAAGGGCAAACTGAGAAAACGCAGTTTAAAAATTTAAAATTTGTAAAAAATAAAAAAAGATAATAATAATAAATAAAAAAAAAAACATACGCATTGTTGCCTGAATATATATTTTATTGAACAAACCTAATATAGTTCAATTTATAAATATTGACAGTTTAGCGACCACATGTTTTTGTGTTTTTGACTGTAAGGTCCGCCTGTACGCGTTGTTCTTTTGTATTACCATAGCCTCCTAAACTAGATGCCTATCGGGTTGCTCGTAAACTTGGCAACAGTTCAAGCGGTAGACAGCGCCACCTGGTACAGATTGCGCGACTTTTTTATTCAACTGTCACCAATAATTTTAAGAAGTGTTATATGACATGTGTATTTGACGTTTCTTCGATTCTATTTGCCTTTTATGTATATCAATTCCCACTTTTAAAAATGTTTGGTGGTTGTTGAATAAAAAAGTCGCGCAATCTGTATAAGGTGGCGCTGTCTACCACTTAAACTGTTTCCAAGTTTACTAGCAACGCGACAGGCATCTAGTTTAGGAGGCTATGGTATTACATTATTTTAAATCAATTTTTTCTTTATTCATACTTATAATATAAATGAATATACATTACAATTTTACTCTTTCTAATCAAAGTATTTGTATCCATAGTGCATTGATTGCACAAATATGAATACTTGGTATTTTTTAAGAAATAATGTAACTAATATAACCTAAAGAACCGCCCACTGGCGAAATTACAGATTTTCAAATGACGTGAATTCACGTCAGCGGTCGCGAAAGTGTTAAATGTAAATATAAGCTTTCATATGAAATCTTGTTTGCTGCCAAATTTAAGGTGCTTACGTCCGCTAATGTATAAAAAATATTACTGATTTCGTATTCTAAAATAAATAAAAAACAATAAATAATGTTTCATTTATTTATTTTTACTTTTTTTTACCATATACGAATCGAATTCCCTAAGAAACACACTAGCATTAATCATCATATCTTTCTTATTTCATATCAAGTTTATATAACTAACAAAAATATGAGCTGGAAATATTACTAAAGAAGTTCATCTTAACATTTAGGTTATATATTTTGCTTTAAATGACAAGACCACACAAAAGCACTGAATGATATTTTATCAAGCTATCTAGAAAATCCAAATAATGAGTTATTTAAACGCAAATAGGTAGACTTATGTTAATATTATTTATTAAACAGCACCTTTCAGCGGAAGTTTGGCTGGTCACCCAAAATATCCCCTGAATACAAAAGACTTATTAATACATAATAAGGAACAGCTGCCGTGGAAGAACCCACAAAAATGACACAATTTTCTCGCTGTACAACATAAACTTTAAGATAGGTATCACTTTTTTTCGACCTTTTCCTCTCTAATTAAAGGTAGAATTCCTGGTAATTGCCACTTAATATTTCATTAAAAAAGATAAGAAAGTTCAATTGATTTATATATTCCCGATATTCCTCAATAATAAATCAGAACCTCGTCTAATTGGTTTATTACAATGCACTTCTATTGTTTTGGTAAAACATTTGCAACATTGTTATTCATTTTGCATGCTATTTTTGAAGCCGTTGCCCCTAAACAACATAAATCAAGTGTTTATATCTTTATGCTCACCTAAACGGTAGATTTATGTTAAGGTTTCGTGATTTTTCTTAAAACGGATGTTTCAGAAGTTAGTAAACATTTTCTTCTTACCGACATTATGTGACTCACATAACGTTAAGGGTAGTAAATTTTATTAACAAGGAGTTGACAGATTTTAAATAAAATTATGGGAAATCCATAATGTTTTTCATCGCTGTTATTTAATAAAATAAGCCGGAGCCATGGATGAATAAAATTGTCTTCCGAAGCGTTTTCAATTACGTATTCTGTATAAACTGTGTTGTTATTTTTTGATTAATTATAAAAAGGCTGAGTAATACATTCGACTGACTGTGTAAACATTTTTTATTAATCTTTCTATAAAAATAAAATAATAATTGATATTATTCAATAATTGCTTAACAAAAAGCCGGAGGCATTTTTTGAATAAACTTGCTTTCCAAAATGATTTCAATAATGTCTGTAGTATAAACAATGTTGCTTAATTCAGATTAATTTCAGCAAAATTGAAATTAGAAAATATGGTTGGTTAAGAGAGCATTATGTTTAAAGTTTCCAATTTAGTACATTTTCGCTACCGGAAAAATCAATAGAAATATTTATTTTATTTAATCAGTGAACTATAAAGATTTTCAATAATAAAGTAAAATTTAAAAAAATATATTAATATTTCCGGTAGCCAAAATGTGCTAAATAGGCAACTATAATTATATTCGTTCTGACTGCAGATTGCCAGTTCTTATTTTGCTTTTTTAAGGATTGATCTTTTACTGTTTTCTAAATGGTATTTTCAATACAATTAACGATACAGTCGGCAGCAAAATTATTGAAGCACTAGCAATAATTTGTTATTAAAAGATGTGCATCTCATACTGTCTTGTTAAGCAAATATTTGTTGTGACACGTTCTTAGTCTTTATGATGTTTATAAAAAAAGTAAGTTGATGATCAAAGTTAGCGGTAAAACTGAGGGTGTGTGTGGGGGGGGGGGGGATTAAAAACGTGGATACTGTATTTAGTAATTTTTCTGCCGACTGTAGGTAATTAATACAGAATACTATTTTAAAGAAATATTGGCAATAAGTCTCCCATCTGAATTCAGAGGATTGGAAATTATGCCACTAAATATTTAAACTTGTATTTATTAAAAATCTAAAGCCATGTATTTCCGAAGAGTTCTTAGTAACGTTCGAATTATTAATCATATTGTTTATTTTTCGTTAGTTTTAGAATGTCAATTTAAATATTATTATTATTATTCGACAAATGATTTGGTAACGACTATGCCATTTACACTTTATGCTCATATACTCTCTTGTTAAAAAAATAAACGATAAAAAAAAAAAGGGGAACATTGGTTGTTGGTGTAATTTTGCATGCCAGTGTACGTTATTTATGCATGTACAGACAAATTTGGTTTGATTTTACTCGACCAAAAAAAAAAAAAAAAAATAGATATGTGTGTCAGTAAAACTCACTTTAAAACAACCAAAAAGAAAACCTTTTTTTTTTTTTGAGTTGTTGTTGTTTTGTTTCAAAATTTTTATGTAAAATTGAAGTTTTATCTAACTATAATACGCTTAGATATAAAATATAATAAATATAATATACCATATTTTAACATGGACGGAAAGAAAAAAAAAAAAAGAGGTACTCAAATTGCTCTGTGGAACAACATATCTTGAAAAAAAATCTCCATAAAAAATAATATAAAATTACCTCATTAAACTCAATGAAAAGATTATCTAAACAAATAAAAGCAACAATAAACATGAATGTTTGTTAAACTGTGTTTCAGTAAGTGTCTACATAAAGAAAACTGCGAAACTCAAGGAATGTAAAATATAACTAACTACAAATCAAATTTTGAAACATATCTAAAAACTTTGAAATACTGCTAATTATAATAGAGGGACAAAAATTCAGAACATTTGATTAAAATACTGGGTGATCCAAAAGTCACAGAAAATATAAAAAAATATTTTTATCAAAAATTATTGACCGTAACATGCAGTTTGCACTGAAATGCACAAAAAGACATGGATTTTTGTTTTAGGTAACAAAAGATTTGTTAGCAAATTAGTTTAAATTTTCTTCATCAGGTGGCGCTTTAATTGTAAAATTACTTTTTTACAGAGGCGCAGTACATTCAACAACACAACTGGGGCTGTAAATGCTGAATGTGGCAGCCCTCATTCATTAGAATGACCGTCAGATGTTGCGCATAGGAAATTCGTCTAAGAATGCTTCAGTATTCGTAATACAGCTTCATTTCATCAGATGTATCTGTTTAAAATTTAAGAGGATACTGCGAATATAAAGCGTTTATTTATTTTTATTTATTTATTTTTTATTTATTTATTTATTTATTTATTTATTTTTTGTGAAAAATGTAACTAATGTTTTTTTCTTATATATATATATATATATATATATATATATATATATATAATCACATGCTTTTCTTTAGATTTCAGTGAAAACCGGATAGAGCTACAGTCAATACTTTTTGAATAATATAATCTTTTTTTTTTTTTTTTTTTTTTTTTTTTTCCTGTGATTTTTGGAAATTGTATATTGAATACCATCGGTGTATTGAATACATCCGGTATATGGAATACGAAAAATCTAACAAAGCATCACTAAATAACAACTTAAATGAAATTTTTTGTCGTAAAAGGCACACAAAGAGAATTTTAGGATATTTAAAGCAGAATTATTTAATTATTAAAAAAATTGCTTGTAACTAATCACGGGACTGCCACAGCCGACTTATTATTATTATTATTATTATTATTATACCACTATTTCCATAACAAAATTTATAAATTTATGCGGGTAAATTCCAGATTTTCCTGAGTAAATGTATTATATATTTTATTTCACAGAAATAGTGGTACGAAAAAAATATAAAAAAGCGCCCTATCGCAACCCTGTAATCACAAAAAGACTTACGAAACTTTAAATTTTCATTTTAAACTAATAATTAACATTTCAATTTTATTACACCGCTGTACTGAAAAAACTTCATGTTACCTTAAAAAAAGAAAAAAAAAAAAAAAAAGAAATAACTAAAGAAATGAAAAGAAGGAATGAAAGAAAAAGAAAATCCTGAAAACCAGAAAAAACTTAATAAAATTCAAAATACCCTGATAAAATCCGAGAAGACCCACGGGGCTGCGTTATTTCCCACGCTCAGTTGAGACGACAGATTTTCGAGTTCATTGATATCACTATTTAAAAAATAATTTCCATTATGTGTATGTATTTAAAACAAGATCCTGAAATACGACAAAGATTTCTGTAGAGAAAAATTGGTAACAAAAATTAGAGACATTTCTCATCCTTGACGTTCGTATATAATAAAGAATTATTCCTAGTATTGTATATATTACAAAAAAAAAAAAAAAAAAAAAAAAGAACAACTGCATAGCTGCCAAGTTTTTTAATTTATTCCGGAAGGCTGTTAGCCCCGCCCTTTTTTCAGACCGTAATCTTTGTAGAAAAATTTTCTTCAATAAATAATTACGATTAAATATGAAGAAAATTACTCTAAAAAGATTACGGTATGAAAAAGGGGCGGGATTAGCAACATTCCGAAATAAATTAAAAAACTTGGCAGCTATGCATCTGTATAAAATTTATTCCGCGTATTTATTTATCATTATGTATATAATAATACAGACTGCAGCTATTAACGTTGAAGCGTTTGCTTTCAAGAAGCCGTACATTGAAGTAACCTAAATCAGACATGCCAACAATTTAATTTATTCCGGAGTATTGTTAGTACCCGCCTTTTTTCTTTTTCCTCCCATCACATTCCTTGGAGAATAGATTTCTTGTTTTTTAATCGCAATTACATACCAAAGGATATTTCACTACTATTAAAGTAGTGTGAAAAAAGCGCAGGCACTGACAGTGCTCCGGCCGGAACAGTCGAACTTCGTTAACATGAATCTCAAGGGGGATTAAAAAAAGTGTTCATGTTATCAGTAGTTTATGCTATCAGTAACTCAGAAACTAATCTTCCTTTTAACGGGGACTGTGGACACAAATCATATTAAAAAGTAGTTCACGTTAACAGTGTTCACATTAATGAGGTTCGACTATATTAAATGTTATGTGGGCATTTCTGGATATATCAGTCAATTTTCAATGACGGTTTTCAAAAGAGGAAGCAACACTGGATGAAACATATAACTCTGCGTAGTGACTACTTAAATGAGTCGTATCATAGCCTCCTAAACTAGATGCCTGTCGCGTGACTCGGAAGCTTGGCAACAGTTGAAGCGGTAGACAGCGCCACCTGGTACAGATTGCGCGATTTTTTTATTCAACAGGCACCAAAAAATTTTAAAAGTGGGATATGATATACACAAAAGGTGAATAGAAGCGAAAAAACATCGATTAATCATATATCACTTCTTAAATTTATTGGTGACAGTTGAATAGAAAAGTCTTGTAATCTGTACCAGGTGGCGCTGTCTACCGCTTCAACTGTTAACAAGTTTATGAGCCATGCAACAGGCATCTAGTTAAGGAGGCTGTGGTCGTATGAAATGCAAATTAAATTAAATTTCATATCGATTGCTTTTTAGTTATCATTAAAACTGTATAATATCTTAAAGTGAAAAAATAATGAAAATTTCCTATTTCTTGCTTTCACTTGTGCCGTGGTATAGATTATATGTAACTTGAAACTACCCATGCACAGTAGGATCTTTGATAGTCCCTTTCTGCTTCCCCATGTAATCTAAAGGGATTTTTATTGTTTTGTATTTTTCGGATACCTCGTTCAAAAATACAGGGATGGAACACAGGGGCAGAATTCATACCACTATCAATGTAACAAAATTTTCTACTTCTTAAATCAACGATATTATAAGTAGAGAAATATATACAATGATTTATATTATACTTAATCACGACAAATGTTTATTAAAATTGAATTCTGTAAAAAAAAAAAAATAGTGGTAGCAAAAAAGTTAGAAATTTCTCATTCCTGAAAGTGTTTTAAAAGAGGGCGGAGACTTCGAGCTCTGAGTAAAGTAGTAAAGGCAAAACTTTGTCGGATGGGGATATGTATGCAATTTTTTAAACTTCTTAAAACTATAACAGTTTAACACTTAGTTTGAACTTTTTAAAGCTTAAAACAAAGAAAATCTCAAACAGATATATATGCACAGTTGCCAGGCTTTGCGGTTTTTTTATTTTTTTTTTTAAACACTATTTTATACAGCATTATATTCTATTTAATCAAATTTCTGGTATGAATGAATGCGCTTGAACCAGTTTTGTCAGAGAAAGTCGGCAACACTGCATCAGGAGCATTCATTTCATACCGGAAATGTCATTAAATAGAATATATGTCGCAGAAAATATTGCTCAATAAAAAAGTTGCAAAATCTGGTAACTATCCATATATCATGACCATACTTGCCAACCATCTCATTAATAACCGTACAATTGTTAACGCCCCCTGAAAGAACGCCCCTTTTCTCACACCACTATATTTTTAGAGTTTTTCTCTCCAAATGTTGTTATGATTAAATAAGACTAAAATTACTCTAAAAAATTATTGGTGTGAAAAAAAAGGCGGGTACTAAAAAGTGTACGGTTCATAATGAGATGGTTGGCAAGTATGGATGACTATTAGGACAAAGTTCAGTTTATTAGCTGATCTTTAGGGTGAGGGTACATTTAAAGCATGGTGAAAGATTTTGTATCAAATATCTGAAAATACTTTGGAAAAAAAAAAAAAAAAAAGTCTGGTGATTCACAAACACGAATTATTAATTTTCGGAAAAACAACAACGAAAAAAAAAAAAAAAAAAAAAAAAAAAAAAAAAAGCTATTTTTTCGTAAAAATTCCTTTAGGCTATGATGCTATAATCAAAACTTTTCCATGATGAATGTCATAATAAACATCACGATGGCATCTATGAGAATCTAATAAAATATTACGCCACGTAGCCAGCGAGACACAGTACATACACGCATACATATATACAGAGTTGCCAACTTTTATATATTATTAAGGAGCATTTTTAGCCCCACCTCCTTTTCGGACCAGAATTTTTGTAGGATATTTCTGTCGAATATGTGATAACGATTAAATGAGAAAAAAAAATCATTCTTGAAAATTACTGGTATGAAAAAAAGGCGTGGCTGACAATGCTCTAGAATAAATTATAAAAATTGGCAACTCTGCTTATACAGCTGGCAAATTTTCTAATTTTTAATCGGATTTATTACCAGTATTTTTTTTTTTCTTTAAATCTGTCAGATATATTTTCGATGAATAAATAAAATTATATACATATATCACACAAAAATTTAATTAATAGTTAGACTTAATTAATCCATTTAACTCATTTTCTACTGGTTCTCTTTTTATTTATATTTCATATCTAATTGAAAGCTTAATTACTTTCTCATATTGTACTTTTTACAGCAATCGAAAATAATGTTCCCGCCTTGGTTTTCTTTATTTCAAGGAACGTGTTTTCGTTAAAAGACCTGCCACAAACAACTATTTTTAACGCAATTTATAAACAGTATTTTTTCAAAGTCTAGTCTTAGAAATTTTACAAATATTATTCTAAAAAAATAGTTGCTTTCGAAAAGTTATCTGATGGAAGCCTTATAGTAACCCAGAACCAGAATTTTTTCTTGCACTTCTATGTGATCACCTGGTTAATCAATATGAATTTACCTTGGGCACCAAGCCATTATGAACCTGATATTACTTATATACACTGTAATACGAAAAAACGACGCACGAAGAAGGCGTTACTCGAAAGGGACGAAAATTGGTAGATGTGATACACATGTATAGAGAAAAACTAATGATTATAGTTTCAGAAAAATTGGATGATTTAATCCAGAAAAAGAGCTAAACAAAGTGAAAAAATATAACACGTCGGTCCACCTCTGGCCCTTATGTAAGTATTTATTCTGCTTGATATTGAATGATAGTGTTGACAAATGTCCATCTGCAAGATATCGAGCCAAATTCTATCCATTTGGCGCGTAAGATTGGCAAAATCCCGAGCTGGATATATGACCCTTTTCATAATACTCCAAACGTCCTAAGGTGGTTTCCTCCGAAACTTGCGTAAATACGGGCTAGGACCCCTTAGAAAGACCCCCACGGAGGGCATTCTCCCTCTAGGCCTAGGACACATCAGGAGTCAATCGGACTTAAAATCCTACAACCAACCAAACGTCCTGAGTGGAGGTGAGATTCGGCGACTTTGCTGGTCATGGTAACGTTGAACAAGCAAGAAAGTAAGTAGTAGAACTACCTCCGTGCGCGGACACGCATTATCAAGTTGAAATGTACGCTCAGGATGGCAAGATATGAAGGGCAACACAACGGGGCGTAGAATTTCGTCGATGTACCGCTGTGCTGTAAAAGTGCTGCGGATGCCAACCAAACGGGTAATGCTATTAAAAGAAATGGCATACTAGACCATCACTCCTGGTTGTCGGGTCATATGACTGTCGAAAGTAAGGCTGGGATCCCCTTTTTCTGGGCAGCTCCGGATACATTTACGCTGGTCACCAGGCTCAATTCAGAGCGGGACTCATGAGAGAAGATAATTCTATTCCAGTTTCATTCCAGACCCACTAGAGTCAAACGGGCTTGCTCGTGTACACAGTTATTTGATAGTCGGTGCAAGGCACACCGTGAACTCAGCCTCCTATCTCTCATCCGCCTATTCATGATCTTTGCGGTCACTGAAACACCAGTTACACATAGAATCGATAATAATGATGAATATGGGGCTCTGAGATCATCTCTCACGATTGATTGGTCTCATGTTCTGTCGTCTCTCTAGGTCAATTTCTTCTATTTGACGATGTGTTCAGCCATAATTCGCCCATTTTTGCCAACATCGCCTAATAATGGAATCATTCCTATTCAAATATTGAGCGAGTCATCGATTAGAACACCCTGCTTCATTGAGCCCAACTACACGTCCTTTCTCAGATGCTCACATCTGAGCACATTGTTAGAGCACCTGTATACGAGGTATATTAACCACCTTTCTGAGTACGCAGACTAAAAATCTCAAAGGATTTCTAACCTGAAATCGAAATTTCTCCTCTTTAAGATCCTTCCAGTTGTGCAATTAAGATGCGCTATAGCGTCACATATTCATTCATTGGTCACGAAACTTTAAAATATTGCATTTTCTGTCGAAATCACTATCCATATCAATCTGTATCCAATTTGCTTTACCCCTTCTTGGGGCGTCGTTTTTTACGTCTTAGAGTGTACACATAATGTTTTTATAGTGATTATTTCATTTTTCGCCTTCTATGAGCGGATTATTTTTCGGTTTCGTTTATTTGATCACCTGATTTTGTCTTCCTTATTGTAATAAATGTAAATTTTGGGGTGCATATATTACTTTTACTGTTATTCATGTCAGAATTAGAACTATGATTTTTTAAACACTAAACTTGATTTATATCGACGTCGTGTGAGGTAATATCACTAACTGTCTAAGTGTTAAACTATAATGCTTATTCTTAGGACAGAATTTATTCGATAACATGAAAAGGTTTTATTCAAAGTCGAATCTGACTTCATAAAACACTAACATCAATAATTCTACGCTGATTAAATTCCTTTTTGTATTTTTACGAAAAATAATGGTGCAGGATCTCTATTTTTTTTTAAGTATATATACAAAACCGGAATTAAAAATTAATACACCATTTTGCAATTAATGATAAAGAAAAAAAGCTGTATCTTTAAGCACCGTTTTAATAGCCAAATTTATTTATTTTTCAAAATAAGTATTTCCAGGAAATGTGTTAAGCTGTAGTAATCTTTTATTTTTATGTATTTATGATTCGATCGTTTATTTATATTCATTTGTTGCAGTAAAAATAATGATTTTTCTTGAAAAACCTTATTTTTATGTGTTTTCCTAATATATATATTATTCTTGCTTTTTTCAACAATCCTCTATCTGTCTCAGTTTTTTTTTAATTTATAGAAAATAAACTTTTTTCCTTGGAAAGTAAACTAATCATGACTATTTACATTTTTTTTTTTTTTTTTTTTTTTTTTTAGTACGTAAAAGGTTGCACTATTTCTTTTTTCCTTATTTAGTGAGTAGGAAGAACATTTCTGATGAAATGAGCCTGTTATTGTATGTAATAGATACAGAGATTATTCACACATTTTTATAACGCTTATTGTGAAATAAATTTTAAAGGAGGAAAACCTGGCTGGCTTCACTCCATAATATATATAGAGAGATATATATATTTCTGCATTATTAAATGCAATCTTTGCTTAAAAATTTCATTGAAAAATAAAAAACGGATTTAAATCTATAGAACTGACATTTGCGAAAAGAAAGAGTCATGGTTTGATTATTTTTAAAAAAGAAAATATGAAATATAAAGTTGCCAAGTGCACCGTTTTAACGAATATCTAGAGGTTTACTTGATATATTCTCATAGAATTTCAAGCAAAGAATATATAATACCAAATATATTTTAGCAAGGATTTTGTCAAAAACTCGAGAAGTGAACTGACAACAAATTAAACACAAAAATATTCGGAAACACCTTGTAAAAAATAGTGCTTGAAATGTGCAGTAAAGCTATAATGATTACAAATTTTCTTTTAAATATGAATTATTCATTTTTATATCAATGGAACATTTATTCTTAAAGATATAAAGGATTTCTCTTTCTTTCTTTCTTTCTCTCTCTCTCTCTCTCTCTCTTTTTTTTTTTTAAGAAAATTTTTATTTTTTTGTTTATAACATGCAGGATTCTCTAAATACTACAACTACGACTACTAGTACTACGCTGATGATAATTATAATAATAATAATGATGATAATAATACTAATAACAACAACACAATTTCATTTAAAAAAGAACTTAATACACTACATTAGACACATCATAGTGCAATCGGAATATAAAAGTTTTAAATAACTAGTGAATTAAGAACATTTTTACTAAATAATGTTTAACAGTGTATGCGCAAATGTTAACAAATTTACTTTTGTATGATATGTTAACCAAATGCAGTGAGTTATTCTAAGAAAAGAAACAAGCAAATATCAATAAATTCATAACAGGGATGGAACACGGGCGCAGAACTCATACCACAATCAAAGAAGCAAAATTTTCTTCTTCTTAAATCAACGATATTATATGTACAGAAATTTCTTAAGCAAATACCGGTATCAGTTCTGTGCCTGTGTTCCATCCCTGTCACAAATATATCGTCGATAGAATTAATTAAATTTCAAGATTTCTCAATGAGAAGTAAAATTATAAGGGTTTCACCAATATATCTATCTATCTATCTATATATATATATTTATTTATATTGAAGCACTCTAATTGCCGTTAGATGACTAGCAAAGATTTACCCTTCATAATGAAAATTATCATTACATCACTACTTTTGTATTTAATTATTTTATTTTTAATTTAATGTAAGCTTTATTTATTTATTTTTATATTAAATTATTTTCTGTATTTTTTAAAATAGGAACATTTTCTGTATTCACGCAGTGTATTAACTAGTGAAATAAGAACATTTTTACTGAATGATGTTTAACAGTGTATGCGCAAATGTTAACAAATTTACTTTTGTATGTTATATTAACCAAATGCAGTGAGTTAGTCTAAGAGAAGAAACAAGCAAATATCAATAAATTCATAACAGGGATAGAACACGGGCACAGAACTCATACCACTATAAGGGAAGCAAAAATTTCTTCTTCTTAAATCAACGATATTATATGTACAGAAATTTCTTAAGCAAATACCGGTATGAGTTATGCGCCTGTGTTCCATCACTGTCATAAATATATCGTCGATTATATTAATTAAATTTCAAGATTTCTCAATGAAAAGTAAAATTAAAAGGGTTTTACCAATATTTTTATTTTGAAGCGCTCTATTGCCGTTAGATGATTAGCAAAGATTTACCCTTCATATTGAAAATTATTATTATTACATCATTACTTTTGTATTTAATTATTTTATTTTTAATTTAATTTAAGTTTTATTTATTTATTTTTATATTAAATTATTTTCTGTATTTTCAAAAATAGGAACATTTTCTGTATTCGCACAGTTTAAAAAATTGTCCTGTTTTAATAAATACTAACATTTTGTAATAATTTCTTTGTACAATTTACAATTGTTTCCCTTTTTAACAGCTTTTTTGTAGATTAAAATTCTGTTTTAAACAGCATAAATTGTAATTATAACATTTAATAATGGATTCTAACAAAATTAGATCCAATATTTCCAATTACTAAAAAAACTGCTTTTGGAAAATCTCAGATATTTTCATATTGACTAAAAACATAATAATGAGTTTTGAGAAATTATTAACTGCACGTTGCATTTGATTCAGCTTCTTACTTGATTAATCAGTATTCGATTTTTTTAAACAGAACTAGTTTTAGTACACAGGTATTAAAAGCACTTATTCTCTACAAAATGTTAGTAAGTTTTAAGGTAATTTAGTTCTGCCAAACTGAATTCTAACTAAAATTTCTCAAATTATATGCATACGTACCTCCTTTGTTTTAGATTCTTATTTGAATAATCCGTGTAAGATTCATTGCACCGACGATTTTTTTTTTTTTTTTTTTTTTTTTTTTTTTTTCGGTGGATCCTGAATATGATTAAACTTAAATACCGTGATTATCAGTCTATAATACGTAGACAAGTAAATGCGTTTTACCTTAAAAAAATTGTGTTATTTCTTCGACTTCTATTTCGTGCACTTAGGTACTCTTTTAAGCATATTGATACTGCCAATCCATGAAAATGCCGATTAATAGGATTGTGTTTTCAGTATTCTAATTGACTGCAAAATGAGGAAAAATATGTGCAAAAGAAAATACGAAATTGCGTACACTGGAAAACACTAAACTAATCTATCGAAGAAGGATGAATTGCTTAGCACCTACGTCCTGCAACTACGCAACCGTATATATATATATATATATATATATATATATTTAACAAGAGCTGAAAGACAAACCAGTGAAAGTTCGACCAAAAAAAAAAGGGGGGGGAGGAGATGACAAGGTAAAAAGTGTGCAAAAATAAGTAAAGAAAAATTCTTAAGCTCATAAAAATAAGAAGCACATTATTATTATTAGTATTATTATTTTAAGTACAGAATTAAAAAAAACAATTTGAAAGATCAAAGACAGACTACACACACACACAAACACACACACACACACACACACACACAAAAAAAAAAAAAAAAAAAAAAATAATAATAATAAAAAGAAAAAAAAAACAGGAAATTAAAAATCATTGAATATCAGAAAATTTTTGTTCTGATTTGCGTCTTATGCGTCGATATTTACAATAACGCAGAGCTGTATTGTACATTTGTATTTATTCAGTAACCAAACTTTTTTTTTTTTTTTTTACCTTGTGTGGTCCTATTAATTTTCACTGCTCTAGTCAGTGATGCGAAATTTAGGAACGTTTTCATTGTGTATCCACCCCTAAAATTTAACTGCCACGGTTGCCTAATCACGTCGACGGTTATTTGTGCATTATGTATATTGTATATGATGTAAAATATCCCTCCTCAAATTTATCTGTGGTAATTGAATAAAATAATCTCAAAATTTGAACATTGTTTTGGGTGTTTTAGAGCATTAAGGCCGGCATAGGGTTAAGAGTAATTTTCTTCTTTATTAATTGTAGTTACATAGATGCCAACTTGTACGGTTTTTTAACACCACTATTTCTTCGGGAAAAAATTCATCATGTTCAAATTTCATCGCAGAAAACTGCTAAAACTAGTGTTAAATATTTCTATTAAAAATTTCCGTAGCAAGAAAAACGTACGAGTTGGCAGCTATGTAGTTAGATATTGGAGAAAATTACTTTACAAAGAATGTGGCGCAAAATAATGCGGATACTATAAGCGATACGAAATAAATTAGAAATGTCGGGAACTCTGAATAAATATAATAGTTTGGTATGTTTCCACGAAATGTGATTTTGTTATAGTGAATCCTGTTAACTACTACTCCGCCATTTTTAACCGCATCTTCCTCTTATGTTACAGCTGACATTACCAGACTGTCTTCTATCCGATGCCAACTCGGCTGAAGGAGCAGAGCGAAGCCAGTTACTGGGCTTTGCAGCCGGGAGTAGCCGGGAAGTGTGCAAGGTGCCGGCGACGAAGCACCGCGTGAATGTTGAACTTGCTGTGCTTTCGGTTTGTGGTTGGACCCTCGTGGCACAGCATTGGCCACGCCGTACCAGGTAAGGAAATAGCCATTTTGTTTCTTTGCCTACAAAGCATATCCATAGGTTTATGATTTAAATTGTCGGTAGGATGTGAATGTATACATTATTTCGGTTATTGGCAAATACCAATACAATTTTGAATGATTCTTTTTAATTCATTTTTATTAAAATAATAAGTTGTAGTTTTGAAAATTTCTGTATATTTACTATTTTATTTAATTTTTAGCAGATTTTTTTCTTCATATATATATAAGTATATATATATATATATATATATATATATATATATATATATATATATATATATATAGTATAGTGTTTTATATGTATATATATATATCTTTACGGGCTTATTAAAGTAGCGCATTTATTTTTCTGGTGGGATGTATTAAACTTCAAGTAATACTATTGTTGCTAAAATTTATTCAGATATGCCAACATTTTAATTTATTCCGAAGGGCTGGTTAGCACTCGTCTTTTTTTTTTTTTTTTTTTTTTTGCCCACTACTTCATTTGTAGTGAAACTTTCTCTAATATGTACATACTTGCCAACCATCTCATTATGAACCGTACAATTTTTAGTACCGCTTTTTTTTTCACACCAATAATTTTTTAGAGTAATTTTAATCTTATTTAATCGTAACAATATTTGGAGAGAATAACTCTAAAAATATAGTGGTGTGAGAAAAGGGGCGTTTTTTCAGGAGGCGTTAACATTTGTACGGTTATTAATGAGATGGTTGGCAAGTATGTATGTAATTACAATTAAATGAGAAGAGAAATTCTCTTCTAGAAAAGTGGTGTGAAAAAAGCATGGGTTCTAACAATGCTCCGTAATAAATGAAAATGTTGGTGTGTCCAAGAGTCGAAGCGTTCCTATATTTTTACGATCGTTTTATTTAACTTTCACATCAATTTTTTAAAAGAAAATTTTTTTTAGGGTTTTCGTTCTGTAATAGGTCTAAAACATTCAAAGACATTTTCTTTCTAATTATTGTGGTGACAGTATGATAAGTGACCTCTGAGTTTCTCTTTGTATTGTATAAAAATCAGGTAAATCAAACTAAAAACAAATTGCATAGGAAGAGATAAGACTTATGCATACCATACGTCATGGTTGCCAACATTTTAAATTCTTCTGGAATATTTTTAGGCCCGCCTTTATTTCATACCACTTATTTTTTTAAACATTTTTTTTTTTTTTTTCTTATTTTATCGAAGTTATATATTGGAGAAAATTGGCTTTTATTTCATACCACTTATTTTTTTTACTTTTTTTTTTTTTTTTTTCTTATTTTATCGAAGTTATATTTTGGAGAAAATATTCCATAAATCAAGTAGTACAAGATAAAGGTGAGGCTAAAAAAAACTCCAAAATAAATTAAAATGTTGACAACTCCGATACTATACGTGCATACTTACAGGTTGATAGATATATATTAAAATTAAATAAATTAATAAAAACTATTTTTAAATTATTGAAAATTTTTCTATTGGCGAATATTTTATCAAATAATATTAATTATCATGAAACTAATATAATTATTACCTTACAAAAAAGCAACCTTAAGAAGTAAATTTCACATGTGAGAGGCTACATATCAGATAGATTTTTGTCTAATTTTAAATACTAAATAATAATTTATTTAATGAATTTTGGTGTGCTATTATATAAGAATACTTGTCAACCTAACCCGTAGAAGATTGTTAGTTCCCGCCCCTTTTTGTACAGCACTTAATTTTTAGATTAATTCTCTTCAAATATATTTTCGATTAAATAAGAAGAAAAGTACTCTAAAATAAGACTGGTGTGAAAAAAAATAGGCGGAATGGCGCGGGACTAACAATCTTCTGGGTTAGGTTGGCAAGTATGTATAAGCATAGCCTCCTAAACTAGATGCCTTCCGCGTGGCTCGGAAGCTAGGCAACAGTTCAAGCGGTAGACAGCGCCACCTGGTACAGATTGCGCATTTTTTTATTCAATTGACACCAATAATATTAAGAAGTGGTATATGATATATATAATCGACGTTTCTTCGATTCTATTCGCCTTTTATGTATATCAAATCCCACTTTTACAAATTTTTGGTGGCTTTTGAATAAAAAGTCGCGCAATCTGTACCAGGTGGCGCTGTCTACCGCAAAGATTCCTAGCCCCGCGGAAGGCATATAGTTTAGGAGGCTGTGGTATAAATATGTAGTGCTTATAAATAATATAAATCTTTTAATTTAAGAAAAATAATTTACCTTTTATAAGATAAAACTGTAAAAGACATGACAAAAAACAGACATTTCAGCGACTCATCTTTATCACGCATTTGCTTTAAAACACATTTGAAGTTCAGAAATTCTAATTTACACAAACAAGATTATCTCTTGCATATTATTTTTCAATTTAAATATTCAATTTATTTAATAAAAGACATTAAAAAAAATATGCTATGTGCTATATTATTTGATATTTTCTGTACGTTTTTTATCAAGAAAAATTAAAAATAATTATATTAGTTAAATTGTAAAAAAAAATGGCCCTATTCTCCACTTTCGAGTGAAATTAATTGAAATAAATATTTTCTAATTACAAATTTCTTAAAGAATGCGTTTAACAGATAGTGTAGTATATGGCTGAGATGTCATATTTGCATAGTTTACGGCACAGACTTTATATAAAAGAAATTTAAGATAAAAGAAATAATATTTTAAGTATGAAATAAGCTGAAAATTTCCCGCAGAATTCCCCAAATGTAAAAATATAAATTGGTTTATTTCACAATTGTTCGGCGTTAACAATTTACTTCGTTGCAATGTAAAGAATATATAAAATAAAATAAAATAAAAAATAAAGTTTAATATAGTGAATTTTTTTCTGGTTTTAAAACTTTCAAAAACGCATAGGTCTGTATATATTTATTAAATAAATTATATTGAATACGGAATACTACTTTTTTTTCTGTAATTAAATGATTATCAATAATAATAATTATTTATTTATTTATTTATTTATTTATTTATTTTTTATTTTTATTTTTTTTTTTTATTTTTTTTTTTTGGGGGGGGGGCGGGGATACACCTATCAACCTTTTAGTCTTATTGGAATTTCGGCTATCTGGGGGAGAGTGGGGTAGTTCTGTCGTAGGAGGCTTTTCATTTTATAAATAACTTTATCATAGTTTAAACTAATCTGACTGCTCAAACTTTTGGATGTTTCTGTTTCAAAATAACATGTTGATAAGATTAAATTTTTGAAAACGTTTTTCCCTAAATATTAACTTTTAAATTTGCATAATTAGTACAAACAAATATGAAAACCTTAAACAAACAAAAGAACTTAACCGACACATTTGCAGACTTAACACTTTCGCTACCGATGACGCAGATTCACGTCATTTGAAAATCTGTAACTCCGCCAGTTGGCGTTTCTTTCGCAATTTGTGCGTTATATATATTTTTAGGAATATACCCAATATTCATATTTTTACAATCAAATATACTATGGATACAAATACTTTGATAATAAAGAATATAATTGTAATGTGTATCCATTTATAATATAAATGTTTATACAGAAAATATTATTCTGAAATATTGTAACTTGAGAGAATAACGTATTGTAACTATTATCCTATGAATTTTTCTATATCCTTAAATGTTTTTAAATGCTTTAAATACTAAAATTCTACAGGATGTAATTCAAAAAATAAAAGTTACGTGTGCAGCAAATATCATGATTTACTCATTATAATAGTTATTTATTATAATACCGTCCGGCTTTGCCCGCTTCGCTTACTCAATTTTTAAATGAATTAAAAAAAAAAAAAAAAAAAGAAAGAAAGAAAGAAAGAAAGAAAGAAAAGAAAACACTATTTTTTGCTTTGCTTGACAAGTAAAAACTGAAAAGAAAATCCATTAAAATTTATCAAAACGATGTTTTCTTCACTCACATAATCTTAAATCCGTATCTCTGTTGCCTTCAACCACGCCTTACTCGCGGTTTTCAAATTAGATGCTTATCGGATGACAGTTTTGAAACGATCAGTATTGAAAAAAATCGAAGTAGCACTTTTATTTTTTAATCGGTATTACATATGAACAACAACGTTTATATATAGTATTTACTGTTATGTTATTTCCTATATTTTATTTGATCGCCAGCTCGAATACAATTTGATCTACACGAAAGCAATTTCACACAAAATATAGTATTACAATGTACTGTCATCGGTATTTTGATCGTGTTTTTGACAACTAAAATTTTTGCGATTATGTGTATTTCTCATTTTAAATATTTTGCTTTGTTTATTTAAAAATTAATTTGAATTAATGAAATATTCATTACTGATCATTATTGATAATTAATCATTGTTGAAATAATGAAATATAGTCGAACGACGTTAACGTGAATCTCAATGGGGATAAAAAGTTTGTTCTTGTTACCAATAGTCATAGCTGCCTAGTTTTTTAATTTATTCCGGAATGTTCTTAACCACGCCCTTTTTTCACACCGTAATCTTTGTAAAAAGATTTTCTTCAACATATAATTACGATTAAATATTATGAAAATTATTCTAAAAATATTACGGTGTGAAAAAGGGGCGGGGCTTACAACATTCCGGAATAAATTAAAAAACTTGGCAGCTATGCCAATAGTTCATGATATCAGTAACTAGTCCTCATATAACTAAACTGACCTTCATTTTCACGGGGAATGTAATAAAATAAAAAATATTTGAAACAGTTAATTCATTTAAACAGTTAATTCATTCATTTTAATTGCCCATAAAACGAAATTGATTCTGATATTATTATCATCAGAATAGAGTAAAACATTCTTTCATTCATCAACAGAGACAGTGAAACTATCTAATACATATATATATTCGATAGGAAAGTGTACATAGATTATAATATTGTTCATTTTAAATCAGTTTTAGTTTTACATATTCAGAAAAAAAATCCCAAATGTCATGATTCCAATAGTCAACACATGGAATAAAGTGTTAAAGAAATTGTTTTTTAATTCTTCCCTTTATTAAAGAAATTTATCGAGTGATTTTATATGCAGGAATATATGTCTTGTATTTCACGGAAATAGTTTTAAGAATTATTACGAAAGTTTGAGGTTACGGATATTTTGAGGGTAAAAACCGATTGAATTTATCCTCATCTACAGAAAAATTCGAGTTGTATGTTAAACCCTTAATATACCGGTTGCAATATATGGCAAAAATTGGGTTTACACGAAAATAGATCTAACCAATTTAATAAAAAAGTAAGATTTTTTTCTTTTTTTCTGTAATGAAAAATCGATTGAATTTATCCTCATCTCCAGTAAAATTTACATTCGCTGTTAGCCCTTGCTCCACCGGTTGATAAATATAGCCGAATTTATACGGAAATGGATCTGACGATTTCATTAAAAACTTGGAGTTAAGGTTTTTTGAAGAATAAAGACCTGGTTGGAGTTATCCTCATCTCCAGAAAAATTCACTTTCGCTGTCAGCCCTTGCTCCGCCGGTTGATAAATATAGCCGAATTTACACGGAAATGGATCTAACGATTTTATTAGAAACTTGGAGTTAAGTTTTTTAAAGAATAAAGACCTGATTGGAGTTATCCTCATCCCAAGGAAAATTCACGTTCACTATTAATCCTTACTCCGCCGGTTGCAAAACTCGACAGAAACCTGATTTTATTTAGAAATGGTTTTAACGATTTATTAAACCTTAGGTTCGAGGTGTTTTTCATTACTATTTTTCTTTCTTTCTTTCTTTTTTTCTTTTTCTTTGATATATGATAAACCAGCTTGATTTATCTTCAACTCTAGGAAACTTAGCTTTCACTATTATTAACCTTTACTAAGCCCGTTGTAAATATTTTGGAAACTTGGTTTTCTGGAAAATGGCTCTAAAAAAACTTACGACTAAGGATTTCTTGAGATGATAAACCCATCTGACTTATCATCATCCTCTGGAAAATTAGCGTTCACTGTTAACCCTGAATCCTACTACAACAAAGTATGACAGATATCTAATTTTCTCGAAAATAGCTTTAATGATTTTGATAAAAACGTTGGCTTTGAAGGTTTATGAGGTGTAAAGCACATCTGACTCCTGTTCATCCTCAGGAAAATTAGCGTTCGCTGTTGATACATATTCCGCCGGTCGGAAGATATGATAGAAACTTGATTTACATGGAAATCGATATGAAAAATATTTAATGTTTGTGATTTTTCGAGATGACGATTCGATCTGAAACGAGATGAATGTTTAAGAAATTTAACGTTCATCTCACTCCATACGTTGCAAACTTTGGCATAAATTTTATTTTCTCGGAAATGGATCTGATGATTTTGATAAAATCTTTCAATTAAGAATTATTGGATCCCAGAAACCCATCTGACTTATCCTCATTTTTCCAAAAATTACGTTTACTCTTAACACTGTTAACCCTCACTGCCTAAAAATATGGCAAAAACTTTGTTTTCTTAGAAATTATTTGTAAGATTTTTATAAAAATTTACTGTTAAGGGCATTCCGAGTTTGTAATTCAATCTGAGTTGCCCTAATCTTTAGGAAAAATTAGCGCTTCACCGAAGAAAAAGTGGCAGAAACTTCGTTTTCTTTGAAAATAATCGCATGATTTTGATAAAACTTTAGAACAGGTGTACATTTGAGATAACAGTTTGATCTGAAATATTCCAAGATAATTATCGTTCACTGGTAACCTGCATTCCATCCAAGAAATGGTTGACAGAAACTTGATTTTCATGGAAATAACTGGAAAGATTCTAATTTAAAAAAAGAAAAAAGAAATGCTAGAGATTGTTGAGTTTTTCTTAGTTACCTTCTTCTTCAGGAAAATTTGGCCTCACTTGTAACCCTTGCTTAACATAGAAGAATATATAGTAGACACCTTTTTTTTTTTCTTTTTTTCTTTTTCCTAGAAAATTACTTAAATGATTTTGAAAAAAAAATAGAGTTGGGGTTTTTTGAGATGGCAATTCGATGTGAATTTTTCTTCTCTAGAAAAATTAGCATTCGCTAGTAACCCGCGCTTCGACTGTGGTATAATTTATACCCGAAAATAAATTGCTATATTTACATTACATATGATTTTTAGAATGAAACCGAGTAAAACTTGGTCATACAGGAACTTATACGTATTTTAACGCAATACATGAGCTAAAATTAAATGCAAGGGGATCAATGTGTTATGTTCAGAATATCACTGATTTTAAATAATAATTTTTTTAATAATAATTTCATTTTATTTAATCGGCGAATTTCTGTAGTTAAAGTAAACATATATATATATATATGCTGCAGTCAAAGTGATTAATTTGTATTTATTAATAATAGCCGGTGATTATTAATAATAACCAAATTTCTCTCCATGGCTCAGTTGGTAAGAGCGCCATGTTAGCAATAATAACCAAATAATCCTGTTAAAGTAAACAATTTATGAAAATTTATCACATTGACCGGTTATTGTTAATAAATACCAATTAAATATGTTTAAAGTGAATAATTTTTAAGAATTTAGCACATTGACCGGTTATTATTAATAATTATCAAAGATGTTTGTTCAGTGTAATAATTTTCAACGCGTTTCGCTGACGATTTCATTTACTAAAGTATGACAAATTGATTAAATTGAAAAAAACTTCCTTGGTAATTATTAACAGTAACCAGGTCAGTTAAAGGGATTAATGTCCATTAATTAATCACATTCACCAAAAGAGATGGTTATTATTAATAATCGCAGGCTGTTATTAATAATAACCGGATATATTAATGAGATTAATTAATGTCCATTGTGAATGTTATTAATTAACGTCCATTAATTAATCACATTCACTAAAAGAGACGGCTATTATTAATAACCTCCGGCTATTATTACCGGATTTATTACTTTAACTATACAATATATAAAAACTACTTTTAAAAAATAGTAGTATCCAAAATATAGGACACTTTGAGCCCTGGAATTATAAGAATTATCATCTTAGACTAAAATAATTTTTTTTAAACATCGCATACAAATATTTCGCGATAGTTCTTTAGAATTCCGAAAAAAAGTCCATAACCTGTTGGCAATATTTTATGTCAACAAATATCAACAATCAAAAAAACATCTCTTATCTCAAAAATGCGTGTAGCGTGATATTTTGGTGAGGGCGACCTGTCCCCTGACATCAAGATACATGACCCCTGATAAGCATTATCTGATCTTCCTCCCACAGAAAAAAAAAGAGAAAAATTACCTGTTAGTATGTTGTTCACATCCCTTCAGAATAATAATAAATTCGTGGAAAAGTGGTGTAGTGACATTAGCGAATCTAAAATGTCATTTGAAAGAATGAATAAAGAAAGTTTTTTGTTATAGATATTCTTTTACTATTTAATGTTTTAAAAGCTATTGAATCGTACTGATGATAAAGAAAATTACTAATTTTAAATATAACTGTTAGCACTAACTTTAATAAGGATTTGAATATATTAAGGGGACTGAGACGTCTGCGACAACCGTGAAATGGGAAATTTAGGCTGATGCTTTTAATAGCCATATATTCTTTAATTATGCATGTATCAATACAATTTGTTTTTGAGATATTAAAAAGAAGTTCAAAAAATATTTCATGCAAATTATTTACTCTTACGTGCTACAGTTTTTTTTATAATAGCACTGTAAACATATGTATTTTACTCCTAAGGATTTTTTTCACTTTGGTACACTTTTCTAAAAAAATAATGAAAATCTTACCTTGAAATCATGCATGATGATAGAAAATACTTTTGTTTATGTATTGAACCTATTTTATGTTTTGATGTTCTATTTTTTAAATTATTAAAGAAAAAAAAATTGGCGATTTTTACTTATTAGAAATATGTATTTCTGAACACATATTTTCGCTGTTTAAAAAAAAAAAAAATCACAAGGTATATACATAAAAAAAATAGGTTCACTACATGCAGAAACACTTATTTCATTTCCCTCTAAAATTTCAAGGAACTACTTTCAACAGATTTTTCACAAAGTGTACCAAAGTGAAAAAATCCTTAAGAGTAAAATACGTATTTTTACAGTACTATTAAAAAAAACTGTAACACGTAAGAGTAAATAATTTGCGTCAAATATTTCTTGAACTTCTTGTTAATGTCTCAAAAAAAAATTATATTGATACAGGCATAATTAAAGAATATATGGCTATTAAAAGAAACAACCTAAATTTCTCACTTCACGGCTGTCGCAAACGTCTCAGTCCCCTTAATGAGATACAATTCAAACATATTCCCAATTAAATATCGATGTATTATTGTCGAATATGTTTGACTTATATCTTGGATACAAAATTTTATTCACGTGATAAAGAATTTTTTTTTTAAATTGTTATAAAAAGAGAGAGAGAGAGACAGAAAAGTATTATTTTAGGATAAATTTCCTAAATGTCGATTAAAAATACTGATGATTAAGAAAATTATCCATTTAAAAATGAATTATTTGAATAGACTTAAATAAAGATGTGTCTTAAAATATCCATTTTTAATTGTGGGAAAGGATATGTTAGAAATACCCGATTTTGAATGTAAAATGTTTTATCATATGGCAAAGAAAATGTTATAAAATGTTATTTGAAAAAAAAAAAAAAAAAAAAAAAGTGATTCTTTGCTATTATTGTTATTTAATTGATTGATGTTCTAAGTGTCAATTAGTAGTACTGATAATTAAGAATATTATTAATTTCAAAATGATATGTTAGAATTAACTTTAATTAAGATATGTAAATCCCGCAGCTTTCATAAAAATTTGCATGCACTTTATTATACTGTCACCACTTTCGTAAATAAGACTATTTTCATGAATATATTTTTTAGTGTCATCATGTTAAAATATTACGCAAAAATATACTGGTTTAAAATAGTGGTGACAATATAACAAACGCTGAAAAGACTGCATACAAGTTAAAATATACTACAAGTCAAAATGTGAAGGAGGAAATAATTAGATTTATATCCGATTTTGGGTGAAAATGTTTTTATTATATGGTAAAGAAAATGCTATAAAAGTGATTGAAAAACTTCTTTGATATTATTATTGATTAGCTAATTAATCTCGTAAATGTCAACTAGTAGTACTCATACTTGCCAACATACTAATTAATATTCCGTAGTATTGCTAGCTCCGCCTTCTTTTTCACACCGGTATCTTTTTAGAGTATTTTTCCTCCTATTTAATCGTAATTGCAATTAGAGAATATTACACTAAAAATTTATTGGTGTGAGAAAAAGAGCGGAATTAAGAAGACTACGGAATATTAATTAGAATGTTGGCAAGTATGAGTACTGATGATTAAGAAAAATATCCATTTCAAAACACAATGTTAGAATTAATTTTAATAAGGACACCGTATAAAATATAACATTTTAATTGCTAACATTTTAATTTATTCCGGAGCAATCTTAGACCCGCCTTTATTTCACACAACTTTATTTACAGAAAACTTTTCTCCAATGTATAACTACGATAAAATAAGAAAAAATAATTCTTAAAATAAAAGTGTTTCAAAATAAAGGCGGGGCTAAAAGTGCTCCGGAATAAATTAAAATGCTGGCAACACTGAAATATTATTATTAAATTGTAGGGATATGTTTGATTTATGTACGATTTTGTGGCAAAAATTATATGTATGTGGTAAAGAAAACTTTATAAAAATGAAATATAATATCTTATTCTAGATTTGAGAAATTTTAACACGTCCGTAAGTTTTTAACATTGCCAAAATGTTAGTTTATTCATCACAGACCACTTATTCTATGTGACATGTAAGAAAAAAGTTAGAAAATGGTTGATGTACAATTCACCTTACATTTTATAAAATTATATTTAATTTAAAAAAAAAAGGATTTTAACAATTCCTAAGCAATTACTTATTACATTAATGAGTAGATTAGAATGAATGTATATTAGAATGAATTCATAAAAGATTGTTATTTATTTTATTTTATTTTATTATTTATTTATTTATTTCTTTATTGGATGATTATTCGTACGCTTTGGCATACCTGCCGACCATCTATTAATAATCGGAAGATTTTTAGTACCCGCCTTTTTTTTCGCACCAGTCTTTTTTTAGAGTAATTTTATACTTATTTAATCGTAACTACATTTCGAGACAATTGCTATAAAAATAAAGTGGTGTGAAAAAAGGGGTGTGTACTAAAAATCTTCCGATTTATAATAAATATGTTGGAAGATATGGCTTAGGCCACATACTCGAGAAATAAGAGAAAGTTTTAAAGGATAACGGAATATATATAAAAATAATGAAAGTAATTATAACCAAATAATTAATAATCATTCAGTAATATAAAACGATATAGTAAATAATACTGTAATGCATTATGCTATAAATCAGTAACGTAGCGTTGCTGTTTTCATGATGCGTTCATGTTTATATATATATATATATATATATATATATATATATATATATATATATATATATATATATATATATATATTTGGATTAATGAATACTTGTGTTTAATTATTTCGATCTGAAACAATTGTTACGTGATTGTTTCACACGCATCTTATTTTATTATTTATATAGATTTATTCATTTTACATTTTCCTCTAATTTAGTTAAATGATTTGACCACAATTTTGCGGCTTTTAAAGGTGGCTAAGAAAGAAAACCCCCAAATCTGCAATCGGCGGTCTTTACATAGAATTATATCTATTCTTTTAACCCTTTCAGGGGCGGTGGTATATATTTTATACAACCTAATTTCAGTTCTCAACTGAAAAAATTCATCCCAGAAATTTTATATAAAATTTTACTTTTTTACCTTACCCGAAAACATTCATTTATTACTTTTCTTCTAATCTTGATCTCAGACTCTGGTGGCATTTCATTTTAAATGAATTTAAATTCATTGCCCCTGAAGGGGTTAAATTATTATTTTGAGAATTTTTTTTTTTTTCTTTTCACTTCACAGGTAATATTTCTATTCTTTTTTTGTGTGTGCATTTTTGCAATTATAACATCGTTTTTTTCCGGCAACCATTCTTCTTCCATTCTTTTATTTATTTCTCCAAACCAGGTAAAACATTTATTTCCTTTATCTTAAGTAAATTGCTTTAGCAATGGCATCAGTTTCGAGCTTTAGTTTCATGACAAGTGGGCTTTAATTATTAAAAATATTTATTTAAAAAAAAGGAAGAAAGAAAGAAAGAAAGAAAAGAAAAGAGAAAAGAAACCATTAGAAAATCTATCAAAAGTATATATATATATATATTTTTTTTAAATATACATATTTGATTAGTAAAACCATTAGTCTCCTAAACTAGATGCCTGTCGCGTTGCTCTTAAAATTGGCAATAGTTGAAGCAATAGACATCGCCACCTGGGACAGATTGCGCGACTGTTTTATTTGTGCGATTTTTCTCTCTGTTTTAGGGATAACGACATCGACAGCCGCTCATTGATTGTTCCTTCACAATTTACCATCAATTTGGCGACTCCCTCAACCCCTCAGCCATTGCTTGAGTAACAAGTGCCGCGCCATTAGAAATAAATAAATAAATAAAATAAAATAAAATAAATAAAGACCACTCTGATCCTTCATTATAGTAATGTAAAAGTTATTATGCAAACATACATAAACACTCTTTTAGGCAAACTAAAGCTGTTATTACACGGTATTCCTTGAAGCGACAAAAATTGCGGCAATGCAGACTCTCCCCACACGAAGGGTTGCTAAGAAAGCATTACTCACTTGTCACTATCTCAAACACATTCATATAAGTGCGTCGCTCACATACTATATAAGTGCGTCGCTTCATACAGAAAACATATTACTTTCTCTTTCCATGTATTGCGGAAAAAGTATTGATTTGTGATCGAATTTTTAAAACTCAATTCTTGATATATTTACATGTTTTGGGGTCCATTAATCCGAAAATCAGGATTTTTAGCGATTGGTCTGCCTTTTTGTGCGTCTATCAGTTTGTCTGCAATTAGCATAGAAAACATTAACCGCTTCTAATTGAAATCCGAGCAATAGTTTTTGCGCAGGAACATTGAAAATTATTCGAATAATATTCAACGTCTATGTTGGAAATTTCTTGTCTCTACATTTTAAAAAACTAAATAAAGTAAACGTGTGATGGAAAACAAACTGCTAAACAATTACACACACACACACATATATATATATATATATAGGATTATTAGCATTATCTCTTTGAAACTACAGCCAAAGTACGGTTGTGTGCCTTTACTTATAGCTGCATTGATTTGCATAACCTTATACATGCACGTACCTAATTATACATACAGTGCATATATACGTAATTTTATTCATGTATTTTTATATTTTAACGGTAAATATTACCCAACGCGGGATACCATTTTCGTATATAAGTAAATGTTCATTATTATTATTATGTTTTTAAGAAAACACGTTTTAGTAGCAAATTTATTATTACTTAAAGTTATAAAAAATACATGAAAAATGTACTTACATGGATTTGCATATTTGTTTATCACATATTCAATATTATTTTTTTATTTTTTGAAGCAGTCGTCAAAATGCGGCTTTATGTATTGTATATATATATATATATATATAATGTATGCATGCATGTATTGTATGTATGACATGCACTATAAATTGTATGAAGATTGCATGTAGTTTTTTATTTATTACAAATGTATAGTTTTTTCTATGAATGATAATTTGCTTCTATTTCGTAATTTGTTTCTGTGCATGATGCATAAGATGATACATGTTTGTAAAATTCATGAATATCTTATATATACTTTTTAATAATGGATAGAAAGGTGAATGAAATGGATGAACTGATTGTTCAACGAAAGAAATGGTTGCCCGATTCATATAAAAAATAAAATTATCATGATTTAAATCACTATAATACATAAATTATAACCATGTATTTTTATTTTATTGTTTATAAATATATTTTATGTTTGACTTTTTTCTTTTTTTTTTTTTTTTTTTCAAATGTATTTTATTTGGTTAATAAAGATCATTTAGTTAAAAGATAACGTCATTTAATAATATCACCCTGAAAAGTAGGACTTGGACCATTTCACTTCTCTATCAGAAAGATAGCGTGAAGGTAAAGAATCAATGATCTGGCATCAGTGTAAAAGATGTCGCAAGTTGCAACCGCCATTAGGTGGTATTTTATCGCAATACATATAAAATATGTCCATTTTTAAAAAAACTTCATATAAAATGCTTCGCTATCGTTCACTAATACACTATCGGATAGTCTGGATCGCACGTTATAAGGGTAAGAGATGATGTTTCATTTTGTGTTATTGATAGTTATAAGAATAGAAACTGAAAATATTCGTTGAATTATCTAAATTAAAAAGTAAGAAGATATAGATAAGTTGTTGACGATACTTCATTGTAGAAAAGGACAATCGATGAAAAAAATATATATATATTATTATGAATGATGTTTATTTGTTGTAAATAAATTTTGCTTTTATTCATTAAGAAAGTTAAGAAAAAAAAAACTTCATAAATATAAAAATGTATAATAATTTTCTATTTTATACCTTTTTTTTATTATTATTATAGTTACCATTATTTGTTTTATTATATATGTTATATTCAGAGGTAATTTTTTTTTTCATATCACTTTATGTTAAATAACAACCTAAATGCAAGTAAATTTAAGAGTATTAACGTTATTATAATATTTTAAAAAATTATATATTTATATGAGCTACTAAAGCTCCTTATTAACAGATAGAAAGCTATACACTTATTATTTAATGTCATGCATGATTTCAATTTTCTTAATCGTGTATATAAATATAATATTAACAATAAGAATGAGAACGAAAAATAAACAGATGACTAATATGCCACAATAAAACACAAAACTCTATTTGATAGCTAGTTAACTTAATTAAATTATTTAAATAATTTGACTAGTATTCTTTTAAATTATATTTGAAAAAAAGAAGACGAATATTCATTTTTAAATAATTCCATATACAATCGAACCTCGTTAACATGAACACTGTTTACGTGAATTACTTTTAACGGGAATTATTTCCACAATCCCCGTCAAAATGAAAATTAGTTTATTTAAATGAAGATTAGTTACTGACACCATGAACTACTGATAATATGAACAATTTTTTTTATCCCCTTTGAGATTAACGTTAACGAGGTTCGACTGTATATATTATATATATATATATATATATATATATATATACATAAATATTTTTTTTAAACGTAGTAAAGGCCGAGTAACATAAGATTTAAGGCCAATGAATACCACCTACACCAATAAGAATTAAATATCACCAAATTGAGTTTTCCTGTGAAGACTTTTAGTTAATTATTGAAACAATCAATTTTACAAAGAATGGCTTTTGTTTTTCTTATTTAATTTAATTTAACTTTAAACTTACCTTAACTTTATTCCTAGATAGTTAGTTGCAATACCAAATAAGTTGCCTTTACGATCAATCGACTTTAAACTAAATCGAGAGAAGTAAACAAGCAGAGATAGAATAAAATAACGCTGATTACACTAAAATAAATAAATAATTAAATAATTAAATAAATGAAAATTAAAAAAAAAAAAATCGAGTCCTGATACCATTCTTGCTGATTCCTATGTAAAATAACCTCCTGAATTCGAATATGATCTCCATTTCACTCAATCCCCCACCGTTTTCTCGGACGTCATCTCCTCCCCCAATTTCTATCACTGCTCGGTAATTTTATGGCCAAGAATTAGATTTGGGGAATGGAAAAGAATTATTTTAACATTTAAAAACAATATATATATATATATATATATATAATGTATAATAAATAATAATGGGGGTTCTGGTGTGTTTTTAACTACTCCAGATGATACGCCTCACCAGGGCAAATTTGGTGCGGGAAATATAGCCTCGAACTTCACCTGCGAGCTACGTGCAATTCTGGAGGCACTTAATATGTATAAGTCCCTTCCCACTACTAAGCAGGCAGAGGGCCTAGTGGTTTTCTGCGACTCGAAGGCCGCCCTCCAGGCCATTTCAAAGGGGCACTCTTCTATCACCCATGAAAATATCTCAGGACTTCAAGATCTTCAAGCTATAAATAAAACCTGTACACTTCAGTGGATACCTGCACACGTCGAAATAGCAGGCAACGAAAATGCTGATAAACTAGTCAAGGAGTCCAGAAATCTCAACAATAACAGCAACAGTGTCTCTCTTGAGGATGCAAATGCAATAACTAAATCTAAACTTAGAGAAAAAACAATCCAAACGAAACACCAGCTTTGTGAAATAAATGCAGATCGACTAATAACAAAAACTATAATAAGGCTAAGAACCGGTCATCACAGAGGCATGAAAATTAATAAAGAGGGTGGAAGGGTGTATAGAAACTGTAACAATTGCCCAGATACACAGCTTACACCTTGCCATATCTTTGAGTGTCCGGCAATAAGTGCGAACTTGAGAGAAATTGGTGTATTGCCGTCACAGATAGACCGTCACTATATGACGACAACATCCAACAAATCGCAGATGCAGTTATAAAGATCCACGGTTCAATCTAATTCGACTACGTCATGGACACGAAAAAAAAAAAAAAAAAAAACTAATAATAATAATAATAATTATCATAATTGGTTAATAAAATATTATAAGTGCAATTTATGATTTCAGTAACAAAGCCCCCTTTAAATTTGTTCCTTGCTGCAAATGTTCATGTTTTAAAATTTTTCACCTCTATACACCCTCAGAAGATAGTTAACAATTAAAATAATCCTTCAATCCCCCTACATATCAAATTTATAATAATAAAATTACCAAAAAGTGGTTAAACTAAGGAGGGGGTTACCAAAAAAACGGGGGTTGATAGAGCAAAATAAGTATCATATTCGGATTCAGGAGGTCATTTTACATAAGAATTTGCAACAATGGGGTTGGTCCAATTTTCATGCAGAGCAGTGTAAATTAAACACTTTTTTAACAAATTATTTATGAAATAAAAAAAGTTCAGAAAGGTTTAAAAGAAAAAAAATACATATCAAGGGAAACTTTTTTTTTTACCGTTGAGCACCAATATAAGATTTCGTTCGCTGGCGGCTATAATAGCAAATTTCCAATGGTTGTTTTTGAGGCATGATTGTAAAATTATTATGAATTATTGATTATAGTAGTATTGAACAAGGGGAAAAAAGTGTGTGCATGTAGGAGCACCGCTTCCCTCCCCACTGTAGGCAAGTAAGTACCTCCCGGGATGTAAACTTTTAATATGGATATCTTTCAAAAGAACTCGTCGATACATTTCAAACGAATTATTTAACCATAGATTTGTGATAATTTAAAACAAAGTTTTTTTTATACCCAATTTCTTCTAATGTTGGCACAAAATTGACTTTCAGCATTTAGTGCAAAACTTCTGTGAGATAAATATCGTCTGCATTCATCACGGAAACTAATTTCAATAAATAATAATTTAATAAATAATTTGTACTGCATGAATTTGTATAAGATAATATAGAATAATGTCTTGTGATGGCCACAATATATTAGTTTATTTTATTTATATATTTTACAATAAAAATACTCTTATATTATTTTTTTTTTTTTTTTTTTGCGCATATCTAAATATAACTCGGCCTTTTTACTCCTATCATTTTATGATAAATCTCTCTTCATTTTATATAAGTTATTAAATCAATATCTGAAATATTATGAATTATAATTTGAAACATGGATTAAATCAGATACTGCTCTTCAAGTGCATAGAAAATCTTTACTTTTTAGTGATTTTTAAATAAAGGAAATGTTTGTCTGTGTGTCTGTCCGTCTCTGTTTATCCATACGTTCAGCCCCCTCCGAACGAAGAAGTGCAAAAATTGATATACGGGCTCTCAGAAGATTCTTGAAGAGATAGTGAAAAAACAGTTTAAAAATTTTAGTTAATTGGGGAGTTATTAATTGAAACGTCGACCTATGTCTAATCAAAAATGGAAAATGACAATAATGACTAATCAATGACTGGGAAATGACCGCGATTGCATAAAAGTAGATATTTTATCGAAGTTAAATGCAGAAAAAATGGAAAATAAAGTAGAAATATCAGCCCGATCGTTACAAAAATCGGTACAACATGAAAGAGGCGATTTTTCTGAATTTAGGGCGCAAACGGATTATCGACGCAACAGTTGGATTTTTCTAAATTGTTTGAAGTATGAAATTTAGGTGGAAACACTTTATGTCAAGCGACCAGACGACTGTCTGCGATGCAAAGGAAATGTTTTTTTCAACTAATTAACATGTTACGTATTTTATAGTGCGGGGGAGGGAATTTCTGTTTTCAAACATTTTGGATTTTCATTTACGTACACAGAAATTAATATTCGGCATAGATAGCACAATATAAAGCTACAGTTCAATTTTCATCTAAATAAGTGAATAAAGAAAAATGTTACATTTTTATAGGGAATTATATTTATCATGACTCACGTGACCAAACGAAAATTTAAGATTAATTTTTCTTTTATATTTTGCAATATTTTAAATTGAGATATACCGTGAAAATTTCGTAATATTTGGTTTTAACACCCGGTAATTACATTATGGATATCTTCGAAAGTGTAAAATTATTAGGAGGGCAGGAAAGGTGTCGATGGGGCAAAAGTGTAGAGATAGAGTTAAAGAGTTGAAAAACGAAATAATCAGATTTTAAGTAACAATAAGATGATTGCAGATATTTTCAAAAGTGTAAAATTATTAGAAGGGGCCGGAAGGGGGGACAGTGAAGGGGCTAAAATGTAGAAATAGCGTTAGAGCGTTGAAAATTGGTGTTATTAGGTTTTAAGGCCCGAGAAAACGATTGTGGATATTTTCGAAAATTTTAACTTAATAGGAGGGGCGGGAAAGGGGCTAAAATGAAGAAATGCAGTTAGAGTGTTTAAAATTGGTATTATTAAATTCGAAGGTCAGATAAATCGTACGACGCTTAAATTCCGTACGGGTGTCTCGGGAAAAACCACGGAAAACCCAGAACATATTTATTCTTTTAAATTCAAATTAAGACTTCTTTTAAATTAAGACATTCGAATTCCCATACTCAGTTCACATTTCGTACTAAGAATTATTAATGGTATTCAGAACGGAATTATGCAAGTTTCGTAGAAAACCCCGGAAAAGTCCTACGCAAACCTTTTTATAACAAAATTTATATTGCTTTTGTATCTCAACTTTTATTTAACATAATTTCAAAAGCAATATATCACTTTGAAACATATTTGAATTGGAATCGAAGCGTAAATGTCGCAAATTTCGCAAGCAGCGCTTTAATATTTTAAAATTTCAATATCTCCTATTCTAATTATGATTGAATTACTTATAATGCATCAGTTCAAAAACATTTTAAAGTATTTTTATTGTAGAGTTTTAAACTGATATAAGCCGTTCAAATCCCGTACAGAAGTTTCGAAGAAAACTACGGAAAACCCAGAATGCCTTTATTCTTTAATATTTTGCAAAGATTCGAACTCCGAAACTCCATTCACATTACGTACTAAGGTTTTTTAACAGTATTTAGCAAGTTTCGGAGAAAACCACGAAAAAGTCAGATATAAGTGTTTTTATAATAGTATTTATATTGCTTTTGTATCTCAGCTTCTAATTAACATGATTTCCTAAGTAATATATCATTTTAAAACTTATTTGAATTGGAATTGAAGAGTAGCCGTCGCAAATTTTTGTCGCCAGATGGCGCTTTAATATATTTTAAATTCTCAACATCTCAAATTCTAATTATGATTAAATTACTTATATAGGATACATTAAACCGTAGCCGTCTCCGGGTTGTAGGTTTGTCACGATCGTAATTTTCAAGGGCCATTTTCACGGGGAACGAAAAGATTGTTTCATATCATGACACGCAAAGGGGCGACGCAGTTGCCACAGAGCGGGAATTTTCTAGTGTTAGAATTTTCAAATGTATTTGCACTATGATCGAATAAGATGTTGTAAGTTCTAAAATGTGGAGAAAGCGCCGCAGTCGCCACCGATTGGGAGTTTAATACGGTAAGATTTTTCAAGTTGCCGAAGGCAGCTGGTTTAAAATATCCTCAGGAATCTAAAGCAAGGCGGGACAAAAAAAAAAAAAAAAAAAAGAGGAATTTTATTACTCAAAGTTGGTATCAAACACTACATTTTAACGAACCTCTCATATCAGCTCTTTATAAAAAGTTAAAACACACATTTATCAATCGTAGAAATGTTGCAAAATTTAATATTTAGGTTAATAAAATTTCGAAGATAGCTTTATGAAAACAAATGTTGAGGTTTAGATTAATAATATATATATATATATATATATATATATATATATATATCACATAACAATTTTTTTCATACAGTACTGAGACATTATTTAGGAAAAGCACATTTTAGTATCAATATTTTGAAAAAAAGAAAAAAAAGTTTCTGTAAAATATTTAATAATTAAATAATATGAAGATTTTAAACAATTATTATTATTATTATTTATGGTATTTATGACTAGTATTATTACATAGAAAATAATTACACTGCTCTGCATGAAAATTGCTCCCAACACCATTTTTGCATATTCGTATGTAAAATGACCTCCTGAATTCGAGTATGACGCCCATTTTCCCTATCATCCACCGTTTTTTGTAGACGCCTATTTTTGCTTTTTTTTTTTTTTTTTTTTGGTAATTTTATGGCAATAAATTAGATTTATAAGGGATGGAAAGGATTATTTTATATGTAAATATTTTTTTAGGGCCTATAGAAGAAAAAAATTATAAACCATGAACATTTGTAGCAAGGCGAATATTTAGTGGGAGATTTGCCACTGAATCGTTAAACTACATTCATTATATTTTATTAATCCATTATTTTTATTACTTTTATACTTCATATTTTTTGCTTTTAAATGTTAAAATAATTATTTTTCATTCTCTAAATGAAGTCCATAACCATAAAATTACCAAACAGTGATAAAAATTGTGTTTGAGGGGACGTACTAGAAAACGGTGGGTGATTGGGCAAAATGGGTGTCATATTCGGATTCAGGCGGTCATTTTACATAAGAATCAGCAAAAATGGTATCAGGGCTCAAGAAAATGTTTTTTTTTTTTTTTTTTTTTAACGTATTGATACAGAAACTAAAAAAAAAAAAAAAAGATTTATTAGATTGTTTCTTTAATTTTTATATGTTTTTTCCAGAGCCACAAAAGAAAAGGTATTGTACACCCATATTCCCGCAGATAACATTAGTTTCTCTCTACAGAGAATTTCATCTTGCGGATTATACGGTTCTGCTTATAATCCGCCATACGCCAATTATACGCTTCTGTTTATAAGATTCTTTTACCTTAAAAGTAGCCTGAAAATCACAACAGTGGATTATCGCCAAGATATTATGTTACATAGATCACGAATGCATAAATCAACACTTTACCAAAATAATAATGTCATGCGAATTAATTTGGATGCTGGCAGCTATGTAGAATGTAAAGATATTTTGTAAGGATCAATTCTGAGAAGACTATTTTTCAGAAATACATTTTCAGAAATGTTAGTTTTTCAAAATATTTTCAGTTGTTCTTTATTTTCCACATCATGCTTTTGATGGAATGTTACGTTTAAATATCTAGAACAGTTTATTCCTGTCGTTGTCAAACGCAGCTAAAAGGAGGGGGGAAAAGTGTACAGAAAATTTTCTATTTTAAGAACAATTTTTTTAATTTATGTAAAATTTAAGATTTTTTTTTTTTTTAATTCGTTTAAATCTACTTTATGAAAATATTTCCTAGATCATAAAATAGACATGCCCGCCACTGAAGACTTATTTCAGTAGCACGTATCTAAAACAGTAATTTTTATGAACTATTTCAAAGATTAAATTACTAAAAACTACATAAAAAAATAATAATAAATTATCATAAAATAAAAAATAATAATAATTATAAATTAAAATTATTAAAAATTTATATCAAAAACCACTGCTTTAAACAGTGATCAAAATAATAGTCGCCTTTGTTACCCTGGAGCTAAGAAAAAATTAGGGAATAATAAATAAGATTTCGACAATCCAATCAGTTCTTTATTTCCTCCATCTTATCTGCAAGCCATGTTCAATCCGACATCTAGTGCATACTGCAATTTTAAATTAGATGCCGATTTTTATTCTTAAATTCTGTTTATCCCTTTCAGGGGCGGAAGTATATATTTTATACCACCTAATTTCACTTCCCAACTGCAAAAATTCATCCCAGAAATTTTTAGAAAAAACTTACGTTTTTAACCTATCAGAAAAGCCCGGTGTTTTTTAACCTTAAAATTAAAAATTTCTTTTAGTTTAATTTAGTTCAAGAATTCCGGTGGCAGTATAATTTAAATGATCCTAATTGTCTTGCGCTGCAAAGGTTATTCAAATACGTAATTTATTATAACCTCCTTTCTCAGTCACTTAGAAAAACAACATTCCTAATTGTCTATTTTCCATATTTAAATTACGGAGTCCTAACTTAACCCATTAATAGTTGTGCTAGTTTACCAAAAACAAATAAAAAAAAATCTCCAAGCTGATATCTTTCTGAGAAAATACACCTTCGGACATTCGCAGAATTTAATAATCCAAAACATTACGACGGAATTAAAAACAGTCAATTAAGCAAATCAGTGAGGAGCTACAATCCATCAGTTCTTTATTTCATCCATCTTATCTGCAAGCCATGTTTAATCCGACATCGAGTGCATACTGCAATTTTAAATTAGATGCCGATTTTTATTCTGAAATTCTGTTTATTTAAATACGTAATTTATAATAACCTCCTTTCTCAGTCACTTAGAAAAACAATATTCCAAATTGTCTATTTTCCATATTTAAATTACGGAGTCCTAACTTAACCCATTAATAGTTATGCTGGTTTATCGAAAACAAATTAAAAAAAAAAAAAAAATCTCCAAGCTGATGTCTTTCTGAGAAAATACACCTTCGGACATTCGCAGAATTTAGTAATCCAAAACAGTACGACGGAATAAAAAACAGTGAATTAAACAAATCAGTGAGGAGATACAACCCATCAGTTTTTTATTTCATCCATCTTATCTGCAAGCCATGTTTAATCCGACATCTAGTGCATACTGCAATTTTAAATTAGATGCCGATTTTTATTCTTAATTTCTGTTTATTCAAATACGTAATTTATTATAACCTCCTTTCTCAGTCACTTAGAAAAACAATATTATTAATTGTCTATTTTCCATATTTAAATTACCGATTCCTAACTTAACCCATTAGTAGTTGTGCTGGTTTACCGAAAACAAATTTTTAAAAAAATCTACAAGTCTTTCTGAGAAAATACTCCTTCGGACATTCGCAGAATTTAATAATCCAAAACATTACGAAGGAATTAAAAACAGTCAATTAAGCAAATCAGTGAGGAGATACAATCCATCAGTTCTTTATTTCATCCATCTTATCTGCAAGCCATGTTTAATCTGACATCGAGTGCATACTGCAATTTTAAGTTAGATGCCGATTTTTATTCTTAATTTCTGTTTATTCAAATACGTAATTTATTAAACCTCTTTTCTCAGTCACTTAGAAAAACAATATTCTTAATTGTCTATTTTCCATATTTAAATTACCGAGTCCTAACTCAACCCATTAGTAGTTGGGCTCGTTTACCGAAAACAAATTTTTAAAAAAATCTCCAAGCTGATGTCTTTCTGAGAAAATACACCTTCGGACATTCGCAGAATTGAATAATCCAAAACATTACGACGGAATAAAAAGCAGTCAATTAAGCAAATCAGTGAGGAGATACACACTAGATACGTTCAAATTGATTAGAACTACAATCACAAAAACCGTGAAAACATGCCGGTGATGTCTCATGTTTTTTGACACGCTGAATGTAAAATCTATTTTCCGCATCGCTTCTAAATTTCTGAGGATTGCAGAGTGTACCTCTTCACCCTTTTATGACCAATGAATTATTCATGTACCAGTCACTCGGTGACGGATTTACATCCTTCGAAAATTCGTCTTCTTCACCCATTGCTGTGTGGCAATAAGATACTGGTTTGGCACGTGATATGAAATTGTTACATAACCAGAGATTGGGTCCTTATCTATAGAAATAGTGGTAAATTTGGTTATAAAGCATTCATCATATTTTTTCGTTATTTGTGATGTAAATAGTTATGATGCATTGCTGTTTTTTATTCTTTGTTCCAGGAATAATCGGAGCTAGTTAGATAGATAAGGTGATTGAAAAGATAAATCAATGCTGTTCTTGGAAAATTCGTAGAATTACAGGCTGAATTGATCTTTTATCCTTATTTTATCTTCATCATGGAAAACCCATGCATCATAACTCCAGACAGGAACTGTCAGTATCATTTAATTTAGCATATGAAACAGGCTTTAAAATCAATTACTGTTATCAAAACTATCCATCTTAAATAAATATTTTGGTTACATGAGATACTGGGAACCTACAAGTAAATTATGATCAATAACTATGCTAAATTTTATTGCTAATAAGAAATTTTGTATACAATAAATTTCGTGATTTTAATTTATTTAAAGCAATTAGCAGAATGGCTTTTCATCCATCATCCTTAAATAATGGTGATAAAATAATACATTTCGTAAAACTCTACAAATATTCGATGCTTAATTTATTTCTAATACCAATTTACCGTTAAACGAAGGTGATCATGTGTTTAAATATTGATTTAAGGACAAGTTAATGTACTGTCTCCAAATCGGAGTATATTTCGAGGACACCGAAAAGTATATTTCGAGAATTTTTTGAGGACATAACAGACTAAAACTTATATGCATTGTTAAGATTAAAAAAAAAAAAAAAAACTCTAATTTATACATCACAAAAATATGCTAAAACACTCCTTTAAATCAAAAATTGTTGAACCTAGGGTCTATTTACACAAACTAAAGCACTCCAGCATTAAATTTCTAAATTGAAGTAGATAAATCTATGGAACACATTTACACTTTATTTATTTCAGTCGAACTTCGTTAACGTGAGCACGGTTAACGTGATTTACCTTTAACATGAAGTGTTTCCACAATTCCTGTCAAAGTGAAGATTAGTTTAGATGTATGAAGATTAGTTACTGATACCATGAACTACTGATAATATGATTTTTCTTTTTTAAATCCCCCTTGAGATTCACGTTAATTAGGTTCGACTGCATTATGAAGGGAAATAATACAAAATAAGAGTATTTCAAATTGATCTTCAAAATATCTACTCCCAAACAGAAATGAAGAAATTGTTCCTTGTATATAACCAAAGAAAAAAAAAGTTTTATTTTCCTCTCCTACCAATGCAATTTGTGGTGAGCATATAACTGAAATTTCTCATAATTATTTTATGAAACAAACTTTTTCTTCACTTCAAACAAATCTAGCAAGATAAGAATACATATGATCAAGATGCACGATGGTGTTTATTTCACAGTTTTATTGATTCCCAAACTTGTGCAATTATTTGTGAATTTTACCACGATTTTTAGAAATTTTGATATAAATATTTAAATTTTAGGACATTTAGTAGCAGTTTAAGCTTTTTAAAGCAAGTAGTTTAAGTTTTTTGTGGGGTCAAAAAATAAAAATATTAAAAATTCAGGAACAGTCCTCGAATTTCGAGGACGTATGGTCACCCTACATTAAACACGTCGAAAATTGTCAAAACTCAAAACAGAAAGTGTGTAGAGTATCATTTTAACTTGTCATATGAAGCAGGCTTTAAAATTAATTGCTGTTATATATACACACACAAAGAGACAAAAAAAAAAAAAAAAAAAAAAAAAAAAAAAGCCGCATTTGGATATTTTCCATTTCTCTTACTGCAATCCTCAATTTTATTGTTTTAAAAGTAAATTTTCGAACAGATTTTGTTACATTAAGTCCCACGTATAATTTAGGGCTGAGCCAAGTATTAAAAAGAAGATAAAATTGTTCAAAAAATTGCAATTTTAAAAAGCATTTCAAAAATGGCAAGAATAAGGCAATTAACGATACCACAAAAAATATTAATTTTAGAGTGAAAATCAAAAAATATTTTAATATGCAGGATGTCAAAGTAATTAAATGTTAACGAAATATTGATGAGCTGGATTTTAGCGAGATATAAAATTTTTTGGATATTTAAACTGTTAATTTTCTCTAGGCAGTCACGTTGCTCATTTAATTAAAATAACCGCAAGTTAAAAAGCCAGTGCTTAAAAAATCAATTATTATTACATTTAGAACATAGAAAGATTTCAGAAAAAGTGTTTAGTAACACAATTTCTTTAAATACAGAGCAACAATGATTGAACAAAGCAAGTTTAAGTGCCAGAAAATCTGAAAACATCTATTCTTAACGAAAAGAATTAGGAAAGCAAGACTTCAGAGGGTTAAAAAAGTTTTTTAAAACAGTCACACATTCTCTATACATTATGATACGTAAGTGCATAATTTTTCAATGAGTTGGCAAATTTTCATGTTCAAGGGACACGAAATAAAACTCGGCCATTAAATGTTGATGCCTGAGTGACTATTTTGGAGGCATTTCAGACTTTGCCCCAATCAGCATTTCAAGATGATAATGCATCGTGTTACATGGCGCCTGTGGTTCGTGTATTTGATTCAAATTGTTAAAATTACCTATTCATTCCCATGAGCACCTTTTTTTTTTTTTTTTTTTTTTTTTGTAATTTATCATAACATTTTCCACTTTAAGTTAAATCACACAAAGAATATCGTAGAGTTTTTTCTTTACTACACCTGAAAATTCCACCCCTAACAACCATTTTTCTGCTGAAACGATTCGTGGCTTAATCACTGGTGTTTTCTTACCAAAGTAGTCAAAGATAATGCTCGCAATGGAAGTATTGTATTCGGTCAAAAGTTTCAATATCGAATTTTCACCTGATTTGCATGTTATAGGGACTTCTGAGAACAAAAAAACTGTTTTTTTTTTTTTTTTTTCAATTGGTCAATGTGTATGTATGCATGGCCAGAATCTTCTGACTATCACATCTCTCATAAGCCTTTCCAACCAAGGCCGTACGATCGTGTGGGTTAGACATGCACGACATCCACTTACATTTTTTTATCTGGAACAATCGTATGTAATAAAATCAGGAAATGAACGATCGAGCTAATTAGCAGAAAGTGTAAAGAACAATTTTCAGTCAACAAATGTCGGTTATAGCCCATATTTTTCCTTCAGTTTGCAAAAACAGAAGAATATAATGTTTTAAGGTAATGTTTCGGGTCAGAAAGGGTTAAAGAAAAACGAAACTTCATAACTAAGACAGATCTAATCTACAGGTATTTTTTTTCCAACTGTTGTTTAAAATTGTAAAACCAGAAGTGGCATCATAAGTCCATATCTCAAAAATGGCTCTAACAATTTTCGTCAAAGTTGAATATAAACAACCTTTCGGATGTTATTTCGTATATATTAGTTGGTTAGTTTAGGAAAATTGATAGACGTCCTGTATAAATATATTAGTTTTAGGCTCCGAAAGTGCTTTCTTTTAAAAATGGTTCCTCAGATTTTTTTTCAAACTCACCATTTCGTATATAAATATTAGTTTCCGGTAAACAGAGGAATTTACCAAATTTTGTTGAAAATCGGCATCGGAACCGAAAATTGGTATCTTAAAAACGGCTTTAACAATTTTCATCACATTTATTGTATAAATCCCTCTTTAGATGTTCTTTAAAATGTATTGTTTGATTACAACAGGAAAATTAATAGGCTTCATTATTAGGTAGGACAGTTATAGATCTCGGAAATAGGTATTTCAAATAATAGTTCTAATGATTGCTTCTTTTTTTTTTTATTCGCTATGTAAACTATCTTTTATACATCTTCACGACGTACGTATCATTTTGTTCATACAAAAAATTATTCGATGTCTAATTTTTTATATCAGTTGTTTGTCTTCTGACCACACTATTTACAAAAAGTGTACATAATATGTGTAGTAGTGGGTAATGAAAGTCCTGTGGCTATCCTTTGTCTATCTTAAATGTGTCAAAAAATTTGTTATAGCTTGAGTATTTATCAAAATTATTTAATTAAACGTATAAGATAGGTTTTTAAATCAACTCAAGCTATGAACACTATCCATCTTTAAAAAAAAAAAAGAAAAAAAAAAAAAAAGAATGTTGCATAGTGGGGGTCTACAAATAAACTTTAATGAATATTAGTCTAATTGTCATTGTCAACAATGTAATTTTCAATGAGATAAAAAAATATGGAAACAATGAAATTTGATAGGCACAGTTTTGGAGAAGTATCGGCTACTTATAGTTTATCGGTATACCGATATTCTACCGTTTCGAGTTAATGCTGATATTTAATCGGACCACAGGTGATCGATTTTTTTCTTTTTTTTTTTTTTTACAGAAATTCCTTGACATTTTATCGAAACTTTGATACGAATAGGAAATTTTTAAGTAGATCAGGGAGTTCATCATAAATCCCATTATTAAAGTTATAAAACTTCGGATACAAACAAGTCTGTTGAAATATATTAGGTTCATTAAAATTTCTGGTGGATAGTGGGATATTTTTTAATTCATTTAAATGTCATTACAATAAAAATGGTGGTATGTTTGGGCCTGAACTAGTGCAACTATAATATTTTGTATCTATAAAACTGTCACACAAATCGTCTGAATAATGAAAGCACCACTCATGACACCCATTTCACTTATGTTGGAATTTGAACAACTGATTATTGAATCGTCTTCAGACAACCGGCATTCATTCGAAAAATGTATCTATATGAATTTTCAGTCTTTATAATGGTGAGCATATTCCGGGCCAATTTTGGTTAAGTGGCAGTCGGACCAGATATTGAGTAAAAGTGTTTTGACCCAATAAGGTATTTCTGATTTTAAAACTGTCATAGATTATCCAACGGTATTGCAGTTAGGGACCGAATAATTTTTTTTCGAATCAATTGGTATGACGTAATTGGCAACGATGGAAAATGCAGCTACCGACAGTTCTGTGTTTGTAGGCTATGGTTTGATGCATTGTTTCTTGACCGGGAAAGTGATACGTTTCATTCTTGACGAAACAGTCCATCCAACATTCCATCGGTAGTTATTGTCTCTGGAGGTCCGTGAGAAAAGATATCGAGCGTGATCCACAAATAACATTCGCAAATTATACCAATGAAATTGTCTTCGGCTTCATTTCTTTCAACCTTTACTAATTACAGAAGCATCACAGGACTTGTACAGCTTCTCAATGTCTTTCTTGCTTTGCGCCGCTCAGGGGTCGTACTCTCCGCCCCTTTTTCAGAACACTCTCAGAGATAAGAAATTTTCTCCTTTTTCGCCACCACTAATTTCATGCAGAAATACTTCTGGTATCTTTATAGTAATAGGCAATGATTATACAGGGTAGAAATTATTTTACAAAAATATTGGTAGCAATGAATTTTAAATTTTTTCCTTCATGAGAGTGTTCTAAAAAAAGGGCGGAGAGTACGACCCCTGACCACTAGAAGTGTTCTCGAACTTTCTAAAGAGTACCCATCTCTTCAAAATGGCCTCTGGTAGGGCTACTATGCAACTGTTCTAGAACGTCTGAAATTCTTGATCTTGGTAATTACTACTTAAAATTCTATCCATTATCGAACTTCCATTTTCTGTACAAAACGCCGTTTCTAATACGAAGAGAGATCGAGAGTGCCGTGTAACATTTCGTAACAAGAGGACAAGACTCTTTGTGGATATTTCTTGTTAGCTAAATCTGTTGCTGGACGTCTCCTTGAATTAAAATACTGGCTTTATGTCCGTTTAAAATTTAAAAAATCACAGATATTACTTTGAAGAAATTTTACCTTTCAAAAATTCGACATTTTTATATTAATGTGAAAGATAATCATCTTTTTTACAGCTAACACGATGAAATTTAACCAATTTTCTCTCGAAATCCATTTTTATTAATTCCTTCTCTCTATGATATTAACTCTTTTTCGTCTTACTTAACCCTTTGTGGTGCTGTGGCATACAGCCCCCCTTCCAATTAATTAAAGTTGGCCAGACCTTAATCTCTACACAGAGCAGGTGTGCTGATACTTACAATAGTTTGGCTCCAGACTGTCTCGAACTGTGACACTAAAGTACAAAGAAACTGCCCTGCTAGTACGCCCTGATGATCGTGAGAACAGCGGAGTTTCCGAGGAAATTCTTCGGCCAGACGAGAAGGCGCCCGCCCGCTCAGCGAATGAGGGAGGAGCGCGGGTTGCCATCGAGAGAAAGAGTTTCCCCAGGAGCAGGGCTGGAAGCAGAGAGTCGGGGATTCGTATCTTGTCTTCGGCCAGTGAAGGTCGGAGGGTTTTTTCTTGTCCCGTTTACCAGGAGAGGTAGCGAGACTTAGTGATTTTTTTTGTGTTCCTCCAGGAGCAGAGAACACAGGTCAGCTTATTTTCTGTCACCAGGGAAGGTGTGCAGGTCAGCTCGTAAGAGACATTTTGCTTTAAATTATCCTAGGACTGAATTATATCTTTTCTGTACCTGGAACGGTGCAAGTATTGTTTCAGTAAATCGAATTTCGGATCACGGAGATCCACTGAAACTGTTTGTTAAAAGCATCCACTCAACTGTCGATCCATGCTGTAACTCCTAGCCATTGTATATAATCCTCCAACATCAATATTGTAACTAACGGTTGTACATAGAATCTTGTTTAAATTTTAATTAAATTAATTTTCTTATCAACTTCTGCTGTGACGGGATTTTCTCATTCGCTACCAGAACCCTCGTCCGAAAGTCCGAAACGCCACAGCTATACTAACTTGGTGGCAGCGCTAGAGGGATGATTGTTGGAGAAATACTACACTGCCTGAAGAAGTACGGACTACGGACGATAGAAACGTGATAGACTCAACGGAAGGATCGGAAGGATAGACGCAGCGGACTACGTCGAACCATCAAATCAACGGAGGATACATCTACGTCGCATCGACTAGAATCTCTAAGACAGAGAGGAGAGCCCTCAGCCTGAATTATCCGGAGCCATCCCGAAATCCATACGGAGTGCCGATCCGAGAGCCCATCATAAGTACCAGAAGGAAGGACGGAACTCGAGCAACGACAACAAAACAGGGGTGAGTCAAACTTTTCTAGTGAGGCTGTAAAATTTTTGTTATTTAAGGTATTAGATGATAAATGTATAAAGTTAAAAGTTATTTAGAAATTTATTAAGGGAGAGTAAACCTTAAATTAACATTGTTTTTGGAAAAATTAAAAATGTGGCATATCACAAATATTAGAAACTCTAAGTAAAAACAGGGAGGAATTTAAATTATAGGTAAATTTAATTTAAATATAACTCATATTTGTTTAGTTTGGAAAAATATTAATTGATTTGCACATATTTGATAATCTTGTTTTAAATGAGAAAGATTATATTTGAAAACACATATTAATTGAGAAAACAAAAAGGGTGTTAAAATATCTTGAGAAAGATAACACAGTAATTTCATATTGTTTTGTGTAATTAATGAAAATTAAAAGTGAATCAAATAAGTTACGGAAAGAGGTTTCTTTCCTGGAAAGGGTTGTGATTTCAAATATTTCAAATTTAATGTGTAGAATTGAATATTAAGTTTTAATTATTGGAATCGTGTTGTATTGGAATTTTATACACCCCAAAAATTTGCAAAATTGAATTATAAGTTTTATTAGTGTAATTTTGTATATGTATTTTTTGGAAGTGGGTAAAATTGTAAGAATTGTGTGAAATTGTTAGGAATTGTGTAAAAGTGTTAGGTATTGTGTAGAAATTTTTTTGGGAATTGTGTAAGATTAAATTGTGAATTTAGAATTAGGTAAACATGTCAGAAGTAGGGCAGTATAGGAAAGCGGAACTGCAAGAGCTCGCAGTCGAATTCGGAGTGATTGTTGAAACTTCGGATAGGATAAGTGATATCATAGGGAAAATTCAAAAGTCTCCAGATTATGATACAGACCTAGCCCTAGCTCAAATTAAGTTAATACGGGAGGATCTCTTAGAAAGAAAGGCGGAAGACAAAAGGAAGGCGGAAAAGATTGCGGAAAGGGAGGCTGAAGAGAAAAAAATCGCTGAAAGAGAAGCGGAAAGGAAATATGAATTAGAGTTAGAAAAACTTAAAATAGCCCAACATTCAGAAACAGTAAGTCTAGCTTCGACTCGTAGCGAACGCCCCAGCCGACAATCACTAAAATCGGTTATGCAAAAATTTGAACCGGAGAAATCGGACATGGCATTATTTCTTGCGTTATTCCAAAGACAAGCTAGGAAGTTAGAAATAGATGACGAGGATCTAGTGACTAATTTATTAGCTTTATTGCCCGTAGAAATCGCGGAATTAATTTTAAAAGAACCCCAAGAAATTAGTGACGATTTTGAGAAAGTCAAACAAATGCTATTAGATCAATTTAAATTAAGTCCAGAAAATTTTAGAATTAAATTTATGCAACACCAAAAACAACCGGGAACTCTTTGGCATGATCTAGCATATGATTTAGATACATATTTAAATGGGTGGTTAGAGGGAGTAGAAGTGACAAATTTTGAGGATCTAAAGAAATTAATGGTGGCCGACCAGTTAAAGAAACGGGCTAATTTCGAAATGAAAGATCATTTCATAGATTCGTGGAGCTCTCTCAATGAACCGCGAGAGTTTGAAATAAGAAGTTTGACGCGTACGAGTCAGTTCGCAGAAATAATAAGAAAAGTTGGACCCCGAAACCACCACTAGAAAAGAAATTAGATAAACCTCGCAACTTTGATAAAAATAGGGTTGAGAAAAATGCCCCAGAACAAAAAAATTGGAAGGATAAGTCTGATCTGACGGAAAGATCTAAATTATTTGAGGCCCGAAAACCTATTGTTTGCTATGTGTGCTCTTCCCCCGATCACATTAAGCCAAATTGCCCAATCTGAAAAGCAGACAAGAGAAGGCTGAAAAAGTAAATCACGTAAGAGACGCTGAGAATTTAAACCCGGCTTTTGAACCTTATTTAAGTGAAGCCAAGATAAATGGGGAAAAGTTTACCATTTTACGTGATTCTGGGACGTGCCTCGATATTGCCCCTCATAAAATAATTTCTAATGAGCAATTAAACGGGGAAACCGTGTGGGTTAAGGCAGCTTTAGCCAACGAAGTGAGATGTCTACCCATAGCCAATATTGAATTAGAAATTGAGGGAATAGGGTTAATTAATACGAAAGCCGCGGTAGCGGATAAGGAAGTTCTCATGGATTATTATTTACTGGGAAATGAGACGCAGAAATTAATCGAGAGAAAAAAACAAAAACCCGAATTAATCCATGCAGTCGAAACGCGAGCGAAAAGGCGTAAAAACGAAACTGCGCCAAAAACCAGTCTGGCGAGTCAAAGCGCTGGGAATGATCAGGGAGAGGCAGAAATGTCGCCAGAGAGCGAGCTTACGGAAAATCAGGGTACCGAAGAATCAATTTTCCTCCCCGAGTTAGAGGAGGATAGGATCACCGCTCTGGCGCACGTTGGGAAAAACGAGTTTCGCCAAGAGCAGGAAAAAGATGAAAGCCTGACGGAGTTGTGGGCGCGCGCGAAAGAGGAGAAATCGAATTTAACAATAGATCAAGGTTTGCTGTACAGAATTGCTACAGATCACAGAGGAGAAAAAAGACGTCAGCTAATTATTCCGCGGAAATATAGGAATGAAATTTTGAATCTTTGTCACAGTTTAATATCCGGTCATGTGGCCATGACTAAAACTAAGGATAAATTGCTGCGATATTTTTTCTGGCCAAATATCATTAAAGAGGCTGAAGCCTATGTAAAATCGTGTGATCCTTGTCAGAAAATTGGGAAGGCAGGAGAGCAAAAAAAAGCCCCTCTTAAACTTGTTCCCATTATTACTGCAATTTTTACGCATATAAACTGTGATATTGTGGGACCACTCCCACCTTCGGAAAATCAAAATAAATATATGCTCACGGCTATGTGTTTAGCATCGAGGTATCCAGAGGCTATCCCGATACCCGATTCAAGGTCGGAAACAGTGATCGACGCGTTAATGATAGTATTTAGTAGAATGGGATTTCCGAAAGTAATCCAAACAGACTTAGGGGCTTGTTTTATGAGTAACTTAACCTCAACTTTCTTAGAAAAATTTGGAATTAAAATAACTCACAGTAGTGTGCACCACCCACAGACAAATTGCATTGAGCGTTGGCATCGTTCAGTTAAACGGTTATTGAAGATAATCTGTTTAGAAAGTGGAGAAAGTTGGGAGAGGAGTTTACCCTATGCTTTGTTAGCTTTGCGGACGGTAACACATGAATCAACGGGATTCAGCCCAGCCTAGTTGGTTCATGGGAGAAATCTGCGAACCGCGGAAACCCTGCTATTTGAGAAATGGACAGAGCAGGAAGAGGAGCAAAACCCATTGACGGAGTATGTTTTCGAATTGATAAACAGACTACAAAGGTGTCAAGAGCTCGCAGGGGAGCAGATGGAGGAAAAAAGGGACAAAGGCAATATCTGGTATGACAGAAATGCGGTAAATCGGAAATTTAATCCCGGGGACAAAGTGCTGGTTTTAGCCACAAGTAAACCCAATAAATTATCCGTATCATGGATAGGGCCAGGCACTATTGAGAGTCAAATGTCAGAGACTAATTATATTGTAAATGTACCGGACAGGCGCGAAAAGTCGCAAATTTATCATGTCAATTTACTAAAACCTTACGTGCAATGAGCAGAAATCGTAAATGTATTAATAGAGGAAAATTGGGATAATAAAACGACGGAGGCAGACTTAGAAATACCTTATCCTATAACTGACCCGGAAGAATTTGACCTCAATATGGTAATTAGGGACAGTAATTTAGGAAGTCGTTGCACAAAAGCCCAACAGGAGCAATTAGGAGCATTACTAATTAAACACAAGAAAGTGTTTTCCAATATTCCAGGCCGAACGAATTTAATTGAGCATGATATTGAATTGACTAGTGATAAATCCGTTAGAATGAAGCCATATAGGACGTCACCTCGACAAACCGACATCCTGAAATCCGAAATCCAGCGTATGTTAGAATTGGGCATAATTAAGGAAGGGGAGTCAGATTATACCTCGCCTATGATATTAGTAGAGGCCCTTGGCAGAGAACCCCGCCCGTGCGTTGATTATCGCAAGTTAAATGAGATAACTCGTGCCGAATTTTTCCCTTTGCCTAACATAGAAGAGAGGGTAGAGCAAGTGGCAGCATCAAAATTTATTACCGTGATTGACTTAACTAAAGGCTATTGGCAAATACCTTTAACCCCTAACGCACAACGTTTAGCGACATTTGTAACTAGTTTCAGTTCATATCAACCTTTGGTAATGCCATTTGGACTTGTCTCCGCCCCGTATAGGTTTTCAAAATTCATGAGTATTCTATTAAAGGGACTAGAAAGTTTCTGTTTGCCTTACCTTGACGATATGGCTATCTTTTCTAATTCATGGGAAGAGCATATAGAACATTTAGATATAGTTCTAAAGCGGGTAGCCAAGGCAAAATTAACCATTAAATTAGCCAAGTGTAAATTTGCCCAGGAGACGGTCAAATATTTAGGGCATGTTGTAGGGAAAGGACGTAGCAAACCGTCCGAGATTAAAATTAAGGCCATTACTGATTTCCCAGCTCCAAAATCAAAAACGGAAATTAGAAGGTTTTTAGGGATGTGCGGGTATTACTCCCGATACATAAAGAACTATGCAATAATAGTAGAACCGCTGACCCGAGCTTTAAGAGGGAAAAAGAAAAAGGAAAAAGTAGACTGGAGTCCCGAAATGGAGAAGGCTTTTAGGGAGTTAAAAGATAAACTCACCCGTGACCCAGTACTGTACGCTCCTGATTATACTAAGGAGTTTATTATTCAAAGTGACGCCTCAGATAAGGGGATAGGTATTATCATGGCTCAAAGGCAAGGAGATGAAGAACATCCAATTCTGTACTTAAGTCGAAAATTTACTAAGGCAGAGAAAAACTATAGCACAACCGAAAAGGAATGTGCTGGGATCATTTTCGCAGTGAAAAAGTTGAAACATTACCTGGATGGTCAAAAATTTACCATAGAAACTGATCACAACCCATTAATATGGTTAAAGAGAAATGCGGGAAACAATCCCAGATTAATGCGGTGGGCGTTAACCTTGCAGCCCTTTAACTATGAAATCCGACACAGACCAGGAAAAGACATTCCTCATGTGGACTGTTTGAGTCGGGTGGATTAAAAGTTATCTGTAAGAAATTTTGTATATAGTTTATTAGTATTAGTATTGTTTTTATTATGTTAATTAATTTGTAATTTGAAATTTGTAACTTTAGTGTAAATTTAAGTATTGTTTAGTCAGGAAGATTAGCCTCTCTAGAATTGCTTTGATGCACCCTAACCTAATTTGATTGCAGAGATTTTCTGGAGTTTTTCCACCCCAGAAAACCATCTTAAGGGGGGGGGGGAGTTGTGGCATACAGCCCCCCTTCCAATTAATTAAAGTTGGCCAGACCTTAATCTCTACACAGAGCAGGTGTGCTGATACTTACAATAGTTTGGCTCCAGACTGTCTCGAACTGTGACACTAAAGTACAAAGAAACTGCCCTGCTAGTACGCCCTGATGATCGTGAGAACAGCGGAGTTTCCGAGGAAATTCTTCGGCCAGACGAGAAGGCGCCCGCCCGCTCAGCGAATGAGGGAGGAGCGCGGGTTGCCATCGAGAGAAAGAGTTTCCCCAGGAGCAGGGCTGGAAGCAGAGAGTCGGGGATTCGTATCTTGTCTTCGGCCAGTGAAGGTCGGAGGGTTTTTTCTTGTCCCGTTTACCAGGAGAGGTAGCGAGACTTAGTGATTTTTTTTGTGTTCCTCTAGGAGCAGAGAACACAGGTCAGCTTATTTTCTGTCACCAGGGAAGGTGTGCAGGTCAGCTCGTAAGAGACATTTTGCTTTAAATTATCCTAGGACTGAATTATATCTTTTCTGTACCTGGAACGGTGCAAGTATTGTTTCAGTAAATCGAATTTCGGATCACGGAGATCCACTGAAACTGTTTGTTAAAAGCATCCACTCAACTATCGATCCATGCTGTAACTCCTAGCCATTGTATATAATCCTCCAACATCAATATTGTAACTAACGGTTGTACATAGAATCTTGTTTAAATTTTAATTAAATTAATTTTCTTATCAACTTCTGCTGTGACGGGATTTTCTCATTCGCTACCAGAACCCTCGCCCGAAAGTCCGAAACGCCACAGTGCAAGGTAACTCAGATTATTTAAATTATACTGCCACCGGAATTCACTAACAAAATCAAAATAAAAGAAATTTAAAATTTTAAGGTTAAGAGAAGACGGCCTTTTCCGCTATGTTACTTACGTAAATTTTTGCTAAAACAATTCCGGGATGCGTTTTTGCAGCTGGAGCTTAATAATTGCGTCCTCGCAACGGGGACAGCGCTCACAAAGTGTTAAACACTTCTTCCTCATGGAGCTACATGGGTTTCGAAGTTTTAAAAAAGCACATTTTTCGCTCTTTTTTTTCATATAATTCATAATTTTTTAATCAAATTTTGAGCACATAAAAGAGCAACATTTACACAATATTTTATCAAAATTTTGGAAAATTCAACTTGTGGATCCTAGTTTCCCGAGACCCTCTAAAAAAGCGGTGGACGCGATTTTTCAAAAATGAACGCACCTATCTCACTGAAATCTTTGACACTTTTTCAAATTGCGTTAACTAATGCTTAACCGATATTTTTTTTTTTTTTTTTTTTTTTTTTTTTAATCGATTACGACTTATTTTACAATTTATACCGTTGGATAAAATGTAGAGATTTTTTTTTTCATCATTGCTCCCATAATTTCAAATTCCATTTTCTCTTTTAAATCTTTTGGTTAAGAAACACGGGCTATCTTTACCTAGTAACAAATATATATATATATATATGTATTAATTTCATGTAAAATTATCATGAGTTATCGAGTTTCTGAAGGTTCTAAAGGAAAGAAAGCCTGGCTGGATTTAATATATATACATATATATATATATTAAATAAAGATAAATGATGACATGAAAGTGAAATATAACAAACAACAAGAAAACTTATCAAACAATGTTAATAAACAAGAAAATTGGTTAAAGTTAAACACTATTTAAGCCAGAAAATTAAATTATGCTGTGCTCTTCAACAGGTGGGAACACAGCTATTAAAAACTATGTAGTATTAGCAGGTTTCAAAAAATATGTAGGCTAGCATACTCCAAATGTAATTCAAACTGAATAGTAATGAAAAACTTAAAATTGTAAAACAGTATTTCTATTTCTTGAAAATTAAATATTGAGTTTTGAAAAGCAAAAATATTTATTTTTATTAAAATTAAATATTGAAAATCGTAGGTTGCAGCCAACAAAAAACAAAAAAGCTGTAAAGAATAAAGATAAAATATATAGATTTTTATATGAAAATGCTAGCCACACATACCCCCACCCGTATGTGTGGCTAGCACGAGTGGGGGTGTGTGTGGCTAGCATTTTCATATAAAAATCTGTATATTTAAACCTTATTCTTTACAGCTTTTTCGTTTTTTGTTGGCTGTAACCTATGATTTTCAATATTTAATTTTAATAAATAGAAATATTTTTACTTTTCAAAACTCAATATTTAATTTTCAAGAAATAGAAATACTGTTTTACAATTTTAAGTTTTTCATTACTATTCAGTTTGAATTACATTTGGTGTATGCTAGCCTACATATCTTTTGAAACCTGCTAATACTACTTTGTTTTTAATATCTGTGCTCCCACCTGCTGAAGAGATTGGCATAATTTAATTTTCTGGCTTAAATAGTGTAACTAATTTTCTTCTTTATTAACATTGCTTGATAAGTTTTCTTGTTATTTGTTACATTTCACTTTCATGCCATCATTTATCTTTATTTAAATATATTATTGCTTTTGTATACAATTTTGTGCTGCTTTGAGCGCCTTTTCTATACAAATTAATTCTTGTCATTTATATTGAATTTAATATATATATATATATATATATATATATATATATATATATATATATATATTGAAAATTTTTTACTGAAACCTGAAAAAAAAAGAAGAAGGCTATGAGCTCTTTAATTAAAAATAAAGTTTATATCTCGATTTTGCATTAGTAATTACTAAAAAATAATAATAATAATGATAAATTGTTCCATTATGAGGGTTATGGTTAATAATTAATAACTTGCCACCTCTGCGTAAATCTATCTTTAATATTGAAAAATTGCAGCAATTACCTTATATGTAATATTTTAAAGACTAATAAATTTTGCCTTATGATTCCGTTTCATTAACCCTCACACTTTCATTACGTCATAGTTCTTCTTCATGTTATTTTCTTTACATTCCTTTTTAAGGTGAAAAAAAAATATCCCGTAAATTTCACATTCCTCTTTCAGAATAGATAAGTTACGGAGTTGTCTGGCAACCTTGATTTCGGATTACACAAGGGCAAGGTCGTTCGGTGCTTTTAATATTCCACTAAAGAAGTCGGGTAGAGAAATGGGTGTTAGGGAGTCATAAGTTCAATTAATAGAGGATAAAGGAGATAACAAAAAATATATAATGGTGATGATATATTTGTAAAATTTCCCATGCATAAAATAACGTTTTATCCTAAATGTATTCTTCATGCAGGGACAAGAAAAATAATAAAATTATTTTTAAATAATAGTTATATATATATATTAGTTATGTACAGTAGATGTCGGGCAGAGAAATGAGTGTCAGGTATTCATAGATTCAATTAATAGCAGATTGACGGAAAGGTAAGGAGAACATAACGACAATAATTTATTTTAACCATTTCCTTACATTTTTTCCCCCCTTAACCCTAAAACCTAATGATATATTTTAACATCGTTAACCTTTTCAAAGGTAGTGGGATATATTTAATACCTCCTAATTTTAATCCCCAACTGAAAAAATTCGTCTCGGAAATTTTTAATAAGATTTTACTTTTTTTACTTAGCCGAATAAATTTATTTATTTATTTCCTTCTAAACTTGGTCCATAGCTGGAAACATCCTAATTAACATTCCGTAGTATTGTTAGTATTCGCCTTGTTTTTTTTTTTTTTTTTTTTTTTTGTTCCTTTATTCAAACCATTCTTTCTGAAGAGTATTTTTCTTCTTATCGATTCGAGATGTGAGTGCCAAGTACCCGTGGACTTTACCACACATCTCGGCATACCAGAGGATTGGAAACAGAGATGGAATTAGGATCATCGTGATGATTAACGCTTTGCAGCGCAAGACAATTTGGATCATTTAAATTACACTGCCACCGGAATTCATGAACTAAATTAAACTAAAAGAAATTTTAAATTTTAATGTTAAAAAAATCAGACCTTTTCTGGTATGTTATAAACGTAAATTTTTGCTAAAAAATTTCCGCGATGAATTTTTGCAGCTGGATCTTAAATTTTACGTCCTCGCAGTGAGGACAGCGCGCGTTAAGGGGTTAAATCAACAATTTTCTCGAATAAAAATGGAATTCTGCATATAGCTTCCTCTGTAACACCATTTGTTAAATTCTTGAGTAATGTTATTAAATACGGAACAAAGAAGGGGAAAATGTTTAAAAATCGATTAAAACAAGGAAAAAAAAATATTAAAAAATTAAAAATTGTTGCATAAAAAATGTTAAATATCTGGTTTCAGTGCGACATTATTGAATATTAAATGGTAAAGTATTTCACATGAATAAAAGTGTGTCCCCCCACCCCAATATATGATTTATCCAAAGGCAATAAAAAGGGTGAAATTAGTGTGAAATTGTAATTTTTCTGATGTAAATTTCAGTTTCATACGCAAAAAAAATGGAGAAAAAGGGTGTGGTGGAAAATCCTGAGTCCAATTATTACAACAATTTAACTTAGCTAAAAATATAACGCGTGATTTGTAATTAACTCTGTGTATAAACTTTGTGTGCAGAAAAGCTAGAAAAATAGTTTACAATCATAAGTGAACACAAAAGCATGTCAAGAAAAGACGAATTAAGAAACTTGTTAACATATTTTCGTCAGAGTACTTTCTTATTTATAGTAGTAAGCCTCGCTTTTAGGCGTTCCTCTAAAACAATACCTTATTTCACAAAACAATTTTGCTTATTCGTATTTAACACCTAAGTGTCATCGGCATACGTACTCGCCAGAGACAATTACTGTATCTATTAATCTTGGCTACTGCGTCCATTAAAAGACAAAAATCCATCAAAAATTTATTAACCCCTTAAAGCGCTGTCCTCGCGGCGAGGACGCAAAATTTAAGATCCAGCTACAAAAATTCATCCCGGAAATTCTTTAGCAAAAATTTACATTTATAACATATCTGAAAAGGCCGATTTCTTTAACCTTACAATTTAGAATTTCTTTTAGTTTAGTTTAGTTCATGTATTCCGGTGACAGTATAATTTAAATGATCCGAATTGTCTTGCGCAGGAAAGGGTTAAAAGACAAAAGAGTAACAAATGGTTAAAACAGAATTTGAATTTCCTACAGATTTTTCCTACTATATAATCACAAAAATAATTGCAAAAGTATGATCAAAATTATTGTATAAAAATACTGGTGGCAGAAAAAGAGCAACTTTTTCATTCCTGATTTAAACATTTTTTTTTTCCAAGTTTGTTGACCACATTGCATGAATTATAGTTTCGAATTTTGCGTCCGTCCGCTTTAGCATTTCAAACTGCAGAATTTTATTTATAGGGAAATTTTTGTATAACCACTCTGATTTATTTTAATATTTATACTACATTTCGAAATAAAATTAAAATTTTTTGTTATAGATTTTCTATGAAATTTTTGTATGTGATAAAAGACTGCCGACTTTAGAAGATAACAATTAATAAGAATTTCCAGTTCAGTGAAATCAATCCAATTTGCGACATCCTGAATAATAAATGATGTACCGACTGACAGGAGCCTATAAATAAAATAAATATATTTATTTCTGCCAAGAATATAGATAGCATCGGATACAATGCTGTGCTTTTCAGATCCTGTTTATTTTAAACGGTTGAATTGCTTTATTTCTCATTTACCTTCTTTATTAGTCTGTGAAACATAAAACTTTCATTGATATCCGGGAACTACAATGCTTCCACACTTCTTTCGTTTAAATAATCTTTAAAACATGATAATTGATGACGTAGATTCGCGTCATTTGAAAATCTGTAACTCCAGCAGTGGGCGTTTTCTTTCCAATTCGTATGTCGCTAAATTTCTTAAGAATATTTTGTATGTTCATATTTTTACAATCAAAATGTTATGGATGCAAATATGTTCATTAGAAAGACTTTAATTATTATGTACAGTCGGGAAAACTCACTGTAATTTCGTTATTAATTGCATAGCCTACTAAACTAGATGCCTGTCGCGTTGCTCGTAAACTTGGCAACAGTTCAAGCGGTAGACAGCGCTACCTGGCACAGATTGCGCGACATTTTTATTCAACAGCCACCATTAAAAGTGGGATTTTATATACATGAAAGGCAAATAGAATCGAAGAAGCGTCGATTACATATGTCATATATCATTTCTTAAAATTATTGGTGACAGTTGAATAAAAAAGTCAAGTAATCTGTACCAGGTGGCGCTGTTTACCGCTTGAACTGTTGCCAAGTTTACGAGCAACGCGACAGGCTTCTAGTTTAGGAGGCTATGTTAGTTGACGCAGAGAAATCTAATAGACATCATTTAACAGGAAATTAAGTGCACTTTAAAAAGTGCACTTAATTTTGATATCACTCAAAATTTGTGCACTCAAAATTTGATATCATGTTTAAAAACATGATATCAAATTTTGAATTAGCGGTCATTTATATATTAAAATGAGCGTTAACTTCTAATTTTTCCAATAGCAACACCCAATTTCGATTTTATAATTGAATTCCTAAGTGTCTGGCAGTGTAAGAAAGAATACGAATCGTATATTTTACTTTTGTATTAACAGAGTTATAACCAGAAATGTGTTAGGTGTTTATCTGCAAATCTAGAAAAATAAAATTTAGATACTATAAAATTTAGACAAATTTTAAAAAGACAATATAAAAGAAATTTTTAAAGACTGAAGTATCATTAAAATAATAATCCCCCCACCCACCAACACAAAACACACAAAATAAATAAATATAAAAATTAAAACAATATATGAACTAAATGATTAAAGTCTTGACTATGACGGTAGGGAAAAAGCGATTTAACAAGTCTATATAGCATTCCAATACCATTCTTTTTTTTTTTAATTGACAAATTTTACGTTTAATCTATTTCTCTATTTTAAACAGTAAACCCGCCAATTTAGTTGATTCTTTTCCTTCTAGTGTTCGTTTAAAGGATTCAAAATTTACTTCTATCAATAGATTAGGCAAATACCACTTGTGTATGTTTTTTCCAACGTAAAAAAAGAAGTTTAATACTAATACTCTTAGCTACTACTTCTTTTTCTTTTCTATATTCTTTTGTTTTAGAAGAATGATGAAAGGCGGGGCTCGTTTTCTTTAAAAACAAGAATTTGTTTGCTAAAATTAATGTCTAAAATTCATCTTTTTTGTTTCATTTCTTCGCGTTCGACGTTGTTATTATACAGTTTGACCCGCAAACAAAAATTTAAAATATTTTGTTTAATTTTCTCTGTTACGTTTTAAGATTTCCATCGTTGTCTCATACAAAACTTCATAAGAGACGGCCCCTAAGCCTCTCAGCAAGAAAGATTTATTTTTATCTCGAAAACTAATAACTGCAATGAGCTGCAGATTTGCACACCCATATTTTTCGGCATTAAGATTCATTTTATGTAAAAATTAATATAAGTCATAATTCATACTTTTTTTAATATGAATTTATTAATATTTTTCAGAATCAAAAGTGATAATGGATTTTGTTTGAGTTTCTTCACTGTATCTCGTAAATATATATATATATTTATCGATCAAATTACTCTTTGTGAAGATATTAATAAAAGTTTGAAATATGAATTTAACATTAGCACCTTCAAACTTTGAACGCTTATAACTCGATAAAAAAATAAGTGAAATATACAACCAATATACTTTATCGCATCGTCGAAACCCCAGAAATTCAAATAAAATATAAAAATGGGGTATTATTATTGAAAAAAAAAATTAAGTTTGTGCGCATTTTAATATGTAGACGACCCCCATTCAAAATTTCACTTTATTTTCTGAAAGTACTAACAATTCCCAATCGAATGATACCTATTGCATTTTTGTGGATCGATTAACGACGAAGTTACATTGAGTATTGTGTTTTTTTCTCCCGACTGTACATTCATATGTAATATAAATATAGACACGGAAAACCAAACCTTGTTCTGAAATAATGTAATTTAAGAAAGTAACGCCCGCAGGCGGAACATATTATCAACGACAAAAACATGCGGTGACCAAAGTGGTGACCACGTCTTTCTTTTTACAAATGATATAGGAGTTTCGGGTAAATCCACTGTTATAAACAGTATACTTAACCATATTTAAGGTCATTTTTAAACAATAAACACCACTATTTTCAAATAGTGTTTTACAATAAAACTGTACTGGAAATAACCGTTGGTAGTTTTTATTGATAATTAGAGGAAATATATCTTTCGGGACTTAGAGACTGCGAAATATAATTCGTAGTATACTCGCATTTTTATTTATATATGATTTTATTATTTAATTAGTTTTTTTTTTTTCTTTCTTTCTTTCTTTTTTTCAAAACACTTTCTACTACCAAAATTAAGTAGAAAATTTTGTTATAAATTAAGTTCGATTCCATGGATGAAGGTAACGCCAGTCACACAAAAGGATAAAATTTCCTTTTTTTTTTTTTTTTTTTTTTTTTTTTTTTTGCCACTACTGTTATCATATAGAAAAATTAATGGCATATTTAAAGTGGCTTTTTTGATTAAATAGCATAGTGATATTTGTTAAATAATATTGTTGGAAACAGAAATATATCTGTACATATATGACTGACGTTACATTTTTTCGTGGAATTGCTCATAAACATATTAATTTAACACGCTCTCGCAGGCGTGTCCCACCGGTGGTTCACAACTACAGTCGGCAGAAAAGTATCCGAGCACTAGCAATGATCCCTGTCCAAAAAAAAGTACACTAAACACTTTCACGACCACATATCTTTTTTACAGTTAGCTCCGCCTCTGGGCGTTATTCTTGAATATTACGTTATTTTAAATCAGTGTTTTCTCTATTCAAATTTATAATATAAATAGTTATACATTACAATTATACTCTTTCTAATCAAAGTAAATGCATGGATTGTATAAATGTGAGTATTGGGTGTATTGTTAACCAATATTGTAATCTATGTAACCTAAAGAAACGCCCACTGTTGGAGTCACAGATTTTAAATGACGCGAATTTACGTCAGCGGTCGCGAAAGTGTTAATACTGCTTTGTTAAATAAATATTTGTCGAGTCATTTTCTTAGTCAGCCTAAGAACATGATTCGACAAGGATTTATTGAACAAACCAGTTTTACTTGTACTTTTTAACATCGGTATTATCGGCTAGTGCTCGTATACTTTTGAGTAGACTTTGTAAACAAAATGCGCCGGCGTGAACGTGTTAAATAGAAATCTTTTCTAATGTCTCACCAGTGACCGAGAGATTCTGCTCTCGAAGCTGGTGCACGACAGATGCTGCATTTGATTCCAAGTCCAGAGCTACCACAGGCGAATTCTTTTATTATCATTTTCGTACCATTATTTCCATATCATAAAATTTTATGACAAATTTATGCATGCTAACTGATAATTTACCTGCATAAAGATATATTATAAATTATGTTTTTTAAAAATAGTGGCACGAAAAGAAAAAAGAAAAAATAAGGTTACCTATGGACAGTGTTTCCATATTGGGGACCTTATTTATTCAATATCCACCACTAAATATTAATTGTGACTGGCTAATTACTTCGAAGATTAATCTTTTATTATACATATGAAATATCATTTCTCAAATTTATTGGTGACTATTGAATAAAAATAATTCTTCAATCTGACAACACTGACTGTGGCAGCCCTGCAGGTTGCACTTCGTGGGCTTAGTCGTTCTGAGTTTCCGTGAATTTTTTTCTGAACCTTGCGTAAATACGAGCTAAAACTCCCATTTAGGGCGCTCCACCTAGGTCTAGTACCCTCGTGTATTTAATCGGCCTTGAGATCTACACCACCACCATCACCAATGAAATTATTTTTTCACAGTTTCTGAGCACCCTTCTGTCTTTTGTAGTTATTTATAATAATTATTTATCTTTTTAGATCTTTATCTATATTACGATCTTTACTTTGTCAATTACTTTTCATATGAAGAAGATACGTCGTTTATCCCCATACGCTCTTCTCATATAAATCCTTCAATTTGTTTATGTAAAAGTGTATTGGTCGAGAATGGTTGCAGAAAATGTCCTGGGAAAAAAAAAAGTGGATACTTCGAATTCTGAATAAAAATAAAATATTAATTAATTAAATATCTCCAAAGTAAGTAAACTATAGGCACCATTAACAAGGTACCATTAATTCCAATAGATACCATTAGTACCTATAGCAAGGTTCGTAGTACCCACTTTTTATCCTTTTTTTTCTTCTCCCGATATTTTCCACCACTAAGTTTCAATAGCACTTTTCTTTATAAATTAAGCCTATTAGCTTTTTAAAGAAGTTTAATTTGTCACGTGTAAAATGTCCTGAAAATTAGCTGGCACATTGATGCTGATATACTACTGCGATCTTCATAGCGAATATACCAGTTTATAAACTTTACTTTCTAATTTCAAATAATGTTGATTAATTTAGTAGTATTAAAATAATAAATAATTGAATTAACCTATTTTATCTTAGCTTTTCTGATTAATCACAGATGCACGAAGATATGCACGGATGCATAGATCGGTTTTATTAGCTTTTTACCTTCTTTGAAATGAGCATATTATTAAGAAAATTAAAAAGTCTGCCCTGGAACTTTCATTTCACGGCTTTTCATTTATTGGGATAAGCATGATGATAGCTTTTAGGTAATTGCATGCTACAAGCAATTGGAGGATACTAATTTCAATAACTGTCTTAGGCAGAGCCTGATTAAGGGGGAAGCACACATTATTTATACTTACACCGTTATTTTTTAACAAATACTTTCCTCCTATAATAAACAGAAAACTCTTATTAAAAATTATTTTAAAAGAATTCTGGTGTCTAATAACTGTGAGTAAATTGGATTGTTTTACACCGTTCATTTTTTGTAAAAAAAAAAAATTCCTCGTCAAAACGTGGAATTTCTATGACGTGAAGTAAAAAATAATTGTAAAAATATTCCGGTGAGAGCGGAGATAATGTGTGCTTCCCCCTTCATCAGGCTTTGGTCTTAGGAGATATTTTTTTATTTGCAGTTTGTCATTTCGATTTAAAGAACCATTTTGATGATATGGACATGGACTAGAATCCAGAGTTTATGTTCAGTCAAATGTGATTTCGAATTACGTAAATTTACGACAGTATTTTTACTTTATTATAATTACCCAAGAATTTTCAAAAAATATTTTTAAACGGTATTTTTATTCTCTCTTTGTCTTTTACCGAGTCATTATCTCACAGAACTCATTATTATTCAAAAAAGCGATTCCGAATGTTACTAATTGCAGAGTGTACCAAACATTAAAATAATGTAGTCTCTTTGCAAAGTGTTACGTATACATGAATTGATAAATACATATTAAACAATTTCGGAGTTTTTTATTTTGCATGGAAATTATTTTTACACCAATTTTTACATTATATTCTATCCAACAAAAATTTACGCCCACTTTTTTTTTCGAATAATAGAAACATTTGAACAAAATAAAATTAGAGAAAGAAATGACGTAATTTTAAATTGTACATAACATGGAAATTTTATAAAAACATAGAATATTACTTTTTTTTTTTTTTTTTTTTTTTTTTTTTTTTATGATTAAAAAAAAAAAAATATTCTTTTAAGTTTTTTCTTTATATATATATCGCTGTATATTTTCTTTCTTTCTTTTTGTTTTATTATTATTATTTATTTTATTCTATTCATTTTATTTTTTGCAGGGGGAGGGGGATTATACCGAGATTAATTTTTAATTTATTTTTTAATGTGATAGCTGCTGTAATTCCCGTTGTTGCAAAAGAATTCATACCAAAAAGTTTTCTGTAATATTTTCCCATGTACTTTAAAAAATAAGAAATATGATACACTTGTATTTAATAAAGTTATAATAAATTTAATGTAAAAATTCGAAATGTTGGCAGTTATGCATTATTAATAACCCGTTAATATTATGGGAAAACGTGTTTATATTTGGATGGAACACATCAAACCAGAATTCGTGCTGTTTTTATTAGTCTATATTACTAATTTTGAATAGAACTTTACAAATTGCTCCTATAATAGATAAAAGAAATTTTTAGCTGAAGATTGCTGGTTAAAAAGTCCTCAAAAAAAAAAAAAAAAAAGGCGGATCTTTACGATTATTGCTTGAATCTAATAATAACTTTCCATAATTTAAAAATTCGAAAACTGTGTGATTTTGTGCGAATTGGATAGTATTGTGTAAATAACTGAAATTTGATACAGTGATATCGATTGCCACTTGATCTAAGTTAGTTATCTATTAACACGTTCATACATGCCAACATTCTAACTAATATTCTGTAGTTCTATATTCAACGACTTTTTTTTCCACACCAGTCATTTTTAGAGTGTTTTCTTCTTATCTAATTGTAATTAAATTTGGACAAAATGACATTAAAAATAAAAGAGGATGGAAAGAGTGGTTGTACTAACAATCTTACGGAAAATTAATTAGAATGTTGGCATGTATGTACTTTCATGCCCGAAAATTTTCCGATTTTTACCTGTAGACCCCGCCATTTAAATTTTCTTTAAAATAGTACATTATTTGACCAAATGATTTTTTCGTACTCGTGTTTAAATTACTTAAAGTTTATATACAGCAATCGACGCGGTAATTGCCGCTGAATAATACACATAATAGACAACACCGGTTGAATTAAATGCGAATGCGTAAAATCCTTTTAAAAAAATGTATAGTTTTAGAGGAATGCCAAAATAAGTGGCTGGTCTTTTTAAGGAAACGAGTTAACACATTACCTGTCAACAATGCGCAAAGGATAGTACTGATATTTTGAATCTCTAAAAAAAACTTTAATTATTAAAAAAAAAAATAATAATAATAATAATAAGATCTATTTTAGCAGAAATGCAAAGATTTTAATTTATTCTATAGCACTCTTACATACCCTCCAACATCCTAATTAATATTCCTTAATATTCCGTAGTATTGTTAGTCCCGCCCTTTTTTTCCCCACCAATAATTTTTTTTAGAGCAATATTATCCAAATGCAATTGTGATCAAGAAGAAAAATACTCTAAAAATGTACTTGTGTGTAAAAGAAGGCGGGCTAACAATACTACGGAATATTAATTAGTATGTTGGAGGGCTCTTAGTACCTGCTTCTCTATCGTAACATTTTTTTTTTCTTTTTTTTGTTTAGTTTTGTTTTAAGAAATATTTTCTTTTAATTGATCTCAATTACACGTTTAATAGTTTTTTTTCCCCTATAAATAAAGGGGTGTGAAAATGAAAAAATAAATTAAATAAAAAGATAAATAAAAATAGATGTGGCAAAACTATCAATATTACAAAACAAATTATAACGCTGGCACCGTTGCTTTTAATTTCATGCATTTTTTTCCCTCATAATATTTTAAAGAATATCTCAATTACGAAAAAATAAAATTTTTATAAATACTTATAACTTTTTTATTCTTTCTGGTTGCAATAAAAGGGAAAAAAACCTCTTTTCTAGATTATCACAGAATTACCAACTTTTCTAATTTATTCTGGAACAATGTTAATACCTGCCATTTTTTTTACACCACAATTTATTTACAATAATATTCTCCAAAATGTGACTATTAATAATTAATAAGAAGAAAATTACTCTTTAAAGGTACTGGTGAGAATAAAAGGCATGTACTTACAGTGCTCCGGAAAAAAAAAAAAAAAAAAAAAAAAGACATCTCTAGATATCATTTCATCTTAAGAGTTTATATTTCCATTTAATAATTATAAGTTCTATTGTATTAGATATGTTAAATAAAATATATATTCAGGCAAAAATTCTCATGGTTTTCCATATATATTTTACAGGTTTGAAATCTTTAAATTGCGTTTTTCAGATTGCTTTTTTTTTTTTTTTCAATTCAAGGTTTTCAAAAAATGCTAAAATCTTCTACAAATATTTAATAAAATACTTAATTTTTTTTTATATTTAATAGCATCTACTGAAAATAATTAAGGATGTATTTTTAAATTTTTAATTAGTATTTTTAATTAAAGTATTTTAAATTACAATTAAGTATTTTATTTAATTTAAAGTTTTTTATTTAATTTAAAGTATTTTAATTTTAAATTAGTATTTTTAATTAAAATTTTAAAAAATGCAAGTCTGTGCAAAAATTAGCAGAAAAATAATTACTTTTTCTCATAGTTTTCTTATTAAGTTTTTTCTTTTAAAGATATTTGAAAATTCATCACTAATTCCTTCAAGTAAGTTCTATGAATCATTCAAATATATGTAATATATTTTCTTAAATATCTGTAGAAATTTTAGCATTTTCAATATCATGGATTGGATAAAAAATGCAAACTGAGAAAATGCAATTAAAAGTATTTAAATTTGTAAAATATAAATCAAAACCATAAGAATTATTTTCTGAATTTATATTTTAGGGAACAAACCTAATATAGTTCAATTTATAAATATTAAATCGAAATATAATCTTTAATATGAAATATTCAGCGGTGCAAAGTCCTTTTAATATTATATAGTGTAACTTTTGAACCATGGACATTTTTAAAAATAAATTCTCCAATTCCGTATACCTTTCTGTGTCCGGTAGCGTGAGACACATACACAGACAAATAAATTACAAATTTGTCTGCATTCTAAGCTTCACTGAACTTAGTCATTTAAATGTATTTGTTCAAGTTGTTCCTGAAGATTTATGAATAAACCTGTCAATTTTCGAAACATCCATAAATCAAACCCCTTCTTAATAAATTTTTACATTTATTTATTTTTATAGAGTTTGAATAGAGTACTCTTATTCAGTTTTTGCTCTGTTTCAAAGGAAATGTTTAATAGTAACCGCTTGAAGGATAAATTTCCTAACCTTCATTTCAAACACAACCCAACTGCATAAAATGCTTCCTGAAATATTAAAAAATTCTTCTTTTTTACCTCTTCTAATATTTATTCTTTTTCTTTTGAAGTCTGATCTGGTGCATAAATTCTGGTGGTTTGATTTAAAATGAGCACAATTATTTCGAAACCAAAATGATTAAGACATACAGCCAAATATGTAAAGCATATTTGCCAACATCCTAATTAATATTCCGTAATGTTGTTAGTTCCGCCCTTTTTTTTCACACCAGTAAATTTTTAGAGTAATATTGTCTAAATTCAATTCCGATTAAATAAGAAGAAAAACACTATAAAAAGATTCTGGTGTGAAAAGAAGGCGGAGCTAACAATACTACGGAATATCAATTAGTATGTTGGCAAGTATGGCGTAAAGCATACTTGCCAACATCCTAATTAATATTCCATAGTATTGTTAGCCCCGCGTTTTTTTTACACACCAGTATTTTTTTTTATTTTTATTTATTTATTTTTTTTTTTAAGAGTATTTTTCTTATTATGTTATCGTAATTGTATTTGGAGAATATTACTCTACAAATTTATTGGTGTTAAAAAAAGGGCAGAATTAAAAAAACTACGGAATATAAATTAGGATGTTGGCAGGTATGCCTAAAGAAACATGTAATATATGTGATATGTGAGATAGGAAATTGGTAATATATGTAATATACATAGACCTGCCAACTATGCTAAATTATCTGTAATAGTGTTAGACCCTACACTTTTTTTTTTTCACACTAGTATATTTGTAGAGTAATTGTTTTCTTATATAATCATGAATATATATATATTGCTGAATATTACACAACAAATTTACTGATGTGAAGAAAAGGGCGGAGCCTAACGGTATTACGAATAAATTAGCATATCTGACAGGTCTAGATACACATGTTTATGTTTTAATTGTAAAAGTTATTTATTCCGTTTTGAGTATCATCTCTATTTTATTTATAAGAAAATTTCGTTAGAATTTCCGACCTTGCTAATGACACACTGGCTCATTATGCAAAATAAAAAATGTTATAAAATACATATTATAGGATTTACATAATCTCATATATAATGGAAAATTCAATGTATTAGAATTATTTATATGTTGCATAACTTATTATTATTTTTCTTTTTTTAACATTAAATTTAATGCTAATGTAAACATTAATTACTGGGAGGAAACTGAAACAAAATATATTTAGAAATTCAAATTATAATTTGTGCTGTATATAGCATATTCTAACATTTCCATGTTCTCATATTTTTATAATACGAAAGAAAAATAAGCTTCGCTTATCCCTCTTCTAAAGTGTTCTATTATTTATACATAGCTGCAAAATATTTTCTATTATGGATTCCGGTATTATTCCGGTATTTTTTATAATCAATTTTTTAATGAAAATTTTCTGTTTTTATTTAAAGAGTATTTTCATAAATATGTTTAAGACCAAAACATAAATTTTGCGGAGATGAAATAACGAAAACTTTAGAACTTATTCAGAGACTAATTAAATAATTTTGCACTCTCTATTTTTTTTTAAATTATTATTATTATTATTATTTCGCTTATAAGTTCATTGTTAAATATGGAGAAAAATATTTTTAAAGATAGCGGTGCCTTTATTGAAACTGTAAATTCCATTCTTTAACACCAAAATGTCTCATAAAAAAATGTTTTGAGAAAAACACGTCATTTTATTATATAAAGTTACATTTTTCCTTAAAAATAGCGGTTCCGATGTGCTTTAACTTCACATAGTTGCCAATTTTAACTTAGAAAATGTTCATCATTATTTTCTAATGGAATTTTCCCTTACAGTTAATCGTAGATAATTGTTGGAAAATTTTACTTAACACGTTGTTGTCGGGTTATTTTCCTATAGCACCGCCGTAAGCCCCGCCTTTTTGAGTTTTTCTAAAACGTTATATTATTTATAAAATTGATTTTACGTACTCATAAATAAGATATTCAAATTTTATTCTAAGTAATTGATTCTGTAAATGTCACTCGCATATGCATACACCAGCAGCATATAAAATGTTAAACGTGAACACGTAAATCGTTTTTTAAAATAAAGTATTTTTTTTTTTTAGAGGCACTCCCGAAGGCAGGGCTCTTACTGTTCAAAAAGGAAAATGCCCGCAATTGTTGAGAGAATTCTTAACATATTGTCGTAAGTGCAAAATCTCCCGTTCTTCAAGTTAGGCTTCAAAACGAAATTCTTTATAATTTTTTTCAGTTTTTTTTAATAGTTATGTTATAGTTATAACGTACTTTTTAAAAATAGCGGTTTTAAATCTAATTTAAAAATTAAAAAGTTATGCAGCTACGAATTGTCGTCAGATTAATTTTCTATTTTAAATAGTAAGACCCCTCCTTTGGTTTTTCTCTAAAACGCTATGGGGTGATTCCATGGATGAAGGTAACATCAGTCACACAAAACAATCATATTTCTTCTTTTTCATCTTCTTTTCTTTTCTTTTTTTGCTACCGGTATTACCATACAAAAATATCAACCGCATATTTTAACCCCTTAACCTACGATTTAGATTCGAAGATGTTGGGCCGAAATCGTATACAAGCTCGACCATCGTACGCGGGCTATGCCCGTAATATTCACTTCTGGCCCGATCACCGTACGCGAAGAGCCTGATTAAGGGGGAAGCACACATTATCTCCGCTCTCACCGGAATATTTTTACAATTATATTTTACTTCATGTCATAGAAATTCCACGCTTTGACGAGGAAATATTTTTTATAAAAAATGAACGGTGTAAAACAATCCAATTTACTCACCGTTATTAGACACCAGAATTCTTTTAAAATAATTTTTAATGAGAATTTTCTGTTTATTATAGGAGGAAAGTATTTGTTAAAAAATAACGGTGTAAGTATAAATAATGTGTGCTTCCCCCTTAATCAGGCTCTGCGTACGTGGGCTATGCCCGTAATATTCACTTCTGGCCCGACCATCGTACGCGGGCTATGCCCGTCATTGTAGGTTAAGGGGTTAAATAGCTTTCATTATTAGATAGGATAGTGATTTTTGTTAGAAATTACTTGTGGCAGCAGAAATATCTCTGTGTGGGACTGACGTTACATTTTTCGTGGAATAGCCCTATGCTATTTAATATAATGATTATTTAAATTTTATCCTTAGCAATCGATATCGCAAATGCCACATGCCACATGCCACATGCGTATAAGTACACAAGTAGCACGTAGAGCGTTAAACAGATTGATTCAATTTTGCGTATTTTACGATTATGTAAAATCATTTTTAGTGTAGTATTTATTTATTTATTTATTTATTTTCTAGAGGGACGCCGATAAAGATTGAGCTCGTTTTCCGTAATAACGCACTTTTATGTGACCCACAAAGAATGTGTTAACACTTTCGCAACCGCATGTTTTTGTCTTTTTTGACGGTAAGGTCTGCCTGTGGGCGTTATTCTCCCAAATTACAATATTTCAATACAACATTTTCTGTATTCACATTTATATTACAAATGGATATAATTATATTCTTTCTAATCAAAGTATTCGCATCCATAGTATGTTTGATTGTACAAATATGTATATAGGTTATATTCTTAAGAAATAAATAACATACAAATTTCGAAAGAAACTCCCACTGGCGGAGATACAGATTTTAAAATGAAGTGAATCTACATCAGAGGTCGCGAAAGTGTTAAAACAGAAAAAAAAAAAAAAAAAGATAATTATGATTTTAGTAGCAAAAATCATATTATTGCTACGGTTCAAACGATTTACATTTTCTCCCTGAAACTTTCACCGCTAATTTTAAAATTAAACCTCTAAAAATAAATTTATTTTTCGTACTGGTGAAAGTTTTGCGTAGTAAAGAAAATGAGGCGTGTCCTTACGCATCCAATGAATTTTAAACTAAAATATATTTAGCAACATAAAATTCAATATTTTATCATTCATAATATTTAATTAATTTTTTGCTATGGAATCAACGTAACACTGACTTCATTCAAAAAATATTAATATTATATAAAAGATTGAGAAATAGAATAAAAATAAAGAAATCTTTAAAATATATCAGAAAGTATATACTCTGTCGCCTTTTAAAGTGAAACACCAGATACTAAAGTATTCAACTCTCAGCATAAAGTATCTTTTCTTCTTCACGTACGTTTTGATGCACCCGGCCTTGATTTTCTATCTGCGAAGTATCCAGTTGTCCGTATTAATTTCGAAAACTGTCAAAAAACGTATATTTTATTTAAGTGCGGTTACATTTAGGACGCATAGAGTGACATAATATTTTATTTGCATGAAATCGAAAGCAAATAAGTTATGAATTCTCTTTTGCCCATGGTAACAAAGTTAGTAGCATTTGAACAAAGGGAGTCCATGGTATCCGTAAATCAACACTAACTCATTATCTACTGATGGTGCTTTAAGTAAATACTAATAATACTAATAATAGCAGGTCCCAACTTTTTTCCACGTGATATTTCCACTACTAAATTTATTTAACATTTTTTTCCTAAATTGATCTTGGGAACATATTACAGAAATATTATTAAATAAATATAGCGGTGAAATAGTAAAAAAAAAAAAAAAAAAAAAAAAAAGGTGGATCGTTGAAAAACACTATAATAAGGAAACAAGTATTAGGGCATTGCAATTCGAATCTATAACTAAAATAGCAATAAAATAGCACTGGGAAATGAACAAATATAATATAAACAAACTTATTTTAACGTCATAATAAATCAAATTAACCAAATTCGATATTCCATAGATATTTTATTGATCCGTAATGGAAGAAAATTTGAAGAAATGCTAATATTTTAGTAATTATATAAATTGCAGGCAATCAAAAAATACTTTATAAGAAATAAATGTTATATATATTACTTATCTTAAAATAAGGAAAAAATGCGATATATGAGTATCTTAAAAGTACATGAATTTTTCCATTTAGATTGGATATACGAATTCTTTCAAGCTCCAATCCTATTTTTATTTTAAATATGGCGTATCACAATGATAACAAAATTCTATTCAAGCTTGCGTAATTTCAGCCATGGTAAAACTTTACAGCAAACACTAGGTTGCCTTGACATTGATCAGTGGCGTGATCAGTCTAACCATAGTCATAGTTGTCATCTTAGCACCTTTTAGCTACCGGAAAAAAATAATAGAAATATTTATTTTATTTAATCAGTGAACTATAACGGTTTTCACTGTTAAAGTAAAATAACAAATTTTGCTAAAATTTTCCGGTAGACAAAAGGTGCAAAGTTGGCAATTATATCAGCAGCTCCAATGTGGTGAATACGTTTAATAGTATTCTGTTCCCTACCATAATTGACAATTTAGAACCTTTTGGCTACCGGAAAAATTTATTTTGTATAATCAGTAAACTGTAACGGTTTTCGCTGATTAACACTTTCTCGACCGCATACTTTTGTCTTTTTGGCGGCAGTAAGTTCCGCCTTTGGGCGTTAATCTTTTACATTACTTTAGTTTAAATGAATATTTTCTGTATTCAAATTTATCATATAAATGAACATTCGTTACAATTATACTCTTTCTAATCACAGTATTTGTATCCATAGTGCATTGATTACACAAATGTGAATATTGAGTATATTGTCCAGAAATAATGCAACATATGTAACCTAAAGAATCGCCTACTGGCGAAGTTACAAACTTTCAAATGACGTGAATTCACGTCAGCGGTCGCGAAAGTGTTAAGTAAAATGAATATATATATATATATTAAAATTTCCCGGTAACCAAAAAGTGCTAAGTTGGCAACTATATTCCTATACCCCTACAAAATTTACACAGGGAATTCTGACACACATCTTATAAAAGAGCTTGATAATTTCTGAGCTTTACTGATCATATACCTAGCGAATGTTACCATTCACTGTATCTTGAACAAAGGTTACAAGGAGTCTGTTCACAAGACAATACCTTATTAATATTATGTAATTCACCAATATAGAAATCATTTACTGGTGGCAATTTAAATAATTAAACGATTAAAATGTATTATTAATTTTCTCAGGGGCTGTGATGCCACTAAAGCATCACCTAATTCAATTTTCAACTGGAAAAACTCATCCCGGAAATTTTTTTAGCAAAATTTTACTTTTATAACATAGCAAAAACCATCGTCAAATTCCTTTGTTTTAATTTTATTCGTGAATTCTGGTGGCAGTGTAATTTAAATGACCCGAATTACTTTGCGCCAGAAAGTGTTAAAACAGGGTGTCGCAAGCCGTAATTTTTTCCTCATTCAACCACCAGTAATTTTCGTTCGGAATTTTTTGTAGTAAATTTGCACTATTAATTAAGTAACAAAATTAATATATAAACATACTGGTGCAAGAATCAGGGAATAAATTTCGACTGTCGACAAAAATTAACGATTAAATATCAGAAAATTAAAAAGTGTATGAAAATGAATTTATGAAAGCAATGTCAAAGGTATTTTTAAGAATAAAATGTATCTCACTTTGTCACTCACTTCTCTGACTGACACTGGACGATACATGTAACTTTCGTTCAAGCAAGGTTTATATAGAGTGCTCTCGATGTTATTGCTTGGTTATTTTCACGACACAATCTTAGAAAAAATGTAAAGCACGTTTTGTCTGTTTTATAATGCAATAAATGAAGGATTAGTTAGCTGCAAATTTTTGGATACTAGCAAAGTTGATTATATTTAAAGCGTTAACACTTAATATTACAAACTAACGACAAGTTGCCGCGCCGCAAACTTTAAAGTAGTCGATGTGAGAAATACTGTTTAAATACATTACCACAGCTGCCAATATTTTAATTTATTCCGGAGTAGTTTTAGCCCCGCCTCTATTTCGTACCACTTATTATTTAAAAGTAATTTTTTCTTATTTTATCAAAGTTATGTATTAAAGAAAATTTTCTGTAAATAATATGGTGCGAAATAAAGGCGGAGCTAAAAGTACTCCGGGATAAATTAAAATATTGGCAGCTATGCATTATGCACGTAGACCCGCCTCGTTTAGTTTTAATTTTATTTTTTACTACATACGGAAGAAAAAAAAAAGTCACTCAAAAACGTAATGCGACAAAATTAGAAAACATTCTTATGCAATTGCAATTAATAATAAATATAAAGATGTATATATTTACAGTAAAAATAATTATTAATTAATTTAAATTTCAATTATGCAAATAAATGACTAAATAATCTGTGAACAACAAAAGAAATTTTAGAGCTTTGGTTTTAAAACAGCATATGTTATAAACAAAATCGTAAGCAATACTGCCGACTTTATTTTTTGATTTTTTTTATTAAATAAACATTTATATCTCCATTAACATAATTGCAATTCTCTTATAAACTTATATGTACTATTAAAAAAAAAAAAAAAATCTCATAATCACATACTACAGCTACAACTAATTTCAAGCATTATTTTTAATAGGATGACCCCAAAGATTATATATTTTTGGTTAATTTCTGAATGATCCCCTTTTAGCTTTCGGGACAAAACTTTTGCTAGAATATATGTGGTATAACATGTTGTTTTACTCTTAAAGTTTCAAGTGAATCCACGAAGTATTTATTTAGATATTCAGTAAAAACATATAGATAGCTTAGTTGTTGTCATCTGTCCTTAGGTTTTGTCGATATGTGTAGATTAAAGTAGTTTAAAAAGACAATTTTTTTTTTTTTTTTACAAAAGTATGTTATACCATGATACAATTACAATTAACTATATATATATATATATATATATATATATATATATATAAATATATATATATAATAATAAATAAATACGTTAAATAAGAAGACAATACGGTAGTTATAAGTAATAACATAAATGCCAACATTTTAACATTTTCGCGACCGCTGACATAGATTCACGTCATTTGAAAATATCCAACTCCACCAGTAAGCGTTTCTTTCGCAATTTGTATGTTATTTATTTCTTAAATATATATCCAATACTGATATTTGTAATATCAATATACTGCGGATACAAATGCTTTGATCAGAAAGAGTATAACTGTAATGTATATTTATTTGTAATTTAAATGTGAATACGATAAATTTTGTTCAGAAATACTGTAACTGGGGAGATTAACGCCCACAGGAGGACTTTACTGGGAAAAAGACCAAAACATGCGGTCGCGAAAGTGTTAATTTAGTCCGGAATATTTTAAGCCCCGCCTTTATTTCATACAACTTATTTTTTAAGAATAATTTATTCTTATTTTATCGAAAGTTTGTATTGGAGAAACTTTTTCTATAAATAAATTGGTGCGAAATAAAATCGGGGCTAAAAATACTCCAGAATAAATTAAAATGGTGGCATCTAGGGTAATAAATATATTTTTAATTTTCTATCCATTTCTCTGTTTGTAACTACATTTCAAATCTAAAAAAATAGTACCATAAACTTTTCACGGTAATCATGATGGTTTCTTGTATTTAATGCAGTTGTTTACTGAATTTTATCGAGTCACCTAAAGAAACAGCAGAACGTAAAATCTAAGGGACAACAAATCTCCGACCAAAAATCAATTTAACTCTTTAACGAGCACGTGCAGTGCCCTCGCCAGGAAGACGCAATTACTAATTCCCAACAGCAAAATTTCAATTCACTCCAAAATTTTGAAACAAAATTTTCCTTGTTTTACTCAATGAAAAAATAAAATAAAAATAAATAAATAAATAAATAATTTTTTTTTTCTTTTAATTTGTTCGGAAATTCTAGTAGCTGTCTAAGTTAAATAAGCTTTAGTACATTGTCTCTCAAACAATTAATTACAATAACAAAATTTTATTTTATACTTTACAATATAAATTTTTCTTTGGGGTTGTAAGAATTTCAAAAATTGTTTTTCATTGTATTTAAAATTGTTCCAGAAGATCAGTGCATGGAATGGTAAAAAAGGAACAAAAGTAACAATTTAAACATTAAAATGTTAATGAAATAAAAGATTAAGTTGTTTTATTAAAAATAGTACCTATTTGAAACTGTAGAAAGACTTTTACAAAACACATTTCCCATATAAAGAACTATATAGATGAAAAAATGCAACTATAAAAATCAAGGGGCTAAATATTACTGACTTATTGGAGAATCATTCATAAATATTTATATATAGAATATACATGTGTGCATGTGCGTGTATGTGTGGTTGAAGATTATACTGTTTATTATCCGGAAAATATAGAATTAAAAAAAATAATTAATAAAAATTAATCGTTATAATTACATCTCCAAGTGTCGTAACATTCTTGTATTTTTACAAACATTCATTTTATTTACACACTATTTAAGAAGAAAGCTCTTTTAAAGATTTTTATTCTTCAGGAAAATTTGTTTTTGAAAATTATATTATAGTGTGAGTGTGAAAAGCAATTGTACAAATGTAGGAAAGTTGCGACTCCTGCATCTCTCTAATCTCTCTATATGTAAATGGCTAAGAAGTTTTCATCCTGTAAGTCCGTGGCTGGACGCAAGTTGATTGGCTAAGAGAGATTTTCTTCTGTTTGTCTGTGTGTTGTTGCCACAAGCTTTTCGTACTTTAGTTAAATTAAAATGTTGTCACCAGCTTTTCATACTTTAGTTAATATAAAAAAATCTAATTTTCCGATCGATAAGTTAATTAAACCGACGGATTCAGAAAAAATGCCCCTTTCATTTAGTACCTTTTTTGTAACGAAATTTTGATTAGATTTTTTAAAATTAATTAAAATGTGAAAATAATAACCTAACAAAAGCTTTAAATATGGACATTTAAAATTTTAATTGTTGCTAAAAAAAAAAAAAAAAAAAAAAAAAAATAAGTGGTTTTTTTTTTTTTTTTTTTTTTTTTTTTCCCAAATATAAAATGAAATATGCTTTCATTCGAAAAAAAATAATAAAATAAAATAAAATATTTTACTCATGCACATGAAAAGATGAAATTTGAAAATGGAGTAAAAAAACAATTTAGATGAAGTTGCACGAGGGTTCAAAAATTAAAGGAAATATAAATGAACGTTAAATAAATAAAATAGTCGTCTACTCAATGACGTGATATCGAAAAACTAAGAATCGAATTCAGTAAATATGGAAAGGAAAGGAAAACGAAAAGAAAAGAAACAAAAAATAATAATAATAATAATAATAATAACATACATTATGTATTTTTGTCTAAAGTGACGAAACATTTTCTAAAAGAAAAAGTGTTTTGGAATAAAGACGGAGTTAAAAATTCTCCGGAATAAATTAAAATCTTGGCAACTATGGATATCGGGGCATAGTTGCAACATTTTAATTTATTCCTCAGTATTTTTAGCACTACCTTTATTTCGCACCAATTTTTTATTTAGAATATTGTTCTTCAATACATAACTAGTATAATATAAGAAAAAATTACACTTAAAAAAGAAAAAGTCGTATACAATAAAAAAGAGGCTGACATAGCAAAGATAATAAAAAAATAACATTTACTGCTATAACAAAAATAATAAAAAAAATAACATTTAGAAAAGAATAAATATTATATACATAAACTTATTTTAACCTCATAATAAATCAAAGCAACTGAATTCGAAATTCCATAGACTTTCTCTTGATCCGTAATGGGAAGAAAAAAAATGAAGAAGAAAAAGAAATGCAAATTTTAATAGTTACTACATGAGTTATAAGAAGCAATAAATAAATATATATAATTTTTTGAAATAAATGTCATATACATTACTCATGATAAAATACGGAAAAAATGAGACATATTTTTAAAATTCATGAATTTTTCCACTCAGACTAAAAACTGGAATTCCTATAAGCTACAATTCTGTTTTAATTTTAAATATGGCGCAATGTAATAATAACAAAATTCTCTTCAAGCATGTGCAATTTCAGTCATGGTAGGTCTTTACTGCAGTCACCAGGTGGCTTTACCATTGATCAGTGACGTGGCCAAGTTATACGTAGCCCCGTTTTGGTAATACGCTTAACATATTCGCGACTGCATGATTTTGCCTTCTTGACAGTACGGCTTGTGGGCATTATTCTCCCAATTTACAATATTTCAGAACAAAATATCCTGTATTCACACTTGTATTACAAATGGATAAACATTATAATTATATTCTTTCTAATCAAAATATATGTATCCATATTACATTTCATTGTAAAAATATGGATATTGGGTATATACTTAAGAAATAAATGACATAGAAATTGAGAAATAAACTCCCACTGGCGCAGTTATAGATGTTCAAATGGCGTGAATCTACGTCAGCGGTCACGAAATTGTTAATAGCATTTACTTTGTGAATATCACTTACCTTCCACGCAACCAACAATCCTTGAACTAAAAAATCTGCCACACACAGGATTGCCAACACCAAAAAACTTAAGCCCGTAAATTCAAGTTGAAAATCCCCTAAAAGTAACTAAATTTTTGTGAAAATCCCCAAACTTTTATGTGGATTTGTATTAATATTTTATGGTGAGCTTTTGTTTTAAACATGCGAAATACGCTTATAGACAGTGGCGGATTTAAGGGGGATGGGGGGGGGGGGCAAACACTGACATTCACAATTGAATATTCCAATTGTAAATTGTTTTTTGGTCTAGAATAAAACTTTGAAAAATCTTAGCCCTCCCCAAAAGTCAAGTTCTGGATCCGCCACTGCTTGTAGAGGAGCGAAAAATATCTCTGTATGTAATGAAAAATCTAAAGACGTACTGATAACTACACTTAATTCTAAAAAAACATGTAAAATAAAAATGCAGAAATAGTTTATTAACTTATTCATTTTAGTTAGATGCCGGAAATTTTTAAATTAAGTCATTTTAGTTAGATATTAGAAACATCGACACATTAGAAAGTTCGACATTTAAATTTTAAATGAAATAGATTAAAATCATTATGACCAAATAAAAAAATTTACACACATTACATTAAAAATCATAACACATATAATTTCAAACATTGTCGATGGGGCTTCACTTCGTATAGTTTGAAAACTTTTGTCCCTCCCCCAATGTAAGAAGTCAAGTACTCATATAAAGCAGTAAACCTATTTTATCTTGAAAACTTAATTTCAAGAAACTGAAGGATACATATTGAATGCATTCATATAATCCTAAAAAATGTAAAAAAAAAAATATTTATAATTATACGTATAATACAGTCGAGCTGAAAACGAGGATGTGGGGTGTGAGTGCGAAAGGGAAGTAAAACACACAAATTCAGAACTAAAAATTTACGCAGTGAATCAAATACTGAGCAGGTGATATATATGGAGATCAAATTAATTATGCTGATTTAATTTTTTATAGCTACAATACAAATTGAAAAGAGGCCTATCCTTATCGGAACACATTGACAGAAACTGCAAAATAGTTTTATTTATTTTTTGAAGCACTGAAAAACAAATAAATAAAAACATTAAAACCCTAAGCCTATGTTTGTTTAAGTAATAGATATAAAATTACAAAACAGTATTTAATTTAGTACAACAGGACTTACTTTAAACTATTCTTCCATACAAAGGTATGCAGTAACTGTGTTTCATTCCCTAACATCGGTTATTGTATTCATTTCTGAAAATTTCTTTGGTGTAGCTTTAGCATAGGACCCCTTTGTTGGCTCTTAAATTATTATTATTATTTTGTCGATGAACTAGAATGGCCATCATAATTGCATTTGTAAAAATCTTGGCGAGAAACGTGCGAGCTACTTTGGTGGGAAATTTAAAATTCGTCTAGGAATTCTATTCCATTACTTTAGCACGTTTTTTCTCAATTTTATTCTAATTTAAAAAAAAAATGTTTCCACATTTATTTATTTTTTTCGATGTAAAATATATATATATATATATATATATATATATATATTAATTCATTTCTTTTTGCAATCAATTTTTTTGCCTTTTTAATATTTTTAAAGTTTTTTGTTTTCTTTTATGTTTTGTTTTCCTTTTTTTTTTTTTTTTTTTTTTTTTTTTTTTTGAATACTTTTTGTACCAATTAACCGACTGAACTAAAAAATACGATGTTAATTATTTTTTGTCCTGATTAATAAGTATACCAATTTCTGACAAAATCTAATAATCCGGACTAAATATCCGGACAGATACAATGACAAACAATTAGCTTTATATATTTAGATAAAAACAAAACTCTTCGTACATTCATTCAAGGTGATACATAAAAACTGGAAACGACGCTGGCTGAAAGAAATAGTACGATGTGTCGTTATGGAAAAAAAAACTTAAAAAAATTTAGAAATCCTTAACCCTTTCCGGCGCAAGACAATTTGAAACATTTAAATTATACTGCCACCGGAATTCATGAACTAAATTAAACTAACAGAAATTTTAAATTTTAAGGTTTAAAAAACTGGCCTTTTCTGATGTGTTATAAACGTGAATTTTTGCTAAAATATTTCCGGGATGAATTTTTGCAGCTGGATCTTAAATTTTGCGTCCTCGTGGCGAGGACACCGCGCGTTAAGGGGTTAAAATGGGAATTGTCCGAGAAATCTCACTTAAAGGATGTGATGAGGGTTCTGTTTCTAGCAGACGAAAACGGATCACCCTGACCACACTCCATCTAATATTAAAATTAATTTTGTACTTTAAATAGCTAAAGTAGGTATTTAGTTATTGCAGGGTAAGTAAAACACAGGAAAAAAAAAAAAAAAACAGCAAAATTTTGAAAAGTCTCCAAAAGACCCCAGCATAATTTTGAAACCCCCCAAAAAGTCCCTAAATTTAGGGACTAAGTCTCCAAGTTGGCAACCCTGCCCACACATACTCAGTAAAAACAAGCAATCACATTCATTCACCCACAGTGAACGTTTCCATTCACTGTATCTCGAACTCGACCGAAGAACTAAGAAAGGGTTAAATATTAAGCGAATATAAATTTTATATATTCAAACAACGCTAAAATTGCTTACTGGTCTTAATTGAAATAATTGAATATGTAATTAGAAATATTATAAAATTAATGCTTAAAGTATGAAGGAATTTTAAAATGTATAAAATCGAATTTGTGTAAGAAATTTCAAAGGTATTTCAAACCAGGAAACCATCCCAATAGTGTAATAATAGAAATAAATTATATGATGTTCATTCGAATGGGCATCATCTCACGTGATTTTCAACACGTAAACTGTCAGCCCTCGTGAACCCGTTCTCGAAAAATCTACATTTGTGTTTGGATAAAAATATAGTAAAAAGAGAGAAGTGATAGGAGTCCCGATAAAACGTGTCAGAATAAGGACTTTTAATATTTTTAGATTATACATTACCAAATTTTTAGACTTTATATCTCGGTAGAATATATTTCAAAGCTGAAATGGGCAACTAATTTATGCTTAAAACATCTTATTTGTCTATGCTCCTTCGATTACTGATTGTTTTGGATTTCATTCATTATTTAAGTAAGGTGTGGCTTTATCGATTTAGGCGTGGTTGAACCGATTATTGGTGAACATTCAGAATTTTTAACTTCAAAACAAGCTGACCAGGGTAATTGTTTTATGTGTCGAAAAACATGTTTATATATGTTCTTTTGATTGATGCTTGTTTGGATGTATTTTATGATTACAGTAAGGGATGGTTTTCTTGTAAGAATGGAACGTATTTTTCTTCCTTTGATTTCATTACTAGCATAGCTGCCAATATTTTAATTTATTCCGGAGTAATTTTAGCCCTGCCTCTAATTCGTACCACTTATTTTTTTAAAGTAATTTTTTTTCTTATTTTATCGAAGTTATATATTGAAGAAAATTTTTCTATTAAAGAAGTGGTGCGAAATAAAGCCGGGGCTAAAAGTACTCCGGAATAAATTAAAATATTGGCAGCTATGTACTAGACATGTAACTGTTATTGTTCAAGAAAGGTTTATATATGATAGAATGCTCTTCATATTATTTCTTAGTTATTTTCATAATTCAACCTTAGAAATAATATACAGAACGTAAGAAGTAAATATTTTTTTTACTTTTTTTAATGGTCATTAGTATTTTTTAGACATTTTTTTTATGAATGGTACACTAAAGTGTCATCTTACTTAACTCTTCACTCAACGCCGCCAGAAACCGAATTTAATGTTTTTCTATGGGAAATTTTTCTTTACAAATAACTTATTAACTAATGCATATTTTTAAATTCTGTTTTCACATACTGAAAATTCCCAGATGTTAAATTGACGCACCTTTTTTAAAAAATTATTATTTTATTATTTTATATTTTATTTTGAAATTGCAAAATGGAAAAATTTCGCATATTGAAAATTCGTATTTTGCAGCTTCAAAATAAAATATTAAAAATTAAAAAAATAATTTTTTAAAAAAGGTGCGTCAATTTAACATCTGGGAATTTTCAGAATGTGAAAACAGAATTTGAAAATATGCATCAGTTAATAAGTTATTTGTAAAGAAAAATTTCCCATAGAAAAACATTAGCTTCGGCTTCCGGCGGCGGTAAGTGAAGAGGGCCGTTAATCCTCATTAAATACGCCTCATTAAGTGCGCTCTAATAAGTCGCCATAAAAAAAGTTATTGCATGTATTTTTTTAAAATACATGCAAGTAATACATGTACAAAGAGAAGTAATAAAAAAATTTTATTGCATGTATTTTTTTAAATTCATGCAAGTAATACATGTACAAACAGAAGTAAAAAAAAAATTTATTGCAAATACATGCAAGTAATACATGTACAAACAGAAGTAATAAAAAAATACTCTTTAAATGTCTGTTTTTTGTCTGTTTCATAATGCAGTAATTAAATGATTAAATAGCTGGGAATTTTCAGAGACAGTATTATTTTTATAGAATTTTGTTCACCTTATTTAGTGATAGGAAACTACTACGAAAACGTATGTTAAATTTCTATAAATATACTAGTACGTAAAAATAGTAAAATTTAGCAGGTATAATGAATAAGCAGGTATAATCGTTTCTGTGAAGACAAAAATAATCAAGCGCATTGCGAAGTCTAAATTTTAAAGGACGTAATTAAAAAAAAACTAGTATGTTGTGGCCACCACATGACTTTCTTCTGTATTTTCCTGTACAAATTCATTCAGTGCAAATAATTTATTAATATTATTATTTTAAAAGAAATATCTTCCATGATAATGCAGACGATTTCCATATTAGAGAAGTAATATAACTCTAAGTATCCAAAAAAAAGTCCATTTTATTCTCAATATTTAAAAAAAAAAAAAAAAAAAAAAAAAAATTTTTTTTTTCGTTCAAAGTAAAAAAATTGATAACTTTGTTTTAAATTATCACAGATCTATGCTTCAACCATTCGTTTTAAAGGTATTGACGAGACCTTTCGAAAGATACCCATCTTGAAAATTTACTCCCCCCGGGGGTTATTTCCCCCCAGGTGGAAAAGCAATGCCCCCACATGCACAATTTTTTTCCCTAGGTAATTACAACTATTATCAATAATTCATATTAATTTTACAATCACAAGTTTAAAATAACTCTCATAATGTACATTTATACGAAATTGCTTTCTCTACTGCCATGTTAAAAATTTAGAAAAAATGCGATTACAGCGTCACCTGTTGAGCGATTGACCCCCAAATCTAATCAGCACCAGTTTATGTCAGGAAAAAAAAACAAATGTTAAAGTTTAGAAATGCAGTAAATTTCGATATTGGCATTAGTTACAATTTTACTCATAACTTTTGAACCAAAGAACGTAAAATCATAAATGCAAGATAAAAATGCTTAGAGTTGCTCATACTTTACTATCCTCACTCTTTTTTCAAGACACTTTCCAGTATAAAAAATTTTAGCGATTTTTGCCACCTCTGTAATTGTATGCAAAATTTTTCATGCTATTTTTTGTAGTACTGTGTCGTGATTAATAGGATAAAGATTATTCTAGAAAAATAGTGGTAGAAAGAAATTCGGAAATTTCTCATCCGTGGGTCCTAAAAAAGAGGGGGGTGGAGGGGGGGGGAATAGTGTACGACCCCTGGTTTTAACATAATATTCATAGCTGTAAACATAATTAATATTCCGTATTTTTGTTAGTAGCCGTCTTTTTTTTTTTCTCGTAATTACATTTGGGGAGAATTTCCATAGATGCCAACTTTTTAATTCATCCAGGGGGGTTTTCAACCCCAATTGTATTTCGCCCTATTTTATTTATCCCGTTAGTAGTCGCTCGATTTGCCGCCCATCCTTCAGTTTTTCCAGACTTTTTTATTCAAAAGCCACAGAAATTTTTTTGAAGCGGCATTTGATACACATAAAACGCGAATAAAAATCGAAGAAACGTCGATCACATCACTTCTTAAAATTATTGGTGACAGCTAAATAAAAAGTGTGCAATCTGTAATAGGTGGCGCTGTCATAGCGACTACTAACGGGTTACAGAAGAAAACAAAATCTTGAATGCATGACTTCGATAAAATAAGAAAAATTTACTTATATTTTTAGTAAAAAATAAGTGGTATGAAACAAAAGCGGGGCTAAAAATACTTCGGAAAAAATTAAAATGTTGGCATCTATGGAATTACTTCAAAAATAAAGTGGTGTGGGAAAAGGGCGGATACTAACAATTTTACGGAATATTAACTAGAATGTTGGTAGCTATGCATATATTATAGTTGCCAACACTTTAATTATTCTGTAGCATCTTACCTTTATTTCGCAACACTTTATTTACAGAGTAAATATTTTCATACTTGCCAAGCATCTCATTAATAACCGTACAAATGTTAACGCCCCATGAAAATACGCCCCTTTTCTCACACCACTATATTTTTAGAATATTTCTCTCCAAATATTTTTACGATTAAATAAGACAAAACTTACTCTAAAAAAAATTGGTGTACAAAAAAGGCGGGTACTAAAAATTTTACGGTTCATAATGAGATGGTTGGCAAGTATGTATTTTCAATACACAATTATGATAAAAGAAAATAAAAATATATTCTAAAAAAAGAAAAGTTAAAAAAAAAAGTGGTATTAATAAAAAAGGTAGTGTTAGAAATGCTCTGGAAAGAATTATAACGTTGGCAACTCTGATATACAAATTTTTCTTTCTTTTTTTCTTATTTATTTATTTTAATGTCAGTTTTCGTAAGCTTAAAACTCCGTAGACCCTTTAAGCAAACTATACACATTTTTTCCTTGAGAAAAGGGGTCCCAGCGTTCCTATATTTTTACGATCATTTTATTATACTGCCACCACAATTTTCGAAATGAAAATTTTCTTGTAGCTTTTGATGCTATTTTTGTCAGTAAAACCTTCATGAAAATTTTCATTTTGAAAATTGTGGTGACAGTATAGTAAAATGATCGTAAAAATAGTGTAGGAACGCTGAGTCCCCTGTTCAGAAAGAACTCTTATACTAATCCTGTGTTAAAAAATATTACGTAACGCGCCGTACTGGTTGTACTGGGAGTTAAATTATTTACCATTATACATTATCTACAATATTTTAGTTAGGATCTGAATGAAAAATTCTTGCAAACCAATATAATTTGAATGAATGTAAAAATTAAAAATTTTAGTTTAGTAGACTAATTTCAATTTAACAGCAAATTTAATTTTGTAATTATAATAAAGATATGTGAACTGAGTTATAAACAAAAAGATAAAAATATATAAATTAATTAACATTTTATGTATAAAAAGGGATGGTATACATTTCGATTCAGTAACAAAAACAGAAATAATAATATTAATTTAACAGATTAAAAAAAAAAAAAAAAATACTCCACATGATACAGTATTTTTATTAACTTGCATTTATTATTATCATTATTATTATTATTTATTTATTTATTTATTTTTTACTTATAAATAAATGGATATCGAATTTATGCATGAAATGCTTGTTATTTCGGTTGAGTTCAGCCTACATTACAGTGCGGAGAAAAAGTTTAAGCACGAGATAATTTTTTTAATAAAATGGAAAATATACACCAGAAATTTTCAAAAATTTTACTGTATCTAGAACATTGGATTACATATTCAAGTTTCAAATTAGGAAACAATTAATTGAAAGGGAAATAATAAATTAAAAAAAAAAAAAAAAAAATCAAAATTGTGATGTCGCAAAAGTTTAGGCACAAATGAGGTTTTTTGCAAAATTCTCTTTAAACGTGATTGTTAAAGGATAGATGAGTCTTGTTCCCTAGACTATAAAGTGTAGGAGATGAGACTCGCCGCTGTACGAGTAACGATAATGCCGAAATCGCTACAGTTCTCGCCTGAAGAAGTTGCGAAAGTGTAGAAGCTCAAAGGGGAAGGTAAATCAGTTTTACAAATGTCACTTATTTTAAATACGGCCTAGATTTGGTATTTAATAGTATTTTGCAACGTGGAGAACAATTGAAAATTGCGTATCGCCCAGGAAGACCGAGATAACCATATTTCATGAGGATAGAAAAATTAAAAGAATAGGTCTAACTGACAATTTGTCTCTTAATCAGATAAAAATTTGATTATGATCAAAACTATCACGTGACTCCATACGCAGACAATTAACCAAATCAGGATACATCAACAAATAAATATTAGCTCGTTAGCCTTTTCTGAAACAGTGTCACAAACAAGCACGACTTCAATGGTCAAAACAGCATATGTATTGTCGCGACGAATGGATTAGTGTTTATTTCTCTGATTTAAAAAAATAAATAAAAATAAATAAATAAATAAAATGGAATTTGGATGGTCCAGATGCGTTTTTATTCTATAGGCGTGACTTGAGAAAATCCGAAAAACATACTATTCAGTAAGCAACAAGGTGATGGCTTACTCTTGGTATGGAATGTCATTGGCTACAATGGACAAACGTCTCTTTGCTCCTTAAATGGCAGACAAAATTCAAAAAAGTATCAGGAAACTCTGAGTGAGCATTTGTTGTCATTTGGTGAACTCCTAGGTGGCCCCAACTGGATCTTTCAGCAGGACAATGCATTTAATCCTTTCAGTCGCAGTGTTCGCGCTGATGGAACACTTAATTTTAATTCTCAAATGCAAAAACTCAACCCGGAAATTTTTTAGCAAAAATTTACATTTATACCATAGCAGAAAAGGCCCTTTTTTTTTAACGTGAAAATTTAACATTTCTTGTATTTTAATTATGTTTGTAAATTCCGGTGGCAGTGTAATTTAAATGAACCAAATTATCTTGCATCGCAAAGGGTTAAAATACTCCGAAATAAATTGAAATGTTGGAATCTATGCAACTTTTACGAGTTTTTGTTGTCGATAATGTTTACTTATAAAGTGATTTATTCATTAAATTAAACATTATTTGAATTTAATAAGGTTTACTTACAGATGTTTCAAACAGAAAATTTCTCGAAAAGGAACAATGCTAATGTTTTATTTTTTAAATATTTATGATCAGCTATGTGTCTAAAAGCCATTTTAAAAATTAGTTTAGTAATTTTTAAAATAAATTAAGTAGTGAACGTTAAAGGGTTAAGCACATTTCCCGTTGTACAAAAGAATGGCTTAGATCCCAAAATATCAGTAAGATGAACTGTCCAGAACTCAGTTCGATAAAGCATTTCTGGGAATCGTCTCAAGTGACGTCTGCAAGAATATGAAGCAGTTTAACTGAGTGCAAGAGCTCAAATCAGCGATCGACGGAGCCTAGTACAGACTCGCTCCCGAAACCTTCCAAAAGCTCGCATTATCAATGAAAAATCGCGTATTTGGTCTCATCATGAGCAATGGCAATATCATAGGCTACTGAAGGACTTTTGTGCTTTGAGAAATGCAAATGTTTAAATTTTGTGGTCCTGGGTACATACGGGTTTTCATTTTTTTTTTTTTTTTTTTTTTTTTTTTCTCCCCTGTGCTTTTCTGAGCCCTTGTTTATTTATTTTTTTGTGTGCTTTTCAAGCGCACTTTTTTTTTTTTTAAACCCCTTTTCCTTGCGCTTTTTTGCGCTTTTAACTTTGCAAAGAATACCAGCCCAGCTTTCTCCAAATATTGGAAGAAACGGCCATTTTCTACAAATTGTGTATCTGAGGATAGAACTCAACCCAGCCTCAACTCTAGCTTCCAAGTAACTGAATTACAGGATTAAAATTAAAACACTTTTGAGACATTACAATTTTGATTTTTATATAATTTATTATCTTCCTTTCAATTAATTGTTTTTGAATTCGAAGCATTAATTTGTAATCCGATTTTTTAGATACAGTAAAACTTTCGAAACATTCCGTTGTATATTTTTCCTTTTAATAAAAAAATTGTCTTTTGCATAAACTTTTGCTTAGTACTGTACTTAAAAAAAAAAGAGAAAGCGAAATTATCATATATTGAAAGAGATTTTTGTGTTACAAGGCTGGAAAATTAGCGCAGTACTCATACCAGTATTCGTTAAAAATATCTTTACTACCTTAAAAATCGTTGTTTTAGTGCGTAACTGCAAGCATTTAATTAATATTCTGTATGATTGTTGGTAGTTAGTACCCTTCCCTTTTCCCACTTCTTTTTATTTTTAGAGTAGTCCTCTCCAAATGTAATTACCATTAGACAAGAAGAAAAATACTCAAAAAAAAAAAAAAAAGTGTTGTGAAGAAGAGAGAGAGAGAGAGAGGGAGAAAAAAAAAAAAAAAAAACAGTTACTAACAACTATGGAATATTAATTAGGGTGAGCAGGGGAAAAAAATCAGTTACTGACAACAATGGAATGTTAATTAGGATGTTGGAAGCTACGGTTTGATATGATGAAAATTTTATTTCATTTATTGTGTTATGAATTCTGCGCCAATTTTCCTCCAATAACATAAGTGTCAACATTTTAATTTATTGCGGAATATTTTAAGCCTTTCCTGTATTTCATACCACTTATTTTTTAAGAGTAATTTATTCTTATTTTATTGAAACTGTGAATTGGAGAAATTTCTTCTATAAATAAAGTCGTGCGAAATAAAGGCGGGGCTAAAAATACTCCGGAATAAATTAAAATGTTGGCATCTATACCTATAAACATGTGCATCGTGTCAAGTTATTGCATTCGAAAAATAAATTTTACACCAATATTTACGATAAATAATCCTCATCAACTTAATCGCAGATTATTATTACAAAAAAACTCTATTGAAGAATTCCGGTATGAGAATTATGTCCAATAATGGGAAGTCTGTAAACTCAGCACCTTTGAGGTATATGGATATGAACTACTATCAGTAAGAGACACGCCTCACTTTTCATAATAAGAAAATACAATTCTTTTTACAGTAAATTTACATATATTCCTTATTATCTTGAGTAAGAAGAAAATGAATAAAACTTTCTCCTCGCATCGATAATAACGACATTCAAAATTATTCAAAAATACTTTTAAAAATTGGATAATATTAGACGGGTTTTTCCGTACTCTTTTCCGTTTTCTTTTTTTATTATTCATTTGCCTTGTTGTTCCGTGTCTGGTATTGGACTGTTCACCTCCAATCAGATCAAGGTCAAAGTCATGGGGAAAAGTCTTGACAAGACTGCAAATTCTCCGACTTTTTATAATGTTACTCTTTTTCACTTCATTTTACTTACTGTTTTTTTTTTTTTTTACTTTTTCTTTTTAATGCGTTTTTACAACAAGTATACTAATGAGAAAACAGTAAGAACTTGTATATACAATTATTATTATTTTTTTTTTTTCAATATGTACGTTATTTATAGAAAAAATAAATAACAAACATCTTTTATAATTATAGGTATTCCTATTTCACATTGCTACATTTTCCCTTTCTGGCTGTTTGTTTATATTCGCAGGGTTAAAAGACTACAAATGTTTCTGTTTTTCATACTGTGATTTTTATTATATTTATTTATTTTTTCCTTCTAAAATTTGTTTTTATTGTATTATAGAGTCAATAATGTAGAAGCAGGTGGTCACAGGCCACATTTTTCCCCTGATTCTTCCACCAATTTCTTTCTTTAATAAGTTTTAATTCTGCGTTTCCACTATTTATAAACTAAAATTTATCATATAAATATTCTGGTGTAAGAATAAGGGGAAAAATCGATGGGTCTGTAACCTAATCACCCTGAGAAGAAGAGATGCCTTTCCAATTTTTACCTTATTTATATATTTATATATTTATTTTTCGTATGTATCTTTATAATATATCCGTACATTCGATACCTATTTCTATCACTAATATGTCCATATGTCTGTTATTTACAGACAAAAATGGATAATGAATTAAATTTTTTAATGATATGTACCGAGTTGCCAACCTTTATAATTTATTTTGGAGCATACTTTCATAATTCTTTTTAAAGCGCATTTTCCCCCCTTTATTTATCGTTGCTATATACTGACAAAAAATGTTTTACAAATAAAGTGGTGTGAAATAGAGGCGAGACAAAAAATGCCCCGGAATATATTATAAAAATTGACAATTCTGCGTGCAATCCATTTTTTATTTTACTGAATATTTTCTCTAGTTATTTTTTTACTTTTCAAGAGTTTATAGACTATAAATACCTTTTAATTTTCATATTTTTATCCCCCCATCTCCTGTTTTTAGCTTTAAAAATATTTTGCTTTCTATGGAAAATACAGCTATATTAATGACAGGGATGAACACGAGCGCTGGATTCATACCGGAATTTGTTTAAAGTAATTCTTTACATATAATACGGTTGATTTAAGAAAGAGAAAATTTTGTTACATTGATATAGCTGCCAACTATTTTAATGTGTTCCGGAATGTTGTTAGCTCCGCCCTTTTTTCTCACTGTAATCTTTTAGAGTAATCTTTTTTATATTCAATCAGAATTATATACTGAAGAAAATATTTCAACAAACATTACGGTGTGGAAGAAAGGGCGGGGCTTAGAGCATTCCTGAATAAATTAAAAACTTGGCAGCTATGCATTAATAGTGGTATGCGTTCTATGCCCGCGTTCCATCCCTGTAATGAAAACCCCGGAATAACATCTATTCTCTTGTGTTGATAATTCATTTATACCATACGCATATATTTTTTAATATTATAATTGGATACATACATACTTGCCAACATCCTAATTAATATTCCGTGGAGTTGTTAGTCCACACCAGTATAATATTCTCCAAATGCAATTACGATTAGATAAGAATAAAAATACCCCAAAAAGATACTGATGTTTAAAAGAAGGCGGGGCTAACAATACTACGGAATATTAATTATGATGTTGGCAAGTATGTATATAGATCCGTTATTTACAGTGACCAATAAATGACGAATTCCTTTTTGTTTTCGCAGATAATTCCTAATTCATCGTCATGTTAAAGCATTTCTTTTTCTTTCTAGTTAATTATTTATATTCGCAGATTTTATAAGTTTGCAATAGTTCCTACTTTTCATAACGTTTTTCTTTTTCTTTCTTTTTTCTTACCTTTTCTTTCTTTTCCTTGTTTATACATATATATATGTATATACACAATACATACACTATATATATATATATTGTGTGTGTGTGTGTGTACATCTAGTGTATGTATGAAAAAACTGTAAAACCTACTGTTAATCTAAGTTTATGATACATAAATATATTCACAACGGTTATCTGCTATATATTGATATGTCTGTCAGTTATAGGTACTTATAGTCTTTTACACAAATATAAATGATTCTGTCTCATACTGTTGAAGTTCGGTTTTCTAATTATTTCATTACCAATTCATTCTTTACGTACAACAGAACGCATGCTTTTTATGTTGTTCCTTTTTATACCTACTTTTTTTTTTCTTTAAAACTTTATTTTCAGTGCATTACAGGTCGGTATACTAATCATAATGTCAGAAGGTCTTTTTTTTTTTTTTTTTTTTTTTTTTTTTCTTTTTCGTTTAATTTTTATATGTCTTCCACCTTTTTATCTTCTTTACATCGATATATCCGTCATATACACTACCTACAAGGGCTGACACAAGAAATTTATTTTAAATTTCTTTTTGTACAACCATTTCCATAACATAAAATTTATAATAAATTTTTGAATGTAAATTGCTCATTTACTTGCATAAATATATTATAAATTTTATTTCTCGAAAATAGTTGTACAAAAAGTATTAAAATAATAATAAAATAATCTCTTGTGGAAGCCCTGCCTTACCACAAACGACCAGGCGCTTTTGATTTCAGACATTTTACCATATAAATGTATATATATATTGTTGACGAATTACCCTGAATCTTCAAGCATGCAAAAAATATCATATATTTCTGCAAACATTTCTGCCCAGACACTTCTGCAAACGTTGAAGTGATAACTTTAGATTCTGAAAAATATTAATAAATTTATATTTAAAAAAATATATGAATTATAGCCAATGTTAATTTTTACATAAACTGAATCCTAATGCTGAAAAATATGGATATGCAAATTTGCAGCTCATTTAAATTATTAGTTTTCTAGATAAAAATGAATCTTTCTTTTGGAGTAGATTTTGGTTCCGTCTCTTATGAAGTTTTGCATGAGATAACAAAGAAAATATTTAAAAGTAACTGAAAAAATTAAGTTAAATATTTTTATAGTTTCTATTTCCGGGTCAAACTATATACAGCAACAACGTCACTTGGAAAGAAACTAAACAAAGAAGATCATTTTTAGACATTAGTGATAGGAAAGAAAAGATTAAAAAAAAAAAAAAAAATCCCGTTTTCTATAGAAAAAAAAAAAAAAAAAAAAAAAGTCCCGCCTATCATCGTTCTTCTAAAACAAAAGAATATGGAAAAAGAAAAGAAAACGTGACATTGTATGTTCGTATTAAACTCCTTAATTTCCGTTGGAAAAAATATACGCAAATGACATTTACCTCATGGATTACTGGTGACAAATTTTGAATCCTTTGAATAAACACTAGAATAGAAAAATCAACTAAATAGGAGGGGCTTACTGCTTAAACTAGGAAACTACTGGCAGGAAGGAGGATATTAAAGCATGGAGAATCTTGGCAAGAGAAATGAAGATAAGTGAGTCCAAACGGAATGTTTGGAGTAATTTTATCTCTAGTATTGACTATAAAAAGAACAGTAAAAAAATTTATAAATTTATGGCAAGATTAACAAACAAATTTCAAGAACAAAGAAAGGAACCTATTTTATTTAATGATAAATAAATGGCGGGTGATAGAGAGATTAATATGGTCTTCAGAATTCTCTATGAATGAAATGAGAAATGCGGTTGAGAAACAAAAACTCAAGAAGAGTCCAGGCCCTGATGGCATACATGCAGAGTTTATTAAACATTTGGGAACAGAGGCTTTGAATACACTTCTGACTCTTTTTAACCCTTTGCGGCGCAAGACAATACGGATCATTTAAATTATACTGCCACCGGAATTCATCAACTAAATTAAACTAAAAGAAATTTTAAATTTTAAGGTCTATATTTTAAGGTCGTATTTAAAAACGGCCTTTTCCGATATGTTATAAACGTAAACTTTTGCTAAAATTTTCCGGAATGATTTTTTTCAGCCTGATCTTAAATTTTGCGTCCTCGCAGCGAGGACAGCGCGCGTTAAGGGGTTAATTCTTCTTGGAATTCATATGTGCCAGCAGCTTGGCGAAAGTCTATTATTAATCCAATAGCAAAGAAAGGTAAACCACTAAAATGCCCAGAGAGTTACAGACCAATATCATTGAATTCTATTTTGGCCAAGATTATGGAGAGAATGGTCAATAAAAGGCTTGTGTTCTATTTTGAACAATGGCCTTCCAAAAGATACTCAGAGTGGATTTCGAATACATCAGTCTACCAGTCAACAGGTCATAAGGCTTTCGCAGGCAATTAAAGATAGTTTATATAAAAGTGAAACTTTAGTCGCTGTTTTTGTAGACTTTAAAGATGCATATGATCGTATTTGGAGAACAAAATTGATTTATAAACTAAAAAATCTAGGAATTGGGGGTAATATGCTCAAGTGTTTAAAAAATACCTTTACTTAGAGATTTTCTGTCGTTCGTTATGGATTGGAGACATCTACATTTAAACAGACTAATTGTGGTCTACAGCAGGGAGGTGTGACAAGTACAAGTCTGTTTAATGTATATATCAAAGATCTCCCTGAAAAAATAAAATGCATTGAAGGCATAGAATGTGCTCTTTATGCTGATAATCTTGCAATAAGGACGTCAGCTCTCGGAAAAAAATAAGAACATAATAACAAATAGAATCAATAAATCACTAAATGCTTTATATGAATGGTCTACAGACAACCAAATGGAAGTCAACTTGGAAAAGACCATGTACCAGACTTTTACCTTAACTCAGCAACCAATAGAAATGGATTTAAAATACAATAGTAATAATATAAACGAGACAGATGAAGCGATTTATTTGGGAGTAAAGTTTGATAAAAAGCTCTCTTGGAAAAAACATATTGATAAAGTGATAGAAAAAGAGCTAAAAAAAAGATTAACAATGGTTAAAAGATTAGCTGTAGTAAAATGGGGATGTGGAAGAGATACTTTTAATCAAACATACAATTTATACGTTAAACCACTAATAAGTTACTGTTGTGAGGCCCTGATCATACGCACTAATATAATATATATCTAAACTAGAGGTCTTTCAAAATGAAGCCCTGAGGCTCATTACTGGAGCAGTAAAAACCACTCCAATTCAGGCAATGCTTGCCATAACAGACAACAAACCAATAGCAATTAAGGAGAGAGCTTTAATAATGTATGAAAAACTGATCAGGCTACCATCAACTGATCTATAGAGAAATTACAACATCACAGAACCTAGAAGACTGAAAACACAGGAAGGTTTTTTACAGAAGGTTTATAAGGTGAAATAAAAATATCTTCTCACGAATTTACCTAGAGAAAAACTATTGAAACCTTACAACTCCATGCATCTAGAATCTATTAGAATTGAACAGAATTTGATGCGCCACATTACTAAGTCGTCATCGGCTGATGATGAAATCAAAGCAGCTGCTTTGGAAACAATGTACTGTAGATATCCCGAGAACAACTGATTCTATATATACACAGATGGATCGCCGACGATTGATATGGTTGGTGCTGCTAAGCATTCAGAATTATTCTCATTCTATACCGACCTTGGTAACTTCCAAACCAGTTTTGATGGAGAGGCAGAAGCAATTAGAATTACAACTGAAGAAATACTTAGAAGAAAATTTGAACTCAAAGATGTAGTTATATTTTCTGACTCCCTTTCGGCCATTCAAGAAATTGCAGCTCATAACGTAACAGATCCAAAAATTATTGAATCATGTAGACAAAATCTTCGACTCTTAGCCTAAAAATGAATGAATGTCATCTTACAATGGATTTCATCTCCTGTTGGAATCGCAGGAATTGAATGCGCCGACAAAGTGGACAAAAAAGGGAACAAAATTTTACATTCAAATAACTGCGAAGTATCATATAAATCAATCAAAAGAATAATTAAAAATACTACAAAGAAAAATTACAACATAAAATTTCAGGAAAAAATCAAAAATAAGAAATGGGGGAACACTATTAGCAAAATTCCTGATTCTCCCAGATCTATTGCAGTTGCAGCATTTCGTTTAGAAACCGGACACGATTGTCGCGCTAAACACCTGCATCGCACTGGCATATATAACAGTCCCCTCTGCACTTTATGTAATGAAAATACAGAGAAAAAGAACATCTTCTCAAATGCTCTTCGTTGAATGAAGAAAAACCTATATGACCGATATTGGCGTGCCAGGGAGATGATGATGCTGACATTTAGTGACTGAATTCTTTCATAGTTCATGTACTTATACGTAATTTTTCTCTTTTGAATTGTTGCATTTTTATTGTTTTAACATTGTTAATTTTACTGTTCTATATATTTTTTAATTTGTTATTATTTCCCCTTTCAATTTTTTAGCTCCAATCTTATGTATCTGCGATACATAGGAGCCTCTGATGTAGAATCAACTGCTTTTGCAAAAAAAAAAAAAAAAAAAAAAACTGCTTAAACTAGAAAAATAGTTGCATTTTAAAAATTGTCAATTAAAAAAATCGAATGGACTTAGAATACAAATAGTTGCATTTTTAAAATTGTCAATTAAAAAAAAACAACAACAAATGGACTTAAAAATGCAAGGCAAATTTGTTAAATTGATTCTTAACTACAGTGTCAGTTAAAGGGTTAATCAGTTAGTTCATATATTGGTTCTTCCTTTTTTTTTTTTTTTTTTTTTTTTTTTTTGGGGGGGGGGGGTGATTGATTATAATTTTAAACATACTTCACTCTTAAAAATTATTTTATAAATATATTTCCATTAAGAAACTACATTTTCGTAGAAATTACAGAGCAAATCGTACTGTTTCAAAGAGTTAAACTGGCAAAAATTGGTAAGTACAATCGATATTGTTTAATGTTTACCTAATTATAGTTTATAATAATTTATCTTAAAAGATTTAGTTTAAGAATTGTTGTAGATATATACAACTATGCTTTTTCAAATCGCATTTTATGTCACACAAGCAAAATAAAGTAAAAAAAAAAAATTAAGCTTCATTGGCCATGATAGACACCTTTTTTAACTGAAAAAAATCGCACATTTTTCTAAGAACATTGCCTGGACAATTTTAAGTGTATTATATTTAACCCTTTGCGGCGCAAGACAATTCGGATCATTTAAATTATACTGCCACCGAAATTCATGAACTAAATTAAACTAAAAGAAATTTTAAATTTTAAGGTTAAAAAAACTGGCCTTTTTTAATATGTTATAAACGTAAATTTTTGCTAAAAAATTTCCGGGATGAATTTGTGCAGCTGGATCTTAAATTTTGCGTCCTCGCAGCGAGGACGCCGCGCGTTAAGGGGTTAAGTACTATATATGCAACTAAATAGCCGAAATTGGAGACTGCAAGGGTGTAGCAGAGTCAAGGTCAACACTATTCCTGTTACCATTTACTTTTATAATTCTTTCATTTTTGAAATATTTCCAGTGTAAAAGAATAAAATTTTGTCTATTCTTGTATGATCTTAATTTTATTTTTCTAAATTTACGCCATAGCCTGTCGCGTGGCTCGGAAATTGGCAACAGTTGAAGCGGTAGACAGCGCCACCTAGTACAGATTGCGCGACTTTTTTATTCAACTGTCACCAATAATTTTAAGAAGTGATATATGATATATATAACCAACTTTCCTTCGATTTTATTCGCCTTTCATGTATATCATATCCCACTTTAAAAAAATTTTCGTGGCTGTTGAATAAAAAAGTCGCGCAATCTCTACCAGGTGACGCTGTCTACTTCAACTGTTGCCAAGTTTCCAAGCTATGCGACAGGCAACTAGTTTAAGAGGCTATGTTTACGCATAATCTCTAACACATCTTTGGATATAACTCTATGAATACTAAATATAAAGTGCACAAATTGTATACTTTTCCGCACTGCCAGACTCTCAGAATTCCAAATATGAAATCAAACTTAGACGTTACTGCTGGAAAAAACGTTAGCGCTCATTTCAATATGTAGATGACCCTTGCTTCAAAATTTCTGTTTCAAAGATTGCACTTAATTTCCTGTTGAATGACGTCTGCTTGCTTTTCGCACATCCATTAATATCGGATCTACGATGTATTTTTCTTTTTGTACGATTGCACACAATGAATATTTTCATTCACCGTATCTTGACAATAAACCATCGTACACATTCTGCACTTAAACAACTTCCATCAATTTTATATATTTAATCAATACTAAAACTATTTATTGGTAGAAATTGAAATAATTAAACATTTAAAAATATAATAAAGTTAATGATTAATGTATCCACACTAGACCCAAAATGTAGCTACTTCTGTTCAAGAAAGTTTTATATATGATAGAATGCTCTCCGGGTTATTTCTTGGTTATTTTCATGATTCAGTGTTAGAAAGAAATATAAAGAACGTAAGAAATAAATACTTTTATATATATATTAAGACCATTAGTACCTTTTCGATCTCCATTTACGAATGGTACACTAAAGTGCCACCTTACTTAATTCTCATTATGTACGCCTCATTAAGTACTCATAAGTCGCCAAGAAAATTTTTTATTGCATATATTTTTAAAAATTGCTCTTAACACTTATCGGACAGATCACGTAAATTTACGTTTTTCCACAGTAACGTCCTAGAACGGGCCATGTAGATTAAAGTTTTCCTACTGTGACTACCTATGGCGGTCTACGAAGATTTACATTTTTGCTTGAATTTTTAGTTTTTCATTTTATGCACATTCTATTATTTTTTCTTAGTAACCATTAGTTATATAATACTATCTGTCTGTCGATCCTACTGCTCAATTTTGCTTTTTACGTATTTTAAACATATTTGAGACGTGGGGGGGGGGGAGGGCTTTCCTATTTTGAAAAGAAAACTCCGCCTTTGGGCATTAATCTAGAACGTTGGATTATAAAGCAAATGTATTTATTTATCCACTAAAAATGATAAAGCGATTATAGTAATTATAAGTATTTTTATATACATACTTATGTACTAAGGAATTTCCATGCATACTACCTAGTAGTACAAATCTGGGCATATTTAACAGAATAGATGTAATACACAATATGTAAAAGAAACGCCTTTAGGCGGCGTTATTTATAAATGCATTAGACGCACGATGTGTAAAATGCTCGGAAACCGCGAAAAGTAGAGCAGATCGGACACGTCCATTAAGTGTTAAATAACTACAAAAATAAGCTTCAAATTCATTTTCTACTGCTTTATAATGCAGCAAGTAAATGATTAAATAGCTAGAAATTTTTAGAGATTATTATTATTTTTTTTTTTCAGATTTTTTTTCGCTTTATTTAGTGACAGCAATTTTTTACGGATACCTAGAGAAAATTTCTATAAATATACTAGTACACAAAAATCGTAACGTTTAGCAGGTATACTGCCAATTGTTTCTATGACGAATATATATATATATATATATATATATATATATATATATATATATATATATATAAAGAGCATTGTGAAGCATAAATTGTAAAAGACGTATTTAAAAAAAAAATTGCATAATTTTAGCGATTTGAAAGTCATAACTACATACCAAAAGATTTATAAATATATTATCCAGAGGATTTTTATCTTTTTTTTTTTTTTTTTGATGCTGGAATTGCTTTAGACAAACTACAAATATTTCCTATTTTTTTAGTGAATTCATCCAATCAATTGCTCAACCAATTTTACGTTCAGCGTTTTTTTTTTTTTTTTTTAAATACTAATAACAGGATATAATTATGTATATATGCGTTATTTACGATAACAAATAACTGCCAAATTCCTTTTTGTCGTTATAGATAATTTCTAATTGATTGTCGTGTTAAGGCATTTATTTTTCTTTCTAATTAATTGTTAATATTTTCAAATTTCATAAGATTTCAATAATCACAAACAGTCTTGTCAGACCAGGAGATTTTTTATTCAAAAATCACCAATAATTTTAAGAAGTGATATTTGATATAAATAATGAGCTGCCAGTCTTCAAAGTTATTATGGAAAAGTTACAATTAAACATTATTGGTGATTATTGAATAAAATATCTGGTAGATCTGGGAAAATTGCTCTCTACTATCATACTTTTCATAATGTTTTTCTTTTTCTTATTTTCTTCTTTGCTTTTTCTTTCTTTCTTTTTATCTTTTCTTTTCTTTTCTTTGCTTTTTGTGTGTGCGTGTGTTGTACATTTGTTGTACATTTAGTGTATTTAAACTGTAAAACCTTCTCTTTATCTGAGTTTATGATACATAAATACATTCACATTGGTTATCTACTATATATTGATATGCCTGTCATTTATATTCACATAAAGTCTTTTACGCAAATATAAAGGGTTATATCTCATATTGTTTCAGTTCTGTTTCCTAGTTATTTCATTATCTAGCAGGCTACGCTCTCTTCGCTTGTCTTTATATTTAAATGAATTTTCAGAATTCGATCAGAATTTATTTTTTTACATCACATTATATAAAAAAAAAAAAACCAGAAAGAAAGGAAAAAAAAAATTGAAATCGCTTTAACCATCGCTTCGGGCACCAGCTGCCTCCGGTAGCTTCTTTTCTTCCTGTTTTGCTTTGGGTCCAGATTCCCACTGCTTACAGAAAGGTCTACGCTGAACGTAAAATTGTTTCAGCAACAGATTAAATGAGATCACTGAAAAATAGGAAGTATGTGTAGTTTGTCTAAAGCAATTTCCACTTCAAAAAATGATAAAATTCCTCTGGATAATATATTTATAAATCTTTTGGTATGTAGTTATGACTCTCAAATCGTTAAAATTATGCAACATGAATAGATTTATTATTATTATTAATACGTGTTTTACAATTTAGGTTTCATAATACACTTTATATATATATATTTATTTATATATATTTCATCATAGAAATAACTGGCAGTATACCTGCTAAGTGTTACGATTTTTGCGTACTAGTATATTTACAGAAATTTTCCCTAGACTTATGTAACAAATTGCTGTCACTAAATAAAGTGAAAAAAAAAAAACTATAAAAATAATACTAGTCTCCAAAAATTTCTCCAAAAGCAGTAAAAAATGCATTTGAAGCTTATATTTTCAACTACTTAACCCTTTCGTGACCGATGACGTAGATTCACGTCATTTGAAAATCTGTAACTCCACCAGTAGGCGTTTCTTTCGTGATTTGTATGTTACACATTTCTTAAGAATATCCCTAATACTCAAATGTGTACAGTCAAATATAATATGGATACAAATATTTTGAGTAGGAAGAATAAAATTATAACTTATATGCATTTTTAATATAAATGTGAATTCAGTAAATTTTGTTCTGAAAAATTGTAACTTGGGAGAGTAACGCCCACAGGCGGACCTAACTGTAAAAAAAAAAAAAAAAAAAAAAAAAAAAAAAAACAGAAACAGAAACAGAAACAGAAACATGTGGTCGCAAAAGTGTTAAAACTTAACGGGCGGGTCCGATCGGCTCTGCTTTTCGCGGTTTCTGGATATTTTACACATCGTGTGTCTAATGCATTTATAAATAACTCATCCCAAAGACGTATCTTTTACATATTGTGTATTATATCTATTCAGTAAAATATGCCCAGATTTCTACTACTAGGTTGGTATGCATGTAAGCTCCTTAGCACAGAAAGTATATAAAAACACTTGTAATTTCTATAATCATGTTATCATTTTTAATGAATAAATGCATACATTTGTTTTATAATCCATTCTTTTGGAGGAACGCCCAAAGGCGGGGTTTTCTTTTCAAAATAGGAACCCCCGTCTCAAATGTGTTCAAAATACTACCTAAAACACAAAATTGAGCAGTAGGATCGTCAGACAGATAGCAGTATAACTAATGGCACTAAGAAAAAATAATACAATGTGCATAAAATGGAAAACTAACGCAGCGTACAAAAAATTCAAGCAAAAAAGTAAATCTTCGTGGACCTTCGTTCACAATAGGAAAACGTGAATCTACATGGTCCGCCCTAGGAATTTTCAATGTAAATTTACGTGAAATAAATTTACGTGTATTTATTTGAGCTTCTTAATGAGGCGAACATAATGAGGATTAAGTAAGGTGGCACTTTAATGCACCATTCGTAAGTAACGATCGAAAAGACAATAATGATCCTAAAAAAAGTATAAAAGTATTTACTTCTTACGTTCTTTCTACTTTTTCTAAGATTGAATCATGAAAATAACCAAAAAATAAGACGGAGAGCATTCTCTCATAGCCTCCTAAACTAGATGCCTTCCGCGTGGCTCAGAAACTTGGCAACACTTGAGGCGGTAGACAGCGCCACCTTGTACAGATTGCACGAATTTTCTATTCAGTCACCAAAGTTTTTTTAAAGTGGGATTTGATATACATAAAACGCGAATGGAATCGAAGAAACGTCGATTATATATGTATCATATATAACTTCTTAAAATTATTCTTTTAGTTATTGTTTTAGTTGACGTTTTAAATTATTGTTATTGTTTTAAATAGAGTTTAGTTATTGTTTTAAATTATTGTTTTAGTCGACAGTTGAATAAAAAGTCGCTCAATTTGTACAAGGTGGTGCTGTTTACCGCTTGAACTGTTGCCAAGTTTCCGAGCTACGCGAAAGGCATCTAGTTTAGGAGGCTATGATTCTTTCATATATAAAACATTCTTGAACAAAAGTAGTTACATATTGGGTCTAGTGCCATGTAGTGAGATCAAATTGAGGTAAATACATTGAATTCTTAGAAGTACCCCTGTAAAATTTCTTCTATGAATTTGATTTTATACATTTTTAAATTTACTGATACTTTAAACATTAATAAATTATATTTTTAAAAGTTAAATTATTTCAATTACAACCAGTAAATAGTTTTAGTATTCATTAAATATATAAACTTAATGCTCGTGTTTTGTTGTTGCTATTTGAATATTATCCATTCAGTCGTTCAAGATACAGCGAATGTTGCATTCGCTATGTATAGTCGCAGAAAAAAAAATGGCTCCTGGTATAATTTCGTTAGTAATTGATGCAGAAAATTCTAGTAGACATTATTTAACGGGAAATGAAATTTTGAATCAAGAATCATTTACACATTAAGATAGCGCGAAGTTCATCAGCAATACCCAATTTCGACTTCATATTTGAATTCCTGAGAGTCTGGCATTGCGGAAAAGTATATAGATTGTATTCTTTATATTTAGAATTCATAAAGTTATAACCAAAGATGTGTTAGGGGGTTATGTGTAAATTTAGAAAAATAAAATTAAGATCATACAACAATAGACAAAATTTTATTGTTTTACACGGGAAATATTTCAGGAAGGAAAGAATTATAAAAGTAAATGATAATATAAATACTGCCTGCTTTGCTACACCTTTGCAGTCTCCGATTTCAGTTATTTAGTTACGTATACAGTACTTAAATACTTTGTTAGACATTACATTTTAGATATATTTATATATATTTTACTTATGACTGGCCAGACAATGTTCTTAGAAAAATGTGCGTTATTTTTCAATTGAAAAGTGTCTATCATGACTATACTGATCACCAATATAGCTTACATTTTCTTTCACTTTGTTCTGTATGTGTGACATAGTATACAAATTGAGAAAATATAGCTATCCATATCTACAACAATGTTTAAACTAAATCTTTTCAGATAAATTATTCTAAATTATAATTAAGTAAACATTAAACAATATCGATTGTACTTACCAATTTTGGGTCATTTTTATTCCTTGAAACAAACAGTACGATTTGTTTTGTATTTTCTACAAGTAATAATAATAATAATAACAATAATAAATAAAAATAAATAAAAATAAATAAATAAATAAATAAATAATAATTTCTTAATGAAAATATATTTATAAAAGTAATTTTTTAGATTAAAGTATCCTTAAAATAATAATTAATCACAAGGGACGATGGAGCGTGAACATATGAGTATATAATTGTTGGATGTTGCATAGAGAATTCTCATAGTTATATAATTGGCCGCAGCAGTCTTATATTTTTGCTTTCGTTTTATTATTTTATTATCGCTATTTATTTTATTTTATTTATCACCAATATAGCTTACATTTTCTTTCACTTTGTTCTGTATGTGTGACATAGTATACAAATTGAGAAAATATAGCTATACATATCTACAACAATGTTTAAACTAAATCTTTTCAGATAAATTATTCTAAATTATAATTAAGTAAACATTAAACAATATCGATTGTACTTACCAATTTTGGGTCATTTTTATTCCTTGAAACAAACAGTACGATTTGTTTTGTATTTTCTACAAGTAATAATAATAATAATAACAATAATAAATAAAAATAAATAAAAATAAATAAATAAATAAATAAATAATAATTTCTTAATGAAAATATATTTATAAAAATAATTTTTTAGATTAAAGTATCCTTAAAATAATAATTAATCACAAGGGACGATGGAGCGTGAACATATGAGTATATAATTGTTGGATGTTGCATAGAGAATTCTCATAGTTATATAATTGGCCGCAGCAGTCTTATATTTTTGCTTTCGTTTTATTATTTTATTATCGCTATTTATTTTATTTTATTTATCACCAATATAGCTTACATTTTCTTTCACTTTGTTCTGTATGTGTGACATAGTATACAAATTGAGAAAATATAGCTATACATATCTACAACAATGTTTAAACTAAATCTTTTCAGATAAATTATTCTAAATTATAATTAAGTAAACATTAAACAATATCGATTGTACTTACCAATTTTGGGTCATTTTTATTCCTTGAAACAAACAGTACGATTTGTTTTGTATTTTCTACAAGTAATAATAATAATAATAATAATAATAAATAAAAATAAATAAAAATAAATAAATAAATAATAATTTCTTAATGAAAATATATTTATAAAAGTAATTTTTTAGATTAAAGTATCCTTAAAATAATAATTAATCACAAGGGACGATGGAGCGTGAACATATGAGTATATAATTGTTGGATGTTGCATAGAGAATTCTCATAGTTATATAATTGGCCGCAGCAGTCTTATATTTTTGCTTTCGTTTTATTATTTTATTATCGCTATTTTTTTTTTTTTTTTTTTTTTTTTGTTGCCAAGGTTTTAATGCTCAAACAGTTCACTGACTGAAAAAAGTGGTAGCAAAAGAATAAAATCCACACACAGTTATCGTACTTGTATATTGGGGAAAAAATATTCTTTTAAATAAAGTGGTTAGAAATAAAGGCGGTGCTTAAAAGTGTTCCGGAATAATCTAAAATGTTGGCAACTATGATATTTAGATTAATGACTTTAAACTTTTGAAGGGTATTGTAATAACGTTCATTTAATATCAAGAGTCAGAAGAATTTATGAACAGAATTTAAAGAAGATAAATAAATGACTTTTTGTTCTGTCATCATATATTTATTTATTTGTTTATTTATTATTTAATTCTGAGATGAATTTTTGCAGTTGAGAATTAGTGATTGCGTCTTCGCACACAAAGCGTTAAAAAAAATACAGTTTGAAAATAATTAATTAATCACAGAAAAGTCAAAAAAAAAAAAAAAAAAAGATATATTTCTTTGTACTAGTAACAAAGTTGCCGCTATTTTAATTTGTTACCCGCCATTATTCCATATTACTTTTTTACAGAGTAAATTTTTGTTATTATATCGTAGTTATATATTGGAGAAAAGTACTGTAAAATTAAGTGGTGCGAAATAGAAGCGGGACTAAAAATAGTCCAGAATAAATTAAAATGCTGGCAACTATGCTAGTAGTCTCAGGCGAAAAAAAAAAACTGTTCAAGAGAAAATAAAAATATTGAACAGCACTTTTTTTTTTTAACAAACTACTCATTTTTCCTCATTTTATAAGCTCTATCTACTGGCCCGCCTGTGGGCGTTATTCTCCCACGTTGCAACATTACAGGACAAAATTTTCTGTATCCACATGTATATTACAAATAGATATACATTATAACTATACTCTTTCAAATTAAAGTATGTATTAATAGTATATTGATTGTAGAAGTATGAATATTGGATATATACTTAAGAAATAAATAACATACCAATTGCGAAAGAAACGCCCACTGGCGGAGTTACATATTTTCAAATGACGCGAATCTACGTCAGCGGTCGCGAAAGTGTTAATTAGGATGTAGGCTATTCAAATACATAAAAACAAGCCTCGAGTATTTCCGACATAAAATTTTATAAAGCATTTAATAAAAAAAAAAAATATTTTATCGGTATCTATATCATATTCATTATTAGATCATTGTTTTTTTCAATTGATAATACTAATTTGTTTATTTGCGAATAAAAGCCTCCTTTATCATGATATTGTGATGTAGATTTAAATTATATGCTTAGAAAATGAATATTATTCCGGGTTTTATTTTTATGTTTTTTTTCTTTATATCATTTCTAACTTCTATCGGATATTTATCTTATCACAACATCAGTCTTTTTATCATGATGATCGTGAGTACTGCTTAAAATTCCTTTATTTATTTATTTAATTTAATTTATTATTTATTTATTATTATTTTTTTTTCAAGAACAATATTCTGTAAAATAAGTAGGATAATTTAAATTTAACTCGTTAAACATCGATGGATTTCACATAGTTTTCAGTTTTGAATAAATTACTATAAATCATCGATTCAGATTTTTTTTTATTATTATTTGTTTGCTATTTAAAAAACAAGCTTTAGTCATATATGCCTATTTGTTTTGCTACATTATTTCCTACATCACTGTTATAAATATTCTTCATTAATTGACCAAAATCCTTCCTTATAATTTGTGTTTTTTATCGTAATTATAACATAAATATAATAATCTGTCTTATGTAATTTAAATTTCTCCATGATTTAAATTATTATTCCGCAGCCAGTCATAATTCATTCAAAAATGTTAATTCACATTCTTTTTATTCATTTTAGAAAAATGCAAAATCTCGTCCATAAATACAAATGCTTATGTATTTAATTTTATTTACAATCATCGTTAGTTCTTTTATTCCAGAATAATATCCTTAATCGTGACTATAATATTTCTCTAATTCAAGATTTTTTTTTTCTTTTTCGTTAAATAAAAGCATTCAGTTTTCCATTTTATTTATTTATTTATTTATTCTGACTATGTTTGCTTATCTATTCATCATCCTTTTCATCATGATGATCGTGATGTTTGAAAACACTACTTAAAAATTCTTATTTTAATTCTTAATAGAAGTATTTAATAAATAAGACAAACTAATTTGAGTTTGACAGTTATAATTTATATACGTGCGTGCACCATATTACAGTACTAAAAAAAAATCTAATTTACCTGAAAATATAAGCCTTGCAGCGTTCCTAATACTTCCCTCTCGTTTTATTATATTGTCACTACTATTATTAAAAAAAAAAAAAAAAAAAAAAAAAAAAGTTTCCCAATTAGTTTAACCCTTTCAGTCGCAGTGTTTCCGCTAATGGAACACCTACTTTTAATTCTCAAGTACAAAAACTCATCCCGGAAATTTTTCAGCAAAATTTACATTTATAATATAGCAGAAATGGCAAAATTCAAAAAAAATTTCTAAAATTCACATGAAAATTTAAAATTTCTTATACTTTAATTATGTTCGTAAATTCCGGTGTAATTTAAATGATCCGAATTACCTTGCACCGCAAAGGGTTAAAATACTCCGGAATAAATTGAAGTGTTGGGAATCTATGCAACTTTTACGAGTTTTTGATGTCGACAATGTCTACTTATAAAATGATTTATTTATTAAATTAAATATTATTTGAATTTAATAAGGTTTAATTACAGATGTTTCAAACCGAAAATTTCTCAAAAAGGAACAATGCTAATTTTTTATTTTTTAAATATTTATGATCAGCTATGCGTCTAAAAGCCATTTTTAAAATTAGTTTAGTAATTTTTAAAATAAATTAAGTAGTGAACGTTAAAGGGTTAATGTTAAGGTGTTATAGACAGAAAATGTCAAAAAAAAAAAAAGAAAAAGAAAAAGTATTATTTTGAAATAATGGTGAGACTATGATAAAATACTTCTAAAAATGTAGGAACGCTGTGAGAGGCCTGGAAAATGTAATTTTTTTTTAATCCCTTGTTGAGGATGTAACATGGCCGAATTCATACCGGTATTTGTTTAAGAAATTTCTCTACTTATAATATCATTGATTTAAGAAGTAGAAAATGTTGTTACATTCATAATGGTAGGAGTTCTGCGCCCATATACCATCCCTGCACTGTACGTAATAATTTACCTCTTCTTTGCGCCTGAAAACGCAACAATTTATTCCATTATCTAACAACTAATCTTTATGTAATCTAAATTACATAATCCCCAGTCAACGCAATTACTATTTCGTCCCTACATTACAGAGATAATTTTTGTTCTTAATTCACAAAAATATCTTCTTTTCCAAAATTTCACTTTCATTTCATGAAGTAATTCTCTCTTTTGTAAAAAAAAAAAACACATTCATCATATGTAATTTAAATCCGTGATTTAAATTATTAAGTCAATTATAATTTAACCTTTTTTATCCCCCCCCCCCATCTTTCCAAAAGAAAAAAAAATCCTTTTTTTTTTTTTTTTTTTTTTTTTTTTTCATCAAAGTGCATAGCGCTTTATACATAACTGTGAACACTTACACATTTTTTTAAAAAACAATGTAATTGAGTAGAAATCTTATTTTATTTAATCAGTGAAAAACTTTTACAGAATGAAAAACAAAATCTAGTAAAAGTTTATGGTATCCATTAAGTATAAAAGTTGGCAGCTATGCTCTATTCTATGTTGATAAATTAAGGGACTTTTATAATCAACAATAACTTTAAGGTCTGATGCTTGGTATATATGATAACCGATTAATATTCGATGTGATTAGGCAAACATTACAATTAAAAATTAGTGGAAAATATTAAACAAAAAAAAGAAAAAAAAAACTCCTAAAATTTCCAACACTGGCTATATTGCATTATCTATCAATTACACTATGTGACACGATAGCGGCACACATAAAACTGATAGCTATTAGTTACAGCCAGAGCCTGATTAAAGGGGAAGCACACATTATCTCCGCTCTCACCGGAATGTTTTTACAATTATTTTTTACTTGATGTCATAGAAATTCCACGCTTTGACGAGGAAATATTTTTTATAAAAAATGAACGGTGTTAAACAATCCAATTTACTCACTGTTAGACACCAGAATTCTTTTAAAATAATTTTTAATGAGAATTTTCTGTTTATTATAGCAGGAAAGTATTTGTTAAAAAATAACGGTGTAAGTATAAATAATGTGTGTTTCCCCCTTAATCAGGGTCTGGTTACAGCATGTCAGCAATGTATATTTTATGTTTCTATCACGTCTCGTTTTTGAGGTATAAGCCATTATTCAAACAGCAAATCTGCATTTTAATAATCAAAAGTACGGGATTATGTCTTCAAAGAGGCGGAGTTTTCACACCAGAACAAGAGAATAGCTACCTTGCAATAAACGTACCAAAAAAAAAAAAAAAAAAAAAAAAAAAAACGGAACGTGAAAGAAAAATATGCGTATATGTTCCTGTTCATCGATAAGTATGGATGAATAAATAGGCAAATTAGATTTTTTCAGAGCCTGATTAAGGGGGAAGCACACATTATTTATACTTACACCGTTATTTTTTTAACAAATACTTTCCTCCTATAATAAACAGAAAATTGTCATTAAAAATCATTTTAAAAGAATTCTGGTGTCTAATAACGGTGAGTAAATTGGATTGTTTTACACCATTCATTTTTTATAAAAAGTATTTCTTCCTCAAAGCGTGGAATTTCTATGACATGAAGTAAAAAATAATTGTAAAAATATTCCGGTGAAAGCGGAGATAATGTGTGCTTCCCCCTTAATCAGGCTCTGGATTTTTTAAACATTAGTGTTAGCATCAATAATTCCTGTTCTCTAAAGAAGACAAGCCCCGCCTTCATCGTTCTTCAAAACTATACAGAAAAGAAAAGTTAATGTGACATTGAATATTTGTGTACCCCCTATTTTATGTTGAAAAAAATATGAACAAGTGGTATGTACTTCATCAATTACTGGTGATAAATTTTGAATCTTTTAAACGAACACTAGAAGAAAAAAAAAATGAATGAAATAGGCGGAGTTTACTATTTCAAATAGAAAAATAGGTTTAATGTAAAAATTATCAATTAAAAAAAAAAGAATGGATTTGGAATGCAAGACAGACTTGTAAAATGATTTCTCAACTACCGTCATACTTAAAGACTTAATCATTTGCTTCATATATTGCTTCATATATTGCTTTATTTTTATTTATTTATTTTGTAGGGGGGAGGATTATTATTTTAAGGATACTTCAGTCTTCAAAATTTTATTAATATGTTTTAACTTTATATATTTTTAAAAACATATAAATATTTTACTAAAAATATATATACTTTAACTTCTATAAATATATTTTAACACATTTGCGACGGCAGTTTTGTCTTTCTGACAGCAAGATCCGACTACGGGCGTTATTCTCTCAAAATAAAATATTTCAGAATAAATTCCCTGTATTCACAATTATATCACAAATGGATATACATTATAATTATATTTTTTTAATCAATATATTTCTATCCATAATCTATTTTATTGCAAAAATATGAACACTGGGTACACACTTAAGAAAAATGTAACACACAAATTACGAAAGAAACGCCCTGTGACAGAGTTACAAATTTTCAAATGACGTGAATCTACATCAGCAGTCGCGAAAGGGTTACTTAAGAAATTATATTTTCATAGAAATTATAATACGAATCGTACAGTTCCAAAGAGTTCAACTGTCCCAAAACTGGTAAGTGCGATTAAAATTGTTTAATATTTACTTCATGAACCCTTACAATAATTTATCAGAAAAGATTTAGTTTATGCGTTGTTGTTATTTCATTTCGTATATTATGTTACACCTACGAAAGGAAATTTAAGCTTTATTGGTGATCAGTACAGCCATAATAGACACTTTTACTTGAAAAATATTGCACTTTTTTCAAAGAGTACTGTCTGGCCGAATCTCAAGTGTAATGTATGTAAATAGACCTAAAATTATCTAAAAAAGTACTGAAGTTTATACAAATCTAAAAAACTGAATTTAGGATAATTAAGAAAGTGAAGGAGAGTAATTTTTTTTTTTTTTTTTTATTAATTTGTATAAACTTTTTTTTTTTTTCCTGAAAAATTTCCGGTGTGAAATATTAAATTTTTTCCTATTTTTTATACGATCTTAATTTTATTTTTCTACATTTACAGATAACCCCCAACACATTTTATTATAACTCTATAAATACTAAAGATAAAGAATACAAACCGTGTACTTTTTCTCGCTACCAGACTCTCAGTTATTCGAATATGAAGTCAAAATTGAGTGTTAAAAAAATGAAAGTTGGCGCTCATTTCAATATGTAGATGACCCCTAATTCAAAATTCGACGACATTTTCAGAAAGTGCATTTAATTTCCTGTTGAATTATGCCTATTAGATGTTCCTGCGTCAATTAATAACGAAATTACAGCGGGTGTTGCGTTTTTTTCCCCCGACTGTGCATATTGTGAGTTCAATATTTCAGTTTTTTAACCGTACAAAAGAAAAAAAAAAAAAAAAAAAAAGCACGTGTTAGAGAAAAAATACTTCTATATACTTCGTCAGCGATACGTGTAAGTGAATAAACAGGCAAAATTAAAGAGTGTACCTAAACTTTACTTTTTTTTTTTTTTTTTTTTTTGCAACACAGTGTTATTATTGTGTTATCACATCCGGTTTACGGAAATTTCGCCCCCAGCATCTCGCCCCCGGCTTTTCGCCCCCAGCATTTCGCCTCCGGGAAATCTCACACCCCGGAAATTTCACCCACGGAAATTTCGCCCCCGAACAGTGGATTCTGAAAATTTCGCCCCAAGCGTCTCGTCCCCGAGTTAGCGAAAATATATATGTAACGACAAATATAAATATAAATATACATGTAGTAATTCTCGATATATTTCTGTTTAATTCACACTATTTTCCATTTTAATTTCAATATAAAACATATGATTTAAAATAAGGTTTTAGAATGCAAAAATTGTTCGATTAATTTTTTATCGCTGTTAATTAAAAGCAAGTTTAAGTGTACAGTAATATTATTTATTTATTTATTAAATTTTCAGTGCACACAAAATAATTTTATTAATTTTTCAAATATTATTTTACTTTGTTGTATTTATTAATCAATTTGATCATTATTGATAAATAAGAAAATAAGATTAAAGAAGCAAGAAATTTTCATTACCCTACTACTGTAGGGTAATGAACATACTAGGCGAGTCGTATTAACCCCCGACGATATATAGAACGCCGCAGCCCCCCCCCCGGTACCGCTCTTCGATGTCATTTTCTAGTCAATTTTGTCCTTTTATCCTTTCCGGTGTAAGCCTTTTTTTTTTCACACTTGACATTGTGATTTTTTTTTTTTGCTTTCATCCCATGCTTTTTTCTGTGGAATTTTGGCTCTTTTTTTTTCCCCCTGTTTCTATGAATTTTCAGCATTTTCCCCTCGTTTTCTACATTCTAAAGTGCGGTCCGAAAACTCGATATCTAGTTTTCACCGTTTTTATATATTTTGAGGCCTCCTGAGTCCAGAAAAGTAGTTTCTGACAGTTGGTCAGAGTGTCTGTATGTATGTATATGTATGTATGTGTATGTATGTGCGGAATCTTCTGGGTATCATATCTCCAAAGCTAACAAATATAGAACTACGAAACTTCAGAACTGAGACAGGTCTGGTATACAGAAAATGTTTTCAAATTTTGGGGGAAATTGTAAAACCGAAAATGGGACAGCGGAAAACGGAAGTGGGATCGTAAATCCGTATCTCAAAAACACCTCTATCAATTTTCTTCAAAGTTGCTGTATAAACATTCTATTTGATGACCCTTAAAATAATATAGTTGATTAGTTCAGGAAAATTTATAGGCATCCTGTAAAAATAGCTCAATTCCAGGCTTCGGATGGACGTTCCTTTATTAACGATTGCACGGATTTTTTTTTTTTTCAAACTCATTATATTAACTCCTTTTTAAACATATTTTTGCCTGTAATTATTGTTTTCTGGTCAATAATTGAGTTTACCAAGTTGGTAAAAATTTGTATCTCAAAAACGGCTCTAACAATTTTCTTGAAAATTATTTCATAAATCCATTTTAAATATCCTTTCTCATGTATTACGTGGTTTTAAGAGGGGAAAATTAACAGTCATCCTACTTAAGTAGGTCAGTTTTAGATCTCGGAAATTGGTGTTTAAAAAAATGAGTCTACCATATTTACTTAATTATACTAAGTATAAGGAAGTTAGTAATCCCGATGTGCGAAATTGATTTTGTATTCTGCATAGCTCAAAAAATGAATGATCGTAGATGGTTTCAAATTTATATGCGTAACTGTTATAATGTGTAGTTGTATACTTCCAACTCTGGTTTTTATACGAGTTCCCGTTTCAGAGATAGAAACAATTTTACACGAATTTTCTTGCCGTCAGTATGTAAGTACGTGTGTGGGGGGGGGGAAGGGGGGGTGTTATGTATCTCGCATAATTCAAAAATTGTCAGACGTAGAACGTTGAAAATTAGTATATAGGTTTTTTATAACATCTAGTTGTGACCTCTATTTATATGATTTATATGATTATGGACTTTATATGATTTTCCGCTTTGGAGACATTTAGAAAAATTATGTTCATAAGGACTAAAACAACAAAGATTTTGGCCATTATATATGACTTACCATCAAAGAGATTTAAAAAAAGTCTAATGATAGAGCCAGTAATGATATTGTTATGAAACTTCAAGACTTTTTGCGTGTAGAAAGTTATGAAAGTTATATATTTAGCCTGTAGATAAAGCCTGCAATGATATTGATAAAAGACGAATTATTTACGAATTACGAAACAAATGAAAATATGCTTAGTAAGCGAGCATTATTTATTTTGGCTTAATGCAATTTAATTAATTATATGCTCTATTACTAATAAATAGTGTAAAATAATAAATGTAAACACATAATGAAACTTCTTATGCTCTATTAGAGTTAACAGTTACTTTTGAAAATGTACTTTATTTGCAAACAACCTCAGTTTCGATTCTCAGTTCTTCAACACTTTGAGGAGCAGAGTTGATTTGTTGGATGGGTTTTTACGTCGCACTAGTTCTGTGTATTGGGCGATTGACGACGGTCTGCGTACCGCGCCTAAAGGTGGTCCAAAGACATGACATAACATATCTGACCTCCACAGATGGGATTGAGGAGCAGAGCAATTTTTGTTATTGAAAGGTAAAAACGACCAGAATTTATGAACGATGTTAGAAAAGAAATAGTAAACCTTTTTAGAGTGAATGAATATATTCAATATTCATTCACGCATATTTTATCGCCATGCTGTTTGTGAACTCTTGATATAACCAAAATCAAAACATATATCAATATTGTATAAACTTCATATTTTTATACAACAAATTATTACAAGATATAAAGAACGAACTTTTTATATAACATGTTTTTAAATTTTCTGTTGAATCATATAAACGCTACTGAAGGCAGCGGGGACCCAAAATATTTGGCTAAAAGTAACGAAAAATTGCATTGTCACCGTGTTCTGAGCCATTCTGAAACTTTCAAATGTCTAGCTAGTCGGGAAGTAACATGGTTGCTGAATCATATAAACGCTACCGAAGGTTGCGAGAGCTCAAAAAAAATAGTTAAAAGTATTAAAAATCTCTTAGTCATCGTGTTATGAGCTTTAATAAAAGTTTCAAATTTCTAGCTAGTCGGAAAATTATACGATTGTTGATTCATATAAATGCTACCGAAGGCAGCGGAGACCCGAAACAATTGGCTAAAAGTATTAAAAAAATATATTGTTATCATCTTTTGAGCTATTATAAAAGTTTCAAATGGCTAGCTAGTTGAGAAGTTAGTAAAATAAATTTTATGTTGAATTATATAAACGCTATACCAAAGGCAGCAGGGACCTGAAACAGTTGGCTAAAAGTATTTAAAAAATGAATAGCTATCATGTTCTGAACTATTCTGAAAGTTTGATATGTCTAGCTAGTCGGAAAGTTATTTAAAAATTAATTTGTTGAATCATAAACGCTGCCGATGGCAGCAGAGACCCGAAACAGTTAGCTAAAAGTATTCAAAAAATGCATGGCCACCGTGTTCTGAATTATTCGGAAAGTTTCAAATGTCTAGCTAGTCGGGAAGTTAGTTAAATAAATTTTTTGGTGAATCAAAACACTGCCGAAGGCAGCAGGGACCCGAAACAGTTAGCTAAAAGTATTTAAAAAATGCATTGTCACCTTGTTCTGTGCTTTTCTGAAAGTTTCAAATGTCTAACTAATCGGGAAGTTATTTAAAAATTGATTGCAAGATTTGTACTGGACACACAAACAAACAAAGAAGAATCGAAGTTAATAAAAACATGGTAATATTTTGGGAAATACCGCAGGTATGTTTATATTTTTATTTGTAATTAGTACATGTATATTTTACATCACTCGGGGGCGAAATTTCCGGGGACGAAATGTCCCGGGGGCGAAATTTCCGGGGGGTGAAATTTCCCGGGGGCGAAATGCTGGGGGCGAAATGCCGGGGGCGAGATGCTGGGGGCGAAAATTCCGGATCCCATCACATCCCTAGTTACTATGTCGAGAATTAATTAACATTTTTAATGCATAAGAATCTAATAATATGTAATTTAAATATGAAAATGATTCAAATTTTTATTTTTAAATTAAACATGATTAGTAGACATATATATATATATATATATATGTTCATATCTGTGTGTGTGTGAGTCTGTTTCATTTTATTCGATTTTAAAAATATTCCATCTTTTCTTTCGTCTAAAAAGCATATCACTTTTCGCATATCAGCCAATATTTGAGCTTTTACAAAATCAATTTCATTGAGTAAAGGTTTTGTTTTATTTAATCTTTAAAAACTGTTACATAAATCCATAGATGTTTTTATTAAAAATTTCTGGTAAAGCAAACAAGTTAGTATCTATGCAATGTTGCATTATATACATATTATTATTGTCTTAATCACACCTCTAATCACTTAGTCCAGAGTTAATGCAAATGATAATTCATTCCCTATATCATGGTGACTATAATTCTTTTTTAATCGATAAAAACCTATCATTAAAAGAAAGCTTTGAGTGTGAATCAAAACTTCCAGTTTTAAAATGATTTAACAAACCTGCGCTTGATATTATTATAGTCCTGATTTTTCTGTAATTCAAATGTTTTTAACACCAGTCTACAAAAGTTTAGCAAGAATATTAATGATTTCTATATTCTTTTGCACATGACTTTTAAACTTAAGTACATATACACTTAAAAGTCAGTATGATAGGTTCTTTATCTAATATTTAATGGAATTTTATATAAAATTGAAGTGGATGATAATTTTAAATTATGTTAATTCGGTTTTTCTTAAAAGTGTGTTTTAGAAAAAGTAAAAAAAAAAAAAAGATTAAACAATTTTGAAAAGAAAAAGAAAGGATAATCCCTATTAAGGATGTAATACAAATATGTAAGATTCAAATAATTTCACAGGGATAGTAATCTTCACTTTTTTTTTCAGGATACTTTAGTGAAAGAAAAATTTACGCCTTTATTGCTATTGCTACTACTACTAATACTACTACTACTCTCTCTCTTTCTCTCTCTCTCTCTCTATATATATATATATACTATATTCTGTACTCTATTTAATTACAAAAGATTATAAAAATACCATAAAAATGTCTGCATGAAGTTAGTGGTGGTAGAAAATACGAAAATTACTTATTTCTGAAAGTACTCTATGAAATAATAATAATAATAATAATAATAATAATAAAATTGTGGTAGCGGGGAGTACGACACTTTCTTTCAAAATTAAAATAATTTTTTATGTGTTGTCTTTATTTATTTACTTTCTTTCTTTTTCTTTCTTTTTTTTTTTTTTTTTTATTATTCCTCTTGAGATAATTAATGCCAATACTTTTTAAATTATGTTATTGCTATTGCCATAAAGGTTTACATTCGATCGCGCAATCTTAAGCTTATGTATGTATATCTGTAATTTTTTAAAATTTTTTCGTACCACGATTTCTTAAGAAAACTTCTAGCATTATTCAAAAATAAAAATTCTGCAGTTAAATAATAATAGTATAACTATTTTACAATCATAGTATGAAGAATTAGGATGTATCGGTAGAGGTACATTATATATATATATATATACCAGAGTTCTTAACATTTTAATATATTCCGGAGCGATTTTAGCTCCGTCTTTATTTCACACCCCTTTTAATTTAAAAGTATTTTTCTTAATTTATCGCAGTTATCTATTGGGGAAAATCATTCTATAAATGAGGAGCAAACATTCAAACCGTGTTTTCTCCTTCAAATGCAATTTTTCAGAAAACACAAAAAACTGATAAATTAAAAAATAACCCTTCTTAGACCCTAATTATCATTTGTTTAGTTGTATTATTGGTTACTAGGAAGATCTGTAGGCCTACTTTACCTAATAAACTTAGAGTTAATTAGAAAAATGTATTTGAAATTTGGAGAAAGCATGTTTTGACCGAAACACAGAGGAGAAAACATGTTTTGATTGTTTCCAATGTGGAGAAAGCATGTTTTGACCGAAACACAGAGGAGAAAACATGTTTCCAATGTGGACAAAACATTTTTTGAATGAAAAAGTATGTAGCTCGAATATTGATGAAATAACATTCTTAATGTAATTAACAGAACAGATTTTGTTATGTAATTATAAAGTTAAATTAAATATTTACGCGTGAAAAATCATCATGGAAATTGTAGGGAAGAACTAAAATTTTTAAGCCAATTTGAAATTTAAATTTTTAAACCAGTATCTTCACTTAAGCAATTTCATGCTTCCTCTGTTTCTTCATATTCTACATGAAAGTTATTAGTAATGATATCTTTATACCATTTAAAAACAGGCTGATTTTTTCACTCTTCACCATACATAAATTGTAAAAGTTTGTCTATGTCATTCTGATGCCTTTAAGTTTGAGATGAATTCTCTTACCTTGTTTTTTTTAATTAATGCTTAAGTGGCTTTTTCTATCCCATGCTCTCTTTTCCTCAATAGGTTCACCAGCATGTACCTTAGTAACAATATTGGCTAGCATTGTACGACCTATTTTAGTTATAGCCATGAAATTGTTTCTACACACAGGAATTCTACTACCACTGCTACTAGTAATAAAATAAGGAGCAGAAAATGCATGCTGTAAGCCAGATGATTGCGATTTTTTTTTTTTTTTTTTTTTTTTTTTTGGGGGGGGGGGGGGTATTAGGTCTACGTCGAGTTACATTTTTTGTAACAACCAATGAGGCTATAATACAATCTTGTCGCTGTTTGTCCGGAATTTCGTAAAGTCTATCCCGAAACTTCTTAACGTCATTAGGTCTAACATCAGTGCATGAAAAAGTATTTATTAATAGAATGTTTGCATGGAACATAAATGTTGTTATCTAAAGGTGCTGAATATCGTTTCTTTTTCGGTTCTTTTCTTTTTCCACCAATTCTCTGTATTTTTCTAGTTCCATAATTAGAAGTACTCACTAATACACCATCTATTAATTCTTCCATTTGAAAAAAAAATAATAAATAATAATAATAATTAAGTACACTCCTCTAAAATGAAGAAAACAAGATAGAACTAACGAAAAAACAAACATAAAAAGCTGGTACATGTACGAGTCACGCGACCAGAAAGAGCAGTACTGACTTTTGGTTGGCTGGAGAAATCACAGTTTGACTGAAAACAGGCTCTGGAGGAAACACTGTTTGATTGAAACCCTAACTTTCTAAGCGCATTTATAATGTGATAAAAATTATTTTGGTTTAAAATAATAGTATAATTTTGTGCTATTTAATGTTGAGTTCACAGAAAAATCGCTAACTCATTTTTTTTTTATTTTTGGAGAAAACACGGTTTGAATGTTTGCTCCTCAAATAAAGTGTTACGAAATAAAGGCGGGTCTAAAAATGATCCGGAATAAATTAAAGTGTTGGCAACTATGATATATATATATATATATATATATATATATATATATATATATATATATATATATATATATATGATTCTTTAGTTTTCTTTACAGAATATTTTTTGTGACCGTAAATGCCAATTCTTCTGATTTTTTCACACCATTATTTCATAAAAATTTTTGCTTTATTTAAAAACTAAAATTCTTAAATTAAATAAGATGAACATAATTTTCCTGTAATCGTGGTGTGAAAAATTCAGATGTATTGACAGCTATGTATTATTCACACACACACACACACACACACATTTATATAATCATATTTTATTTTTTAGCCTCATTCACAAGAGCTTTCTTGTGTATATAATTTTATTACACTACTGTTTCTTAAAAAAAAGAAAAAAAAATGTTTTTAAAAGATTTTTCTGACATTAAATGAGATGAAGATAATTATCTTGTAATCGTGATATGTGAAAATCGAAAGCTTTGTTGGCTGTGTGCGTATATATAATCAAATCTAGTTCTTCTATTTCATTTATAAAATTTTATCAATGTCTTTATCATAATTGTAATGTTCTTGTAGTGCACGATATTATTATTTAATTTTCTGTCACGAAAATACTCAACATAATATGAAACTGCTCAGCTTTTCATTTCTATACCATTTATTCATTTATTTATTTAATCATATGATGTGTATTTATCTCAGTATCAACGACTTGATCAAGATGATCGTGATGCTTTAAAACGCAAAACCATGACTAAAATTTTTAATTTTATGTCTTAGTGAAACGATTTTGTAGACAAATTGGTAAAACATTGCGTAATTTAAAAAATAACTGTGTGCACTATAATGAAGACGTAAATTAAACATAATATAGCTAAAAATAATCCTTTCCTTTTGTTCCATTCAACTAGCATTTAATCTTCTTCTTCTTTTTCTTCTTTATTTTGTGTGTGTGTGTGCGTGTCAAATAATCCACAACCATATTATTATTATTATGATTATTGTAATCATATTTATTATGGTTATTATTATTATTATATTTTTTTAACCAATAAAAATTTCTCTTCAAAATCCGAATAAATTACTTCTTTTTTTGTAAAAATCAAATATATTTAACATATTTAATTTAAATAACTTCATAAATTAATGTTTATCATAATTTATGAAAAAGAAGACTAATCCATATTCTTTTGATTCTATCTTGGAAAACAAAACCTCTATTAATTGAAGTCAAATTAAAAACACCAGAGTTCATTTATTATATATATATATATATATATATATATAATTATATCTCGCTATTTCGCTTCATAATGCAAAGAAAATATGCCAAAAGAATTACTATAATCACATCGTTCCTTCAATAAACAATATTCTCTTTTATTTTATTTTATTTCACAGCATAAAAATAGTGAGTATAATGGGAAACTGCTCAGTTTATATATTATTATCTATTTACTTACCTATTTATATATTTATCAATTTATTTATTCCTATAATGTTTGTTACTTATCTTTGCATCAAACACTTCATCAAAAGATCGTGATGGTTTAAAACACAAAACCATCACTTAATTTTTAGTTTTATTTCGTAATAGAGCTGTTTTTTAAACAAGTAAATTGGAATCTGATGTCGTAATTGAAATATATCAGTGCACTCTATTAACGTACTGAATAAAATATAATTTATTCGAAAATACTATTTTTTCTACTTTATCCATTGTAAGTAACGTTTTAAATTCTATTTCGAACAAAGGGCATGCAAACTTTATTGTTGTTGTTGTTATTTTTATCATTTTCTTCATGCTTATGCCTGAGAGCTACAAATTCAATGACGTAGTCAATTAGTAGTATTTTTCGACCACATTTCTTGAAACCGCGAAAACCTCTGCGAAAGTGCAGACTCGACAAATCCAGTGTTAAAGTAGGGAAAATAGTCATCTGATTCAATGAAAATAAGCGATAAGAGAGGGCCAAATGACTGGATGTTTTCCTAATTCCAAGCTGTCAGTCAATTTGGAACCCCTCCAAGTTTTTAGACTGTTCCTCACTGCTAGTTTTGGGAAACGTGGTTGCACTATATTCACAATATTCATTTAATGTATTAATCCTCTCAGGGGCAAGCAAATTTTCCCTGTTTAAAATCAACAGCCACCAGAAATCATCAATAATATTAAAATTGAAGAAATAAATGAAGTTGTTCGTGAAGTTATAAAAAGGAAAATTTTATAAAAAAATTTCTGGGGGAGGTTTTGTTATTTTGAATGGAAATTTGTGGTTACACTATGCAACCATCGCACCTGAAGGAGTTAACCCCTTTGTTGAAGGCGAATTTTCTTATTTCAAACAGTAAGCCCACCTATTGGTGCTCTTCTAAAACATTATAATAATTAACAAAAGAATTTTAAAGCTTTGAATTTAAAACATTTAAACTTCTTCCTCAAATATCGAGTCCATAAATGTCATCGGCATGTATGTACAGGGTGATTTTCTACCAGTACAACGTACTTACTGGTTATCTAAGGGGGACACAGACGATTCAGAATTATATAGAAATGCAGGGTCAGGAATGCAATCTTAATGAGATAGGGGAGTTATTAGGGGTATAATTATTAGGAAACTCATAGCTTTTTTAAAGCTATGGACCTTTAAATGTCATTTCGCGATCACCATGTACTCAGTAAGTTTTCATCTTAATACTTCTTCGAATGGCAGTTGACAATTTTCTTGTGGCATCCCTGAACCAGGGTGGCCAAAGACCCACTTTTCCCCCCCTGATTCTCCCAACATAGCCTCCTTAACTAGATACCTGTCGCGTGGCTCGGGCTCGGAAGCTTGGCAACAATTTTTATTAAAATCACACAATCAACTGTGGAAGAAAATCATATTTATTGAAATTTTATTTTTCCGACTGAGTGAAAATAATGCCTGGACTGGGAGTCGAATGCCTGGATAGCTCAATTGGTAGAGCCTTGTCCTTGTAAGTCAAAAAACCGGGGTTCGACTCTCGGTCCAAGCATTATTTTCACTAAGTCGGAAAAATAAAATTTCAATAAATATAGCTTGGCAACAGTTGAAGCAGAAGACAGCGCCACCTGGTACAGATTGCGCGACATTTTTGTTCGACAGCGATCAAATTTTTTTAAAAGTGGTATATGATATTCATAAAAGGCAAATAGAATTGAAGAAACGTCTATTACATATATCATACATCACTTCTTAAAGTTATTGGTGTCAATTGAATAAAAAATACGCTCAATTTGTAGTGAGTGGCGCTGTTTACCGTTTCAGCTGTTGCCAAGTTCCCGAGCCACGCAACAGACATTTAGTTTAGGACGCTATGCTCCCACCAATGTTTTTATGTAATAGTTTTTCACTGAATCAATCGTGCAAACTTATTATTAAAATTCTCAAAGAAAAATACTGGTGGCAGAATTAGAGAAAAAAATTGCCCTGTCACCACCCTGTTACATAGCTGCCAAGTTTTTTAATTTATTCCGGAATGTCCTTAGCGCCGCCTTTTTTCACACCGTAATCTTTGTAGAAAAATTTTCTTCATTATATAATTACGATTAAGTATTAAGAATATTACTCTAAAAATATTACGGTGTGGAAAAGGGGCGGGACTAACAACATTCCCGAATAAACTAAAAAACTTGGCAGCACACTACCTGTTAACAGACTAACTCTCGTGCATGTAAAATCCATGTGATTTGATCACGATCCCTGTTTCTTGTTTTCTTGATATTTTAGAGAACTAGAAAGCATCAATAAACACATACTACTTAAAACGTATTCAAAATTATGAAGTGAATGAAAATGTCTATCATTTATATACTTATTTTAAAACAAGTGTCTTGTATTCAATGAAAATTAGAATCATTTTGGTTGTCTTTAGATAATTTAAGGGCTAAAAAATCCCTTTATCTCATCAGGACTGCATTTTCGATCCTGCATTGCTATGCAATTACGAATCGTCTTTGTGACCCTACATCTCCTGCAAGTTTGTCGCACCGGTAACGACTTACCCTCTATATATGCATAGCTGCCAATATTTTAATATATTCCGGAGTAATTTTAGCCCCGCCTCTATTTCGTACCACTTATTTTATAAAAGAAATTTTTTGTTATTTTATCGAAGTTATATATTGAAGAAAATCTTTCTATAAATAAAGTAGTGCGAAATAAAGGCGGGGCTAAAAGTACTCCGGAATAAATTAAAATATTGGCAGCTATGTATATGCACCAACGGCGTTAAGCGATTAAATACGAATATTTAAAATTATACATTTAATGCATTACTTTTAAAGAACGAACGCCTTTATTCGTCTTGAAAAGTTAGCTGGGCAGTTATTTGCTGACACTCGTCCGAAAAGTTTAAATTATTTCTATCATTTTAAATTTCTAAAGTAAATCTGCATTTTCTTAACTTGTATACAAATATGTTTTATTGTGTTTTTTAATTTAAATCCGAATGAATTTTTTTAAAAATGTTACTGGGAACGGAAAAGAAATATGGTTAGTTTGGTCAAAAATTTCATATCATAAATCTTCGGTATCAATGTCTTTCTTTTTTGTTAAAAAAGCTCTCTCTCTATCTCTCTATTTTTTTTAATTTTCCGTATATATATGTATTTTTTTTTATTTACCAAAAAGGTAAATATGCTCTTGTTCGTAATGCTATACCATAGCCTCCTAAACTAGATGCCTATCGCGTTGCTCGTAAACTTGTCAACAGTTCAAGCAGTAGACAGCGCCGCCTGGTACAAATTGCGCGAATTATTTATTCAACTGTCATCAAGAAGTGATATATGACATATTTAATCGACGTTTCTTCGATTCTATTTGCCTTCTATGTATATCAAATCCCACTTAAAAAAAATTTTTGGTGGCTGTTGAATAAAAAAATCACGCAATCTGTACCAGCTGGCGCTGTCTACCGCTTGAACTGTTGCCAAGTTTAAGAGCAACGCGACAGGCATCTAGTTTAGCATATTTGCCAACCATCTCATTATGAACCGTACAATTTTTAGTACCTGCCTTTTTTTCCGCACCAATATTTTTTTAAAGTAATTTTAGACTTATTTAATCGTAACAACATTTGGAGAGAATAATTCTAAAAATATAGTGGTGTGAGAAAAGGGGCGTTTTTTCAGGGGGCGTTAACAATTGTACGGTTATTAATGAGATGGTTGGCAAGTATGAGTTTAGGAGACTATGGCTATACTTAAATCTCTTTTATGTTGTTTGTAATGCTGTACTTAAACTTTCTTATAACTTGTTATGTCAGTTGTTTAATTGTTCTTAACTGTGTTGCCAGATTGCGCGACTTTTTTATTCAACATTCATCAATAATTTTGAGAAGTAATATTTTACGTACATACATAATCGACGATTAATCGTCTATAATGTATATGAAACATCACTTCTTAAAATTATTGGTGACTGTTAAATAAAAAAGTCGAGCAATCCGGTAACAATAGTTCTTAATGCTGTACTTAAACGTTCTTATAACTTTTTATATTATATGTATGTGAGGTTTTACTCATATTTTATTTAGTCTGCTACTCTCTCTGTATGAGCTCAGAATTTATATTCCTAGTATGTAACATACCTGCTAGTTCTCTTTATTTATTTATTTATTTATTTTTAAGCCATCATAAACTTAATGACACCTCTGTTTCTAACATCTGGCCGTCGAGGTGTGGGGTTACCACTGGACACCGGATACTCGGCATTCATCCAAACCTCGAACCATATACTCTTAAGTATCATTTATTCTGCAGGCTGTATAAAACGCCTACAGAACATTGTTGATGAACTTTGTGATTTTTTTATGGAACTTTATTTTGTACGACATTATATTCTATTTAATTGAATTGTTTGCGGGAAATCATAGATATAGTAATGATATATAGATTGATTATTGGGGAGAAAAAGTGATTCCGTTTCACTTGGGAAAAGACGACGATTTTACCAAAATATGGCCGTCTTTCCCTTAGTGAATGCGCACGAAAATACACACGAATATTTTAGCAAATAAAGTTTATGAATAATTTATTTACTAAAGGTGAATGAAAAAATCCAGATACAGTTTCAAATTCATTTTTTTTTTCTTTTTTTCAATACCACTTAATGGCTTTTTCCAAAGCTTTTTTTTTTTTTTTTCGGCATCGAAAAACTTTGCAAGATAACATAGGGATGATAGATCTATATATATTACTATATCTATGTGTGAAATGAATGCGCCTAACCCAGTGTTGCCCGACGAGAGTATAATGTATAAAATAATGTTCAATAAAAAAGTCGTAAAGTCTGACAACTATGCTATAGAACGTCTATAATGTAGGTTTTGGCGCAGTCACTATTCTTATTAAGGTAGAATTAATAAAGCATTTATCATATTATCCAGTCGACCAAAAAATTGCAAACGATTGTTAAGTAATTCTATTTTACCGAGGTATTTACACCAGTGACAACGCCGAGCCTTGGTATAATAGAAAATAAAAATTTGTTAAAGAACTTTGAGGAAGTATTGAAAAAGTATTCATGATGAAACCATAATTTATAAAATTTCTTTCTTAAATTTTGCCTTCATATAACAAATATAATCTTCTATTGGTTCCGCCTTCAAATATATATCATATTTACAATTTATAATCTGATCCAATTTCTTTATCATGATAACATACCTGTCAACCATCTCATTATGAAGCACAAAATTTTTTATACCGGTCTTTTTTCCCTCCAAACCAGTCATTTTTTAGAATAATTTTATTCTTACTTAATCGTAACATTTCGAGAGAATTACTGTAAAAAGTAAAGTGGTGTGGAAAAAGGGGCGTTTTTTTTTTTGTAAGGGCCGTTAACACTTTTACGCTTATTAATAAGATGGTTTTCAGGTATGTAATAATATACCAAGCTTCTTACTCTTATAACATTATTTTTAAAATTTCTCTCGTTATAAAGAAAATATTATCTTTTGTAAAGTAATTTTCATAATGTTAGATAACCATTACACATTTGAATATATACGTGTTATGTTTTAATGTTCTGAATATATATTACTTTATACTAAATCATCAAATCCTTATGCACAGTTCTAAGGAACAGTTCACCTCTTATTTGGGGTCAAACAGCACACAAGTCTTCTTCTTACGGAAGTCTTTGAATAATAGAGAGAATAACCTTTAATTTTCCGTAAAATTACACGTTGTGTTGTTGTCAGTTAACCACTCATTCGCCTCTGATTTTACAGCCTTCTTCACAAGGACTTAATTTACGTAGAAATGCATTAGCAGGGGGTCTTTAAGGGTGGTCACAAATTTTCTTGTTCTCTAAACCCGTTCTGTTCCCTCATTTTTTGCTTAAAAGATCCTGGTTGTGACAGCCTTTGTTGTTGTGCTCGAATTTTTTAGTGTTCTTCTGCTTTTCTTTTTTTAATTTTTTTTTTTTTTTTTTCGTTCAAGGTAATTTTTGTTAATGAACGAAGTTCCGTGGTACGTTTTTCTGGATTATGTAAGTTGTTTTGACGAAAAAATACTGAGATGTGTCCTTCTGGGTGGTCTAGAAGATTTTACAAATGAAAGTATTGTAAATGAATTTGTAGCCAATGCTGCTAATGAAACTTTTCAGATTGTAAGCTATAAGTGAAACTCCGGAAAGCTAAAAAGCAAATAATACTTTAAATGAAAGTTTAATCCAAAAAATCCTTTAACTATTTAGAGTTTACAACCATGGGTCACTATTTAGGACCTGTTCTACCTAGCGGATTTTGACGATTTTCGTATATATATATATATATGTATACATATACTAGTAGGCCTTGCCTGTTTCGCTGGTCACTACATTTAAATGAATAAAAAAGAGAAACACTTTTTTTTATATCGCTTTAAAAATGTAATCTAAAAAGAAATTTCATTGAAATTGCTCAAAACGTTGCTTCATGTCACCGTCGGCTTCGGCAGCGTCTTCCGCACCCTCATGATCTCGGGTCCGTGTCCATATTTCCTGCAACAACGGCTTACCCCTGGACTTCAATCTAATTGCCTATCGTATGACATTTTCAAAACGAACAGTATTGAAAAAATCAAAGCAGCACTTTTATATTTCAACCATAATTGAATATGAATAACAATATACGTATTACGTAGAGTATTTACTGTCTCTTTAATGCAAGTATTTTTAGTACCTGTAGACCATAAAATGACAGCAGTTTCAGTTTTTCATTGCGATTTTCCGTTTAATTTTTCAACATTTACTGGCTTTCAATTACACTATTATTAAGCTCAACATAGCGCTTACTTAAAAATTTCCGGTAGATGCCGTTGCCTTTCTTCATTCTATAAATAATTCTGAAATCTGTGCTACGTATGTTAGCCTAATATATATACAGATTTTCACGTGACACAAAACGTTATCAATATGTCAGATACATATACAAATTTAATTTTTGATCAATTTTATTAGTTACGTGTAAATATATATATATATATATTTATATTGAAAAAAAAAAAAAAAAGAATCGTAAACTTTTTTGGCATTAGCGATATGCTGTAAAGCTAAATTTTAAGTTACTATAAAATTTTGTTTTCATATTTTAATTAATTAAAAAGCAATCAAACGTTGGGCTTCGACATGGATCAGGAGAGGTCAGGATCACCATGCAAAATGCTGAAACTCTGCGGTCAGCCGTTTGAGTACAAAGAGGCAGACACAACACATAAACATCTTATTTTATTATACTTAAAGTATATATATTTATTATTGGGCTTAGAAGGCAGAGCACGCAAATTATAATGCATATTAATGAGTCCATATTAACACGAAACACTTTTAATTAGACGAACACTCACATCACATGGTACATACAGAGAAACAAAAATTCAACAAGGTACAGGTAAAAAGATGCGCCGTACGAAAAACAGTCCAAGTGGTGGCGCGCCAGTCGTTATTGGAAAGATCTATTATACAGTGAAGGAGGGTAAATACAAGAGGCATTGGTAATGGAAAATAAATGTAACCTAACACCCCCCCACAATGTCGACGTATTTACCTAAATAACAATGTTACATCTTCCAATCCCATAATTTTACAACAGTTGTAATGTTTTGATGATGTTAATGCTTTTGTAAGAATATCAGCCCCCATATTTTCAGTAGACACAAAATTTAAATCAATGATTCCATCTTTCAGTGCATCCCTTATGAAATGATGCCTGATGTCTATGTGCTTGGTGCGCTTATGAAAGATCGGATTTTCAGCTAATTTAATAGATCCTAAGTTATCTGTAAATATACTCACTTTTTCAATTTTGCATTCAGATAACTCATTTAGTAATTTACATAAATATATCCCTTCCTTAGTGGCATCGGATAAAGCCATATATTCGGCTTCCGTTGATGAGAGAGCTACGGTACACTGTTTACGGCTTTCCCATGTAATTGCACTCCCGCAAAAAATGAAACAGTAACCTGTATATGACCTACGGTCATCGAGGCAATTTCCCCAATCCGCGTCAGTGTAACCGAACAAAGGCTCATTACTTTTTCTAAATACAAGTCCAAAATTTATTGTTTTCTTTAAGTATCGTAAAACTCGTTTAGCGGCAGTCCAATGAGTTTTATCAAAACAAGTTAGAAATTGACTTAATTGACTGACGGAATTTGCAATGTCCGGCCTGGTGGAAGTTGCAAGATACATCAAACTTCCAACTAATTCACGGTAGGGATATTCGTTTTCACAACATTTTTCGGCCTTTTTTAATCGAATGCTTGTATCCATAGGACAAGCTACGGGCTTGGCTTCTGTCATGCCAAAACGCTCTAAGAGCTCTCTAATATAACTATGTTGACTCATTGTTATAAGGCCATTTTCTAACTGAAAATTTATCCCTAGACAATATTTAACTATGCCTGAATATTTAACATCTAGTTTTTCATTAAGATGAATTTTGAAGTTTTCTAACATATCAGGGTCCTGTGACATAAACAATATGTCATCAACGTAAATCATTATAAGAGTCAACCCTTTATCACTTTTAATATAATATAAACATGGATCTGCATTTGTTTGTTTTGCTCCGAAATCATTCAAAATTTTATTTAATTTAGTGTTCCAACACCTCCCAGCCTGCTTCAGGCCATAGAGCGATCTTTTTAACAAAAGAACTTTATTCCCTACATTTAGATATTTAAGAATCTCGGCTGCTTTATTAGATATGTCCCTATCGCAATTTTCATTTATAATTATTTGAAGTATTTCTTTAAAGTAATCGGGAACTTCCATAAAAATTTCCTCATCTAATTTTCCATTCAAATATGCTGACGTTATGTCAAATTGATGTATTTTTATTCCTAATTTAGCAGCATAACCTGCTAAGATTCTAATAGATCCCATTTTTGCTACCGGAGAAAAAGTTTCACGAAAATCTATACCAAATTTTTGACTAAATCCGCGAGCTACTAATCTCGCTTTATATTTCAAAAGAGATCCATGTTGATCATATTTATTTGTAAGGACAAATCTACCTTTTATGCATTTTTTCTGGGGCCTTTCTACTACTTCGAATGTATTATTTTTTAATATTACTTTTATTTCGTCAGTCATTGATTTATACCAATTCGAAGCTTCCGGACTTTTTAAGGCATTATTTATTTCTATTTCCGAATTAAAACTATAAACAGCATTCGCAAATGATTCCGGCTCTCTAATTATTTCGCGATTACGCAATGACAATGTGTTTTTATCTTCGAGCGCCGAATCTGAGTCACGTGACAGCTCATCTTTTTCATTTTTTATTTGAGGAGGAGAAATTTTCTCTTCTGCCGGCTGCATGTGTGAGCCTTTTTTCAATTCGCTTAATTGTATTTCTCTTTCAGAAATATCTGGATACAATTGACCTATTTTTGAAACATCATTAGATTTCTCTTCAAAAAAATTTTACGCTACGGGAAATAATTATTGTTTTTGATTCAGGAAGATAAATACGAAATGCTTTAGAATTTTCTGAATAACCCACAAATATCCCTTTTTTAGACCTTGGGGAAAATTTATGTTTAGGATGGTTATCGAAAAAATAAGAAGTGCAGCCAAAAGATTTAAAATAGCTGACGTTAGGTGTTATATTATTCCATAATTCATATGGGGTTTTTCCATTTAAAGCTTTTGTTGGGCATCTATTTCTTATATAATTAGAAGTATTAATAGCTTCCGCCCATAAATTTAAGGGTAATTTTGATTGTGATAATAGACAACGGGCCATTTCAACGAGAGTTCTATTCTTCCTTTCACAAACACCTGATTGTTCCGGACAATAAGGGGCTGTTAATCTATGCTGAATACCATTTTCTTTTAAGAAATTTTCAAATTCAGTCCCAATAAATTCGCCCCCATTATCACTCATGATTTTTTTTATTTTTATAGATTTTTCATTTTCCCAAAGAAGTTTGATTTCTTTAAAAGCATTTAATGCTTCATCTTTAGTTTTTAAGAATTTTACTGCACAATAACGAGAATAATCATCAATAAAAGTAATAAAATAAAGGGACTTACCTATTGAGGGAACCCTAATAGGCCCACAAAGATCCGAATGCACTATTTCTAACATTTTTGTAACACGATCTGAGTGCTTAGGAAAAGGAGCACGGGTCATTTTATTTAACGCGCAAACTTCACAATTGAAGTCGGATACCTTTTTAATATTTAACCCCCTAATATGACCCTTTAAATTAGAGTCAATCAAATCTTTTACATTTAGATGACCCATTCTACAATGCCATCTTTCCACATCGGCGAAAATATTTTTAGAACTATCGATTGATTCACTCGAAAAATTAACTGCATTATTTATATTTGCATTATTATCCCGCAGATAATAAAGTTCATTTTTTCTGTCCGCAATTAGAGTCACATTTTTTTGTCTGTTATTTATAACAGCACATTTGTCTTTAAAAGTTACAGTGAAACCTTTGTCGCACATTTGTGACACGGACAATAAGTTCGTTTTCAATCCTGGAACCAATAGAGCGTCGTTGATCTCTACATTTTGAAGTTTTGAATTGACTTTTGTTTTAATTAATATTTTACCAACACCGGACACATCAGTTGTTTCATTGTTCGCTAAATTTACAGATTTTATATCCGTATCCTTTAAATCGTGAAAATTGGAGTCATCCTTCCCCATGTGTCGAGTACAGCCGCTGTCAACACAATAAAGATTCTCGGATTGTTCTTTGAATAATATGTTCGTATTCGTTGAATTTGTGCTGGCCAGTAGTCCTAAACTGTTTTGTCGATATTTAAATGATTTATCTTTTTCACACTGATTTGCACGGTGACCGATACGTTTACATTTCCAGCAAGTAATTTTTGAATTATCTCTTTCATTCTGAGTGTACTGTTCAGTAATCTTAGGATTCCTTTTATTTTTATTCCACGGAGCAGGTTTCTTTCGGAAATTCCCAGTCATGAACGCTCCATCGTTCGGTCTGTCATCATGGCGTCTGGCGTCGTTTTCTTCTACTATTTTTATTCGTAGTACTTCTGGTTTAGGTAGCTCATCCCTGGATTCTATTGCGCACCTGAAATTTTCATAACTGGATGGTAGGCTGTATAACAACATCACAGTTAACAAGTCATCATCTATTCTAATGTCCATTTCAGATAGTTTATCGACTATGTCAAAAAACTTTCGAAGATGATCTCGAATGCTCACAGAAGAGGAATCTGCTATTTTATGTTGAATAAGCGATTTTAACAGTGACGCTTTTCTAGCGGGGCCTTTAGATTGATATATTTCCTCTAATTTTTTCCATATATCCAAGGATGTTTCGCAGTTTTTTATTTGTTTCAGTTCAGAAGGCGATATACACAAAATTATGTCGGCTTTGGCCTTTTCATCCATATCAGTCCATTTCTCGAACGCTTCTTTTGATGTCGCATCACCTGCCACGAGCTCTGGCTTTGGTTTAGAGCCAGATACATAAATCCAGGATTCATTTTTTATTAAGAGTGCCTTCATTTGTATCTTCCATGTCTCGTAATTATCTTTGTTTAAAGTTTCAATACGTAGTGTTCCATAAGACGCCATTTTTAAACGTGGTCGTCTATCTAACAGATAAAAGTCTATTTATCGTAAATAAAAATTAATTTGCTCTGGGCCCATAACCTATTGGGCTTAGAAGGCAGAGCACGCAAATTATAATGCATATTAATGAGTCCATATTAACACGAAACACTTTTAATTAGACGAACACTCACATCACATGGTACATACAGAGAAACAAAAATTCAACAAGGTACAGGTAAAAAGATGCGCCGTACGAAAAACAGTCCAAGTGGTGGCGCGCCAGTCGTTATTGGAAAGATCTATTATACAGTGAAGGAGGGTAAATACAAGAGGCATTGGTAATGGAAAATAAATGTAACCTAACATTTATTTCTTAATTACAAAGAAAAAATAAGCTGATGTGCACGTCATGTGCGTGAGTCGCTAAATGTGCCAAATTGCGTGACAGTCAACTAATTGGTAATTAGCGACGAGAAAACAAAACAAAAACAAATAATAATAATAATAATGCATTTCAGTGATATGTTTATTTCAAATAAATATTAAAAATAATGTAAAATAATAATAATAATAAATACTCATCTGAAGCGTTAAGTGTTTTTTCAATATTAAATACTAAGTAAGAAATATATTTATAACAATGTTCAAACGTTAATATTTATGGGATCCACATATATTTTAAAATAATTATATCGTTAAAAAAATAAATACTTTTAAAGGTATAAGGACGTCTGTTTTACCGTGCAAGTTCAATTTTTCATAAAGCTTTAAATCGATTTTAATATTTACGAATAAATATGTTTCTTAGTTAAAAAATTTAAAAAGAAAATGAAAGTGTAAACATTTATTTTCTAGTAGCATCAGCTAGATTTTTAATATTTCATTTTTTCACGGCTTTTATGGGGATTTTAATTAGAATATTGAAATTTCGAATTAAAAAAGTATTTTATCAAAATTAATTGTTGCTTATAGCACTCAAGGATAGTGCAGTTTATGATCAGAGAAAGAAGGTTTTAAATCAGTTCAATAGTTCCAGAAATTACCCTCCACATACAGAGCCTGATTAAGGGGGAAGCTCGCTCTTCACACATTATTTATACTTACACCGTTATTTTTTAACAAATACTTTCCTCCTATAATGACCAGAAAATTTTCATTAAAAATTATTTTAAAAGAATTCTGGTGTCTAATAACGGTGAGTAAATTGGATTGTTTTACACCGTTCATTTTTTATAAAAAATATTTCCTCCTCAAAGCGTGGAATTTCTATGACATGAAGTAAAAAATAATTGTAAAAATATTCCGGTAAGAGCGAGCTTCCCCCTTAATCAGGCCCTGTCCACATACAAACAAACTTTTTCTTTTTATATATTTGTATATATGCTTCCACAGAGTAAATCCACGGTAAATATAGTGTCAGTCACATTCAAAGATATTTCTACTCCCACACTATATTTTAACCATAATAACTATCCTATTCAATCACAAATATTGCTAACAATTTGCTGCTAATGTATAAAGAGCCGAGACGAGCTTACATCACAGCTCCCTTCCTTAACCTTATACATACTTTTCAACCATCTCATTATGAATCGTAACACTTTCAGTACCCGCCTTTTTTTTTTCACACCAGTCTTTTTGTAGTGCAATTTTATTCTTATTCAATCGTAACTACATTTGGAGAAATTTACTCTAAAATTAAAGTGGTGTGTAAAAAAGGGCGTGTTTTAAAGGGGCGTAACAATGTTACCATTATTAATAAGATGGTTGGCAAGTATGCATTATATTTGTCCTTTTGTTTTCTGATTCTCTCTTTTATTCCGTGCTGTCTTTGAAATTTAATTTTATATCTAATTGTAAAAAATAAATAAATAAATAAATAAAATAAAATAAAATACTTTGTAAAAAATACAAAATCATTCTGTCTATCCTTAATGATTATATCCTTCTTTGATTGTTGTAATGCACTCCTTAACCGTTCTCTTTCTGAGTAAATTGCGTTCCCACTTCTAATGAGCTCAAAAGTTTTCATTCTCTTATTTTTTTATTTTATTTTTATTTTTTTATTTTTTTATTTTTTATAATGCTGTTAATATTCATTATTCTTGTTTATTTCCATCTGACGGACAATTCAATCCCTAATCTCTACAAGCCGCTATTTACTCATGTTATTATGCAGAGGAAGATGCGTAGTTTTCACTACAATTGCTTTCAAACTCCAGAATATTCGAAGTCAGTCAATTAACAAACTACGATAAAGATTTTTGTATGTTAAATAGTGGTTCCCAATAAAGCGGAAATATGACTCTTCTACATACTTGCCAACCCTCTCATTAGAAAGTGTAAAACTCTTAGTTCCGCCATATTTATTTTATTTTATTTTTTTTTTTCCCCACTACTCATTTTTTAGAGTAATTTAATTCTTATTTAATTGCAACAACATTTCGTGAGAATTACTCTAAAAATAAAGTGTGGAAAAAGGGGCGTTTTTCCAAGGGGCACAAACAATTATTTGTTTATTAATAAGATGTTTGTCAGGTATGCTTCTGTCGGATAACAATACCATGTGCAGAGTTACCAACATTTTAATTTATTCCGGAGAATTTTTAACCCCGCCTTTATTCCATACCACTTTTTTTTTTTTTTTTTTTGTTTAAGAGTAAGTGTATCACTTTTCACTGTTCAATGAGTAAGTATTTCCTATTATGTTTTCTTGGCTGAAGACGAATATTAATTCTCTATATTTATATATAACAACCTAAAACAACCCATTTTTTGAAAGTTAATTAATGTATTAATTTAAAAAAAAAAAAAACTAGAAAGACTTAAATTAATTTGTAAGAAAAATGTTCATACCAATAATCCAGTTTCTAGCTCAAGCGATGTCCTAATTGACCTCTCTTTTCGACCCTCTCCAACTTTGTTTAAAAGAAATACCACGGAAATAGAAGGACAGGTGTACTGTCAGAAAAGAATTGCTTCTATAAATAAATTTGTTAAAATTCTGCGATCACGCGAGTTTATGATCTTTGATTGTTTAAAAGGTTAGTATTTCCTATTTTGTTTTCTTGACTGAACACCAAAGGTCAATCTTTATATTTATATAATACAAGCTAAAACACCTGATATTTCGAAGGTTAATTATTTATATATATAATTATTATTATTATTATTATCATTTTAAGACAAAATTTAATAACTTGAAAGACTTTGTATGAAAATGTTCATACCAATTATCCAGTTTCTAGCTCAAGCGATTTCCTAATTGACCTCTCTTTTCGACCCCTCCCCCACTTTGTTAAAAAATATATAAAAAAACCCCACGGAAATAGAAGGACAGATGCAGTATCAGAAAAAAAAAAAAAATCTGTAAATGAATTAGTTAAAATTCTGACGATCACGTGAGTTTATGACCTTTGATTGTTTAGAAGGTTAGTATTTCCTATTATGTTTTCTTGATTGAACACCGAAGGTTAATCTTTATATTTATATAATACAACCTAAAACACCTGATATTTCGAAGGTTAATTATATATATAATTGTTATTATTATTTTTATTATTTTAAGACAACATTAGCTAGAAAGACTTAAATTAATTTGTATGAAAAATGTTCATACTAATTATCCAGTTTCTAGCTCAAGCGATTTCCTAATTGACCTCTCTTTTCGACCCTTCCCCCACTTTGTTTAAAAAATAATACCACGGAAATAGAAAGACACATGTAGTATCAGAAAGAAATTTCTTCTTTAAATATATTAGTAAAAATTCTGACGATCACGTGAGTTTATGACCTTTGATTGTTTAGCAGGTTAGTATTTCCTATTATGTTTTCTTGATTGAACACCGAAGGTTAATCTTTATATTTATATAATACAACCTAAAACACCCGATATCTCAAAGGTTAATTATGTACACACACACACAAAAAAAAGGCAATATTTAATAACTAGAAAGACTTAAATTATTTTGTATGAAAAATGTTCACACCAATTATCTAGTATCTAGCGCAAGCGACTTCCTAATTGAACTCTCTTTTCGCTCCTTCCTTACTTCATCCCCTCATTAAGAGAGTTGAGCGAGCCAGTGAATAAAATCTTGAATAAAGTTTTCACACCAAATAAAAAATTTCTAAATCAAGAAATTTTCTAATAATGCAGCATACCTCCCCCCCCCCCCCCAGTGTTGCCAGATTTGGGGACTTTTTTATTCAACTATCACCAATAATTTTGAGAAGTGATATTTGCTATACACAATAGACGTTTATCTTTCGAAGTGCTTAGGCAACCGTTACAATTAAAATTTAGCGGCGGGGGTTGAATAAAAAAGTCCCCAAATCTGGCAACACTGCCCCCCCCCTCTCCCTTTGACGAAGAGAACAACTTTTCCTTTTCATTCTGGTCGTAAAGCACACGTGTTCTTTTGAATTCGCTGTGTGTGTGGACTTGTAAAGCTTTCAAACAAACTTTCACATTTATATATAGATATCTATGCAATGTAGAAATGAAAACTTACTACCATATTACGGAACTTCTTAAATTCTGGTGTATATTTAAGATTACCTAAATTGAGTTTCTTGTGCATAAAGTTATCAAGTGTTATATTTTTATCTAGTGTCAAAAATTTGACCTATTGTAAAATCTCACTTTTATTTTAATGAAATTTTAAATTTCCGGTCATTTGCACTCATATACATAGCTGCCAAGTTTTTTTATTTATTCCGTAATGTTGTTAACCCCGCCCTTTTTTCCATACCGTAATATTTGTAGTAAATTTTTTTTCAATATAAAACTATGATTAAATATGAAAAAAATTACTCTAAAAAGATAACAGTGTGAAAAAAGGGTGGGGCTAACAACATACCGAAATAAATTTAAAAAACTTGGCATCTATGCATATATATGTAATGTTACTTTAATAATCTTTTAATAATCGAATTAATTGAAGTTTTTGTTGATTGGGTTTTACGTCGCAACAGCACTATGTCACAATTGGCGATCTCTTGGAACACAGCCCTAGGTTTGGTTCTAAGACATGCCATCGCAATTTTGAACCTTCGCGGAGACGGAGAGGATTACTCCCTGCTTCGGTGACCCCCAGAGGAATATAGAGGACACTGAGGCCACGACGGATTTTACATGCACCACCACATGTTAGTGCACACGACGATCTTCGGCTCGAGTTCAACGGGAACTTGTGAAACGGGTAGTTCATAGATGCTAATATTTTAATTTATTCCGGAGTATTTTAAACCCCACCTTTATTTTATACCACTTATTTTTTAAGAGTAATTCATTCTTATTTTATCGAAGTTATGTATTGGATAACATTTTTTAAATAAAGTACTGCGAAGGCGGGGCTAAAAATACTCCTGAATAAATTAAAATTTTGGCATCTATGGTAACTTCTTCTTAACATTTTCGCGACAACTGACGTAGATTCACGTCATTTCGAATCTGTAACTCCGCCAGTGGCCGTTTCCTGCACAATTCGTATGTCATTTAATTCTTAAGAATATATCCAATGTTCATATTTGTACAATCAATATACTATGGATACAAATGCTTTGATTAGAAAGAGTATAATAAAATGTATGTCCATTTGTATTATAAGTGCGAACACAAAAAATGTTGTTCTGAATCATTGTAGCTTAGGAGAATAACGCCCACAAGCGGATCACTGTTAAAAAGACAAAAACATGCGGTCGCGAAAGTGTTAAATATTGTTGGTATTTTACAAGACGTTTCTTCTTTTCTTCTGATTATATAACTGTCATTCATGCAGCGATTTATGAACCTTTTGAGAACATAGGATAAGAGGTACAAAAGTATTTTTTGAAGATACTTTTGTCAATATATATCATCAAAGTAACACATTTCTGCTTTACATGTTTATCTGTACATGGGATAAATATTTGTTATATTCTTATTTTTCTAGTAACGTCTATAATTTGTGCAATTTTCATAACTGTGGTGAAAGTAATTCTACATTTTCCTAACCTTTGAAAAATTCCAGAAAATTAGCATACATAATGCAACCGCAAAAACTACTGTTTACGTGCCATTTAAATAAATCATGCAATATAACCACATAAATATATCAAAACCAACCACAAATATCTTATAGTTTTTTTTATGAGATATTTCAGATCAATCGTAGTTTGACAGTAACCCAAAAATTCTTTATTTTTTATGTAGCTATGTGCTTGACACAGCAGTATCACTTCACAAGTAGGTAAATATAGTACAAATCAAATGATTCTAGAAATTTTATTAGGAAAATTGAAATCTATTTTTTGAAAATATAGTTTAGGCCTAAGCATGTAAAGTAAGCAGTGCAGTCCAAAGTAAGCAATGGAACGTCAAATAGGGAATGTGGTCGCCGTTTCGGAAGAACAGTGGCAAATAATAATATTTAATTTATGCCGGAAATAATTTATGGAAAGTGATTATAATTTTTATAGTTTTTCTTGTAAAATTTTAAAGTATAACGTGTTTAACTTATCTCACATTGTATATGTTGAGTTTGAGTTTTAATGTCCGTTTGCCTTTCTCGTAAACTGTTAACGCTGATGCTTTTCTGCCGCATGACTGTTTCAGACAATTGGCGCTGCTGTCAGCGGACACTTTTTAACATTATGTTTTGCCCCTTAACCATTTAACGGACAAATTCAAAACTGCAAAAACTTGCCAGGGATTTTTTTTTTTTTTTTTTAATTAAATTTTACTTCTGTAGCGTAGAGGAAAAACTTCATTCATTTCTAGTCTTTTAACATTAATCTTAAATTTTGGTGGCTTTTGATTTCAAATAACCAAAGATATCTTGCCCTTCAAAGGGTTAACCGATTTCAACCTTCAATATTTTAAATACTTAAGTGTTTCGCTTAATCATACTAATAAAATACAAGTGTAGTATTTCCGGCTATCACATCACGAAAAATGAGTAATGTACAGCAGAAAAAAAAAAAAAAAAATCCTCTGTTAATTTTGTTGCAAATCGCCCTATAGTTGGCGCCAATCGATTAGTAATAACGCCTAGTTTATAATGGTGTAATTGGATTTAGTTTTAGGGGTCGTCTACATATTAAAGTTAGCATCAACTTCATCTTTCAATGGCAACTCCCATTTTTGACAAATTTTTGGGTTCATTTGTATCTAAATAATGTCAAAATATAGGGCTGCTAATGTTTAATTCATGCTATCCTGAAAAATAATTATATTCAATAATAATTCAAACTTGCAAACAAAGTGCGGAATTTTCGCACTTTATTTCTCTTTTTATTTACCTTTAAAATTTGAAGTTCATAAATATTATACCAATTTCACCACCTAATTAAAATTTTAATTTACCAGAATCCAAATTATTATAACCAAATAAATATTGTGCAGTAGTGAAACCAGAATCATTTAAAAGAAAAGTTTCAAAATAAAATTCATGGTTGACGACCCAGTTTTCATATTTCTGCAGGCAGTACAGTTTTATTATAACCTCCTAAACTAGATGCCTGTCGCGTTGCTCGTAAACTTAATAGCAGTTCAAGCGGTAGACAGAGCCACCTGGTACAGATTGAGCGACTTTTTTATTCAACAGCCACAAATTAATTTTAAACGTGGTATATGATATATCTAATCGACGTTTCTTCGATTCTATTCGCCTTTTATGTATACCAAATCTCACTTTCAAAAATTATTGGCGTCTGTTGAATAAAAAAGTCGCGCAATCTATACCAGGTGGCGCTGTCTACCACTTGAACTGTTGCCAAGTTTACGAGCAACGCGACAGGCATCTAGTTTAGGAGGCTATGGTTTTATTAAAGTACCCCCATGACGCCTTTTAAATTTTTATCGCCAAGAGTGCGATGACATTTTATTTATTTTGGCATAATTTTTTGTTAAATGAAAAAACAAATTCCATTTTGATTATACTTTTTATGAATGTGTTTTTTATTCAATTTATGATGATGATTCATATTCTGTATATATCTTTAAAATAATGCTAGCTTTAAAATGACGCTTGCAAAGATTCTGATGAAGCAAAATTTAAAAATGCATTTTTCAATAAAATAATGTCATCATACAAATGTCGTCATTTTTTCTTATTAGTTAATTGAGCTGAGTCCGCGTGCTTCTGTTCACTTTTAAATATTTTTTTTAATCCTCGCATATTTTATTAATTTCATCTCTGTCATATCGTTTCGACAAAAAATAATTGTAACTGGTCCACGTTAGTTAGAGAAATATTATATAGATAATTATTTCATTTATTTATGCGTTAGAATGAAGTAACCCAAACATATTCCACGCGCAATTTGCATTAAAAATTTTTGAATTGTATTTCAAATAATAAATTCATATTGAAAGAAATTATGAATTATGACCTATATTAAATTTTGCACGAATAAAACAGGAATAATAATTTAAAAAAAAATGGATTTTGAAAGTTACAGCTAATTCCTATTACTATTTTTCGAACAGTGATAAAGTGAAACCCCGATCAAACTTTCCCGCATTGGTCTTTTATTTCTATGGTCCCTGCACATACTGTATTTAAATAATGTTAACGGAACCCGCATATATCGTTCTTCAAAAAAGCATTTTCTCGCATTCATCGTTTTAAAATTTTTCTTCTGACCGAAATGAAATTGAAAATCAAGCGATTCCATATGGCATTCAAACTGGAATTACTTCTTTTATTCTAAAATAACTCTTTTCATTCTCCACGGAGGATCAAAATTGTGATGGCATGTCTCCGAAACATCCTCAAAGGTGAGTTCCAGACCGTTGCCATTTGCTCATATTGTAGCACTAGTACCATGTAAAACCCAACCAACCTCAACTATTCAACCTTATGCTGTTTTAGGAGAAGAACAGGGATTGTGCAGATATTGTAACATGTGTCTATGAATTACTGAATACAGATAGTGTGTTGCTGCTTGGAGAATAAGTTATTCTACTTTGCATAAAGAGGAGAATGGATGTGTCCAGTATGGCCACCTACTACATTTTTTCACATTTTTTAGGCTCCGCCAGTGCCAAGTGTTAAGTGTGTCTGATGTAATTACGGCATTGGAAAATGCACGAATTTTTTTTATATGCTTATGAAATCATAGAAAAAGACCAGAAAATGTTGTAAATCTGGAAAAATCCCCGTTTAATTTATAATATGAACAAAAAATCCAACGTAAAATTACTGATTTTTAAAAATAAGTATCGCTTAAAGTTCTACAACTTTGATTTATTTCTTTGACAGTTTGGAGAGTAACACATTAATTTTTATTAAGAGTATATATATTGCGTGTATTATTTCATAAACACTGTTTTATTTGTGTTTTGACTTTAATCCTCATTCATCGTTTTCCCGCTTTATCTTTTTTTTTTTTTTTTTTTTTCCACGCATCTCATGAAAAACGATGGATCGGGGTTCTACTGTATTTCGTTTCTTATTGCAGTTGGGGCCGTTATTTGTTGTTATTTGTGTCATCTATAACCTTGCATTCACAACAATTAAAATAGTTATTCAAGAAAGTTTCGATGCACACATACTTTTTAATTACAGGGCTGCCATGCAAACTGCTTTTTTTTATTTTTCTATTTATTTATTTTTTCGTATCACTAATTTCATAAAATAAATTTCATGATAAATTTATGTAGGCAAAATCTGTTTACCTGTAGAAAAATTATTCAAAATTTTATTTTTTTTAAATAGTGGTGCGAAAAGAATATAAAAAAGTCGCCTGAGGCAGTCTTGTAATTAGCATTACTCATACTTGCCAACATACTAATTAATATTCCGTAGTATTGTTAGCGCCGCCTTTTATTTCACACCAGTATCTTTTTAGAGTATTTTTCTTCTTCTTTAATCGTAATTGCATTTGAAGAATATTACTCAAAAAATTTACTGGTGTGAAAAAAAGGGCGGGATTAACCACACTACGGAATATTAATTAGGATGTTGGCAAGTATGGCATTACTTCATTTTGTGTTATATTTAATTTATCATATTTCTTTTCCAGTTATTATCTGAATGGGTATAATACTTTTCTGTGTGAGATCTTAATTTAATTTTTTTTATATGTAGTGATGAACCCATAATTTATTTTCTTTTATAAATCAATCAATAATTAATTTAAGGTGTAAGTTTTCGAAACACCGTGATCTCTGGAATTCGAATATGGAGTAAAATATGGGTATTACCATTCGAGAAAATAAAAATGAGCTAAATTTTCATATGTAGACGATCCCCCACACCTCCCAAATAAAATTTAACTATTGCATTAATAACAAGATTTTATTACAAATGGATCAGCACTAGCCGCATGTTTCTACGATAATTTACTGCAAAATTAGCGGGGGTGGCAATTTTTTTCCTTGCTGTAATTAAAGATGACAATTAGCGCAACGATTACGAAATGAGCAAGAGCAAACTACAATTATAATTATCCGATTTATATGAAAGTTAAAAGGAAAAATAGCCTGATCAGAACGTGTTAAAAAATCCGGAAAATTGGCATCTTTGGGCTAAAAATAGTAAATTTATCAGACAAAGAATACATCGAGTTCCCACACTCCTGTGTCTAATCAGGGCCTGATTAAGGGGGAAGCTCGCTCTTACCGGAATATTTTTACAATTATTTTTTACTTCATGTCATAGAAATTCCACGCTTTGAGGAGGAAATATTTTTTATAAAAAATGAACGGTGTAAAACAATCCAATTTACTCACCGTTATTAGACACCAGAATTCTTTTAAAATAATTTTTAATGAAAATTTTCTGGTCATTATAGGAGGAAAGTATTTGTTAAAAAATAACGGTGTAAGTATAAATAATGTGTGAAGAGCGAGCTTCCCCCTTAATCAGGCTCTGTGTCTAATAAGCATAAATTCCTGATAAAAAAAAAACTAAATTGAACAACCACGAAGCATCCGAAATCAAATATTGTTCCAATTTTATTTATTTATTTATTTATTTTTTCAATCATGTTTTTCCTTTAGTTTCAGAAAATTGGGGTCAAACGTCCATCCTCTTGCAAAAATGCAATGTCGAATTACCATCTTTACATTCCAGATCCGTGTTTTGATATTTCTTTCTGCACTTCTGATTTGCAAATATTCCACATTTGGAATGAGATGATGAAGATCTTCTTTTATAGTTTTTGATCGTGACAAATTTAAACGTGATGTGATAGACGTTAAACTAGTTATTTCTTCCTGATAGAAATCAAACGAAGTTAACTATTGATTTCGTATATTGTTATCAATACATTTCTAGGGTTGAAGAGTTATGTATAGAAGTAATATGATCAAGATTTTCGTGCAGTGATAAGTATTTTTTGGTTGTCATGACAAACTTAGAGAGGGAAAGTTATTTGAATAAAACAAAATTAATGTTTATTATCTTCGTTTGATTTGATTGGGAATTTATTCAATCATTGAAGTCAAGACCAGTTACATGTAGAATAATGGTTAAGACATTACTAATAAGATAAAATTAACTCACGGAAAGCAAAGAATAAATTAAAATAGTCTATGTCCATTGAATGAAAATTCTTTTGCAGAGGTGAATACAGACATTTTTTCCTTTGGAAGGATTACCATAGCCTCCTTAACTCGATGCCTGTCGCGTAGCTCGGAAACTAGGCAACAGTTGAAACGGTAGACAGAGCCATCTAGTACAGATTATGGGACTTTATTATTCAATGGCACCAATAATTTAAAGAAGTGATACATGATATATAAAATCGACGTTTATTTGATTTTATTCGCCTTCTATGTATATCATATGCCACTTTTAAAACTTTTTGGTGGCTGTTGAATAAAAAAGTAGCACAATCTGTACCAGGTGGCGCTGTCTACCGCTTTAACTGTTGCCTAGTTTCCGAGCTACTAGTTAAGGAGGCTATGGGATTACATACTCACTGTCATGACATCATCGGCGGCCATAAGAGGAATTCTGATGGCATTTACCCCCTCCAATTCCTTTTTATATAGTATATAAGAAAATGTCCGTACTTGTGTTTGCAATAGAGTAAAAAATCTGCTGCACAGACTTTTTCTTCTGTTATTTGCAAAATGATTTAAGTTGTATGAAGAAGATTCAGAGCTATTGCAACACCGATCTGACAAGTAGGAAGAAATATAAGAGCTAATTATGTTTTGCAAACTATTCCAGAATGTCCCATAAAAAATTTACATCTATTGGAATATATCTGACCACTTAAAGGAAGTTTAAGAGAGTATACTATTTTTGCAAATTGCAGAATAACATCGATATATGCTGGCTGATATACACCCAGATTAAATTTTGTGTACCTATATGCTATATTTTAAGCCGTTATTTTGTTTGTTTCAGTCCTGTCATACTATTAGCATACTTGCCAACATCCTAATTAGTATTCCGTAGTATTGTTAGCCCCACATTTTTTTCGCACACCAATAAATTTTTTGTGTAATATTTTCTAAATGTTATTACGACTACATAAGTAGAAAAATACTCCTTTTTCCTACAGTTCCGTTGTGCCCTTTATCATAGCATCCTACAACAAGTACAATTGAAAGAACTTTTAATTACTTCCGGAGATATACTATGAAAATCGTCCATAAGCATGTTATCAACAAGCTTATTTTCGTTTTTATTTTAATGATTTAGTTTTTGTACCACCTAATTGATTTACGATCGGGAAATTTTAAAGATTATTATTGAGTCAATTAAATATATAAATAAATAAATAATAATAATAATAATAAAAAGAAACTACTGTTATAAGTTATTATCCTCAATGAATTTTGAACTGCCCCCCTCTGGAGAAAATTATATGAGCGCCCATAGAGGATTATATGAATTTTTTGGAAGCATTTCTTCCAAAGCGTTTCCAGGCTGTTCAGCCGATCTCTGTTAGCATTAGAAAAATAGGTTTTAAGCTCCAGGGTAAATCAGAAAGTCTCCTACAGGTGACAAGCCTTGAATTTGCAATAAAATGTATACAGGAACATTAATGTTTGGTTATAATGAATCAAAACTTTGGGAACAAACGCAATAAATTCCAAAAATATGCAACAATGGCTTTGGATGCAAATAGTTATCTGTGACCTTTCATCAGTCTAAAGAAATGTAGATATGAATGCAGGGTGTAAGCAGGGTTGGCAATATATTGTATTGCCAATTCAATCTGCATAGTGTTTTTTTTTTTTTTTTCTTCTTCTTCTTCTTTCTTTCCTTGCAAAAATTTTGCCGTTCTCCTCTGAACAACTGTTACGTGATTTTTGCAACTTATTGTGTTTGCTTACTTTTTTTAGTTCTATTTATATGTAAACAACATCTCCTTTTATTTGTGAAATATCCAGTGTTGCGAAATTAACGGACTTTTATTCAATGTCCACCTCGATATTTTAATTCTAACGGTTGGTTAATCACTTCATCCATTATGCATACTTGCCAACCATCTCATTATGAAGCGTAAAATCCTTAGGCCCCGCCTTTTTTTTTTCACACCGGTCAGATTTTAGAATATTTTTATTCTTTTTTAATGCTGACAACATTAGAAGAGAATTACTCTAAAAATAAAGTGGTATGGAAAAGGGGGCGTTTTTTTAAAAGGCGTTAACAATTTTACGCTTATTAATGAGATGGTTGGCAAGTATGCATTATGTATAATTATTCATCCATTATGTATAATGAATATCCCTCTTGAATAAAAGAGGCACTAAATTTGGCAACATTGTGATTTTCAGAAAATGACTGATATAACAATTGAACTGTTCAAAATTCTATTTTGAAAATATTTTAAAATTATAATTGAAATTGTTTCCTTTTTCCCATTATTTTTAATTTTCCCCAGAAAAGTAATTAAGGCGCTACCCTTTCTGTAGATCTTTTCTGAAATTTTGAAATTATAAACCTTGCAGTCGGCATTGATTAGCTTTAATTTGTAATAATGGGTTTGGGAATTGTGATATGCATACCTGGTAATATTTATAATTTATTCCGGAGTACCGTTAGCATCGCCCTTTTTTTTTCATACCAGTATGTTGTTTTTAAAACACTTTTCTTCTTATTTCGTCGTAATTACATAATGAAAATTTTTTCTCTAAAATCATAGTGGTGTGAGAAAAGAGCGGGGCTAACAGTACTTCGGAGTAAATTACAAATGTTGCGAGGTATTTATGCTATGTGGCCACATTTTTGCCCATTATGGCTCATTAGGCTGTGATTTTTTGTGTAATTTTAGAAAGGGAAAAAATATATTATAAGCGACAATGACATTTTTTTTCTTTTTATATATTAAATTCATTAAAAGTAATATATATACTATGGTAAAAACATTCAAAAGAATTCTTTTTAGTTCCATTTCGAGATAATTTGAAATGATAAAAGTAAATTTATACCATCATTTTTGAAGCTCTTTTTCGAATTTGTAAGTAATGAATCTTAATTAACCGGGATTTGAACCTCGGTCCCTTAGTTTAAAGAGCCAAATTTCTATCAACAGAATTAAGGATGCAGGTTTTAGATACAGTGTTGCCAACTTATAGGAAATTTTTCATTTAAAACTTTCGCAACCGCATGTTCTTATGTGTTTGACAGTAAGGTCCGCCTGTGGGCGTTATTCTCCCAAGTGACAATATTTCAGAACAAAATTTTCAATATTCACATTTATATCACAAATGAATATACATTATAATTATATTCTTCCTAATCAAAATATTCGTATTCTAAATATATTTGACTGTACAAATTTGAATATTGGGTATATTCTTAAAAAATAGGTAACACGGAAATCGTGAAAGAAACGCCCACTGGGGGAGTTACAGATTTTTAAATGACGTGAATCTACGTCAGCGGTTGCGAAAGAGTTAATAATTGATACTTATTAAAAAAAAAAAAAAAAAAAAAAAAATACCGTATTTGCCGGCGTATAACGCGCAGGTTTGTTGAATGAGTTATTCACTAGAAATTTAAATTTGTGGTAAAATTTATTTTTAATAAGCTTTTGTTACTTACAAATATAGCTTAATTTGTAGATTAAATTTTCTGGTGTGTAATTCACGTATTTGACTGCGCGTTATACGGAATGTTTGATATATAAGTTATTAGATTACATAAACATACAATTACGCAAACACTACAATTATAAATAAATGATAAAAAAAATATAATTCACTACAAGAACTGGCAATAGTGGTCAGATACTAACTAGGTAAATCAGTCAGGAAAAAAACACATATACATAGCTGCCAATATTTTAATTTATTCCGGAGCACTTTTAGCTCCGCCTTTATTCCATATCACTTTTTTTTAAAGGTTATTATTATTATTATTATTATTATTATAATTTTATCATAGTTATTCGGAGTAAAGTAATATATCGGAGAAAAATATTCTAAAAATAAAGTTCTGCGAAATAAAGGCGGAGCTAAAAATGCTCCGGAATAAATTTAAAAAACGCATTTAAAAAATAAATATATTCAAAAACTTTCTTAAATGTGTCCTCAGAATTATTATGCATTTTTTATCCATATTGTAGAAATATGTATATGAAGAATCTTTTCATAAAATAAAAATAATTCTTGAGTCTGATGATGTAAATTTTTGTGCTTATACATGCGAAAATTTTTCTTTCTGTCACTGCATTCATGCCGGATAAATACTTTTGACAGATAAAAATTAATCCAATAATTTCATCAGTTTTCATAACGAAACCACTTTGCTGTTAAATCCATATTATGTATGCATGCATACATTGTCAAATATATGTAAATCTAGTTCTTATCTTTAGCAGTCGTGTTGTACTTACTGGGTATATCTTATATACATCATGGATTCTGCCACTGGAAATCTGTAGATAAGATTAATTACATGGCTAGTAATGTCTAGCGATAACACTTATCATTTTCTGTCAAAAAATTCCTAAGCAAAATGCATAAATAAATATATATTTTTTGTTTGTTTTTAGTTAAATTGTATGATGCTACAAAACAGAGATATGAGGGGGGGGGGGAGAAATTACGTTTATTTTTCATCAGTTGAATGCATTGTAAAATTACTATGCATTAAGAGTAAAATTATATACAGGAATTCATCATTCACTATATATTTTATTCAGAGAATTATTGTTATGTTCAGTGAATTTTTCTTTAAAAAGCTTGCTTTTTATGCTAGATATTGATACAATTTTTCATGAATAATGCAATTATTAAAATTTTCCTGTTTATCTCTTTCATACTGAAATTATGCTTATAAACATATTTATGATATGGCTTCAAATTTATATCTTTAATACATATTAAAGAGATAAATTTGAAGATTGTTTTAGAAAAAAAATTATTCCTTTTTAGAAATATTCCTTAGGGTAATTGGTGATAATGAACGTAAATAACGTCGATGGTACCGGATGGCCATAAAATACATTTACAACAAATCTAATAAACGAAATAACACAATATTTCATCTACAGACTGTAAAAAACACAGGGATATGATTTCCGTAAAGGAAAAGATTAGTACCAACAGTCGTCGATAGGACAAAGTTTTGCACTGCTCTCACGTATGTACTTTTGAATTTGTACGATGTATGTGTACATTATTCAACTTTCCTAACGTATATCTGTTTTTTAAGCTGTTGAAAACAAAATAAGTCAATATTTTAAATAAACGCACGGAAAATATATTATGTAAACAATGACGTATCGTATTAGCGGTATGACATTCCTCTCTGGATGTGCATTTTTATTCGAACGTTAAAATATTTTCACAATCCTCCATTTTCCATGAATTTATGTAAAATACTTACTAATTTCGTTTTCAAGAGCTTCAAAAGCACATATACTCAAAGGGAAGCTTTATAATGTATTTCATTTGAACAAATTCATTACAGCGTAAGTGGATACAACACCAAATTTTTTCTTATTGGAAACTTTTGGTACTAAATTTTTGCTGTTTAGTTATCGTCTCACTATGTAATCTAGAATCCGTAGAAGAAATCTGGTTTCATTCTGTACATTAGTTTTTGCTGTAAATAACTATGAAATTTATTTTATTATTCCCCTGTTCAATAGATGTAACAAACTTTACATCTTGACAATAGTATGCTGTGTTTAATTCATGTATGACAAAAAAAAAAAAAAAAAAAAAAAAAGGTAAATTCAATAATGTTAAAATTTTTAATGAAACTTGTTTTATTTGAAAAGTATTAAACAAAGCAAGCAGGATAACATTTCAACGTAAATTTTGAATCATTACGGTCATTATTACACTGGTTACTTTTTTATTTTTTTGCAGAATGCGACCTTTGATACTTACAAAAAGAGATTTTTGTTCACAATCAAAAGCAATTAAAAGTATTTGAGTACATTAAAATATCTATATCCGCGGATCTAGACTCAAGCACCTGTATCCGTGCATATGCCAGTTTGAAATACCGATCAGCACTGGTATAAAAATTGACACTAAATGAAAAAAAAAAAGTATCTGAGTGAAACAATGAAAATTTCACGAGTTTTCTTTTAAACGTATTGTTATCTTCCTTTGTTCTACCGCTGGTCATATAGTATTACTATGTAATATAAGAGTTAAATTTTTACTTTTCACTTGTTATATTTTTATTTGTTTTTGTATACAGGTGATTTTTGATTTCTTCTTTTCTTTTCTAAGTGAAATTTCATACTTATTTTTAGCTCGATGACGAATTAATTTGGACGCATTCAAACTTTTATCTATTATTGTGTTATGAAAACGTGTTTCAAGGTTTTTCCTGTTTAGAAAATCAATCTGGTTCTCTTTTCAAGTTCATGATTTTTCTTCTTTTCTCTGTTTATTCTTGGCTAAACTGATTTACTTCCTACTGTCTGTGACTACATTTCCAAGAATATTGTTTTTAATTATTACTTTTCAATTCGCTTTAGTTTTCATTTTCAATTTACACAAATAAGTATGCATTATTAAAACTTTTCTTGTAATTCTACATGCATTATTCAGAAATCCTGAGTACAAAATCGTTAATAACACAATTTGAAAACATAGGAAGAGTTCTTTTGAGATTAGAAAGAAAAATCCCGCCTTTAAGTGGTCAATTAAAATAAACCGTTATTTTTAAAAGGATTTTACGCATTTGTGTTTAGAGACTTGCCAACATCCTAATTAATATTCCGTAGAGTTGTTAATCCCGCCCTTTTTTCCGCAACAGTAAATTTTTAGAGTAATATTCTCCAAATGCAATTACGATGAGGTAAGAAGAAAAATACTCTAAAAAGATACTGCTGTGAAAAAGAAGGCGGGACTAACAATACTACGGAATATTAATTAGGATATTGGCAAGTACATACTTGCCAACATCCTAATTAATATTCCGTAGTGTTATTGTCCCGCCCATTTTTTTTTACACCAGTAAATTTTTAGACAAATATTCTTCAAATGCAATTACGATTAAATACGAAGAAAAATATTATAAAAAGATACTGGTGTGGAAAAGAAGGCGGGAATAACATTACTACGGAATAATAATTAGTATGTTGCAAGTATGCAAGTATGTGTTTAATTCGTTGTGTGCTGTCGATGCATGTATTCTTCATTGGTAATTACCGCATCGATTTATGAGAATAAGATTTAAGTGTTTTTAACATAAATATGTAAAATCCATTTGTTAAATAATATAACGATATAATAACATACTTGCCAACCATCTCATTAATAACCGTACAATTGTTAACGCCCCCTGAAAAAATGCCCCTTTTCTCACACCACTATATTTTTAAAGTTATTCTCTCTAAATGTTGTTACGATTAAATAAGACTAAAATTACTCTAAAAAATTATTGGTGTGAAAAAAAAGGCGGATACTAAATATTGTACGGTTCATAATGAGATGGTTGGCAAGTATGTAATAATGTAAGGATTACTAAAGAACGTAATGCAAAAGGCGGGGCATACAAATAAAAATAGGAAAATATTCGGGAATCAATGTAGAATTAATTAGTGACATATATATATACATTGCGAATGATATTTTAAATGCGTACAGAACGAATTTTTGGTAAATTTTGTGAAAATTATAATCTAGTACCATATCGAAGAGTACTAAAGGAGCTGAGCAGTGTTGCCAGATTGGGGCTATTTTTATTCAACATAAACCACTAAATTTTAATTGTAACGGTTGGCTAATAACTTCGAAGATTAATAGTCTATTACATGTATCAAATATCACTTCCTAAAATTATTAGTGATAGTTGAGTAACAAAAGTCCCAATCTGGGACTTTAGAAATTTTCTATCACACCTGATTCCTAGATTATTATTTTTTTTTCTGTAAATAGAATTTTTTATTATTTTACTTAGTTTTAAAAATGAGTAGCATTTATTTTTGATTAGAAATAACATTCTACCTACAGCATACTGCCAACCTGACCCGGAAGATTGCTAGTCCCGCCCCGTTCCGACTATTTTTTCCCACCAGTCTTTTTTTTTTTTTTTTTTTAAAGTACTTTTCTTCTTATTTAATCGTAAATATATTTGAAAAGAATTACTCTAAAAATTAAGTGGTGTACAAAGAGAGGCGGCAAGTAACAATCTTCTGGGTTAGGTTGGCAAGTATGCTACAGTATAACGTATCAGTACTGTGTAATGGTTAAATATACACACACACACATATATATATATATATATATATATATATGTGTGTGTGTGTGTGTGTGTGTGTGTCTGTGTATGCGTTAATTAAAAATATTATCAATGATTTAATAATTAAATAATCATGTTCAATATTATTATTAATTAATGATGAAATAAAGAAAACATAAAAAAAAAAAGTATGCTACCGGTACGATTCCTTGAGCCCCTTCTGTGATTCCACTCTAACTACGAATTTGTTTCCATCTACAGTACAAATTCGCTATGTTTGTGTATACTATATCTCGCAAAATACGAAACCGCTACCTTCTCTTAAAATTTGCATAAATGTTGATAAATAATTTATTGATAGCGTGAAATTTAAAAATTTTGTACTGAAGCATTTGATTTTTCTGTTCTTTCTATCTTTCTTTTTCATTTTCATTTTTTTTTTTTTTTTTTTAACAAAGAAATCATTTAAATGTGCAGTCGGGGGATAAAAAAAGGAAACAAAAGAAAGAAACGCAACACCCGCTTTAATTTGGTTATTAGTTGATGCAGGAAAATCTAATGGACATTATTCTGCAGGAAATTAAATGTACATTTTGAAAATGTTGTCAAATTTTTAATTAGGGGTCATCTATATATTGAAATGAGCACCAACTTGGATGATTTCGATAACGACACCCGATTTTGACTTCATATGTGAATTACTGAGAATCTGTCAGTGCGGAAAAATATACAGTTTGTATGCTTTATCTTCAGTATATAAAGAATTATAATCAAAAATATGTTAGGGGATTAATTTTATTATTTCACACCGGAAATATTTAAAAAAAAAAATAAATAAATAAATAAATAAATAAATAAATATAAAATTAATAAAACGTTACTGTGCGTATCGTAATTATCCTGAATTCAGTTTTTTAGATATGTTTATTCTTCAGTACTTTTCAAAATAATTTAGGTATATTTAAATACATTACTCTTACGATTGGTCACACAATACTCTGAGAAAAGTGCAATGTTTTTTAAATTAAAAAGTGTCTATCATGGCTATACTGATCACCAATAAAGCTTAAATTTTTTTTTCGTATGTGTAACATAATATATGAACTGAAATAATGTAGCTATATATGTACAAGAACGCATAAACTAAATGTTTTCGGATAAATCATTGTAAGGTTCTATGATGTAAACATTAAACAATTTTAATCGCACTTACCACTTTTGAGTCAGTTTAACTCTTTTAAACTGAACGATTTCTTTTATAATTTCTATGAAAATATAATTTTTAAATTAGCGCTTTCGCGACTGCTAACGTAGATTCAGGTCATTTGAAAATCTGTAACTCGGTCAGTGGATGTCTCTTTCGTAATTTGTGTGTTACTTATTTCTTAAGTATGTACCCAGTGTGCTTATTTTTGCAATAAAATATACTACGGATAGAAATATATTGATTAGAAAGAATATAATTATAATGTATATTCATTTTAAATATAAATGTGAATACAGAAAATTTTGTTCTGAAATATTTTATTCTTAGAGAATAACGTCGGCAAGAAGACCTTACTGTCAAAGAGACAAAATCCTGCGAGTCTAGAAGTGTTAAAATATATTTAAAAAATACAAAAATTAAAATATATTTATAAAATTTTAACGACTAAAATACCCTTAAAATAATAATCCTTCCCACCCCCCCACCCCCGCACAAAATAAATAAATAAATAAATAAATAAATAAATAAACAGTATATGAAATAAATGATTAAGCCTTTAACTATGACGGTAGTTAAGAAACGATTTTACAAGTGTGCCCTGCATTCCAATTCCAATTCCAATTCCATTCTTTTTTTTTTTTTTGACAATTTTTACATTTAATCATTTTTTTTTTTTTTTTTAAACAGTAACCCCCCCCCCCCCCCCCTGTTTAGTTAATTTTTTCTTCTAGTGTTTGTTTAAATGATTCAAAATTTATCACCAGTAATCGATGAGGTACATAATACCACTTGTGTATATTTTTGCCAACGTAAAATAAGGCATTTAGCACGAATACTCAAAGTCACATTTTATTTTTCTTTTCTGTATTGTTTTGTTTTGAAGAATAATGAAAGGTCTTCTTTAGAAACAAGAATTCTTGATGCTCACTAATGTCTAAAAAATCATCATTTTTGCTTCAATTCTTTGTGTTTGACGCTGTTGTTATGTAATTTGACCAGTAAATAAAAAATAAAAATATTTTGTTTAATTTTTTCTGTTATTTTTAAAAATTTGCTTCGTTATCTCAAGCAAAACTTTATAAGTGACGACCCCCTAAGCCTCTCGAAAAGAAAGATTTATTTATATCTCGAAAACTAATAACTGGAATGAGCGGCAAATATACACACCTATATTTTTAAGCATTAGGATTCATTTTATGTAAAAATTAATATAGGTCATAATTCATAATTTTTATGAATATGAATTTATTGACATTTTTCATAATGAAAAATGTTTTTCAGACTCAAAAGTATTGATGGATCATGTTTGGGTTTCTTCACTGTATCTTGTAAATATATATATATATATATATATATATCAGGTTTTTTTTGTGAAGATATTAATTAAAGTTCGAAATATGAATTTAACATTAGCACCTCCAAACTTTGAACGCTTATAAGTCTATGAAAAAATAAGTAAAATATACCAAAAGTACATTGGTTGTACAGAATTCTACTTATTTCCGCGTTGTCCATTTGTCGCGATCCTAGAATTTCAAATATAAAATAAAAATAGGGCATTACCGTTGAAAAAAATCAAAGTTGTTGCGCTTTTTAATATGCAGACGTCCCTCAGTTCAAAATTTCACTTCATTTTCTGAAAGTGCTCACAATTCCCGGTCAAATCTCATATAGCAATAGCCTTCTTATATCGCTTCTTGGGATTTCCTGAACATCCTGAATTCTTCCCGGACGAAGCACGGACATGTTTTTGAAATATGAGAGAAAATCTAATTTGATAATTCTAGTGATCATTTTACAGAGGTAGTTCTCAGGAACTACGACGGAACTACGAAATTCGGAAATCTTAGGGAAGCTGCTACTGCAGACATTTTGCATTCTTATGGATTATGCTTGGAGGAATATGGGAAATCTGGTACTTACCGCGGAAGCTCCTACGGAAGAATATTTCTCATATGGCATGATACCTATCACATTTTTGTGCATCGATACGTAAAGTGTTTTTTTTTTCCCGACTGTGCATTTAAACTGAATTCTTGTTGTAAGTTCAACTGATTGTTAAGTTTGCATAAACCTACTATACCAAATATGCTAACATTTGAATTTATCCCTGAGCATTATTAGTATCCACCTCTTTTTTAACATTACTTTTACGTGAGTCATACTCTCCGCCCCGACATTTTTTCAAGACACTCTCAGGGATGAAAAAAAAAATTTAATTTATTGCTACCACTATTCCTATACAAAAATCTTTAAGTTTTATGATCATGGCACATTAACATTAATATATTGTCAGTATTTCTGCGTGAAATTACTGGTGGCAAAAATAGTGGCAATTTCTTATTAATGAGAGTGTCTGGAAAAAAGGGCGGAGTATACAACCCCTCTTTTGAATAAAGGTTATTTAACACTTTCGCAACCGCTGACGTAGTTTCACATCATTTGGAAATCTGTAACTTCGCCAGTGGGCGTTTCTTTGGCAATTTTTGGGTTACTATCTTTGTTAAGAATATTCCCTATATTCATATTTGTACAATCAAAATACTATGGATACAAATACTTTCATTACAAAGTGTATAATTATTATGTATATTCATTTATAATATAAATATGTATAAAGAAAATCCTGTTCTGAAATAATGTTGTTTGAAAGAATAACGCACACAGGGGGAACATACTATCGAAAGATATACAATCGAAAACACACGCGGTCGCGAAATTGTTAATAGTAAGGGCATATTGGAGAAATTTTTTCAGCAAATGAAGCGGTGTGAAAAAACGTCAGATACTAACAGTACTCCAGAATAAATTAAAATGTTGACGTATCCACTGTACAGTGCAGCAGACCTTATATTAGGCAGTCATCATTAATAATGCGATATCTACATACTTGTCAACATACTAATTAATATTCCGTAGTGTCGTTAGTCCCGCTTATTTTTTCACACCAGTATATTTTGAAAGAAATATTCTACAAATTCAATCACGATCAAATAGGAAGAAAAACACTCGAAAAAAAAAAAGAAATAGGGGTGTGTAAAAAAAGGTGGAGCCAACAATACTACGGAATATTAATTAGGATGATTGCAAGTATGTATCTATACAAAATAAAGTGGCAAATTTTAAAGAACTCGTTTTTGTTTCTTTTTCTCCCAGCAAACTGTATAAGTTTCATCTCTAGATCGCAGTAAAAATGTATATTTCAACAATGAAATGTAAATTAAATCAAAATAACGGCAAAATGATCCATGAGGGTTTTTATATGAAGCAGCGAAAATATCACGTATTTCCGGAACGAACCAGAAGTAAATGATCATTTTGTGGTAGCAATTTCGCTGGTTTGCGAAATAAGGAAGAAGTTTAGAAATAAGTTTTAAAAAAAGACTCAAATTTTATTGATTAATTTTAGTATTTTAGCAACACACAACATAAAAATTCACGTATGATCTACGATTAGTGATTTTGTTTTCATTCATTGGCGAAATTTGGCAATAGTTTGCAAAAAAAAAAAAAAAAATCATAATTTACCAATCGGCATCAAAAATGACCATATGACATTACTTGGCTATGAAAATGTAATATTTCAAGGATTTTTATCTAGAAAGTATTCGGGTGCGAAAATGGATCTTTTACAAAAATCGACATTTTTTAAACAGACCTTTTACATAAAACCAAAAAAAAAAAAAAAAAAAATCTGACAGGAAAACCATTTATGTTAGAAATCAGCCAAAATATTTACGAAAGATTTGGAAGTCATATAAATGTATTTAATCGGCTAGTCGCGAGTATCTTAAAATGTCAATTTTGCGATTGTCAATTATCATGGTTACAGTAAAGCATCTCTAATAATCAACAGAATGATGCAAATTTCTGTGACTTTTAGCAAAACGTCTCTTAGGTCACGAATCAAGCTTGAAATAGATCTGAAGACATGCATAAAGTTACGTGCAATTAGATATATAGTTCGACCTTGATACAGTGAATCGCCGTTGGTCCTAGACTGTGTCATGACACAGCCATATCAAAGGATGCATCATAAGAACTCTTTATGAACATCTAATAATCACGCTGATAACTTTAGCCAGTTTATTAGACGAATTACTGCTTTTTCTCTTTCTGCGTCATCGAAAATATTAAAATTTGCGCATAATCCAAGAGATAGTGTAATCTAAAATAACAAGGGATCAATTAGAGCTTAGCAAATTTAGCTTCTAAAAAAAATTTAAACCATGAAAAATTTTCAAGCGAAAAAAATAAAGTAAAATAAAATAAAAATAAAAATAAAAATAAATAAAACATAAAACATAAAATCGTGCGATAAAATTACGTCTGAAATTTAGTTATTTCTAAATATCGATACTATTCAGCGTTGCCAGATTACAGATTTTTTTTTTTTTTTTTTTTTCAATATTTGCTGCTAATTGTCAATTGCAATATTTGTCTAATTTTGTCTTTTATCTAATTTTATCAAATATAATTTTTTGAAAACAGTAATATAATATTCGACTAAAAAGTCACTGCAAAGTGGCAACCGCGTTTCTTTTATCTTGCTGTCTAGAATTTTCTAATTGAACATTGCATGGTTCATATGACTGAAGCTATTTAAATTTTAACGTATGAAGTAACGTAATAAATTATGCCATGTTTATTAAAAATAAACTATTTAAAAAAATTTAGTTCATAAGCAAACAGAATCGTAGTTGCCAACTTAGCACCTTTTGCTACTGGAAAATTTAATAGAAATATTTATTTTATTTAATCACTGAATTGTAACGGTTTGCACTGACAGAGTAAAATAAAATAAATAAATAAATAAAATAAATAAATAAATAAATAAAAAATTCTTAAATGTTTTCCGGTAGCCAAAAGGTGATAAGCTTGCAACTAGAAACAAAATGCGCTCTGAAAGTTAACTTCGTTTTTCCTTTAATAATTTAATATTTTTCTACTTTTTTCCGGTATGAATCCCAATGTCCGTTCTGTGCTAGATCACAATTAATTTTTTCTAAATGTATGGACTGACTCCTAATACATTTTTACTTGTAACTCTATCAAGAATTGATTTAAAATATATAAATAGGACTTTTTCCGAGCCGCCTTTATCTCAGAAATTTGAATATGAGATCAAAAATAGGGGTTGTCATGGAAAAAAAATGAAGTTGATGCCTGTTTTAATATGTAGGTGACCCCTTAAGCAAAATCTAACTGAAACATTATAAACTAGACGTTATTACAGATCGATCGGTACCAGCCGAATGTTTCTACGATAATTTACGGTGAAATTAGGTGGTCTCTTTTTTTTTCCCTGGCTGTACAATTATAGCCTCCTAAACTAGATGTCTGTCGCGTGGCTCGGGAACTTGGCAACAGTTGAAGCTGTAGACAGCACCACCTGGTATAGATTGCGCGACTTTTTTATTCAACTGTCATCAATAACTTTATGAAGTTATATATGATATATATAATCAGTGTTTCTTCGATTCTATTCGCCTTTTATGTATATCATATCCCACTTTTAAAAATTTTTCGTGGCTGTTGAATAAAAAACTCATGCAGTCTGTACCAAGTGGTGCTGCCTACCGCTTCAACTGTTGCTAAGTTTCCGAGCCACGCGACAGGCATCTAGTTTAGAAGGCTATGTTAGAATAATAGACGATTAGTCTTTGAAGTAATTAGCTGACCGTTAAATTTGAATTTTAGTGTTGGATTTTGAGTAAAAAAGTCGCAAAATCTGATAACACTGTAAGCATGCATTATATGTTAAATATTTAGGAATAGGAACTCTAATAATATAAAAGAGGTTTCTAATTATAAATCACCATACAACAATTATTAGATTGAAAAAATAGTTGGAAAAAAAAAATAATAATAATAAGGAAAGGAATAGTTTAATGCATATCGAATGCCCCATTTTTTGGTATTTAAAAGTATATTAAACAAAGAAACTCTACTTTAAATGTTACGGAACGATAAAAATGGTAATTTCTTTTATTCAAGAAATGCGGCTACAATAAAAGAAAATAACATTTGTCAGCAAAGACAAAACAACCTTTTAATCTTACAACCAATGAAATTCGGTACTTCAAAGAACATACCGCTCACTGCTATCTTATCCTGCAATTTCCACACCTTTCCAACAAATCGTGTTCCGAACAGTCCGTTACGGTCACGATCTTAGGCCAAAACCAGCAAGAGAGCATTTTTACTAACAGTGACATGTATGTAAATTTATAAAACAAATGTGAACCTCCTTTGCGTGAACAATATATCCTTCTGTTGTTGTGGACAAAGGAAATTGAAGACTATTATTATCGATATTGACAATAATGGTGAAATGTTAGTAATTTAAAGATTTTTTTCACCATCTCTAATTTAAAGAAGGATAAAAATAAAAACCTGCCTTCGATTTGTAAGGAACTTTAATTAAAACTTCTGTGTATAATACAAGAATGTAATTCAGTGTCTTAATAAAATTGGAATCAATCCATTTGATCGCTAACCATACTTCATGTATGTCCATAATTCAAGATTTTTACTCAGACAAGATCTTTAACTCTCTTTCTATCAAGAACGAAACAAAACGTGATAGTAATTTTCAACAAAATAAGGTTTTTTAACCAAAATTTAAATTATAATTTTATGTAAGGAAAAAAAAAAAAAAATTGCGGGGTTTAATCTCCAAATCAGTGTTGCCAGATATGGCCTTTTTTCTATTTTGTAGTCACCAATAATTTTGAGAAGATAATTGATATATATAATATAATATCAATCTTCGAAATAATTTGTAAAACGTTACAAATAAAAATTATTCGTGACTATTGAATAAAGAAAAAGTCAGATTTGGCAACCCTGCTCCAAATGTATATTTTCCCAACAATGACGCATTAAAGTGACTCAACGATCATCGTTTGGTAAAAAACTATGAAAATATCGATTTCCTTATTTTTTTTTTTTACTTTAAAATATTCAATGTAAAAAATATGTCCCATTTACTGCCAGAAATTCTCTGTAATTTGAGAAAATACGTTCTGACAACGTAACTTTTTCGTAAATTACGTGTATTTTCTTAAATTACAGAGAATTTCTGGCAGAAATAGGACATATTTTTTACAGTGTAGCTTGATATCATTAGTATAGCCTGACAAAGTTTTGTGGAAAATCTACAATATATGTACAGTAACCGCCGCTTAATAAAATCAGCCGCTTAATCCGATCAAATTGCCAGGACCGGAATCAAATCAATAGAAACTGCTTTTAAAGACGCCGCTTTATAAAATCAACATCGCCGGTTAATAAACTCAAAAAATCTCCTCAGCAGCCAAAAATATCATTTATGCACACTAAAAATAAATAAATAAATAAATAAATAAAATTATTTGCTTTGTGATTATTATTATTATGTCAAATAGAAAAAAAAAAAATTAAAGCACGACAAACCCTCCGTTATCGCTGATTGTCGAAGATTTTACACTTGCAGCACAGTTACAAATTAAACACGCCCCGTAACTTATCTCCGTAATAATTTGAATAAGCTATTCTTTAAAGCGCAGTAATAAGTTATAAATTTGATTTCAAATGATTTTTTTTTCTAATTAATAAAAGACAATTTCTAGTTCTTATTTTGAAATTACTATAATTCATGAGGTTTAAACGCAATGATTTTAAATTTATAAGAACAGCGTGAACTTTGGTAAAGTAATGAGGATTTTCCTGTAAAGAAGAGCTCATAGGAACTTGGAATGCGTTTAATTTACTTATATTGAAGGAACAATTAATTAATTATCTATCAAAAATTAATTAATATTGTTTACTAATTTCATTATTCGTTACAATTTGAAGTTTCGTTCCAAATTCAGGTAAGTAATACCTTTTTCTTAAGGGCAGGAACGTTCGTCGGATATAAAAATCAGCCGCTTAATAAAATCATTTTGGCTCAGAACGAATGTGATTTTAAAAAGCGGCGGGAACTGTATATTTATATATATATATATATATATATATATATACAATAAAGTCTCCTACAACGCGGGTGCAAGTTTGCCTCATGAATATTATAATTTTATTTTTTAACGACATTAATTTTTTACCGCGTTGTACGAGACTTTACTGTATCTACAGTAGACTCTCGTACAACCTCGGTGGCAGAGGTGACAAATAAATAGAACAGTTTTATTTTTAACACTATTAAATTTGTAGAATATCAATCTATCGGTTCAATTACACTCGATTTAATTCTTGTATAAAGCAGTTGCTTTGTTATAAAATTAGTGGTGTTAAAAAATAAAATTCTAATAATCATGAGGGAAATTTGCCACCGAGTTGTACGAGAGTTTACTGTATATATATCAGCATTTATGCAGGATTATTAATAATGCAAGCATTCCTTTGTCAACCTTATTCAAAAAATAAAATTGCTTTTATATTCTATAAATTTTTATGGAAAATCGTCTATACTCAAAATGTTAAACAAAATAGCGTTTAATGATAACATTTGTAATACTATAAAATAAAAGTGGAACATATTCAGCAGATAAAAAAGGTATTGTGATTAACATTTTCATCAAAAGTGTAAGTATTATTAAGAACTTAACATTGTCTTTTCTAAAAAATACCTTTTCAATTTATATTCCCAACAAGTACGGTTTCTGATATCGATTAAAAGTGATATTTATCTTTTTTAATTGCTGAAAAATATTTTTAAAAATTTCATTTCAGAAACATTATTGATAAAATGTGCAAACTGTGCCGGGTGTATTTTCAAAATGAATTTGAATAATTTTCTTAAATGGTAAATAATGTTGTCAAAAGATTCGACGACGGACCTCATATAAAAATTTAAATCCAGTCAAGTTCCATATGTACTAAAGATGTAAATTAGCTATGTAAAACTAAGTTTGCGATAATCTTTAAGCATAATGCATTTTCTCACAAGTTTGCTTCAATTCTCAATTCTAAGTTTCTAATATAGTGAAGATAATCCCATTCGTACGCAAATACAAAATGATAAATAAACTAACTAATAACAAAAGATTTTTGAAACTTTTTTCTGCAGAAATATGCATCTGCGATTGTGGTTAAAAAACATGATTATTTCTTCTTGAAATTTTTTAACTATTTTTAAACATTCACAAGATCACAAGTTAAAATATTGTGATTCACACGTTAAAATATTGTGATACAGTGCCAACTTAACACCAGAAAATACCTACCAGAAAATTTTTCTCACACCAATCTTTTTTTAAAGTACTTTTCTCCTTATTTAATCGTAATTGTATTTTGAAAAAAAAATTGTAATAAAGTGGTTTGGAAAAAAGGTGGGTTCTAAAAATTTTCCGGAATGTTAATTAGTAAGTTGGCAGGTATGCTTAGAGCAGGGGTGGCTTACTCACGGCTTTTAAGCCGCATGTGGCCGCCGTGTAAAATTTTTCAACCTTCGACGACTTCAGGATATTTATAATTTAATATGTTATATTAATATAACAAGAATTAATTAAATTCTTGCTTTCAGAGTGAAAACTCTGTATACTGTTATGGTATCTATTGAAAGAGAACATTAATTAAGGAAAAGAAACAAATATCGCATAGATTATTGTAAATAATATATTAATATATTGTTTTATTGATACATATCAATAGTCATAAAATTTAAGTTTTTTATTCTTTATAAATAAAAACTATAATATTAATTTATTATGTTTAAAATTTTACCCCAACTCCTTCGAATAAGCATACTTATACATACATACATACATATATATATATATACATAATCAATTTCAGACTTTATCAATACACTGAAGAATTAAGGCTTCTCCTATGTGGATCCGCTTTGCTCTATTTTCAGCAATTTTTCTTCATTCTGCTCTTCCAAACTTCATAGTTTCATCTCTCCTATGATCTCTTCTTCGGTCTTCTGTTACCTCTCGGTATCCAAAATAAAATTTTGGTGGTCCATCTATCATCGTTTCTTCCGGCAAGATGGCCAATTCAGCTCCATTTCATCTTCTTAATTCAATAAATGTTATACGTATATACTTATATGTATATATATACACTAAGCGACAAAAGAAAAAAAAAAAAAAAAGCCTCACTGCAGAAAAAATGACTTATACCTTTTTTACTTTCTCTTACCCATAAGGTAGAGAAAGTATTGTTTTTGGGTCAAATTTTCGAACGCGAGATTTTGTTATATTTACACGTTTTGAGGTCCCCTGAATACGAAATCATGTTTTTAGCAAATGGTCTGTGTGTATGTATGTGTGTCTGTCTGTATGTCTGTTTGTCTGTGGGTCTGTCTGTTATCAGCATATCTCAAAAACAAATTATGGCAGAAAGTTCAAACTTGGTATTCTAAATGTGTATCATATAGGGATGCTACACAAAACGTTTCGTTAAGATCAAGCAAATGGTTCGTGTACAGGGACAATCAAGAGAATTCTAATACATTACGTCTATGGGGGAAATTGCAGGAAAGTAGAGTTTAACGTCTATAGACTGCACTAAACCAAATGAAACGAATATATATTTTTTGTAATAGAGATAGTTAACTGGGAAAAAAAAATGTGTATGTAGGAGCCTCGCCTCCCCCCCCCCCCTGGGTGGGAAGTCCCCCCTCGAGGGGAGTAAATTTTCATGATGGGTAACTTTCAAAAGAGCTCGCCAATACCTTTAAAACGAATGGTTGAACCATCGATCTGCGATAATTTAAAGCAAAGTTATCGATTTTTTTTACTTTTAACGAAAAAAAAACTCAGAAAAAGATCGTACTTTTTCTTTTTTTTTTTTTTTTTAAATATTGAAAATAAAATGGACTTTTTTTTTTATATTCGGTGTTATACTACTTCTCTAATATGGAAATCGTCTGCCTTATCATAAAAGATAATTTTTTTAATAATAATTTTAATAAATTATTTTTTAAAAAGAGAATTATTTTTTAATAACCGAATTAAATTCTATATAAATGTAGGTGCATTACTGAAACGGGGGGTTGAGGGGGGCGGTAGCCCCCCTCACACAGAGCTAATTATCATATAAAACTCTTCAGAAGCCTAATATGAATTGTTTAACATAGGTTTACATAACAGTACTCGTTATCTTACCTATTAATCTGCAAGCTGTATTTATAGTATTAAATTTCAGGGTAAGAGAAAGTTGTGTGAGTGACACACCAGATTATTTTTATTTGCAATAACATTAAAATTAATGTTTGAAGCAAATAAAACTGTCTTTTTTGTATAATACCAAAGGCATGAAATGATACATATGTACATTTTTGATTTAATAATTCGCTTTATTGCACTCTACGAAGTACTTTTTAAAAATCTGCATAAAACTTTCTTTTTGAACATAATGCAATAACTATACACTTTGCATTCTATTATGATTTATTATATGAAATAAAAAAGTTACATTTTAATATATGAAATAAAACCATTTATTTGTTAGATCTAAGCAATTTTTTATTAAATATATGTATTCTGCATTATGTTAATTCCCCCTTTATATGGAATTATTGCTTTAATGCGCAATGGCAAAGGTTTATACAGTGTTTTAATGTAAATCTCAGAAATTTCAATGCGTCAAATATCATAAATAATTTTTTCTAGTTCCAGCAGAGTTGTAGGCTGCAAATTTCGAATCCTCTCTCCTCTCCCCCGCCTTTTTATAGATGCAACATTTTCGAGCGGATCGCGATTAGGACTATTTCCATGTCTGGTAAAGAAGAAATTCTACAATATTCTTTGTGGGATTTAACCTAAAGTGAAAAAATATATGATTACTTACAGAATTATAGGTTCTCATGGAAATGATAGGAAATTATGACAATTTGAAGTGAATAAACTTACCACAGACGCCATGTAGTAAGGTGCAATATTATCCTGAAATGCTGTTTGCGGGAATGTCCAAGATACCTCCAAAATAGTCGGTCGAGCACCACTTGTATGTAGATTGTGTTTTATTTCGAGTTAATTGATCTCTTGAGCATAAAAATTTGCCCGACTGTTTGAAAAGTTATGCATCACCGTACCATAATGTACGGAGAATGCGTCACTGTTTTAAAAGTGCGATTTTCATTAAGTCGGTCATATTTTCGTTGTTAATCTGCTTGTTTTCTTTAGCTCAAAATAAGTTAAACTTGACTCCTCAAAGAGAACCAGTTCAGCCCAATAATTAACAATTCCTTTTTTTTTTAAATAATTTTTTTTGCTATCTGAGGTTTTTTTTTTTCTAATTCTCTTCACTAAGAATTGAATTTTTTCAAATTTCCTGTCATTTAAACCTGCTTTGTTTAATAATTGCTGAACTGTAGTTAAAGAAATTATGCTGCTAAACACTTTTTCTGAATCTGTTTTATGTTCAAAACGTAATAGAAACCGATTTTATGAGCAATGGCTTTTTAACTTACGGTCATGTCGCTTGGATGAGCAACATAGCCGCCTAAAACCAAATTTCCAGTTTAAACGGCCAAAAAATTTTATATCATGCTAAAAACCCTTTTACAAATATTTCGTTAGCATTTAATTATTTTGCCATCTCACGTATTAAAATATTTTTTTATTTTCATTCAAAAATTAATACTTTTTGTGGAATCGTTAACTGCATCGTTAACTGCATCATTAACCATTTTTGAAATAATTGCTAAAATTACAATTTTTCTGACAATTGCGTTTTGTTTTTAACACTGGGCCGGAAAGCTAAAGTGTATGTGGAGGACAACATAATAAAATCTGTTCGAAAATTTGCTTTTTAAACGATAAAATTGGCGGTTGTAGAAAGCGAAAAGGAAAATATCCAAGTGCGGCTTTTTTTTTTTTTTTTGTCGCTTCGTGTATATAATGCGGCACTTCAGAATAAAATGCACTTCCAAAATAGCAATTTGCCACAAAACCTTTTGATTTAGGAAGACCTGCCTTAAAGTATCCTTATGTGCTTTAGTATAAAACGCTTTTGCTATCTATTCATTAAATAACGCATTTGTATAGCATTCTATGTATAGCCCTAGAAGAGATGCGTAAAAATTTTGGTTCGGATGAAAAAGTTAGAGAAAGTTCTTCATCCCTTTACGCTTTGTTATTGAATATTATTTCAGCACTTCTTCAACATCGTTTTCTACACTTCCTGACAAAGATCGTGTTTATAACTACCTACAACTTACACGATCCGAAAGAATAGGCACAGGAAGTGGATGGCCATTGAAGTTAAGCGGAGAATTCAGAGATGATTTATGTACGTAGCGTGCGCTCTTCTCTGACACAAGAATATGTCGTTGTATGCTAAACAGAAAGAAACGTGTGAAAAAATTAAAGGTGTCTGCTTTGACAGCCTTTTCATTACGTTTTATATCTTCTGTGTGTTAGTACAAAACTAGCAATTTAGTTTAAATTTCATGGATGCGTTATTAAAACTGTCCGCGAAAAATAGGAAATGCTTTGTTAAATTAAGGTCATAATGATAGTAAAAATAAATTTTAAATGTATTTTTGTTAATTAAATCATGACCTTCAATGATTTTTATCTAATAACTGCATTATAGAATGTCAAAAAGTTTTTTTTTTTTCCTCTCTTTTATTCAATTTAAGTTACAGTGCTGACCGTTTGCTGATTTATGGAGTTATACTTAAATCCTTGACATTATTTTACTTTTGTTCAGAGCCTGATTAAGGGGGAAGCACACATTATTTATACTTACACCGTTATTTTTTAACAAATACTTTCCTCCTATAATAAACACAAAATTCTCATTAAAAATTATTTTAAAAGAATTCTGGTGTCTAATAACGGTGAGTAAATTGGATTGTTTCACACCGTTCATTTTTTATAAAAAATATTTCCTCTTCAAAGCGTGGAATTTCTATGACAAGAAGTAAAAAATAATTGTAAAAGTATTCCGGTGAGAGCGGAGATAATGTGTGCTTCCCCCTTAATCAGGCTCTGCTTTTGTTTACTTCATACTTTTCTTTATGACGCTGTGTTAAGTAAATATAATACATTTTATAGTGAATGTAAAATACTCGCTAATAATAGTAGAATACTTATTTAAATGTTAAAATTTTTATATACTGTATAATCAAATTCAAAGGTTTTATAATAACTAGAATATTTTTTACTAATCGTCTTTTGTCCTTGTATATGAGCATCACCTTTCATCCTTTTGATAAGCAAAGCAATTACGATCATTTAACATTGAACTCCCATAGTTGCGAGACTTTGCGACTTTTTTATTGAACATTATTTTATACGACATTAAATTAAATTTAATAAAATTTCCGGCATTATATGAATGTGCCTAACGCAAAGTTGCCAGACATTCTGGTAACACTGCATTAGGTGTATTAATTTCATGCCGGAAATTTCATTAAATAGGATATAATGTCGTATAAAATAATGTTCAGTAATAAAGTCGAAAAGTCTGGAAACTATGTGAGCGCCATCAGAATTTAAGATCAAAATTAAAAAAGAAGAATTAATTAAATGACTAATTTCAGCTAAGTTTAAAAAATAAATTTTATTGAGGAATTCCAGTATGATTTTCTTTTTAGTTGGGAGCTAGTAATTGCATCAGCAAGTGCCAATGTTGGTGCTGTGTTAAGGTCGATTGATTACACTGGTGTCTGAGGCATTAATGTAATGTCCTCTGTGTGTGTGTGGGGGGGGGGGGTTGGGGGGGGGTAAAAATTCTATTCCGTATTCACACGAGTTCTGGGGGAAAACATGAAAAACGCCCACGAAGTATGTCGGTACGGAAGACCTTGGTTCGAACCTGAGAACTTCTGCATCTGATTGCTTAGGAAGCAGATCTTAAGTGCTAAGAGTTGATTAAATACAGAGAGGATAAATTGCCTCCAATGAAAAATAAGTTTCATACCAGTATTCAGAAATAGTAATCTTTGTCATTTTAAACTGAAGATAATTACTATTGAAAAAATAAATAAATAAATAAAAACCTAAATAATTCGTAATGAAGTTACAGAAAAACCGTAATAACTTGATGTATCTGGAAATAAACCGGACGAGTCTCTAAGTACTGCGGAGTTCAGAGGAAGGTAACATTACGCTCAATGCGTTGTTTATTTACAAGCAGTGTCTTCACTTGGGACACAATTTTAAATAATAGAGAGCATACTGGTCAGAAATATCAATCAAGTTCAATATTCGACGATTTAGGGCAAAATGGTCATTAGAAAGTAAAATTTTCAAAATAAACACAGTAAATTTAATAAAACTTTACGAGATAAATATGGTTTAATTTTAAACATAAAATATAAAATAAATTAAAAATATTTTTAAAATATTAAATATTCAAATCTGCCGAAAAAAAAAAAAAAAGAAAGAAAACGAAAAGTCTTTCATTTTCTGAAATTAATAAGAGATGTAAGAAACATAAAAGTAAATGCAGAAAATTTACACAAGGTGGAATTTTTATATTTTCCTCTTCGATTTGAAATAAAAACATTGGAAAAGTTCAGAAGTATAAACTATTCAGTAAATTTATGCGCAACATACATTTAAAAGAAGAATTTTCAAATGTAAATGCAATAAATTTTGTATCTGTTTAACATACGTAAATAGACGTTGTGGTTCGATTAAAAAAAAAAAAAAAAAAAAAAAAAATCTAATTGAATGCTATTTGTGACATTTTCAACTTGAGTCCGATAAGGTAATTGGAAACTGAATCTAAAACATAAAAATGATGTATCAGAAATAAATAAACAATAAATAAAATAAAATAAAAATTTCATCGTTAGGATGTCAGATATGCCAGCATTTCAGATTTCTCCATTAATACATACTTGCCAACATTCTAATTAATATTCCGTAACAGTGTTATTAGTCCCGACCTTTTTCTTACACCAGTAACTTTATAGAATATTATTCTGCAAATACAATTACGATTAAAGAAGAAGAAAAATTCTCTAAAAAATACTGGTGTTAAAAGAAGCCGGGATTAACGATACTCCGGAATATGAATGAGAATGTTGGCAAGTATGTTAACACTTTCGCGACCGCATGTGTCATAGCTGTCAATATTTTAATTTATTCCGGAGTACTTTTAGCCCCGCCATTTTTTTTCGCTCCACTTTATTTATAGAAAAATTTTCTCCGATATATATCTTCGATAAAATAAGACAAAATTACTTTTAAAAAAATAAGTGGTACGAAATAAAGGCGAAGCTAAAAATACTCCGGAATAAATCAAAATATTGGCAGCTATGCATGTTTTTGTCTTTTTCACAGTAAGATCTGTTATTCTCTCCAGTTGCTATATTTCAGAACAAGATTTTCTGCATTCACATTTATATTATAAATAGATATACATTATAATCATACTCCCTCTAATCAATGTATTTGTATCCATAGAATATTGATTGTACAAATATGAATATTATATATATTTTTAAGAAACAAGTAACACAAATTGCAAAAGAAAAGCCCACTGATGGAGTTACAGATTTTCAAATGACGTGAATCTACATCAGCGGTCGCGAATGTGTTAATACTACCTTTTTTAACACCAGATTTATTATTATTATTTGAGTAATTTCATCAAGTACACAATTACCATTCAATATAGAGAAAATAACCCTTTAACCCTTTGCGGCGCAAGACAATTTGCTTCAGTTAAATTATACTACCACCGGAATTCATGAACTAAATTAAACTAAAAGAAATTTTAAATTTTAAGGACCTTTAAATTTAAAATTAAATTTTTTGACCTTTTCTGATACGTTATAAACGTAATTTTTTGCTAAAAGATTTCTGGGATGAATTTTTGCAGCTGGATCCTAAATTTTGCGTCTTCGCAGCGAGGACGCCGCGCGTTAAGGGGTTAAAAAGTGGTATTAAAGAAAAAATGAGTACTCACAATACTCCGAAAAAATTAAAAATATTGTCATGCTCGGAATGTATGACAACGGCAACAAACGATAACTTGATTAAAAAAAAAAAAAAAATCCTTTGCATCCGCTTAACGCTTTTATAGCTGCCAACTTATAAGTTTTTCTACTATTAGAATTTTTTTATAAATTTTTGTAGGCAAAAAGTTTTATTCAGGAAAAATAATGTAAAAGAAAAAAAAAAATCGCACAAGTTGGTAACTATGCATCTTAGAGGAATCATTAAAAAAAAAAAAAAAAAAAAAAAAAAAAAAAAGAAAGAAAAAAAAAAAAAAAAAGAAACTTTCCTCTTTTTCTCGTTTTTTTTTTTTATGTAATAAAAGGTGAAAAATCTCATAAAGAACATGGCTTTTGAAACATATTTAAAACTAGAAGGATTTTCTCAAAACTTCTGGACAAAAATTTTGTAATATAGATTACATTTTGGATCCACTGATATAAATAATTAAAGTTTCTGGTTTTGAATTCCTGACCAGGGTTCTCACAAACGGAAATTTTAGATGGCAGAATTTTTATATAGACTTTTGTTAGAAATAGATATCAACGGATAAGAATTCTTACAAAAGAAAAATTTGGATAACAGAATCGCTACGGATATCAGCGATAAGTCAAGTCTAATATTGATATACAAAAATAGTGGTATAAAAATTTCCGTTTATGACAACTCTATTCCTAACTTATATCCGAAAATATAAAAAATCGAAAATGTGTGCATGACATGAATAATTTCATGGTTAGAGACCCTTCCCTACATCCCACCTAGGCTCAAGCCTAGATCCCCTCGACTAGATAACTAGCCTTAACCCCCCCCCCCCCCCCACCTCCAATATTACATTATAATCGGATAAATATTTGTGTTAAAATTTGATTTGTGAAAATTCAAAAAAATGAAAAAAATATTTTTCAAGATAAACGAAATTCTAATATTAGGCATATCAGAAACCTTCTGTCCCTTTCACTTCATAAACTGACACCGGAAATTTTTGTTTAATCATATTTATAAGAGGCTTTAACAATTACAAAGTTTAATGGTTACCCAAGAATATCTTAAAAATATTATTCAGAAAGAATTTCCGGTGTCAAAAGTATAAATAAGACAGAACTTTCCCATAGACCTAATACAAAAGCAGATAGGAATAAAATTTTCTCTAGTTTTTCGATCGTTTTATTTTAGGAAAACATTGTTTCTCTAACTAGCACCATGATTAAAGATGAACATGCATGCATAATAAATCTCCTTGGTTATACATAATGGCAGAATTATAAGATTTCTATCGCATTCATTAACGTATGTTCTACACTTTAAAAATCAATTGTAATCAGCAAGGCGTAACAATCCGCTACCTCCACATCTCCTGTGGAAAAACCCATTTTAAAACAACGAACATCAGATATCGGATACCCACGTAAATTACGATAAACATCAACTTGCATTTCAGAAGATACAAAATTTCAGTTTCTTATGTATGACATAGTAATAAATGCACACGACAGTTTGAATTATGTCAGAAGATGAAATTATGCGAGAAGTAATTTATAAAATGTCTATTTATAAATTTTATTTGCACTCCAGAATGGGAAAAACCAAAATTATTGATAGAAAGATATTGATTTGAATCAGCAAATTATTCCATAAACCACTGAACTGGATAATTGTCAATTAAAATTATTTATGCAATTCAAGGGGAGTGGTATCTCTCCTCACACAAAAATGCTTGTCAAATAAAATTGTTTTAAAAAAAATTTGGGTTGATTTAAAAATATATTACATAGATGCTAATATATTGTCATAGATTATTACATAGATGAGTATTGACAAAAGTGTCCTTTGATGCATGAATCAGTTGCCCATTTCAGCTTTGAAATATGTTTAATCGAGACCTAATGTCTAAAAATTCGCTAAAATAGAATCTAAAAATTGATAAAAGTCATGGTTCTGGCAGGTTTTAATGGAACTCCTCCCACTCCTTTCTCGTTACTACATTTTTATTCAAACTTAACCCTTAACGCTCGGCATATTTTCCTATTTTCAACAGTAAGACACGACTTTTGGCGTTCCTTTAAAACGTCACACGTATAGTTTTCAACTTACCTTTTGGCTACCGAAAAATTGTAATAATTTGTTTTATTTTACTTCATCATTAAATAAAATAAATCTTTCTGTTAAAATTTTCCGGTAGCCGAAAGGTAGCCTATAGTTACACGATTTAGAAAAATAACATTTCATTTGCAGAGGAACACATTAAGGCGCGGCTCGATTTTTTAATGTCCCCTCAAAAGGGACATACGAGCGATAAGGGTTAAAAATACATTTCTAGAAAACGGGCTTACGAGGGATAACAGTTTATGGGTCAAAATTCACGTTAGATTATGCCCACTCGAATAAACATAATTCAATTCAATTTCTATTATTACACTATTGGGATGGTTTCCTGGTAAGGATGGCATTCTACTTACTGCTTTAGAACCCTAGTGCAGTCAAACAGACTGATCCCCACCATCATCGTTAAGTTTTAAAAATTTGTTTAAAAATTCCGGGATGAATCTTAGCACGAATCTTAGCAATTGGAAATAAACACTCAGTGGTATAAAATATGCACCACCGAGCTTCAAGGAGTTAATATGCAATTTCAATTAAGAATGCAACTCGACAATTGTATCTGTTGACTTCGATAATTTTGTAAACTATGGTACTATCTCAGTGGGACTCTAATTAAGGTAGTAATTAACTAAAAATATCAAAATACTAATTAATATCAGAATATATAGTTTGCATTTTCTCTGAGACGGGTCGAAAACAGACGACCTTTAGTTGTTTCGGGGAGAGGAGGTTAGAAATATCATTATTCATTTTGAAAGAGTGATTAAGGCACTCTGGTATGCATAAAAAGAAAAATAAGGACGTAAGAGCATTTCTCGAATATTCTGATTATTATTATTTTCTTTTTTCAAGAAGATTTTTCGATAGGTCAGTTTTTATTCATTTTTAATGATCTTTGAGGGATTTAGTTTTCAAACGATAATTTAGCCGTATTATTTTTTGCTTTTCGAAAGTTGCAGAAAGAATTTAAAATACCATTCAAATCTTGAACTATGCAATTTTCTCTTTTCTCTTTTCATTATTTTTTCTTTCTTTCTTTTACATATATATATATATATATATATATATATATATATATATCCTTATTGAAGACCTTTCCTGATACTTATAATTTGGTTAATTTTCAAACAAGCTTAGAATGAAATATGCATAACTTCGTTTTTTCCCCCTAGTAAACGACTAAATTTCTTTAATGAGTTTAATAAATAATAAGTAAGATTTCTAAAATGTTCCTGTAAAAAAAAAAAAAAACAAGAATGAAGAAAAAAAGAAAGATTTTTAATTTTTTCATTATTTATAAGAAAGTTTTGGATTCGTAAAAGTTTTCGACTTACGCTTTTAGACCATTCAGTACATTTTAAGTATCTCTGCATGCATTTTAACCATGAATAATTTTTGAAATGATATCTTTCTATTTGTAAATAAATAAATAAATTTAAAGCAGCTGTACATGAAAACTTAATTCGCAGAATTGCATAAAATTTTATATTTTTATATCTTTATCAATTAGTGTCTAAATTTCAGTATATATTGCGCGCTTTTCTACGAAATTTTGAATACTTTTAGTATAGCAGAAAAGGATAAATTTTCGTATAAATCTAATAATAAATATTATTTTTAACCAGTGATCATGAAATAATTATTTATTTTTATAACAGATCAAGATATATTTTTGTATATATAGAAGTACAACTTTGCCTCTCTTTCGAGAGAAGTATCCTTTTCGAGGTGTGCTGGTGTGGAAATCTTGCGCAAATTTAACACCTCTGTTAACGAATAATAGCTTGTCTTATATTAAAGAATCTTTATGAAAAAATATTATAAAACATTACTATATAAAAATAGTGGTGTAATAGTTGCGTAAAATTTCCACCCCTGATGATATACATTTTCACTATGAACATTTTTAAAAAGAAATCGTGAATAATTTTGAATCATATATCTGTAATAACTTGAAATAAACTTTTTGATAATTTTTATTTTTATCAGTCCGAAAAAGTGACTCTTTTGGCATTTAGACTGATATTTTTCTGAGATGAAAATCGTCTGAAATCTCTATGAAAAAAAAAGGGACGTTGCTCAGCAAATGCAGAACATTAGTTACATTGTTTTGATCCAAATTGCGTGAAACATTCGTGCCAACTTTCTAATGAATATACAATAAAATTGTCAGTGTCCGCTTCTTTTCCACACCAATTTATTTTTTAGAACAATTTCTTCCAAATGTAAGTTAAATAAAAAGAAAAATACTCTAAAAAACCATAGATGCTCAGAGCTGCCAACCTAATCCGGCAAATTGTTAGTAACGCCCCTTTCTCTACACCACTTAATTTTTAGAGTAATTCTCTTCAAATATATTTACGATGAATTAAGAAAACAAATGCTCTGAAAATATATTGGTGTAGAAAAAGGGGCGTTACAAACAATTTGCCGGATTAGGTTGGCAGCTCTAGATGCTTTTAACATTTTAGTTTATTCCGGAGTATTTTTAGCCCGCCTTTATTTTTATACCACTTTTTTTTTTTTTTTTTTTTTAAGTAAATTTTTCTTATTTTATCGAAGTTTTATATTGGAGAAAAATTTTCTATGCGTGAAGTGGTGCGAAATAGAGGCGAGGCTAAACATACTCCGGAATAAATTAAAATGTTGGCATCTATGAAAAAGACCACTGTGGAATTAAAGCCGGTTACTAATAATTCTACGGAATGTTAGTTAGAATGATGGCAGCTATTCGAAAAGTGTATAGGAAAATACAGAAGAAAGTTGTGTGATAGCCACAACATGCTATGCTTTGGAATGTTATTTTTTAATTATTTTAACAGTTCTTTTTTATTCTTTCGCAGCCATGAGCCTGCCGCCCAATGGCAGTCAACAGCAAGCACCCTATCTTCAGGAAGGCCCCTCATACCCAGGACCCAGGCGTCCGAAAGTATGTGGGGCCTGTGGTGACAGGGCCAAGAGTTTTCATTTCGGCGGAATTTCATGTGATAGTTGCAAGGCCTTCTTCAGGAGATCCGTCCAAAACGATGCCTATAAAAACTTCCACTGCCCCTATGAAGGAAAGTGTGAGATTACTATTACCTCAAGAAAATGCTGCCAATACTGCAGATTCCAAAAATGCCTCTCCATTGGTAAGTTATATTTTTATGAATTGTTTACGCCTTGAATTTATTTTCTCTTTATAAACATTATATATATGCACATTATCAGCAGTGTTCCCAGTTCTTGCGGATTTTTTATTCAATAATCACCAATAATTTTTATTGCAACATTTACTTAATCACATCGAAGATTGACAGTGTATTATATATAGATAGATGATTGACAGTGTATATAAAATATCAATTCTCAAAGTTATTGGTGACTATTGAATAAAAAAATCCGCCAGATATGGCAACACTAATTACCAGTGGCGTCGCCGGATATATTTTCAGAAGCAGACAATATTATATTTGCAAAAGTTTTACTATATTTTAGAAATTCAATTATGAACTGCATACCTGCCATACTTGCCAACATACTAATTAATATTCCGTAGTATTGTTAGCCCCGCCTTTTATTTCACTCCAATATCTCTTTAGAGTATTTTTCAGTTTATTTAATCGTAATTGCATTTGAAGAATATTACTCTAAAAATTTACTGGTGTGAAAAAAAGGGCGAGAATAAGAACAATACGGAATATTAATTAGGATGTTGGAAAGCATGCCTGCCTACATTCGAATTAATGTTCCTTAAAATTTTTAGCTCCATCTTTTTTTTTTTTTTTTTTTTTTACACCAGTCTTTTTTTTTAGAGTATCGTTTTCTTATTTACTCTCAATTGCATTAAGAGAATATTACTCTAAATGTTAAGTGATGTGGAAGAAGAGATTGAATTAACAATTTTACTGAATATTAATTAGAATGTTGGTAGTATGTAAATGGTTGGTTGAATTCGATGATTATACAAGCCTTTGCATAAGCATCTTCTAAAACAATTTTTTTTGCATTTTTATTTTATAAGCTAAGGCATCTTCTTTAAGAAAAGTATACAGCTTGCTCTAAATTAAACTGAAAAACTTATCGTTAGATTCAACTGTACCATTAAGAAAGAGGTTAGATACAATTTTTCATAACTGGAAATATTTCCAGTTTAGAATTTTATTTTAATAACAATATTATTTTGTTTAATTTAATAATCTTCAAATTCTTTTACAAATAGAAAACTGATTTTAGTTAATAAATCTCTAGTGAATAAAAAGATTTTTCCATAATAGAGAACATCCACTGTTTAGAACTTTTTGATAATAACAATGTAGTTTGTTTTATTTAATATATCTAAAAAATATTTACAAATAAAGAAAAAGAAAGGAAGAAAATGAAAATGAAAATTAGTTTTAGGTAATAAATTTTCAGCAAAAACCAAGGCAATTTTTACATCTGGGTACATCTTCAATTTCATTTTTTTAATCCGCATGTTATCATTATTATTATTTAATAATCTTTAAAAATTATTACAGAATAAAAATTTACTCTTAAGTAATAAACCAGTTGATAACGAGTAGTCACCAGCTGTACTTTTTAGAGAAATAACATTATTATTTTAACATACTCAAATGAAATTATTGCGTTAAACAAAAAAAAAAAACAAAAAAAAAAAAAACTAATCTATATTTTATAGTTTGTTTGTTTGCTTTTGAAGATTTAAAAAGATATTAAGCTATTAAGCTTTAAAAGAATAATAGTAATTAGTTTGTCTCGTAAAAGTAAATGTGCTTTCAAATGGTACTAATGCATTTTGACATTTTCTTCCATGACTAAATGATAATAAATTAGATTGCAAAAAGAAACTACAGTAAAATCCCGATTATCCGCGGAATTGAATGGCACTGGTTCCACGAATAATGCAATTCGCAGGTAAACCGAAAAAAAAAAAAAAAAGCTGGAAATAAGGTGTAAATGCATAGATGCTAACTTGTACGGCTTTTTAACCCCACTATCTCTTTACAAAAGAAAATATATATATACATATTCAATCACAGAAAATTGCTAAAAAACTTATAAAAGAAATGTATTAAAAATTTTCGGTGGCAAAAAAAAATGTATAGATTGGCAGCTATGTAAATCAAATAAAAAATATTCTATCCTAAAAAACGCTTTTGTATTGTGTTTAAAACGTTATTCAAACAGTGAAAATATTCACTGTATAATACAAGTATTTACATTTTATGCACTAAGTAATGTGAAAACCATTAAAAAAAAAAAAAAAAGTACTTACGAGGAAGCTTAATTACAATCTGTAATCTAATTTATGCACTAAATTAAATCGTACTGCAGACATGCCAACATTTTAATTTATTCCGGACCACTGTAAATACCCGCCCTTTTTTACACACCACTTTATTCATAGAAAATCTTTCTTAATACATAACCTCAATAAAATAAGAAAAAATTGCTTTAAAAAAAAATAGTATGAAATAGAGACGGGGCTAAATTACTCCGGATTAAATTAAAATATTGGCAGCTATATTTGTAGTGGAATTTTTTCCAATATGTAATTACAATTAAATAAAAAGAAAGAAAAATCTCTTACAAAAAAAAATGTGGCATAAAAAAAAGGGTGGGTACTAATAATGAATACACATAGATGACAATATTATAATATATTCCGGAGGACTTTAACTCCGCCTTTCTCCTTACCACTTAATTCTTAAAAGCAAATTTTTCTTATTTTATGGAAGTTATTTATTGCAGAAATGCTTCTATAAATAAAGTAGTGCGAAATAAAGACGTGGCTGAAAATACTCCGGAATAAATTAAAATGTTGGAATCTATGAATACACTAAGTGAGAAAAAAAAAAAAAAATCGCACTGCAGAAAAATTTGACTTATACCCTTTTTATTTGTAATAACTTCAAAACCAATGGTTGAAACAAAAGAAACTGTCATGTTTGCATAATACCAAAGAGACGAAATGATATCTATGTAAATTTTCGATTTAATAATTCGCTTTATTACACTCTACTAAATATTTTATAAAAATTTATATAAAACTTTCTTTTTAAACGTAATATAATAAACATGTACTTTGTATTCTATTTTGGTTTATCATATGAAATAAACAAGTTATATTTTAACATATGAAGTAAAACAATTTACTTGTCAGATTTAAACAATTACTTAATAAAAATATGCATTTTGCATTGGGTTAATTCCACCTTTATGTGGAATTACTGTTTCAATGAGCAATGGCATAGTATTATACAGTGTTTTAATATAAATCTCAGAAATTTCACTCTGCCAAATATCACAAATATTATTTTTAGTTGTTGCAGAGATGTAGGCTACAGATTTCGAATCCTTCCCGTCTCCCCCCCCCCCACCACCACATTTTTACAGACTAAACATTTTCGAACGGATTGAGTTTAGAACTATTTGCAAGTCCGGTGAAGAAGACATTCTACGATATTCTTTGAGGGATATAACTTAAAATGAAAAAAGATATCATTGCTTATAGAATTATAGGTGCTCACGGGAATAAATAGGCAATTTTAAGAATTTGAATCAAATAAACGTACCACAGACGCCCTCTAGCAAGGTGCATTATCATCTTGAAATGCTTTTTGCGGTAAAAATCGGTAAAATGCCACTTTAGAATGTAGAAAAAGAGGGGAAAAAGAGGTAAAAACTCCATAGAAATAGCATGGGAAGAAAACCAAAAAAACTCACAATGTCAAGTGTGTTTAAAAAAAAAAAAAAAAAAAAAAAAAAAACAGGCTCACACCGGAAGTAATAAAAGGACAAAATTGACAAGAAAAAGACACCGAAGTGCGGGAAACGGTTGGGCTGGGGCTCTGGTCCTATCATCCAGGATTAATACGACTCGCTTATATATTATGAACATACCTCCAAAATAGTCGGTCTGGCACCAATTTTGCAATTGCCGTGTTTTATTCAGAGTTATTTGATCCCTTGAGCATGTAAATTTGCACGACTCCTTGAAAAGTTCTTCACCTCCGTACCATAATGTACGAAGAATGTGTCACTGTTTTAAGAGAGCAATTTTCATTAAATCGGTCTCATTTTTGCCATCCTACAAGAATTTTTCATCAGCTCGAAATAAACTTAACTCATGAGTGAAAACCAGATCAATCCAATAATTAACTGATATACATATTTTTTTTAATTTTTGGTCAACTGAACACCTTTTTTTTTTTTTTTTTTTTTTTTTTAAATTCCTTTCCTTAATAATATCTTTTTTTAGAGATCATCTGGTTTTTAACCTGCTTTGTATTATTGTTGCTGCAGTATTTTTTTTAAGAAATTATTTTGCTAAACACACTTTTGAATATTTTCTAAGTTCTGAACATGATATAAAACAACTTTTTAAACATTTGCTTTTTAACTTGCGGTCATCTTACTTAGATGAGCAACGTAGCCGTCTAAAGTCAAATTTCCATGTTAGACAGCCTAAACAATTTTATATCTTGCTAAAAACCTTCTTACCAACATTTCGTCAACATTTAGTTATTTTGCCATCTTGCATATTAAAATATTTGTTGATTTTTATTCTAAAATTAGTATTTTTTATGGCATCGCTCATTGCCTTATCCTTGCCCTTTTTGAAATACACTCTAAACCTACAATTTTCCTGACAATTGCAATTTGTTTTGAACACTGGACTCAATCCTAAAGTGTACGCGAAGGACGACGTAATAAAATCTGTTCGAAAATTTGCTTTTTAAACGATGAAATTTGTGGTTACAGAAAAAGAAAAAGAAAATATCCAAGATAAGCTTTTTTTTTTTTTTTTTTTTTGACCCTTAGTGTAAATTAAAATGTTTGCATGTTTGACGCTATGCTACACTGTTCAAAAAATAACACAAAAGCAATATAGTTCCTTAAAAAAAAAAAAAAAAAAAAAAAAAAAACTATCATTTGTTTTTATTTCGTGTTGAGAAAAACCCTTTTCCTTGATCCCGACCTCTTCTTCCGCATGCGGATAATCCGCTTTGAAGATTAAGGATTCTGTTTATGAAAGAACCTAAAATAATGCCAGCTGATTTAGGTATAATCTCTTACATAAAAATTTCAAGAAATATGTTTTCTAGATATAATCTGGAAAAGTATACATTTTTAGTTAAATTTTAAGTATTTTCATAACCTTCATAATTGCCAGATTTAACTTCGCAACAGGAGAGGGGTGAGAGAAATATTGTCCTACATATACAAATATTTTATCATGGTTGACAATTACTATTATAAATATAGACATTGAAAAAAAAATCTTCATTGTACACATTTACACGAAATTTTGTTCTGTTCGGCCATATTAGAAAAAAAAGGGGGGGAGGGGGGAATGGAAAAGTGTCACTCTTTGAACGATATGCAGAAAAATTTGATAGACATCAATTAATGCTAAAGCACAATTAAATATAATTATGCAATTCTGTGAATTAGTTCATAATTTAGAATTTCCACAAAATTTTTGTTACAGACAGACACACAGAAATAGACAAGCAGACGTTTTCCAAATAGGTAAATCCATTAAAAACCTGCAGTCTAGTTTTTTTTTTCTTTACTTATTTATTTTGAATCATGTACTTTCTTATATAGAAAAAAAGTTTAAAAAAAACAAAAGGAAATAAAGTATTATTTTGTATATACCAGGGATGAAAGAGCTCCGCTTTTTTTGCCACCAGTATTATCCTAAAAGAAATTCTAACCTTTAAAATCACAAAAGAACCATATGATTAAAATTTCTTCATAGATATACTGGTGGTAGAAAGAGCGAAACTCTTTCATTCCTGTTGTATATCCAAATTATTTATTTTAGGAAAATTATTTACCTTAAAAAATAAAGTGTATATTTAAAATTGCCTAATTGCTGCTTATTCGAATTGTAAAGCTCAGATGTACACACGTCCGTAAATGTTTTTACTCATACATACTCTGCAACATACTAATTAATATTCCGTAGTATTGTTAGCCCCGCCTTCTTTTTCACACTGGTATCTTTTTAGAGTATTTTTCTTCTTATTCATAGCTGCCAAGTTTTTTTTAATTTATTCCGAAATGTTATTAGTCCCTCCCCTTTTTCACATGATTACGGTGTGAAAAAAGGGCGGGGCTAATAGCATTCCGGAATAAATTAAAAAACCTGGCAGCTATGCTTATTTAATCGTAATTTCATTTGAAGAATATTACTCTAAAAAATTACTGGTGTGGAAAAGAATGCGGGGCTAATAATACTACGAAATATTAATTAGTATGTTGGAGAGTATGCTCATAAATATACAGCGTGATCGTAATTAAACTTGGCCTATTCAGACAACTCTGTTCGGAACTAAAGTGAGGATTGAGTCGAAACTGCGGTAAATAGATTTCAAAATGATAATAACAACAATAATAAGTAAATAAATAAGTAAGTAAAATTAATTAATTTATTATAACACTCCAAAAAATGATAATTGTGGCACTGCAAGAGAAAGACAGGATAAAGTTAAATGTGTGGACAGACAGGCAACCAGTTGCGTGCAGCCAGAGTTCCAAACTTTTATAATTTATTCACGATCATTTTTAGCCCCGTCTCTTTTTCATACCGGAAATTTTGAAAAATGATTTTCTTCGTTTTTAATCGTTGTCACATATTAAAGAGATTAAGATTACATATAATTACATTCTACAAAATTTCTGGTGCGAAAAGATGGCGGGGATAAAAATGCTCCTGAATAAATTATAAAAGTTGGGAACTCTTTGTACAGCTGCTCTTTGCACACATTATCCATCACCTGCACATTTTACAATTTAATGACGGATTCCATACTAAACATATTATTTACATAGCTGAACAGTTCAAGCAGGTCTGTAATAAATAAAGATACTTCTACTAGAATTTGTTGCTTGTTTGTATTTCGATGTAATGCACTACCAAAAGGAAAATTTTGATTTTTTTTTTTTTTTTTTTTTTTTTTTTTAGATTCTTTTAGCGCATATTTTGAACTGTGTATCTACAAATTTCTAACTCAATCCACATTTTAGTTGCAGATACAATGTACTCTAGGCAAAGTTTAATTAAAATCACTCTATATATAATAGTGCAAGCAAATAAATATATTTTCAAAATTGTTGTACTTTCCTATTTAGACTGTTTTTAGACTGCAATAGTAATCCAATTAATTTGCTAAAACTCTGTTATTACTAGCGATTTTTTATTCTTATTTAAATGCAAACAATTTTGTGCGTTTAATATTATTATTAGTAGTAGCCATTATTTACTTGTTTATTTATTTGCATATAATTAAAATTAGCGAAGGTATTCTGGAGAATAATTTAAAAGGACAGAGATGCATCTCTGGAAGAGAATCCCTGTTGCTTACCGCAGTTAATTTATATAACCATGCATTATGTGTTGTCAGTTTAAATTTCCCCCCTACTCCATTTTATACGTACTATCCTTAGCAATATGATATACATAATGGTCACAAATTCGAAACATCTGTTCCGAGCATACAATTCCCATGATGATGTAGTATTTTAAAAAATATTTCCCTACATAAATTAAGAACATGGTAATGTTCTCATTAGTAGAATGCCCTAGCTCTTCCAAGCATGGTGGTAGATATTTACATAACACTTTTTGCTTTTATATCTGAAAGGTTAAAAATCATTTATCTCTATGGGAGTCAATATTAATACTTACTAAACGGGTTGTGTTTTCTTTGCCTCGCTCGGTGTCCAGCATTTTGTAAAAATAAATTAAATAAACATGCATGCAGAGTTGCCAACATTTTAATTTTTTCCGGAGCATATTTAGCCCCGCCTTTATTCCGCACCACTTTTACTTTTAGAGTGATTTTTCTTTTTTTACTGTAGTTACATATTGAAGAAAAATATTCTATAAATAAAGTGGTGCGAAATAAAGGAGGGGCTAAAAATGTTCCGGAATAAATTAAAATGGTAGCAGATATGCGTGTGTATGGGCGTTGTAGTTTCATTAATTGAATAAAATGGAGTAAAGTTTTTTTATTTACATCTCTAGTAGTCCTTACGAATTGAATATATTATAACACATTCATTCTTATAAACAGAGCCTGATTAAGGGGGAAGCACACATTATCTCCGCTGTCACCGGAATATTTTTATAATTATTTTTTACTTCATGTCATAGAAATTCCACGCTTTGACGAGAAAATATTTTTTATAAAAATAGAACGGTGTAAAACAATCCAATTTACTCACCGTTATTAGACACCAGAATTCTTATAAAATAATTTTTAATAAGAATTTTCTGTTTATTATAGGAAGAAAGTATTTGTTAAAAAATAACGGTGTAAGTATAAATAATGTGTGCTTCCCCCTTAATCAAGCTCTGCTTATAAAGCGGAACTTGCATAATTATCATGTCATTGTCACCAACTCTTCCACGTAACACCGCCCTGTAGAAAAGAAAACGTAAATCTATGTGACCAATCCTATAAAATCACAATGGAAAACCGTAAATTTACATGACCCGTCTGTTAAGTATTAAATGAGCATAATTACCTCGTGTTTCATTAAATTAAAAGGATAGAAAATAATATCTTTTAAATCCATGAAATTTTGTAGATGTAAGAATTAAATTCAGGGCTGCCGCAGGCGTTTATTTTTCTTTTCGTAGCACTATTTCCAAAAAATAAAATTTATGATGTATTTTCGTTGGTAAACCTGAACTTTGCCTGCAAAGAATTATTATAAATTTTATCTTATGGAAGCGGTACGAAAATAATTATTAAAAAGTCTTGTAGCAGCCCTGTAAATTGTACTCCTTAACTCTTTAGAGTATAGTGGTATGGAAAATATATTCAAACTTTTCATCATAACGATTGTTTTTTTTTTTTTTTTTTTTTTTTTCATTTCGAATATTTCTATTTAAAAATTATATTAAAAATTATACACTATATTTAAAAAAATAATGTTTTCTGCTTTAATGACATTTTTCACATTGTAAGTATAAATAATTTTGTGTTTGTGAGTAAAACAAAAATACAGTGAAGCATCGATAATCCGGCATCAGAGGAAAATAGACGTTGCCGGATTACTAATTTTTCTGGATTATAGGTGTTCTGAAAATTTATTAAAATCGTCGGTCAATCACAAAATTCAAAGAAATAATAATAATAATAATAATAATAAATAGAAATGTATACTAACCTAATGTGTGCCTTATTTGAGAGGTAAATAATTAAAATAACATTTAAAATAAGCACGGAAACACTTTCATTCCTGCAAAAGCGCGTGGCTTTTTACTCTTGTCGATCAGAATAATTTTGAGCTTGTATGTTTCTGTTGCATTTGAGCACGCTAACAATGTAATTCGATCCTTATACTCTTTTATTCCTGAGTAAGAATATTCGATTTCACATTCTAAAGTCATTTTCGGCAAGCATCATAGAAAATTGATGCCAATCCCTAAATTAGTAAAATAAAAAAAAAATCCGTAAACTTTCCTGACGATCCATAAAAGTTGGAAAGCATAGTGTTTCAAAGTCATCCGCGAGTAACTCGTTGAGTACGGGCGGAGAAGGAAAAGTCAAGGAAAAATGAAGGTCTTCAATACCGGATTATAGGTTTCCGGATTATCGATGCTTCACTCTTTATCATACTTGCCAACATCCTAATTAATATTCCGTAGTCTTGTTAATCCCGCCCTTTTTTTCACACCAGTAAATTTTTAGAGTAATATTCTCCAAATGCAATTACGATTAAATAAGAAGAAAAATACTCTAAAAAGATACTGGTGTGAAATAAAAGGCGGGACTAACAATACTACGGAATATTAATTAGTATGTTGGCAAGTATGCTATATATTCATTAAAGAGTTAGGATATTTATTTTACTGCGATTAAAAGATGTAGCACAATAATTAGTTTGTTTATTTCATTATATTTTTCTTCGAAATGCATATGAAGCTTTTTGAGTGTGTTCAGAGAAGTATAATTAATAAAAATATTTTTCTTTTTCAGGAATGGAGACTGGATGGGTCATGACTGAAGAAGAACGCTTGCAACTCGTGAAAAATCGAATGGAACGAAAACAGCGACAAGGTGCGCTGGAACCCTCGCAATTCCAAGAATCAAGCAAAAAACCTCATCGAACGATCTCATTCTCAGACTATGAACCGGATATTAACGATTTGCCAAAGTATCTAACGTCGGAAGACGTTCAAATTATAGAAATGCTTGTAAACGCCTATGAAATTAGTTACTATGAAGTGCCTTTCAGTGAAAACCTTCAAAGTTCGTCTGGTTCTTCCACTGGTAGAAGCAGGACAGAAATTTTAGATATGTTTTTCACGGCTGTTAAACAGTTCACTAATTTTTCTCAAAGACTCAATGCATTTCGTATGATACAGCAGCATGATCAAGAAATACTGCTTAGAACTGGAGTTCTTGAATTATGCTTTGTACGAGGTGCATATGTGTACGATGAAAAACTTGCTCGCTGGCCACATACAGGAAAACCTTTATACAGAGATTCTCCTACTTTAGACGCAGAAGATATAAAAAAGTTGGTTTCTGCTGAACTTTTTGAAAAGCATATGCAGTTCATTCGAAGCGTCAAAGAACTTCATCCAGATGAAGCAACAACTATGCTTTTATTGGTTATAATATTGCTTTCTCCAGATAGACCTGGATTGAGAAATGAACATTTAGTCGCCGAAGAACAAGAAAAGTTTTATATATTGATGAAAAAATATATGAGTTGGCGATATGGTGAAGACAATACGGTAATACTATATCCTAAACTCTTACTAAGGCTTCCAGACTTAAGAGAATTAAACGACTATCATACTGATTATAACTTAAGACTTGGTTCTGACGAAATGCAGCAAATTCAGCAGAAGCTATCGTCATTAAAAATAGATTCCTGTTTCCAAAAACCCGATTCTTCTGCAACCACTACTGTTAGTTCTTTTCAAAGAGGACCATTAACTCCAGGAACTGGTAGTGCGTCATATGATATACCTTCTCGTAATCCTTGGAGTCTAAGGAGAGATGTGCTAAGGGCACCATCATCTCCTTTCTCTCAGGAAGAGGAGTCAAGTTCTAGTGAAAGTTCCGAACGTATGATATCATACAGAAGCTAAATACTATTATCATATTGTAGGTATACAGAGTGTCTGGAAATTGTGATAAGCTGCCATATACATAGAAATTATCTAGTTAAGAAGGAAATAGATCAAATTTATTTCAAATTACTGTCTGATATTTTGAAATTTATAAAATTTATTTATTATATAGCTTTCTCTAAATAGTTTTATTTAACATATATGATAATTGTAAAGTTATAAATGGTAGTATACTTAACAGTTGGATTTAACTTAAAAATAAATAAACAAAAATATGTGCAATTGAAATGCATATCAACCTAGAAAGTGCAATTTATCTAAAGCTTTATATTAAAAAGTCGGATTTACTGTTGGATTTTTATGAATAAATAGTACAGCTTTTGAAAAAAAAAATATATATATATATATATAATAATAATAATAATAATAATAATAATAATAAAGACTTAACATTTAACACTTAAGTGTAATGTACAGTCACCCCAAAAAAAAACGCCACCCCCCCACCTAATTTTGCCGTAAATTATCGTAGAAACATGCGACTGGTAACAATCAGTTTGTAATAACGTCTAGTTTATAATGTTATAGTTAGATTTTACTTAGGGGGGCGTCTACATATTAAAACTGACATCAACTTCATTTTTTTCAATGGTAACCCCCATTTTTTTATAATTTATTTGAATTCTTTGGATCAAATCATCACGGAAAATGGTATAGTTTATATATTTCGCTCAATTTTTCATAGAGTTATAAGCTGTCAAAGTTTGGGGGTGCTAATGTTAAATGAATGTGACAAACATTAAATCATATCTTCCGAAATAATTATGATATTTAAATTCTGTTTTTCTTATTCGTTAGAATGAAGTAACCCAAACATATTCCATGCAAATTTTTGCTAAAAAAACATATTTTGAATTATGAAAATTATTAATAAATTCATATTTGAAAAAATTATGAATTATGACCTATGTTAATTTTTGCACGAATAGAACGGGCATCATCAAAAACATAGGTTTCCAAATTTTCTGGTCGTTCCTAACATTATTTTTTGAGTTACAGTGATATTTCACTTTTTATTCCTGTTAGGGGGCCGTCACTTGTTATAATCTGTATCCTCTATAAGTAAATGTTTGTATATAATTTGACGGAAAACTATTTTAATTTACCTTTATGTTATTTTTATCGTTTCCTAAGCAATATTTCGATGTTTATTATACAAATTGGCATATTTTTGTAAAGTTATCACAATGTAGGCGAGGGATTGTGAAAGAATTTCAAAAGAAAAGAAGCCCCGCCTCTGATTCGCTGAAACACTATTTTAAAAAAAAGACAAATTTGCATATTCCTATTTGACTCTATATGTGACGCTGGTATGCATAAATCACAATGGTATTTACTACATCGATTATTGAAGACAAAACTTAAATGATTTAATTACAAATATGCAAAATCATTTTGCTTTATATTATAAAGTTTTAGAAAATTTGTGAAAAGGCGTGGCTATTTACATTAAGCCTTGATATGGAAGCTATGTTGCTGTTTTTCGATGCTGCGAAATTTACAAAATATATTTGTGTTAATATACTATACAGATAGAAGAATAATTATATAATATCAACAAATCTTCTTTAATCAATATGTTTATATACATTACTGTATAGAAATGTTTATATATGAATATTGTATTTATTTTTAATGACAGATATAAACACAAAATACTAAAAAAAAAGAAGAAAATGTGTTATAAATTTTTATAAATCAAGCAAAACATATATGCATACTTGCCAACCTAACCCGTAACATTGTTAGTTCCCGCCCCTGTGTGTACACAATTTAATTTTTAGAGTAATTAACTTCAAATACATTTACGATTAACTCATTGAGCGCCACGCGAATTCTTATGGAAATCCCATTCAGGCCACACGTGCTGCTTAGAAGCGTGTTATGTTTATCGAGTTTCAATAAACCCCATTAGGCCTTAACGATATAATCCTATAAAAATCCTATTAAAAAAAAACAAAAAAAACATGAAGTAAATTTTAAATAAATTGTCAGTAATTACTTAAAACTATGTAAGTTCTGTAGTTTTATATCATATTTTACACTGCCGGCTGACTTAGCCTAAATGGAAAGATCAGTGTCAGCCACCGATGGCTGACACGGCTCTAAAAAGAATGATGTGAAAAAAATGTACGGAAAGGGGCGGGACCAGTAATCTTCCGGGATAGGTTGACAAGAATGTATATACATAGAGCAATGCCAGAAAATGTTCTTTATTTTTCATGAACCAGATGAATGGTATTTTTTTTTTTTCTGAATAGTCTATGTATTAAATATAATGCTGCTTTAAATACCCTTTAAATGAAAAGTTTTATTACATAAAGTAATTTTCTGGCGCTCTACAGCTCCCAAATGACACACAATACAAACCCCCGCCTTTTTCCAGTGTTTAAAGGGTATTAAGGTTTAATATGCTTTATATTCGTTTTGATCTTTCTTTCTCCTCCTTATCTTCTTCTTTTTTCCTTTAAAAAAAAAAAAAAAAAAAAAAAAAAAAGAGTTATGTAACATTTTGACCTTTTCAAGTGAAGATTTAGATTAAGGGTAGTCAGCCTTTCTACACCCACCGTCCACTTCGGTATCTGTGTTAAAGTGTAGAATTTTAGAACATCCCATTAAGTAGTAGGATTTATTATTTTACATATTAATTTGTTACACATTATAAAATATAAAAGCAAAAGAATATCGTGGAGATTTATGTAAAAGTTTTTAATAATGTCATGAAAAAAAAAAAATAATAATAATTAATTAAAAAAATAAATAATAAAAAAAAAAAAATCTGTTTTAATATTTTAAAAAAGTCAATTAGAGAAAATGAAAGTACTGCAGTATCAGAACAAACTCCCATTGTCACTGTGAAACGGCCGTGGGAACCAGGTTGAGTGCCGCCGTTTCAGACAATTATACGGCAGCTTGAGTTAAAATAATTTTGAATTTTCAAACAAATTTAAAACCATTCATCTTTTTTTTTTTTTTTTTTTTTTTTTCTTTTGATAGATATTTTAATATCTATTCAAGCTATTTAATTTTCTTCGTATGAAGTGAACTATCTGATGTTTATTCAATAGAAACCAATAAAAATCTTTTTTTTTTTTTTTTTTTATTTTTTTTTATAATTAACATTTCTGAAATTTTTTTCCGGTGTGAAACTTAATAAATAATGTGTACTGGGTGGTAGATCGTGATTTATATTTTCTAAATGTATTGACGGACCCCTAATACATTTTCACGTGTAACTCTATTTAAAATTGATTTAAGGTATATAAATAGGTATGTTTTTCGAACCGCCTTGATCTCAGAAATCTGAATATGAAGTCAAAAATAGGGGTTGCTATTGAAGAAAATGAAGTTAATGCCAGTTTTATTATGTAGACGACCCCTTAGGCAAAATTTAACTATACCGTTATAAACTAGACGTTATTACAAATCGATCGGTACCAGTCAAATGTTTCTACGATAATTTACGGCGAAATTAGGTGGGGGGGTGGCGTTTTTTTTTTGGGTGACTGTACAAATAATAAAATTCTATATATAAAAGTATAATCGCTTTGAGTAAAGTACAAAATTCATAATATCTAGGTTTCTTTTTTTTTTTTTTTTTTTTTTTTTTTTTTAACGCATGCACACACACACAAATTAAAAAAAAAATGAAATAGGAAAATATAAGAAAATAGAATACATTTATTTATATTTTGTGACTATAAAACAAATTTTATCAATATGCGAATTTTTTTTTTTTTTTAATAAGCATGTAACAATTTTACTATATAGATTATCCAAGATATGCTAAACTGACAGATTCAGATCAGTTATATATCAGAGAATTTTCGATATCATGAAAATATAATAATAGATTAAATGCAGGGAACTATTTATGTATTCACCCGAAAAGAAAAAAAAAATCATTTTAAATACAAAAATATTCTATTTATTTTATATAATATTTCATGAACAATATTCTTATTCACTTTAAACCTTTAAATGCGTAATATAAATCTGTCTTTGATTTTTAATTAAACTATGATTTAAGATCCCTGGAACAAGGTCCTTAGCAGTCATTATTTTGAATATCACTCTCTATATAAAGCGATCTTTGTATTATTCTGTCAGAGATAAATATATATATATTTATTAGAGACGATTAATGTCAATTATTATTTAAAAAAAAAAAAAAAAAAAAAAAAAAAAAAAATGGTATTCAAAATAGTGATTTCAGAGAACCTGTCTGGAGATATCTCCATAGCGTTCTGCTCTCGTTATCTCTCTTAGAAATTAACACCTTATACATAATTTGAAAAGCTTTAAAATGAAATAATTTTTCAATTAGTTTTTTTAAACAATATCAATAGCTTCTGAATTTTAAATATCTTCGAAATAAATTTTGTTAACCTCAGTCTTTTGTATAAAAGTATAAAGTACGATTAAAAGCATAGTTATGTAGAATATAAAGCAAAGGTGTTTTTAATCTCTCATTTTACGTCAGAACAAATGAAGGTACTTATATTTTAATTGAATGACAATAACTTATCACCACTATGAACGGAAGTGAGCTGAACAAGGAACCAAGTTGAATATCATTTTTAGAACCACAGTTTAATGTTCAATGTAAGGCAACCTATGTTATTCGGCGATAATCTATGTTAATATAATGACAGCTTATGTTATTTTGTAGCAATGATTGTAAACGTATGGTAACCCGTGCAGGCCTCTCAGCACACCTAAACTTTTACGCTCATTTTATTATACTGCCATCATAATTGCAAAGCAACACTTTTTAACGGAATGCTATAACATTTTTCGGATCTTCGGATACAGTGGGATGGAAGCAACTGTGACAAAAGCCACGCATATTCCTCTGCCTAAGGATGGAACTAACGAGGCGTGAGTCCTGAAAAATCATAATCGCTGCAATGGGGAGAGGAGGAAGGAACAGAGAAGGAACGCTAAAACATAAATGCGTAATCCTGGAATCCATAAAATAGGAAGCACAACATAAAATAAGGAACGTTAAGGATAGCAAGAATGTTTTTGTATTTTCTAGGAGCAATTTTTTTTTTTTTTTTAATTTTTATTGTCTTTTTAACTTATTTAATTAATTAATTTATTTTTTTAAACAGAGAATGACAAACTTCACATAAACAAACACGGAACAACACAGGGTATAATCTCCAAGGAGAAATCAGTGCCCGAAGGCGATATAAAAGAGAAAAAATACGTAACATAGAATAAAACAGCACAAAGGTTAAAGGTGGGAGTTCAGAACGAACCCCGTTTTGGGTCCGAGTGGATCTGATAGTGTGCTTAAAGCTGGGTTATCTAAGGATTCTGGAACCAAAGTTATAGCATTAAAACGTTAAAAAAAATTGAAAAAAAAAAAAAAAATCTCTATTATAGGTTATGGTGACAATATAACAAAATAAGGGGGAAATTTTAGAGTCGCTCCGAGGCCTGCCAGTTATAACTTAAATTAAATTGTGGCATGCAGTTACTATGAAGTACTGAAAGAAATTCAAAACATTAAAATAAGTGCGTAAATTTTAGAATTGTTACAATCAAACAATAAAAAACTTATTGACTTAATGAATCTTTACTTCAAAAGTTAAAACAGTCATCGGCCAATACCAGATACTCTGTATGTAATTCTTGTACCGTGTTTTGTTGTGTTTCTCGCTGGCTGGGTTTCATTGCAGTGTTATTTTATTTGGCAGCTACAAATATTTATAATTGAAAGCGCAATTTCATGTGATAAATTGGGAAGACAAAACATATTAACTTTTTTCAATTTCGCGAGCAGTTTGAATTAATTGAAGAGAATTTTTTGTGATAAGTAGAACAATGCACGCACAAGAATTACAGCTGGAATAAATTATTCTTCTAAAGAGTGTTATTGTCTTGTTGTGGTAAACCTTTTATCCTATCATAGTGCCTTATTTTTTACACGTTCGTTACCAGCGTTTCATGTATACAGGGATGGAACACGGGCGCAGAATTCATACCACTATCAATGTAAGAAACTTTACTACTTCTTAAATCGACGATATTATAGGTATAGAAATTTCTTAAACGGATTCCGGTATGAATTCTGCGCCCGTGTTCCATCCCTGTGTATATCATACTCAAAGTCTTCAAAGTCCAATGTCACAAATAGGTGATATAATATTGTATCAAATGATGAAAAATATTCAGCAATTTATAAATAATTTGTTTACTTAATGTATAATTCAAATTAGACTTTGTCTTAATTTCCTTGTAATTTTGACTTTTTTAAATAGAAATTCAAGCTTTTGCTTCTTCGACACATAAAAAAAAAGAAAAAAAAAAAAGAAAAAAAAAAAAAAAAACGATAAATTGGCATTTCAAACCATTGTCAAGAGAAAACCCATACTTTTAAATTTTATACACCTAAAGCAATTTGCAGGCCCAAAAATACACACGAACACTTTATTTTTAAAGTTTTTATATCTATAAGAACCTTAAATATATTGTTAATTGTGATTTCCCTCTACCCCATATTTGTCTGAGTGTTGGAAATTTTACATTAAGTCCACATTTTCTTAATTTTTTTCAACATTTTTTCACAGCTGCCGTTTTTCAATTTCCTATTGGCCAATCCCCATACCAGAGCTGCCAACATTTTTAACTTTTAAATCAGAATCGACACCAGTATTTTTAAATGGAATATGTTATATATATTTTCGACGATTAATATTACAGAAAACAGCTATAAGAATTTTCCGATTTGAAGTCACCCTTGAAAAACGGGAGAATTGGCACCTATGCCGTACATTCTGCATAATTCTGTTGGTCTATCGGAATCTGATTATTTTCCTATATAGAGATGCTGCTATGATGCCAACTTTTTAATTTATTCCAGAGTATTTTTAGCCCCGTCTTTATTTCATACCACTTATTTTTTTAAAGTAATTTTTTCTTATCGTGTCGAAGTTATATATTCGAGAAAATTTTTCTATAAATAAAGTGGTGCAAATAAAGGCGGGGCTAAAAGTACTCCGGAGTAAATTAGAATATTGGCATTAATGATGTAGGAAGACTTTGATTTAATTTTTTTATGCACTGAAGACGGTACGCTAAATGCTAACGAAACACCTGTCTGCTATTCAATTTTTCTTTGGCATTCAGTACGTTGAAGATATTTTCTATGTGACAAAATATTGAATCATATGATTATAAATGATTGCGCTGTTTGAGTTATAAATAATTTTTTAGATAATTTAAAAAAAAAAAAAAAAAAAAAAATGAATGGTTCTCGGATTTTCCAGGGTTGCTACAGTCCCCCCCCCCACCTTTCCCCCTATCTATTCTATACCTGCCAACACTCTAATTAATATCTATACAATTTTTAGTCCTTCTTTTTTATAAGAGTATTTTCCTCTTATTTAATTGCAATTGCATGAGGAGAAAATTACTAAGGGGTGGGAGAAAACGGACGGTACAAACAATTTTACGGAATATCATAGCTGCCAACATTTTAATTTATTCCGGAGTATTTTGAGACCCGCGTTTATTTCGTATCACTTATTTTTTAATAGTAATTTTTACTTACTTTTCCAGTTACATATTAGAGAAAAAAATTCTATAATTAAAGTGGTGCGAAATAAAGGCGGGGCTATAAATATTCCGGATTAAATTAAAATGATTGGCAGTAGTGGAATATTAATTAGGATTTTTGCAGGTATGTTATTCGATCACTATATTTATATAGCATTTTCCAACTTAAATGATTGTGGAAAGATGTTATAGAAGATTTCTATATAAATATAGTGGAGGAAGAGCATGGAGCAAAAACGAACTATAGCAAACCTTATTTGTAATATTAGATATTTATACTTGGAATATATTCTGTATCTACAATGTTCGTAGTATCGAAATTAAATTGATCAATTCAAAAACAATATCAATATGTAGCATATTACAACAGAGAATTATTTGGACTTCGGCGGTTATTTTTACTCCCAAACCTGGTAACAAACGTGTAAAAAAAGTATTTTTCATACAAAGTTTACCTTGAACATATTTTATATAAGTGTTTATGTTTCATGAAATCGTTTGATAATCTGTTTTAATCTGTGTGAAAAGAGATTAAGTATATTTAATAGAAGTAAACAAGAAAATTTTTTACAAATATATATTTCTAGAATTTATTTAAGAAATTGAAAATTAAAACTTTTTGTAGTGTCTTCATTTGTTGGTTACCTATTTACAAATATTAAATGTAATTATACTTTATGCATTGTTCGGCACCTCTAATTGGAGTTAAATATGTATATCATAAAACTTATTCAATTATGAATGTGTATTACTTCTCTGTGAGGCAAGCTGTTGTTGTTATCTATTTAAACTGTTTATTTTATTTTATTTTTTCATTTAATAATGCAGAAAATTAATTACCAATAAATGAAAATCTAATATATTCAATTACCTATAACTTAAATATATACATAGTAACTGATAGTAAAAGATATAATCAGGCATAGAGTTAAATTTTTAAATGACTTTCTTGTTATTCCTTCTAAGTTTTAATTTATTATAATAGTTATATTCACACATTGTTTAGAAAAACAAATTCCAATATTATCAGAAAATTTACATTTTCTAAACTAAGGCTAATCTAAATAAAATAAAACATCTACATCTTGCATACTTGCCAACATTCTGAATTTTTGAATCATATTTATCACCACTTTATTTTCTAATAGAAATCTGACTTCATTTTTCTACAAATTTTCTACAACTGTATCCAATTACATAAAGTGAAAATTATAGAAAATTATTGGTATTGGTATCTCCCGCTGAAATCGGAAAACTGGACAACTATGCATCTTGTATTACTTACAGACTTTGAATAAACACCATAAAATGCAATAAACTCGCAACAATTGTTTCGGGTCGAAAAAACACACGACCCTTCATCAGGCGATACTGGTGTAAGTAGAATTATATAAGAAAACAAGAAAATAAATAAATGAGTGAGATTAATGGATATCAAAATTAAACGAAAATCTAAGTTACGTGAGTAATTTCCAAGCATCAGAGAAGAAAGGAGTGGAAGAAATATCATTAACTTTTTCTTGACAACATCTTTTCACTTTAAACGGTTTTGTGCGTTGCCGCTTTGACTGCAGCACTCGTGCTTACTTTATTCGCCTGATGAAGGGTCGTGTGTTTTTTCGACCCGAAACAATTGTTGCGAGTTTATTGCATTTTATGGTGTTTATTCAAAGTCTGTAAGTAATAATTTTTACAACGCCAGTTTTGTGGTGCTACTTTATTAAATATGCATCTTGTAATTAAAAATTTCAATTACAAAGATTTGAAATATATTCAATGGTGAAATATATTCGATTAAATGTAGAAAACTATAATTTTTTGAAAAGATTATGATGTTTTGCATATAATGAGAAAGCTGAAGTTTATTATTCTTATTTTTTCAAGGTATATTTAAAAGTATATTAAACATAAGAATTTATTGAGTTAAAAATTAGATTATTAGGATAGATTTATTAAGATAGAATCAGAATCAGTTATTTTATATATTGTATATTCCAAGCAGGGTCCGATTAATAAAATCCTGGAAAGCTTGCCTATGCCTAACTCGTTTGGTAAATACCCCATCACATAGATCGTTAAGTTTCTGTTCCAGTGAAAGTAATACTTCTTCCTCTTAAAGAATTTATATATTGCGAATGAAGATGATAATCGTGGTAGATAAAAATGGATAGAGTCTCATAAAAGATTTTGTTAAGGAGATATTTTCCTGAGAGTTTCCATAAATCAACACTTAAGTCATTCTGGTTAGACCCTGAAACACAGTACCATAGTTGCCAAAATTTTAATTCATTCCGGAGCATTTTTAGCCACGCCTTTATTTCGAATATTTTTTCGCCATTATATAACTACGATAAAATAAAAAAAATTTACTCTTTAAAAAAAAAAAAAAGAAAAAAAAAAAGAGTGATATGGAATAAAGACGAAGCTAAAAATGTTTCAGAATAAATTAAAATGTCGACAACTCCACAATATACAGCTTTGTATAAACATCTAATTAGGACATAGAAGGGGATCCAAATTTACCTATTTAGAACAAATTTATTATATATTATACTAAATATTATTATACTAAATATTAGAAATAGTTTATACTTGTTATCAGCTTATTTAACCGTCTAAAATAAATGCCGCAGATATAGTTGCCAACTTTAGCACTTTCTGGCTACCGGAACATTTTAATATCTATCTATCTATCTATCTATCTATCTATCTATCTATCTATATATATATATATATATATATATAATTTTACTTAATCAGTGAAAACCGTTACAGTTTGCTGATTAAATAAAATAAATATTTGTATTATATTTTCCCGGTAGCCAAAAAGTGCTAAGTTGGCAACTATGGCCTCACATTATTTTTTTTTTAAATTAGTGGTGATATATTTGATTTAAAAATAGGCAGATTGGCAGCTATGTGTTCTTTATCAGTTTAATATGTGTGCAACTGTCAGTTTAAAGAAAAACATGAATTGTATATGACCAACTATCTTTCATAAAATATTTTTTTCAAATGCAGCAACCCACTGGGGAAATTCAACTCGTTTTTTTCGCATTAGTTCTCAAATACATTGTATTTGATTATTAAATGAAGCTTTCATGTAAATTATCTTCATCCGAATCAATTCGGGAATAATAAAATGCTTAAGAAACCATGAACTGTGAAAACATGTAGCTAAGGCGTTATATTTTTCGTAAAAAAAAAAAAAAAAAACTTAGAAAAATGGAAATGTAAAAGAAATAATTGAGAAATCAGCCAATTTTTATTCAAAAACATGAAATGGCAAAGTGATGTATAAACGGCGGAAATAGTCGTAAGGAAATGGTTCTGACTACTATCAGCATGAAAACGGAATTCTGATTCACCTACTTTCTCTTCCCTCAGCTGTGACCATTTCCCACTCTCAAGGGTAACAGAGGTTTTTATTTTTGTTGTTCACTTTTCATCTTGTAATATATGACTGCTCACAAAATTTACGGATTCGCTTTTCTGTTCTTTTCTCGTTTTTCTACATTAACCCCTTAACGCGCGCTGTCCTCGCTGCGAGGACGCAAAATTTAAGATCCAGCTGCAAATATTCATCCCGGAAATTTTTTAACAAAATTTTACGTTTATAACATAACAGAAAAGACCGGATTTCTTAACCTTAAAATTAAAAATTTCTTCTAGTTTAATTTAGTTCATGAATTCTGGTGGCAGTATAATTTAAATGACCCAAATTGTCTTTAAGACATAGTTTAATGTGTTTCGTATTTTTTAATAAATAACATAGTCCTGCGATCAAATTTTTTTCTTCAAGATGATGTGTTTTGTTTCTGTATTTTTAGATGCTAAGGAAAATCTATTAAAAAATTTCCACCATGTACAGTTTTAACAAAAAAATGGAACTTTTTGAGGTTAAAGCTCCACTTTTCCAACTCCAATCTAAGTTGTTTCCCGGAAAATCTTAGTGATGTGAGTGACAAACAAAGATAGCTATTGCATCAAGACATGAAAGAAATGTAGAGCAGGTATCAGGGACGATGGAGAGTTAACATGTTAACATTAGCAGATTATTGTTGGATGTTTCATAGAAAATTCCCCCCCCCCTCCTATCCCCGCCCTTAACGGCCCTCTTCACTTACCGTCGCCGGTAGCCCGAGCCAATGTTATTCTATGGGGAAATTTTCTTTACAAATAACTTATTAACTAATACATATTTTTAAATTCGGTTTTCACAGTCAGAAAATTCCCAACTGTTAAACTGACGGACCTTTTTTGAAAAAGTATTTTTTTTTAATTTAAAATTTAATTTTTTTTTTTTTTTTTTTTTTTAATATTAATATTTTATTTTGAAATTGCAAAATGAAAAAAATTCACATATTGAAAATTCGTATTTTGCAGCTTCGAAGTAAAATATAATAAATTAAAAAAATATTTTTTTTAAAAAAGTCCGTCAATTTAACAGCTGGGAATTTTCATAATGTGAAAACAGAATTTAAAAATATGTTTTACTTAATAAGTTATTTGTAAAGAAAAATTTCCCATTGAATAACATTAGCTTCGGCTTCCAGCGGCGGTGAGTGAAGAGGGCCCTTAACGCGCACTGTCCACGTGAAAATTTAAGATTCAGCTACAAAAATTCATCCCGGAAAATTTTTAGCAAAAATTTACGTTTATAACATAGCAGAAAAGGCCGATTTTTTTTTTACTTAAAATTTAAATTTTCTTTTGGTTTAATTTAGTTGATGAATTCCGGTGGCACTATAATTTAAATAACCCGAATTTCTTGCGCCGCGTTAAGGTCATCAAGTCGTGCACAAGAGAAAAAGTTATAATGGAATCTTCTACGTAAAGAAATGCATTTAAAATATAATGATAGCCTATTTTAGTGCATTTTATATATAAATAATTTCTTATTTATTACAGCCCCTTTGTCACATTTTGCTATCTTCATCCTTACTTTGTGAAAAATCCTTACTTGATAAGACGAAAAGACAAGCATTTCTGAATTCAGTGTATTAAAACACATTAAAGACACCCAACACAGGGAAAATAATAATAATAATAACAATAAGAGTATGATTTCGCAAGCCTGTGTAATTTTTTATTATTAACATGGTTTTTAAATTTCTGTATTATTCTAATAAAAAATTTAAAAAAAAAAGTACTTTTTACTTGATTTTAAGTAATGTGTTAATTATAACCACATAAGATACATATCTGTTTCTAATTTCAACCATAAAATTAATTTTTTGATTAATACATTAATTTATGACAAATTAAAAAATGCTAATGTGCGAAAAAAGGAAAATTACAGTTGCTAGGACAACACTTGCCTCACAAAAATTACCTTCAATTCGTTGGGGAATAAAATATGTCCTCCCTATCATCAACTTTTAACCACATAGACATAAAAAGTGGAATTAAGGAGAGATAATTAATTTTAATTTAATTTTAATGTTATAATATTTTTCTTGCTTATTTTATAAAAGTTCGGTAACGGAAATATTCTATAATATTGTTTTTTTTTTTTTCGGTTATATAAATTAGAGGACTTCTTAAAAAAATGCGAGATATCTCCACCTATTAAATGTCTTGGTATTAAATACCATTAATAATATTATTACTTCAATATGCACTTCGGTTACACTTCATAATATTTCAATTTTGAATGGAATTTGTAAATGGCCGAATTATTTAATTATGTATAAATGTATTATTGCCTTTACCTGCAATTTAAGACAGTTGCATATTGTGTACTTAAGTTATATATCCATGGTTCTAAGGTTAAATTATTATTTAATTCAAGTGCTTTTTAAGCTATGATGTGATAAAGTTTGTTTATGCAATTTTCAAAGATATTATTTGTGAATAAATTGATTTATATATTGATGAATTGTTTTATTTTAGTTGTCGTTATTTATTTCACATTAAGCACACAACTTCTTAAATATACAACCAAAGTTCCCAATTTTTATAATTTAATCACGAGCATTTTTAGCACCGCCTCCTTTTCATGCCGGAAATTTTGAAAAATTATTTTCTTCTTATTTAATCGTTGTCACATATTAAAAAGAAATAATCTACAAAATTTCTGGTTTGAAAAAAAGGCGGGGCTAAAAATGCTCGTGAATAAATTATAAAAGTTGGGAACTCTGTATACAAGAAATATCTCAACTACTGATGCATATCGCAATCTAAATGGTCCGAAAACCAACAAATAGTTTTTGAACTTGTGCATTTAATGTACTAAATTTTTGCAGTTGTCAGATTTTTCTATTTTAAACAGTAACTCACTTTTTAGCATCCCTGTAAAACGTTACTGCGTTTATTGAAAAGTCCGTGTGTTAGTGTTTAAATCTTTTGAATTTTATATTCAGCATTCGATATTGTAAATGCCTGTGGAATATACATATAAAAGCTATTTTCTAACATCTGTCGGGAAATTTAAAGAAAAATTTTATTCTATTAAAAAAAAAAAAAAAAATCTCCTATTTTTAATTATATACTCAATAGCTCCAAAATTGACGAAACTTATCACTTTTATTTCAAGTATTAAAGTTTGATTGGGCTTTACTATTTTTTGTTTTGTCGCCAATTTCACAACAATAAAAGAATTCAGTTGCCTATTTTATTTTATTTTATTTTGTATATTCTGTTTCGATATTTAGTTAACAGATAATATAAAACAGCCGAGAAAACAATAAATTGTAATAATAATGCAATACTAAATAATTTAAAATACACCAAAATGCATGTATGAAAGTAATGACAAGAGCTATTCTACAATCTAGTCAATATATAATGAATCCGGTCTGAAAGCAAAATACCAGCGGCTAAATTTTTTAATACGCCTTCTTTCCACCACCAGATTTAATGGTAGTGAAAGGACCAGGATGAAATCATTTACATAATCTTTCTAATACTTCGAAAGATTAATCGTTACTTATAACGATTATTTTCTGTTATTTCCATTTATAGTTGTATTGAATAAGTGTTTTTTATAAACGATAATTTGGAGAGTTAGGGATTAAAAGCTCGAAGTTTATTACAAGGATAAATCTTCTTATTATATAACATAAATAGAAATGTAATTATATATTTTTTTCTTTTACCAGAAAATAAAGTCATCTCATCTCTTTGTCGGTAGCAGTCGATCAAAGTTAAATAAATTCTTTAGAATTCATAATCGAAGATTGTACTTCCTTGTTGAATATAACATGGAAAGAAAAAAGAACTATTCAAAAAAAGTATAATGGAATATAAAAATCAATTTTTAAAGCATGCTTTGAAACACAGAGCTAAATGCCTCCAAGACATTTTGTTATCTTCGACGAATACATCTCATGATAAATGCCCGAAGAAAAGAAAGTGCAGAACAGACGATAAAGTCTTTGATAGTTAAGCTTCATTTAAGAAATCCTCATGCAAGCTATAATTAACATAATCCAGCCCTATTATAACGATTTAAAACACCTGTATTCTTTTCATCACCATAAAGTATAATACTAATGGATAAGTCTATCAAAAAACAGATTACGCATCGATAAATTTATCGATTATCAAGCATGATTTAAGAATCCTTTGTGTATGTGACCTCAATGGCCTTGAAATTTATGACTTTTAAGCCACAGAATGCGAAAATTATCTTTCGCAGTTTTACTAAAATGACCTGTTGTATTCAGGGTTTGTTCCCATTTGTTTGCCTTTAACCCCAAAGAAAATGGCTAAAACAAAATTCTCGCTCCTGAAGTGCTAAGTTATGTTATTACGCTACACCGAAAATGATAGGGTGATGTAAATAGTCACTTAAAAGATAGTTATTATGGAGGTCGTTGGATAAACAGGAAATTACATGTTTTACTTTTTTGAATGCTTCTGCTAATGTAAGTCGGCGTTCGTCTTTCATTTTCTTTCACGACGAACAAAGTTGTTTCTTCTACTATGCAACACAAGTTTGAATTTGTTTGCATTAAAACATAATTAACTGACTGATTTCAAACAAAATGTGATTTAAATTCAACATACTTTGTAGAATTTGCATAGATTATAGCCTTTCATGATATACACATGAACGCAAATGATATTATCTTGAAGTTCATTAAACTCAATTAAAAAAACTTCGCAATTTCATTGATATATAACAAGTCGTTTATTTATTTATTTATTTTTGTTTTAATGTTACTTATTAACACCTTCCCCCCCCCCCCCCCAAAAAAAAAAAAAAAAAAAAAAAATGTAAATTAGAGAAACATTGACGCATATTCTGACGTTATTAAGGGTAAATACAACTGATTGAAACTGACTTTAACACGTTGAGTGCCCTGTCAGCCATTCTAGAAGTTTTATCCGAAAGTAAAAGCAGTACCAATAAAAAATTAACAAGTTCAGCGCAATGTCAGCCATCGGTGGCTGACAGTGTCAAATATGATATAAAGCCGCGTCAGCCATCGGTGGCTGACAGTGTAAAATAGGGTATAAAACTAAAAATATTACATTGTTTTAAGTAATTATTGAAAATTTATTGAAAATTTGCTTCGTTTTTATTTATTACAGGAGCAGAGCTGCCAACCTAATCTGGCAAATTGCTAGTACCGCCCCTTTTTCTACGCCAGTCATTTTTTAGAGTTTTTTTTTTCTTCTTAATTCATCGCAAATATATTTGAAGAAAATTACTTTAAAAATTAAGAGGTGTAGAAAAAGGGGCTGTACTAACAATTTGCCGGATTAGGTTGGCAGCTCTGCAAGAGTAATCATTATGGGATTTTAATGGATTTTAAGAATTCGTGTGGCGCTCAACGTGTTAAACAAGATTTTAATTGGGTATACAACGCATAAAGTTACACAGATCAAAGCTTTTCTTCTTTTATAATACGGGGGTAATTCGATGGGAAGGTAGTGTCATTCACACAAACGGGTGAAATTCCTTTTCTGTTACCACCATTACCATACAGTTATCTTTAACATACATTTACAGCAATTGATATTATTTAATAGGATAGTAATTATTGGTAGAAAGTATTGGCGGAGCCGAAACCATAGTTCCCAACGTGCTAATTAATATTCCGTAGTGCTGTTAGTACCTGCTCGGTCTTTCACATCACTTAATTTTTAGAGTAATCCTTTCCAAATGTAATTACGATTAAATAAGAAGAAAAATATTTTTTTAAAAGACTAGTGTAAATAAATAAATAAATAAATAACAGATACTAAACCAGATGCCTGTCGCGTAGCTCGGAAATTAGGCAACAGTTGAAGCTGTAGACAGCGCCACTTCGTGCAGATTATGGGACTATTATATTCAAATCTCACCAATAACTGGAAGAAATTATGTAAAATATATATATTCGAGATTTCTTCAATTTTATTCCTATTCGCCTCTTATGTCCATAATATCTCACTTTTAAATATTTTTGGTGGCTGTTGAATAAAAAAGTCCCGCAAGCTGTACCAGGTGGCGCTGTCTACCGTGTCAATTGTTGCCTAGCTTCCGAGCTACGCGACAGGCGTCTAGTTAAGGAGGCTTTGCTAAAACTATACCTACTAGCATCCTAATTATGAATCGGAAGATTTTTAGTACACGCCCTTTTTTCTACACCACTTTATTTTTGAAGTAATTATCTCCAAATGTAGTTAGGATTAAATAAATATACAATTACTCTGAAAAAAATGTGAACACAGCCCCCCCCCCCCAAAAAAAAAAAAAAAAAAAAAAAAAACATGGGTACTAACATGGAATTACCCATGAATTATTTCAGAAAATGCCACATTGGTCATAACATATTAAAAATATATTTTAGAAAATTAAATATTAGAAATGTCATACTATTTTTTACCACAAAACCAAAGTATTATAAAAGATGTTCTTCTATTTACTTTAAAAAAATTTTATTTTTGAAATTTTGACACTATGTGTTATTCTATAAAACTGTATATATATACTGCAGACTTTTATGATTTATTACGGAGCATTAATAGTGTCACTTTCTTTTCTTTCTTTCTTTTCTTTTTCTTTTTCTTTTCTTTCTTTTTTTTTTTTTTTTTGTAATTTTTCCCTATTTTATCGTAGTTACAAATTAGAGAAAATTACTTTAGAAATAAATTGGTGTGAAGTGAAAGCGGACTAATAATGCTCTGGAATAAATCATGAAAGTTGGCAACTTCGATACTATAGCGAATAAATAAAATAATAATAATAATAATAATAATAATTAAAATAAATAAATAAATAATAAAACTAGATTTTAATGTGCTTTTCGTTAGATAAAGCCTGCGATTGAAGAGAATTTTTTTTATGCAAATTACATAAAACTTTAAAGAGAGATACCTCCATGTACTTACAATTAATGTGTTTGAAACATAAGTTAATAAATATATTTTTAAAAAATTACATTTTCACAGGAGATTTTAAAAACAATTTCGTGTTTTAATAATAACAATAATATTAAATTAACGAATAAAAAATTAATACATACAATTGTTATTTATGGTTCGACCACAGTTGCCAACATTTTTAGTTTTTAAATCATATTTATCACCAACATTTTTAAAAAAGGAGTTTGGCACATATATTTTCGTCGCATATGTAACATTGAATACAATTATTATTATTACTTCCTTGGAACAGTAACATATTTCTCATTTTAATGTAATAATGTAGGTGAGAAAATTGCTACACAAAGAAAATGGTTTGTAATAAAAGTGTGTATAACAATACTAGAGATAAATAAAATAACTGGCAGCTCTGTTCTACCATTGCAAGTGCAATTGCTTTTTCCTTTCAGCTAAAGAAGATGCTTTCTCGAACATGCAGCATAAATTTATATGCATTACAATACAAACTCTGATTGGCATGGTATGCATATGAGATGCATATATGAGGGCTATAGAAGAGTTTTTATTAGTAATAAGAAATAACCAGGATATCTAGATAAAAGTTTATTCTAAATAATAATTGGTCTATGTGTACATAATTTATAAATTACTACTCTTATAGAGTTGCAAACTTTTATAATTTATTCCGAAGCATTGTTAAAACCTCCTTTTTTTCACACCAATATTTTTAGAAATTTTTATTTATTTATTTATTTATTTATTTATTTTAATTGGGCTAGCGGGAATGTTATGTTGTACTAAATTAGAGAGGTGACACCAGAAATTTATTCTTGACAAAATTATAAAAAATTATATAAATGTTGACCAGTTTAAACTTCCAGTGTCTGTTTACTTTAATATGTTAGAACTTTCCGGTGAACCCAATATTTAATCGGAATAACATATTAGAGAAAATATTTTACAAAAACTGTGTTGCTAAGAAAAGGCGGGTATTAACAATGCGCCGAAATTAATTTTAAAAATTTGGCATCTTTGCTATTCAGGCTGATTTGTTTGACTTCATAAAACTGCAAATTTAAATAATCCATACCCACACTATTTTACAATGTATTCCTCCAAATGCTTGAGAAATCTTTGAAGAATTACAGAACTTTGGATGGTGATTTAGTGTATAGAATTATCATGAGTGACAAATAAAAATTAAGTTTAAATCTCGAAGTTTGTTTAGTAATAATTCAAAATTTATAATATCCTTATGTATATACTATATATTTTACATTATATTTCACATATATATAATATTCACATATTATGTTCACATGTATTATAATATATATTTCACATATATTATATATATCACTAAATTATTAAAGTAATTATTAATTTAATCGTTGTAGTAAATCTCTACTTTAATTTTTTTTTCTTTTTTTTTTTTTTTTTTTAAGAACACATAGCTGCTAACTTTAACCTTTTTTTTTTTTTTTAATTGCTACCGGAAATTTTTAATAGGAATTTCTTATATATTTTCAGGTAGTTTTTAACACTTTAATAGAATGAATTTTTTTATTCAGAGAAGGTGGTGTAAAATAAAACGTACAAGTTGATAGCTATGAAAATAGGGCCGAATAATTATGTGTTTTAGCTTTTTTCTATTGTTAAATATATTAATAACGATTGTTTAAAAATAAAGGTTACCAATTCTTCCAAAAACAGACAAAGGATAAACATTGGCACATGTATAATTATATGATAAAACTTTGCCATTAATAATCAGTTTGAAGGCTTTTAGATAAAAATTTTTATTTAAACATTTTCTCTTTTCTTTTATTTTTCTCTCCTTTTCTTTTTTTCTTTCCTTTCCTTTTTTCTTTCTTCCTTTCCTTTTATTTTTTTATTTTTTATTATTATTATTATTTAGGTAAACCATGAATAGCATCGAATAATTATGTTATCTTTATCTATTTTTAAATATAATGATAACATTTGTGCAAAAATACAATTCTTCCGAAAACAGGGGTAGAAAAGAAAAATTGCCACATATATAATTATATGATAAAATTTTGCCATTAAAGCGTACTTTGAAGGCTTTTAGAAATGCAAATAGGAGAAGGTGAGAAAAAATAGATTTTTTTTTTTTTTAATTTGCTTGTTAATAAAAGAAGATATGTGTTTTTGCTACGCAATACAACAGATTTTGCTTAGTCAAATATAATAATAATAATAATAAAAAGAATTTTAACACATTACGAAATAACAATAAAAAATAAATAAATAAGGATACTTCTGCTAAATCGTTAGAGTGCATAGAGGGTTATTTCATGACGTCATGTAATGCTACGCACCTTCAGACTGCTAGTTAAACAAGTATTTTTAAAGTTTTTTCCTGAATTCAGGTCTTTCGACGGTATCTTTATTGAACACCACTTTTTACATACTAATTTCAGTAACTGTCTGCAGTGCTTTTCTTTTATTAAAAAATAGGAAAAAAGTTATATAAAAAAGTGGTATTCAATTAAGGGACATAAAAAAAATTCTATGCTTTTAAGTATGATGTTATTTGCTGCTGTGTTTCATCAAATATAAACAATTTACTTGATTTCAGTACTTACTTTTAAATTATATATTTATAATACATATAAAGTATATAATTTGCAAATTATATATATTTATTTTTATTATGTAGTGTAAACGACTTTTAAGATATAGATTTTCAATCTGATATTGATGGATAAATTTCTGCCTCTTTATTTATTCAACACCACTATTTCCACTCAGAAATACTTTTCTTATTTTTAGCATTCTGATTTATTATAGCTTAAATAGTATTGTGAAAATTATTCGAAAATAGTGGACGGAAAATATATATATATATATATAGTAATATTATTATTATTATTATTTCACTACCACAATTTCCAATAAGAAATGTTTCTTCGTATTTTTTTTTTTTTTTCTTTTTTGTGATTAACCCTTTCAGTCGCAGTTCTCCTGCTGATGGAACACCTAATTTAATTCTCAAGTGCAAAACTCTTCCAGGAAATTTTTTAGCAAAAATTTACATTTATAACATAGCAGAAAATGCCCTTTTTTAAACGTGAAAATTTAAAATTTCTTCGATTTTAATTATGTTCGTAAATTCCGGTGGCAGTGTAATTTAAATAATCCGAATTACCTTGCACTGCAAAGGGTTAAAATACCCTGGAATAAATATAAATGTTGGGATCTCTGCAACTTTTACGAGTTTTTGTTGTGGATAATGTTTACTTATAAAGTGATTTATTTATTAAATTAAATATTATTTGAATTTAATAAGGTTTACTTACAGATGTTTCAAACCGAAAATTTCTGGAAAAGGAACAATGCTAATTTTTTATTTTTTAGATATTTATGATCAGCTATGTGTCTAAAAGCCATTTTTAAAATTAGTTTAGTACTTTTTAAAATAAATTAAGTGGTGAACGTTAAAGGGTTAAATAGTATAGTATATTTTGCAATACAAATAGCCACTGCACTTTAAAATGTACAAATCGGAGAAAATGTACTAAAAATCCATAGAAAAAAGCATGGGATGAAAGCGAAAAAAACTCACAATGTTGAGTGTGTGGGGAAAAATTAAAGACTAAAACCGGAAGAAACAAAAGGACAAAATTGGCTAGTAACTCTAGAGAATAGGAAAACCTGAAGAGCAGAAGTGCTTTCGTGAGGGCTGTCTGTAAAGAAAAATCTTGTTACGTCTCTATCTTCCTCGTCTATCAAAATTTGTAAAAATGCTTGTTTCATGTCTGCAGTAAAGGCTACGGGATGAAATCTAAATCTAGACAAATGTCAAAAATGTCTTCTTAAAGATTAGGTCCAATATGTAGACAGTTATTAAGCGAATGGAAAAAAAAAAAAAAAAACGGAAATATCGTTGTTTATTATTAAAGACATTTTCTGTTTTTCTATAGGGATTGTAGAGATAATATCGAAAACGTAAAAGGCAATGTCTTTTACTTGTTTATTCAACGCACATGCGAACAAAACTAGAATGAACAAATGATACACAAGAAAAAAATAAAACTATAGAAGCTTTTTAAATAATACTTTTCAAAAATATCAAATAAACTCAAAAAGAACATAAGTCTGAATTAAAAATGGTTGAAGATTCTTAAAAGTTAATAAGCTGAAAATAGTCAAAAAATACGGTCATTATTCGAAAATTCATAAAATTTATTTAAAATTTATTTCCTTTATTTATTAAAGTTGCTATTAAATTATTTATAATGCAGAAATGGTTTCAAAAATCTGTTTTTATTATAACATTTGTTTTTACGTTACTTTCATAATTATCTCATTTTATTATTTTTATTTTATTATTGATAGTAGAATAATGGCAAAAGAAAAGTGGCCAATGTTATCTGTATAAATGAAACATTTAATATGGAACATTGAAAAAAAAAAAAAATCTAGGGGAGACCTACACTTGTGCATAAATTGATTTTCCAACTTGATAATGATGCTAATGCTTAGGTTTCAAGGCAGCATAACAACATTACGACAAATATGAAATTATTAACAAATGTTGCCGAAATACAAAATATGGATGTCAATTTTGTCGCTTAAAATATTTATTAAACCTATTTTTTCCATTTTCTATTTGTATTTAAAAATATTACTGAATTCAATTTACTTTAATATTTACAAAATTGTGAGAGTAAATGTAGATTAAAAATGGAAATTCATGTATTTGAAAGATATTATCATCCTCTAACTCTTATTGCAGGGATGGAACACGGGCGCAGAACTCATACCACTATCAATGTAATCAACGATATTATAGGTAGAAAAAATTCTTAAACAAATACCGGTATGAATTCTGCTCCCGTGTTCCATCCCTCTTATTGTCATTCTTTGTTTGGTTATCGTTGCAAATTTACTGTTGGATTTCTCTTTTACTCTTTGTTTTGCGGTAATATAAAAAACTAAATAAGAAATGTGTTTTGTATATTCTTTTATAATTGTCTAATTAAGTTAACTTTTTTAACAAATTATATTAAGGGCCAATAAAGTTGTTTCCTAAATTAACTTTTAAATTCCTCATATTTACTATAAAATATTACATGATCAAAATGATCACAGCTCCAATCGTTTTTTTTTTTTTTCTTATCTTTTTCAGTCGCGATGGCTTTAACAAGGCTAGGACAGCAAAACTTGTACCGAAAATTTTCTATAAAATACATAGTTGCAACATTTTAATTTATTCCGGAGCACTTTTAAGCCCCGCCTTTATATCGCACCTATTTATTTATAGAATAATTTTTTCCCGTATATAACTACGATAAAATAAGAAAAAAAAAAAAAAAAAAAAAAAAAAAAAAACATTCTTATAAAAAGTTGCATGAAAAAAAGACGAGGATAAAATACGCCGGAATAAAATAAAATATTGACAACTACGTAAAATTTTACTTTTATAATATTGAAAGGGAACAAAAAACTGAAAAAAGATAAATATATATATATATATATATATATATATATATATATATATATTGTCTTTCAGCACTTTTCGTAAATTCTGGTGGATTTTAATTTTAAATAACAAATTCTTTGCCCCTCAATGGGTTAAAAACCTAATTTTATTTTGCAGTTTTACGTTTCTAAGAATTAATATTGAAAGAAAAACACACAGTTTGTGCACAGAATACATTAAAATAAAAATATTTGTCCTGTTTTCATAAAAGAACATCGATGTTTGCGATAAGAACAAAGAAAAAAATAAGAAAAAAATTGTACTTATTATTACTGTTTTTTACTGCCATTTTATAATTTTGAACCACTAAATTATATCCTTGGTGGTCTTTTTGAACCACTAAACATTCATCGCTGGCGTGAACAGGGCTCGACTAACAAAATTTTCTGCCCAGGGCACTTTCAAATTTTCGTGCCCCCCCCCCCCCCCAAAAAAAAAAAAAATAAAAATAAAAAATAAATAAATAATAAAATAAAATAATATAAAATTGAATTAAAATAAAATAAATAAATAAATAAACTTCTATTATTATACTACAATTTATAGCAGGCGAGGCAGACTGACTAGAAAAAGTAATTGAGCGAAAAAATAATTTGTTTCTCTTTCTGGCTTTAATAAAATTACTCCACTCAGCCAAGTATATGTGCTGCCGGATTACAAGTTTCTGGATTATCGATGCTTCACTGTACGTTAATGGTACAATTTCATATATTTCAAATGATCTTATGTACAGTAGCAATCAAGATTTATTTTAACATTTTATTAATAAAAATAAAATGCAGTTGAGTTAGAAAAGGTTAAAAAAAAAAAAAAAAAAAAAAAAAAACTAGGAGATTTAGGTCATGTATTTTTAACCATTAGTAAAATTTTGTGCCCTTCAAAAATTTCGTGCCCTGGGCACAAGCCCCGGGTGACCGTGCGGTAATCAGGCCCTGCGTGAACCCTAGTAAAGATGATGTCGATATAAAACCTTTACACTAATTTTAATTATTTTTGTCTTCGCAAGGAACAAGTAGAAAACAAACACATTCTTTACTCGCATTCTTTAAACAAAACTATAACTGTAAAAATAAAACAGCCATTTCAGAAAAGGATACTAGGTGACAATTCGCCACCCATCATTAAACCTCTTTTATTCGTCTGATAACAGAGATCAACAGAAAAAGAAATCAAACGCAGTCTCTGAGCTACATTGTATAAACTCGACATTGAAAAATTGTCTGCTTCCGCAATCTCCGCCAGGTAGCGCTGCGAGGTCAAAAACATCTGACTGGGTTTTCCCCATAAAATGTGTTTCGGGCTTTGAGAATAGTATTTAGTTCCGTCAAAAAATGTGAAGTTAAGAATCGGTGCGAAAGTACTGAGATGCTAAACGCAAACCGGTTTCGTGCAAGATTTTTTTTTTTTTTTTTTTGTTTATTTATTTCCTAATTCTTATTTCCCTAATTTTATTAATTCTTTTCGGAATTTTCCCCTTTTTTTATTTTTCCTTTTCGTAGTTTATTCGTAATTACTCCGAGAAATCTGATTTATAACATAATTGGTGAGATAATACTGTTTTCAGTTCCCGTGTAATGAATAGAAACACTGACAGACCTATTGTGAATTGAAGTGGTAAGAAAGGATATATGATGAAACAATGTTTACTTATGTCCAATCATGGAAGATGGTAGACAAAGATAATGTAAATGATGAATAAAATTACTGAAAAAAAACGCAAGCAAATAGTAGTAATAATAATAAATTACAAAATTTCTTTGCAAATAATACTTGAAATGAAGTTACACAGTTAACGACTGCATTATTGATTTTTGTACTAAAATTTTAAAAGAAAATAAAGAAGGAGAAAGAAAAGTTAAAACGAAATGTCAGTGAAAGTTATTAATATAAATAAAATTCATTTATATTATTCTTTTCTTTACTTTTTTTTTTTTTTTATGCATAATTATGGAAAATGGTGGAAAATAAGGCAAATCGTGAATAAAATTACAAAAGTAAAAAATGAATCTAAATAAGCCGCAAACAAATACTTTAAAAAATTTAAGAAATTTAAACAGAAACAATAAAAGACATTTAGACCGTTTATTTAAAACAATTGCATCATTGATTTTGCAGGGATGGAACACGGGCGCAGAATTCATACCGGAATGTGTTTAAGAATTTTCTCTACCTATAATATCGTCGATTTAAAAGGTAGAAAATTTTCTTACATTGATAGTGGTATGAATTCTGCGCCCGTGTTCCATCCCTGATTTTGTACTATAAAAAAAGTAAATAAATAAATAAATAAATAAAAGAAAACAAAATATCTTTTATAATTCTTAACATTCTTTTTTTAATTTTATTCACGAGTCAATGTGAGAAATGCGGACACGCCTACGCTTCTTAATGACTTAACCCTCTGTCGGTCAGGTTTAATTTAATTTCTGGTTTGTGTCATCAAACTTAATGAATTTTTTATGGACTAGCCACCATTAAATTTTAACTGTAACGTTCGCTTAATTGTTTCGAAGACTATTTCTTCATAATAATATAAAATATCACTCTCCAAAATGATTGGTGGCAGTTGAATATGTTTTTTTTCTTTTTTAAATTTGGTAACACATTTTAGAGCGCTTTAGAGTGTTAAGGCCGACAAGGGAATAAACACATAGTTGCCATCATTTTAATTTATTCCGGAGCATTTTTAGCCCCGCCTTTATTTCGTACCACTTTATTTTTTAGAAATTTTTTCTCTAATATGTAATTAGGGTAAAATAAGGAAAAAATTCTCTTTAAATAAAAGAGGTATGACATAAAGGCGGGCTAAAAATGATCGGATAAATTAAAATGTTGACAACCCTGTAAACATAAATACGTAAAATCCCTTTGTACGTAATAACGTATTACTTTAGAAAAACACCTAAAAGCAGCATATATATATTTTTTTCTCTCTCTTTCATGTCGTCCGTTACTCGGAGACACTCATACGAAAAGTGTTAACCCCTTAACGCTCGCTGTCCTCGCTGCGAGGACGCAAAATTTAGGATCCAGCTGCAAAAATTCATCCCGGAAATTTTTTAGCAAAAATTCACGTTTATAACATATCAGAAAAGGCCTGTTTTTTCAACCTTAAAATTAAAAATTTCTTTCAGTTTAATATAGTTCATGAATTCCGGTGGCAGTATAATTTAAATGTTTGAAATTGTTTTGCACCGCAAAGGGTTAAGAAATATGCAAGACTTTTGTTAAAAAGAATGTGAGACCTAGAGAATATATTATTAATTTTTTCATGGTATGTAGACATACCAACATTTTAATTAATAAAGTAGACTTGTTAGTACACGACTTTTTGTTATACAATTTTTTAAAAGGTATTTTTTCTTTATTTAATGGTAATTACATTTTTATTTAATCGTAATCACATGTTGTAATTCTCTGTTTAATGGTGATAACTACTTTATTTTACTACGAATATGGTGGTACGAAATGGATGGGAATAACAGTGTCTTGGAATAAATTAACACTATGAGAGGACAGAAAATTAGGCTCATTTAAAATGAAGAACAATTTCAGAGATAGAACGCGGGCGCAGAATTCATACCTCTATTTGTTTAAGAAATTTCTCTACCTGTAATATCGATGATTTCACACTTTCGCGACCGCATACTTTTGTCTTTTTGACAGTAAGGTCCGCCTGTTTGCGTTATCCTCCCAAGTTACAATATTTCAGAACAAAATTTCTTATATTCACATTTATATTAGAAATGGGTATACATTATAATTATATTTTTTCTAATCAAAGTATTCGTATTCATAGTACATTTCATTGTAAAAATATGAATATTGGGTATACACTTAAGAAATAAATAATATACAAATTGCGAAAGAAACGCCCACTGGCGGAGTTACAGTTTTTCGAATGACGGGACTCTAAGTCAGCGGTCGCGAAAGTGTTAATAAATATAAAATTTTATTTCATGGATAGTGGTAGGAATTCTGCGCCAGTGTTCCATTCCCGCAATTCAGAATTTGCGAATAAGGTTAGAAAATAAATAAATAAACAAATAAAGGAAGAAAGAAATGGAATTTTGTCGTTTAATTTAAAATAGTAAAATTTTATTAAAGATTTTCGGAATGAATTTTCGCAGTTCGGGGATAAAACTAGGTTATATAAAATGCATCCTACCTCTCTTGAAGGGGTTAAAGGACTGGCATGTCTTTATCCTTGCGCACATTTTCAATTATTTAATCAGATTTCTCACCACTATTTTTTTTTTTTTTTTTTTAAGAAATCTGATATTATTATTATTATTTTATTTTCTACTATTAAATGAAGCGGAACTTGTCATAGAAAGGTTTCTAGTGTGAAGTCTACCGCCGAAATCGGGAGACAGCAACTATGTGTTGCGTTACCAACTTTCATAAATTTTTCTGAAGCATTGTTAGCCCCGTCTTTTTTACATACCACTCTTTTAAGAGTATATATATATATATATATTTCTCATTTTTTCGCGCTTATAGGTGAAAATCTATAATAATAAAGGAAGATGTCTGTCTATCTCTCTGTCTGTCTGTCTCTTTGTCTGTGCATCTATATGTTCAGCCCCTACTGAACATAGGAGTATAAAATTTAACATACGGTTGCTCAGAAGCTCTCCCGAGGAGATAATGAAAGCAGAATTTAAAAATTTTAATTAATTGCGGAGATATTAATTAAAATGTCGATCGAAAAATGCCGGAGAATCTACGGCTAATTGCTTAAAAAGAAACATTCAATCAGCAGGCGATTTCATCCGCTGTCTGGAACGGAAACAAAACATCTGGAAGTCATTAACGTCACATGTTCTTGAAGTGGGATTAAAAATTTCAAATTTCAAAATTCTTCAAATTTTCTTTGTCGCACACAAAACTTACTATACGGCCCTAACATCACAAGACAAAGTTGCAGTTCAAATTTCATCGATTTCAGACAATAAACATGTACATTTTAATTGCAAATTAATTTTATTCTAATACGCGTATTTCAAATTCTAATTATGATTGAATTATTTTTAATACATCATTCGAAAGATATTTTAAAGTACATTTATATTATTAAAAGTGGAATTCGAGATTTCCCCTGATTTACACGTTTTAAGGTGTCTTGATTAGGTTTTCTTTTGTATTTCAGCTACTAATTAAAATAATTTCATAAGTAATACATCATTTGAAAGCTTTTGCTGATTTGGAATTGAACAGTAGATTACAGAAATTTCTACCGCCAGATGGTGGTGTAATATTTTAAAATTTCAATATTTCAAATTCTAATGAGCGAGGAAGGTGTGGTAAGTTATAAAACGGGGATAAGGCGCCGCAGGCTCCACCGAGTGGGACTTTGCTAAAGTCAGAAATTTGTAATATCATAAAATGGTGAGCGAACAGGATGTTTCAGATATTGAAATGGGAAAAGGACGCTACCGAGCTGTAATTTACTGTGATTGAAATTTTCAATAAAGCTATTTTCACTATATCTCAATGAGCTGGTGTAAGACCTGAAAAGAGAAAAAGGCGCCGCAGGCGCTACCGAGCGGGAGTTTCGTAAAGTTGGAATTTGCAAGGGTCGCGAACCAGCTGGTCGCTGAAGGCGGCTAGTATTCTATAAAATAGAGTGGTAAGAAATTAAGACGGGCTAAAAATAATTCGGAATAAATAATAAATATTGGCAACTCTGCTATGTGTCTGGAAAACACTCTGTTTTAGTGATTCATCTTGTTTTATTTTTCCCAAGTTACTAATTTTTAATTTTTTTTTTTTTTTTTTTTTTTTTTAAAGTAAATTATTTATTTTTTTCTGGATCTAATTTTTAAATGTTGGTATTAAACTTTGGAGATGTTTAAAAGTAAACATAGTAGGTTACATTAAAGGGTATCTATTTCTAAAGTAAAGTCGAACCTCGTTGACGTGAACACGCTTAACGCAAATTACTTTTAACATGAACTGTTTCCACAATCCCCGTCAAAATGAAGATTAGTTTCTGAGATACTGATAGCATGAACTACTGATAACATAAATTTTTTTTTATCCCCATTGAGATTCGCATTAACGAGGTTTGACTATATAAATAAATGAAATACCATTTTAATCCCATGACGATAAACTATCAAGCATCATTTTTATTTTAATCACATACTTAATTCATGAATCACATTTCGACCAGCATTGCTTATTTAGTAGAATGAAATAAAGTAATTTTATTGCTAAATTACTTATAATGTAATCAATTATGCTCAACAGTAGCTTTTTCCAATATTACGCATAACAATCATTAATCTCCGGATAAAATGCAGCAATTATTTCGCAGCCAAAATAATTTTTTTTTTTCTATCAAATTGGAAGTTGCCCATAGCAACTAACGGCATGCTGCAACATCAAAAGCTGCAAATGGATTGTGGGTTTTTACCCATCTTCAAAAAGAATTTCATTCTACGTGATCTGATATTCGTATCACTTCATTAGTTTCCGGAAGAAATCTCATTAAAAATTATTATGTCTCAGAGAATGTCACTCATTCTTTTTTCAGCTCTGTCGCTATGATTTATCGTTTATCAGCTAGCAATAACTTTTGTTGCTCAAAGTTTCAAATCTGTAAATATATATTAATAATCAGAATTCGGGGAGAGGATGGCGAATTGAGGAAGAGGAGGAGGATTGTTAGGTAATTTTGATTTTGTTAAGGGATATAAAATATTTGATTACATCTCCTTAACTGAAAGTAATTTCTTTCAAAAGTTGAAAATATTACGTAAAAAGGTCTTTTACGTTATTTATTTATTTATTTTATTTATTTATTTATTTTCAAGAGCTAGAATTCTACAGTGAACTAGTTTGATAAATTCGATTCTCATAAGATATTTTAAATTCAAGCTGCATTGATGAAGGTTAGTGCTCGGAGGGTTGAACTTTTCTCCACAGTTTTCAAAAAAACTGGGGATGGTGCCTGGTCCTTATTACGCAGTTGCCAAATGTCCGTATGAGTGCCAAGAGCTCCGCTTGAAGTGTCTGTTACCACGGAGACTGCATACCTTATAGTTTTGGAAATATTTTCAGTTTATTTTATTTTATTTTATTCTTTTTTTTCTTTCGTTTATAACATATGTGACACGTTCCTTTTTAAAAATACTGGCGATAAATCTGATTAAAAAATTAGCAATGTTGGCAGCTATGTTATTACATACCTGCCAAATCCATAGTTTTTCAATGGAGGCTTCAAACCGAAAAACTTGTTTTTAAATGTATTTATTTTTATTTTTTTTATTTTTTTTAGGGGGGCGGGGAGCTAAATAAAAAATCAAGGAAAGTGTATGTGACTGATTCATTTTTAAAAATACTGACGATAAATCTGATTTATAAATTAGCAAATGCTTGCAGCTTGTTACTGTATGCGCTTCACAATAAGTGCTCGACTATCTCAAAGCCATCGGGTTATTAAAGCCCAGAAAAGAAGTTTTAGTGGAGGATTAAAAGTGTCATGGAATACCTTTGTACATTTCTTAATCTGAAAAGTATGTTGGTTTCTCTATTCTCAACAAATGACAGCCATTTTGGACCAAGATCGGTGCTTATCTGATCGTGTTTACAGATAAACTTGGTGGAGATATGGAGACATTGGTGTCGGTTATGTACATACAGAGTTTTAAGCACATTGATTTATAAATACTTTTTTATGTGAATTTGAAATTTCTGTGTGGCTGACACTCGGAAACAAGATAGCTGGTCAAGTTTGTCAACGAACATATGAAATGTATTTTTGAGATAAGTCTACCGTACAAATTTGGTTTGAATTAATTTAATATTTCGAAGGTTACCGCAGTGACAGATTTTAAAATTGCTGCCAGATGGAAAATAAAAGGTGGATAAAGTTGGCCAACCAACTCATCGACGGTATTTTTAAAGTTAGTCCACTGTCCAACTTTCGTTCTTACGAATTCAGTATTTCATATGTTATCGTGATGAGTAAATTTCTAGTTGAAACGGACTAATCCCCACTCGAAAACAAAATGGCGGAGGAAGTTGCATAAGCAAATTTTAACTCATCCAAGATATTTAACAGATAAGTTTACAGTCCAGATTTAATTTAAATTAATTCAGCATTTTTAAATTTATTGCTATAATATATTTTTAAATGGAGGCCACTTGGAAACAAAATAATGGAGTTAGCTGCACAGCAAACTCGTAAAAGATATTTGTAATATAAGTCCACAGTTCAACTTCGATTCAAATTAATTCATTCTTTAGAAAGTACTAATAATTACGAATCACTTATCATATAAGTACTAATAATTAGTACTTATATGAATTTGTCTTTTTACCGTAGTTTCGATCTCTCGGTTTGAAATTCCTTTTAAATAATTTCAAATTATTACCTAAGTCATTATGAAATTTTTATCAGATAGAAAGTTTAAAAGCATAAGGTCGGTTTCTTAAATATTTTTCAGCAACATTGTATTTCTAATTACGATATGCTTGTTATGCGTACAGTTCTTATATTTATATGAAAGTTAGTTATTACTCAAAATGCTCCACATTTAAATTCTGATTGTCTTTTATATTTTATGTTGTAAATTAAAGTGTTAGTATGTTCAGCATGTTTTTTCGCAGTCAAATTAAGACCTACTTGCAGCGGTCGTACTCTCCGCCCTTTTTTTCAGGACATTATTCAAGTTCAGAAATTTCTGCCTTTTTTTCCACCAGAAATTTTATGCAAAAATACTTCTTGACATTTATAATAACGTGTCATGATTATACGGGATATCGCATAGCTGCCAATATTTTAATTTATTCCGGAGTACTTTTAGCCACGCCTTTATTTCGCACCACTTTATTTATGGAAAAATTTTCTCCAATATATAACTTTGATAAATTAAGACAAAATTACTTTTAAAAAATAAGTGGTACGAAATAAGGGCGGGGCTAAAATTACTCCGGAATAAATTAAAATATTGGCAGCTATGATATCGATTATAGCATAAAAATAATTGTAACAATATATTAAACAAAAATTTCATTCCAGAGAGTGTCCTGAAAAAAGGGCGGAGAGTACGACCCCTGTACCTATTCAAACCACAATTAACCGTTATCTGTCAGGAAAAATATCTTTTTAGAGAGTTTAAATAATCAAAGATGTATATCATAATTCTTTTTTAGTTGAAAATCATACTATAATATGGGAAACTTAGATATTCGCGAAAATTTTTTTAATTAGTTTTTGACATTTTTACACATTTTGAAGTGAGAGGAAGCTTGTTAATTTGTTAACTAGTTAGTTAGTCAGTTCATTAGACAGTGTAGACATTATCTCATGAACAAATGATATTTAAGAAGTCGAACCGATTTTAAAATAACACTTATGATACTGGCGAGAAATCTACTGAATTTCAATATTATAATTTGTAAACTTCGTATGTTAATCTAAATTTACTATTTTCTTAACATGGGAGAATAAAGTAAAATTTCCCGTAGACTATTATTAAAAGGATTATTTTCGTTGAAAAAATTTCAGACAAATTCTAAAATGTTATTCATGATACATCATGAACTTCGTTGACTATGACCAGTCTATTTAAACCCTTTGCGGCGCAAGACAATTTGAAATATTTAAATTGTACTGCCACCGGAATTCATGAACTAAATTAAACTAAAAGAAATTTTAAATTTTGAGGTTTAAAAAACCGGCCTTTTCTGATATGTTATAAACGTGAATTTTTGCTAAAATATTTCCGGGATGAATTTTTGCAACTGGATCTTAAATTTTGCGTCCTCCTGGCGAGGACACCGCGCGTTAAGGGGTTAAAAAAACTTCAATAGCTATTCAAAATTTGTGGTTTTCGAACATGGAAAAATTGGGCTAAATTTTACTTTAACATGCCTTATGAAGATTATTTTTATCGTAAAGATGTCCGAAGAGTTTTAAAATATCATTTACATACTGGTCAACATACTAATTAATATTCCGTAGTACTGATAGCCTTCTTTATTCACACCGGTAACATTTTAGGGCATTTTTCTTCTCATTTAATAGTAAGTGAATCTGGAGAATATTACTCTAAAAATTTACTGGTGTGAAAAAAAGGGCGGGACTAACAGCACAACGGAATATTAATTAGGATGTTGGCAAATATGCATTTATAATACTGGTATGATCATTATTGATTATGAAGAGCCTACTTCGAAAAGTTTGTATGTTAATCAATGTTTAAGGTTTTCTTAACTCTGCAGAATTGGGAAGAATTTCGTATAAAATGCATTATAAGGATTATTTTCATTGTAAATAAGTCGGATAAGTTTAAAACATAACATTTATGATATTGTTATTCTATTTTTAAACTATTTTAAGTTATTTAAGATTAAATATTTTTCGTAACAAGGAAGAATAGGGTATTGTTTCACAAAAATTTGCATTATGGGGATTATTTATTTGCATTATTATTTGCATTCCACTGAAAATAGTGGAACTGTATAACTGAAATACGAAATTTATCCTAATAGAATTAATCAACAAATACATACCTGCCAATATTTTAATTATTCCGGAGTATTTTTAGCCCCGCTTTTATTTCGCACCACTTATTTTTTAAAAGAATTTTCTTTTCTTATTTTATCGAAGTTATATATTGGGAAAAAAATTTCTATAAATAAAGTGGTGCGAAATAAAGGCGGGGCTAAAAGTACTCCTGAATAAATTAAAATATTGGCAGCTATGCAAATAAGGTGAGTGCATAAGACTGAAGAAATGGCAGTTTAGTGGGTGGACATTTCAGTCTGTGACTGTGTAGGGTGATCGGCAGAACTCGTTTCAATCAATACAGTATACCCTTCAGAAGAAACATATGAGAATATATCATGGGGAACTGAGCAGAGATCATTTATGTTAACTTATTTTAATTGGAAAAACTATGTAATATTATTTAATGTACCATACCATTTATAAAACGTAACCATTGTTAGATTGATAAGAAATAAGAGACATATACAAAAATAAATAAGACAGGTCTGAAGAAAAAAAAGGGACGGAATTTTTTTATTGTTTCTTATAAATTTTTATGCATTATAACCGAACAATAGCATTTATTTATTTATTATATTATTTATTTCAAAACTCATATTTAGTTCGATTTTGTGTGAAAACATGAATCTGGTATACAAGTTGCTGATTACAAAGGTTGGGTGGTTTGAGTTTTATGTCGCACAAATGCTGCGTTATGAGATATTGGTGATGGTCTGGGACTCACCTCTAGGGGTGATCCGAAAACATGCCATCACAATTTCGATCCGCCACGAAGACGATTGCTCCCGCGCTTTGGCAACCCCAAGAGGTACAATTTGGATGGGAACATGGGGGACATAGACAGGGTGGTCACAGACCACATTTTTCGCCTAATTCCTCGAGCAATATTTTTCTTTCGGAAATTTTTATAGTATGTTTGCACTATTAATTAAGTAAAAATTATCATATAAATATTCTGATGGAAGAATCAGGGGAAAAGGCGGGTCCCTGATAGAGGAACATCCGACCATGACGGATTTTACGTGTACCAGCCGCTATTAACGCGCATGACGGGCTTCGGCCGGCTTGAGTATCGAACCCGCAATCTCCCAATTGCGGGCTCAGCGCTCTACCGATCAGGCTACTCTAGTACGCTTATTATAAAAACTATATGCAGTAATCCTTTAATAACAAATTTTAACAATAACAATAACTGGTGGGCCGATAGCCTGGTGCGTATTTAAACTGACTCACAATGCCAATAACTGAAACAATATTTACAAAATTGAATCTAAAAACAATACCAAATGGAAAATGTGTAGGGGAACGGGGCAGCAGTGAAAGGGGGGGAAAGCGGATGGATGTTAAAAAGAAGAGGAAAAAGTTACACAGATGAAAAGTGTGAACACGGAATATTAAATATATTATGAAGGAAACGTCTAAATAATAATGAGAAATATTTTTAGTTCAATGTAATAAAACTGGTAATTGTTTGTTGTTAACACGTATTATTTTTCACGGAAAAAAATAATAAACTATACTTGATGAAGTGAAATATAAATAAATTTTGAATGCATCATCATCAGTGTTATTAAACTTAGAGTTTTTTTATTCAATATCTATCACAAAATTTAGATTGTAACGGTTGCTTAACACCTGTTTTGTATATGAAATATCACTCCTCAAAATTATTGGTTATTATTGAATATCAAAATCGTTAAGTTTGGCAAAACTGAGTATCCTCCATAATATGATGCAAAAACGACATTCAGAAAATGCTTTGCAGGTCGGAGAGATTTTCTTTTGCGATTTGCATAATCTTTTAATTTTGCAATCTCTTCGGCGCATGCCTCGAGATTCCTGGATATTATAATGATTAAATCTGAATCTTCAGAATCGGCAATAATCTTTGTTTATTGAATTCTAGTTACTTTATTAATATAAAAAAACATTTATTGGTGTAAGTATTTTCTTTAACGAATGGGAAATAAATTCATGCAAGAGAGCAAAGTAAAAGATCCAGTAGAAAAATAACAGAAAAATAACCGAAATTTATGCAAAAAAAAAAAAAAAAAAAAAAAAAAAATTAGGTTAATATAAGAGTTTTAATAAATTGTGGTCTTTAAAATAGTATAAAACGCAATATTTCTTTACAGCAAAATAATCCAATACAGATTTCCTTTGAGAACGTTAGTTATAGCGACATTTTCAAATGATTTTTTTCCCTTTTTTTACTAAAATGTAATCTACACTGTGAAGTTTATAAAGGATCATACCTAGTAAAATTTCTAATTTATTCTGAAGTACTGTTAGCCCCGTGCATTTTTCACACCAGTGCGAGTTTAATGAAATTTTCTACAATATGTAATTCAGTGGTCGTACTCTCCGCCTTTTTTCAGGACATTCTCCTAGATAATAAATTCCCACCTTTTTTTAGTATATTTATGTATATATGAGTGTGTATCTGTTTTTCGATATATATATATATATATTTCTTTTCTTTAGGAAGTAAAATTCAATTACATCTATTAAATTAGCAGGAAAGTTCTCTAGAATTATCTTAAAGAACAGACACCGGAAATTTATATTCTTGATAACATTAAAATAATTTTTGAGCAGTGTTACAACATAGCCTCCTAAACTCGATGCCTTCCGCGTGGCTCGGAAACTTGGCAACAGTTTAAGTAGAGACGCTACATGATAAGAGACTGGACATTGACCCGCCGTTTGACCCGCCATGTTTGTTCATGCTGTTACATATGATATCATTACACTATGAAAATATCGTGAATCACTCTCTGTGTCGTTGTAAGAAGATAAACAAAACCATTTTCCCATGATTTTAATAATAAGAAAAGTGTCAGACTCTGCTAAAAGTATATTATTTTCTATAGCGATCGAGTGGTCTCTGAACGAACGTCCGCCATTTTTGTTCAATGTCCAGTCTCTCTCTATAGAGGGTCGCTAAGTTTAAGCGGTAGACAGCGCCACCTGGTATAGATTGCGTGACTACTTTTTTATTTAACAGCCACCAAAAAATTTTAAAAGTGAGATTTCATACACATAAAACGCGAATAGTATCGAAGAAACGTCGATTATATATCACTTCTTAAAATTATTGGTGACAGCTGAATAAAAAAGTCGCAGAATCTGTACCAGATGGCGCTGTCTACCGTTTGAACTGTTGACAAGTTTCCGAGCCACGCGGAAGTGATCTAATTTAGGAGGCTATGGTTACGAGATCCGGCGAATTTTTTATTCAATAATCAACGCTAATTTTCACGAATGATATTTGATATGCATAATAGGCGTTTAATCTTCGAAGTACATAAGCGAATGTTATAAAAAACAAATTGTGGTGATTATTGATTAAAAAATCCGCCAGATCTGACAACACTAATTTTGAGATATGCTCTTTCTTAAAAGTTTATATAAATTTTATCCACATTAAATTTCCTATGTCATTTGTCTAATTTAATAATAAAGAAAATTTTTTGTCAATCTAATAGGTATCTTTATACTTCAAAGTGTGCACTTGTGGCTGAATCCACGCATTTTTCACACATAGCAGAACTTATGTGAATAAAAAAAAATATGAATTTCATATTTGTTTTTCTAACTGTAAGGAAGTACCAAATATAATTTCATTTGTGTATATTTTTTCTCTTAAAATATGCTTATTTGAATTAATATAAGAAAACAAAATAAGATGTATAGATATTAAAAGGCAAGATAGTATATAGATGATATAAGATGCTATATAGATCACTGAATTAACCCTCCGCGTACGGTGCCCGTGATTTCGACGGGCAAAAGAACTTTTTACATTAAATTCTTTTACACCACAACTTCTAAAATACTATTTTTAACTGACAAATTATTGAAAATTGTTATCCCACTAAATCACATTTTCACCACTAATTGTAAAATTCAATGTTTGATATTTATAAATCCTGAAAACTAATGAAACTTATTTTTATTCAGAAATAGTGGTATTAAAAAATAAGTCTATTTGCAACCTAAACACAGTAAATATAAAATAATCTCCCTGTACGCGGGGGGTTAAATCACTACCTACAACAAAAATGTGAAAAAATGCTATCAGTGTGAAAAGTGTTTTTTTCAAATGATAATTTAATCATATAATGCTGTCATTTTTTTTTTCTCTCTAATGTATCTTATATGTAAAACAAACATACATATAAAGAAATATCAGACGAATTTTCATGAAAATGGTTTCTATAGGCTGTTCCACTGTATAAGCAGCTTGAAAGTTTGCAGATTCTGATAGATAACATCAAGTCCATTATATTGACAATAATCAAAATCATCTGGAGTTTTTGAATATAGCAGTATTAAACAAAATTAATCTTTTTTTTGAAAAAATTGAGATTTTCTTTTTCCTAAATAATTTTTCTTTTAAGGGGGTATTCTGGTCTAGAAATTTAAAAAAATCAAGAACTTCTCAAGAGCTGAATTATGAGAAGGAGGAAGGCCCAATGTATGGATCTGGGATCGCCGATTGATGCAAAGTGAGTATAACATATTATTTTCAGAGTTATTCCATTAGATTTGTTTCCTAAACTTTAAACGCGTTTTTCTCGAAACTACTTTTTTTGAGGTGGTTGACATGATATTTCAAGTTCTACTGAACCGATTGCTTTGAAATTTGTTATATATCTTGTTTATACAACTCTCTATCGCGTCTGCCTTGGATTTTAAAAAATTTTGATTTTCAATATTTTTAAAAAAGTCGAAAAAAGTCGGGTAAAAAAAATTTTTTTTTTTTTTCAAGTCGACGCCATTTTGTCATTTTTTTTTTTTTTTTGAAAATGGTCAACCCGATAGCGACATCTTTATTAATGAAGAATTTGTTTGATTTTTTTGTTTTAGATCACTACAAGGGTTGAAATCATGTCAACCAGGACGCACCGTTTTTTTTTGAAGCCCCCACTCCATCGGCCTGTATCTCGGCGAATTTTTTTTTTTTTTTTTTTGTGATTTTTCTTTTTTACATTCTCAAAATGTCAATAAAAAACATATAAAAAATGGATAGTAAAAATGTTTTTCATTTTTTTTATCTTACTTTAAAAAATGCCTAAAATTCAGGCTTCTAGACCAGAATACCCCCTTAAGGCAAAATTAGCTAGAACAATCGAATATTTTAACTTTTGTTTTTTTAAGGTACTTGACGCAGGGTGGTATTCTGAAGAAAATTTTGTGTGGTAAAAAATTTTCAAATAAATGCATATTAAACCACATCAATCCAACCGGCAGTAATGCTGCCGTAGCTCGAAGTTTCCGCCCTTTTTTCCGTCCACTTTGAGGGATAAAAAATTTGCCTTTTTTTGCGATAATTATTTTGTAGAATTATTTTAATCCTATTTAATCATAACACATTATTATAAAAATATTATTAATATTTCTATATGAAAAAATGTTGAAATTTCTCAATCTTGGAAGTGTCTTGAAGAAAGGGGAGACTTTGAGCTCCTTCTTTGATTGATAAGGGTTAAAGCAAATTTTAAATTTAAACAATTACAAAATTTATAAGTACGAATACAGTAAAATTAGTCTAATGCCTCAATTTTCGAAAAAGGTTTTCAATATACTATACAGTTTTTCAAAGAAAAGTTATTTTATAATATGTATTAATCACATAGCTGCTAAGTACTGCGTTTTTTGCAAACAGCCTTTTCTTTAAAGTGTATTTAGTTTCTTTCAAGACTCAATTTCTGAAATTAAAAAACGTTATTTAAATGGCCATTAAAAAATGGTTTAAAAAAGCGGGAAGCTTTGCAGATGTGTATATATATTTGAACACTTAATAAAAATCTGCCGTTACTGCTACTTTTTGCATAAAAAGTAAAATGTAAAAGTTTCGAAAAAAAATTATGTATAATTGTATTTTTATTTATTTATTTTTAAAAGCTATTATGTGGCTATATCAAGTGTACCGGAAAGTCCTGACGTTTAAAATTAGTTAAAGAGCACAAGAATAATTTTTAACCATACTTATACAGGGTAGTTACAGACTTGTCTTTTCCCCTGATTATTCTACCAGGATATTTATATGATAATTTGTACTTAATTAATGGTGAAAACATACTATTAAAAATTCCGAAAAAAAAAAGGGGGATTGGTGGAAGAATCAGAGAAAAAAAGGTGATCTTTGACCACCCTGTTATAGTATACTTATTGAGTTTACTGGCCTTCTTAAAAGTTATATAAATGTTGCCCAGGAAAAAAATCCAACGTCAATTTTTCAATTTGAAAGACAAAAATATACAATTTATGTTATTATTATTATTTTGTTGTTGTTGTTGTTTCTTTCCTTTTCGTTTTCCTTTTCTTGCTTTTCTGTTTTTCAATATTTTAACTATTTCAATATTTTCAATATTTTTTATGCGCTTTTGGCTTAAAGTGGATTTTACGAAAGTGGAATCCTTGGCGAAAAATGTACGATCTATTTCAGCATCAAAAAAAAAAAAAAAAAAAAAAATCACCCAGGATTATCAATAAGTGCACCGCACTTTAGAATGTAGAAAAAGAGGGGGGGAAAAAGCTAAAAACTCCATAGAAATAGCATGGGAAGAAAACCAAAAAAAACTCACAATGTCAAGTGTGTTAAAAAAAAAAAAAAAGGCTCACACCGGAAGTAATAAAAGGACAAAATTGACTAGAAAAAGACACCGAAGAGCGGGTACGGGTGGGCTGGGGCATTGGCCTTATCGTCCAGGATTAATACGTCTCGCCTAGTAGTACCACCGCACCCTAGAATATAGAAGACGATGGGGGGAAAAGCAAAAAACCCATAGAAATAGCATGGGAAGAAAACCAAAAAAAACTCACAATGTCAAGTGTGTTAAAAAAAAAAAAAAAAAAAAAAAAAAAAAAAAAAAGGCTCACACCGGAAGTAATAAAAGGACAAAATTGACTAGAAAAAGACATCAAAAAGCAGGAACGGGCGGGCTGGGGAGTTAAATATATCGTCCAGGATTATTACGTCTCGCCTAGTATAGCCTTTACTGATATATCTAGTATTTAAAGATCCTGGATAATGAGTGTCAAAATACTCCTCTTAATGATATTACTCACAATGTGCAAATATTTCAGCACAGTGGCAATCCTATATTTCTCTTTGCCTGTAGTAATGTAGTCATTGGGTAGATTGGGTCATTGTAGTAGATTGGGTCAAAAAATTCTAAAAGTTGACAACATTAACACGTTAAGTGCCATGTCAACCAACGGTGGCTGACGCTGAACTTTCCATTCAGGCCGTGTCAACCATCGGTGGCTGACCGTGTCAAATACGATATAAAGCCGCGTCAACCGCCGGTGGCTGACAGTGTCAAATATGATATAAAACCGAACAAATTACATTGTTTTAAGTAATTACTGAAAATTTATTGAAAATTTACTTAAATTTTACTTAATTTTTATTTATATCATTAGGGGTTATATCATTAAGGCATTTTAATGGATTTTATTAAAACGCGGTGAACATAACGCGTTTCTAAGCAACGCACGTGGCTTGACGGGGATTTCCTTAAAGATTCGTGTGGCACTCAACGTATTAACAAATCTATGAAAAGTATCAGTAGAATAAAGTAAAATATGATTTATCTGATAACAACAATTTCGTGATTTGTAATATGACCAGATAGGATTCGTACGCGCCTTATTTTTTCCCTGAGTTTTATACCAATAAAATTTTAGATAGATTTTCGTTATAAAATAAGTCATTCTGATTAAGATGAATTTTACTGCTTCAGAATATTGGTGTAAGGATCAGGGAAAAAAAAAATAAGGCCCTTACGAACTATGCCAGAATAAGCATTAATGTTAAATGTATTTCAATAGGAGCCGTAATGTTGACATCGATTTATTTTGAATTTGCTTGTTTTAAAGACAGGTATAATTTATGTATATATGCATATGAAAATGCATTAAAAATTATCACATTATTAGACATAAAAAGATAAAAATCGATGAAATCAATAAGCAGATTAAAAAAGATCAAAATTAGACAAGATCAAATGGATATAGACATTCTAAATTTCTAACGTATTCAGGGTCATTATACAGATTGTGCATGCAAATTGTGGTTTTGTGTAAGCTAAATGAATAATTTAAAACTTTCTTAAAGCAAATGCCCAAACCCCAACGACGAAAGTAAAAAATAGTATCATTAAAAACTTATCGATTTTCTGTGTGGTTCGTGAAGAAAAAGGCAGGTTCTAGTTGATGAGTGATTTTTATTCAACGTAACTTCTCGAATCAATACAACAAAACTATAATCGCAATGAATATTCTTGAAACAGTTCAATGGTACTGCTATTTCATCGAATATTCTAATAACAGTCCAATGAAGTTGTCACTTGTATCACAAAAGTTACTATTCAACCAATGTTCTGGAACAGTCCGAGATCACTTGTACCGCAGGAGTGAAGCGAGTAACATCAATACTCTAGAACAGAAATCTTTGCTAGCTCACGAGTAAATTTCTGTCGCTTAGAGCACAATCTCCAAATTACAATCACTTATTCTCTGCATAACTCTAAACCGCATACACTCCGCATACAGAAGTGAATTCACTCCTATTTGTACCTTTTGGTGACGGAGAGTGACGGTAATTTCATCCAGAAACTCATTGAAAATTCTAGATCTCGGACTCCGTGCATAGTAGAGCTTCTAAACTTCTGGAACACTAAGCTACTATTTTTTGCCAAATTTGGTAGCCAAGTCACCAAATTCGGCACCAAATCACCAAGCTTGTCGACTAAGCTGACCTCAGTGAAAGTGAATGAACTGCTTCTTTACTTTGACTTTGCCAGTAAAACTATTTTCACTGCAACAAAATAATTGATGCAATGAAAAGATTTAATACGCTGTAACCACTATACAAACTGCTTCAATTTTTGTCCACCAATAACTTTCAATATAAATCGTACTAAAATTTTTTTAACGATTTTCTGTGATTAAACAAAATGCAACTATTCAGACTAAATGATAATAAAAATCCGTAGTATTTGGTAACTATGCGTTTCATGCAATTATATTTACCTGTAAGAATTGCGCTTGCTGATTGCATCGGAATATATGTATATATAATTTTATTCCTAATTATGTTATAAAATAAAATGTATCAGTAAAACACATATTTATTGTAGACTTATTTATTCGCCTGTCATAAAAAAAAAAAATCTCAAATATTTTTGAGTATTCCTATTCTGTATATTCTTCAGACGTTTTGTAAGAACTAATATTAATAACATTTGTTATTACTTCAATGGATAAAATTCCATATTTCCAAATGACACTGTTTTATAACAGCAATCAGAAAAATGTTATTGTGAAAATTACCTGCTTTCTACGATTAACACTTTAATCGTTGCTTTAACACTTTAATTTTTGATGTTTTTCTAATACGTTATTGTAACATACAAAAAATAAATAAATAAGTAAATAAATAAATAAATAAATAAAATAAAATAAGTAATCGGGTTTAAATTATTTCTATTTTTTCCTGACAAATAAATGTCTGGTAAATGTCACTGGCATAGATGTACGCCAACGGCACTATAGGAATATAGGTTTTATATAGGAATACGCAAAACTCCTTTTAAATATAATAATAATGTAATGTTTGAGTGAAACGCTTAAAAGCGGTTTGAAGAATAACTTGACTGGGTATTTGACAAGACTCGTGAATACTGGTCTTTTTTCTAACATTTTTACATAAATTGACGAAGATTAGCAATATAATGAGGAGTGGTCACCTGGCGCAATTTCCTCACCAGCTTCTTTATACAGCATTCTTATTCGATGACAGTTACATAAATATTCACGAAAGTTTCCTTTTTCACAACTACAACCCCAATACAGGGGAGTTCCCAGACATTTTGTGTTACGACGTTATGAGAAATTGAATTCTTCGTACCACTAACGAGAGTCTTAATTTTTTTTTTCCCTAATTCATAAACTGGTTGAGTTATTTTCTGGTGAGAAAACATATTCACTAAAAAAAAAAAAAAAAAAAAAAAAAAAATGGAAATTATATTAATGGAAGTTGTTCATAAACACATAGTTTTCCAAAAACTATCAAAAAGTATGACATGCCTATTCGAAAAATATAATCGAATGTTAGGTTATAAGTTAAACAAAGACTATTTTTGTTAATACTTTATTTATTTATTTTTTATTTCAATTTGAGGTTTCGGTAAATTCAAAATATTTTTAAATATTATAAAATTAATCTAGCCTACCAATTTCAAAGACAAGTTAAAATTGTAGCGGTCGTTATTTATAATATTTATAACGTAAGTAAAATATTTAACTTACGTTATGCATTTTTTTTTTTTTTTTTTCGAGAATGTAAAAGTAAATAATAATAGTAAAATAAAACACAGATTTTTTTTCATAAAACGGGGAGACAATAATTATTGATATTCATAGAGAATATAAATGTTTTGTATTCCTAGATGAATTCTTAAATTTTTACAGAGAGTAAATGCATTTAAAGTATCTCTGTTATTTATAGTACTTTTAATTAACATTGACAGTTGCAAGAGAACTGCTGACAGCAATACATTTAACACCCATGTGTTTAAAAATTCTCGTAAAAAAGTTAATAGGCATTACAAAATATTGAGAATTTCTGTGAGGTATAACACCCCCTCCCCCCCCCCACCAAAAAAAAAGGAAATTCAATATTATTTTTTTATTCTAAATCATGCTTGCCAACATACTAATTATTATTCCGTAGTAATGTTAGCCCCGCCTTCTTTTACACACCAGTTCTTTTTTGAATATTTTTCTTCTTATTTAATCGTACCTGCATTTGAAGAATATTCGTCTAAAAATTTACTGGTGTGGATGTCTGAAAATGGGCGGGACAACAACACTACGGAATATTAATTAGGATGCTGGCAAGAATGTTCCAAATGAAAAGCAAATACTTATTTAATGCAAAAAATCGTTACAAAATTTTACTGGTGCAGAAAAATAAGGAATATACGAACTCTGCATTTATATTGCAGATCCAAATCATTTTTCTCTAAATAACAAAAGTCTCGTAGCGTGTTCTATGGAAAAAATTCACTGTCATGAGAGCGTTGTGTGATTAATAAATTTCCATTAGTGTACTAGTATATTTAATAAATACAGTGATAAAAAAAATAGAAATTACTATTCAATAAAGATAATTTAGAAAAATTCTTTTAAATTTCATCCACATTCTCATTATTGCAATGGCATTTTTTCCCCTCTCCTAATAAATAACGTCAGCGATCTTTAAAATATCTGTTGTCGGCGATCATAAAAGGGTATAATTTATATGATAAACAAAATTCCACGAGTTTTTGTATTGTGAAGAAGTGCAGTAATTGCTCTTAAGAAACCGGTACTTCACATTATAAATTTCACTTCTGCTTTCTTGTTCCCATTTTCCCCCCATAGAAAATTAGAGGAAAGAAGAATTGCGAAATTGTCCAATTATTGAAGTCAAAATGAGCTAGATTAAACCGCTTTATATTCATCTAATTTGTATTCTTAAAAATTCTTTATTATTCAAATTATAAGGTGGAAAGATAAGGTGTGATACGTCAACGACTGGCTATGTCTTAGAAAAATAACTGATTTATATGCTGCAAAAAAATTTCTGAAGTACTGATATCAAAGAACCTTTAATCATATGCTTCTGGCAGATTGAAAAAGCCCGCTTTTTAAATAAGAATAAAATTTTTATTACGTAAATTTATGACCGTACACTTTTGTAGAGTTCAACACATGATAGTTCACCTGTAGACTACAGGAGCTGCTCTGTTAATTTTATTTTTCTTTTGAATATAAAATTATTAAAGTATGAATTCATTTTTATAAAGTCTCATAAAATCAACAAAGGCTTATTTTTCAACAATGGTTTGACATCCTAGTTTAATGTTATTTTACACTTAGCTGCAAAGTATTTCGCTTTTGCTTAAACCCTTTTAGAACAAACAATTCTGAGAAATAAATATTTCTGGTGCAGCTTTCAATTATTACTTATGTTCAAAACGATTGTTTAAAAACTGTGGTACAACTCGTTTGAAAAATATTTGAAAATTTGTTTCATATGCATAACAAACAGATTTTCTGATTTACTTACTATTATTATTATTATTTTCATTTATTTCAAAAATTTGTTTGCCATTTTTTTTTTCAAATACTTGTATACGTAATAATTTTACGTAGGAAAAAACTATGAAGAGATTTAAAAAAAATTATAATGATAAATCTCTTGTAGGAAAAAGAAGATAAAGTTGATGACTTACTTGTAAAGCAAAATTATTCTTATTAGTGAGATCAAAGCTTTTTTGAACAGATAACTCAACATTTTAAATTTATTTCGGAGAATGGGCCTGTTTTTGTGAAACCAGGTGAATACTAAGAACACTCCAGAATAAATTAGCAAAGTTTGAATATCTGAGTTTATAGTGTGAAAAAATGTTTTAACAATGCTTACCGCATAGCTGCCAGCATCCTAAGCATACCTGGTTAATATCTATATTTTGTTCCGTAGTACTGTTAGCTCACGCCTTTTTTACACCAGTTAGATTTTAGAGATTTTTTTTTTTTTTAAATATGTAATTAAGATTAAATAAGACGAAAAATGCTTTTCAAATATAGTGATGAAAAAAAGGGCGGGGCTGATAGTACTCCAGAATAAATTATAAATATCACCAGGTAGGCCAGGTAGTAATGATCCGTAGTGTTGTTAGTAGACGACTTTTTTTTTTTTTTTTTTTTTTTCACCAGTCCTTAAAAAAAAAAAAAAAAAAAAAAAAAAAAAAAAGTTTTTCTTCTTATTTAATCGTAATTAGATTTGGAGAGAATTACGCTAAAAATAAAGCGCAGTGTTGCCAATTTTAGAGACATTTAATTCAATAACAGCCATTATTTTTTTTTAATGTTGGCGTTCACCACATCACATCGAAGATTAATATCATGTATACTAAACATCGCCCCTCAAAATTATTGGTGATTATTGAAGAAAAAAGTCCCTAAATTTGGCAACACTCATTAAGTGGTGAAAGGGTGACGACAGACTCGCCTTTGTTTTCCCCTGATTCTTCCACCAGTATATTCAGAGCTGCCAATCTAATCCGGGAGATTGCTATACTCGGGGAACGCCGAAGTTGATAGCATTGGTAAGCCTACAGAAATTGTACATCCGCGAAAGGAAATAGTTCTTTAATGAATTTAAGTATAACACATTTCCTATTTGATTTTTTCTCTCCTACTAAACTGAAAAAATACTAGCTATTTAAATTAAATTTGTTTATGCTCAAACATGGTATTTTTCATAATGAATAGACCTAAATTTTACATAAATGTATTGTTTCGCGAATAAAGGCTCATGGCGAAATATTGGCGAGAGAGAGAGAACCGGAAGCAACCTTCGAACGTCTATTGTGAGGTGTGAAACAGCTTGAAGGGGCTAATTGCTTACTTTGCTTACGAAAAATTGAAGATATTTAATGCATAGTCCGTTTCTTTAATTTCAAAACTACCAAAAATAGAGTAAAAATTTTTATGCATTTGGATTTTTCAGAATTTTTCACATTATAGATACATATCAAGAATGTCAAAGAAATATTTTAAGTGACAGAAATAAAGTAAAATATTTTTTAAACTTATTCGTTCTTTTAATTCATTATATAATTTTCATTTACCAAAAATAAAATTTATAAATATTTTTTATTTACGCTTGAAACAGCTTATAATCAGGTATTTTTATGAATGTTATTTTGTACTTTACATTATATAGAAAAATTAATATTTACTTTATTCTAATTTTATTTTATTTTTTCTTTTAGCGAAGCAATGGCTATTTCTTTCACACAGGGAAAAAAAAAAAAAAAAAGAAAGCATTGTCACCATCTTGTACTTTGAATAAAGCAAGATGTCCGACTACCAAAATTAAATGAGGAATTTTTTTTTTTTTTTTTTTTTTTTTTCACAAGATAAAGCCCGAGTTTTCTTATCTAAAACGATCAATTCAATCATTGCCTCAATATTAAATAATATTATTAATAAAAACTTTTAAATAAAGTATGAAACAAATTTTATTTAAATAATAATTTTTAAAGAAATGCTGTCAGTGAATTAAAGTAAAGTAAAAATTCTGTCTCAAACATAATTATTAGTATTATTATTATTATTTTTTTTTTATTCCTTTTTTATTTTATTTATTTATTTATCTATTTACTTATTTTTTCTCTGGATGTTCACGGTCATTCTGCTTTATTCAAAGAGGTTTCCTGCAAAATAGTGACGATGTTTTAATTTTATGTTATATAAAAAATGCTTTGACGTTTTTCCAAAAGTGATACAAAAAATTCAAAAACTTGTGTTGGGAGATATTTAAATTAACTCTTTATGACTACAAAATTAATATATTCATCCATTTAATAAAGAAGCACCACAAAACTGGCGTTGTAAAAATTATTACTTACAAACTTTGAATAAACACCATAAAATGCAATAAACTCGCAACAATTGTTTCGGGTCGAAAAAACACACGACCCTTCATCAGGCGAATAAAGTAAGCACGAGTGCTGCAGTCAAAGCGCTTTTACTGCAGCACTCGTTCTTACTTTATTCGCCTGATGAAGGGTGGTGTGTTTTTTCGACCCGAAACAATTGTTGCGAGTTTATTACATTTTATGGTGTTTATTCAAAGTTTGTAAGTAATAATATTCATCCATTCGTTGAAATTTTGTAAGATTTTGTCAAATAATGCAATTTTTACTCATTTGGTGTAATTATTCTGTGTTATAACTTAATACAATAGTTTTACAATAATTCAATACTATGTTTTTAGTTTAAATTTACTAAAACCATAAAAACTGTTTTATCATCTAAATCTGAAGTTGCTTTTTTTTTAGCAATGGTTATTACATTAGTTTCTTAAAATATTTTTCGCGCATTTTCTCTCACATTTATTTTGTAATATAGATATATTATATATTATTTTTATGCCAAAAGAAAATCTGTTTTAATTTAGTCTGTTTTGTCTAAAAGAAATCGTTCTCATGTCCTTAAAAAAAAAAAAAAAAAAAAAAAAAGGTTTAGGAACATTGTATAATATAATTTTAGGATAGATATTTTTAAATTTAAAATTGCAGCATTCCTATCTGATACATATGTTAAAGTAAAATGAAAAGGCGTGAAATTTCAAGTTCTTATTCAAATTTCAAAAATTCGAATAACTTTTTTTTTTTTTTTTTTTTTTTTAATATATCTATAAAAATGGCAATTCACCTTGCTAAAAATGCTATTAAAAGGATTTTTCATATGTGTTAAATATTTTAAATATGTGTTAACTCTCAGCATTAAATATACGCATCAAGAAGAATCACATTTACTAGAAAATTGAAATCTGTTTGCTTGGTATGCAAGTTCTTTATTTTACAGAGAAAATGATATAAAAACGGTCCTTTTAACATTTAATTTTTTTTTTAAAACTTTTTTCCCCCTTTTCAATTTTTATTTTTAAATTTCTCATAAATCATAAAATTTTCTGTCTCATTTTCCTTAAACTTTTGACATTTATCGATTTGTCTGTAATAAAGCAATTTGGAAATTTGTTTATACTTTGTTGTTTAACATATGTTTAATAAATGTTTATATGGTTTGTACAGCTAAACCAGTTTTCCCTAACAATACTTTCAGCCGAATATTAGTCTTTTGTGAGTCCTGCGTAGCAATTGTATTTGTTCCTTTTTGCTTTACCTCGGAAACAACCCTTTGTTGTTTCAAGGAAAGAAGAAGAAGACGAAGAAGAAAATGTGTATTTTCAAATATGGAAAAACCTCCTTTAGTTTTTGCAACGTTACATTGGTTCCTGCATACTTCCTTCCCACTTCACAAAACAAACAAAAATACACATTTTAAAAAAATCAAATTAAAAGAAAAAAAAATAAATAAGTAAAAGATACGCGTGTTTTTTATTTATTTATTTACTTTATTATTATTACTTGTATTTTGAATTGTGGAAAAACCTACAGGTTTAACTTTTAGTTATATTCTGCCTGTAGCTTAAAGTAACAAAGAATGAAATGTACTCAATTCCCTCTCTATATGAGTTTAAGTGTTGATTTTTTTTTCTTTCTTTCTTTTCTTTTCTTGCCATAGTTATAAATATGAAATGTATCATGGAAATGTTAAATTCTGAAATGGTAAAAAATTATCAGTGCAAAACAGGATGAATTTATAAATCAGTTAGAAATTGTCTATAAAATATTTTTTATGCCAAAATATATTCCAAGTGTTTTAAAATATGTTTTTAAATAAAGAAAGATAAATATACTTTAAATAAATAAAAGCAAGCAGTCAGTTATATAGATATTTAATTTAGTTTCTTTCTTTCTGTTTTTTTTTTTTTTTTTTTTCAAATCATTTAAGTATTAGACTTTTTTTTCTAAAAGAAAATTTTATATAAACTTTTCAACTTGAAATAATATGGATAACGGACTAATCAATTTAGTATAATCTAATTTCTAAAGAAGAAAAAATAGTCTATTCAACATCAACTGAAAAAATATTTTTATCTACTTCTCATAAAATCATCCCTACATCGCCATATTTAGCAACCCAATTAACGCCAAGTGCGTAAAAAGGCCTCCGTAGTGTCCACCCGGCTATCAAGTTAGGCTTTCCCCGAGTATAGTATGACTCATTTTTCCACACGAGTATATCGTATGGAAAAGTATACATATACGAGAAACATATACGAGTATATCGTATATGTTTCTTCTTAATTCGTCGTAAATACATTTGAAGAGAATTACTCTACAAATTAAGTGTGAAAGGGGGGGGGGGTGAGGGACGGTATTAGCAATCCTCCGGATTAGGTTGGTAGCGCTGTATATTTATACAATAATTTTTTACCTAATTAATCGAGCAAACTTATTACTAAAAATTTCGAAAGAAAAATGCTGGTGGAAGAATCAGTGAAAAAATTTGTCAGTGGTGTAGAAAAAGGAGCAGTTGCTAATAGTACAACGGAGTATTAATTAGTATGTTGACAGCTATGATTAATTTCATTGATCATAGTTGACAAATTTTATAACAGTTTTCATTCATTAAATAAAATGAAAATTTCTTTTGAAATTTTCCGGTAGTCAAAAAGCCTAAAATTTAATTAGTAATTAAAGATAAGACATTAAAAAAAAAAAAAAAAAAAAAATCTTCTCATGTATATTAATGAAATAATAAAATTCTATGATTAAATAGATAAGACGCTCAATATGATATAACAAGTAAACAAATAAATAAATAAAAAAGTAAAAAAAAAAAAAAAAAAAAAAAAAACTAATTCTATTGAAATAATAAATGGAAAAAACTGTGTTATTTAAATATATACATATAAAATTTATTGATTTGCAGTAACACAAAAGATATTTTTCATTACAGATTTAAAAGAATAAATTATTTATTGATATAATTTTTATTTTAGGGGTAAAATTCAAAATTTATTTTATTTTAATTTTATATAAATACTTTTTAATGTATATATACTTCTTGTTTTAACTTTCTTAACAAAAGCCTTTGCACTTTTTCATTTTTTATATCGCTTTGTTCGAATAGTATTATTTGACTTATTTAATCTATAAAGTTGCGATAAAATATTACTATTAAAAAAAAAAGTAAAGTAAGGAAGAGAAGGAAAGAAAAAAAAAAAGTATTATATTTGCAAAGCCTCCAGATTTTTAAATACCAATAGTTTTTATTAAAATACTCTCTTTATTTAATTATGAAAAATCTGTCATTAAATATATCGAAGATAGTTTTCCGGAAAAAGTGGTATTACAAATTTTAGAGGGTTGGCAGGTCTAGTAAACTTTTGTAAAACATTTTGTAATTTGAATAAGTCAAATATTTCTGAAGGAAAATATTAACTCAGGAATAGGGTTTAATTAAGACTGGATCGCACTATCACCACTGTTATTCACTAATTATTTTTTGCTTCTGATTGGAAGAAGTCCATTGTTAACGGAAATACCAAGTAATAACGGATGTCCTTAAATCTCATACAGGATTTTACGATAGCCTATCTTCGCCTATTTTAACTATAAATATTTCGTTATTGACTGAGGCAAAAATTTGTATTTGTAAATAATTCTAGTTAATAGTCGGTAGATTTGACAGTTAGGAATCCGCCTACTTTTAAAAATACAGTAATTATTTATTTATTTATTTTATTAGCAGGACTATTTCTTTCAATCTGGCCTTTTGCCTAGTTACCAATTTATAGTGTTCCACTTCGAAAATGCCTGCCTATATCCAATTTAATTTCTAACTCTATCTTAAAATATTTTGTGAAATCCATAAAAACGTTTATATATATATATATATATATATATATATATTCTTTTTTCTCGATCCATCGGTGAGGATCGAGCTCACAACTTTCGGGTTCGTAGTCGTGTACTGTGAGCACAGAGCCAACGGGTCTCGGCTGAATATTTCCTGATTATTTAGACTAGTGTTTTCAGTTATATATATATACACAACACAAAATATCTAAAAGACGTCTATTTAACATCGAAATGCATCTATAACATCCAGAACGTCTTTTAGATGTCTATAGCATTAAAGAAAAAGATGTCTATTAGACATCACTCCTTTAGATATCTATTAGATATCTGTAACCTCTAAAATACATCTTATAGTTATCACTGTTTCGATGTCTCATGGATGTACACTTTTCGACATCATATGGACATACTTTCTTCGACATCTAATGGAATTTTGAATAATACGTATTATGCTCCTCTTATAGAGCATCTCCATGAACTTGGGAATAGATGAACGACGTTTTAACCGAGACCGTAACCGTGTGTAACCAAGCGAAATCTGGTTTGTCCAGTTTGTCTTTGTTTTGATGTGGTTTTAATCAAGGCTTGTCTAATTATTATGTTTAAATTTTAATCAAGAGACATTGTAAAATTTCAGCCCTCTGCCTAATCAAAAGGTGAGTTATGAATTTCATCGTTCACGTATTTATTTTTTCTTTCATTCTCTGAATGATAGGCAAAACATGTTACAGAGGTATCTGCATTTCGGATTTATTTATTTATTTATTTATTTTTCCACAGAATTTTTAAACAGTAGTATTTCTTGTAATTTTCTGATAATCTGCAGCTATTACATGTTATAAAAGTTAAACTATGGAAATACTGATTGAAAAATTACCGGAGTGCAAATACTGTTTTCATGCTGTTACAGAAATTATTACTTGTAAATGTAAATGCTTATTGTTTTTCCAAGGTTATTATTTATGTCGAAAGTGTAGATTTCTTCAACAGGTTAGTTAAAATTTAAGATTGATTTTCGTATTTATAAATCTTAAGAGAGGGTGAAAAAAATCTGCTAAGTGTAATTACTCAAATTTGAAAAATTAATTAAATTTTTGCTAGAAAGGGTTGTTTGTTTATTTTATTCTACTTCATTTATTTGTCGAGTGTTAACCCTGGTTTGAGGTGACACTCTGCAGCTATTTTTTGTTAGATTTAGGCTCATTTGACAGGCCTGTGGCTTAGAGTAAATTCTAAACAGCTATGAATGCGTTAACCAGGATTTGAACCCTTCCTGGCAATCAGGTAGGCCTAAAATACGAATGCAATACATTGATAAATTACAATTTTTTTTCTTTTCCCTATTAAGCATGTTGTCACACAAAAAAGATTGTATTTACTCATGTTTTATCCAGGTATTTGTTATATATAAATATATAAGAAAATACACGTCAGCGATTTATCGCTGGCATGCAGTTAATACACAAGTACCAGTAATTTACACTGATATAAATTTACAGGGATGAGATTTTTCAGATTTTCAGCTGATTTCAGCTTTTTTGTAAATTTTTCTTTTCATCTTTTTTTCTCAGTTTTCTCAACTTTTCTTGTGATTTTTGATGTGCTTTTGTTACACCAACTATTCTAAACTTGGTTGAATACTAAACAAAGATTAAACTTATTTATTACTCTAATATAATAGATTTTGTCATAAAAGTTCAAGTATTTCATTTCCTTTGTGTACAGTTTCAGCTTTTTTATCTTTTTGCTAATCTGATCCCTGAAATTTAAAAGCCAAATGAATTAGGACTGAAAATTTAAATCTTTGAGTCTGATCATTTTTTGTGACTCATACTTTTTCTTTTTAAATGTATAAATCCATTTTCAAAATGTCAAAGGCATGATTGCCATTGAAAAAGTTCAGATGCATGAATTCTCTTTTAATAATGATAAAACTAACAATTTTATGAAAATATATTGAAAAATTTTAAATTTAATAGTCTTCTGATAAAGTTGCAGAACTATTACATCAATCTTGATTGTAACTAAAAGTAATCCTAACAGATCTGATTTATGGGTAACTAATATTGAAATTGTATACATTCTGAGGGAGTAGAGTGAAATGCAAACAACATTTTTACAACTCTAAATAATGTGCTTTGTAAGTGGTTTAATGAAAAGAGTAATTAAATATTCGATGAATTTGCCTTAAAAATAAAAATATATTGCTTGTTACATTATGAATCTATATTAATATGTATAATAAGTAAAAGACTGGCGTTAATTTTTGCTGCTGAATACAAAAAATTTCAGATCAAATTAATTTAATTTTTGTTTACTTTTTACTTTATTTAATTTTTTAAATCTAGTTTTTATTAATAAAATAGGTTGTAGTTTTTATTAAAACATTTAGTATAATAAATACTTTGCAACTTTAAAACATTAGCTTACCTTAGAAAACTATTAAAATTTTTTACAAAAAATTCTTTTTGATTTGTGCAAATATATTTTGGCCGTCAGTTGCAACCATCATCAGTGCATTTATGATCCGTGCTTACCCTGGCTTCATTTCTTACTCTTCAGTTCTGTTACGATGTATTGAAGAGCAGAGAGGGAAAAATAAAGCATCAGTAAACTCAAACTCTGATCATAGATGCGCTGATGATGGCTGTGACTGACAGCCAAATTATATTTGCCCAAACCAAAAGGATTTTTTGTAAAATTTGCCTTTACAAATTTTCATGTATATATTAAATTGCGCTAGTTAATTTTCCATTTATTTTTGTCATTTTTTATATATATTTTAATAATAAATAAAATTTTGATTTATCATAAAAAAACAGTGTAATATAAAATCATTAGAAAATTGGGTATTTTTCTCTATTTAAATAAACTAGCACTTTTTGCCCATATGCAGTAGACTCCTGGTGTCTCACTTAAGCAGGTAGACTAGTAATTTTGTCCTGAAAATGTTCTGAAATTTTACTTTATGCTAGTACTACCCTTAGAAATATAATTTTTTGCAAATTAAAAAATACAAATGAACCTTATTGTACATAAAAAAAAAATAAAAAAAAATTAGCCTTTAATAAACAAACTGTCGCATATTTATATTATTAAGATTTAAAAGGAGAATAAAAGGTTATTTAAGTGAAATTAATAAAAAAAAATTACAGCGAATAGGTAATAATAACAATTGTATAACACTTACTATTGTTATAATTGTTACATACTATTTTGTCACAGATTTACAGGCAATTTTAGAATAAAGTAAAAAGAAAAAAAAATATTTGTTCACTGCTCCGGTGACCCACTGAATTTATTTTTGCTAGTCTGTTGAATATTTTTGTTGTCCTGGACCAGCTAATCACTGTTAGTTTCAGGCTCTGATAAGCAAACAATTTTTGATTCTCCTTCTCTTTCCTCTGCTATTTTTAGATATGGATATTGAAGTACTTTACTATTCAAGTTTTTCAGTTATTTGGAAATTAGTACAGTCATTTTGACGGGTTTTGTGGAATCTGTTCATGTTAAAAGAAATTCATGTTAACAGTGTTTACGTTAATGAGGTTTAACTGTATTTTCCTAATTTTTTTTCTTTTAGTTTTTTTTTTTTTTCTGTACTGTCATTTGAAGTTATAAGAAGATTAACCACTAAACCTTGGCCTTACTATGTAAAATGTTGTAGTATCCCCCCCTCCCCCCCCCCCAGAAAAAAAAAAGCTATCAGTGTGATTTGTAAGTTTTTAGTTTAATTAGTTTAATACTTTTCCATTTCACCAGCACAAATCTTGTCAAGCAAATATTATTGGCAACAACAATACATTAATGAATTAAAAGTTAATTTGTAACTTAGATTTATTTATTTTCAAATTTAAAGTTAATTTATATCCATTGTTATGGATTTGATAAAATAAGTGTTATATTTGATATGGAACAATACTTTTAAAAGTTAGCTTTAAGTAAAGTTTTGGAAAATTTACTTCCTAAAATAAAAAGATAGGGAAAATAAAGTAAACAGTTGTGTTTTTTTTAATTTTCTTATTATTATTACTCAAAGTGTTTTGAAACAATTAGTCTTTCTTAGGGGCTTAATGACTGGCATTGGTTGTATCATTTTTTGGTGACTTTATCGCCTGCACAGGTCAAATGGAAAAATACAATTAGTTTTAGTAGTTAGTTTAGTTGCGAAAGATTCTCAATAACATCTTTTAAAGCCCCCCCCCCCTAAAAAAAAAATAAAAGACACACTAAGATGATTGGTAAGTGTGTGGGAGAGGGGGGATTTAAATTATCACGTCGCTGAGAATTTTTTTTGAAGAAATATCATTGTTGCAGTGCTGACTTTGCAATAAAAGTGCTGCCAGAGAGAGTTCAATAATAAAGGGCAACATATTTTCAAAAAGGGCATAATTTGCAGTCTTCTATGTTGTGATTTTTGTGTGTGACAAAAATAAATTACACATTTTACGTATATGCATGCAGGCTATATGCATTTGTTCTTCTAGGAATACTGTAAAACTATTGCTAGAAGGTTGTATGTCAGGAAGAAAAGTATCTAAAAGATTTCTAAAAATATTTAAAGTATTAGAAAAAGTCACTTAGTACTTAAATGTTTTTAAAAGGGCCACTGGTTACTGAAATAGGTTTAAAAAGGGCCACCGGATGCTAAAATGGGTTGGGGACAAAATCTCGCGAGGCAAAATATCGTGAGGACAAAATATCGGCAACGTAAATGAATACAAAGCAAAAATGAGTCGGTAATTATTAGTAATGTTGTATAAAATTTCCTGACAACACATACCTTAGTCAGAGCACTGATATTCTGACAAACCTACAACAAAAATTTTTATAAATTTTACTTAAAATAGTTTAAAGACTATATTTATTAACTTTTGTCAAAATTAGTCATAATGAATTGAATCGTGAATATTAATTTTAAAATTTTTAATTCAAGTTTGTAAACAGTACTCAGCTTTAATGTCAGCAGTGATGTACACGATTTTTAAAATATATTTTGAATAGTGAAAAGAAAAAGATAAAATAACTGAAAAATAAACGTAGTTAAAATAATGAAATTCAACTCTATGATTTATTTAATTATTTATTTAAATTAATTAATTAATATTTATAAGGCTCAGTGGCCCCCGCCAGAGATCACACTTGACACAAAATAAAATTTTCAAATAGATCGTACTATTTTTTTGACACGATACTTTGTCCGGCAAGATTTTTCCCCGCGATATTATGTCCGGATCCCTGCTAAAATATGTTTAAAAGGACTACCAAGTAGTACACCCTGCCAAATTAGCCTAGAATCAGCACTATGCTATGTTGTTGTATACATTTATATGCAAAATGCAGATTACTTGCCTTTCATAAAACTTTGAAGTCAGCAAAGTTGTAGTGTTCTCTACTGTATTCAAATTAGATGTAATATTAGATTATAGATATAATTCAGTATTTATTCAATAATGCTTTGTTTTATTTTTTCAGAGAAACTGACAGTGTCAAATATATAAAGTCGAGTCAACCACCAGTGGCTGACAAGTGTGAAATATGGTATATAAACTAAAAATTTACATTATTTTAAGTAATTACTGAAAATTTACTTAATTTTTATTAATTACAAAATATCATTAAGGCATTTTAATGGATTTTATTGAAACCCAATAAACATAACATGCTTCTAAGCAGAGAACAGAGCCTAACAGGGATTTCCATAAGAATTTGTGTGGTGCTCAATGTGTTAAAACGAAAACTGCATGTTTTTAAGAGATCAATTGACTGAAAAACATTTTAGTAAACAATTTAAGAAAAAAAAAAAAAAGATTTTTATAATCTAAATTAGCTTTATTGGGAAAATTCACTTGTTAAATAAAGATATTATTTTAAGTCGCTTTACTTTTTCTTACTCTTGTGTAAGGAAGGATAATTATTAATTTATACTAATTACAAATTTAGCAATAAAAGATTTTTTTTTTTTTTTTTTTTTTTGTCATTAATTTCTTTCTTTTTTTAAAAATAAAAAAATCTTCTAATAAAAATTTGTTAACAAGAAATCATTTTCCAATATTTCATTCATACACCATTTAAACAAATTTTAAACCTATAAAATTGAAAGAAATATTGTGACGATGCAAAAAACATCATTAATGATAATTTGAGATGGTTATTTAATTTTATCCATTTTTGTGATGGGGGAGTAGCATTAAAAAGCATCCTAAACAATTTCTTTTATAAATAAAAAAAAGAAAAAAAGGCTAAAATGTATGTTTTACCGTATACCATTGCAATAATTCAGTTATTATAATATATGTATAGGCAATTTTTTGTTAATATGAAGATATAAATTATAATGTCACATAAATTAATAATTTTAAAAACATTCTTTTATTTCAAATTATTCTAAAATATTTTAAACTGGAGTTAAGGTCCCTGATCCCCATAAATGTGTTACTCCCATAAATGTGTTACTGCTTGAAAATATATTGTCTTCAGAGTTATACATGCATGAAAATGTTAAGCTCAATCGGATGATAAGAAATAATTAAAATTAAAAATCAAATTTTTAATGGGGGAGTTGCACTTGGGAGGAAAACACTTTCTTTTAATTGTACTGGATAAATTCAATCTTGTGAATCTCAAAAATCCAATTGAAATCATAAAATTAATTTTATTTAGTTTTTAATTAATGTTTTAAAATCACTGGAAACAAAACAAAACTATGTGTTTGGAAAACACTCCATAATTGGTTTGATGTCACAATTCATGAAGTGCAAATGTTTTTAGGGTACATTCTTTTACCTATTGCTTTTACTGCTTGCTATCTGTTTTAATCTATATTTTATATTTTATTTTTAAAGATTTTACTTTTTGTAAGAGATAACAAACTTTATTATACTATGTCTTATTCTTATATAATTCTTTTCTATTTTTTATTACATTTTTATTGGTGTAATGTCAATCTTGGATTTGTAAAAGGGCAATCAGATAATCTGCCGAAAATAGATGCTCTTTCCATATTCTCGTTTTTGGGAAGAAACCATGATTTTATAAGTGCAGATAAGAGAGGCTAAAAGATGATTTGTTATTTATTTATATTTCAAAAATTATAAACATCTTTATAACAGAATTTTAGCATTGTAATAATTAGAGCTGTACCGAGTACTCGTTATATACTCTGTACTCGGCCTACTCGGCCAGTTTGCCGAGTACTCGGTACTCGGCCAAATATGGACTAAGTATTCGGCCAATACCGAGTAGTTGTAAGAATTTCATTATTTTTATCTATTATTGAAAGAAATGTATTCATAAGAGTTGTTTATTAATAACTAAACTAAAAAAAATATGAAAATATAAACATAGTCATTAAACAACAGCTGCAAACAGCTTTCTGCAGTTAAAACGGGCAAGTAGATTGCCACCAAACTCTGTATAGAGACGATTCATGATATGGGCTTATCCATTTTAGTTAAAAGAATTTAAGTATAACCCTCTTGTATGTGTGTAATATGCAATTTCTTTCTTTTTTTTTATTTTATAAAAACTTAGTACATAAAATTATATCTATAAAACAGACAAAAATAAAATATATTAGAAAAAGAACCCTTATATAATACTAATATAGTAGATAAAACTTTAGTTACGTATTAGTGCAAATTAAAGTAAGACACTTTTAAAACAGTTAAAAAAGATTGATTTTTAATTTTAAAAATATATTATCAAATTTGTTGTTCTGCAAATTATGGCCCGAAACCACCTATCTTTCAATTCTTCTAGAATTTGAAGATTAATGAAGTCTATCATGTTTGAAATGATGACAAAATATTTATTTTAATGTTCTCATTTCATATGTAAATTTCATGCATCTTAAATTAAGCCTGAGTGTATGTATAGGAACTTTTATATTCTCTAAAAATTATGTGAGAATGATTCGCATCTGAGAAAGACTATATAATAAAGAATGAAGTTATCAGTTATTATGGTTTTAATAATCCACTGAGCTAGAAGTATCAAATATAACAATGAACCTAATTGTGTATATACACTACAAAAGTTCTAAAACGTTTCATGAAAACATGCTGTTCGCCATTTAACTTAATTTCGTGTTCAAAAAGCCTTTTTTTAAATTTCAAGATGTGCGGAATTCTTCATATATATATGTCGATTATTCTTTCTTACAACTACTCGGTACTCGGCCGAGTAGTAAAAGGCCGAGTACTCGGTTACTCGGCCAAAGTTCTACTCGGTGCAGCTCTAGTAATAATATAATAGTAGTGTTTTTCTTTTTTCTAATTTTTTAGAAGCTAGTATGTGAGAATATTTCTTTTTTCATAATGCTTAAAAACTTAATTATAATTGAATTGTGTAAAATTTTATAGTGCATAAAAATAAAAATATATTTTACTGATTTTCTTCAACAGTGAAGCATTGATAATCCAGAAACCTATGATTCAGTAGCACCTATAATCCAGCATTAAAGACCATCCCTCCCCCCCCTTTTTTTTACCTCATCTCATAAATCGTAGTACTCAACAGGTCACATGCAGATGATCATAAAACAGCATACTTATCAACTTTTATGGATCATCATTAAAATTTATTGATTTTTCTATATAATTTTACGGATTTATGGATTGATATGAATTTTCTAAGATGAATTTTCGAACTATCTTTTAAAACGAACTATCTACTTAACTCAGATGCTTCACTGTATTAATTTTTGAAAATTTAACCAGTATTAACCTTGTTATTTTCAACATATTTGTGATTTTTTTTTTTTTTCTCTCTAAGAGCAATTCTTAATTCTTACATATTTGAGTTTTACATTAAGGATTCATTGATAAATTAATTAAAAAAAAAAAAAAAATTATGCTTGAATGCTAAAGATTACTGCAAGTTTTTAATCAGTTATTAATGCCATTCATACTTATAACTAGATAATTTTTTCTTTTTTCAAATAAATAAGTAAATACATTATAAAAATAGCTAAGCACATTTTTAGATTCTGAAAAAAGATATTTTTGTATGGAGACTTTTATCAAATCAAATGTAGGAAATAGTGTGAAAATAAATATTATGTATAGTACGTGTTGTTCATATGTAATTATGATTCAAATAAAAAAGGTCTACTTCAGTTTTCTTTAATACTGTCTGTTACTAAACTGTCATCCGATAAGCACTCAAGGTCACTGGTAAGGCATTGTCATAGGCAATAAATACATACCTGAAATTTTGTGGGTGAGAAATACAATGTTGAAGACGGCAAGGATACAAAGTGAGCTTTTCAGCAATTTTAGTGAATTTTCTTTTTTGTTTATAAAGAGATATAAAAAAATGATTGCTTTTAATTCGTTTAAATATAGTGATTAACAAATCGAGCAAAGCCTGCCAGTATTCAATAAAGGATAAGCAAATTTGTTTGTATACAACAGATGTAAAATATTTACACTGAAATTTTTCGCCTGTAATACTATTCAGTGTAATTCTACCAATAATGTTATGCAGGGCAAAGCAGAAAGATCAATTGCGTCGATTTTTTTAAATAATGTATCTAAATTATTTTGTATATTTCTACTTTTGAGTATTTTTATCAGTGCCTCAAGGCAATCTTCAACAGAAAAAAAAAAAAAAAAAAAACTTCTATAAAAAAAACCCCGAAGATCTGCTACTTCTTTTGATAGTGTAAGCCTAGAAACATTTTAAACAGAGATGATTTAATTGTAAAAATCGAAAATATGATTGGGAGTCCTGTTTTTTCAAGTTTCTCTTATGCTATTTATGAATCGGACAGAGAAGTTACCCCGTTCGTGCAATCTGCCAATGACGTCAGCTATCGACAGGTTAAAATAAAAGAAATTTAAACACACGTGACTACATCAAGCTGCTCTAGAAATAAATTTAAAATTGCTAATTTAAGAGTTTTATGTGTGATAATTATTTAAAAATAAGATTTAATATCACTATTTTACTTTATTTATAGTTTTTAAGCTTAAAATATATGCATTCATTCTTTGTTTCTAATGTATGTTTTTTGCTAGAATTTTGTGAATATAAGCCGACCCCTGTACTTCAGCCTCCGAAAAATTTCCAAAAATTCTCGGCTTATACACAGAAATATACGGTAGTTAATTTCAAAATATTTGCTGTTCCAAATATTTTGATAGCATAAAAAAATATGTATTGTTTACAATGGAAAACTTGCAGATACATTGGAAATTTATGCAAAACGTTAACACTAAACTTTATGAAAAAAAAGCTTTTAAAAGAACATTTTTCGGGTAGACCCGCTGGTAAAAAATTAATGCAAAATCGACTTGCATCTTGCACCTGACCCAATGCAAGACTCTACACTAGATCTATATGTCCCCTGTATATCATAGACCCTATTCGTTTTCTTCAACATACTTTTATTCTTTTGATTTGAAAAATTTAATCGTAGATAAGCAAGATGTAAAAAATATACAAAATCTTTTCACATGTTTGCTAGTTTGAATTCCTAAATATGTAAGGAGAAAATAATTCTGTTTACTGTTAAGTATATATTCTATGATTTATTTTTAATAATATAATGTTATTTATCTTTTTTTTATTATTATTATTACAGATGCTGTTCTGTTTGGGTCTTTCCAGGAGGACCTATACTCTTCCCCCCTTCTGGTTCTCGATTTCCTTAGGGATAATGGTCTGATGGATCTTGTCTGACTTCGTCAGAGTGTTGGAGGATAAGCCACAACACAATACTACAAATGCTGTTCGAATAAATTGTTTTTTTCAATGCTAGTGCCAATGATATTGAAAGTTTTATAAAAGATTGTCTGTACCATGCAAAAGCTCGCTTGAAATAAGATTTTTCTAAATAAAGATGTTATTTTTTCTACATCATTCTGTTTTAATGTTTCATTTTGTTGATGTGTATCCACATAGCTGTAGAAAAAAAAAAAAAAATGAGCAAAAATACACACCTCAGACATATAAATGCATATACAATGAATGGATGTATATTCATACTCCTGCATGTAAGTTTATAAAAAGAAATTGCATTCATCATTTACTTTTTAAACTGTGAAATCAGAAATAAATCAGGTTGCAATGATGAATGATGCATTTGAATAAGACTTAGTTAAAATAAAAGAAATCAAACAGTATATAGTGCTTGGAAAAAAAGAATGCAAATTATCAAATAAATTTTGAAGGTTGAAATTGTCGAAAAATTTTGTTTCTATGTTTGTGTTGAGCTTTATCGTCAAAATTGGTTATTTAACCTGTAAAGAGACGATTTTTATAAGAGTAGATTTATTAATGTGAAATTATTTAAATATTTGTTCTATCACATTTATTTATTTTTATTTTTTTCTGTAAACAGCCATAATAAAGATTTTAAATGCGTTTTACTTATAAATATGCATAAAAACATTTAAATGGATGTATTATTTGCCAGAAAGATGAAAATTATGATCAACTTTATGTATGATGGAGGGGAAAATTATACAAAAAGTACGGGAGGGCAATGTATTTCCAATTTTAAAATAATTGCATGTTTAAATTTCATTGAGCATTTTAACCAGCATTTTTGTTACAGAAGCTTGAGCTTCTCCGTAATCTTCCCCTCTCTTATTTACATCTGTGCCATACAGAATAACTATTTTGGATAATTTAATGATTTTTTAACCTAGTTGAATAAAATATTTTAGTGAAAATTTACTCTCAGTTCTGAACTTTAAAAGAAAACATGTGTTAGCTGCAATCTATGTTAGCTTTAAAGCAATCTTTTGTTAACTTAAATTAATAGCAATCTAAGCAAACAGTTAATACAAAATACATGCATTTCATGATGATCCTCAGAAGCAGAATCATTGTACAACTTACACAAAAAGCCAGTGGTATTTTGTATTAACTACTTACTTACCATGATTTTAAATTAACAAAAACTGCCCTAAAGCTAAGATATTGATAGAATAAACACAGGCCAACATGAACTGGATGTCGAAATGTTCTGAAAAAGTGCATTTCAAACTAATTCATCCGTCACTTCCTTTTAGTTAATTACAGGAATTTATCAATGATATGCCATTTAGGACTCTCAGAAGTCAAAGCCCATGTTATTTTATCGAAAAATTATCGTATACACTATTTTAGTATTATAATTTTTAGTTTAAAAATGTGAAAATTTAAGTGCATCTCCAAACTGAAATATAAAATATTTAAAGTACTAATTTAATAAAAAGTATAAAAAGCACTACAGAACTTGCATTTAGTACAAAACTTTGAATAACACCATAAAATGATAGAACACTCAACACTTGTTGCGAGTTCTTTCATTTTATGGTATTTATCTAAGTTTTTGTTCTTATTACTAATTTAATGGTTGTGAATTTTCTGAATATGAAGTCATAAAAAAAAAAAATACAGATGCATAACTCAAACAAATGCCAGTAGGAAGTTTAAACTCAGTAATATAGATTTAATCTTTAACCCCGTTTCTTGGACCATGGAAGCCTCTGCGCATGTGCTGACTGAACGAGTCCACTGTTAAAATAGGGGAGATAATTTTTTCGTTGAGAGAAAATAAGCGATAAGGGAACACCGTGAACCGAATGATTGGATGTTTACTAAATTCCAACCTGTCAATCAACTTTTCACCCCTCAAAGATTTTGGACTCGTCCTCACTGTTAGGCGTAGGTAACGTGGTTGCACTGTAGATTAAAGTATTCACACTGACAGACTTTCTGTTATTAATTTTTGAGTTATAAAAAAGAGACCAACTGCTAAAAGCCTGATTTTTTGGATTCAAGGACTTCAAAACATGTAAGTGTCAAAAACTCTTGTGAACGCCGCACCTCTGATTTCGAGAGTACTCCAAAACAAGAACTGAAAAGTTTGGTACGAAAGTGTGGCAACGTGTGTGCGTATGGGAATCAAGATGGACTAACGTTCCATTCTATATGTTTTTTTAGAAAATACTTTATTTGATGTTAATTTGTGTTCGTTATGTATTTTATGTTTGTGCCGTAAGTAAAAGTAAAATCTTTAAAAGTAAACAAAGCGTGATCAGTGTTTTAATGTGTCTCAAGATGAGTTTACAGGAAGAAAAGAACCAGGTGCGAAAAAGAAGTCGCCACAACTCAGTTTCAAAAATTTGATCCCAACATTTTCTCTTTATATATTGGTAAGAGAACACAGTATTTAAAACTTTAAATTAGGTAAAAATACCGATCTGGTGGGAAAAAAAAAAGAAGTGCACATAAAACAAAATATTTAATTACGTTATTGAAATTACTGTCAATAATTAATAACTATTAATATATTTATATTTTAAAGCTCTAATGTTGTTAATTTTATTATACATATGTAAGTATATATTTCATTATATTGAAAAATAACATCAACTTGGCATTTCCATTTAAAAATTACAGTGATAATACCAGATTTCAAGTACTTTTTAGCTAGTTTTCTCAAAAAAGTAAAAGTCTGAGTTAAGATTTTCAGGTACTGCCAATGGAATATATAATTTTATTGTGCGTCAAAAATATCCATAAGAAGTACCTAAATATCTAAAAGATATGAATGTTTTAAGGTCTTAAAGACGTACAGGTGTTGGACAAAATAATGTGGACACTTGTGCTTTTTTACGTTTTCTCGAATGGCTTGAAAAATACTTAACGTGTTGTTCTTGAATTTTGGGAATAAAGAAAACATGTCTTTCCTCACGAAGTCCCTTAGGGGATGAACAACAAATCCAATAAAATAAAAAGTATTTGTGATAACCCTGTAGGTGTAAAAGTTTCAATTGATCCGCAAGTTTTAGATATGGTTATAAATATTATATTTTATACGTGTTCAGAGTTTTGTGAGGATTCTTGAATATTTAAGGAGTTATTGTATTAAAAAATGCAAAAATTTTCACAAGTTTTTACTAACTCCAAAGGTTTTACTTCGAATTTCATGAAACTTTCAGAAAACATAACTATATATGGCTAAATCAATATACTATAATTTAAAACTAATATATTTAATATTCAAAAAGATATGGACAGTTGTAGTAAATAATTTATTACTGTGCATGTGCGGACTACAGCAAAAAAAAAAAAAAAAAAACATCGACAGAATTTGATATCCAACTGTATAGAGCACTTCATAAAAAACATCCTTTTGAATATCACAAAAATTCATAGGTATTATTGGTGATTAAATAAGTTGTTTTTCAGTTGTTTCCTAAAAATATCTTTATAAGGGGTCGTTCACAAATGAAAGTTTGTATCAGAAAAACTATGTTATACATTGAAACTTAATACAATATTTGCTATTCATTTTTCTTATTTTTTTGTATAGTATTTGCTACATATTTATAAAAAAGAAAAAAAAAATGAATTGTTTGAAAAGAAAAAATGTTTTTCTGATACAAACTTTTATTTGCGCCTTATTATATACCCCTTATTGTAAAGACCTTTTTAAATAAAAAAATCAGAAAAACAGCTCATTCAATCACAGATATCTCTATGAATTTTCGTGATATTCAACTGTTTTTTTTTTTTTTTTTTTTTTTTAAGGTGCTCTGTACAGTTGAATTTAAACTATGTCAAAGTTATTTTTTGGTTCAGTCCGTGCATGCATAGTAATAAATCATTTACTACAACTCTCCCTCCATACCATCTTTGAATATTAAATATATTTGTTTTAAACTATAGTATAATGATTTAGGTGTATGTTGTTATGTTTTCCGATAGTTTCACGAAATTTGAAGAAAAATCTTTGGAGTTATAATGTGTGTGGTGAAAAATACTTGTGAAAAATTTTTGCATTTTTTAATAAAATGTTAATAATTTTGAATATTCAAGATATCCTCATAAAACTCTACACATGTATAACATAACATTTATATAACCATATCTAAAATGTGCAGATCATTTGAAGCTTTTCCATTACTGGGTTATCACAAATCCTTTATTTTATTGGATTTGTTGTTCGTCCCCTAAAGGCCTTTGTGACAAAATCTTTTGCTGAAAAATATGAGGAAAAGCATGTTTTCCTTATTCCCAAAATTCAAGAACAACGTGGTAAGTATTTTTCAAGATATTCAACAAAATGTAAAATAGTGTACGTGTTCACATTATTTTCTCCAACACCTGTAAATAATATCCTTCATGCCTATCTATAGTACAGCTATAAGAGGTACTGCATGTTGAAAAGAGATCTATACTTGGATGTCTTATAGATGTACATGAGAGGTATAGCATGTCAAAAAGAGATCTATACTTGGATGTCTTATAGACGTACATTAGAGGTACTGCATGTTGAAAAGAGATCTATACTTGGATGTCTTATAGATGTGTATAAGCAAGACATCATAGATATTGTAGATGTCTTATGGAGCTCAGAGAGATCACACATCACATCTCTAATAGACGTGAAATGGATGCGATTTAGATATTTTTAGATGTCTTATGGATGTGTTGAATGTTTCGTGTTTACAGCTTACAGATATCTTATAGATGTGAATTTGCTGTGTGGGATATATATATATTGAAAGGGTGTTAAAATACAAACATAAGTAGTCCTGTCGTACTAAATTAAAATCTGTCTTAGAGAGAATTCCATGCATAGCTTTAATACTCGCGAAGCGAGCATACACCGAGATACTCACCACTGTACAGTGCGTGTCGAAATGATAGGTCCACCAGTAAAAACGAAAGTTATGTTGGTAAAAAAGGCTTTATTGTGTACAAAGTACTATTTTATAAACTACATTACTTCATTCAATGTAAAATAATACATGAATAATATACAAATAATAGACATAATAAGGAAAACAAAAATTACATGAAAAAGCTGTTTCAAAAAGATAGGTCCACTGAACCAAGCATCAAATTAATGTTGAATTGATAAGAAATTTTTTCACCTTGTTTCAGAATAAGCTCATAAATCCTATTCGGCATGGTTTCTACAAGTTTTTGCAAACACTTTTTCTCGATTTTTGACCATTAGGAGAAAATAGCTCTTTTCAAGTCTGCAGTACTATTGTACTGCCTTCCGCCTGCATACACCGCTCTTGCGAGTACACCCCACATGTTTTCTACCGGATTCAGGTCGGGGCTGCAAGGTGGCCAATCGATAACATGTACACTATTATCCAGAAACCATTCGAAAGTGGACTTTGCAGTGTGCACAGGAGCATTGTCATGGGCCCCCAATGTGCTCTGCTTGTGGAAGAAAAGATTGTTCAAGCAGCTGTTGATAGCCTGCAGCATTCCAATAATTGTCTACAAAGGATGTATCAGTTTTTAATGCACCTCCGAATCCGGCCCATACCATAACGGAACCACTACCAGCTTGCTTCTTCGAGAATATCTGTCTATTGTTACTCAGATCTTGTCAGTAGTACTGCCAGCCATCTGGACCATCCAGGTTGAATTTCTTTTCATCACTGAATATCACACGATGCCAATCTTGTTTCCAGGACATCACTTCATGTGCGTATTTCAATCTCTTTTCTTTGTGCTTTCTAGTCAATTTCGGAGCCACTTTCATCTTCACGTAAACTGTATTGCCGAAATTCTTTACCACTCTATGGACAGTAGATTTTGATATTGGAGGGTTTTGTTGTCTGGTCACAGTGGATAAGCTCATATTTCCAGATTTTAACTCCTTTACGATAGTCCTTCTTTGTCGGGGTGTCACTTTTGATTGACGGCCAGATGATTTTTTACTGCCATAAGCATTTCTAAGTCGCAAATAATTCTTTACAACATTATATGATCTGTTTAAAAGTTTATCTATTTCTCTATTCGATTTTCCACACGTTTTAAATGCATCAATTTTCCCCTGCTCAACCAGCGAAAGACTGCAACGACGACCCATTTCGTTTGGTTACAACGTGATGTTCAAATCTGTTTAAATACCTCCACAGCAACCAGCATAATCCCGCAGTAAGATTAAGCAACGATATTTATGCAAATTTTTTAGAAATAAACGTGATTGGTGCAAAATTTCTGAAGGCGGACCTATCTTTTCGAAACGGCCTGAAAATGAAAATTTGCATAGAATAAAAAGGAATTATTTATTTTTAAGAAATTTCTTCATAAATAGTTATAACAATTACTGATTAATTATCTCTACCAAAAAAGTGATTCTTATTCTCAATTACGAGTCGAAATTTTGAAAAATGAGGGTGGACCTATCATTTCGATACGCACTGTAGTACAGATTTTATGTTTTTTTCTTTTTCAGTTGGGTCGTGTTTCTTCTCGTTTTTTATTTTATTTTACTTTATTTTATTTTTAAATACACGGGAAAAAAATATAACATTTATGATGAAAAAAAAATTTGTTATAATTCAAAAGAAATTTTACTCTATTGTGATCTTTTGTATAAGAATTAATTTCATATATATAGAAGGTTACTTCAGCTTTTTTAATTCAACAAACTATTTTGAATAAAGACCGATACTATGAAATACGGAAAAAGAAAGACCAATACAGTAAATAATAAGGCATTTTTTAGATATTACAGCTGCATTATTTTCTTTTTATAAATATTTATTCAACAATAACAAAGAGAATTTAGGTTCAGAATATACCCATTCTGTTTTTACATATATCTTTCATCTTCAGCAGATAATATTTAAATATATATATATACTCTTTCTATTACACAAATATGACAACGAATCATAACGTTCATACAGTCATTATTAAAAAAAAAAAAAAAAAAGACACAAAAAATGTATCCTTCAACAAGTTACAGTAACATCCAAACACGATAAGAAGAAAAAAAAATATTTGATACCATCTTCTCTACATAATTGAACTTCCTGTATCAAATATCCCACACAACACGAAAAATAGTTTGAAGAAAAACGTCTTTAGACAAAAGATCTAATGGGCCCTTCGCATCCATAATGAAAAAGTAACGCAAAAAATGCCACACTGGTGAAATTTATTATCTACTGCTTTGTAGGTCTAAGATATTGCTGTCATTATGTATCCTTTTTTATAAGTTGAGGCCTGTTATAAGGTTAAAAAAAACTCAAACCGAAACAAGAGAAATGATAAATGCTTTAGTCATACAGCTTATGAAGACAGACAATTAATACTCGAAGATAAATCGTCTGCCGTACGGGTTTTGAAAAGGGAAAATTCGAAGGAAAAAAAAATACTGTCGATGATGTAGTTTTTATATTATTCTATTATTCCTTTTTTATTCATTGACACGCGTGTATTTATTAAAGTATGTTTACAAATTGTACAGTCTTCATTTTTGCGTTGATATAAAAATTTTGGCGTTTCCATTTCCAAATTGAAAAAAAAAAAAAAAAAAAAAAAAAAAAAAGAAAGAAAATCTACATATGCATATTGTATAAGTGAAATCTTTATACGGAGATTATAAAATTTGATAACGCAGCGTTTTTAAAATTTTACCTGTGTTTTATTGTATTTTTACCACTATTATCAAAAGGAAATTTTTCTTGACATTTTAATACTAAAATATTATTTAAAAAATGATTGTTTTAAAATAGTGGTGACAATATAATAATATGAGCGTACGTTTTTAGCAATGTTGCGAAGCTTGAAAAACGCATCATGTTGTATGTGCTGTACAATAATCGAAAATTATTGTTTAGTATTACATTGTATATTATGCAATTAGGATGTATTGTGTATCCGTGCTATACGAGTATTATGTAAAAACCAATCAGTTATTGCCCACAGCAAAAATAAATTGTAAAAATAAAACTGCATGCTACCTTCCTATTCGCCTGTACACATAATTTCTGGATTACATTTTCAGTATTTTTTCTTAACGGTAGTTTTAATCAATTTTTTATTCAGTTGTTTTATTTAAAAAACTGTAAAACGTAAATATCAAAAATAGGCTTTAGATGTAAATGAAAATCATTATACAACTATCCATAACTCTTACAATTATTTTTAAAACATTTGCTTAACTAATTATTTGTGTCTCTTAAACCTTTGCCGTCCCTAACGCTCTACGCAATGCTGCTAAATTTAAGTATATATATTTTTTTTTATTCTACTACCACCAATAATTTTAAAGAGGGATATTCAATATAAAAAAACATACGAAACAATTGAGCAACCGTTACAGTTAAAATTTAGTGGCAGTTGTTGAATAAAGTCGTCCCTAAATTTTCCAACAATGACTACACGAGTGCTAATAGATAGGGCCAGAGCCTGATTAAGGGGGAAGCACACATTATCTCCGCTCTCACCGGAATATTTTTACAATTATTTTTTATTTCATGTCATAGAAATTCCACGCTTTGACGAGGAAATATTTTTTATAAAAAATGAACGGTGTAAAACAATCCAATTTACTCACCGTTATTAGACACCAGAATTCTTTTAAAATAATTTTTAATGAGAATTTTCTGTTTATTATAGGAGGAAAGTATTTGTTAAAAAATAACGGTGTAAGTACAAATAATGTGTGCTTTCCCCTTAATCAGGCTCTGGATAGGGCCAGCGAAGGAATAATCTCTCATCCCTTTGAGTAAAATAAACATAATATGCATGTATCAATTTCATATGTAATGTTTCCCTGAAAGAACAAGGGATTTGATATGTTCTTTCGAGAAAAAGAAAAAAAGAACTCGTATACTTAAAGATAAAAATTAAATATAATACATATTTCAGTTATTTGAAATACGTGCAATTGGCGTAAATTATAACAATATTTCTGTCTTAGCAGTATGCAGCTTTCAATAATATTTTATTGAATTGAGCGGCAGAAGCTGTAGTAGTTTTCACTAGATTTCTGGCTGTATCCCACGAGAGATTTCATTCAACTTTTTATTAAATACAACATGATAAACTTTTCCGAGTGAATGTCGAAAAGGTTTATTTTCTTCCAGAGTTGCAACATTTTTATTAATCCCGAGCATTTTTTGCCCCGCCTTTATTTCCGCACCACTTTATTTGTAAAAAAATTCCATTCAATAAATCAGGGATAGATCACGGGGGCAGAAGTCATACTATTTTTAATGAAACAAAATTTTCTACTTATTAAATCAACAATAATATACTTAGAGAATTTTTTAAAACAAATACTGGCATGAATTCTGCGCAAGTTTTCCATACCTGATGTATATCTATAATGAATTAGGAAAAAAATATTCTTTAAAGAAAAGCAGTATTAAATAAAAGTGAGGCTAAAAGTACTTCGGAATAAATCAAATATTGGGAACTGCGTTACCCACTATTGAATCTTCACCATACGTTGCTGTGTTGTGCTCAATAAAATGTTGCAAAAAACTATCTTGTGTGCTATAGCCATTGTATACATGGTTACCCCACCATTGTCAGAAAGATCATTATTTAAAAAAAGCTTGAAACCATGAAGAGATTTGCTTTATGCATTGTTCAGATGTTTAATAATAATAACAGTAATTATAATAATAATAAGGCATAGCTGTCAATATTTTAATTTATTCCGGAGTATTTTTAGCCCCGCCTTTATTTCGTACCACTTATTTTTTTAAAGTAATTTTGTCTTATTTTATCGAAATTATATATTGGAAAGAAAATTTCTATAAATAAAGTGGTGCGAAATAAAGGCGGAGTTAAAAGAACTCCGGAATAAATTAAAATATTGGCAGCTATGAATAAGGGCAAGAGCATAAAGTAATAAAATATATTACAACTCATTTACAACGTAAAAAGAACGAAAAAGAGAGTCAACACATTTTGCTCAATAAAATCAAGTGTTAATAAAAATAATTAAAAGAAAAAAAAAAAAAAAAAAAGAAAAGAAAAGAAAGAAAGAGAAAAGGGAACAAAAGAAATCTATCATAAATAAAATTTAATACATTAGAGAAACAAGAAACAATATAAAGATGAAGTTTTTACATATTATTTCATTTAGACAATATAAATATTGCTCCTATTTGTTTTTTATTTCGACGTAAATAACCAATTTTTCGATGGGAGATTTAGAAAAGTTGACTAATGCTCATAACCACCGATACTGTCAATCATTAATATCTTCCCGTGAACACGTTTATCTATTTTGAACAGTAAGTCCCGCCCTTTGATATTACTGTAGTCTACAAAAGGATCCTGGGCATTCGTGATTAAATCCCTTTTTCTTTCTTCAGCAATCTATAGGTTAATTTCTTCTGCCGTATATATACGCCGATGGCACTTAAAGGGTTAATACAAATGCATAAAATTATTTTAGAAAATTTTTAAGTGTATAAAAAATAATAATAACAATAATTTAATGATAAGAATGAAAAAAAAAAAAATTGTAAGCTTGCCACAAATTTACAAAAATCTTTAAGAATTTTTAAAAAGTAATAATGAGTAATGCATATAAAAACGTAGAATAAGGATAGAAATTTCCCCTTTTCTTATATAGCCAGAAATAATAGGAGACTATTAAAACAATACTCAGAATACAAAGTTCTTAAACAATTCACTTACACATAACCACAGGTCAATTGTTGATACCATTTATTGAACAGAAAGTTCAGAAAAAATAGTACATTAAAATTAAGACTAATTTAGAATGTAAAATGTATTATCTCTTTCTTTTGTTGTCTAGAATACATGAAACAATTTTTGGAATTTTTTTTTATAAAGATGTAAAAATTAAATAACAATTCAATAAAAACAAAACCTGCCTTTTTTTAAAAGCTTAACACAAATCCAGAGTTGCCAAGTTCCTTAACTTGTTTCGAAGCACATTTAGCCCAGCCTTTATTTTACACCATTTAATTTATAAAATAATTTTCTGTAATGCTAGTACTATATGTACTACTATAAAATAAGATTTATTTATTATTATTATTTTTTTTTTTTTGTAATAAATGTGGTATGAAAAAAAAGGGGTGGGGTGGGGCAAGTTTGAAAATGTTCTGCAATAAATTAAGGAACGTGACAGCTCTGCAAATCTATTAGAAAGATCCAAGAGTTTTAATTAAAAAACCGCAAGAAACACAAATATATTTATTGATATTTATTTTTTTTTCCGACTGAGTGAAAATAATGCCTGGACCGGGAGTCGAACCCCGGATCTTTGACTTACAAGTCTTGTAAGTCAAAGATCCGGGGTTAGACTCCCGGTCCAGGCATTATTTTCACTCAGTCGGAAAAAAAAATTAAATTTCAATAAATATGATTAACCTTCAATCAATTGATTGTGTGATTTCAATTAAAATCGTAAACGCAAATATAGATGCGCTATAGAAACTCTTCCTTTTCTTACATTGCAGGAAATCATTCGAGAATTTTCCAAATATTACTCAAAAGCTAATGTTCGTTACGAATCACAGATGGACTATTCTCAAAACCATTTATTGAACAGAAAATTCAGAAAATGCGTGTCAGGAAAAATGCAAATTATTGAAACTAAATTTAGAATTGCAGATATCTTAAAATTTAAAGTCTTTTAAAATTTAAACAAAAATTTGATGATTAAAAAAAAAAAAATACTTTTTCATTAGATTACTACAAAGAGACCGAAAAAGTTTTAAAAACTTGTTCACCCTTTTATTCCTGGGCCATTTATTTCTAGTAATGGTATATTAAAATATTTTTTAGATTAAGATTGGTTTATAAAAATAAATTCATTTAGCTCATTAGATAAAATTAATTTGATTTTTGATCCTTTACAGTGCTTGAGAAGTATACCATTGCGTTAGTATACTTACAAACCAATTCATTAATTATAAATGAGAAAGGAGTGACAACTACAGTTCTACGCCTACTTGTTTTAGTCTAAGCTTATTTTTGAGTTAAAAATACTTACCACGGCTTTAGAAAGAAAATTTCAGTAAAAAATAAATCAACACAGAGCGTAACACATTTTTCCTTTATTTTGCTTTTCGTGTTTTCGTAGAGTACAAACGACAGGCGTGATAAGTAAGCTTACCACGCCTTCCTCATTTAAAAATAGATGATTTTGGTGGTAAGTTAACTTGCCACGGATCGTTAAAGGGTTAAAAGAAATAACGCCTGAAATGAAATAAATAATCGTAAAGCAAATTTCTCCTTTTTTTACGTCGCCGAAAACCCTTCGAGAATTTTCAAAATACGAGTAGCATAATTGAAAAGCTAACGTTCCTATAAATTAACTTTTATTTTGCAGACCAACTGTTCTCAAAAATATAATTTGAACAGAAATCTCAGAAATGTCTTAGGAAGTTTGTGGACTAAAATTAAAACTAATCTAGAATTAACAAATCTACAGTAGGCTCCCTTACAACGCGTGGTAAGGTTTGCCAGATGAATACTACAATTTTAGAGGTCGTAGACTCCGCCTTTTTTTAGAACACTTTTAAGGGTGAGAAATTTCCGCCTCTTTTGCCACCACTTTTTTTTTTTTTTTTTTATAGAAATCTTTATTGCACTTTGAAGTAACATGTCGTGATTAAACAGGATAGAAATTGTTGTAGAAAAACAGTGGTAGTAAAAAAGATGTGAATTTCTCATTTCTAAAAATGTCCTGAAAAAATGGCGGAGACTACGATCCCTGCAATTTTATTGTTTAATACCACTAATTTTATATCAAAACAACCGCATTATACAAAACTTTATGAACAAATATACTTAATGAGGTGTAATTGAACCAATACATTGGTACTGTAAAAATTTAGTGGTTCTAAACAATAAAATTGTATTATTTTATTGGTAGTCTTGACTACGCGTCGTACGGGAATAAACTGCAGTCTGTTCTTGGATGTTATCTGGAAAATATGAAAATTTTTTTGGAAATCGTTGTATAATTACGAAAAAAATAAAAGAAATAATGATAAGAATAAAAATCTGATTATAAGCATATCGAAAATAAATGTTTCAATTTATTTTCTTTATATATATATATGTAAGAAGAAGAAGAAAGAAACAGACCAAAGAATTACAAATATATAATCACAATAGAATATAAACTCCTCCTTTTCTTAGATTGCCGGAAATCATCCGAGAATTTTCAAAATAGTATCCAAAAGTTAACGTTCCCATACAATTCATTTACGTCCCACAGATCAACTGTTCTCAAACCATTCATTGTACAGAAAAATCAGAAAAAAAATCTTATCTACATATACTCCTTTACTTTTAAGGTATCAGCTTCGGAGTGCGACAGACCATAGCACTCATACATGCGCGGTCAGGTGTGCTTGCTCGCTGAGTGACAAGTTGCACCTTCGTGACGCAGACCTATCTTATCTCACGTGTGATTGCTGATAAGTCTCGCTGCTGGACGGAAGTCTGTCTAGAGCAGCAGCTAACTGTTGCTGGTAAGTCCATGACAGACTCATGAACTGTCTGGATTTTCTGGTAGCATAATCAGAGGAATACTCAGGCAACTGCATCATCTGTAAAATAATTCAGACAACTTATAATAGATGAGAATTGAAATAATAACAAATGGGAATTAAGTTATTATTGTAAAAAATAAGGCGTGACAAATGTCTATTTTTGTTAATGTTCCGTACAAAATAAAACCTATTTTCTACGATAAAAAGAATCCATCATAAAAAGCTTATAATAATAACAGATTTTATAAATGTATGCATCGCGGAAGCAATGCTAAATGTGATGTGAGTATTTAAAAGAATATTCTATAAAATAAAAACAATAGAGTTATGCATATCCATACTTCCCAACCCTTAGTTGCCAAGTTTTTTAATTTATTCCGGAATGCTTTTAGCCCCGCACTTTTTTCAAACCGTAATCTTTGTAGAAAATTTTCTTCAATATATAATTACGATTAAATATGAAGAAAATTACTCTAAAAATATTACGGTGTGAGAAAGGGGCGGGACTAACAGCATTCCGGAATAAATTATAAAACTTGGCAGGTATGTCAACCTAACCCGGAAAATTGTTAGTCCCGCCCCTTTCCGACTATTTTATCACACTAGTCTTTTTTTAGAGTGCTTTTCTTCTTATTTAATCGTAAATATATTTGAAGAGGATTACAGAAAAAAATAAGTGGTGTACAAAAAGCGGGGGTGGAACTCACAATCTTCCGGGTTAGGATATCCGATCACGAAGTAATAGTTATAAAAATCATTTAAAAGTTTTTTTTTCCCCACAGATTAAACTAAAACTAAGTCAATATTAAAAAAAAAAAAAGAAAGAAAGAAAGAAAGAAAGAAGAAAGAAGAGGGAGAAAGAAAGATTAAATATTTACATTTAGAAAATTCTTCAAATGCGTATATAGTATAAACATGCATTTAAAAATCCATATGACACGGCATTTAGCAGTACCTTAATCCCAGATATCATGAAAACGTTTTTTTTAGTAAGTACAATTAAGTATTTTACTAACCACTAACGGTTAACAGAACGCATACCTATCAAACGTTCCGACTTTCAGGTACTTTTTTTTTTTTGTAGAAATTTTCACCTGACTCAATTATAGAAAACTGCTGAAAAGTAATAAAAATTTCAGCATCCGAAAAACGGAACGATTGGTATCAATACAAAATATATCGGTATTTTTTAAAACGGTATATATACATACATGTAGGCAGAATTTTCAACATTTTAATTTATTCTGTATCATTTTTAGCTCCGGTTTTCTTTCGCACCACTTTATTTATAGAATAAATTTCTCCAATCCGCTATAAAATAAGAAAAAAAAAAAAAAAAAACTCTTAATTTAAAAGTGGTATGACAAAAAAGGCGGGGCTAAAAGTGCTCTGAAATAAATTAAAATGTCGGGAACTCTGATATAGGCTATCATGCTAGGTAGATTATGTAACATGTTTGAAATCCTGATAGGATATCATACAGTTAACCATTTTGATATCCTAAATGTAGAGTCTGAAAATAGCATAATAGGCTAAAATAACTTTTGCAAAAAATTAGCTATTCCTCACAAAAATTAGGTTCCAAAGTACCTAAGAATTCTTTTTTCTTTTCGTTTTCTAATATAAAGTCTATATAAGCGACGTCTATAATTTTACCTAAAAGTTGACGATTATTGTTTGAAAAAATAATTTTAACGACAGAAAATTTCAAATGTTTTTTCGAATTATTTAGCATGAACTCAAACATAACCAAATCATTAAATATTTATAATAAGAGTAAATAATAGTTAAAAAAAATGGTGTTAGAGTAGTTTATAATCAAATAATTTTAAATGCGTTTTACATTTATATAATTTATAAAATTAATTTTAATATCATAAACATGTAAAAATTGTTTACATCATTGCACATTAGTGAAAATAAAATACTTTTTGAAACTTTAAAAAAATTATGGAAAAAAAAAAAAAATCTGGATGTGGGGTATCAAAATTCACGCCTCGATTGTAAATATCAGAATCTGAGAAAATCTCAAGCTGCCTGTATATCTGTAAACTTTACTCAAAATTCGTTCACTCACTGAGACTTCTTCAATATTACCAGAGTTGCCAACATTTTAATTTATTCCGAGGCATTTTTAGCCCCGCCTTTTTTGTCAACCACTTTTAATTTAAGGGTATTTTTTCTTATTTTACCATAGCTATAAATTGGAGAAAATTATTCTATGAATAAAGTGGTGCGAAAAAAGGACGGGGCTAAAAATGATCCGGAAAAAAATTAAACGTTTTCAATTCTGATATTACAAATGTATAATCAAATGTCTGATATTACAATATTACATTTACAAAAACAAAGCTGCCAGCGTTACGAATTTTTTAACCTATTTTTTTAACATATTTTTTTACATACGAAGATTTTTGCTTTATTTAAAGGCCTGATATTCTATAATTAAACAAGAAAAGGATAATTATTTTAAAGTTATAAATAACTAGACTTGACGCTGAACAGAAAAATGAATATTTACGCAACGTTAAAAACACCAATGTAAATATTTGTTGAGTGAAGCCCAGACTTCCCAACTTTTGTAATTTATTCATGAATCTTTTTTTAGCCCCGCCTCTTTTTCATACAGGAAATTTTGAAAAAAAAAATTCTTATTCAATTGTTGTCACATATTAAAGAGAAATTATCTACAAACTTTCTGGTTCGAAAAGAAGGCTAAAAATGCTCGTGAATAAATTATAAAAGTTGGGAACGCTAGTGCAGACTGCAGTTTCGGTAATTTAAAGCGTACTGCCATCAGTGCAGAATGACGAAATGGATTATTGCTCATATGATATATGTGAGTTACTCTGACTCTATAATTCGCTTCCCTAGCTATATATGAGCAATAATCTACTACGTCATTCTGCACTGAAGACGGTACGCTTTACGCTACCGAAACTGCAGTCTGCACATAACAATTTTTTTCATTGACCTTTTTAAATTTGTGTAAATATTGATATTTTAAAATAGTTTTTGGTAATTTTTTAATGTGGATGTGGTTTAGGGGCGGCATACTCTCTGAAATTCGCGTCACATTAAAACTGAAATTCTATACTAAAAAGAAGTGAAACTCTATTGGAAAGTTAATTCTTGCATTCGGATAAACAACGGTAACTATTAATCATTTACACCCCCACATTTAAACATGCTTCCGTTTTTAGAGCAAATATTACAAACGCACGCATTCTAAAATAAATATACTTCTGGGATACATCCACATGTGTTAAAACTGATGACACACGTAAGGACAAATATATGATTCAATGTTTACCATGTCAATGTTATGCATGGAAAAATTTTTATAAAACAGTTCATCTATTCTTTAAAAAAGATTTAATATTTTGAATTGAGTAACATTCGTAAATAGAATATGAGAGTCGGGTCGGGTCCGAAGGGTGAATTTTAAATCAACCCGAAACCCGGCACAAACCCTAAAAAAAAAAAAAAAAAAAAAAAAATTAATCGACTCGAAAACCGACCCCAACCCCGCAATCGAGCATCTTGACAACCCGTACACAACCTGAAACTGATTTATTTATTTCCGAAACCCGACTTCTTTTCATCCGAACACGACCCGAAACTCGAATCTAAACGAAAATTAACAATTAATCTAAAAATCATGGAAAACATTTTTTTGCTATAAAATAAAGTAAATTTTAATTATCACACAGTTAGTAAATCATTTAAAAGGGATTAAAAATGTAATTACTAATACACCAAGTTAAAAATTTAAAAATCTGAAAAATGAATTAATTACAGTTTTCAACTATTTAAGTGTGTTGTGTACTTCAAGTACACAAAAATGGGCTTTAAGTTTAGCGTTTGTAGTTTATTCTTTAATGCTTATCACACACGCACAAAAATATTAAAGTAATACAGTGCTGCATTCGCCGACTAAACGTCATTTCTCCTCTAAATCTACCTACATTTCAATAACTTCTTTGAAACATCTACAAAAGAAAATATATATATATATATATATATATATCGGTTTAAATTTACAACCTATTCCAAAAAAATGTGAGAGATTAAAATAGATGAATCACTGGTTATTCTCGGAGAGAAAGTCTGCTTTTCACAGTGTCTATCTTAAATAATAATAATAATAATAATAATAATAATAATAATAATAATTTAATGATTTTTGTTAATTGTTTCAATAGGATATGGATTTTTTTTTTTTTTTTTTCATTTTACTGTAATAATTTGGTTAAGAATATATTTATTATGTATATACATAGCAAAGAAAATTCTGCTTATTAAGGTAATTTTTTAAAAAAAGATGTTCTCATGACAATTCGACTCGTTGAAAAGTGAACCTGGCCCAAACCCGAATCTGACCCTCAAAAAAAAAAAAAAAAAAAAAAAAAAAAGAAAAAATTCCAGTGAACCGTATCCGAATCCGATTCGTACGAAAAATAAATCAGCGAACCCGTCCCGCAAGAGAAAACATTTAGTCGACCCGACCCGACCCGATGCAGGACTCTAATTGTTATTTCAAACGGAAGACCGCCTTACTGCGTTTTTTAAAACATCACATTTAATTTGTGGTGTACGAACTAAACAATATTCAAATTAAAAAATATTGACAAAAAGGTTAAAACAAAAATTAGCCACGAAAAAATATTTAATATTTAAGAAAGAAGACTCAACATATACTCTTCGGATTTAATCCTCTTTTCTCGCCTTTACACTTTTTCTGAAACTTTACAGTACAAAACAAAATGTTTTTACATATTCGTAATTAAATCATTTAAATTCTCTCTCCAGCAATCGATGCGGTAAGTGCCATTGACGTTTATCTATATAGCTCCAAATATACAGGCAAATACGAAAATGTAAAATTTTATTTTAGAGATTCAGAAGGCAGAGCTTGTTTTCGTTTGCAATTCTTACATAATCTTTCACATCCATTGCATTAAATTAAAAAAAATTACGTTAATGTGTATAATAGAATACACATCAAAAACGAAACTTTGCTTAGAAAACTATAAGAATCACATAAAAGTAAGCTGAGAACTATTCCATTAGTTTATATATACATATTTACTTATACATGCATAACCTCCAACATCCTAATTAATATTCCGTAGTATTGTTAGCCCCGCCCTTTTTCTCCCACCAATAAATTTTTAGTGTAATATTCTCCAAATGAAGTTGCAATTAAATAAGCAGAAAAATACTCTAAAAGTATACTGGTATGAAAAAGAAGGCGGGGCTAACAATACTACGGAGTACTAATTAGTATGTTGGAGGGTATGTATATGATATACATGATAGCATGTACCGACCGTCTAAAGTCAATAAGAAATGAACAATAATTCGAAATTTAATAATAGAAATGAGCAGTATACTTGGAAATCCATGTTTCTGATAATGCTTCTTCTATTTGTGCAAAAATTAACATAGGTCATAATTAATAATTTTTTGGAATATGAATTTGTTAATAAATTTAATAATTAAAAATACGCTTTTAAATTGAAAATATGCGTAGAATGAGTTTGGGACATTTCCTTCTAATACATAAAAAAAAGAAATCTAAATTTAAGAAGTTTATAGGAAGATACGAATTCAGTCTGTCTTATTTATTAAATATTAGCATCTTCAGAATTTGTCAATTAATTCAATGAAAATTTGAGAGAAATGTATAAATTATACCAACATTCCATATCTCTCAACCAGCTCATTATGAAGCGTAAAAATTTTAGTAATCTCCTTTTTTTCACACCGCCCATTTTTTAGAGTAATTTTTTTCTTATTTAATCAAAAGAATAATTTGCAGAGAATTACTCTAAAAATAAAGTGGTGTGGAAAAAAAAACGTTTTTTCAAGGGACGTTAACAATTTTGTGCTTATAAATGAGATGGTTGGCCGGTATGACATACTAACAGGGTTCCCACGGCCACGCCTTTTTTCAAGGACTCTTCCACCAGAATAATCTTAAGGTAAATTTATTTTTAGATAATACGGGTGGAAGAGTTCTTGAAAAAAATTGGACCGTGGGAATCCTGTCTAATGAACATTCCGTAGTATTGTTAGTAACGTTTCTTTTTCCACACCACTTTAATTTTAGAGAAGTTTTCTCCAAATTTAATTACGATTAAATAAGAAGAAAAATACTCTAAAAAAGACTGCTGTCGAAAAAAGGCGGAGACTACAATGCTACGGAATAATAATTAGAATATTGGCAGGTATGACTATACCCTTTTCCGGCATGATTAGATCCAAAAATTCTTTTTAAAAAGTTAAATTGGGGATTGCCACTGAAAGAAAAGAAAATGGTGCCAGTTTTAATATGTAGACAACACCCTAAGGAAAATTTAACTATAATAGTATAAATTAAACCCCATTACAAATCGATCGCCAACAATCGCTTATTCATCCGATGATTTGCAGCAAAATTAGTCGATTTTTTTTTTTTTTTTTTTTTTAATGACTGTACAATCAATAATCATTAGCGTAATATTCTAAAAAGTTTTACATTATTGTTAAGATTTACAACACATTGTGATTTTTACTTTACTTTTAACTGACAGCTACTTTTAACAGAGTGACAATCAATTAAAGTATTGGTTAAAGCAAGCGTAAATTTTCTTATTTCCTGTATTTCTCACTAACGATGATAATCTCGAAATTGTCACGAAACCTTGAATTAGTAATTACTATAACTGATTATGATTAAATACAAAATGACTACTATAAATGATACAATTGTTTACTTACTAATGTCAAGAGAAAAAGAATGAATGATTCCATTTTAGCGTGTTACGCTAATAATTGAATGAAATACTTTTCCAACTAGAAAATTTAATGTCTTTTTTTTCTTCCTGTGTGCGTGTGTGTGTGCGATATTGTTATTGTTGATTGAGTGCGTTGCCAACCGTGCAACCAATTTTGAGAAATTAAGGGATTTTTTTATTCAAATCACCAATAACTTTGAAGAGTGATGTTTGACATACATGACACAGGTGTCCAACGACATTTTTTTTCTAGGTGATGTGTTTTTGAATTCTGATTAAAGAAAAAAACTAATATAAAATTTCCACCACGTACAGTTTTGTCAAAAAATGGAATTTTTTTAACTTAAAGCTCCACTTTTTCAAATCACATCTAAGTTATTTCCCGGAAATTCTGGGTGATGTGAGCGAAGACAAAAGAGAGTTATTTCATCAAGACATTAAAAAAATATTGAGGAGGTGGCTGAGACGATGGAGTGCTAACTTGTCAGCAGGTTATTGTTGGATGCATAGAGAATCCCTCCCTCCTCAAGGACCTCAAGCCGTGCACAAGAGAAAACGCGCTAAAGCGAGCTTGATGTGAAGAAATACAATTAAAAGTTAATGTGTAAATAGTAACCTATTTTTATGTATAAAATACATAAATAGTTTCGAATCTGTTATAGCCTTTATGTAAATTCTTAAGATTTTCATGCTTACTTTGTGAAAAACCCTTACGTAATAGGAAGAAAATACAAGCATTTTTGAATTCAGCGTACCAAAAGAGATTAGAGACATCAAACGCAGTGAAAAAGAAACAAACAAAAAAATAAAGTCTCTAAAATTGGCAGCACTAAGTATGCTAATTATTGTAGACATGATTGCCATGTCTCCGATTTTAGGTGGAGGTATCATATTTGATATTTTTTATAATACATTTTACATTCTGAAATCGTGAAAATTTAATGTCAGATATTTCTATCAAAAAATACCGGCATGAAAACTGATTTAAAAATTAGAAATGTTTGCAAGTATTATCGGACGGTTGGCAACGCTGGTTGAGTGCAGCATTCACGTTTCCCGTTATCCTTCTCTCGTTATCTTACAGATTTTAATCGCTGCTACATTGAGTGAAATAAGATCAGATTGTTTAATGCATTTTTAAGAGGCAAGTAAATTTGAATACTTATACGCGTGTGTAGAGTGCGTTTTATGAAATTTTAATGTTTCCGCACCAGTTAAAACTTTAATGTTATGGAGTTATTTTTTTCCGAACGTACACTATGTAAGAAAAGTATCATAATCATGAAAAAATTCGACTCTGAGCTGTTGGTGTACCTACATATTTTGTGGTCTCTTGAGTTCTTTTATTTTTTTCCAATTTTTCAATGAATATGTGTGTATGTGTGTGTGTATTTGAGGGATTGAACACAATAATTTCGAAAAGCTTTGTTCAATTAACAAACAACAAATCAAGGAAGAATTATTTATGGAGGGGAATTCATAATTGACTATTTTTTTTTTTTTTTTCCGGGTGAGAGGGTAATTTTATTTCCGACAAAAAGTCTTGTTTCTACGTTTCAATTAATGTTAGATATATCGCTTAGAAATGCATATCCAGAAAATGAACGGAATGTTTTGCAGATATATCACAATTTCTTAAATCTGACTGCTTTTGATATTACGAATACTGATACGTTTGATTAAATTCTGTATATTCTTTTTGAGTACTGCTTTCTCTTACAGCGAAGAAAAATATTTAACTTTAAACTTTCTCATTTGTTTCACTAATAATAGAGATTTACATTTTTATCAATATAAGCAAATCTTCGGTAAAAAAAAAAAAAAAAAACATTTTTTATTTAAAATAAATAAATTATTGCAGATTTTATAAACCGGTATGAAAGAGAAGATGGGGTACAATAGTCAACATTTTCAATTTATATTTTTGTCTTACAATAAAGTATCCATATAAGGCTAGTTTTATGTTTATAAACACCCCAGAATTTTTTCATAATATTTCACTCATAATCTTTCAAATTTTTTTATTATTATTATTTTACAGAACACTGCAAAGTGTTCTTAGTGTTCGTACAGTCCTTATTTTATGACACCAAATTTTATAGTAATTTTAGTCATAAATGATATAGCAATTTTTATCATATTGAGCCCATAATATTAAATAATATTTTATTATATAAAAATACTAAAGGAAAAATTCTGACAAAAAGGCGAGTTCTTGCGAAACCTGTGTAACAACGGGCTCCTAGTCGGATGTACCTTGTTAAACCTTATGGGCTAGTTAACAATATTTTTAAACGTTTTTGGAGATGAATACACAAAAACATAATTGATAAAAATAATTATATCTAATTAGAATAAATTAATAATTATATCTAATTACCATGGTTAAATATATCTAGTTAGAATTTTATTTAGATAATTTATAATAAAACTAACTACTATTGTAAATAAACCTTTTGTTGAATTTAAGGATTAATTTTGTAATTTAATACCAATAGAACCTGTTAAATTAACTGTAATGTAAACCAGTATTGCCAGACTTTGTGATTTTTTATTCAACAGTCACCAATAATTTTTAGAAATTTTATTCCATGTATATAATAGACAAATCGAATCGAAAAATCGTTTCTCAAGATTATTGGTGAAAATCGAATAAAAAAGTCAACAAATTTCTTCTTCAGGTCATACTTTATTCATGATAAGAACAATGATCTTGGCTGATCGCCCAATACAGTCGAGCGCTAAAATGTCCCACCTGCAAGATTACCCACCTCCTGTACTGATATACTTTTATATGCGATCTATTATAATAAGGATTTTAGTGGCAATTTTGTGTTTCAATTATTGTGGAATTCCTTCTTGTTTTCCCTGCTATGATTTTCAAAATCCAAATTTATGTCAAATATTGCATTATTTTAATAAATTTTGAAAATCTATAATTTTGTATTACTTACGAAGTTTTAAAGTAGGGGAGCGTGGGGCTAGTTGTCACAGGGATAAGAAGTAACACGCAAGTTACAAAATAATTTGTAACATTTGTGATTAAATATTTTTATAAACATAATTCTTATGACGCGCTTTATAATGTAAGCATAATCGGTGCTCCTCAAAGATGGTTAATGAGAGGTTCTGTACGCGTGTTTCATTTTAGCTAGTTGGTGAAAAAAAAAAAATTGCGTAAATTTTGATTAAAGCTATTTTAATTTATACGTTAAAGAAATGTTTATAGCTATTTATTTAGTCTGTGTGTTGAGTTATAAAATGCATGTTCAATTTTTCGTATAAATAGTTATATACTTTTATAAATAAACAAAATATCCAAAATCATACGATGGGGTAATTTGAAACAAAATTTTGGGGCAAGTTGTAACATGTTAGAGGAGTGGCTTGTGGAGTCTCCGCCCATTTTCAGGAAACTTTCTGAAATGAAATATTTTTGGCTTGTTTACCATTACTACGTTTATACAGAAATATTTTCTGTGTTTTTATATTACAGTGCCGTGATTATTTAATCCCCAATTATAATCACGATTTAATCACCAATTAGAGAATATAACATAAAAACAGTGATAGAAGAAAAAGCAGAAATTTCTCATTAATGGCAGTGTCCTGAAAAAAAAGGAGGAGAATTCGAGCTCTGCTAAACCCACTCTGTGGCTGAAGAATGGATATAATACTTAATTTGCAAAATGTGAGCACACATTAAATGCATGAGAGGGAACAAAATATTATTTGCCTGAATTAATTTCAACTCTGATTACGATTGACTTCTATGTTGATTTTATCTTTAATTTAATTTTTATTTTACTATAATAAATTTTGATATAATTCATTATTACTATACCAAGAAGGTTATAATTTAATATTAGTTATTAATTGCCTTTTTATTAAATTAATAAATGATTGATAACCAAAAACATTTTGAAATATTGTCGTTTTTATTGTTAGGGTTCCCATTGTAAACCGTTACAATTTGCCCCACATGTGTTACAATTTGTCCCAAACCCGAGGCAAATTGTAACAGGCAAATAATTTTGAAAAAGTATTTTTTGCGCTAAAATTAGCAAAATTACATAAATTGCTGTACAGCTCAAGGTAAAAATAAGCAATTAAAAAATATATATGTATAGTAATTATTTAAGAAAGTTAATATATAGTATTTAATTATAATTTTTAGTTTTAATGTATTAGAAATTTTAATTGTTTCGACTAATGAAGCCTTTAAAATAGTGTACAAATTTTATCAAAGATATTATGGACTAATATGACTTCTTTCAATTTTTTACAGTCGCAGTATAACATTTTCATTACAGGTTTATTCAGGATGTGTTATTTTACATGCATAGATGCCAACCTAATCCGGAATATTGTCACTACCCGACCCCGTCCCTTTTTTTTTTCTTTTTATTACACCGCTTAGTTTTTAGAGTAATTCTCTTCAAATGTATTTGCTATGAAATAAACAGAAAGTAGCTCTAAGGTCATTCCATGCCAAATCAACACAGCTAAAAACCTGAGACCCTCAGATTTTTATGAAACTGGGCTCATTTATTTTTTCTATAGAAAAATGAATGTATAGCAATTAATAAGTCTCTACCTCTTCTAGTTTTTATACACACGGCTGCGAAAATGGGTAAAAAATGCAAATTTTCAAAATTCGTATACTACAAATGTACCCATATTTTGTTTTCTAATTAACTTAGAGATATAAGATTGGTATCATTAGAAAGCTTATATTCAAATAATATGTCCCATGCACATATTTTTAAAAATTTTTCATTTTAAGGTCAAACATTTTTAACTTTGACCTTGAATATCTCGAAAAGCACATATTTAGTGATCTTTTAAAAATTATATGTTATTTTTACTTTTATTATCCAAAATTATTGTAAATTTCAACGTGGGAAGACCATGTTATCTTGAGTTATAAATCAAAATGTAACCCTTCTTCAGTACTTTTATGCTAACATAACGTAAGTTTTACTCATATTTTCTTCTCTAATTAACTTAGAGATATAACATTGGTTTCATTAGAAATCTTATAATACAGGCTTTTAAATGACATATCACATGTATATACTTCTTTAAATTTTCTTTTTAAGGAGAAACATTTTGGCATTTGACCTTCAATATCTCAAAAAATACAAATTTAATTTTTCTTTAAAAATTATATGTTATTCTTATGTTTACTATCTGTAATTATTACAAATTTCAGCATGAGACAACCATGGGATACTGAGTTATAAATTAAAATGCAACTGTGCCATTATTTCTATACTAACAAAACGTACGTTTTGCAAAAAATTGGCCATCCCATGTTGAAACTTACAATAATTACACATATCAAAATTAAGAATAACGTATAATTTTCAAATGAAAACCAAATGTGTACTTTTTGAGATATTGAAGATCAAAGCACAAAATGTTTGACCTTAAAATGAAAAATTTTAAAAATATGTACTTGTTATATATAATTTAAAATCCTCCATTATAAGGTTTCTAGTGGTATCAATTTTATATCTCTAAGTTACTTAGGGAACAAAATATGGGTAAAACTTGCGTTATGTTATTACGAATATACTGATGGGGGTTGCATTTAAATTTATAACTCAGCATCCCACGGTCGTCCCATGTTGAAATGTTCAAAATTTAATAAACGAAAAAATAACATATAATTTTTAAAAGAAAATTAAATATGCACTCTTTGAGTTATTGAAGGTCAAAGAACAAAATATTTTACCTCAAAATTAAAAATTTTAAAAATATAGTTCTATCCTTTGAAAGCATGTGTTATAAGCTTTCTAATGATAGCAATTTTATATTTCTAAGTTAATTAGGAAACAAGATATGGGTACATTTGTAGTAGAAGAATTTTAAAAATTGGCATTTTTCATCAATTTTTGCATCCCTGTATATCAAAAAATAAAAGAGATAAGTACACATTAATTGGTAAACACTCATTTCTCAAAAGGACAAACAAATGAGCCCAATTTCATAAAAATCTGAGGGAGTCAGGATAAAAATGCAAGTTTTCTTCGTTGATTTGACATGGAATGACCCTCCAGAAAAAAAAAAAAAAAAAAAAAACTGGTGAAAAAAGAAAACTGATAAAAAAAAAAAAAAAAAAAAAAAAAAAAAAAATATGGCAGGTACAAACAATTCTCCGGATTATTAGTTAGGATGCTGTATATGTAATCCTGTCATACTTGCCAACATCCTAATTAATATTCCGTAGTGTTGCTAACCCGCCCATTTTTTTTACACCAGTAAATTTTTAGACTAATATTCTTCAAATGCAATTACAATTAAATTAGAAGAAAAAATATTCTAAAAAGATACTGGTGTGTATAAGAAGGCGGTGTTAATATTACTACGAAATAATAATTAGTATGTTGGCAAGTATGTCCTGTTTTACTGAAGCAGTACAGTGGAAATAGCTATAACAAGTCAGAAATTATTCAATAAGGGTTTTATTTAAATATAATTTAAAAAATTTAGTGTATTAGAATTTTTAACTGTTACGACTCATCTATTATAAACCCTTTAAATATACATATAACAGGTTATGAAAAATGTTATGGATTAACATGGCAACGTTCAACGTTTTACAGTCACAGTATAATATTTTGAGTATTGATTTATTCAGGATGTGCCACTTCATTTCATACGTATTCCTATTTTGTTATACAGTTCACGGTGAAAATAGGCATAAATTTGTTATTAAGTGAAACGAATAAAATTCAAATTTTGCCAGGCAAAATAATGAAGTCCGAATTCACATGAATCATTTTTCATCATTCCGATTTGACATGTGTCTAACAAACAATAGCACCAAATCAGTTAATCCATCAAGCGATAAAATCAAGACGAACAATAAACATACATCATAGTAATTCTCTTTCCAACCCTGTTCTGCTTTATAATGGTCCAAACCTCGTGTTTTTAATGTAAACAATTCATCATTATAAAATTATAGTTCCATATTTTCGTGGCCAGTCTCCTGTCCAAACGTAAATTACCTTAACAATCGCTGGCGCTCCCACAATTCCATTAAAAATATATTAAGGACAGATAAACAGATGTTCTTATCATTACGTATGTTCTTGATAAAATAATTGAATGTCTGAATCTAAACGTCCCCATTGCACCGGACGAGTCGTGACGTTAGTTTACCGGATGCATGACGTAGAAAATGGCGGATGTCAATCAAAAAGATGAGGGCTTTCAAAGAGAGAGAGAGAGAGGAAATAGTAAAATAGTTTAATAAGAAAAATAGATGTGATATATATACACTAAAATTTTTTTTTAATTTATTTTATTTAGAATGGAATGTTAATAAATGTTATATCTATTATAATTAAATTTTAAAGGAAAATTAATTTATATATATTAAATAGGTAAAAATTGTCTCGATTTTCTGGAAAAGCTGCTTAAACTTCTGGTAAAATTTTCTATAACAATATTCAGTTTGTAAATTTCTTCATAAAAAATATCACTTGCATTTATTTCATGAAGGATAAATACGATAGAATTATTTTTAATATAGTGGTGATAAAACTGACTTAACATTTTGATTCGCTATCAACTGTAAAATTACAAATTCTGTTTTTAATCATAGCTGCCAACTTTTAAGTTTTCAGACTTCTGAAAAATTTTAATAGAAATTTTTTAAATATTGCTGTAACAATTTTTACTGATTAAATAAAATAAAATTGTTTATAAAAAATTCCAGCAGCCAAAAAGCGTAAAAGTTGACAACGATATTTTCGCCAGTTTTGAAAATTTATCCTAACACACACCTTCTACCCAGGATATCTTAAACATGTCTTCAAGATGAAAAGACATCCCAGAAACATCCTAAAGATGCACTGGAGAAGTGTGCTGTTAAGGTAATTGTAAAAGAAATTATCTTTAGTGGTTCACAAATATAAATAATAATAATAATAATAAAAAAAAAAAAAACACAATTTTATGTATATTTTAATTACGTATATTAATGTTTTAGATGAAAATAACAAAAACACTCAGTTCTGATCAGAAACTGCGCCCACAAGCGGCCGAGCGGTTCTGCACTCAAAGCTGGTAGACGTGAGGTGCCGGGTTCGACCCCAGGCCGTGCTCTTTGGCTTTGCCGTTTGAGGTTTTCCGTGGTTTTGTCCAAAAAATGCGTAAATACAGGCTAGGATCCCTTAGAAAGACCCCCACTGAGGGCACTCCCCCTCAGGCCTAGGCCCCTAATGCTGTCAATCGACCTTAATCCCCACAACCGAATCCAACTGTTTTATTCCTACCATACCTGATAACATTTACATACTTGCCAACATCCTAATTAATATTCTGTAGTGTGTTTAGTCCCGCCCTTTTTGTCACACAAGTAAATTTTTAGAGTAATATTCTCCAAATGCAGTTACGATTAAATAAGAAGAAAAACACTCTAAAAAAATACTGGTGTGAAAAAGAAGGCGGGGCTGACACTACTACAGAATATTAATTAGTATGTTGGCAAGTATACATTTAATAATGAAATTCGGAATACTGTTAGTACCCGCCTTTTTTAATGCCAGGTCGTAGTCGCCACCTTTTTTTCAGGACACCTTTCAGATATGAAAAATTTATGCCATTTTTTCTACCACTATTTTTATACAATACTTGCTATACTGTTTAATGAAGACATATTAATTTAACCCCTTCCTTCTCGCTCCCGTGATATTCACGAGCAGTGACTACGCCCCACGTGTATTTTTCCGTTACTATTTTAGGGTATATGAAATCATCAGCCAGTACCAAACTATATATAATGTATTTGAAAATGTGCACAGAATAAATTTATATATTATTCATATATTTATTTTCAATCTTCTTTTTTTTTTTTATTAGAAAAAAATATGGATCTTATGGGCATGTCTTTGAAAAATATGCGGCCGTTAAAGGGTTTAAAGTACAATAAATACTTTTCTAAGAAAAACGTGGCGGCAAAACAGGAGAAAATTTCACGACTGTGAAAGTTTCCTGAAAAAAAAAAGACGAAGACTACGACCCCTGTTGTAGATAAAATATTTTCAATTTGTAATTAAGATTAAATAAGAATAAAAATGCTCTTTAAAAATAGTGGTTATAATAAAATAATGTGGTGCTGACAATAGTCCGGAATAAAATATAAACGTAAATAAATATGTTATGCCAATTCTCAGCAATGTGGAAAAGCTTAATTCCAATAGTTAATTTAAACAAAAGAGGTTATGAAAAAATATTATTTTTTAAAATGGTTTCCTTACTGATATAATTAATTATCATACAAGACTTTAATTTAAGCAAAACAAATTTCTCATATTTTCCAGTAAAATGTGATAAAAATCGGTGCTAAAAGACGAAGAAAGTAAGTTAGCACCTAAAATTGCATACTGCAGTTGTTTAACCCGATCAGGTTATCATATTTTTCGGCACCTTGCCAGTTTATCATGGGTCACTGAAGACCCGAGCAATGTTAGAATGCGTAATTTTTAATGAAAAAAAAATGTGATAAAATTCTTGAACACTTTTGAATATTTCTAATTTGAGGGCAGACAATGAATATTGCAAAAGAAATGTAAACAAATACTTATTTCTCATCAGAAATTCGCCCTATTCTGTAAAATGCAGGCATTTACTAAAAATGTATAACTTTTAAACAAATTGAGATATTTGAAATATTCAAATTGCATAATAAAGTTAACGAAATGAGGTTGAGTGTGCAAATGTTTGATTACGGAGGATGGGTGGTGTTGTTTGGCTGGTTGGATGATGGGTTGCTGAAATTATGTTACAACAACAACAACAAAAAGTAAGAAGGCTTGTTGTATTTACTCTGTACTAAAGTACTTTTTTTTTTGCAACTTATATTGATAAATTTCTTTGTTTTTGTGTTGTTAACAGTTCTTAAAATTTGGTTATCAGAAATAATAAAATCCATAAAAATTAGCAATACAAAGAAAGGGGGGAGGAAACTTGCGAAATTTTAGGATAGGAGATATAAATTATGCATGAGTGTAATGAATTAAAAACTGGTAAATTATGAAAGGAAAAGTATTAGGCTAGTAACTAAAAGGAAAATCTGAATAGTTAACATTAATCATCAAAAAGTTACTCCTCTCGATAAATACTACAAGTTTTGCAAAGATTAAGAAAATTAAAAATCTAGAAAAAAATAGAAGAAAAATAAGTTATACATAAAAAATCCCATTTTAAATAATCTTATTATAAATAAATACTAACTCTAGTCATAAAATTTATTACCAGATGGCATTAAACTAATCGAGTTGAAAAACAATTTAATCCCATGTTCTCGCAGTATTACTAAATCTTAAATTAAGAGTAAATTTAATTTATTATTTCGAAAAAAAGAAAAGAAAAAGAAAACGGATCAATTCAACTAAAAGTTAAACAAAATATTTATCTAATACAATTAACATAGCTTTTAAGTGTTTAATGTTTGGTTAGAGTCGATTTAAAAACTCCATGTTGCGTGAACGGTTCATTTTTTTCTTCGTATGGTATGAACAACTAATAAATCTTTAATTTACTTTACTTGTTGCAAACCATGTGGCTAGTCATTATTCTTCCTCTGAGAATTGTTTGTTTTTTGGTTGATCATTTGATTTTTCGAAATAAATAGTTTTTTCTATATTCTTCCTCATATTTAAATTAAATCATTCAATGTACGATTGGAAGCCCGCAAGAAATTTGCTATTATAGACACTAGCAAGCGAAATTGTACAAAAGTGCTCAACGGTGAAAAAGGTCTCGCTTGAAAAATTTTTTCACCATTCTGAGCTATCTTTAATTGAAAAATAATTTGTCAAAAAAAGTTTTTTAAATGTTTATTCTTTCATTGCTTGTTTGATTCTTTTGTTTTGGTTTCATGTTGCTTTAACGTAAAGACAACAATATTTAAATAACAACTAACTATCTAGAAATAGTATTAAGGTAAGTTTCATGTTAAATTAAATTAAATGAAAAAATCAAAAAGTAAAATTAATTGTTTCAATAATCAACATAAAGTCTTCACAGGTAAATATAATTTGATGAAATTTTATTCTTATTGGTCTATGTGGTTTCAGGGGTCTTGCATCTGTTGCGTGGCTTTTACTAAGTTTAAAAGAAATATTAATATTTATATACATAAATGCATACAGATACATATATATATGTGTGTGTGTGTGTGTTTATAATTTAATATTTTATTGGACCTTGACTTAATTTGGAGTTGATTACTTTTAAAGATAAATTGTTTAACAAGTGGCGCTGCCATTCTCTTTTCTCAGTATGTTAATATGGCAGTGTAAGATAAAATTTCGTATAAATGTGCATTAAGAGACACATTTTTTACTTTTGAATGCAGTATTCATTTATTTATTTAAAAATAAAACTGTTAACTAGAAAAAGGTCTATGTGCATATAGAGGCATCGCTTCCGCCTTTGGGTTGGTGCAAATTCTTAACATAGAAAAAGAAACTTCAAAAGAACTTGTCAATATCTTTAAAATAAATGGTTGAAACATAGTTCTGTGATAATTTAAAACAAATGTACTGTTGTTTTTTTTACCCATAGGTGTCGGTTTAAAATTCATTTAGTGTTATTTTTCTCTAGAAAGAAAATTGTCTGAAATTCATCATGGAAAATAATTTTAGTAAATAATAATTTAATAAACAGTTTCTTCTGCGTGAATTAGTGTAGAAAATATCGTAGATAGTTTTGTGGTGACCACGCAGCAAATTTGTTTAATATAAATAGGAAAAAAAAAACTTAATTTATTAAAAATTTAAATTTAAAAAAGCATAGGTGACAACTTGTACGGTTTCTTAACACTAATATTTCTTTGCAAGAAAATTTTTCATGTTTAATTACAGAAAACTGCCAAAAAACTCATTAAAAATGTCGATTAAAAATTTTCAGTGGCAAAAAAATATAAGTTGGCAGCTATGGAAAAGAAATTTGCTTTTCTTGTGAGTAATTTTCGCGACATGTGCAATTATTTTCATTTGTAATAACAAACCACAATATGTTTTTTCTTCTGTAAAATGCACTGAAAATAACACAATGGGTGATTAAATGTTCTTTTTTTAATTTCATAAACTGCCTTAAATAAAATAATCGATTAACATTGAACAAATTAGAATTAATATTAACATCTATGCAACATGTACTTGATAGCCGCTTAAAAAAAATTCCGAGAAAGAAAAGAAATACATTAATATACAGGCCTCGTCGCATTCTAAAGACTTACGCGCACTTTATTATATTGTTACCACAATTTGAAAATAATACACTTGTACACAACATTTTAGCATAAAAAAAAAAAGTCGAAAACATTCAAGAAAAACTTCTTATTGACAATAATGGTGACAATATAACAAAAGGAAGGTAAAATTTTAAGATCGCAGCGATTCCTAGAATTATTTCAAGTATTAATAAAAATCTTTAAGAGAAGCCAGTTAAAACGAAAATTTAATGAGGTGGAATGTTAAAAAAAGGGTAAGTGTAAGATTAAAGAAGGAAGTTAGGATGATGGACCATCAAAGATCTACCTATATATTACATAGCTATCAACTTTAACATTATTTATTTATTTAATTTTTAATCAATATTTTTAAATGAAAACATCTGGCATTACTTTTCTGCGATTCAAAATCTTGATATTCATGATTACAAAATTGTAGCACAAAATATTCTTTAACCCCTTAACGCGCGCTTTCCTCGCTGCGAGGACGCAAAATTTAAGATCCAGCTGCAAAAATTCATCCCGGAAATTTTTTAGCAAAAATTTACGTTTATAACATATCAGAAAATGCCAGTTTTTTAAACCTTAATATTTAAAATTTGTTTTAGTTTAATTTAGTTCATGAATTCCGGTGGAAGTATACTTTAAATCATCCGAATTATCTTGCGCCGCAAAGGGTTAAAAAACGGAAGAATTCGAGGCTAGCATTATTAGGATTATAGTATAAAATCGCATTCCGGCAAGATAAGTGACACACAAAGAAAAAAAAAAAAGAAAAAGAAAAACAGTATTTGTGAGAAATCTACTTAAAAATAACGATTAAATAACGATTTATTTTTATATTATGTCTCTTTTCTTGCCAGTGCGATATGAAGCAAGTGTGTTTTAAGCCAGATTATCAACGTATTCATAGCTAGAGGAATTCGTTGGCGATACTGACACTAAAGCAATACATATTTATCTTTGATGAGCTTTTCAGTTAACCCACTTAAAGCTTAATTTGAAAATGGAACCATAAAAGAAATGGGAAATCTACTTTGAGTCGATACTTTAAGATATAAAAGGACATTCTTAGAAACTCTGATGTGAATTGTAGAAATTTTGTCTAGCGTCCGCTAGAAGACTATCTTCCTTTAATGTTTTAAATTTCGACAGGATTTTTTTTATTTATTTATTTTTACATACAAGGCGATTATAATTAATGTTGTGATTTAAAACATTCTAATGTTAAAACAACTCGTCAGAATAACTTGATATTTTATCAGAACAATCATGAGGCGATGGAATTTTGTTTGGTAAAGGAAAAAAAGAAGTTCCAAAATGTGCCTTTAATCTATAGATATAGTAATAAGACATAGATTGAACATTGAGAGGGGAAAAGTGATACCTTTTTAATCGGAAAAATGCGGCCATTTTACTCTCTTATGGATGTATTTCCCCGAGTGAATATACACCGGAAAACACATAGGTAATTTAGCAAATAAAATTTATGCACTAAAAGAGAATGAAAAACTCCAGATACCATTTTTAATTTATTTCTTTCTTTTCGTTTTCCTTTCCTTTTTATTTTTACTATACTCTAGTATACTCATGTCTGCACAAAACTGTCTTTCTTTCGGAATTTATTATTATTATACTTCTTTGAGATAAAAATCGTCTGCATTCATCATGAAAATTAATTTTAATAAATTATAATTTAATAAATTATTTGTATTGCGTAAATTTGTATAGGATTATGTATGAAAGAAAGTCTTGTGGTCGCCACAACATACAAGTTATATATTAAAACTTTCGCGGCTGCTAGCTACATTTAAAAGAATTCTGAGAATTCCATATTACTTACTAATATAAAATATTAAAAAATATTAAAATTAAAAAAAAGTATTCCATTAAATATGAAAACAGTCATTAACTCATAATAATAACAAAACAACTGATTATAAAAATTATATTTTTCATAAATTACTTGAATATAACTTATTTATGGAACATACCCCATTTCTTTTCATATATTTATTAGAACACTTAAAAGACGCGCAATAATTCAGCATTTTCAAAATTCATTACCATTCTGTTCTGTTACTGTTTTCGAGTTTTAATTCTCTAATGGCTGATGCCAAAAAAACGTTTTCGGCATCAAAAATCTTTGATCGTTAACACGGGGATGATAGATCTACATAAATTACTATATCTATGCTTTAATCATGTGCAGTGTTACCAGATTGAGCGATTTTTTTATTTAATAGTCACCAACAATTTTGAGAAGTGTTGTTTGATATACATAATAGACGTTTAATCGTAGATTATCTACATTAAATATCACATCTCAAAATTATTGGTGATTGTTGAATAAAAAAGTCGCGCAATCTGGCAACACTGATCATGTGCAGTGTTGCCAAATTTAAGGACTTTTTTATTCCAATAATTTTGAGAAGTGATGTTTGATATATATGTTAGACGATTAATCTTCGATATGATTAAACAAACATTACAATTAAAAATTATTGTTTATAGTGAATAAAAAAGTCCCTAAGTTTAGCAACACTGTTCATCCCTAAGGGGTTTGTTTCATGAAGTTCGGTTTTTCTCTTGTCGCTATCACTATTTTACCATGTTTTTATTAACTTCTATTCTTGTTTGTTTGTTTGTTTGTCAGGTACAAATCTTGTAATCTATTTTTAACTAACTTCCCTACTAGCTAGACATTTGAAACTTTCACAGTAGCTCAGATCCCGGTGACAACACAATACTTAGAAGTCAGATTTTCAAATTTTCGAATAGTTTACTTCTAATTAATTAAAATAGGAAAATAATAAGCTCCTAATAGCGTTAAAATAACCATTGAAATATTAGCTATAATTTAATTGTTGCCAAAAAAAAAATTACGAGTTAATTTTCTTTCGACATAAAAATAAATAAATTTATTAAACGTGAGCGTTAAAAAAATGTAAAAAGTTAAATTATGCATCTGGCAAAAATTGACGTCATTATCGCTTTAGAGATTTTCTACACATTGATAAAGTGCTAATGTAGTTCATGATGCAAATATATGTCGTTCTGAAAGGATTAATATTTTATTTTTAAAAAGAACTTTTTTTAAAAAATCAAATTTCCCGTAACTCTTTAACCAGTCACATCAGAACGTCCATCTTTGGAATATCGATAATAAGGATTTTCTCGCGAAAAGTTGCCAAAAAAGTCGCCAAAGGCAAAAAGTAGCCAAATTTGGCGCCAAATCCATTACTTGCCTATTGGAGCTTTTTAATGCGTTTTAAAGATAAAATTAAGCTATTTTAACGCGAAAAGGAGCTGAAAATGCAGAAAATTGACATTTTATCAACTTACTAAGCCTCTTTGAAAGAATTTATACAAAAATAAATTATTTACAATTTCGTAACAATACGCATTGATAAAGTGCTAATGTAGTTAGTTCTATAGCTATGATTCAGCAGAAAATTTAAAAACATGGTTTATAAAAAGGTTTTTATTTTATAATTATTCCCTATAAACACGTATTTTTGTCCTTTTGCTGAAAACGTTTTCGTAAACCTTTCGAGTCTGTTGTTTCCTGATATTATTTTCTATTGCTAATAACATTCCTGTGTTTAATGAATCCAGTTAGGTGTTTCCCCAGACATTACCACTGCTATCTATAGGCACATTTTGGAACTAATTTTATCCTTCTCCTAACAAAATTCCATTGCCTTACGATTGTACTGGTAAAATATCAAACTGTTCTGATCGTTAGTTTTAAAGTTAGATCATTTTGAAATCGCAACCTTTATTATAATCATACCCACTGTATATCCAATACCGCATGCCGCATTCTCGCCCTTTTTTCACGATACTTTCGTGGATTTTACGTAATATTTATTACCACTATTTTCATAGAGAAATATTTATAGTATTTTTATAAACTGTGTCGTGATTAAATAAGATGGAGATTATCATATAAAAATAGTGGTGACAAAAAAGGCGGAATTTTCTGATACCTGAAAGTGTCCTGGAAAAAGGCGAGAGTACGACTCCTGTTAGCACATTAAAACTACCGACAAAATTCTTTCAAATTAACATCTAGCACTGGAAATTTAAGTTAGGTGTAACAATTATATAATACTTATGAAATTGTTAAGTCGTGTCATATATGTATTTAAAAAGAATTTTCCGGTGGACCTAATGCAACATACCCATAAACCTTATGCACTGGATATAAATAAATTGGATATATGCATCCAGCTTTATAAATCCTGGCAAGTTCTTAAGTAATAACCAGTTAATTACAAACATCTAACTTTTTTTTTTTTTTTTTTTAAGATAAAAATTGTGATTCTTTTAGCATGTTTATGAAGTTGTTAGTTATACAATTGTTTTGGTCCGTCTCTGTTTTACGCCAGAGTGCACGGGAAATTCGTAGCCTCCCGGCGTATTTCAGCTAGTTGATTTGAGTGACACAACAGTGATTCTAATGGAACTGGGCAGACGGCGTAACAAACAAATTGACATAATCGAGAGTGGTTGCTCTTTCCAGGAATCAGGGGATAAATTTTGCGGTTTGACACACTGTTGACTCTCGAAATTGGAAGAAAGAGTATTCAGCCTTTTCTAAATCTGAAATATGAGAATCGATTAAAGATTACATAAAATAAATGTTTTTATATTTCGTGCATCATGAGCTTCGATTTTTCTATTATTATACATGTAACTGCTCACTGCTCATAATTCCTGTTTTTATACAAATGTTGAAATATTTGACAACAGCACTTGAATCCCATGTTGATATCAAGACGAATGTGAAACTTACAGTTGATAGTTTCATGTCCTTTAATTTTTAATGTTAAAATTTTAAAATCTTCCCATATTATACAGAGTTGCCAACATTTGAATTTATTCTGGAGCATTTTAAGTCCCGCCTATATTACAGACCACTTTCATTTTAACACTTTCACGACCACTGACGTGGATTCACGTCATTTGAAAATTTCTAACTCCACCAATGGTCGTTTCATTCGCAATTTCTGGGTTATTTGTTTCATAAAAATGTATCCAATATTCATATCTATACTGTCAGTATACAATGGATATAAATTCTTTGATTGGAATGAGTATACTTACATTGTATATTCATTTGTAATATAAATGTGAATACGGAAAGCGTTGTTCCGAAAAATTATAACTTGGGAGAAAAACGCCCGTAAGTGGACCTTAGTGCAAAAAAAAAAAAAAAAAATGCGGTGATAATTAAAGGCAGGGCTAAAAAAGCTCCGGAATCAATTAAAATGTTGGCAACTATGATTATATCTTAACACTTAAACGACCTCATATCAATGTATTTTTAAAAGGAAACTCGGCCTGTGGGTGTTATTCTTACAAGTTCCATTATTTTAAAACAAGCTTTTCTATATTCATATTTATAATACAAATGGGTATACATTATAATAAAACTTTTTCTAATGAAAGTTTTTGTATCCATGGTATATCGACTGTACAAATATGAATTTTGAGTGTATTCTTAAAACATAAATTAGCATACAAATTGTAATAGAAATGCTCACGATTGGAACTGCAGATTTCCAAATAACGGGAAACCAGGTTATCGTTCATTTAAGTATTAATTGTTATCGTAGTGTATATGTCGCAGTTCCATATTCTAACTTCTTTTCTTTTATATTGTTTGTGAATATATATTTTATAATAAAATATTAATATAATTTTAATTATATAATCAATAATTAAAATAAATCCCTTTAATTTTATATGTACTGTTTATTTAATTTATAATATGCAATTGTCTATTTTAATGTGTATTTATGTATACCGACATTACCAACACCCGAATTCAGACCTTTCTTCAATATACTTTGTACCTCTAATTTTAACGTTTTGTAGCATGGTGGTATTTAATCATACATCATGCAGATTTTACATCCAATTGGTAGGATTCATCCCATAGATTTTTGCAAAATTTATCTTTAAAAACTTAACAACAATATATATATATAAATAAACAATTTCTATTCTTCAAATAGAAATTGTTTTTTATGTGAGCTGTCAATATTAAAGCCAATTTATGTCAAGGTCCAACTAAATATCAAGTTTAGTTAAAATTCGTCCCTTCGTTTAAGAGGTACAGCATCCACAATGTTATCTCATATACATATATATATATATATATATATATTAATTGAATACAAATCAGTGATAATACATTCGTGATAAAGTGTGTCACTTGTAATAATATTTCCTATTTTATCATAGCTGCCAACCTAATTCAGGGTATTGTTAATACTCGACCGTTTTTTAACACCACTTAATTTTTATAATAATGCTTTAAATGTATTTACGATGAAATAAGAGGGAAAAGTACTAAAATAAATAAATAAATAAATACTGGTGTGAAAAAGAAGGCGGGTACTAACTATCCTCCTGATTATTAATTAGAATGTTGGTATTTCTGTTTTATGAAGTGAATGAACAACAACACGTTTTTAAAAAATGAGAGACCCTATAACGGCGTGTAACACTATCATTCGACTGGAAATATTATCTTATTTAAATTCATTTTTTAAAATAAATAATTGTGTCTGGTAAGTATACTTACAATCAAAATCATCAAATTTTTAACACTTTCGCAACCGTATGTTTTTGTCTTTTTTACAGTAAGCTCCGCCTGTGGGCGTTATTCTCCTACGTTACAATATTTCTGAAAAAAATTTTCTATATTCAGATTCATATTACAAATCGATATACATTTTAATTATACTCTTTCTAATCGAAGTATTTATATCCATAGTATATCGGTTGTACAAATATGAATATTGTGTATATTTTTAAGAAATAAATGGCATACAAATTGTAAAAGAAACACCCACTAGCGGAGTTATAGATTTTCAAATGACGTGAATCTACGTCAGCGGTAGCCAAAGTGTTAATAATGGAGACGGGCAAACTACACTAATATATCACGTCTGTCGTTTTCACTCAACGAAAATACGCAAAAGAACAAAATAAAAGAATAATGTGTTACATTCGGTGTTGATTACTTTTTTACTGAAATTTTCTTTCTAAGGCCGTGGTAAGAAAATTTACCACAAAAATGGTGTTTAGACTAAGATTAGTAGACGTGGAAAAGTAGCTTACCACGCTGTTCTCATTTAAAATTAATGAATTGGGTGGCAAGTGTGGCCTTATGACTTTATAAATAATATGGCCTTATAAAGAATTAAAAATCACCTTAATTTTATCTAATAAGCTAAATGGATTTATTTTCTTAAATTAATCTCTTCTCCAAAAATGTTTTGATACACCATTACAAGAAAGAAATAACCTGTTAAAGACTTAAACGAATTTTCAGCTCAGGCAGCGTTCCCAACTTTTATAATTTATTCACAAACTTTTTTTAGCCCCGCCTTCTTTTCGCACCAGAAATTTAGTAGATTATTTCTCTTTAACATGCGACAAGGATTAAATAAGAAGAAAATCATTTTTCAAAATTTCCGGTATGAAAAAGAAGCGGGGCTAAAAATGGTTGTGAATAAATTATAAAAGTTGAGAATTCTGCTGTTGTCTTTTGAACTGTATCCGCCTGTAGGTGTTATTTTCCCAAGTTACAATATTTCAGAACAAAATTTTCTGTATTCACATTTATATTACAAATGGCATTATCATTATACTCTTTCTAATAAAAAAATTTATATCCATAATATATTTCATTGTAAAAATATGAATATTGTGCTTGTGCATATACTTAAGAAATAAAAACATGCATATTGCGAAAGAAATGCCCCCTGGCTGAGTTAAGTATTTTCAAATGAGTGAATCTACGTCAGCGGTCACGAAAGTATTAAGTTATTGCAAGATTCTTCATTACAAAATTCAAAGTTGATTTGGGAAGGAAACTATGTTTATAGGAAATAAATTTAATTAAAATGTAATCTTATTTCACAGATTTATCATTTAAAAGTTAAAAAAAAAAAAAAAAAAAAAAAAAAAAAAGAAAAAAAATAAGCATTTTATATTTTATATATCATATTTTTACGTATAAAATATTATACATAAACATTAAGTTTTATTTCCTTTTTAAAATACTGCATAAATAGATTTCGTAGAAGATACTGATAAATAAATAGACTTAATAGAGAAGTAAGACAAGACAAAATCGTACAATAAGTACAAAATGGATTGCTTGCAAAGTAAAAAATCAGTCAAAATAAGGCTTCGAAATAGGAAATACATACCTTTCAATGAGATATTTTCAATAAAAATGTAATTTTCAGTGCTATTGACATTCAAAATGGAAACTACGGCACTGCATATTTACGTTTAAAGAGTTAGTTAGTTTCGCTTAAATTTCAAAGAGTGTTTTGCCAAGGTAAAAGCATGCGCTCTGTTATTAAATATAATTCTTACAACTCCTTACAGTATCGTTGCAGTCGTATTTTGACCTTTATGTAAATAACCTCGCAAGCTATCATCAACAGAAGTATCATCGCTTTCTATGTAATCACAGAGTTGCCAACATTTTAAATTATTCCGGAGCATTTTTAGCCCCGCCTTTATTTCATACGACTTTTATTTTAAGAATATTTTTATTATTATTTATTTATTTATTTATTGTAATCATATATATTGAAGAAAATTACTCTATAAATAAAGTGGTTCTAAATATAGACGGGCGAAAAATACTGCGGAATAAATTAAAATGTTGGAAATTATGGTAATCAGCTTTGCAACCGCACTTCAAAAGGTTGAGCAGAAAAGACAATATTTTGCAGCAATCACTACTTCTTTTTTTTACTTGTTTTCCATCTCGATTTTGCTCACATTTCACCATTTAAAAAAAAAAAAAAAATCTTAGTGCTTACTCATTAAATTACTGAGAACATGATTCATTTTCTTGAAAAAAAAAAAAAAAAAAAAAAAAAGAAAAGAAAAGAAAAGAAAAGAGAAAGAAAAAGAAAAAAAATATATATGCGGTAAATTCCTATCTCTGTAGATTACAGAAATATCAAACCAAATATCTTGAATATAATTTTAAAATTAGTAGCTTTAAATTTGATAAAATTGATGAATAGTTGTCAAAGCAATTTTATCTTTCATTACTTTATATCTTCACTTCTTCTAAAAATTGCTTGGAGGCATAAAAAATTTGTCTGATTTTGATAAGCCCATATAAGTGAACCGAGATTTATCTCAATCTGAAAGACTGATATACAATAGATAGTCCTATCAGATTAAAAGAAATTATATTCTGAGATTCTGTAGATAGTGTCACATTTCGTTGTGCATCAGTTGTGAAGAAAGAAGCAAAAATATGTTGTACAAAATTCATCCCACATTCAAAACCATAATTAATATTAAATAACTTCCATAATTATTCATATATATTTAACTTTGAATGTTTTTTTAACCTGTCCACGTGCTAAAACTACCACAAACCGACCCTAGAGCAGATGCATGAATTCGAATATGTTGCATGAAAAATCATTTATTGTTTCAGTTAAGAAATTGCCATGCCATAGATATACCACCTAGATTAACAGCACAATTACATCTTTAAATCAGAAACAAAAGTTCATATCCTGAATGCATCAATTACGATCATCTAAAAGAAAAGGGAAACATTAAAATAAAATAAATACCAGAACCGAACAAAACCCCTCAAATTCATGACACCGCTTTAATAACATTTCGTCTTGTTTTACATTCACTACTCCCGCTTCTCTAATTGTCTTCCAATGCCGTCAACCGTATCGATGCACGTCCGAAATGAAAATCGATTCAAAAAATGGCTGAGCATCTGATAAAAGTAATTGTGTTGGCAGATAAGTAGTCATGCCCACTGAGTTGAATTCAGAAGTAATCCATCAAACTGTCAGAAAGTCACACTGTCATTTTTTCCGATCCTGAATAGTATGAAAACGTATTTAATACATTAAAAGACTGGAAAACGTCGATATCAACTTATTTTCTTATTAAAGAAGTGATGAATGATACAAAAGCACGTGGTTTTGATGATATCAGGGGTCTTCCTGTGCCTTAGGGAGTAAAGCAATTGATCTGCAGCTACAATTAAACATTTCGGCTATAAAAAGCTCATGCCTCAAGAAAATCTGCCAAATCTTCGCTAAAAATCTTAACAATACAATATTGCTTTAGATTGTAATATTTATATGGCATTATTATACTTAATTACATTCCAGGATTACCAGGTATTACATTTAATTTCTTAAATCCTTATTTTTATATTAAAATAGTTGTTTTATATAAAAATCAAAATAGTTAGACACAAGCCAATAGAACTTTTGCATTATTTTTTATCATTGCTACGGCCAAAACTAATTTCCCTATTAACTCTTTGCGCTCGTCATATTTTCCGTAAGATACGCCTTTTTGGCGTTCCTTTAAAACGTCACACGTATAGTTTCCTACTTACTATCTTTTGGCTACCGAAAAATTTTGTAACATTTGTTTAATTTGTAAAATTGTAACAATTTGTTTTATTTTATTTCATCATTAAATAAAATGAATCTTTCTGTTAAAATTTTCCGGTAGCCGAAAGGTAGACTATAGTTACACGTTTTAGAAAAAATAACATTTCATTTGCTGAGGAACACCATAAGGCGCGACTCGATTTCTTAATATCCCTCAGAAGAGACATACGAACAATAAGGATTAAATTTAGAACCAGTACGTCTCAATGATATCTGCTACAGCGACATTCGTTAGTTAACATAAAGTTAATACAGTGAAAACATCTATAAAATCGTTCCCGTATGAAACCTTTGTTGAAAATAACGAAGATCTGACACTCATGTCATACTTGCCAACATCCTAATTAGTGTTGTTCGTCCCGCCCATTTTTGCACGCCAGTAAATTTTTAAAGTAATAATTTCAAAATGCAATTACGATTAAATAAGTAGAAAAGTAATTTAAAAAGATCTTGGTGTTAAGAAGACGGCGGGGCTAACAGTACAGTGAATATTAATTAGTATGTTGGCAGGTATGCTATGTACATACTTGCCAATAACCTAATTAATATTCCGTGGTGTTGTTAGTCACGCCCGTTTTTTACACCAGTAAACTTTTATAGTAATATTCTCCAAATGCAATTACGATTAAATAAGAAGAAAAGTACTCTAAAAAGTTACTGGTGTGAAAAAGAGGGCGGGGTTAACAATACTACAGAGTATTAATTGGTATGGTGGCAAGTATGCCTATGGAATACCCCCCACCCCCATACATATATATATCTATATATCAAGAATTAAGAATTAAGAATGCCGAAAATAGATAATTACCCTTAGAAAAACTTCAATAAAATCTGGTGATTAACAAATAATGTATTTTAATTTCGTTAAAATTAAACTAACTTAAATAAGAAAAAACAAAGTGTCAGGTAATTTGTAATAAATTTACGTATCTTAAATGTAATTCTAATGTTTTAACATCAAGTTAATTTCCAGGAATATTTTCAACAAAATTACGTAAAAAAAAAAAATAAATAAATAAATAAATTTTATTCAGAATTCATCCGTGTCATTAAACCTACGTGGCGACCATGAGAAAGTAATGTTTTTCATAATACATGGTATAGTACATACTTGCGAACATCCTGATTAATATTCCGTAATATTGTTAGTTTCGCCAATTTTTTCACAACAGTATTTTTTTAGAGTATTTCTCTTCTTATTCAATCTCAATTACATTTGGAGAATATTACTCTACAAATTTATTAGTGTGAAAAAAAGGGCGGGAAAGCAATATTATGGAATATTAATTAAAATGATGGAAGGTTTGGTATAGTATTGAAAAGAAGAAAAAAACCTTACGGGGTATATTTTTATTGAATAATCTTTACTAATTTTTAATAAAATAGATTGTGTATGTCATTCTACAATGCCGAAATTCCCTAAATCTGAAGTAAAAATGTATGCAATAAAGTGAGAAATAATTATTCAATAGTCACCAATAATATTGAGAAGCGATATTTGATATATATAATAGATAATTAATCGTCCATTATAAATATCAAAAAAATATATAATTTTTCAAAATTATTGGTTTATATTGAATAAAATAGTCAGAAGATCGAGCAACAGTAGTCGGGATTTGAAATTAGGTGGGAATAATATATCCCATCGTCTTTGAAAGGCTTAACTTAATAATTTAAACTTATTAAAAAAAAATAAAACTAAATATAAGAGGTAAGTTTACAAATTAAAATTTCTGACTAAAAGTAATTTTTTAAATTGAAATCTAGAAAATTGTTAAGAATAAAAATAATGGCATTAAACATAAATTTGAGTTGAGGGAGTAAATTTTTTCATGTTCAAATTAAAAAACTAATTTATCTTGCTCCATTCGTGAAAAACTTTCACGAAGAAAAATGGAAACTAAACTTTAGTGCAAATCTATTCATTTAAATTCTGCTACCAAATTGCTCAAAGTGCCTTCTAATTTGCTATATTCACTTTAAAGCATATTTTTATTAAAATCTTATTAGTACTCATTCAGTTTATTATTATTTTTATCATCATTGTCATTGTTAATCTTCAAAAAATCAAAAATAAAATGAAGAATTTTATATAAGTGTAGAATTATTATATTTTTAATTTTTTGTCTGAAAAAAAAAAAAAAAAAAAAAAAATAAATAAATAAATAAATAAATAAAATAAATAAAATCCTGTAGTTAAAATATAAAATAAGTTGCCGCTTATCCAGTTTTACAATTAAATATTATATTCAAGTCCTAAAGATAAAAAGTCCCACGTAGAACAATATTTAATAAAAACTGGAAATGAATTTTCCTTCAATAATAATTATTAATCCAGGTATAAAACTACATTATATACTTAAAAAAAAAAAAAAGAATGGAATGAAGTTGACAATTTAACCCCTTAACGCGCGCTGTCCTCGCTGCGAGGACGCAAAATTTAGGATCCAGCTGCAAAAATTCATCTCGGAAATTTTTTTGCAAAAATTTTCGTTTGCAACATAACAGAAAAGACCAGTTTTTTTACCCTTAAAATTTAAAATTTCTTTTGCTTTAATTTAGTTCATGAATCCCGGTGGCAGTATAATTTAAATGATCTGAATTGTCCTGCGCCGCAAAGGGTTAACCCTTTCAGACGCAGTATTCCCGCTGATGGAACACCTAATTTTAATTCTGAAGTGCAAAAACTCATCCCAGAAATTTTTTAGCAAAAATTTACATTTATAACATAACAGAAAAGGCCCTTTTTGTTAACGTGAAAATTTAAAATTTCTTTTATTTTAATTATGTTCGTAAATTCCGGTGGCAGTGTAATTTAAATGATCCGAATTACCTTGCGCCGCAAAGGGTTAAAATACTCCGGATGGGATCTATGCAACTTTTACGAGTTTTTGTTGTCGATAGTGTTCAACTTATAAAGTGATTTATTCATTAAATTAAATATTATTTGAATTTAATAAGGTTTACTTACAGATGTTTCAAACCGAAAATTTCTCGAAAAGGAACAATGCTAATTTTTTATTTTTTAAATATTTATGATCAGCTATGTGTTTAAAAGCCATTTTTAAAATTAGTTTAGAAATTTTTAAAATAAATTAAGTTGTGAACGTTAAAGGATTAATAGAGTGTTAAAATAAATAAAATAAACATTTCCAAACATACGCATTTTAAAGTAAAGGTAGGTATTTTCCTAACATACCTCCTCTCACGTTCAGATAACATAACTAACTTGTCTGTTTAAATTTGTGTAAGAATTTTATTCAGGATATTATTTACGTAATAAGAAAAGGATGTTTTTCTGCAAATAACTTTTTACTGAGCATTTATAATTGGAATCTTATGAATGCAATAAACCGCGCTCGGTTCAACCTTCTAAGACGTAAATAACTTTTTATTTTTTATTTTTTCCACAATCTTGCGTGAATACTACTGAAAGTAAATAGTAATGTGTTTAATACTGTTTTTTATTTATTTTCTTCCATGTAGGTCTGGTTAAAGTACAGTAAACTTTTCTAAACCCTATATAATTTAAAAGCTTCTTGGGAGGTAGTATTGCAGGAAATCCAGTTACTGGTTTTGATTTTACAAAATCGTCATTTATAAGGAATGTGTGTAATTTTACATGTATTGTGGTAAATAAATAAATAAAAACATAATTATGTGTTTATGAATACGTCGCATTTGATTTTAAATGATATCATCATACGTTTACACCAATTCTTAACTGATTTCGTTCTGCTCTGCTCAGCATGCAATATTTCTTTTTTGAAATGATTATAAAGGACGCATTAGTGTTTTTAATTTTATTTATTTATTTATTTTTTATTTTGGAACGCATGTTTTTTATGCTATTGGGCAATTCCATGAAAAATGTAACGTCAGTCACAAATAGACATAATTCTTCTTCTACTAATATTTTCTAAATATAATCACTATTCTAATCAATCATAAAAATCTCAGCAGATATGCCGTTAAAATTTCTGTGTGGTGATACTGGTTGCAAAAAAAGGGGAAACATTATCATTTTTTGTGATTGATGTTATTTTCTTCCATGGAATCACCCCATTATCTTATTAGCATAGCTGCCAATATTTTAATTTATTCCGGAGTAATTTTAGCCCCTCCTCTATTTTGTACCACTTATTTTTAAAAGTATTTTTTTTTTTTTTATCGAAGTTATGTATTGAAGAAAAATTTTCTATAAACAAAGTGGTACGAAATAAATCTGGGGCTAAAAGTACTATGGAATAAATTAAAATATTGGCAACTGTGTATCAGTATATTAATAATATTAGTAAAAATAATCAGATTGTTTCGAAATGTGCTTATGCCCCAGTCACAAGACTGATTGTGACTGGGGCACTTTGATATTAATACTTTATGACAGTAATTTTTCAGTTATTATTTTATGAGCATACTATGGCCGTCTCTCTATGGCGTCTCTCATTAGTTAAAAACGTGTTGTTGTTTTTTTACTTTCCGAACAAATATATGTAAGGAAAATACTGTAATACATGACAAAATTCGATTTTGAGATTTCGGTGTAACTATAATTTTGAGGTTCCCTGAGTTTATTTTGGCTATTTTCAGGATGATGCATGCATGCGTGTGACTGAACTCGATAACGACTAAACGCTTTGTTCAAATGAATTGATAGTTAGTACATATATTATAAGTAACTGTAGTACGAATTCTATTGATTTTGGTGAATCTAGCATTTATATTGTTTTTGCAGGAACACAATGGAAAACTCTTTATCATTATTGCCAGGGTTCGTAGTCTCCGGCTTTTTCTCAAGACAGTTTGAAGCAGCGTTCTCCTCTTTTATAATTTATTCACGAGCATTTTTAGCCCCGCCTTCTTTTCGCACTAGAAATTTTGTAAATTATTTCTCTTTAATATGTGACAACGATTAAATAAGTAGAAAATCATTTTTCAAAATTTCCAGTATGAAAAAGAGGCGAGGCTAAAAATGCTCGTGAATAAATTATAAAAGTTGGGAACTCTGTTTTGAAGGATGAGAAATTTTCGTCACATTCGCCACCAGTTTTTTCTTAGAGAAATTTTTATTGTATTTTTAAAGTAGTGTACCGTGATTAAACTGTATAGAAATTATTCCATTAAAAAAAGCAGTAGCAAAAAAAGGCACAAATTTTTTATTTCTCAAAGTGTCTTGAAAAAAAAAAAAAAAAAAAAAAAGGCGGGGACTACGTCCCCTGTTATGGCCTATGGGTACAAGTTATTTAAAGTGCGATAGCGTCTAAAAATGCCTTACTCAATTGAGCTGAAAATTTATATACATGTTATAGGTTACTGTTTCTAAAACAACATAGATTTTAGTTAATCCAGCACTTATGGATTTTTACAGGGACACAACAGAAAATTCTTACACATTAGGGCATACGAGCTCAAATTATTTGAAGTATAATAGCGTTAAATTAATCAACATATTACTATACTGTTAAAAATGCTTCAACAGCCCATTATAATTTTCCCCCTTTGTTTATTTAACGATTTCTCTCACTTTAATTTATTTAAATAACTGTTAATTACTTAATTTTCGGAAAATCGAGTGGAGTCATTCCACATTTTTTAAGATAGATATTCCGTGTTTTCATCAGGAAATTATTTTTTCAACAGATTAAAGGCGCAGAGCCTGATTAAGGGGAACACATTATCTCCGCTCTCACCGGAATATTTTTACTATTATTTTTTACTTCATGGCATAGAAATTTCACGCTTTGACGAGGAAATATTTTTTATAAAAAATGAACGATGTGAAACAATCCAATTTACTCACCGTTATTAGACACCAGAATTTTTTTTAAAATAATTTTTAATGAGAATTTTCTGTTTATTATAGGAGGAAAGTATTTGTTAAAAAATAACGGTGTAAGTATAAATAATGTGTGCTTGCCCCTTAATCAGGCTCTGTAAAGGCGTACATTGTATGTTTTCAAGATTTTTTGATATTAGTAAAAATTTTAATGGAATCTTTCATTTTGTTTAAACCTTTGAGAGTCAATGTATTTTGTATTCATTTAATTGGAAAAGCACCATAAAACTGAACCATGTTATAAAGCACTTTTTTTTTTCTACTCACAAGGAAACGTTCAAAACGTGTCGTCTTCAAAAAATATTGAAAAAAAAAAAAAAAAAACTGTGATTCTACTCTTCATAAAACAGCAGAAATTGAAAAAAAATATCGGCTGAAATGAATTACAGCGATCACAAAAAATTATCTAAATTAAGCATATTTGGCGATTTTACACTGTTAGGCGATTGATTTTGAGTACCTGGCAAAACATGGTTCTGTTCTTACACGGCAATCTCTGTGAACTTAACGCCTAACAGCACTAAATCGCCAAAAATGCTTAATTTTGATATTTTTTTGTAGTCGCTGTAATTCATTTCAGCCGATAATTTTGCACTTGCTGGTGTTTTATGAAGAGTAGAATCACATATAATTTTTTCAATATTTTTTGAAGACGACACCTTTTGAATGTTTCCTTGTCAGTAATAAAATTCTGTTAAAAATTTTTGGGATGTATTTTTACAGTTGGGAATTAGTAATAGTGTCCTCGTGTCACAAACGGTACACGTTAAGGTGTTACATGGATTTCGAAAGATTTAATAAATAAATAAATAATTAAATAACATAGTTTATTTATTTATTTATTTTTTAAATATAATAAATTACTTTATTCAATATTTTTAACATATAAAAGAGAAGCATTTGAGCAATATTTCATAAAATTTTCATTAACACGTTGAGCGCCACACAAATTCTTAAAATCCATTAAAATTGCATAATGATTCCTCCTGTAATAAATAAAAATTAAGCAAATTTTCAATAAATTTTCAATAATTACTTAAAACAATGCAATATTTTTAGTTTTATATCCTATTTTATACTGTCAACCACCGATGGTTGACGCGGCTTTATATCTTATTTGACACTGTCAGCCACCTATGGCTGACAGGGCGCTCAACGTGTTAATTTTTTATTGGTACTGCTTTTACTTTCGGGGTAAAACTTTTACTGAAATATTTGAAGTATAACATGTTCTGCACACTCCTAAGGTTTCAAGGGGATTCCTTCAATTCTTTTAGAGATATATAACAATACGATTAGAATCTAGAATGGCTGACATGGCGCTCAACGTGTTAAAATTTTACAAATTCCACCGGAAGGATCTAGTTTCTGCAGACCCCTCAGACAGAAAAAAAAATGTCGCCGCGGTGATGAAGACAGTTCATGATAGCTTTATCTGAAACTAGAAGACAAAATTTTTTTCTGTTAGTAAATAAGTAGAGCTCGTGAATGAGGTAATAATTAAAAACATTTTAATTTCGAATTTTTGGCAGACTTCTTAGCAAAAAAAAAAAAAAAAAAAAAAAAGGTACAATTTTCGGTACAATTTACCCCATGTACAGCCTTGTAAAATTAGTAATAATGATAATAATTATAATAATATAAAAATTATAAAAATTTTCGTTCTATTATTGGTAAATTCTATTTTGAAGAAGCGTACAAAATTTCAATAAGACTCGTGCATTCGTTTTTGAGAATTGTGTCCACGGACTTTGAAAATAGTGTTTTCAGGTTAAAAAAAAAAAAAAAAAAAAAAAAGAGAGAGAGAGAGAGAAATTTTGAGCAAAAATAAAACTTACGTATGACAGGAGTTTCCAAATGTTATTCTCTCTCCCAGACATTTATTCCAATTGACTAGAAATTTTGGAAAAATGTTCTAGACATAATAAAGTATCAGAATTTTTAAAAAAAGAGAGAGAAAGAAAGAATATTAAAATTATAAAGTTTTGAAAATTTTAAACCCCCGCTATCCATTAAGAATTGAAAACTGCTTCAGAAATTTGTAATAAAATGTCTATAAAATAATACAGGTAACCAAAAAGCGTAACAGCATGACAGTTATGGATGTGTTTAAGCCGAATTTACCCATCCCTTAACAGCAGTTATCATTATTTTACAAAACAAATATATTATAATGTAAAGTAATATATATATATAAGTATGAATGTATATGATTAACTGAGTTTGTTCATATAAATATCAATAGTTATAAAATAATAAATTTATTCACCTATTAATATAAAAGTCTTCATTTTAACATTTTTCTTTCTTATGCCTTGCAGAGAATTCGAGAAAAGTCGGGCGTCCGTAAAATTTATTTAACCCGCTCCATTCGCCTTAAGCCGTAGTGGCCTGCGCTTCTTCTTGTTATTTTATTTTCATTTGTTTAGATTTTGACCTTGTTTCAGTTTTCCGTTCTTACATTATGTATATGTTTCATTTCTTATATTATATTAATATACATATACATATGTGTGTGTGTGCGTACAGTCGAATCTCGTTAACGTGAACACACTTAACATAAATTACTTTTAACATGAACTGTTTCCACAATTCCCGGCAAAATGAAGATTAGTTTAGTTATATGTAGTTACCGATAGCATGAACTATCGATAAAAGGAACAATCCCCCCCCTCCTTGAGATTCCCGTTAAAGACGTTCGATTCTATCTCTCTCGATATATATGTATGCATGTGGGTGTGTGTGTCTTGGGTATATCTGAAATGGCTTTAACGATTTTTATGAAAGTTTATGGTGAAAGAGTTTTTTTTTTTTTCGGATTAAAAAATTATTGGCCTTGTCTACACCTTCCGGAAAATTTGCGTTCGCTGTTAACCCTTTTTCTGCCAGTTGCAACGTATGGCTGAAATGGGGTTTAGTCGGAAATAAATATATGACTATTTTGGTGAAGGTTTAGGATTAAGTATTTTAGTCCGAACTCTCCGCCTTTTTTTTTTTTTTTTTTTTTTACTACAATCTCTACGTTTTTTAATCATGACACATTACTTTAAAAATACGGTTAAAAGAAAGCCGGCACTAGCAGTACCCCGGAATAAATTATAAATGTTACCAAGTACATTAAACGATCGTTTTTTAATCAGAAATGAACAAATCGCAAAAAAATAAAAATAAATAAATAAATAAAGGAGTTTCTATTTACTTTCCATGCACACTTTCAGGGCCTGATTAAGGGGGAAGCTCGCTCATACCGGAATATTTTTACAATTATTTTTTCTTCATGTCATAGATATTCCACGCTTTGACGAGGAAATATTTTTTATAAAAAATGAACGGTGTAAAACAATCCAATTTACTCACCGTTATTAGACACCAGAATTCTTTTAAAATAATTTTTAATGAAAATTTTCTGTTTATTATAGGAGGAAAGTATTTGTTAAAAAATAACGGTGTAAGTATAAATAATGTGTGAAGAGCGAGCTTCCCCCTTAATCAGGCCCTGCACACTTTACCTTATGAACCTTTTTCTTACAATTGTGTGTCTGTGAATGTGACGTATTTCCCCCTTTTGCTTGAATCATTTATAAAAATTATTTTTCCTTAAAATAATTTCAAAGATTTAATAGAGAATAAATTGAATTTTTAGTGATTTATAGCAGATTTATACAAAATGATTCAATTTCGAAAATAGTTATTCAATGACCAAAAAAAATATTTTTCGAATTTATCGTATTTGCCATCTTTTTTTGTATTCAAATATTGTAATATAATCACTCTGTAAGTATACGATGTGTTATATTTACTCTTGTTACAGTAATTTATTCGCAACCATTATGCTTGAGCAGTTTTTGAATAAAACCACCACGGTTATCTTCTTTCCATTTGAATGAAAAATAAATTAATATTATATAATATTCGAAAATGACATTATTTGCAACGAATATAAATTTTTATATCACCATTTATCGTGTTATTTTTATTTCGTCTTAAATGTCCTTGAAATAATATTTATTGTTTATATTTGCAAATCAAAACTTAAATTTACATGAAAAATATATGGACTGATATGCATCGAAAAAGACATTGTTTATGTCGTAGAATGTTTTAAGAAATTTACATTGTTGATAAATGTTTTTAAATTACTATTTAAGAATAGTAACTTTCCTAATTAATATTTTTGATTAATACTGATACCCCTTGAAAGCTATTTTATTCAGCAATTAAACGAAGTGAGTAATATAACAAGAAACCGAATGTATTTTTATGACTAAGGGGAAATGTTGCCTTTGATAGCACCTCTGAAGTGGTAAGTACAAAACTTTGAATAAACACCATAAAATGAAGCTGTAATAAGTAAGTAATAAGTAAGTAAAAATGCAACTGTAATAAGTAAGTAATTTGTACTTATTACTTTAAAACACCAGTTCTGTAGTGCTTCCTGATTACTACTGAAGTGGGTTGCATATAAAAGTTTATATTTTCATTTAATACTTATAAGTTGAACTATATTAAGTTTTTTAATAATTGTATGTATATTTAGGCACCAATTTTTATGGTTTTTTATACACTTTTTACAGATTTGAAATATTTAAATTGCGTTTTCTCAGTTTGCATTTTTTTGATGAATTCATGATCTTCAAGATGCTAAGCCCTCTACAGAAATTAAAGAAAACCGAGAGATGGCTGAGTGCTGAGTTCCCGGGGTCCAATGGTGACTCCACACCTCAGCGAACCAGATGTAGGAAGCAGCGATGGATCAGGATTATGATCGCTTACAACAACGACAAAAACAACAAAATAATAATAATAATAATAATAATAATAATAATAATAATAATATATATGCAAACATAAAGGGGAACAGGCCGGGACTGACATACAAGAAGCATAATTTTGAGCTCATAGAGAAGTAGGACAATAAAAAATGAAAATGACACTTATAATTAAATTAAAAAAAGAAGTTAAAGTAATTGAAATCAGTGAAAAGAACCATTTAAAGAAAATTTAAGTATAGCAGTACAATATCTAAGAAATAAAAAGAAAGTTTAAGTATAGCATTACAAACACTTGAGCAAATATTTTTGGTAATTTTTTTAATTTTTAATGATATATATATATATATATATATATATATACATACATACATATATATATATATATATATATATATATTTACAAGAAGACAAGAAAACAACGAAAAACTAAAGAGAAGATAGGATAATACCGACATTTGGGCGTCGTCTATTAGCTGGATCCGTGTGGTCATACACAACAAGGGTGTTTAAAGCCTGGTTCTCTGTGGATTCTAAATGTTCACGGAAGTTAATATTAAGGTGTTGTATAAAATTTTCAAGACGCCGAAAGTTGATTTCACGATACATTTGATAGTCATGAATATAAAAAGGTAAGTTATAAATTTTCATGATGGTTGCGTTTTGGTTTTGAATAAGCAATTTGATATTAGTTTTGGATGCAAATGACCACACTGGGGATCCATAAGTTAAAAGAGGACGAAGATGGGAAGAATAAAGGAGCATTTTGTTACTAATAGACAAATCACTTTTCCAAACAATTAGGTGGTATAATTAATTGACTTCTAGAACCTTGGAACTTACTTTGCGAACTTCTAATGTGTTATTGGAACGTAAGTCTCTGGTCAAGAATAATACTTAAATACCTACAATGGTTGGACCATGGATTTAAGTGGTTATTGAATTTAATTTCGTATTTATCCCTGTTATAGCGGCTCATAGCCTAAAAAGGAATGGCCTCCGTTTTATCATAATTAATGGCTGTTCTCCATTTTTGGAACCATGAGGTTAAAATTCTAAGATGCTTGGAAATGGCAACAATAGTATATTTCCTATTTCTGTGTGCCGAAAAAATGCAGGTATCATCTATAAAGATAGCCAATTGAGTATGCGGGTGAGGGGGCATATCATTAATAAAAAGATTGAAAAGTTTAGGCGAAATTTTGGAACCCTCAGGGAGACCATAAGGGGCAAAATAGTTACCAGAAAGTTTATATTTAACTCTGATGTGAAAATTACGATCTTGTAAATAAAAGAAAATAAGTAATCAGAGGGGGCGGGAAATTACAATTAATTAATTTAAAGATAAGACCGGCGATCCTGACGTTGTCAGAAGCTTTTTCAGTATCAAGGAAGACGGCAGCTGAAATTTTCTTCCGAATTTTATTGGTGGTGATGTACTCGACAAGACGATAGACTTGATGAGTGGCCGAAAGATTGTTCCTGAAACCAAATTGTTCTGGCATAATAATATTATTATCCTCAATAAATTCATCAATTTGTCAAGCAATAAAGACCTCGGTAAGTTTACTGATAGAATTTAGAAGGGAGATGGGTCTGTAGCTGGAGGCCTTTTCGGGAGGTTTGTCAGCTTTAAGGATAGAAAAATCGCTTAATGTATATTTTGAATATTTAATGGAACTTACTAAAAGGAATTAGTGTCGTGTTTTGAAATTTATTAATTGGTTTTCGAGAAAAAAATTAAAAAGTCTGGGTAAAAATTTGGAAAAAAATATTATGCTCTTTGTTATATTTTAATTATTTTTTTTTCTTCTAAATATGTTGCAAAATCCATCCCTAATTATTTTAAGTAGGTTTTATCAAACACAAGTAAGTTTTTAAGTAGGTTTTATTAAACAGTTTTAGCATTTTGACTATCATGCATTCATGAAAAAACGCAAACAGAGAAAAATGTATTTTAAAGATTTCAAATATGTAAAGGTACGAGGTTTGTCCAATAAATACGCGAACTGGTGCCATCTGTCAGCTATGACGCGGACTATAGCCTCGCTCACTAGCGGTGCTAGTTGCCTGAGACCCAATGAACCATCAGAGCATGGCGGATCGTCGAGCTGTGCGTATTGTGCCAGTTGTGTTAGTTTCTGTTGTCTTTGTTTTTACTGTGTGTCGAAAATGGAAATTGACGAAAATAATAAATAATTTTTTTTAAGTTCTCAAGCTTCGAAGAGATCGCGTGCGTCGTGTGCGACGAAATTTGACTCAAGGCGATGGATGGATCCTTCACCATTACAATGTACCTGCACATTCAGCATTGATTGTTCGCCAGTTTTTGGCAAAAAATTCAATCACCTTGATCATCCCCCTTATTCGCCAGATCTTGCCACATGCGACTTTTTTTTAATTCCCAAAATGCAAAAATGTGATGAGGGGACATCGCTGGGAAGATGTGGACACAATAAAGCAAGAAACCACGAGAAAAGTAAAAGGCCTGACTGCCGAGGACTTCCAAGGGTGCTTTGAACAGTAGAAAAGAAGATGGAATAAGTGCATAGCAACGAATGGAGAGTACTTTGAAGGGGACAAAATCGATGTAGACTAAATTTTGCAAAATAAACTTTTTATGGCCTTAGTTCGCGTATTTATTGGACAGATCTCGTATATCAAAAACTATAGAAACTGTTGCTTGAATATATATCTTATTGAACAAACTTAACCCCTTAACGCGCGCTGTCCTCGCTGCGAGGACGCAAAAAGTAAGATCCAGCTGCAAAAATTCATCCCGGGAATTTTTTAGCAAAAATTTACGTTTATAACATATCAGAAAAGGCCAGTTTTTTAACGTTAATATTTAAAATTTCTTTTAGTTTAATTTAGTTCATAAATTCCGGTGGCAGTATAATTTAAATGATCCGAATTGTCTTGCGCCGCAAAGGGTTAATGTAGTTCAATTTATAAATAATGAATTGAAATATAAGCTTTTATATGAAACCTACTTCAGTGGTGCCAACAAAAGTACCAAAATCCCCTTAATTTTATCATTAGATCAAGCTGTAGCTAAGCATATTTAACACTGTTAACAGGTCACGATTTATTTCGCTTCATTCAAAAGACTGACAATTCAAAATAATTCACAATAATAATAATAATAATAATAATAATAATAGGGCATTTAAAATAATTATCCCCTCTTTTGGGCGCTTATTTTAAAAAGGATTTGGCGTATTCGTCGTTAATTCACTGGGTGCTATCGGTGTATATACTCTTCAATGGCAAATATCGCATCGACTGCTATGGTTAAAATTTAAAAGATTTAAACACAAATATGAAAAATCCTTTTTGTTAAATAATGTAATATTTTAAAGAAAAAGCAAAGGACAGGACTTATCATTAAAGATAGGAAAATATGCGATCATCAATGCTTTTATAAACGTTGTTTGTAACACATTATCATTCATGCATCTAGGAAACTGTTTTATATCAAATTTTCTGGATTTGTATCAATAATTTTGAAATTAATCGGTTATAGGGTTATATTTTATACACGTTGCTTCTGTAATCAGTGCTATGGTAATGTACTTAATTATTTCATATATAAAGCTGCCAATCTTCCGAAATATTTCCTACCATTATTTCTGATTTTTTTTTTTTTTTTTAAAGCCTTATAGCAGATTTTTTGTCAACAAATAACGAGAGGGGAAAAAAAAAAAAAAAAAAAAAAAAAAAAAAGGTAATCCGGAGGTTTTGCAGCTCTGCATATATTACTTGTTTCTGTATGTTTTCTATATTTTTGTATATAGACTTATACTTTGTTTATAAAATTCCATGTGTATTTTCTTTTATTCAGATTTAATACTTTTATTAAAAATTTCTACTTTTCTGTTCTCTTGAGGTAATTTATTATTTTACCATTTTTATGTTCTCTATCATAATTAATAATTATTTATTTCAAAGATTTAATCTTCTTCTGTTTTCTAGAAAACAGGTAACATTTTTATTCAAATTTAAGCGTATGTGTACGTTCTTTTTTTCTTCAGATACTATATAGAACGTATATTGATGTTATAATATGTAGTATATATATTGCCAGGTATTTAAAATATTGATTGCTGAAAACCTTGTAAACACATCTCATATATTTTCATTGTTTATGTAGTTAAAAAATTAAAAAAAGAAAAAAAAGAAAAAGGTATTCAATTTATGTTTTATATTTACGAAGGAAATTCGACAATTTTCTTCTTTAGATTTTCTATGTTGCATTTTTAAATGTTCCCCTTTTTTACTAATTTTAGCAGAGGTTTAAAGTTACTGCAAACTAAAAACTTCATATCAATATTAAGAAAAAAATATATTGCTTCTATTTAATCCTTGATAATAATTACAAAAAAAAAAAAAAAAAATGTAGTTTACAAATTCCGGTATGAAGGTTACGGACAATCAATCAGCGGACATCAATACGGACAATCAATGTTGATAAATTCCGCTTGAAGCGGAATTTATCAACATTTGCGTATGTAAACTCCATCTCTCTCGTTAAATACATTGTGCACTAATGATAGATTCAGTTCCATAAGAGTATTATAATTAGTATAAATATAACACACTTACAGATAGATTTATACTAATTATAATATGTATCTTCTTTATCACGATGCGATTTTTCTTGTTTTCTTTTCATTAAATTATTGTTATCATTATTATTTAAACAATATTTTCTTTTCGATATGTTCAAGTCACACATTTAGTGTAGACACTTTTCTTTGGAGTGTGCATACCACAGGCTGAGAATCGCTAACTCAAATTGTTTAGACTTGTTTAAATTTAAACTTAAAGGTCAGGTTTGATAATAAAAAAAATAAAAACTCTCTTTTATACACGTCCAGTTACATTTTAAAATTAACCTTATAGTTACTACTTCCCATCAACTTTCAAAAATGTTATCAGCATATATATGTGTGCACTTTGACTACCGGTAATTTTTAAAAGAATTGTCTTATACTTTTCTGTAACAGTTTTTACAAACTAATCAAAACGCACCGATCACTTTATTCTACCGACACCACAATTTTCAAAAGAAAAATTTTCTTGAAGCAATGGTGTATTATCCGTAAGACGTTCAAGCGAAAATTCTATTTTTGGAAACTGCGGCGTCTATAAAATAAATAAAGCAATCGTAAAAAAGTATGAGCACAAAGACCTCCTAAATAAAAATTTCTAATAAAATTTTCCGGTAGCTAAAATTATGTAATATGCGCTCTGGCATTTATAGATACGTGTTCTCTTACATTAAAATTCAATCCATCAAATAAATCTAAAATTTTCTTCAAAAATAATGGTATGAGTTTTGTGCCAAATTACCATTTCTGAATTTGTAAAAATGATAAATTAAATCAATTGCATTATTATTAATTTTATTATTTAGCTTTATATATACATAATATATATCATAGCTGTCAACCTAATCTGGAGTATTAATAGCACCCGCCCTTTTTTCCACAGAATTTAATTTTTAGAACAATTCTATTCAAACGTATTTATGACGAAATAAGAAGAAAAGTACTCTAAAAAAACAATGGTGTGGAAGAAGGGGCGCGTTCTAACAATACTTCGGATTATTAATTAGGATATTGGCACCTATGATTTAAATATATTATATTAAGTTTTCCATTAAAAAATGATTGCTTTAATTTATTTTCAGTGTTGTACACTGGTCAACAAAATTTAAGGATCAGCCCGTTTTCTCTTTCTCTTCTTTTGCACATAATTTTTAAACAAATAAACATATGAACATAAAATTTGGATGGCCTGTTCATTATCATATTATTAACCGAATCTTATGTAATTTTAGCATAAGAATAATTTTTAAGCTAATAAATATTCAGTTTTGTCTCAAAAGTAAGCTTTAAAAAAAAATGAAAAATTTCAATAAATTTAGGAAAGAACACTTAATGAAAAATGGTCATAAGGATGCCTTACAGATAGTTAAAGACGCACACGCGTTCCTATGTTAGATTACAACCAAATCTTTCTACCTGCATTCATTTTCTGTTTCTTATTTTTTCTTCTTCTTTTCGCATGTGAATAACTTTATAAAAAATATGCATACAAACATGAAAATTGGATAAGATGTTCATTATACAATTATTTTCCGACATCATTATTATTCTAGTGCTGAGTATCGTTTACAAATTAGTAATTATATATTTTTAAAAAGTTCATTATAAAAGTAAAAGAAGAGTTAATACAAAAAGAAAAATCGAGATTTAGTTTAACATTTCCAGGTGTGAGCGTCTTTACCTATCTCTAATGCATCCGTTTTCACCACTTTTCATTATGTGTTCTTTCCTAAATTTGTTGAAATTTTTCATTTTTTCCAAAGCTTACTTTTGCGAGAAAAATGAATATTTATTAGCTCAAAAATTATTCTTATGCTAAAATTACATAAGATTCGGTTAATAATATGATAATGAACAGGCCATCCAAATTTTATGTTCATATGTTTATTTATTTAAAAATTATGTGCAAAAGAAGAGAAAGAGAAAACGGGCTGATCCTTAAATTTTTTTGACCAGTGTATTAAGATTGCTCCAAAGTAAACATTCTGTTAAAGGCGGATGATATTTAAGGAAATTACCGACTTTAAAATAAAATAAAACGAAGTTTAATTATTTTTATCACTCATCTTGGGGAAACCTCAGTACTGATAGAAATTTTGAATTTTGAAAAAAGTAAAGTAAAGTAAAAAAATCTACATCCCAGGAACAATGCAGTGTTGGAAACATACCTTTTGGCTACCAGAAAATTTTAATAAAATATTTATTATATTTAATCAGCGAACTGTAATGTTTTTCGCTGATTAAGTAAAAAAAAAAAAAAAAAAAAAAAAAAACGTGCTAAGTTAGCAACTATGCCTCACCGTTTTGGCAATATGGTTGAAAATTGCAAATTAAATTATTTTTTGGAAAAATAAGCAAGTTGAAAATCGAAAACTGAAGTTTTTAATTAAGTGTCATTGATAGAATTTTGCAAATTTGCAGTTATTCGTTCTGCTTTAAAGCGAAAGAAAAAAAAATACACACGTAGAATATTTCGCATATAAAATTTACTAACAATTATAGCATATTGCTTGTAAATTTCTACATTATTGATAAAATATAATGGTATTTAGAGACTGACATTCTTTAACATTTCAGCAAATGACATCATAGATCACTTACTTAATTACTTCTTTTTAAGTAAATAAATATTTTTACGACTTCGCCAGACTATGTATTAAAAATATCAAATAAAATATTGTCGAAAACATACAAACAAACAAGTATTTGATAAGGCTGTAACTAATGTTTAATAACATGATATAACCTCTTGTGCGAGTTTTTAGATCAACTAAACTTAATCCTTAAAAAAATGTAACGTATCAGTTGATTTCTCATGCATGGTAGTTCAAAGAAAAATTACACTGTATCATTCTTATCAAAAGTGATAAGGAAGGCCCTAGAATTATTTATTTTAGTGTAGTCTATATTAGGAATTTTCTTCCGTCATCGGTAAATCATAGATATGAATTCTAATTGCTGAAAGAATTTGAGTTATCTCAGTAATTTAGAAATCTGTCACTAGTACTAATATTTATTATTATTTAAGAAAAAGAATGTATATATTTGTAGAATTTTTTTAGTTTGTTGAAAAATATAGGTCAAGTAAAAACGTAAATGACAAAAAAAAAAAAAAAAAAATCAGCATTCTTTTTGAAGGGTGATTTCGGGGTCCTGAGACAAACTTGGAGGATGGGGGATGGGGGTGGTTAGAAAACTTCACAAAGATTCAGATTTGGCGTTATTCGCCCCTTTGCAATGTATCAAACCCGTTAAGCTTGGCTTTGACCAGGTAGGTAGGTAGGGGCCTATCTGTCCAGAGGTTCCAAGATTCCAAGCTTATAGCAAAAATTCATCATTGGTAACCTAGAAAGTTATTAAAGAAAACTAAAATGATTTACTTTACGATAATAAATCAATTATTGAATGTAAAAGTTTTTACATAAATGTAAATAATAAGATGAAAATCTAGCAACAAATTGCATATATACATATATAATAATGCAATTTTGATAACTCAATTAAGTAAAAATAAATAAATAAATAAATAAATCAGATATTTCTGAAATTCTTTTTTTTTTTCTCTTTTTATGAAAATTTACATTAAATAATTATAATTCCCCAATTATCCTTATGTAATTATTATTGTTAATGTTATTGTTATTATCATTATTTATTTATTTATTTATTTATTGGTTAGATATGTAGACATAATTAGCTTGTTTCTATTTTTATCAAAAATTCGTCTTACACTTACCACATCGATCTCTTTTCCTTAAAGTGATTTTAATAATTTTGTTTAATTTTAATTTCTTCTTTTTTATTATTACTCAGTGTAATATTAAAAAAAAAAAATTAGATTTTAATTTTTAAAATGTAAAGTTTGGACTTTATATTTAATTTATTATTACATTTCATATTTGCCAACTTTTACGCTTTTTTACTGCCGGAAAATTTTAATTGGAATTTTATGTTATTTAATTGAGATAAAGAAAGCTGTTTTTTTCTTTATATATATATATATATTTAAAAAAAATTCTGATAATTTTTTCCAGTAGTCAAAAAGCGTAAAAGTTGGTAGGTGTGATATTTACAGCTGATTACACTTGGATTTTACAGAAATGTTTAACCCTTTCAGGGCCACCGTATTCACAGTGTAAACGCAAATTTTAATTCCCAATTGCAAAACTGGCCAATTCCAAAATAACTTTGAAATGTGGTCAAATAGAAAATGAAAATTTCAATAATCCCCTCCACTCACTTGCCCCTGCTACCTTATTTTTAGTTTTTAAATATGCTACATTAACGATTATAAAACCAAAAACTGTTGTTCCTATCTTATTTTGGCAAAGTGTTGAAAAAAAAAATAGCTTTTCTTAAATTTTATTTTATTTTATTTATTTATTTATTTATTTATTGAGATGGTCGATTTTGCGACTAGACAGCCCATACAGATGTCTATACCCTAACGGCACACTTTTGCCAAACGACATCCTTAGGATGTACTGTGGATAAAAAGACATGCTCAAGGTGTACAATGGATAAGTGTGCTGCTGTTAAGGTATTACCCCCCCCCCCGACACACACACAAGAAAAAAATAATAGTTACAATAGAGAGGAACTGTTACGCATTTTACACACACACACACACACATATACGTATATTTAAGTTGTACAAATTTACATTTAAGTGATTACACTCCTTCGATTTTCTTTCTAAAACTTTAAACTTACTTGAGTACACACTTTTTCTTTTTTGGGAGTATTAATCAAAAAGAAAACAAAACCCTTGGTTTATCATGCATACTATTTCGCAGAATCTCTCTCCTAATAACATTCGTATCATGAGAGATTAAAAGTAAACCATGAAAATAAGCAATTCGATTCAACTGTCATTATGAGAAAGTTTCACGGGTCATTTAAATGTCTCGCGGAAAGGCGTGTAAAACAGTCATTTATAACCGCATATCTTCATAATAATAAATATCTTAATTTTATTTTGAACTTATTTATTTATTTATTTATTTTTTTAATTTAACACGAGAACAACATGTTTACTTCTCTCTCTCTATTTTTTATTAATTTTATTTCATTTTATTTTTATTTATATATTTATTGTTGTACAATAAGTATGTGTAATGCGTAAATTTTAGATTCACATAAATTATTTATAATACAATTGTATAATCGAATGTGAAGTTGATGGTAATATCATACTTGCTGTTGTTAATAATTTATCCCGGAATACTATTAATACACGTCTTTTTTAAATCCCACATTGCTTCTAGAGAATATTTCTCCTGTGCGTAGTTACGATGAAATAAGGACAAAAATGCTCTTTAAAAATAGCGGCGTGAAAATATGGTGAATACTAACAATACTTAGCAGTCATGAGATATCTCAGCATTCACTATTTCAAATACTTTTTTTTTTTTTTTTTTAAAGACTGTAATCTCCATTAATAATTTATAGTACATGTCTTCGGAAGGATATTACGAAGATTATGTAAATAGTGTTATTCAAAATAGTGACTGCTGAGAACCATGACGTGTGGTAATATTACAAATGGTTATTTTTAAAATGGGAAATAAATGTAACTTAATGTAGGCATATAAGGATTTACAAGTGATCGCCATTTTTTAAGAGTAATGTGAAGTTTGACCTGACCAATTTTTAATAATTCCTTATTTAATTATATTACACTAGAAAAGCCCCGGTTCGGGAACGAACTGAATTCCAAATGTTGGAAAATTTTCAAACACGAAATGTATAAAACTCGGCCTGATGCTGTGTGCGTGCCAGTAGATCAAAGTTTGTTAACCAAACCATTATTAAATTCATGAAATCAGTGAAGGTAGTGAATCAACGAAGGTTTGCCCGCTTCGCTGGTCACTATATTTAAAAGAAACTCTTTTCTGTATCCCGCCCATTTCTACATTCCCGCTTTGGTTCTTCGCTGCCTTCGGCAGCGCCCCACTTATTCGCAGACTCTCGGGTGCCTGTCCCTATTGCCTGTGACAATAGCTTGCCAGTGGGCTTCCATTTGGGTGCTCATCAAATGGCAGTTTCGAAACGGACAGTATCGAAAAAATGTAAGTAGCAATTTTATATTTGAATCCAGTTACATATGAACAGCACTATAAATGGTGTACATAATATTTTCTTTTACGTTGTTTCATATGTTTATTTGATTTATTCGATCTATATAAAATGACAACAATTTCACGCCAAATATAATATTACAATATGCTATGATCGGCTACGAGACAATTAATTTTTTGTGGTTATAATAGTTGTTGAGTTAATAGTAGTTGGTATATAGAAAAATAATTAAATATATAAATCTGATCATGGTACAGCCTTAATATAGTTCTCTTTGGCAAATTTTGAATTTTTATTGCCATTTTAAACAAAAATACATAATTGATAATATTGTTTTCCTGTTCCTTACTGTTTCTTTCTTTTCTGTTTTTCAATATTTTATAATTTATTTACATTTTTGATGCGCTACTTGGCTTAAAGTGACTTTCCTTAAATTAGAGTCCTTGGCGAAAAATGTCCCATCTATTTCAGCATAAAAATTTTAAAAATTACCCAGGATTATCAATAAATAAAGCTCTTTAATATAATGCTGAATTAGCTTTCATGCCAAGCGCGTTTCATCCGTACCAGAAATATACTGTTTAAACAAAACAAACAAACAAACAAAAAAAAAATCTAAAATTGAGGTATATTAAAAAAGTTTATGTTTGATTTTTTACTTCATTTTCATATTTTTATATTTTCATATGTATGAGCAAATTTAATATTTTATAACTTTTTATATTTCTCGTGAAAGCATATTTCATTTTACGCTGAAAAAATTATTATAGTAATAACTCGTAATCTTGCTTCCTTTCTTTTTTTTTTTTTTTTTTGGCAACAATGAAAAGTTTAAATGTCCAGGTTTAAAGTTTTTACCAGTTTATGATTTTCATATTTTAATTAATTTTTTAAAAATCTAATCAAAACTTCGTTACATATCACGTACCAAATGAAAGGTGCGATTTTTCTGAATATTTTATGGGGTCTCTTTTTAAGCTGAAACAGTCAGACATTCTCTCTGGTATATATATACAGTCCCTGGCCAAATTATTAGACGCACTGTAAGATTCTATGTAAAATCTTAATTATCAGGTGATACTATACAGCTTTATTGTTTTTACTAGATTCAATGTATTTTTTTTTTTTTTATTATCCACCTTATTACCTGTTTTTTAACACAAATAAAATACCATAGTTATAGAAAAAATATGTATTTATTAACTCTTGAAAAAATTTGAAATTAATGCAATTAAATGTTAACATTTTGTTGAGTCACCTTTAGCCGCTATGAGAGCTTCAATTATGCATCTGAGGATGGTGATTCCACACATGAATGACCTTTTCTAAGAGTTGCGTTTTGTTTATGATCACACCTTTAGCCACTTCTCTCGTCATCAGCTCCCTCACGTTTTCAGTAGGTTTCATATCTGGGCTATTACCCGGCCAATCCAACAGAGGGATTTTTGGCACTTCCAAACAATCTTTAACAGGCCGTTCTGTGCGGCAGGGAGCTCCATCTTGCATAAAAATGAATGGTTATCCATTTGGAAACCATACTCTGAGCTGCAAAACATGTAATTATTAAAAAGCAATAGTGCGTCTAATAATTTGGCCAGGGACTGTATATATACATTTTTTTTTTTTTTATATTCAATTCCAATACCATTTCATAGAGCATAGATGATATTCTTAATACATTTAAACTTCTTAAACAACCTATTGATGAGAGGATTAGATTTTTTTAAATTAACTAAAGTATGAACATTTGACGGCAACTGCGTCAACACACGGACAAACAGAATCCAAAGAAATCTCTTAGCCATTTATATATAGAGAGATAAGAAGTACAAAAGCATAGCTGCCAAGTGTTCATATTTTTGAATACCGGTATTTTTTATCGAAATTTTCTTCATATTTAATTAGCTATATATGACTATTCCAGAGTTTCCAGTTAATAGAAATTTTAAATAAAATTTTCAGCAGTTTGTGATAATTTAAAAATCTGATATTTTATAATATAGAAATTAAAGTTGTGTTAAAAAAGTACAAGTTGATATCTATGCGAAATTGATTTATTGTCCACATATTTATAATAATTATACACTGGTTCTCATAATTGTAAGGACACCCGTTTTTCTGTATTAACTAAACACTGAACACTAAGATTTAAACAAATATATTTTTTATTAATTTGACTTTTTATAATAGACTATATTTAAAAAGTTTTATCGTTTTACTATCTTAAAAAACTTTAAACAGTCAAAAAGATGATTTTTCAGGTGTTCACAATTATAAGGGCAGCTCGAATCTTAGTAATTTTTTTCAGTTATTCTTTAAATTAATATTTTATGGGGTCTCTTTTTAAGCTGAAACAGTCAGACATTCTCTCTGGTATATATATATACATTTTTTTTTTAATATTCAATTCCAATACCATTTCATAGAGCATAGATGATATTCTTAATACATTTAAACTATTTAAAATTGCTTTCCACTTGCATGCACTTTTCTAATATGATAAGTTAAGGTTTTCTAAACTTTTAGGCCAAGGGAAAGGCACTAATACAGAAGTTTCTTTCTTCAAACTATTTCCTATTGCTCTAGAAGTAGAGCAAAAATGTAAGTCTTGTTGAAAAAAATATTATTACTCCCCAAAATCTAACAAAAATCTGAGAATTCCACGTTTAAAATTTGCGGATATTCTCTTGATGTTCATAATAATAGCAATAATTACTAAATTCATTCTGACTTCAGTAGAAACAGCTCTCCAGAGCACCACAGATCCACCTTTAAAATACCCGATTCATATCTGCCTTTAAAAAAAATCTGCTCTGTCTTTCTCTATCTTTAGATCGTGCCAATAACTGTTAAAACCATTTGGTTAATCAAGAATAAAATGTTTTTCATCCGAAAATGCAACATTTTACCATTTAATATTGTCTTTATTCAACTTTAACACAGACGTTCTTTCCCCCCATTAAATGCTTATTGATTATTACAGGTTTTTTATTCATTTTAACATATTATTAATTATTTTAAACATGTATAAATGTGGACCCCAACCTTTCGTTAAAAATTAGAGCAAATTCAGCAGCAGTCATTATGAGTAGAACAGTAAGAAGAATTATGAGTCTTTGATAATCTGTAAAACAACTCTGATATTGCATCAGATCTCTCTCCTATCGAACCAGCAGTTCAACGTTTGGTCAGATTTCCTTCAGCAATTTTAGATCTTCTAATTTCATTAGAAATTCGACGGATTGAAATTATCCTTCCACTTAAAAAACACTTTTATCATATTTCACTACATGAACGTTTTTTTTTTTTTTTTTTTTTCGAGGAATTATTAGTAATGTCCGTCCAAGAAAAATTGAAGGCTTATATATGAATTAATCTATCCCATTAGTTAACAAATTCGCATGTCAACTGTAATTTATCCGCTAGTAAGTTAAATAAAACGAAAAAATCTTGATTGTCCCTATAATTATGACCATCTAAAAACTTAGAGTAAAAAATATTTTGCATTATTTTTATTAATTTTGTTTCATAGTAAAAAAAAATTATAGCAATTTTGGTTTTTAGAATACTAGATATATTAAGAGCGCTTAGTAAAATCTTGTTCAAAATTAATTTTACATTAGTCATTTCCAAACATAAAGTGTCCTTATAAATATGAGGAGGAGTGTATATATGTTGCTACACACACACACACACATATATATATATACAACCGAGGAATGGTCTCAACTTTTCTCAACTATATTTTGCAATATTTTCGATTGTGCATCTGGCAGTATTCAATTACATTCAATTCTCAAATTAGCAATATTCTGTTCATAACCCCAATGTATAATCTGTGTAAATACACGCATTTGCTGACAAAGAATAATAATAATAATAATAATAATAATAATAATAATAATAATTGCTGTAAAAGATGATTACCAAATGCTCACGCCGAATTCAAGGATGCAGCTCAGGTAGATGACACTGCAGAAGACAGAGACATAGTGCAACTTTTTCTAATTTTTCGGACGTGGAGAACGGTCCTGAAATGGCTCAATGTTAATGTTGTATAATGCATGCGAAATTAAGATACAAGTAATCAAACAAATCTCTATGATCGGTATTGTGAAAAAAAAAAAAAAAAAAAAAAAAAACTGTAATCCAAAAGCGGGTCAGATATGCTGGAGCTATTTATTAGAGGAAATATTTCTCAGTTTCCTGTAAGTATCGTTTGATTTTTGTTTTTGAAAAGAAATCATGACAGAAGAAAATCACTCACCAACAGGACTTGCGAGAAGGAAGGTTTCCTAGAACAAATGTTATTAGTATGGTATAAATTAAGCATGAATTAGGCACCAGTTCGCAGAACAAAAGGAACACCGGAAATTCTTCTTTCTTAACGTTGTGTATAGCATCTTTACGAAAATACAAGAATTTCCGTTTGCCTAGAGGAAAGCAGTTGAAAAAATTTCGCAGATTTTCATGAATCATGTCTTCCAAACGTTCAAAATTATTTAAACGTAAATTTTTACATTTATTCTTATATTATATGTATAAGAAAATTCATTTTTTGTATATCTAAGATTATATTTTGAATACTTTAATTAAAGATTTTGTTGTCTTTTTACTTAATATTCTTTTAGCCTCCGCATACCGGAAGCTTATTTTTTGTCTACATATAATAAAAGAAGATGTCTGTTTATGGTTGCCAGACTTGGGACTATTTTATTCAAAAGTCACCAATAATTTTGAGAACTGGTATTTGATATACATAATAGACGAATTTAATTGGGGAAAAAAAAAAAAAAAGTCTATTATGTATATCAAATATCACTTCAAAATTATTGTTTACTATTAAAAAAAAAAAAAAAAAAAGTCGAAAAATCTGGCAACACTGTGCCTGTGTGTGTTAGTTGCTTTGTTTGCACACTGATAACCGCAAACTACAGCATTTTTCATGGAGATCCGTTTTGATCTCTCCTGATGCACGTCGAAGCTGGATTTTCGAATTTTTGGTTATACTTCTTAAAATTAATTCAAGCATGAAAATAAAAACTTCACATTAACTTTAAGCGTATTAAGCTGATGGCAAAAAAAAAAAAAATATATATATATATATATATATATACTTTCATTTAGTTCGACATCTGAAGAGAGGTTTTGAGAAAATTCAATGGAATTTATTTATTTAGTTAGTTTTATTGTTGTTTTTATTTATAATGAGATACAAAATAAAAATAAAATTATTATTATTATTATTAAAATTCCTTTAGATGTAGTGACCAACAAAGTGGCCAATGCTTGCTAGTTATCTAAAAAAAAAAAAAAAAAAAAAAAAACGAAAAAGGAAAAGAAAAATATCTATAAAAAATAAATAAATAAATAAATAAAGGAAAAGAAAAGAAAAGAAGAAGACGTTTTAAAAATCAGCTGAACTGCAATAAGTATGTAATCTAACAAACAACTTGAAAATCAATAATATTTGCATTGTTTAGTAAAATGAAATCTGTATAGTTTTTTTAAAAGACATCGCAAATTTTTTTACTGAAAAATACTGAAATGGCCGTAAGAAAAAATTCCGTACTTTTCCTTCTCGCCAAACATTATAATGAGAAACGTTATATGCTATACATTTTTAACTACACAATTTGTAATTTAAATGTAGTGTTTATATGTGTTTAAATTTAAGACGTCAAAAATTTGGAACTTCTATTAAAAAAAAAAAAAAAGTATGAGATTCTTTAAATTATACCGGCTAATGCTGTTGCTAAATGGAAACATCGTAACTTCTAGATTATTCAGTAGTTATCGCTCTGTGGTCATTTTTGTATATTAATGTCAGGGGTCGTAGTCTCCGCCTTTTTCTTCAAGACACTTTGAGAAATGAAAAAAAAAAATTCTTTTTTGCTACCATTATTTTTATACAATCCTTTCTATACTGTTTAATCACGACATATTACTTTAAAAGTACCATAAACAATTCTCTAAGAAAATAGTGGGGGCAAAAGAGATGAAATTTTCTCATCTTTGAAAAATGTTCTGAAAAAAAAAAAAAAAAGGCGGAGACTACCACCCTTGTAAGGTTCGGCAATATAAGGGAATTGTGGCTTAAAATTGATTTTCGAGAGACTAGATGAATGAATTTTAACTTCTGCATTTAAAGAAATTGTTTAATGCGGTAAATACTTTTTCTAAATCTAACTTAGCAGACTAATGATTGCTTTTTTTTTTTTTTTTTCTTGTTTTGTATGTGTGTGTGTATGTGTGTGTTGACCATTTTCCAATTTAAAATAGATACAAATTAATAACTTACAGTTTTAAGTAGTGGAAACAAATTTCTACTGGCAGTGCAGTGCATTTAAAAAAAATATTAAATCTTATCATTTCAAGAATTTTATGTAATATTTTTTTTTCAGCTAAAACAAGCCCCCTCCCCCCCCCCCCACACTCCTTTAGGCGTTCCTCTAAAAGAATGCATTACTTTAACAATGGAGTTGCCAACTTTCAGTTCATTTCAGAGCATTTTTATCCCCGCATTTATTTCATAAAGCATTTTTCAACTTTTTATTTATTTTATCGAAGATATATATTCATGCTTGCCAACATCCTAATTAATATTTCATAGTGTTGTTAGCCGCGCCCTTTTCTCACACCAGTGAATTTTTAGAGTAATATTCTCCAAATGTAATGATGATTAAATAAGAAGAAAAATACTATAAAAGATACTGGTGTGAAAAAAAAAAAAAAAAAAAAAAAGGCGGGGCTAACAACACTACGGAATATTAATTAGTATGTTGGCAAGTACGTATACTGCAGAAAATTATTCTATATATAATGTGGTGTGATATAAAAAGGGACTAAAAATGTTCCGGAATGAATTAAAGTGTTGGCTACTATGTATTTTTGTTTAACATCTTATGTGCCGCCGGCATATATACATGACAGCGTCATTTACCGCACGGAAAGCTGAGGAGAAAGTTTAAAATGTTTAATCACGAATATATAAAATCTTTTCCTCAGACAGTAATGTTATGATGCAGAGAAATGCCAAAAGATGGAGCTCACTATTCAAGTTCCAGTTCAAAATAGAAAAATGCTGGCTTAAACTTGGTAACATTACTGCAGTTTGAATGATAAGAGTTAAATATTAAAAATAAAAACTGAGAGATAAGTGATTTTTTTTATTTATTTATTTATTTATTTATTTTTTTTTTCAGACAATACAAAAATTTACTATTTGTAATTTAAATTTTCCTTTAACAATCAAGAACTTTGTAGTTGTTGGTCGCCAGTTACCTACTGCGCAGTACTAGTGCGACGTTAAATCCAACCAAGCATCTGGTTGTTTTACCAAAGAAGATAATTGATATTTTGCGCTGAATTGCTACGACTATGGAAGAAAAAATATTTTGCAAATGTCTTCCTATTTCTTAGTCTATAGTTAATGCTCTGACCTTTAGTTCGTGAGTACCGAATTCGAATTCATATCCAAACATCGCTATCACCAGACATGTGAAGAAAATTCTTTCTTTAAGTTAATGTGATTTTTTTAATGTATATGTGATGCTGATTCAGGTAAAAATATTCAGAAATTTCCATTATGTAAAATTTTAACATAAAATGTCTTTTTTTTTTTTTTTTTTTCCGACAGAACGGAGTTTAAAAACTCCACTTTCACCTTTCCAATCTCAGTTATTTCCGAGAAAATCTGGGTAATAGGAGTGAAGAATAAGAAGAGCAATTTCATTAAGTTATTTAAAAAAAAAGAAAAAGAAAAAAAAAAAAGAAAGAAGATATTAGGGCTGAGGGAATGTTAGCATAAGGGCAGATTAGTGTTCTATGCTGTGTAGAGTATACTCTCAAACTGTGTACATGCGAAAAAACTCTGAACGGAGCTTCGATGTAAAAAAGACAGAGATATTTAAAAGATAATTTGTAAAATAAAAAAAAAAAAAAAACATTTTATTTTAATGCATTTTATACCTAAAGCGTTTTGATTCTCTATAGATGTGTGTCAGTTCTTCAGATTTTTACATTGTCGAAAAGGGAAGAAAAGACAGATATTTCTGAATTCTGCATATCAAAAAACATTAGAAAAACTTGAAAAACCCAAGGCCGTTAAAAAAACAAAAACAAAAACAAAAAAAGAAAAGAAAGAAAAGTAATGATTTTGTAGACTTGTGCATACTTGCCAAACATATCATTAATAAACGGAAGGTTTTTAGTACTCGCTTTTTTTCTCACATCAGTGTTTTTTAGCGTAATTTTATACTTATTTAATCGTAACTATATTTAGAGTAAATTACTCTGAACTGAAACAGGAAATCAACCCCAATGGAATAAATGAAAAATTTGGATAAGGTAAAAGTATCGGCCTTAAAAGCACATCTCATCCAAATGGCATCCTTAGGATGTCCTATGGATGAAAAGGACATATATGGACATCCTATTGATCTTTTCAGAATGCACTATGGACAAGTGTGTTTTTAAGGGAACGGAACGGTGGATAGCCTGATTGGTGGGACATTTCAGTCAAATTGATTTGTCTTAACATGAATATAGTATATTTAGAAGTAGAAATTTATGAGGAGAAATATATGATGGGGAAACTGAGCAGAATCCACCTATACCAACTTGTTTTCTTTCTTTTAACTGCAATTTAGCCAGTTCAAATATTTTGTAAACTAATTATTAAAAATTGTTGATGGTAAAACATACGAATTATTTTCTAATTACTTATTCTTTCTTATATTTCTTCTCAATTTAACTCAAAGAAAATTAAATTGTGGGACCACAAAATCCCGCGGCACGCATAGATAGACCATTGATTATCTCTGTCGATTATTGATTTATTTAAGAGTATTTTGGAGTTTTTTTAACACATGTGTTATCGTAATTTAGACGTGAAAATTTCTATCATCAGTCCCTATTTTCCCCGAAAACCAGCCATTTGAGAGCTACAGAAAGTAACTTAAATATATATTTTTTTTCCTGCGCTATGATTCAGTTTGTTTAAGGATAGAGTTATGCAATTTTTAAATGATGCAGTTATGCAATATTTTGAATAGAATATAAAAACTTTCCAGTTGACCAAATTTACAAAGGGCTATCGTTCAAAAATATAAAAAATGTAATTTTGGAAATAGACCGAGTGTAATTGTTCTTAACTTAGTCTTTCATTCCACCTTATATTTTGATTTATTTATTTATTTTTTTTTTTAACAATACATACTTATTTCTAACGGATAAAGAGTATTAAACTTTTTTTTTTGAACATCCTGTATAAATCTTATATATAAAAAAAAGTGATAACTGCAAAATTATGGAAGGGGCGCAAAAAAATTCTAAAAATGTCAATTAATAAATAAATTTTAATTTAACATTAGCTATTTATTAATATTAATTATAAAAAATCACAAATAATGAATATTAATATTTAAATTTCTGTTTCATAACGGTGATTGTTTCTTCAGAGTTGCCAATATTTTTTTCTTTTTTTATCATAGTTATATTAGGTGTACAGGAAAGTTATGTCGTTTTGAATTAATAAAATGAAACCGGAAATTTTTGTTTAACAGTGTTTACATGGTACTTTACAAATAACCATCTCATAAGTTCCACCTTTAAACTATAATAATGCTACTCATTATACGGATGAGGACAAAGCTAATGCTCTTGCCTCCTCGTATGAACTTCAATTTTCACCCAATAATAACCCGACCGACGCTGATCACCTTAATCAGGTTAATTCCGTTTTGAACAACTTTCTCTCTACCCCCCCTTCTCCCCCTGACACTAATGTTAGAACTATTGAAATTATCAATATTATTAAATCTTTAAAGAATCGTAAAGCACCTGGTATTGATAAAATATCTAATGTTGCCATTAAAAATCTTCCACTTAATTTTACCCTTTTTCTTACTCATATTATTAACCATATTCTAAAACTCTCTTATTTCCCTAAAATATGGAAAACTTCTGTCATTTCCCCAATACCTAAACCTTCATGTAATCTAACTAATCCCACTAATTTCAGACCGATCTCCCTTCTTCCCTGCCTTAGTAAAATCGCTGAACGAGTCATTCGTGAACGACTCATTACACATCTGCAAGACACCAACGCATTCATGCCTGAACAATTTGGCTTCAGAGCCCAACATTCCACTGAACACCAGCTGCTTCGGGTTGTGGAATTCCTTAGTGAAAACCTCAACGCATCGATACCAGCTGCCGCAATTTTTCTCGACGTTGCTAAAGCCTTTGACAAGGTATGGCATGAAGGCCTAATATACAAATTAATTCAGCTAAATACTCCTGCCTACCTCATACATCTTATACACCAGTATCTTAGCAACAGAACCTTCGTCGTTCGCGTCAACAACACACTATCACACCACAAGAATATTACTGCAGGCATTCTCCAAGGCTCAGTACTTGGACCTACACTTTTCAACATATTCTTTAACGACATTCCCAGACACCCACGCACAAATTTAGCCCTTTATGCTGATGACACTGTAATTTACATGGCAAGCAGACATCCATTTACACTTTACTTTTATCTGCAAGAGCACATAGACACACTTATGAGTTGGTTCAACCGATGGCTCGTCAACATTAATGAATCTAAAACAAATGCTATTTATTTTTCTCGAAAACTAACTTACCCTAACCGCATAACCATTAACAATACTACCATCCCCTGGCAAGATGACACCAAGTATCTTGGTGTCTACCTTGACCGTAGATTAACATTCAGAAAACATATCATTACCTCTAGAGCAAAAGCTACCAATGTTAAAAAATCCCTCGACCCCCTCTTTAAAGGCAAAACGCTTTCTATACGCAACAAACTCTTACTTTATAATTCATGTATCCTCCCGATGCTCACCTACGCATGTCCCATCTGGGGATGTACATGTAAATCCTCTTTTAATTTATTGGCCCGCACCCATAACAAAATTCTAAGACAAATTCGCAACGGAAACAGATACCTACGAAATACCACAATTCAAAATGACCTCAGGACTCAGTCTTTTCACGATAGAGTCAGGAAACTCTCTAAGAACTTCTATGACTCCATTGGAAATATTAATAACGAAATCATAGCGGAATTACCCGATTATGATATGCTTTCCCCAACTAAACGAAAACGCCCTAAATATTCTATGGTCCTCGATGACTAATTTATCCAGCATTTAATTTCTTTCCACTTTTTAAAAAAAAAAAAAAAAAAAAAAAAAAAAAAAATAATATATATTTAATTTCACACTTCACAAATTAGTTAGACTCTCTTTAAAAAAAAAAAAAAAAAATGTATGGTCACTTTAAAGTGTCTTTTTTCTTTTTTATTTTTGGGAATCGACACAGCTTTGCTTTTGGACCTTTTCTACGACCTTTAAATTTTAGGAACTGCGAACCATCTTAAACTCTTTATTTTTGTTACCTTTTCTCATTTCAATAGTTTTTACATTAATTTTTCTATTCCATTTTTATAGACTTAAGTTTACTTTTCATATCCTAATGCTTAATATTTAAATTAAAATTTTTTATCTTTTTTTACACGCAGAATTTTTCTCTGCAGTTAGATTTTATTTTTTACTGGCTCACATGTATAGCTAGACAATAATCAATAGCCTGGACGTAAAGTGATGATCACTAGGAAGTCCACCAATGCCAATATCAGTTCCAGTTCCAGTTCTCATAAGTTACCTAAGAATAACTTAAATTTTATCCAGGATAAATTTCCGATGTCAGTATTTTAATTCAAAACGACATAACTTTCCGGTACACCTAATATATGGGAGAAAATTATTCTATAATTAATGTGATGCGAAATAAAGGCGGGGTTAAAAATGATCCGGAATAAGTTAAAATGTTGATAACTTTTGTTTCATTTAGCATTAAAAGAAAATTTCCAGATATCCAATATAAAAGGAGGTGGGAAGGGTTAAGTACTCTTTTCTCCAACGCCCCCGTAAAAGAACTAAGCAATCTGTAGCATTTAAGTTCTAAATTTGAAGCAATAAATAAACTTTATACCTACATAATTGCTTTTTACGTTTTAAACAGTCAATATATTTAACCTTTTTAAATATCTAAACACCTTCGCTTGCGTGGGCGGAGATCACGTTTCGTTTTCATGAGTCATCCTCCTTTACCGATTCACCAAGGGTCAGCCATGAGATGTCCTTCACCCTGATATTACACCCGGAAACTTGACATCCGGATTCTAGTAACCCCTATTTTTTCATATGCATAATATTTGACTTGATCACCTTTTGAGAGAATTCGAAATAATTCTTAGTAAATAACCAGGATTTCAAATAGGATATTGTGCTAATCAGAATATTTTTTTAATTGTGTGTAAGGATATAAATATGTGGTTTCATTAACGATTCAAGATTAAAAACTTTTTTTTAAAGGAAAGTTATATTTTTACAATCTTTTTTTTTTTTTTCAATGACAAATATTTACTTTCGGCAAAAAAAAGAAATTGCATTTTTCAATGAAATATTTATTTACATTATTTTTTTTTTCTTTTTTTTTTTTTTTTTTTTTTTTTTTTATATATATATATTTTTTATAAGACCTTTCTTTAAATAAAAATAATTGAACAGAGATAATTAGTCTTAGAAAACGTTTATAATATACATATCAGAGTTGCCAACTTTTATAAAATATTTCTGAGCATTCTTAATCCCGCTTTTTTTTAAAGCGTTATTTTTAAATATTTTATCTTAGTTAAATATTAAATAAAATTATTCTACAAATAAAGAGGTTTTAATTAAGGACTAAAATTACTGCGGTATAAATTATAAAAGTTGGAAACACCATATATTATGCCGAAAAAAATAATAAGAAAAGAAAAGAAAAAGAAGGGGGGGGGGGAAATGATTTTGTGGCTGCAATTTTCTTCACCCTCAATTTTCAATGACATTTTTTGTAATATCTAATCTTTATACGATTGAATAGGATACACATTTCTATTCCAACTAAAAATAAATTTAATGCCACCATTTAAACAGTCTTATTTCATCGCGGATAATTAGTGCTTATTTTTCACGAAAGGTTTAAGACAGTTGTATTCCGATTTCTGTATATAGTTTTAAAAGTGTTTTTCCAATTTATTTGAAAGCGGGAATAGTTTTCGTTAAAATCTCTGTACATTATAAATAAAAAACATTTTGATTTTTTTTTTTTTTGAATTTTAAAATAAATGCTTATATCTCCGGTATTTAATGTAATATCGTCACACAAATTCATTCACAATTTGAAATGAATCTATATTAATGCAGTAGCCGCCGCTTTATAAAATCACTGGTTAATAAAATTAGCCGCCTAATCTGATCAAATTGCTGGGTCCGGAATCAAATCTATACAAACCACCGCTTAATAAAATCAGCATCGCCGGTTAATAAACTCAAAAGAAAAGCTCTTCAAGAGTAAACATAACCATGTATGTAAGCTAAACAACAAATTATATTTTATCACCGGATTTTTGAAAAGGAAAAGAGAAACAAAACATAGCAAGCCATGCATTATTACTCTTTGTCGAAAATTTCACGCTTAAAAAAAAAAAAAAAAAGAAAAGAAAAGAAAAAAAGAACACGCCCCACCACGTGTCGCAGTTAGGATTTTATTTTGAAGATAAAGCGTAAAATGGTACAGTATAATAGTTCTCTTCAAATGGATAGTCAAAGGAAGGCGACATCGAAACTTGAAATTTCTCAGTTTGCTTTATGTAAACATAATAATAAAGATGATATTAGTGCCTAAATTGTACCAAACTGAAGAATGAATTGCAAGCGAAAAGGAATAATGAGAGTAGAAGTAATCAACGCAGCACTTCTAGATAGGTACAAGAATGCCAGGTCAAAGAAAATTTCCATCTTTCACGTAATTTTGTCCTTAAAAGCTGAAAATTTTATATTAAAGAAAAGTAGCAAAAACTCCATTTCTACAGATGGCTAGTTGATAGATGGAAGGACGAAGAAGAATTTATTTCCATATTTAGGTAATGAATACTCTTTTATTGAGTTCGGACATGTTTGCCGGATATGAAAATCAGCCGCTTAATAAAATCATTTCGAGGAAAGCAAACGTGATCTTATAAAGCGGCGGCTACTGTATATCCTAAACTTACAGTCAATTTCGTTTACTTAATGATACACGGTGATCACAAACATTTTTGATTTTGCTCAATTTGTTACTGGTCACTTAAATGTTGTCTTAAACCAATTTTCACTGGAAAACATGAGGAAGACCCAATTCTTTAACCGTTTGCACTCGAAGCCTTTTTCGCATGGTTATACCAGCAACTCGAAGCTATTTTCCAGATATTTGGTGATCCGCATATAAACCTTCATAATTTTTCGTACTAAAAAATGCTTCTTAAAACGACGTGGCTTGAGAACAGAATTAGAATTGTGAAAGAGATCTATTCAAAAATATAGAAGTACAGCAGGTTTCGTAGTTTCCACTTTTTAGCTAGTCTAGCTAAATCTAATCTAGCTTAACCCTTTAAGGTTCACTACTTAATTTATTTTAAAAATTACTATACTAATTTTTAAAATGGCTTTTAGATAAATAGCTGATCATAAATATTAAAAAAATAAAAAATTAGCATTGTTCCTTTTCGAGAAATTTTCGGTTTGAAACATGTGTAAGTAAACCTTATTAATTTCAAATAATATTTAATTTAATAAATAAATCATTTTATAAGTAAACATTATCGACAACAAAAACTCGTAAAAGTTGCATAGATCCCAACATTTCTATTTTAACCCTTTGCGGCGCAAGGTAATTCGGATCATTTAAATTACAATGCCACCGGAATTTACGTACATAAATAAAATATAAGAAATTTTAAATTTTCAAGTTAAAAAAAGGGCCTTTTCTGCTATGTTATAAATATACATTTTTGCTAAAAAATTTCCGGGATGAGTTTTTTCACTTGAGAATTAAAATTAGGTGTTCCATCAGCGGGAACACTGCGACTGAAAGTGTTAATATAAGATCTGGCTGTCCTTATGTTATGCTGGCCGCGTAATAAAAGGCTAGCATAATGCACCTTTTACGAAGGCTGCGCCTTCGCCTTCTTTTTTGTCAGTGGCCTCTTTTATGTCGAGTTAAAGTAAGATGGAAAATTAACCTTTTGCATTCGAATCTTCTTTTAGTAAGCGTAATGAGCTACCCGACAATAGTTTTAATAAAAAATGCAAAATATGAAACATAAGAATTTTAAATATAAACATTTTATTTCTATATTTGATGTATATTTACATATTACAAGCATTTTATATGAATATTGTGATTTATAATTTTCCATCGTGTGATATTTTGCAAAGCATTCTTGTCCATTTACCAATGACCAAGGCAAGCAACGCCCAAAGGCGCGTGATAAAATGTCTGGGTGGAGTCTCTTTCTTAAAAAAGTATGCACCTGTTATAGTACTTTTATTTGTAGAACATTATTGGTGGATAAAAGATATATAGTACCTTAACCCTTTCATGCGCGGTGGGATATATATATCCCACCTAATTTCACTTCCCAACTGGAAGAATTCATACCAGAAATTTTTTAGAAAAAACTTACGTTTTTAACATATCAGAAAAGGCCGGTTTTTCTTAACCTTAAAATTCAAAATTTCTTTTACTTTAATTTAGTTCACGAATTCCGGTGGCAGTGTAATTTAAAAGATTCGAATTGTCTTGCGCAGGAAAGGGTTAATTGGTCATGGCGCCTCTCGAGCGCCGTTCAAGTTGAAGTAATGAATCGGATATCGCCTGAGAGGCGACATTCGAGTGCAAACTGTTAAATGCTCAATGTTTGAAAACATTTCATTGAAAGATAAGATTTAAAATAAAAAACTTATCGTTCGCAAATCTTGCTAAATTTTTGAGCAGGAATGTAGTATAGCTATTATTGTTAAAAATATTGGTGGAAAAACAAATTGGAAAATTTACATGGAATTGTCCGTATTTATTGCTGTGACGATCAATGGTAAATGAAATTGAAGAAATGGAATCAAAATTCAAAATCTGTGTTATACAAATTCCAGTAATTTGCATAAAATGTCTTTTTTTCCCCCTTTAAATATGAATCAATGATTAAACATTTCTGCATAATTTTACTGCGTGTATATTTGCGTACGTATGTGTATGTAAATGTGTGCATGTGAATGCATGCATGTATGCTTACTTGTAACCCTGAAGTGTCTATTTCATTCATTTCATTACAGACATTTCAAGATCAAGATATATCATGCACGCCTCACTCTGTGTGCAGTATTTGTGTACTTGGATTAATAGTAATGATTACTAATTGTAAAGGATTAATGGTCAATAACGCTCTGCAATGCCAATGATTTGAAGAGAATCTACAAACAGCGTTCTCAAATTTAGGGACTTTTTTTATTCAATATCCACCACTAGATTTTAATTGTAGCAGTTGACTAATATTTTCAAAGAGTAGTTGTGTATTATGTGTGTGTATCAAATATTATTCCTCCAAACTGTTGATGGTAATTGAATAGAATAGTCGCTAAATTGGAAACACTATCCGCAAATAATTCAACAGGTTGTTATGTATATAGAATGCCATCTATTCAGTAAGGAATTTCTAAAAGTAATATAACCTATCTCAACGACCTCTCAGCCCTTCTCAATAAATAAAATCGAATAAAATGTAGTTTTTTAATCACTTCTTACAAGTTCAGCCCATGCAGTTATAGCCTTTCATCAAAACTCTCAGTAAAACGATTAAATGTTTTGGAAAATTTCACTTGTAACCATTAAGTGTGTATTTCCTTAATTTCATTATAATGAAATTCATTACAACTATAGCGATAGCTATATTTCCTATTTTACTAATTATTTAGCGATGGGTTGATATTCCCATTTCAGATCTTTCGTGTAAAAAATCTAGAAATGTAAAAAATCTAAGTTGAATGGATTTACGAAAATTTTATCAATATCTCTTAACCCTTTGTATCCCACCTTGACTTTAAATTCCTATCAAAAAAAAAAAAAAAAAAAAAAAAAATCCTCAATATAGCCTAAATTTACTACAGGATTTCATTGGGACTCCAATGTCCCTATAATTTAAGCTTTTACTTACAAAAAAAAAAAAAAAAAAAAAAAAAGAAAAAGAAAAAGAAAAAAAAGGAAAGAAAATATTGCAACAGTTTTCTAAATTTAACACTTTCGCGACCGCTGACGTAGATTCATGACATCTGAAATGTATGTTATCTATTTCTCAAAAATATACCCAATATTCATATCAATATACTATGGATATAAAAGCTTTGATTAGAAAGAGTATAACTATAATGTATATCCATTTGTAATATAAATGTCCTACTTGCCAACCACCTCATTATGAACCGTACAATTTTTAGTTCCCGCCTTTTTTTTACGCACCAGTTATTATTTTTTTTTTTTCTTATTTAATCGTAACAACATTTGAAGAGAATTACTCTAAAAATAAAGTGGTGTGAAAAAAGGGGCGTTCTTTCAAGGAGCGTTAACAATTGTACGGTTATTAATGGGATGGTTGGCAAGTATGTAAATGTGAATAGAGAAAATTTTGTTCTGCAATATTGTAACTAGAGAGAATAACGCCCATAGGCGGACCTTACTGTGAAAAAGACAAAAACATGCGGTCGCGAAAGTGTCAATATGAGATGTTTCTCTTGCAAAAAGAAATATAATAAAAAAGTTTCAAACTATTTTTCGAAAAATAACGTAATTTGGGATATAAAGGGTTAAGCAGTGAAATTTTAAGTAGTAAAGAGAAAGACAAAAATGAAATTCAATAATTGAAACATATTAACATTCACGTTTACTTAATACTTGAAAAGCGAAGGAAAGTGCATTTGAGCAATTCACATAAACTGTCATTAAACATCAAAAAGAAAAAGAGGAAGAAAGATGAAAATAAAAAGAATAGTCAGTAATTAAAATTGCTTAACCCTTTTTTCTTTACTTGTTTTTTTTTTTTTTTACAGAATGAATTTTTGAAAAATTTTGCAATAGATATCATTAAACACCGAAGTTAAAAATATAAATATGTATCGATTAATTTTATTTATTTATTACTGTTATTGTGTACAAAAATGCAGTTAGTGATTTCAGTAGCTGGCCATAGTAAGAGTGAGTTTTACACAATATTTACCGTACACTTGAATACTGATTGTTTCTTTAAGCACTTGGTAGTTAACAAATTTTGCACTTTTGTACATTTTTGTACAGACTTTTCTGAAAAATAATATTTCCCTATAATATTGGACGATTGAAGAACACAAATATTACTATTCCAAACTAGTTGTACATATTAAAAATAAATGTTATAGTATTAGAATATAAATAAAACTGTTAATTGGTTAATACATAACTACAAAAAAAGAATATTACTTAGTAATATATAGAGTGTCTCATTTATACTGTTACAAAATTGAAGAAAAATTAGGGTACATCATAAGAATTGGGGAATACATAGGAATTCTGATCGTTAGTATCATATAAACTTTTTTTTTTTCTTGAAACGCTAAACTTCGTTTCTACGTATTATCAAAGTCTGATAAATTCTCTGGTTTTTGCGTTGTTTGAAACTCCGCCTACATTTTATATTTTAAAAATGTATATTTCATCAATTCGTAATATCTTACTCAATATTCAAATTGATAGAATCATTTTGCTAATTACATTTATTAGAAACAGCATTTTTATTATGCATACCATTTTTATACGAAAATCAGCAGTTTATATAAAATTTCATATAAAAAAGGGACATCTTGAATGGCTTTTTCTTTTTCTTTTCTTTCTTTCTTTCATTTTTTTAATGCAACATTCAAGAGCCCTGGATTTTACTCTTACTCAAAATTTCCAGGCTTAAAGTGTTAACATGAGTTCCTTTGCCATGCTTAATCCATGTGATGTGTCCGACATTCCTTCATCAGAGCTGCCAACCTAATCCGGCAAATTGTTAGTACCGCCCCTTTTCCTACACCACTCAATTTAAGTAATTTTCTTCAAATATGTTTACGATGAATTAAGAAGAAAAAAACTCAAAAAAAAAAAAAAAATGACTGGTGTAGAAAAAGGGGCGGTACTAACAATTTGCCGGATTAGTTTGGCAGCTCCGCTTCAACAATAATTTTGAAAAGTTATATGATAAACATTATAGACGATAACTCTTCGAAGCGATTCTGCAACCGTTATATTTAAATTTTACTGGTGTTTTTTAATAAAACAGTTGCAAAATCTGGCAACACTGTATTAATGGGACAATCGGTAGTACCATCATTTACGAGTATGCTTTATTTATTTATTCATAATTTATTTAATTATTCATTATTATTATTATTTGTGTATTCTTCCCCGGTTAAGTAACCCAAGCATTATTACTTCAAAATAGGTATATTAAAATTCAATAGAAATATGTTAGTCCTAAAATCGGAAATTTCTAGAAATATCGTAAAATCTAACAAAAATACTTTATGCATTATAAAATAATTGATTAGCCCATCAGACTAATTTTGAAAACTAAAAATAAAGAATTGCAACTGAAAAAGCATCAGTAAAATCTGATAATTGATCGAGCATTGATTCAGGGAAGCCTTCCCCATAAAGTTGCACAAAACATCTGCTCCTGTCGCCTACGCGACTTCACGGCAGCTGCTGGGAATGTTCACGATTCGTACCTCTTCCCTTACGTTATGGAGCAGAATGCGTGAGTTCTTTACGTCGTCATTAAGTGACCAATCTTCAGAAGTCACCGATTCTCCTGAGTCACGACTCAGTTTCATAAATCAACTTACCAATGACGTTTTGTTTCGGCTGTCAGCAGACTTTCACAGGTGTGACACAGGAAAACAATTTCAATTTGATAATCAGTGAAGAGCGATCGTCGCATCGTGATGGTAAATAGAATGAATAGTATTGTGTTTGAAGTTCGATTGAAAGTACAAAAAGTGCAATAAGTGTTTAGGTGTTTTGTTTACGGTCAATTATGTGTAAATGAATATATCTTTTCTGGAGTCATGTTTAAATACAGAGGTGCCAAGTTATTATGGATTGTTCCGTAACCTTAATACCGGAAATTTGTTATTGTTTTCTTCTGTAATAAACATCTGTGATTTAATAGGACAGGTTTTGCAACTTCTTCATAGTAGCATGAAACTTAATTTTCGTTAGCAGTAACGTGACACATCTGTAAATATGACTTAAAATAATCTAAGTGTTCCAGAGGGGATAAAATGAGCGTTTATAGGGATGTCCTTTGGCATATTTAAGGTGATAATGGAAAATTTGATAATGTCATAATATACTGATCTTACATTAATAAATGCTCGTATATGGGGTATAATTTCTAACAAAAAATGTATAGGGGCATTAATACTCTTCATGACTTATGTTCGAACGTGTCTTTCATTTTACGATTTCTGTAAAATTTTACTCCAGTTTTTGAAAATGTATGTCAAATCTCACAAGAATCTATAAGGCATATTCTCGTTTAAAAATTTGGGTTATGCTGATTGTTTTCTTCTTTAGAAACAAAATAAACTACTGTTTATTTTTCTGCTTGCGATATCTAAACATTGTGGCCAAATTTAGCGCGGAAAATTTTTATTCAACTACAATGAATAATTTTGAAGAGTAATACTTGGTATGCATAATGAGCGAATAACCTTCGAAGTGATACAACCAATATAGTTACAATTTCGTGGTGGATATTAAATAAAAAAGGTCCAACACTGACCATAGGAGGGAAATTAAGTAGGACTGACAAAGGGCTAATACATATAACTTGAAATTGTAATTGCAATTGCAATTAGATGATCAAAGATAAAAGTACAAACCTTCAGATTTCAATAGTTTCCTCCACAATAGCTATTTCTTACACTATATAAATTATTAGGCACTTTCCCTCTGACGGAAAAGCGTTTCATAATTTGTAAATCATCAACTGTTTTACTGTGTCCGTGCACGTGGGTGTGCGTACGTGCGTATGACTGCCTGTGGTTAAGTGCAGGCGGGTGCTTACACGCGGATTTGCGTACGTTCGTTGTGCAAACGTGTGTGCCTGAAATTATAACAATATTCTGCAGTATGGAGGAGTGTTCCATTGTGCTTTATTTCAGTTTGTAAATGGTAACATTTCTATTCTAGATTAAAAACAGTAGTATTTAGAACTAATTAACCAAAAAGAAATTTTATTCAAAATATTGAATTGAATTACTTTTTTTTTTTCTTTTTTTTTTTAAAGGTGCAGCATCAGTATGAAGGCTACTTTCATAGATGCCAACATTTTAATTTATTCCGGAGTATTTTTATCCCCGCCTTTATTTTAAACCACTTATTTTTTAAAACAAATTTTTCTTTATTTTATCGAAGATATATCCGAGAAAATTTTTCTATAAATAAAGTGGTGCGAATTAAAGGGTGAGCTAAAATTACTCCGGAATAAATTAAAATGTTGGCATCTATGTACCTTATTAACTTTCAATATTTATATTGATGACATTATACGAACGTGGAAATTATCAATAAATGCTGGCATCCGTTTGAATATGCCAACTTGTGTTAATGCACTGGTGTTTGCAGCTCACCAGATCATAATTCAATCAAATGAAGATGACCTTCAAAGGTTTTATCTATATATACTTCATAAAATATGCCAAAACTATAATATGAAAATATCCATTTTAAAACCGAAAACAATATCATTTAAGAGCAAAGAACCAGTAAGTACGAAAATCGTTATTGATAATAAAATTGTCGAACATATATAACACTTCACCCATCTGAGATGTGACATCACCTTTGACTCTGATAACGATTTCCCAAAAAGCTACAAAAATTCAAACACCTTTGTGCCATTCTCATACGAACACTAAACAGAAAAACGAGAAAAGAAACACTGCTGAAGTTTCATAAGGTTATGGCAGTGCCCACTTTGCTGTATGGCTTATGGACCCTGAGTGCCCAAGATAGAAGCAGAATCCAGGAAGCAGAGATGCAATACCTACGATCTCTAAATGGCTGCACAAGTATGGACAAAATCAGAAAGGAAGATATCAAAAGATAATTAAAAGTTTTTAGCCTCTTAGACAAGATCAATGAATACCACACTAATTAGAAAAATTACGTATAACGTATGACACGTGGGAGGCTACCGAGAGCTGCCTTCTACAATATTCCAAAGGGCAAGCGTGAAGACCCCCAAAACGGTGGTTTAGACTAAGAAGCCGGAACTAGCTTTAAGCCTAATCCTTGAAGAGGATGATGATTATGATGATTTTTTCATGGGGAGCACAGATTATTTTTATCTAAAAAAATTTGAAACTTAATTAAAAAAAAAAAAAAAAAAAAAGAAGAAGAAGTCAATTTTATGCCCAAGACAATCCAGACAACATCTTAAAAATGCTGTTTTAAAGAAGTTTTATTTATTTATATATTATTTTTTAACGAAAAATAAAAGTTTATTATTATTTTTAATTATCACAGATAAATGGTTCAACTATTTGTTTAAAAAATATTGATGAGTCTTTTTGCAAAATATTCTTATTGAAAATTTACACTTCCCGGGGAGAGGGGGGGGGGGGCGAGGAGGAAGGAGAAAGCGATATTTCTACATTTATAAAATATTTATCTTTGTTGAGTATTAATGTTATGAATAATATAATTTTTATTCACACTCATTAATAAAAATAATTCTCATTGTACTCATTTATAGAAATTTTATTCTATGATGCTATATTGAAAATAACGATAAAAATGCAAGTTAGCGCCACCTATTATGTGATATACATCACAATTTGAAAGGCACCAGTTTATATCATGATGCAACTAAATATGACGTTTTATAAAATTTTGTGCATTACAGTCGGTAACAAAAGTGTCCGAACACTAGCAAAAATTCCTATGTAAAAAAAGTACACTTCATACGGTTTTGTTAAATAAATCCTTGTCGAATCCTGTTCTTAGTCAGTCTGAGAACATGATTCGATAAGGATTTATTTAACAAAACCGTATTAAGTGTACTTTTTTTGCATAGGAATTTTTGCTAGTGTTCGGACACTTTTGTTACCGACTGTACTTTTCAAGCTTCAGCTGGCAAAAAAGTTTTACAAACGGACAGGCGACAGATTTTTTCCAGAATAGTCAGATCGTGTTCAGGTCATCTCAAAACGTCTAAATCCACCGAAAGGTACCATTTTACACGAAGATAAAACTAAATATAAATTAACAGTCGGTAACAAAAGTCTCCGAACACTAGCAAAAATTCCTATATAAAAATGTACACTTAACACAGTTTTGTTAAATAAATCCTTGTCGAATCCTGTTTTTAGACTGACTAAGAACAGAATTCGGCAAGGATTTATTTAACAAAACTGTATTAAGAGTACACTTTTTATATAGGAGTTTTTGCTAGTGTTCGGAGACTTTTGTTACCGACTGTATATGAAATTTTGTGCTTTAGTTTTTGAGCTGCAACTGGTAGAAAATTTTTGCAGACAGACCGGCATTTCCCACAAATAATCAGATCATGTTTAGAACATCTCAAAAAGTCTAATCCACCGAAAACCGGAAGTCGAATTTTTTTACAAATTGAATACTTTATTCTATTGAATATACAAGAAAGTAAAAACATGTAATAATAGTTGTTTAAAATAACTGTCGCTAATTCAACTAATTAACTAATTTACTAAATAGAACAAATAGTGCAAAATGAATATATACATACACACACACACATATATATATATATACATATTCAAAAAATTTGAGCAAACGAATACAAAATTAACAAAAAGGTAAATAATTTTTTTAGAATACTGCTTCATTCTAGATTCATCTAATTAATTAATTTATTAATTGGAGCAGTCATTGTGAAAAAAACAAATACTTTTTTGCTACTTAGGGATTTCCGTTTTCCTCAACAAATATTAACAAAAGGATTCAAGGATTATTTGAAACTCATCCAACTTTATCAGTTAACAATATATATCTTGCTTATATATTTTTATTATTATTCTTTAGTGACATAGCTTAATCTAATCTACCAGAAATCGAGGCAAACGAAGCCAGAAATGAGCAAAAAGTGATGAGATATTTTTCGATATCCGAAATACAGACGTACGTACAGACAAAGAAATTTCATCGTTGGGTAGGCACTGTGACAGTCTGTCTATCTTTTTTTGCATCATTTAGTAACGAAATTATACACTGCCTCGGTGATGAGGACATAGCGTGTATGACATCATAGGAATTATATCGCGATAGTGTACAGGATGTAGAAAGATATAATTCTTGTTAGGATGGTCAATCAGTGGAGAAAGAGAATAAATAAAAATTCTTTACTTTTTGTGAATGAAAAATAGTTGCAAATGATTAATTTCCAAATGAAATAAATATATTGTTAAATGAAATATTAGTTAAAAATGTATTAGCATACCAAATACAAAATTAAAGTTTACAAAGAAAATTGTGTTTATTGTTTATTCAGAGTGATTATAATTAAAATGACGCTATTCAAACCCCTTGCATTTAGAATTTGTTTCTGGTACATATCGCATTATGATAAAATTTTAAATGTATATGTATATTATTAGATACAGGGTGTCTGAATGCTACGTTTGAGAGCTACTAGGAAAGGTAGAGTGTATTCTAACGACTCGAAATCATATAGAAATTTATGTTCGGATATGTTTTCCTGAAATGGAACAGAAATATCGAAAAAAAGAAAAAAAAAGACGCCGGTAAATGTATAATTATGTATAATGCATTGGAGTCGGTTAAAAAACTTTCAACATAATCTTTAACCCCTTCAGGGGCAATGAATTTAAGTTCATTTAAAATCAATGCCACCAGAGTCTGAGATCAAGATTAGAAGAAAAGTAATAAATAAATGTTTTCAGATAAGGTAAAAAAATAAAATTTTATATAAAATTTCTGGGATGAATTTTTGCAGTTGTGAACTGAAATTAGGTGGTATAAAATATATACCACCGCCCCTGAAAGTGTTAACCTATCCCTAACAACACATCTTCTCCACATGACATACTCGGGATATACTATGGATGAAAAGACATCCATGGGACATCTGAAGAATGTACTATGGATAAGTGTGTTGTTAAGGATGTTCCTTCTGTTCATGTAAATTTAGTAGACAAACGAATATTTTCTTACGTAATGACTTTTTATTTATGATGTTTCTTTGTATACCATAGACGCCAACATTTTAATTTAATTTTAATTTATTCCGGAGTATTTTTAGCCCCGCCACTTTTTCGCACCACTTTATTTATAGAAAATTTTTCTCCAATATATAACTTCGATAAATAAAGAAAAATTAACTTTAAAAAAATAAATGGTATGAAATAAAGGCGGGGCTAAAAATACTCCAGAATAAATTAAAATGTTGGCGTCTATGGTACACCAACACGTCAGAAAATCTCTTTTGACCCTGAATTGTTATATAATTCGAAGTCAGGATTAATTTTACCGTGCTTCCTAGATTTTTTGAAAAGTGGTACTGAGAATATATATTTATGTAGAGGCAGAGTTCCGAGATTTTTTTGTTTTCTATTAAAATTTTCCTATAGACATCCTCATCATATTTTTGAAGTAAAAGTTGTTTTGTAAAATATTTCAGAGTTAATATAAAGAAAACAGTAGTCGAAAATACAGTCGGTTTTTAGTGTACCTTTATGGTCATTTTTTTAGACCTGCTAACTATGCTAGTTTATCCGTAATGGTATTTGGCCCCACCTTTTTTTCAAACCAGAATAGTTGTGGAGTAATATTCAGCAATATGTTCTCATGATTAATTAAGAAGACTATTGCTCTAGAACTATTCTGGTGTGAAAAAAAAGGCGGGACATAATACCATTACGGATAAACTAGCATAGTTAGCAGGTTTATTTTTTGTATAATAATATTCATACCCTATAGCCACTGATGTCCATTAGACATCTAAATTAAATCGAATTATCCGTAGAAGGTACAAAATATCCTGTATTGATTATAGATATCTATTAGATGTTTAAATATGGACGAAACTTAGACGTGCCTTTTTCGATGTCTAATAGATGTAACATCAAAATGGATCAAAACAAGATTTAGATATTTTCAAGATCTATTAGATCTAACAAGTCCAATTATTGGATATCTGGAGATTTATTGGATATGTAACAGACATCTAATGGAGGTAAAAAAGAGAGACATTTGTCGTGCTAACAGATATCTGTAGGATCTTTATAGAAATTTTTAACATTTATACGCGTTTATAGATGCCTTATGTATGTAACTGGCTGTGTGGGATAAGACCGGAAAATAACGCATAAAATGTGCAGGGATGAGAATTTGGTGCAAATTTTATACCCCTATTTAAGAAAAAAAATCTTCTAGTTAACTCTTAGATTGTGTCTGAAGAATATCCGCTTTCGTGAATAGTGGTGGGAGTTCTATGCCAAATTAACAACCATCAATGGATTCCATGCTTGAACAAGGATTCGAAACTGGCATCTAAATTCTAAAGCACAACCATTCGGAAAAAAAAACCTTATATTTCTGCAAAAGTCCCTCATACGCCATTCTCTACAACCAATATTCGCAGACATATACTACCGAACACAAAATCGGTTTAAAAAAAAATGCAGTTATGTTATAACATTTTTAAACAGAAAGAAAGAAGTTAAAGTTAGAAAAATCTAACTTTTTTTACAGTCCTTATAGTGATATTTAGTAAAAGTTAACTCTTATCCTAACAGACATAAAACAACCTTTTTCTCGTCTCTGTGTCAAATATTAGTCGAGATATTTAGTTCTGGAATTTAGGAATTTGTCATATTTTCTCGGGCTTTTTTAAGAGACTTTACTTCATGAATCCACAGAAAATGAGAAAAAATCCCCAAAAATAATAGTAAATAAATAAATAAATATCTTGTAGTATGGTGTAGAAAGAATCACAGAGTTTGAAGTCTTCGTCCTTTTTCCCAAACACTTCCAAGGATGAGAAATAATCGACTTTTTTGTTACCACTATTTTCATACAAAAATATTCATCGTATTTTTGTAGCAATATATCGTTATTAAATAGAATACAGATAATCTTCATCGTATTTTTGTAGCAATGTATCATTATTACAGAGATGTCAAGTTATAACTAACGAAAAATTAATTTCATACCACAATTTAAAAAAAAAGTAAAGCTTATCCTATTAAATTGTAGATAATTATTAAAAAAGAATTCATAAAAAAGTTTCCGGTATTAAGATTAAAGGCAATCCGTAATAACTTGGCATTTCCGTTATTAAATAGAATACAGATTATTGTATAAAAATAGCGGTACAAAAAAGGCGTAAATTTCTCATCCCTGAGAATATCTTAAAAATATTGCAGAAACTTCGAGTTCTGTAATTATTAAATAATAGTCTTCTTATTTTATAAAACGAGAAATATGTAATTAAAAAAAACTGCATACTAAAGAAAGGGATATGGATGAAATTAATAACTATTCATTTATCTATATTAATAAATTTGCTTTTCAAATTACTAATTAATTTTAAAAACTTTAAATTACATTATATTAAAATGGAAAAGTCTTGAAAGAATTCTTTTCAAGATTTTCTTCTGGGGCCCAGCCTGTTATCGGAGCGTCATTACTTCAACTTCATTTTCAATCCTGCAGTTGACGCCTTTTAAGGTTTAAAGATTAATAAGTTTATTTCATCTTTTAATTTCAAAATGTTTAATTAATCTAAAAGAAGTCAAAAAACTAATTGTTAAAATAAATTTAGGCTAACAAAATTTAAATTTGTTGCATGCGTTACATTTGAATAAATTCCACTAAAGTACTATATTGTTTTTCATATTTCATATTTCTAAAATATATGATTACTGACTAAAATCATAAAAATATAATACTATAGATTTTCAAATATTTGGACTATATTCATAGATGGCAATACTTTAATATATTGGCATTTAATATTTTAATATATTGGCGGAATATTTTTAGCCCCGCCTTTATTTCACACCACTTTATTTATAGAAAATTGTCTCCAGTATATAGCTACGATAAAAAAAGAAAAACCTCTTAACACTATCGCGGCCGCTGACGTGAATTCACGTTATTTGAAAATCTGTAACTCCTCCAGTGGGCGTTTCTTTCGCAATTTGTATATTATTTATTTCTTAAGAATATACCCAATATTCATATTTGCAGAGGTGCCAAGATGTAACGGATTGTCCGCAATCTTCATACCGGACATTTTTTTTTAATGTATTCTTCTGTAATAATTATCTCTAATTTAATAGGTCAAGTTTTACTTTTTCTTTATTGTGGTATGAAATTGATTTTTCGTTATTAGTAACTTGGCACCTCTGTCAAATATACTAAGGATACGAATACTTTGATCAGAAAGAATATAATTATAATGTATATCTATCTGTAATAAAAATGTAAATACAGAAAATTTTGTTGTGAAATATTGCAACTTGGGAGAATAACGTCCACATGCGGATTTTACTGTCAAAAAGACAAAATCATGCGGCCGCGAAAATGTTAAAATAAAAGTGGTATGAAATAAGGGGGGGTCTGAAAATACTCCGGAATAAATTAAGATGTTGGCATCTATGTATTGTACATAAAATAATCTAAATATTATACGTTAAAACATTTTTTTGCTAAACCATTACTAAAAATTTCCGAAAATGGCCCAAAACTGCAATTAAAAACGTGTAAATGTATAATAATTTTCTAACTATCAAAGTTTTAAAAAAAATTAAGCAGTTTCTTGGTGATAAGAATATGAAACTTATCACGATAGCAAACAGGATGCAGTAAACCATAACTCTTATTAGGATGTTCAGTGACTAGTAAATTGCTTGAAGAAAGAATAAACGAGAGTTATCTTACTTTGTAAAGCGGATTACAGAATTAGTTAACGATAAATGCTCTTTAATATTATAAATAAAAAATGTTTTATATTTATTTATTTATTGAAGTGAAAACTTCTTTAGGCGCGTTGAGCATTTTTTGTGTGAACAAAAATCATGGAATTCGCGTCATCGTCACCGAACGCTTTCCATGAGCTATATGTATACTGTGTATATATGTACATAGATATACCTCCGTGCGTTATTAGTATACATTATATATATACAAAGAGTATATCTCTCTACATATATGTAGCGCACGGCGTGGCATGCCTCATATACATATATATAATTTATACTAATACGAGTAGTATACTGGCTACTGGCATCTGTCTCTTTCTAGTTCTATACTCTATGTATGTATGTACTTTTTCCACATTATGTACATAGTTCACAAAGTACAAGCACGTGTTTTTATACAGACTGTTATATTCTTCTTTTTGCTTTCAATATAAATTTTCAAATAAATAATAAAAAAAAGAAAATTATTTTAGTCATATTACAATATTAACACTTCTTTACAAACCAAAAATAATTCAAAAATAATAATCTATTAGCTCGACGATACAATTCACAAGCTACTTAGTTTTCACTTCTATCGGCAGTCCCCAATGACTGCCTCGTTATATATATATATGTATATATATATATATATATATATATAGAAATGGGCTCAATAAGTAATGATAAAAATTGAGAAATATCATATTAGTCAGAAACTGACTAAAATCACTTTGGGGTATGTTGTAGGCACTGAGGTTGCATTATAGCGTTTTGAAAAAGTGTTCTGAAGCCACAATTTTTGGATTATGGAATTTATGTTGTGCAAATTGTGTTTCCTTCTTGGTATGTTCTAGACACTGAGGTTATATTATAGCGCCTTGAAAAAGTTTTTCCAAGTCAAAATGTTTGAATTATAGAGCAGATTAGACTGCGCATATTTTGTTTTTCTCTTTTGGTATATTGCAGGCACTGAGAATGTATTATAGCTCCCTGAAAAAGTTTTCCAAAGCCAAATTTTTTGGATTATGGAGTTTGGGCTGTTCAAATTTTGTTTTGTATATATTTTAAACAAAGAAATATTTTCGATCGTTAAGTAAGACATTTTATAATTTTGATATTTAATAGGAAGCCTTTCGCGCACATGGAAAATGTTTTTAATTCAAATTTCAGTCTACTCTTTTGAGTTAAACATTTTTATTTGCTGAATGATTTTCCTATGTTTTTTTTATTTATTTATTTATGTTATCTGAATTGAAAATATGTTTTAGATGTCTCAAAAAAGGCCAGACTGCTAGTATTGAACGTATTTCATAGCGACATACAGCGCATTGCTGGCATACATTGGCCAGCGACATGCCTCTTTTATCTGACATTTCACCGCTTTATTTACACAATAATTATTTTCTTCATTAATCGTGGCGACACATTACCGAAAATTACTATATTAAGAGGTGTGCCAACATTTTAATTTATTCCGGAGCATTGTTAATACTTGCCTTTTTTTTACACTTTTAACTGTAATTACATATTAGAAAAATGTTCAATACGAATAAAGTGGTGTGAAAAATAGGCTGTTACAAAATCAAAAGTGCTTCAGAATCAATTAAAATATTGGCATGTTTGTACCGTTATAATAGTAGAATTAGTGAAAAAAAAAAAAAGGCGTACACTGGCATTGTGAAAATAAGGCGGGTACTAATAATGCTAAATGTGTAAGCATATGTGTAAGCAGAGCTGCCAACCTAATCAGGCAAATTGTTAGTACCGCTCATTTTTCTACACTACTTAATTTTTAGAGTATTTTTCTTCTTAAATGATCGTAGATAAATTTGAAGAGAATTACTCTAAAAATTAAGTGGTGTAGAAAAAGGCACTAACAATTTGCCGGATTTGGTTGGCAGTTCTGTGTAAGTATTGCAAGAACAGTTTAATGTGTGTTATTTATTTAACTCTTTCTTTCTTTTTTTTTTCTTCTTAAATGAAGAATAGATTTTTAAAAGTGGAAGCACGTGGAAATTAAAAAGAGATTTTACATGTCAAAATAAAAAGCATCTATATATTATCAGAGCTGCCAACCTAATCCGGCAATTTTTTAGTACCGCCCCCTTTTCTACACCATTTAATTTTTTGAGTAATTCTCTTCAAATATAGTTACGATGAATTAAGAAAAAAAATTAAAAATTAAGTGGTGTAGAAAAAGGGGCGGTACTAACAATTTGCCGGATTACGTTAGCAACTATGTATTATTTTTACTTCTAAAATATCTGTGAAATGTACTCGTATGATGCCTATGAGTAGAATTCCAATGGAACCTAAAACAACATCATTCAGAAAACAAACGCAATAAATCACAAAAACATACAATAGGTGTTTTGGACCGAAATAACTAAGCTTTACCATCTTCAGAAGATGATTAAATATATATATATATATACAGGCTCAGTACAAATATTTAAAAGTAATGGACTATATTGTATTTGAGCCTCCCTTTTCTTCTCGTGATGAAGTTTCATGAATTATTAATTTGACCAAAACAATTTTTATGTGGTTTTTGGCATTTTATGACACTTGCTCAAAAATATTAACATTTTAATTCATTCTGGAGCGTTCTTAGTATTTACCCTTTTTTTCACACTACTTTTCTTGAAGAGTAGTTTTTTTCCATATTTAATCGTGATTACATATTGGAGAAAATGTCACTGCATTACAAATAAAGTGGTGTTAAAAAAAAAGGCTGGGTACTAATAGCGCAATTATAAATTAAAATGTTGGCATATCTGCTTGCTTACAAAATTTCAATTTTTCATCACTTACCGCTAGTACTTCAGCGTACTTTTCTGCAAATTTCATTGCGATACTAGAACATTTTTATAATCTTTTATAGTCTTTTATACGTAATTTTGTCTGCTTGTGTATATAAAAATGTACTTTTTTTTTTTTTTTTTTTTTTTTTTTTTTTGGTAAAGACCTATTTTTTTACATTTATGTATCAAAATGAAACTTGAAGGTATTATTTTTGACTTGATTTGAAAATACATGCCTTACTCGGAAAGTTCAATAATTATATTAAGAAATTTAAAAGCGTTAAGCCGGAAATGGATAACTGCTCCATTAACTTCTTTACCACCTTTCTTTATTTCATCTTTCACTTCTACAGATACACTTTACAAAATTGACAGCAACTTCTAATTTTCGCGTAAAAGTACAATCTTTGAGTGACAACTTTAATAAAAGTGAGAAAGACAGATTTGCCGTTAGAAGAATCACCGAAACGTGAAATGAATCCATCTGACAGCTAAAAGTGAAGGCAAAACGTAAATACCATCTTACTATACTCTATTATTATTTATTTTTGGATAGTATAGATACTCCCTCCTTTATTTTATATGAAAGTCTGATACAAACTGACATAATCGAAAAATCGCCATCGATTATAGGCTGAACGAACGTTAAGACGGTAATAATTTTACTGAGAATAAAATCTGAAACAATGGTTCAAGAGAATAGGAGGTAGACGAATTACTTTCAAAATAAAATTTGTCACCTGCGGTAGATTATATTAGTTATCAATCTATAATAATATGAAATAAAATTGCATGACTGTATTTTAAAGGGAAATAATCTTATCAATGAATGCTTGTATTTTCTGAACTTTCTTGTAAAGCGACGAATTAAAAAAATATGAAGACCATTTGCTACCCAAGAATTTAATTTTTATGATTAATTAGATATTTTTATAATCTGTTAACAGCATATATGTAAATAAATTTTAATAACTATCAGAGCGTGAAATTTGTATAAGTATTTTGACGCTAAATATAAATCTTATACATATATATTTTTAAAAGGATAGCGACATTAAACGGTTATGCATATTGGATACTACACTGTAAAAAAAAAAAAAAAAAAAAAAAAAAATTTAAAATCACGGGATTTAACTGTACAATTCTACGGTATGTGACCATTTTGCCAGCTAAAAGGTCAAAGCCCGTTTGATGTCTTGAAAATATAATATTAGAATACTGTTTTTTTTTTTTTTTTTTTTTTTTCCTTTTCCCAGGCAAAATCCGTTATTCTACGAAATTTGCTTAAATCTGCCATAAAACTGTATTTTTACGGTAAAATCGCTTCAAATGTAAACTGTTAACCTTTTAGCGACGTCGCATAAGAAACACTTCGTAACTGAAACTGAAAATATAATTGTAGTTTTACTGGTTGAGAGACTTTATATATTCATACAAACAGCGATTAATATAAAAGAGCTATTGTTTTTCTAATTTAATTCAATGTTTCATGTTTTTGTCACAACGCAAAATTACGGTGGAATACGTCATTTATGGTCCAAATGTTCCTTTCGAGCGTCGCACAGTGCGACGGATTTTAAATCTAGCGAGACAAAATTATATATTGGAATACAATTTATTTAATAATTAGATATTATTATTATTATTATTTATTATTACTATTATTATTATTACATATTAAAATTATATATTATAATTATTATTTTATTATATATATTATTAATATATTCTACTAACTGTTAATAATTAGTTAGTTTTGTTGCAGTTATCAACACTGAAGCTTCTTTCGATATATATTAAGGCATAGCCTCCTGATGCCAGTCATGAGGCTCGGAAACTTAGCAACAGTTCAAGTGGTAGACAGCGCACCCTGGTACATATTGCGCGACTTTTTTATTCAACAGGCACCAAACATTTTTAAGAGTGGAATTTGATATACATAAAAGGCAAATAGAATCGAAGAAACGTCGATTATTTATATCATATATCACTTCTTAAAATTATTGGTGACAGTTGAATAAAAAAGTCCTGAAATCTGTACTAGGTGGCGCTGTCTACCGTTTGAACTGTTACCAAGTTTCCGAGGCACGCGACAGGCATCTTGTTTAGGAGGCTATGATTAAGGTATTTCTTTCTCTTCCTTTCTGAAGTCTTTATTTTTTATTTTTTACCTTGGTTGCTCTTGGGACTTGAAATCAATTTCTCTACCATGGTAGTAGCATTACTTTTACCACTTTGCCTCAATTTAATATTGGAAGCATGGGTTAACTTGTTTATTGTACTTTCCGTATCAAGTGATTTTACTTTCCTTGTTTTAGACTTAATTCCACTCGATTCAAAATCTTTTTTTGGGCGTCCAGGTTTCTTATTTACACTCGGCAATCCACTTGTGCTGCGTAAATTAAAGTTTTCTAAAGATATACTAATATTCAACCAAACAACATTGTATTTCTTTATTTTTTTTTATTTTTTTTAACATCGGTGGCACGTTTTCCATCTTTGATTAAATCCAATCATGAATGAATCTACAAATCGGATCAGTTCTTTCATCATCAGTTGAGAATAGTTTTAGAAATTAAATTTATCTTTGAGGTAATCCACAAGCATATTTTTAAACTTACATCTTGGCGTTCTAGAGTTATTAGATTCATTTTTTCAAGTTTTCGTAAAGTTCCCTTCTCGATACAGCCAGCAGTCTCTCTGCAAAAAAATAAATATCTTCTTAAGATGCAAATGACTGCAGTAAAATTTACCAATATAAAAATTACAAGAAACGAGGAATAAAATGGAACAAGAATCAACATGTACAAAGATGTTCAAAAGTTCTTGCATCCTAAGAATACCAATACTTTGATTAAATCTAAAACAATTTCTAACACAAATTTGACCAAATGTTATAAAATAAATATGGAGAAGAAAATTTATTGACCTATGAAATATAAACTACATACCTTCGTGAAAAATATCCATGCACAAAAGAATTATCAGAAGCACATATCTTCACAACACGACCTGTAAAATGAAGAGCATGGATATGACTGACGGCAGCCTTCATGAAAAACTGATGGGAACTTGTTTTCGTTGAACGGTTCGCAAAGGAAAGCGGGAGCTTATTGCTATATTTTGAGAATGATTTGTCCAGGTGTTGCCTGATTGCGCGACTTTTTTATTCAATAGCCACAAATAATTTTTAGAAGTAGTATTTGGTATACATAAAAGGCGAATCGAATCGAAGAATTGTCAATTATGTATATCAAATATCCTTTCTAAAAATTATGGTGACTATTGAATAAAAAAGTCGCGAAGTCTGGTAACACTGAATTTGTCTAAGGTATCTACTTTCTTTTTGAAAGGTCAAAAATTATTGTTCTGAGAGTTTATTTTTAGGGTTTTGACCCGCTAGATTTGCAATCCGTCGCTCTGGGCTTCGTTGGAATCTTTGCTGCCGGGCATTGCCTGTAATTTAGCTTGATTTTTTTCTACTGTGTAGGCATGAAAATGGTCAGTCGTCATACGGTGACAATAGGAATATGTGGATTCTGCTTTGTTCCTCATCATAAATTTAAATGATAGACATAGTATTTTTTATTTAGAGAAATGAGCTCGGGTGAACCCAACGCATTCGCAGAATTAAATGCCTATTTACTAGGCTATTCTATCTCCGATTCGATACACTTAGTTTATTCTAATTTGGTGATTAATTTTATGAGATATAGTTTCATGTTTTACTTTTCCAATGCAACTATTACTTACTATTTCCAATGCAATATTACTCATGATGCCTGTTTGAGTAAAATTTTGACCTGTTCTCCTTTGTTAAGAAAATGCTAAATTTCGAACAACTTAAGGAGTTTTAAATTGAAATTTTAGAGCTTTTAGTAATGTTCATGCTAATATCATAAATGATATTTTAAAACTCGTCCTACATCGTTACAATGAAAGTAACCTACATAAAGTACATTTCTGCGATATTTCACTCTATTCTGTCATAAAATGAAAGTCGTAAATTTCAAATAACTTGCAAAATTTTCAAATTAGAATGTTGAAATCAAGTAGATTTTTGCCAGTATACTAAGTGATATTTTAGAACTCGTGAACAACTTTACGATTTGTGATATTTTCTACACAGACTAGCGAGTTACGAACTAACTAACGAACTAACAAACAGTCTAACTTACAGACGGACACTATCACACTTGCCAACGTCCTAATTAATATTCCTTGTTAGTCCTGCCCTTTTTTTCCACACCAGTAAATTTTTAAAGTAATAATTTCGAAATGCAATTACGATTAAATAAGAAGAAAAATACTTTAAAAAGATACTGGTGTTAAAAAGAAGGCGGGGCTAACAGTACTACGGAATATTAATTAGTATGTTGGCAAGTATGCACTATGCTATTTTTTCGATTTCCGAATTCCTCAAACCTTAAAACATATAAAAACGTTAAAAAGCGAGAGTCAGGAATTTTTAGGCATACTTAAATTCCCCATACCTGCAGTATGATGGAGAACTAAAACAAATATATTAACGATAATGGCTATTATAGGAGCCGCGGTAATTGGACTGGTAGAACGCCGAACTCGTAATTGGAAGATTGTGCAATCAATACTTGAGCCAGCAAAAGACCGCCGTGTGAATTAATGGTGGCTGGTGCTAAAATACATCGCGGCTCTAATGTCCTACATGCTCCACAAGTAATACCTCTGGGGGTTACGAAAGCAGGGAAGCAATCCCCTTTACAATGGATCAAAATTGTGATGGCATGTCTAAGGAACACCCTTGTGATTAATCACAGATCATTACCAATTGCTCGCTATGTAGCTACAGTGTGACGCTAAATCAACTTAAATAATTCATAAGACAACAGAGAAAACTTTAACTGCTTGATTGCTTCAAAGCATATCTTTTCAACACGCGTGTACAACAAACACTTAAAGTGTTTACTTAATTTTCCTTAAGTCTTCCTTTGATTCTTTAAAAAGTCCAACCTCATTCATCATTATAGTTTTTTTCTGCAGTCATTTTGTGTCACATTCTCGGAAAACTATAACAAACAGCTAATCGAAGCGAAATAGCAAATGATATGTGCAGAAAAATTTATGACGCATCTATTTTTGTAAGAAATATATGTTCTTGGAACGTATAATCGCCTTAATCTGATTTTACTCATGCTTCTTCGCAGTTATTAACCAAACGTAATTCAAGCGGATGATACGTGCTTCAGTTCCATCAGCTTAGATTCATAAACCAAAGCGGCTATTATCTTACATCAAAAATATTCATTAATTTTACTTTATTGCATTATCAATTTGACGTATAACATGATTTAAGTCTATAATATTTATGTCAATGGTCAATAAACTTACAATAGTACACTGTAAAAAATTTCTGTAAATTTAATGTAAATATTTATCCAGAGTCTCTGTAAATTTACAGCAATTCATAGTTAAAAGTGAATAATCGAGATTCTCAATCTTTATTCTGTATTTTTACCTAATTTTCTTATTTAATTTTTTAATTAAAGTTAAAAATGACTGTTTCTACTTTAGAAAAAGCATTCCAAGTCCGAGATATGTTCTCACCATTAATTAATTAAATTAGTATTAGTTATTAAAAAGAAAGGTATAAAATAAGTTTTTTAACATCTCCGTTTATTTTTCTGTGTAATTTTACGTAAGACTTAAGATAATAGATTACACAGAGTTTTCTGTTGAAATTCTTAACAGTGTACATATAAATATTATATAGAAAATCTATACAGTTGCCATATAAAATGTACTAAATTTAAATCTCAAATTATATTCCAATTAGTTTCTCAATTTATCAATTTAAAGTCATTTAGTTTAACCAACAAACCCAAAAGAAGTACTTGTTAGAAAATTAAACGATCACAATGTTTAAAAAAAGTTTAATATTTTTTAAATTAGAGAAATGTTTATGCAACGATTCGACTGAACATACACATTAGTGTTGCTTGGATATGGATTTTAATCATTTTATTAATTTCATGATATTGCCCTATTTGGTATAAATATAACGTTAATTCTAATGTGCATTCACCGTTAGAGAAACTTAAATTAATCTTCAATTACTTTCTCCTGAAGATTAAGATTTTAAGCGCCAAATTTTCATATGAATTGAGAAAATCTTTCTTGTGACCTTCAACTACTGGATATATATAAAAATAAAGCTTATTTAACAGTTTTCTATTTATAAATAAGATAAAATTTTTAATCAAGCAATACTGGTATCAAAAATCGGAATACTTGGCAGGTATAATGAAAGGCAGGTATGATGAAATATGTATATATACCGAGTTTCATGAACATCCGATAAGGGAAGCCAGATCTATAAAAAATCTTATTAGAGTAACTTTCAAATAATTATTTACTTATTTAACCCTTTATTCGCCCTGACGCTATAAACAGAGTTACCAAATTTATGGACTTTTTTATTCAACTATTACCAATAATTTTGAGGAGTAATATTTGGTATAGATAATGGACGAATAATCTTCGAAGTGATTAGTCAATCGTTACATTTAAAATTTAGTGGTGGATAATGCATAAGAAAGTCATTAAATTTAGCAACACTGACCAGAGGAGTGAAATTAATTGCACCGGAAAAGGATTAATCATAGCCTCCTAAACTAGATGCCTTCCGCGTGGCTCGGAAACTTGACAACAGTTCAAGCGGTAGACAGCGCCACCTAGTACAGATTGCGCGACTTTTTTATTCAAATGTCACGAATAATTTTACGAAGTGATATATGATATATATAATCAACGTTTCTTCGATTCTGTAGTCGCCTTTTATGTATATCGAATCCCACTTTTAAAAATTTTTGGTGGCTGTTGAATAAAAATGTCGCGCAATCTGTACCAGATGGCGCTGTGTATTGCCAAGTTTCCGAGCCACGCGGAAGGCGTCTAGTTTAGGAGGCAATGGGTTAATCATCGATAAATGAACAGCAGCTGTTACTCTGAAACATAATTTTAATGAATAATTGAAAAAGTTTCCTCGTATGGCACAAGATAAAAGTTATAAAAATTTTTAAAAGCAAAATGTTTTTGGATATAGAATTTAAGAGCAAAGCTGTATTAAAGTCAAAGCATAGTCTGCTTTGAAAAAAAAAAAAAAAAAAAAAAAAAATTTCGTCTAAGTTAAAATACAGAAAAAATTACAAATATAATCAGGGTTGCCTGTAATTTACTCCAGCACTATTTTGTTATATCAAGTGGTAATTTAATCAGTTGTAAAAATGTAAAGAATGCAGACAAATTTTTTTCACACATTTTAAATTTTAATATAAAAATCAAGTAATTGAAGTACGAGATTTAGATTTGTAGTACATTGTTTATAACGTTGAAAAGTTTTGTTGAAGCAAATAAAAAAGTGAGTTCCACATGTTTCTCATAGATGGCGCTGTATGATAAAAACAGCAAGAAAAAACATCAAAAGTGCCATCCAAACAATTCAAGAGAACTTACTGTGTTGTAACCAAACAATATTTCAATATGTACATCCTATATAGATCGGAACACATCAAAACGACAGTCCACGTGTTCGCTTGTATTAATGGGAGAATAGGCTGGATTATATGCGTTATTCAGGTCTGCTGTACTTCAATGTCAATAACAGGAAAGCCAATTAGTTCTTCACATTGTCCCACGAGAAGAAATCAAAAGGAGTTAAGCCTAAAGATTGAGGTGGCTACAAGAAATGTTATAAAGAAAGGATATGTTTACGAGCAAACGATCCGTCAATCAATCTTTGTCACTCTCGAGTGGCAAAAGATCAACCTGTATTGATGAAAATATCAATGTTTTTCCACTCTATCCATAACGTGACTGTTAGTGATGTCAAGTGTCTTTTCCTTATATAAACTAAAATAATACAGAAAAACTGTGCCATTTGAGGGAAAACTTTGGAACGCATTCTTTTATTTACTTTAACGCAATTTTCCTCATAAAAAACCTTGTAATAAAATTGCACTCTCGTAGACCTTGTTAAGTACATTAAAATTTAAAATGTGGCAGTGACCCAACATGCATAAATAAAGGTTGACATTTATAAACAATGGTGGAGAAAATAGCAGGTAACGGCAGCTCTGGTGTAATACTTCATCAAATTTCACAGATACGCACAAAATAATAATAATAATAATAATAAGTTCTTTAATAAAATCGGTAATTCGATGTCACATGTTACATTAGTCCAGGAGTCGTAATGGTCCTGTATATTTTTCTGCGTTCTATAATTTTAAAATCGCTATTTCTGACTAGTAATTTTTAAAATAGTATTGCAGTATTAAAAGCTTTAATTTTTGTAATAAAATGGTCAAAAAATGATAAAACTCGCGTAAAAATACAGGAACGCAGCGACCTCTGTGTTAGTTATTTACAGTGATTACATTTTAATATTTTTTTTTTCTCTAGAATTATTTTCTAACATTATTTATTGTCCTATTTAAACAATAAAATAATGCTGTAAAAATACGACAAGGGTTTCTTTGTAAAAATACCGGTAGAAAAAAAAATGATTTATATAAAAAATTACCAGTATCCAAAAATCGCAATACGTAAATTATAGAATATTTTTAGAGGTAAATTTATTTCGTTTTTACGGATTTTTTACTGTGTTTATCGCAAGTCTTTTAAAGGCCAAAACGAGAGCATAATATTCCGCCTTTTTGTAATGTCCATTTAGCATCTTTATTTGCCTATTTACGTACCTACTCTCTAAAATAACGTTTTTATAAGACAAATAAAACTTTATCCTCAAATATATATTTTCAAATATATATATTTAAAAAATCCTTCGGACTGATTAAAAATATTACATGTATAATTTTAATTTCTATTCTAGGTCGTATTTGATTTGCATAACGGTTAGATGAATCTGTTTTTTTTTTTTTTTTTTTTTTTTTTTTTTTTTTAAGGGGGAGAGAGTTATTTACAGCCTATTTACACACGACCACATGATGAAGTATATATATATATATATATATATGACTAAAGATGTCGATTTTCAAAGAAAAAATTCTCCTTTTATTTATTTACTTCGCCGAACGTTCTGCTTTCTACTGCATCACTTTATTTTTATTTTTTTTTTACAATAACTACATTCCGTTAAACAAACCGAAGATTGATAGAGAAAAATAAAAATACTCAATAAATAAACTAACTAAGAAGCGAGTAGTATGAAATAACAATTTTCTAAAAATACATAAACAAATGTTGCCAACTAATGAAGAGTAGGAGTAAATATTTTAATACGTTAATAGACTTGCCAACTGTCCAAATTTTTGAATACCAGAAGTTTTTATAGAAATATGCGATTTATACTTTATTAAAAAAAAATACTTTAGTCAGATTAAAAAAATAAATAAATAAATAAAAGGATGAAAGAAAGAAAGAAAACCAATAGCATTAAAAAATCCTCATTTAATTATGTATTTACTTTGTATAGCTCACCACTTTCCCCGTGTAAATTGAATAGAAAAATAAAAATCTTTAGTTTGCAGAAGAAATCACAATATCCGAGAAAAATGGTTAAATGCCTACTTATACATTTCGGTTGAATTTTAATAGCAATTTTCACAATTATTTTTAAAGATTTTACTGTTAAAAAAAAAATAAAGAAATAAAAGAAAAGAAAAATAAAGAAAAGAAAAGAAAACCTTGAATTTTTTACTTTCCGAACACTATAGTGAGGAAAGTATTGTAATCATGTCAAAAATCCGAATTTGTGATTTTGATGTTTCTATACGTTACGAGGTCCAATGATTCCGTTTTCACTATTTTTGAGATGATGTATGTATGTGTGTGTGTATGTATGTGTGTATGTATGTGTGTATGTATGTGTGTATGTCTCTGAATGAACACGCTAGCGTCTAAACGCTTTGTTCAAATAAGCTGAAAGTTGGTACGTATATTGTAAGTCATCATAATACGAACCCTATAGATTTTGGTGAATCTAGCACTTATAGTTTTTTTACAGGGACACAAAGAAATATTCTGTATCATTATGGCCTATGGGACCAAAATCTTAAAAGTGCGATAGCATCTAATCGCCTAATTCAATTGAGCAAACATTTTATACACATGTTATAGGTCACAGGTGCACCAACTGTATAGATTTTGGTTAATCTAGCACTTACAGTCTTTTTACAGGGACACAAAGAAGAATTCTTTATCATTATGGCCTATGGGACCAAATTTTTAAAAGTGCGATAGCATCTAAACGCCTTATTCAATTGAGCTGAAAATTTATATGAATATTATAAATCACTGTTGCACTAACTATAAGCATTTTGGTGAATCTAGCATTTATAGGTTCTTACAGGGACACAATGAAAATTTCATTATCATTATGATCTATGGGCTCAAAGTTCAGTAGCGTTAAATAGAACCCTGTAATATATGGAGAAAAATATTCAAACACTCTGTTATGGTTTTCACTCTTTTGTTTGTTTAAAAACTCCTCTTTCTTTATCTACAAAACTGTTAATAATGTTCGGAAAGTCGAGTGGAGTCACTCCAGATTTTTTTTATATTATTAACGAGAAAAAAATCACATGACATTCAGAATCCGTTGTTAACAATTAATTTCGTACAGCATACCGTTGTACTTGATGTCAATGAACGCGGATATAAAAATTAATAAATCATAAAATGGAAAACCTAACATTTTGAAAATTTGGTTAAAAACCTTTTAATTAACATTTAATGTTGACTTCAAATGGCAAACCTTTTTTTTTTTTTAGTGAAAAATCTCGAAAGAAGTCGAATGAGAGAAGAAATCGTATAACATTCAAAATCTTCAGTGTTGACATCTAATAGAAAATTTGAAAATAAGTTCTTAAGATTTCCCTACTGAAAAAAATTCGAAAGAATTTAAAAAGAAGAAAACCATTTAACATTCAAAATCCCTGCTTAACATTTAATTTATTTCGTACAGCTGTTATACATATAATGTCAATGAATTGGGGTATAAAATTCCATAATTGAGAAAAGGGAAAACATAAACAGTGTTCCCAATTTTAGGGAATTTTTATTTAATATCGATCACTAATTTTTAATTGTAATGTTTGGCTAATCACATCGAAGATTAATCGTCTACCATATTCATCAAACATTACTGCTCAATATTATTGGTGATTATTGAATAGAAAAATCCCGAAATTTTGCAACAGTGAACATGACATCTAAGAAATTAGTTAAGAGGACATAGATAAAATAATTAATGTTGACATATAATAGCAAACTTACAAGGAAAAAAAAAATCAAAAGATTAAATGTTAGCCAGTAAAAAGAAAGTATAACATTAAAATTTCCCGCGTAATAGTTAATGTATTTCGTACAGCAGACTGTTATATATATGATGTCAATAACTGCGCATATAAAATTGTATAACTAAGAAAAGTTATTGGAAAAGGAAGATAGTAACATCTAAGAAAATTCGTTGAAAACGTATTAATAAACATTTAACTTTGTCATCAAAGAGCAAATTTAAAAATAGGTTTTCACAATTCTGCTATTAATAAATAAATAAATAAATAAATAATTTAAAGTTAGCGAGGGAAAAATAATTAACATTCATTACCTATACTTAGCAATTAATTTATTCCATACAGTACGCCGTTTTCCGTATGACGTTAATGCATGTGTAAATAAAAATCTATAACTCGAAAAAGGAAAAACGCAACATCCAATAAAAACATTGCTAAAAAAAAATAAGCTAAACTTTCTCAACATTTTAAAAATATTCTAAACCAGTCACAAACTAGTAAGTAATAGAAAACTTTAAAATAGATCTTCAAGATTTTCCTAGCGTAAAAAAAAAAAAAAAAAAAATCGAAAGACTTAATGTTAACGAATAATAAGATAGAAAAGCATTCAAATTTCCCGCCTAAAAGTTAATTTATTTCGTACCGCATGCTGTTATATACTGTATTTTCTTGCGTCTAATCCGCAGGTTCGATAAATCAGTTTCACGCCAGAAAGTTTAATTTACAGATGAAGGTTTATTTACACAAAGCAAAACGTTGATTTAAAACAGAAATGTCTATAAATAAAAATTTCAGGACTGAAACTAATTTATTGGATTTGCCGATTATACGCAGGAAAACACGATGCATGTTGTCAGTAATTGCAGATATAAAATTGTATAATTAACAAGGAAATATTCAAAAGGTGTCGTCTTCAAAAAATATCGAAAAAAGTATACGTGATTCTATTTTTCATAAAACACCAGAAAGTGAAAAAATTATCGGCTGAAATGAATTACAGCGACCACAAAAAATTATCAAAATTAAGTATATTTGGGGATTTCATACTGTTAGGTGATTGATTTTGAGTACTTGGCGGGGAAGCAAAACACGGTTCTGTTCTTACACGGCAATCTCGGTGCTAGCGAAATTATCGCCTAAGAGCGCTAAATCGCCAAAAATGCTTAATTTTGATAATTTTTTGTGATCGCTGTAATTTATTTCAGCCGATATTATTTTCATTTTCTGGTGTATTTATGAAGAATAAGTATCATATACATATATTTTTCAATATTTTTTGAAGACGGCACCTTTTGAATGTTTCCTTGTAAGAAAAGGGAAAACATAACATATTAGAAAATTAGTTAAAAAGTTTTAATAAACATTTACTGTTGACATCTAATAATAAACCTGAAAAAGGGTTCTCACGATTCTCCTAGATTAAAAAAAAAAAAGAAAAGAAAAGAAAAACAAAACAAAACAAAATAAAGAATATGAAGTTAGCGAGGGGAACAAAATAATAACAATAAATAACATTCAATATCTACGCTCAGCAATTAATTTATTTCCTAAAGCACGCCGTTATCCGCATGATGTCAATGAATGCGGATGTAAAAATATATAACTCAAAAAAGGGAAAACACAACATCCAAGGAAAACATTGCTGAAAAAAAAAAAGCTAAACATTCCCACCTTTTTAAAATATTCTAAACCAGTCCACTGAGATGAGAATATGAGCATAATTAAACATCATCTGACCTCGGAAAGCTCTGTACGTTTTGAGGCTAATTACTCGACCGGAGACAATAGCTGGGAGAGCGAAGGTAGATCAACACAGTGAGTGAATGGGGAAACCCCCAATGTCGGGCATAAGCCAGTAAATGCCAAGGCCAGCACGCGTAGTTATGAAGTAGACGTCGGTACATAGGAACAGTGGTGTAAGTCAAACACGTCAAATTACTTGAGAAAAATTGTTAGATAATAAATCGGTTGTAATTTTTTTTTTTCCTTCCGGAAAATATTATGTGGAGGTGGAGGAAAAATAGTAGTGTAAAAGGCATTAGAAAAGTAACAGACGTCGTCGGTGAGTCATGAGCTATCATTACATCATTTTTGTGAGTTTTGGGAATAAATTAGGAGTAATGGATATTTTTAGAGATCCGAGATATATGCTTCTCGGCTTTAATTGCTTAGTAAATGATTTCAGAAATGAAAATTCTATTATCTTTTTGCATTAACGAGATCTTATTTAATCACAAAAAATAGTTATAAAACTGCGTTATGCTTTATAATGGCATAGCAGCCAATAATACAAATATTTATTTCGAGTATCCGTATTTTAATTTATTTTCTTTTTGATTTATAATTTTTTGTAGCAGTTTTCTAAGATTAAACAAGATGTATAATTCTGAAAAAATAAAAAATAAAAAAGCTTAACACTTGACAATACCTACATTGACCAAAATCCACACATGTCGTAAGACGGTGACCTTTAGCATACCTATCAACTTTTACCTCAATCAGACATTCTTCAATTTTAAATAATTTGAGTCCATATCATGTTCCGATTAACCTTACAATTGAGGGGAAGCATAAATCCATTTGGGGGCCCCCACTGACTTCTTGGTCTAAAGACTCATACAAACACCTTGAAAAATGTATAAATTTTTCATTAAATTTTGTAGTTACCTGGAATTGAGGACAAGTAAATTCGCTTAAAATGTAGAGAAGCAAATTCACTTGATTTTTGTACCAAGATATAAACTGGTAAAAGCCTATATTCACCACAATATATGAAATTATTCCATTATAAATGAATGTGTAAAAGCTTTATTAGCATATATCCCATATAATCTAGAAATGATAGTTGTGCAGTCAGGTAGAACTGTGACGTTTTATAATCAGACAATGCTTTTAGACCACAAGCTTACGATTCGTGGCCTTTTTTTTTTTTTTTTATTTGGGGCCTTTTCAAACTTATCCAGGGGAAGCACATGCTTCTCTTGCCTATTGGGGAATCAGGGCTTGGTCTATACGTTCAATAATAATAAATTTGTCTTTGTGTCCCTGTAAAAAAAATATAACACCTAAACTCTTCAAAATTTATACCGGCTCTGTGACGGTATCCTTTATCTATATCTAGCAATATTTACCTCGACAGAATAATGTGTTTAGATGTTATCGCATTTCAAATAATTTGAATCCATAGGCCACAGTGAAAAAAAAATTGTTTCTTTGTGTCTCTGTAAAAAAAAAAAAAAAAAAAAAAAAAACTATTAAATTCTACCGTTATTATAACGTAAACAGGTCGTTCGTGCAATAGGGATGTAATATATTCACCAACTTTGAGCTTAATTGAGTGAAGCTTTTACAGTGCAACAACTTTTCCCACTCCTAACACATAGCTGCTAACATTTTAATTTATTACGGAGTATTTTTAGTCCCCCTTTTATTTTCGTACCACATTATTTATAGAAAAAATTTCCCCAATACAGAACTTCGATTTAAAAAAATAAATAAATAAATAAATAAAATAAAAAAATAAGTGGTATGAAATAAAGGCGAGGCTAAAACTACTCTGGAATTAAATTAAAATGTTGGCAGTTATACTCGCATTGAGGGCTGACTATTCTAACCGCTTGAAGGGATTCCAAATTCACCGACAGTTTAAGATATGGTAAACATCCAGCCATTCTCAACCACAAGGGTCAACCACAAGGTTCAACCACAAGCGCAGAGGCTTCCACGGTCGCAAGAAATGTGGTTGAAGAACAGACGTTATCGTGTTCATTCACATTCATATTTACCTTACATCACCATAAAAGTAACTAAAAGGAATTAATTAGACCTCAAAATGTACACATATACCAGAATCCCATACTTTAAATGCTGATTATTTTTATTTAAATTCGAGTACAGTGATTTAACTGAGAAAGGCCTTTAAATTACACAAGATGCGCCCGATAATATATATATATTTTTTTCTTAATTTTGCGCAAATATCGTAAAGAGTAATTCCTTGTGCAGGGATGGAACACGGGCGCAGAATTCATACCACTATCAATGTAAGGATTTTTTCTACTTTTTAAATCATCGATATTATAATTAGAGAAATTTTTCAACCAGATTCCGGTGTGAATTCTGCGCCCGTGTTCCATCCCTGCTTGTGTGCAAGTAACATCAGTCACACAAAATAATAAAATTTTCTATTTTTTATGCCACCACTTTTACCATACAAAAATATTAATCGCATATTTACTGTAACTTTCGTGAAGAAACAGTATAGTGATTCCTATTAGAAATTGTTGGCGGATGCAGAAATAAGTCTGCGTGTGACTGACGTCATATTTTTCATGGAACTGGCCTTAAAGCAGAGTAAATAAATCTGGTGTAGTAAGTAACGAATATCAATCATCTGCATGTCAAAACGTTTGCTTTTAAATTTCAAAATCTTAAAAAACAAATGATTTCTTTAATTTATAAAATTTTAATTTCATTTGTCTGGTAATAATGCATATATGTGTAAAATATTTTTATGGAGAAGTACATTTTGATTTTTTTGCAGAAACTTTGTGTTGGGTCAGCAGTAAAATATAAATAAAAAATAAAATATTTATAGATACGAATTATCTCTGCATCAAGATGTTTACTACAAAACTTTACTTGCATGGACAAAAAACAAATGAGGGCTTTTATTAATAAAAATTCTTTTCTATTTGATTGGTATTTTTGAAATTTTATATTATTACATCGATATTCATATTGATGCTCAAGAATAATTCTTTTACTTTGCGGTAAGGAAATCTTTTAAGACCCGAGCAGATTCCGTTTTCAATTATATTATTATTATTATTTTGGTAGCTTTCAATTTTGCTGGAACCTCCTAACCCTTTGAAGCGGTAGGTAATTACATTAATTTAATTAAGACAGCCGTACAAGTTTACGAATAAAATTAACCTATTAACGGTCGCATATTTTTCAAAGACACGCCCATAAAACCCACATTTTTGTCTAATTAAAAAAAATAGAATGAAAATAAATATTTGAATATTATTCATATTTATTCTGTACATATTTTCAAATACATTATATATAGTTTGATACTGGCTGGTGCTTTCATGTACCTTAAAATATTAAAGAAAAAATTCACATGGGGCGTGCTCACTGCCCGTGACTATAGTATCACGGGAGCGAGAAGGATGGGGTTAAATCAAAAGTATTGAAATGCCAGTAAAATTAAAAACTACCAACTCTTTGAGGCGTAAGGTAATTACGTTCATTTAAGAAAGATAGCCGTCTAAGTTTGCGAATAAGACTAAATTGAAAGCAATAAATGATTTTACCGCTAAATTATATAAGTGAAATTTTATAAAAATAAATTCCGGTATCAAGTTTTGCAGTTAAAACTTAGTAATTTCTTTTACGCGGCAAGGACACTGCATATTAGAGAATTAAGAAAAAACTAGTATGATGTGTAGCCATCATAAAGCTTTTTTCTATATTTCCTATACAAATAGAAATAGTGCAAATTATTTGTTATTTCTTATCCATTATGAAAGCAAACGATTTTCATCTTAAAGAGGTACTGCACTAAATGTCCAACTTAAGTGAAATTTTACTACGCAGTTTGTTCTTGGGTAAAATTGTCGTATAGCGGCGGATATGCATCCAAATCAGTCAACATACGTTTCATAATTTCCTTTACATTCAAACATGTTCTGTTTGATTATACGCAATAAAATCGGAAATATGGACATTCCTTAAACTGCAAAAATCGCTGTTGAAATATTGGCACTAAAAGTTGACATAAACTGATTTATGTCAAGGTGCATCGATATATAAGTTTATTTGCAATATTGTGCAGTAGTTCCTAAGATACAGTCTTCCCTGTAATTGCGGAAATCAATATATAACAGCGCCTCCTTTTAGGCGATTAGCACCAAAAATTCATAGACACTGACTTATGTTAAGATACATCTACATATAACTTTATATGCAATTTTCTGCAGTAGTTTCTGAGATATAGCCTTCCCTGAAATTGCGAAAATCACTCTACAGGTGCGACATCTGTGAAGCGATTGGCATCAAAAGTTAATAGACATTAATTCATGGCGAGGTGCATTTGAATATAAATTTATATGCAATTCTGCTCATTGTTCTTGTGATACAGTCGTCGCAAAATTTGTGTCTCACAAACGCACGCAATTATTTTCTAAAAGTATTAAAATCGTGCTCTGCATCTCTCAAAACGTATAAATCCATCAAAAATCAGAAGTTGCCAATTTTTACGAATCCAATATTTTCTTCTTTTGAATACAGAAGAAAGTAAAAATATATTTTAGTTTAAGGAAACCTCCTACAAGCGCCTGTTTTCGGCGTTTATTTCTTAGATAATTATGTAGCAGAAGTGTATGTCGATGTTCAACCCACGCATAAAAAATTAAAACATTAATATGCAACACATATCAATTAGAGATGAGGCGGGCTCAGCCCGAGCCCGTAAGCCCGAGCCCGAGCCCGATCGGGCTCAAGTCTTACGCAAGTCTTCGGGCTGCGGGCGGGCTCGGATTCAATCTAAAAGTTCCGTTTATTTTATTCTTCACTAACTGGAAAATGTAAATATATATATATATATATAGTCATTTTTAGTCATGATAGGTTATAAATCACAAAATAATCTTGCAAACCTTAGTAGCTTTGACTTTCCTTTTTCTAAATGGAACTACAGTAATCCTTCCTCCTTCCTTATATTGGACCTCATTATATCACTCATTCGGATAAATTTTTTGTCCCCCGATAGACGCGTTATAAACAATGGGCTGCCCTATAAATCTATATTATATTAATATATACATGTATACAGAGACACAGACATTATAAATTGTTACAATAACATTTATAGTTATTTAAATTGAGGATTGATAATAAGAAAATTAATTTGAAAAAGAAAACGTTATTTAATTTTACTATTGTGTATGCGTTGCACAGCGTACCACTTTCAATATCGGGCTCGGGCTGTGATCACACAAAATTTTTCGGGCTCGGGCTGTGATCACACAAAATTTTTCGGGCTCGGACGAGCTCAGTTCAAAAATGTTTCGGGCCCGAGCGGGCTCGGATTGCCAAAATAGAGCCCGAACTCACCTCTAATATCAATCACGTATAGGCATCAATACTAGGAATCTATATATCTTCTTAAACTTTACTTTTAAAAGGATTTTAAGATTTTCAGTTTTAAAAGTGTGTGGATATTTGAGGTAAAGAAATTCCCATAGGGTTATTTCTTGCAGAAAAATCTGGAAATTTTTTCTTTTCTTTTTTTCTTTTTGTTTTTTTATGCAGTAATTCTGCAAACTTCGTTTTCTATTATCCTTTTTCTCACGTAGTCAGTAAGTCATGTGAGATTACGGCGAGTGTTTGTGAAAAGCAATGTCTCACGTAAACTGTTAAAACGTAACATAGGTGCCAACATTTTAATTCATTTAAATGTACTTACTTTAATTCATTAAAATGTTACTTACTTTAATTCTTTAAAATGTTACTCATTTACTTATACTTTTTTTTTCTTTTTATTTATTTTTTCTTTTTAACAGTGATATATAAAAATAAAAGAACAAAATTAATGTGAAATTAACATCAAAACTTTGAAATATTTTCTAAAACGCTACGCATTATATTTTGCTTAATAACACGAAAAACTCATCGGGTAAAGAAAACAAGAATTTCATTTTTTAACAGGAACGAAACCAATAAAGCAAAACAACAGTACATTCTTTTTTCTTCTTTTTCTTTCATTCTTTTTCTTTTTAACAATGATATGCAAAAATGAACAAACGAAATTTATTTGAAATTAACATAGAAAACTTTGGAACTTGAAAACACTAGTACCCAACGCCACGCATCGTGCTTTGCAAAATAACATGAGTGAAATATCGAGTAAAGAAATCAAAAAAATTAATTGTCTCTCAGAAGGGGAGTAACATAAACAGTAAAACGAAAAAGCAGTATATTGAATAAACAATAAAAGTTTTATCTCATTAGAGTTAGAGACCGATTCATTGTGAATGAGCAAGATTAATACCAATACTAGCAGAAAGTTCAGGGAATGTCAAAATTTATATATTTTTTATGAAACATGATTATTTTAATAATTAAGCATAACAAGCAGTGCAGAAATGTAATTGCGGAAGATAAGTCAATGCCATTTGACTTCGAACAACTAGATGATTTTGAGTTTCAACTTATAAATGCTCACTTTTTTATAATTTAATAAAAATATTCTATTGATAGAGGTCACATGATACAGAAAAAACAAATAGCAGACGAAGTCTTGTTTATCTATAGCGATTGCTGAAATAACATATTTTCTATTCTTTTTCTTTTTTTTTTTTATCAATCGTATTTAATCTGTGTTATTTTTTTATACATCATCATTTTTAATCCATTTTATATCATTATTCATCATCTTTTATTTGCTGTATACATTTACAATCATCATTTAGTTTATATTTGTTATTGATGTTCATGAAAAACATGTTAAATACTCTGATTTTTGGTACTTACAGGGATGAAACACGGGCGCAGAATTCATACCGGAATCCGTTGAAGAAATTTCTGTACCTATAATATCGCTGATTTAAGAAGTAGAAAATTTTCTTACATTGATAGTGGTATGAATTCTGCGCCCGTGTTCCATCCCTGTACTTAAAACAGTGACAGTGCAATATCGTACTGCGTAAATCCATTTAGACCAGTAACTAAGTTAATTAACTTGTTGTAACACCTTTATGCAATTAAATTAAATGAAAACATTTTAAAATTTCAAATTATAATCCATAAACATGCCACAAGAACAAGCTATTATTTATTGCTAGATCAGTCAGTGTAACAGTTACACTAGAACATACGAAAATCGATTGTTAGAGTTGAAAATAATTAAACACATAAAGTGTGTTTTTTTAATTATTAAATTTACTAATACAACTATTCTACTGTTTTCAAATGCACAATATTACTTTTATTTTATTTTATATTAAATATTAACATTTTTGTTCTTAAGAACAATATTTAATTGAATTCGATTCTCATAATTCGATTATTCGTTTTCCTGTATCACATGATTCAGCAGACGAAACTGGGAAGAGTCCATTATTAAAAAATTCGAATTTGAAAAAGATATAATTCTTTTTTAATTAAAGATTTTTTTTTATGCTCGGACATTCCGTAATAAATTTTCAAATTGTTTATTAAGCGTTAAATAAATGGCAATATGGAATTTTTCTCAGGTTAGCATTTATTTCCCTGATGATAACTTTAAAATAGCTAAATAATCTATTCCGAAACCAAAATGGCAATCATTCGCGTATGTTCTTCTACACGATTATTTAATTAAGGTAATATTAAAGTATTCTATAGGAATAATAAAAAACCAAACCATGCGTCTAGAAAACAGGGTTCACAGTGTTGCAGCCAACAGGTTTATCCGTGATACTGAATGGGTGGTCAAAATCATTATTCATAAACCCTATCTCCAAGTTGTTCCCGATAGACAGCTTGATAAATTCACTTTATCATTATAGTTTAAGCATTTTTTATTGTACCAGCGTCATACACCACATACAAATACATAATTATCTGACATTTTTTTGTAAAATTTATCTTATACATAACGCAAAAGTAGATGCTGCATGCCCCATTAAAATATATTTACCAATGAATTTGGGTAAAAAATCCATTACCTCCATTTTGCTTTTAAAATGGTCTCTGCAAATAACAGGCTGTGTTGAACACTTAGATACGGTTTATTACCCCTGAGGTGTTATTACCCCGTCGCTCTTGAATTGCAAATGAAAGATTCGAAAATACTCCCACATTATAGCGTGCGCAGAGCAACAAAATAAAAAGTAAACAAAATTATTTTGCATTCGAGTGAGCCTCTCCAATTTATTTTTAAAATTACCATCTTTGTAATTTTTCTTTTCTATATTTGTTTATTCATGAATTGCACAGGTTATCATAAAGGTGCAATATGAGTGCACGCAAAATAGATAAGTTTCTTATGACTAAATATAGCAGAATGGGTCACGTTTACTTTCTTTTTCTTATTTTAATATTTAGCATTCTTTTACGGTCCAAAGAACTGGACACAATTAATAAATAGCTTTAGATTGTTTTTATATAACACATCTGCCAAACACATTACCACAGTTGCCAGTTTTCGTAATTTTTGGCTACCGGAAAATTTTTTATCGAAAATGTTTGCATAATTCTGTAACAGTTTTCACTGATTTAATAAAATGAAACTTTTAATAAAAATTTTACGGCAAACATGCTATACTCACTAGCATAACCTCCAACACCCTGATTAATGTTTCGTATTATTGTTAGTCCCACCCTTTTTCTCCCACCAATAAAATTTTAGAGTAATATACTCCAAATGCAATTGCGATTGAATAAGAAAAAATACCCTAAAAATATATTTGTGTGAAAAAGAAGGCGGGGATAACAATACTACGGAATATTAATTAGTATGTTGGAGTGTATGCGCACTAGTATCATTTTTATTGTAAAATTATCTTCGCCTTATTTAATCACATACTTGCCAACCATCTCATTAATAACCGCACAATTGTTAACGCCCCTTATCTCACACCACTTTATTTTTAGAGTAATTCTCTCCAAATGTTGTTACGATTCAACAAGAATGATATTACTCTAAAAGAAGACCGGTGTGGAAAAAAAAAAGGTGGTACTAAAAATTGTACGGTTCATAATGAGATGGTTGGCAAGTGTGTAATCACAGAATTTTCGATAATAAATAAAGTGGGTATATTTAAATTTGAAAAGTTCTTTAACACCATAAAATTAATAAAAGCACTACCGCTTTCCAAAGGCCATATCCATAGATGCCAAAATTTTAATTTATTCCGGAGTATTTTTAGCCCCGCCTTTATTTCTCACCACTTTATTGGTAGAAATTTTTTCTCCAATATATAACTTCGATAAAATTTGCTTTTAAGAAATAAGTGGTATGGAATAAAAGCGGAGCTAAAATTACTCCGGAATATATTATAATATTGGAATCCATACACACAGTTCCCAACTTTTATAATTTATTCACGAGCATTTTTAGCTCCGCCTTCATTTGGCACCAGAAATTTTGTAGATTATTCCTTTTTAATATGTGATAACGATTAAATAAGAAAAAATCCTTTTTCAAAATTTCCGGTATGAAAAAGAGGCGGGGCTAAAAATGCTCGTGAATAAATTATAAACTTTGGAACTCTGTTTATGCATATCCTTTCAAAACTGGTAGTGCTTTTATTAATTTTATAATGTGTGAAGAAGTTTTCAAGATTAAATATTGGTTGTGTACCAGTTTTTCAATTTAGTATAAAAGAGGATATATTTGTTAAAATTTGTTGCCTAATTGCCAAGTCTTCCGTATTTCCCGAATGATGTATTACCATTAATTTTTAATAGAATCTTATCAAACGATTTTCTTGTGATTATCTGAGGTATTTATTTTTTAATTTATTTTTTATTATTCTCAAGGAACAAAGTTTGTATAAGAAAAAACTATGTTACGCAGTGAAACTTAATACAATATTTGCGATTCTTTTTTATTTTTTTCTTCATAGGTATGCATACTTATTAAAAAAAATAATAATTGTTTCAAAAGAAAAATTAATTATTTTTTTTTTTTAATATAAATTTTCATTTGGGAATAAGCCTTTATCGTTGAGACCTTTTTAGAAAACAGCTGAAAAAAAAGCTCATTTAATCACCGATATCTCTATGAATTTTTGTGATATTCATCTGGATTTTTTTTTATAAAGTGCTCTATACAGCTGCGTATTAAACTATGTCTAAGATTTCTGTTACAGTGCGCGCATGCGCAGTAAAAAAATATTTACTTCAACTGTCTCTTTGAATAATAAATATACTTGTTTTGAACTATAGTATTGGATTTGTTGTTCGTTCCCTAAGGGCCTTCGTGACGAATTTTTGCTGAAAAATATGAGAAAAAGACATGTTTTCCATATTCCCAAAATTCAAGAGGAACATGTTAAGTATTTTTCAAGATATACAACAAAACGTAAAAAAGCGAATTTTCACATTATTTTGTCCAACACCTCTGTATACAATGACTTTTTTGTTCCCTGTTTGAAACTGATTGTAACTATTTCATACTGATAATTATTAAACTCTCTAAATTTAATCACAGTCAAGAAATATAATTTAAGATTAAGTATTTAAACAATTAGGAACGGCAATTTGCAAATATTGAATTCAATATGCATCTTAACCAGGTTTTTCACAAACTGGAATTTGCATATCAGAATTTTTATAGATTATTTTTATTTTTTATTATTATTATTGATATTAACGTATAAAAAAATTACACAAGTCTAAAATTGCTGTATAAAAATAGTGATATTCGATATTCTGTTTGTGAGAACCCTGATGTTCAATCATACTTGGAAGCTTGGAACAGAATTCTTACTGTTATTATATAGATACTTATATACATTAATTTTTTAATTAGATTTATAATCAGTATTTTCTTACAAGGAAATGTTTCATATATTTTCAAGAATTAAAAGAGATCAAAATAATTATGAAATTTTTCCAGTATTAAGTCTTCCTGAAAATCAGGAGAGTTGACACCTATGATATACACATATATTAGCAAGAAGATATTTTCTTATACAATAGTAAGACTGTTGCGCCAAATACTCATCTCCGAATCGAATTAGTTTTCTTAATCACAAAATGAATTGTTTTCAGTTATCCAAGTAATTCTTTCTTCTTATCTTTTGACAATTTGTAAGCATTCTTTAGTCAATGTTTAACGGTATCTTTAACAAATGATTTGAAATACGGGTAACTCAAATTCTAATCTTTGAATAGCGAGAAGGAACTTATTGTAAATGCTGAATATATAATAAAGAAGAAACACTAATGTTCCTTTAAGTTCAAATAAAGATATACACAACGACATTTTTTGTTCACTATTTGAAACTACTTGAAATTTTTTTAAACTATTATTTATTATTTTGTCCGAATCTATCCAAATTAAAACAAAATAGTTTAAAATTTAAGTTTTGGAATAATTCTGTACTGATAAGTATTATGGATTTAAGTCCATATTCTTGATTTTTCAGGAGACGAAAAATAAAATTTAACTAGCTAAAAACAAATCAGAAGAATCGATTAGGAAAAGGGTATTTCGTTGATTTATACCCTTTATACCATTCAGTGGTTGTCAACCTTCATTTAATAACGGGAAAAATTGAATTAAATATTTTATACCATACATGAATGGTAAATTTCTGAATTGGTCCTTTTTTTACCAATGGATTTTCTCAAAGACTAAATGACATATAATTAAATCCTTTATACCAATCGATAGAGAATTTTTTTCTGAATCTGACTATGTACTTAACTCAAAATCGACATTTTTGGACTTAAATCGTTTATACTTATCAGTACAGAATTAGGAACTGCAATTTTCAAATATTGAACTCAATAGACACCTTAACAGAAAGAAAATTTGGATACCAGAATTTTTATTTCTTTTTTTTTAATAGATATCGACAGATATCAAAAGTTATTATATAAAAATAGTGGTATTCAAATTTTTCTTTGTAAGAAGACTGACCTTAACGTTCATTCATATGTGGCAGTCTGACGCAGAATTTTTATCTTTTGTACATATCTACGTATATATATATAGAGAGAGAGAGAAGTGAGGAGGGTATTATGGAATAGTCGGGAAATATGGAATACCGAGGTTTCGGCTCTGATTAGTGCTGCTATCTCTTCAAAATACTATTATTTACTCAAGAAGGATTCCCATGAAGCAATACAGTAAGAAGCAATCTCTTATTGCTGTCGTACCATTCTCTATAGAACAAAGTATGTTTTGTGATTTTCAAGAGTTTTTGCAGGTACGTTTTCAAACTTTTAAACTTACTAATAAACATGAGCTTTAAACATTGATATTAAGCATAATGTGTGCTCAAAGAATTGTATTTTGTTATACGTTGGTCATTTTTTAGCTGCAAATATTTTGTCCATCATTTTAAAAGTTTATTTTCCAAGATGGCGTGTCGGGTATTATGGAATACTAGGTATTTCATGGTATCATCTGAAACTGACTTTATGTATTCAACTAAAGAATCAGAAAATAAAGACGCTGAATGTATCTTCTGTCACAGAAAATTCTCCGAAGATGAATTTAAGAAGTCTAATTCGTTTTTCTGGGGTTTAAACAGTTTAAACCACCTATTCCATATTACTCGACTATTTCGTATTAACCTCCATTTGTAACTTTTTTTAAAGTAAACGTTTTATAACAACAAAAAAAATTATTTTGGATTTTTTTTCATTGACGATTCATTACAAATGATTACACTATGTACTCATCATGATTTTGGGGATTTTTATTAAAAACAAGTAAAGTTATATAAAAAAAAAGTTATTATGGTATTCCATAATACCCTCCTCTCATCTATATATATAAGCAAGAAGATATTTTCTTATATAGTTCTAAGAATGTTGTGACAAACACCCATCTCTAATTCGAGTCAGTTTTGTAATTACAAAATGAATTGATTTCAGTTATCCGAATAATTCTTTCTTTTTATCTTTTGACAAATTGTAAGCATTCTTCTGTCAATGTATAACACTATCTTTAACAAATGTTTTGATTTACGGGTAACCCAACTTCTAATCTTTGAACAGCGAGTAGGAAGTGATTGTAAGTGTTGAATATATAATGAGCAAGGAACACTAAAGCTCCTTTAAGGTCAAATACAGATAGATACATTGACATTTTATTTTTCTTTGCCCACTGTTTTGTTAGATCGGGATTTTCCATCTTGGGTGTGGAATTCAAAGATACATATTAGGAACAGCATTTTAAGTGTGGGTTGAACCTTGGAATCCGTGCTCTACTCAAGAATTCAAATTCATATTTCTTTTTAAATAGAGATACTACAATAGCATCTTTCGAAAGATCCCACTGTTTTGTTATTCCTTAGGTGTTACATATTAGCATTAGCACTGATAAAAATAGGCGTCAGAAGTATGACAGAAATTTAATAGTACTTCCCTTCAAGTATGCAGGTTGAAATATCAGTGTGATCGTACCATAATTCAGGTAGCTTCTATCCCTTTAGGTCATATTTTGAGATATGTATTTTCTGTATATTGCATAATGAAGTGAAATAAGACTGGGTGAAGTTTATTTAGTATTATATTATTCTTGTTACCTAATGGTTTTTTCTTACTAATATCTAAATGTAATTTTTAAAAATTTTGTTAAATAGTGTTATATATTTTCATATTTTAGTGTGCTGTCACTAAAGGGGGAGTGGTTTAAACCAAAGCTAAAGAAAACCATAAATAGTAGTACTAATAAATAAATATAAATAAAGTTGAAAAATATCAATCGATTTTGTCGTATTTATACTTGCCAGCTTTACCCTTTTCAGCAACCAGAAATTTTTGCTAGAATTTTTTTATATGATTCTATAACAGTTTTCACTGATTTTAAAAAATAAAAATTTCTATTAAAAATTCCCGGTAGGGCTGAAGTTGGCAACTATGCTCGTAACAAAGTCATTTAAATATCCGTAAGTTAATTACCGAATTTATAACATTATATAGATAATACAGTTAGTCGGACACTTGTGAAACTTATTGAATGTTAAAAATATCCATGTTTTTTACTTATATCTGTTATTGCAAAGTTTTATAACTATATCAGTATTTGAACTTTTTTTTTTTTTTTAACAATTGTATTATTTGATGTTACTCTACTAACTGACTATTAGACTGACTGATGTTACTGTACTAACTGACCATTTAAAATTTGGACGAATAACTAACATCTCTTAACATATGTACTGAAATGAGATAATAAAAAAAATCTGGAGTGACTCCACTCGACTTTCCGAACATTGAGTAATTAACAGTTTTGTAGATAAAGTAAAGAAAGAGGAGTTGTTAAACAAACAAAAGAGAGAAAACCATAATAGAGTGTTTGAGTATTTTTCTCCACCTATTACACGATGTTTTATTTAACGCTACTGAACTTTGAGCCCATAGATCATAATGATAAAGAATTTTTCATTGTGTCCCTGTAAAAACCTATAAATGCTAGATTCACCAAAATGCTTATAGTTAGTGCAACAGTGATTTATAATACTCATACAAAGTTTCATCTCAATTCAATAAGGCGTTTAGATGCTATCTTACTTTTAAAAATTTAGTCCCATAGGCCATAATGATAAAGAATTTTTCCTTGTGTCCCTGTAAAAAAACTGTAAGTGCTAGATTCACCAAAATCTATACAGTTAGTTCAACTGTGATTTATAACATGTGTACAATTTTTTTGCTCAGATTAATAAGGTGTTTAGACGCTATCACACTTTTAAAAATTTGGCCCCATAGGCATAATGATAAAGAATTTTTCTATGTGTCCCTGTAAAAAAACTATAAGTGCTAGATTCTCCAAAATCTATACAGATTGAGTATTTGTGACCTATAATATGTGTATAAATTGTTTGCTCAATTGAATAAGGCGTTTAGATGCTATCGCACTTTTAAGATTTTGCTCCCATAGGCCATAATGATAAAGAATTTTTCTTTGTGTCCCTGTAAAAAAACTATAAGTGCTAGATTCACCAAAATCTATAGGGTTCGTACTATGGTGACTTACAATATACGTACTAAATTTCAGGTTATTCGAACAAAGCGTTTAGACGCTAGCGTGTTCACCCACAGACATACACACATACACACATACACACATACACACATACACACACACATACATACATCATCGTAAGAATAGTGAAAACGGACTCATGGGACCTCAAAACGTATAGAAACATCAAAATCTCGAATTCGGATTTTTGACATGATTACAATACTTTCCTCACTATAGTGTTCGGAAAGTAATAAGACTGTAAATCCATTTTAAATTTATAGAGTTACAAAATTAGTTTAAAATATTGTAATTTTTTTTTTATTTAAAGCAGAGGGTTTTCATTTCTATGTAGTAAAATCCTAGAGTAGTTTTAGATAAAGTCCCGTTTTACCTTTATATTTATTTATTCATTTTATTTTATTATTTACTTTATTATTATTATTATTATTATTATTATTATTATTATTATTATTACTATTACTTTATTTTAGTTTATTTATTTATTTTTTTTCTCTTTAAGTTATTGTTTTCCTTCAATTTATTTTTTAAATTTATTTTAATAAGAACTTTTTTCACAACAAAGATAAACAAAAACTTTAGGTAAGAACCGTAAATACTAAAATATTACCTCTTTTTTTTTTTTTTTTTTTCAATTGATAGTGTTTGATTATTTCGATTTTTTTAATTTTTTTTTTTTTCAATTGATAGTGTTTGATTTCGATTTTTTTAATTTTTTTTTTTTTTTTTTTTTTGTCTTTCAACGACAACATTTTAGTATTTATTTGCATGCAAATCTGTGTGGCTTTTGGATGAAAGGTTACAGCTGACTAGGTATATTGTCATTATTATTATCGTTATTATTGTTATTATCGTTATTATTATTATTATTATTATTATTACTATTTCAAAACATTATGTTTTAAGTTAATAGACGACTAAAATATTACCTCTTTTTTTTTTCAATTGATAGTGTTTGATTTCGATTTTTTTAATTTTTTTTTTTTTTTTTTTTTTTAACGTCTTTCAACGACAACATTTTAGTATTTATTTGCATGCAAATCTGTGTGGCTTTTGGATGAAAGGTTACAGCTGACTAGGTATATTGTCATTATTATTATCGTTATTATTGTTATTATCGTTATTATTATTATTATTATTATTATTATTATTACTATTTCAAAACATTATGTTTTAAGTTAATAGACGACTAAAATATTACCTCTTTTTTTTTTTTTTTTTTTTTTTTTTCAATTGAAGGTGTTTGATTTCGATTTTTTAATTTTTAATTTTTTTTTTTTTTTCAACGTCTTTCAACGACAACATTTTAGCATTTATTTGCATGCAAATCTGTGTGGCTTTTGGATGAAAGGTTACAGCTGACTAGGTATATTGTCATTATTATTATCGTTATTATTGTTATTATCGTTATTATTATTATTATTATTATTACTATTTAAAAACATTATGTTTTAAGTTAATGGACGACTAAAATATTCTGCTTTTTTTTTTTTTTTTGACACTCCTTTGAGATGTTTCTCCACCTTTTAACCCTCTTATTTATTGTTTTCCTTCTATTTATTTATTTATATTATTTTATTTATTTATTTATTTATTTTTATAGAAGGAAAACGATAGCGTAGAATCTAAAAATTGATAATTTATTTTAATGCACTCTTACACGGGGTGGACTGCAGCTAATATGTCATATTACTTCATGTTGCTTAGTTTTTTTTTTTTTTTTTTTGTAAATCATAATGTTTTGTAACCACACAGTACACACTTTTATTACATGGAGATTAATATTTTTATTCCGAATGAAATTCATTTACATTTATAATAATAATAATAACCTACCTGTCACACTTTTCAAATTATATACAAAAGGCAAGTTATTTTTCTTTCTTCCTGTCTTCCTATCTTTCTGTCTTTCTTTCTTTCTTTTTTCGTTTCTTTTCGTTTCTTGTTTTTTTTTTTTTGTTACTTATAACATCGATGTAATATACTTTTTAGTCGTAAGTGGCACGATACTTTAAAATGTTGGGAGTTAATCGGGATTTTGTACAAATATTATATTTAGATTTTTCAAGGCTATATTTTAAAACACGTATTAGTATAATTTTTATATCAATATCGTAAGGGACTTGGCACCTATGACTTGTCCCAACTAAAAGTTTCATATAAAAACTTATATTTGAGTATAAATACTTATATATAAATTGAACTATATTAGGTTTATTCATTAATATATATACACAGGCAACAGTTCTTATGGTTTTTGATATATTTTATAAAGCTTTGAATTCTATAAATTGTATTTTTCATGTTTGTAAATTTTTTCATGAATTAATGATCTACAAAATGTTAAAAGTTTTACAAATATTTAAGAAATTACCCAATATATTTTTGGGTGTTTAATAGAGCCTAGTTAAAAGAATTGGGGATACATTTTGAAATTTATTATTTAAATTTTTCTTTTTTCTTTTTTTTTTTTTTTTTTTTTTGGGGGGGGGGGGGTTAAAAATTGCATGTTTATGTAAAAATTTTCAAAGACATGAATCTTGTTATATTTTTATTTTAATATATTTTTTCTTTTAAAGTTATTTCAAAACTCATCTCTAATTCTTTTAAATATGTTCTATGTGCATACTAAAAAAATCTATGAGTCTTTTCTTAAATATCTGTGAAAGGTTTATCACTCTGAAGATCATGATTTCGTTAAAAAATGCAAACTGTGAAAACGTAATTTGATGATTTCAAGTCTCTATAAAAGTGCTAAACATATGCATAAATTATTACTTACAAACTTTAAATAAACACCATAAAATGCAATAAACTCGCAACAATTGTTTCGGGTCGAAAAAACACACGACCCTTCATCAGCCGAATAAAGTAAGCACGAATGCTGCAGTCAAAGCGGCAACGCACAAGGCGTTTAAAGTGAAAAGAAAAACTTTATAAAGTAGAAAGTAAATACAACTACTGGTGTGAGTAGAATTGTATAAGAAAACAAGAAAATATATAAATGAGTGAGATTAAACATATAACAATCTAAGGATATCAAAAATTAAACGAAAATCTAAGTTACGTGAGTAATTTCTAAGCATCAGAGAAGAATGGAGTGGAAGAAATATCATTAACAAGATTTTTCGAATTTTTAAATATATAAAATGCTTCATGAATATCCAAATGGGAGGAACAGACAGGAGATGAAATTATGTTAGTTTTGGAATAAAAAATTCATCGGGGTCAACTCAAATATCCTTAAAAAAATGAGCATTTTTTTTTTTTTTTTTTTTTTTTTTTTACCTTGAACATTTGTGAATTGAAAGACGATAGTGTAAAAGAAAAGGGGGCATTGGTCTTTTATTGTTATTATTATTATTTCAAAAATTGAAAAAATTTCTAAAAATTAATTTAATTAATTTTTTCATGCAAAAGGGATTTATATTTGGGTTTGGGAAATGTATGCATTCTTGGAATTTTTTTTTTTTTTTTTTTTAATTACAAAATGTAAATATTTTTCTCCTAAACTAAAATTATTTAAAGGAAATCCCTAACCTGTCTACAATGCAACAGAAATGAAGAAAAAAAATAATAACACTAATGAAAGTTATAACAAAAGTTACTTTGAAAGTTCTCCAAAAGAAAATATCAGATACTAATATTTTATAAAATATTTATTTTCCATGAAGTATTTACTATATTAGATAGATAATTCATGGTAAATATATATTTTTTAAGTATTTTAAAGCGTCAAAACAAAACGTGTATGATGTGTTATTTAATAAATTACATTGATATTTTTTAATAATCAACATTTAACCCTTTGCGGCGCAAGACAATTTTAAACATTTAAATTATACTGCCACCTTAATTCATGAACTAAATTAAACTAAAAGTAATTTTAAATTTTAAGGTTTAAAAAACTGGTCTTTTGTGATATGTTATATACGTAAATTTTTGCTAAAAAATTTCCGGGATGAATCTTTGCAGCTGGATCTTAAATTTTGCATTCTCGCAGCGAGGACAGCGCGTGTTAAGGGGTTAACTCTTAATCAAATAAAGTTCAGAATTAATAATTTATTATCAATAGATCATTTTAACTTTGATAAAGGTTATTTTTATTTTTATATGGTATCTAATATAATATAACAATGCTTAGTAAGAAATTTCCTTATTATTAATATTTAAGAAAAACAGAGCTCGAAATCTTCGCCCTTTCTTTGGGACACTTTCATAAATAAGAAAACCCTGTTTTCCTTTTTTTTCTTTCTTTCTTTTCTTTTTTTTTTCAACCACTTTTTTTGTACAGTAGTTTTTTATTACTTAACAATGACCCATTGTCTTAAAAATGCTGTGTGAATTTCTGTGTGAAAATTGCTGTTGCAAAAAAGGCGGGGATTTTTCGTCTCTGAAAATGTTCTGAAAAAGGGCGAAGACTTGGAACACTGAAGAAAATAATCTTGATAAATAATTTATTAGTCCATGATCAGAGCATGATGAAAGCCTTTTCTCATTATATTTGGACAATTATCTTTGGTTTATAATTGAATATATATACTGTTAAAATAAGAAATATTACACATTTTTAAAACTTTTTTTTTTTTTTTTTTTTGTAATGGATACAGTATTAGAATTCATTTATACAGCCAAAAATACGCATTATTTTAATAAAAGCCTAAAAAATGTTTTTATTAATAACTTTAACACCAATGGTGATACTGCAAGGGGTCGCAGCATTCGTATATTTTTGCATTCGTTGTACAGTAAGACCCCGCTTAACGCTGTTTCATTTAGCGTTGTTTCGGTTTAGCGGTCTTTTATTTCCCCTGTGGTTTCCCCGAAATTGCTCGCAGCAGTACGGGGATTCCCTGAAAATGTGCGCGCGTTGTTTCGCATTACGCTCTACTTTGATGGAACGTAACCGGGGTCTTACTGTATTATACTCTGACCGCAATTTTCAAAAAAAAAAAGAAAAAAAAAATTCGAAGTTTTTCATACTAATATGGCACAAAAACATTCACGAAATTTTTTTACTGAAACTTCTGGTGACAGTATAATAAAATGATCGTAAAAATATAGGAATACTGCAACCACTGTGAGACTGTTACAACGTTTTAAATGAGATTATCTGTAGTTACTTAAGAAGAAATATGTCAGATATATCCAAAATACACAGTCTGTTGGTGTGCAACACTAAATGAATATCAACTTTTTTTTTTTTTTTTAGCGGTATTTATTTTGCACTGCGTTAATTAATTTCTTAAACACTACAATTTTCTAAAAATAATCATTAGCTAATAAAATCACAGAAATTTTAGTCATAAGTAGTAAAAAATATATATATTTAAAAATTACTTCATCTTTGTCTAGTTCTGACCGTAATTACGTGATTTTAATGATTAATGTGCTGCAAACACACAGATCTTTGTTTTAATACAGATCTCCGTTATAAGTGCACCCAACAGTGGCCGAGAATGTCTGCTCTCGAGGCTGGTAGATGTTCAAATTCGAATTTATGTCGCTTTCACCAGGTAAACTTTCCGAGTTTTCTGTGGTTTTTTTTACGAAACTCATGTAAATTAAAAATCAGGTTTCTTTAGAAAGAGTTCCACAGCAGACATCCTTCCTAGGCCTAAGACCTTCAGATAGAAAATCAGAGTTAACTCATACATCTTACACCATTATGAGCGTTTATTTTAACGTTTAGAATTTAAGCTTCTTTTATTGAAAATTATATAAAAATAAGCATATTAACGACATATTGACAAAAAACTTCCAAAGCCCTGCAGAAATCATAACCTATTCTACGGAATGGAGTTCTTACGATTCAGTCGCGGTGACTGCTACTTTTATTAGGCTATTATTTTATCAATTATTTTAACAAGGAATCTAGCATGGATCAATAAAATTAATGGTAGAGAAGGTTATATATATTTGTTTTTACTTTAAAACAATCTCCAACTCCTTTAGCACCGGTAAAATGAAAATAAATAAATAAGTAAAACGCATTTTGCTTAATAGGAAAGTTTGCAGGAATGAATATAAAAACGTTTAAATTACAAACTGATAAGCAAAACACCCTAGAATTAGGCTGCTTTACTGAATATGAAATATAAGTTCGGTGTTTATACTTTAAAACAATCTCCAACTCCTTTAGCACCGGTAAAATGAAAATAAATAAATAAGTAAAACGCATTTTGCTTAATAAGAAAGTTTGCAGGAAGGAATATAAAAACGTTTAAATTACAAACTGATAAGCAAAACACCCTAGAATTAGGCTGCTTTACTGAATATGAAATATAAGTTCGGCTTCACTGTATAACCTAGATTTTCGGTTCTAACCTAGTATATTGTTATAAAGATAACGTTCGTGGGTCTCTAACCCTTCTGAATTTTTTCTCTCTCCAAAAATTGCGTGCACACGGGATATACAGGGTATTTTCATTTTGAAATACCCCTCCACGGAAGACAATCCTCCCACTCCTAGACCTTACTGTTGTCAATTAAGGGTGCAAGAGTTTCTGTATCAAAAATAAAACTCTGTCACCAGCACTCGTTATCAATAATTTCTATTATGCTCAATTGCAATAAATTAAAGCACAAATATGACACAAATTATTGATAAAAATGCACTGGTGTAAGTTTTCCTTCCTGAGACGGAAACTCTTGCACCCTGTTGTCAATTGGCTTTATTCCCAGTATTACTAGTTTAGGGATTTTTTTATTCAATATTGACTATTGGCTAATAATTCTGAGGAGTGATATTTGATAAATATTATAGGCGATTAATCTTCGAAATAATTTGGCAACCGCTACAATTAATATTTAGGGTTAGATACTGAATAAAAAATCATTAAATTTGAACACATTGCTTATCCTTAATACCACACCTTGAAATTTAGAATAAAATAATTATAAAGAAATATTTTACGAAAATATTTTGATTGCTCTTGGTACTAACTGGTGTTACCCCGTCTTTGTAAAAGGTATTTAAATCACACATCATGAAAATTAATTGATTAAGCATCCTTGTCCCGAATGCAATTCATTCCAATAGCTTATATTGTTAATAAAAATGTATTGAAAAGGCAGTCGCCACTCTAATTGCCGTTTAATCCATAGAATTTCCCCAAAAGTAAAAAAATAAAATAAAATACAATATCTATACGATAAAGTAACAACTAATTATTATTCACAGAGACGATATAACTCAATTTGCTTCCGTTACAGAGACTAATCTGATGTTTAAGGTAATTTGCACGAAGACAGCAGTAAGTGTTTATTTATGAATCGTATGCATGATGAAAGAACAATAGATTCATTCTTTCAAGGTAAGAAAGCATTTTCGGGGTATTCCCAAAGGTTAGTCAACGGAATGGTTTGAATAAAAGGGGGTGTATCCTAATTAAAAAGGAAAATTTAAGATATGAGTTTAGATAGACGTTTACATTTCTCTCTCTTTATATATATATATATATAAAGTATTAACCATTTTTATTAAATAATTAGGAAAATATAGCTTTTATTAAATGAAAAAAAAAAAAAAAAAAAAAAAAAAAACTGGAAGAGTCAGTGAAAAAAGCGTAACAGTAGCATGTATGAGTATGTAATCGCAAAGCAATGCAAATTCTGCGTGGTTATTCGATTTCAGAAAGCGTCAGCATTAAGACCAGGAATATTGTGACCACTATTCTTTAACATTTACGTTTTTTCTTTTAATAATAATAATAATAATAATAATAAAACATTTCTTGTTAAAATAAGAATATTTGTTTTATAAAAGAATGGTGCATGATTTGTAATGTGAATCTTTGATTTTTCAATGCCACTAATTACTCATAAAAATGATATCCTTATGAACGAAATGGAATTATTTCTATCATAAATCAGTTTAAAAATATTATTTAAAAAATAATGATGCCAGCGCGGCCCGTCTTAATCCGGATCCGAAGAACGTAGTTCATTTTATGAGTAATAAAGCGAAATAAACTTGTTCAAGATTGTTTAACCCGTTAGTAGTCGCTAGTTGGTCGATTTGCCGCCCATCCTTCAGTGTTGCCAGATTTTTTTATTAAATAGCCACCAAAAATTTTTAGAAGTAGCATTTGACATATATAAAACGCGAATAAAATCGAAGGGACGTCGATCACATCACTTCTTAAAATTATTGGTGAGAGTTAAATAAAAAGTACGCAATCTGTAATAGATGGCGCTGTCTCTAGCGACTACTAACGGGTTAATCATAAAAATATGTCTATTTCATCTTCTTTTAGTCACGACAACTACATTATTTGTACCAGAAATAAACTTTTCAGTAAATTTCGGAGAAATCTAAATAGCTGTTGAAGTTTATCACGTAAGCTATTTCCTATCAAAAAATAGTCACAAAATACTTATATTTGAAGACATTTATGATATTCAAGAGTTTTAAAAAAAGTAAAGATGGCAAAACTTAATGTACCCTGGAGATAGTCATCAATACATCACATTTTGACTTCAATCCAAACTATTTATTATTTTGGGGGTTTTACTCTGCATTGCATATTAATAGAGACATTTTCAAGAATTGTTCCAAGAATCTGAACAATCGATCAATTATTATTTCATATTCATATCAAAAAATATATTTGCCGAACCGTATCAAAGTAACTAGTAAGCTATTGTGTTCACTTGCCGTTAAAAGCGAGATATTGGATTATCTTAGCCAAATAATGTCACCGTAATCAGATAAATTTTCTTTGAGTAAAATTTATGACAAGCAGACGGCTTCCTATAAGGCCAACAAATTGTATTTAAGAATATGCGGATTATGCATCTCCAAATAACCTAAACAAAATATCTAACAAAATGTGTAACTGCTTACGAAGAGAAATATTTCACTTGACATTCGGTGTAGAAAAAAGAAAGATGAAAGATAAATAGACTTTGCAGTAGCTATTTCCAGAACCTCTTCATCATATTTTAGTAAATAATTGGTAATTTTTTAATGTACTCCGGTGTACTGTAATTTCCGCCCACTTTTGACCACTTTGATTTTAAAGAAATTTTCTTCTATAAGTAATTACGATGTAATAAGAATAAAAATATTTTTTTTAAATACTGGTATGAAAAATGCGCGGTTCTAATAGTATTCCAAAATAAATTATAAATGTTAGCAACATACTTGCCAACATCCTACTTAATATTCCATAGTCCCGCCCTTTTTTTCACACCAATAAATTTTTAGAGTGATATTCTCCAAGTGCAATTACCATTAAATAATAAGAAAAATACTCTAAAAAAGAAGGCGGGGCTAACAATACTACAGAATATTAATTAGCAGTGTTGCCAGATACGTCGGATTCTTTATTCATTAACCACCAATAATTTTGAGAAGTGATATTTTATACATTACATAACAGACTTTCAATATTCAATGTGATTACATAAACGTTACAATTAAAAATTATTGGTGATAATTGAATAAAATAATTGAAATAATTAGACTCGTTTTTAATTTTATAATTAACATTTCTGGACTTTTTTTCCGGTGTGAAACTTAATAAACAATGTTTATGGGTGGTAGATCACTATTTTTTTTTTTTTTTTTTTTTTTTTTTTTTTAATGTGTAGACGGACAGACACATTTTCACGTGTAACTCTATTTAGAATTGAATTGAAGTATAGAAATAGGTATGTTTCCCGAACCACCTTTATCTCAGAAATCTGAATATGAGGTCAATAATAGGGGTCGTCCTTGAAAAAAATGAAGTTTATGCCTGTTTAATATGTAGATGACCTCTTAAGCAAAATCTAACTACACCATTAAAAACTAGACGTTACAGATCGATAGGTACCAGCCGCATGTTTCTACGATAATTTACGGCGAAATTATGTGTGCCCGTGTGTGTGTGTGAAGGGGGGGAGGAGTTATAATTTTGCACATAAGTAAAATTACTTCAAAGTATTATTATTATTATTATTATTAAAATAAATATATAGAACTTTCTAATATAATTTAAGCCTCACAGCTTTCCTAAAATTGTTCACTTGTTTTAATATATTGCCACCACTCCATTAAATCTATAGTTTTTTACATAATGTGGGCACGTTATTGAACATTAGGATATTCAAGAAAATATTTTTATTGATAGCAATAGTGACAATATAATGAAATATGAATGAAATTTTAGGAACGCTGCAAGGCTTAATTTTAAATTCGTAAATGAAAATTTTGTACTAGACATTCTTGCGGAAATGAAACAGTGGGGCAGAACTCAGACTAATATTTGTTTAAAAAACATTCTACCAATAAATTCCTTGGTTTAAGAAGAGCAAAATTTTGTTTAATTATTAATAATTTGAGTTCTGCAGACGTACCGCAGATATCTAATTTTATAAAAAAATTTAAAGTGTAGATTTAGTTGTGTTTTACCTTTTTTATATTCGAATAATGTTGAAAAGTAGCTATCAAGTGTCCTAGAAACGACCGCTAAATTTTTAAAATTATTTTAGAAACATTTGCATTGCGTAGAAAAATATCGAATACAGGGATGAAATTGGCGCAGAACTCATACCAATAAAAATGATACAAAATTTTCAACCTGTTAAATCAACGGTATTATAGGTACAGCTCCGAAGTTTTTAAATTTATTTCGGAATGTTCTTAGCCCCGCCCTTTTTTCACACCGTAATCTTTGTAAAATTATTTTTATTAATATATAATTACGATTATTTACTAAGAAAAAAACTCTAAACATATTACGGTGTGAAAAAGGGGCGAAACTAGCAACATTCCGGAATAAATTAAAAAACTTGGCAGCTATGTAGGTAGAGAAATTTCTTAAACATATACCCGTATGAGTTCTGCGCCAGAGTCTCATCTTTGGAATGAAGATATCGCATAACTGTAACTCCCTCTTTTGGAAGAATCGTTAACTAAATTTGCAAATTCCTGTAATGAAATTTCCTGAGATTTCCCAAGCCTGAAAGTCCAAACGATGCATTTCTGTCCCTCTTATTATTATTTTTTTTAATTGACTTTCAAAATATATTAGCCATTTTTGGAACACGTGGTATGGCTTAGTGTGCATAATGTGCCGGTTAAATACATTAGGAAAGTGTTTTACAGATTTCTAAAAACATTTATGGAAATGCATACTTGCAAATCATCTCATTAATAACCGTACAATTGTTAACGCCCCTGAAAAAACGCCTCTTTTCTCACACCATTATATTTTTAGCATTATTCTCTGCAAATGTTACGATTAAATAAGACTAAAATTACTCTAAAAAAGTATTGGTGTGAAAAAATAGGCGAGTACTAAAAAATGTACGGTTCATAATGAGATGGTTGGCAAGTATGGAAATGAAAACGCAATGATATAGCGAAACAATGATTAGTTTTAAACTTTGCTAGAAAGGATTAACATATCATCCAAACTATTCTTAAAAACGAAGGATGAATTATATCAACAAGTGAAATTAATTTATTCAGTACGCATATCCGTATGTATTCAGTGTGTATTGTATGACGTAGAACTTTTTTGAGTTTACACGATACTTGTTCGTGGTTTTTATATAAATAGTTCAATACATTTGTCTATTAAATTATGCAGGTGAAATTTTGCTAAATCTCACGCATGCGCAGCTAAAAATTATTTAGTAAAAATGTTCATATTTCATTTGATATTTAATATTGTTTCATTCTGATTGCAGTATGCTTCAGCTAATGTTGTATGTCGGGCTTCCCAAAAATAACTTTGCACTGGGTGCCTTGCGTGTTATAGCTAAAAAAATGAAAATTTTTTGGCAATTTTTTTCATGATACCTTTATATCTCCCTGATTACAGATGTTATAAACTTAAAAATTTATACAGAAAATGAAAAAGAGCCCTATAATCAATTGCTACAGCTAGATCGTATTACAAGCGTTACTTTTTAAGAGGGATACTTTCATTTTTCTTTAATTTTTTACTGGTCCCCCTTTCACTTTTAGAGAAAAACTGAAGTACATGAGGTATAACGCGTTTTTTAAGCTCCTGAAGTTTTAAGATGGTTTGTTTAGTACATTTTTAGATATTTCAAAAGAGTCTGAAATCGAAAGTGGAAAGAGATGAATGGAAAGAGAGTATTTGTGGATGGACCTCTAATACGTTGGGATCCTCTCTTGTAATTCTATCAAGAATTAATTTAAAGTGTATAAGCAGGATCTCTATCCGAACCGCCCTGATATGATTAATTTTGAAGTCAAAAATAATGTTGCCATTGAAAAAATGAAGTTGATGCACGTTTTAATATATGACGACATATAAGCAAAATTTAACTATACTGTTAAAAACTAAACTTTATTACTATTCGTTTGTTACCAGCCACATATTTATAAAACGATTTGTAACAAAAATAGTTGGCGAAGGTTTTTTTTTTTTTTTTTTTTTTTTTCAAACTGTACCATAAAATAGTAAGGTAAAAATATATAGGGACGCAGTCACTGCTCGAATCAACTGCAGCTTATATGTTAAGAGGTTAAATAAAGATGCTAAAGCCAAAAATCTGATGGTAAGTAAGAGCTAAATTAATATAAGGAAAAGTCACCTTTTTTCTGTTTTTAAATTCTTTTTGCAACATTTTGAGAGAAATTTTTTTTTTTTTTTTTTTTTATGTTCAGCGGTTTTGTTTACCAGAGCAGGGATGGAACACGGGCGCAGAATTCATACCACTATCAATGTAAGAAAATTTACTACCTGTTAAATCAACGATATTATTGGTAGAAATATTTCTCAAACAGATTCCGGTATGAATTCTGCGCCCGTGTTCCATCCCTGCCAGAGACGTTTTATGAACATAAAAAAAAAAAAAAAATTCATTGATACCAGAAAATGCTACGAAATACATTTATATAAGAAAAAACATAGAGAGGTAATTTTAGCGAAAGTTTTTCTTGCGTACTATTCCAGTACACAGGTTGCTATGTTACGCAACTTGTGAATTTTGTAGTAAAAGGAATGTTATCGTGGAGCGTTTAGGAGGAAGACGTAACAAAAACGAAGTGAATTGCTGACGAGTGATTTTACAACTGATTTTTGGTGAAATTAGTGTGGTGCACAGATACAGATAGGACAGTGAAGGTAAAACGCGAACCGGTAATATAGTTGCACCACTAGTGTCAACAGAGAGAAACTGCATGTGTGAAGTCTACATGATTAGCATCTTTGATCGAACATTGTTTTTCTCTTTCGCGATTAGTTAGTAGCAGGTTAATATGGGAAGTTTTCTTTTTCTTCATTTTTTATTATTTTTGAATTCACAAAATCATAATAAAAACATTCACAGCTATTCTTCTAATAAATACAATTAATTTTTATTATGTTTTAAAATATATTTTGCTAAACATATTCTTATTCATGTACAGATTAAAATAACAAACTGAAATATCCGTGCGAAATCTTAAATATTTAACATTGCTTGGTTTAAATATTACAAAATGCTTTAAAATGAAAAAAAATATTATAGATTTATGTATATTTTCGAAATTTATTTGCTAAATATTTAGTACTTGCTTCTTAAAATAAATTGCTTTCGACAATCAAGTTCGTAAACAATAACAAAATTGCCAAACGGTCAAACGTAAACATCAATACAACGGTTAGTTGGTCGGATGTTGGGTTTAACGTTGCACTAATATTACGATATGATCATAGATACAATAAAAATAAGACGAGCGATTGCGTAAGCTAGAGAGCTCGAGAAACTTACAGCCGTTGACATTAGGGTCGTTGCAGTTAAATTTTGGTTACCGAAGAATATAAGGGAGTGTCCTATCTGTATAATAATCTGTGGTGTGGTGATAGTTATTCTAAAAATTTTCGCTATCTCCTGGATTTTTATAGATTTCTCTCCATTTGTAATTTCGTTTTCCGCTTTTTGCAATGAAATTCTAGTACCAAGCAATTTATAATCTAGATGTATTTGAGTTATCCTATACAGTTCTTTATAATCACTTAGTTTTCTCTCTAAATATACAGGATGTCCCAGCTAAGATGTTACATAACTTCCAAGAGAGGTAGGATGTAGGCAGTGTTCTCACTTCGGAGAAAATTTTCCCATTTTAGGGAAATTCCGGGTTTCAGAGGGAAAAAGAAGGGAAACGAAGTAATGAGGGAAAAGATTCCCTTCACATAAGAATGTGTTTTTATTAGACTGAAAATCTGAGACATCCATTCTAACTGCTTTAAGAATAAGATCTGAACATGTTTTTTGAATACATAAAGGAATGTATTTCTGTTGAATAACATAGAAACGCAGCAGTGTTCATGGAAAAGATTAGTTTCGAATTGAACATGGCAAAAAGTTGCGCATTAACTTATTCGTGTAGAATGCGCAACTTCTTGTCCACTCGCTTCCGAACTTTTAAACAGATGACAGATTGCTCCAGTTTCCAGTAATGTATGAAAGAGAAGCAAATTTGCGTACCAACAACTATACCTGCCAACATCCTAATAAGTATTAGGTAATTCCACGGAAGAATGTAACTACATCAGTCGCCCAAAACATAATATTTCCTTATTTATTTCCTTATTTTTTATTTATTTATTTATTTATTTATTTTTTTTTTTTGCCACCAGTATTTTTACACAGAAATTTTAAGAGCGTATTTATTGCGATATTCATGTTCCAATAGGACAGTGATTGTAAGAAAATATTGGTGGAAGCAGAATTATTTCTATGAGTGATTCACATTACATTTTTTTATGGAATTGCCTTATTCCATAAAGATGCTAGTACCGCCCCTTTTTTCACACTACTTAATATTTAGTGTAATTTTTCTTAAAATGTAATTGCGATTAAATAAAATGAAAAAGCACTCTAAAAAAATATAAAAAATTCATGTTTTGTCATTACCGCTAATTTCTTTCGGGCTGCGCTATTCAAGCTGTCAAACTAAGGAACAAGCAAATAAAGCAATTAAATTACTATCATTGTTTTTGTTAATTTCATCTTCGTATTTATCCGGGGATATCCTATGGAAATCTGATCAATACAGGCAACTATTTTTATGATGCATTATCATCATCATCATCATCATCATCATTATTATTATTGCTATAATTTTTTATATATTTTAATGTTATTTTCTATTAAACTGTTGCCTAAATTTAGTTGCACTGAATGTTTCAAATATTTCATTTGTACTCATTCATTTTTTTTTCTTTCTTACATATTCAGGGATCGTATTCTCCGCCCATTTTTTCAGGAAACTCTCAAATTTTTTTAATTGCTGCAATTTTTGCCACCACAAATTTAATGAAAGAATTCTTTTGTATATATGTACGGCAATGTGTCATGATTATATAGGGTAAACATTATGGCATAAAAATAGTGGTAGCAATATTTTTTTTTTTTTTTTTTCATTCTTGACAGTGTCCTGAAAAAATGGCGGAGATTACAACCTCTGCATATTCCAAAATAATAAATTTGCGCATAAAAATGTAACAGAAAGGCATGTAAATAAATAAATAAAAATAATTTATAGCATAATTTTCTTACATTTTTCATTTTTATTTTACTAAATAAAATTTTAATAATGTAATTATCTGAAATATCCAGCAACTTCTAAGAAATTATAAAATTTACTAAATTTTAATATCATTCTTGTTCACTCTTTATTTCAAAGGAAAATTAAATGAATTAGTCATGAGGATTTTGATAATTTTATAGTTTAGCTAGGGATACTATTAGAATCAGACTTTCGATTAGAGCAAATACGACTCCGGTTTTTCTGAAAAAGTTTATAGATTGATTACTATGTGTTTAATAGTATGATTAGATTTTTGAGACTAGTTGGCAACTCAACAATGAAGAAACTTAAAATTTAATGGAAAAAGAAATACTGAAAATTAGTACAAAGTAAATGCAACAAGCATTCTTTTTTTTTTTTTTTTTTTTTAATTTCACAATCCCACCCAACCATCCGGCCAGACAACACCACCCATCCTCCGTAATTAAATATCTGCCCTCCCAACCGCAAACTTTTTTATTGTATTTTATTATTTTATAATTTTTTGTTAAGTTACACTAATGTGTATACATTTTTCTTTAATATGTGCTGACAGAGACACATGGTTATGGATATAAAATAGAAAATACTAAGTTTTTAGGAAAACTCATTTTAGCAGTGGCGGTGATCAGTTTATTATTATTCTTGTTTTTGTACTTCGAAAATAATAAATTATTAATTCGAAATAAATGGTTAATGATGATGTTTTTAAATACAGAAAGATGCAGACAGGAATTAAAATGTGTAAATAAGTTTACTTTAAATCAAAAAACTTGCCGTTTGTGATAGATATCTGTGTAAATTTTATTACCAATAAAGATTATTTTTAGATCTAAAAAGTTAATTGATTGATTAGTTAGAATATTTTGAGTTAGCTCTAAGTTAGATGGATATTTTAAGGAAAAATCATTTTGTGATTTCTTGTTAAGATAAAATACAATAATATCATCTATGTAACGATAAAGCCGGACATAATCATAACAAAATTGCTTTTCATAATAATTAAGATAGAGATCTGCCAAAATACTGGAGCTACTACCTCCTTGTGGGATTCCTACTTGTTACAAATAGATTTTGTTGTTGTGGAAGATATAATTATTATAGATAACAAAGTTAAGAAGTATTTTGAATTTTTCTGCTTTAAAATTACGAGGAAGATTAATTTGAGTTTTATATTTATCAAAAAGACTGTAAATGATATTACTAAGATCTGATAACTCAATATTATTGAAAAGATCTTGAAAATCAAAAGTCATAATATTGTCTATTGAATCGAGCGTTTTAATGTAATGAATTAATTGAAAGCTATTTTTAAGACAGTGTAAATTATCAACTTTGCAAGTACAACTGTAAATTTGTTTTAGCGTATCCGGTAAAGTTTTATTAGCATTGTTGTTACAAGTTTTATAGCCAATAATGACAGTGCGAAATTTAATTGGAGATTTGTGAAATTTAGGTATGAGAACTATATAAGGATAATTATAGTTAATGAAGGGAAGTTGAAGTATTTTATAGTAATTATGTATTTTTCGGTTTTTAATAATAAGGTTATTATTAGTTAAACTAAAAATGTTACTATTAGTTATTGAAGAGTTTAAAATAGAGAGATAGTAGCATTTACATATAATGGCATAATTATTAGGTGATTTGTCAACATAAGTTATCACGAAGTCATCCTGAAGTGATTTGATTGAGTTAAGAAGTACAGATTTTTTAAAAAACACCAGATTTGAACAATTGAGAAATAAAGCATTTTTAAACTTTTGTAACCCTAAAACATTCCACTGAGTGAAGTAGGCAATAGGTTTATTATGAGTAATATAAATTTTATAAATAAATAAATTTTGGTCATAAGAAAACTGTTGAAAGATTTTTGGAATGCTAGTTTTAATTGGAAGTCTAAATTTGGTGCCAAATTCCATGATTTTTTTAAATTGATAATTATCAATAATATTGAGATTACCAGTGATAATGTGTCCATGGTCTCTGTCAATATATTTTGAGATAGAAGGGTCATTGCATTTACATGTTACAGTGTTGATAAAAGAGGTAGACTCAGATACAGAATTATGATTGAATATATTTCTGCCAAGAGGAAAAGGATATTTGAAAGTGCGAGATAAATTTAAATCTTTAATTGGAAACATTCTTTGTCATTTATGATATATGTAATTTTAATACTATTCAATATTTGATTTGTAAGACTCACAATTAATTGAGCATTTGTTTTAATTTTATTGGGCTTTTTATTAATTTTTTTGATTTTGTACATTATAATATCATAAAAAATGTCTGAAAAATGTTTATTATATGATTGGCTTTGAAAGACATTCAGAAAATTCACTAAGTATTTCTTTTTAATTGCAAAAATAAATTATCGAATAATGAACCAGTTATAGTTAGATAAGTAATTAGCCTGTTGATCTGAAATAAGTTTAAGAATGGCACTTTTAGAAAATATTAAATCTGTTTTTTATTACCTCTTCAGGGATGGAACACGGGCGCAGAATTCATACCGGAATCTGTTTAAGGAATTTCTCTACCTATAATATTAGTGATTTAAGAAGTAAAAAAATATTCTTATGTTGATAGTGGTATAAATTCTGCGCCCGTGTTTCATCCCTGCCTCTTTTAGTTTTAGAAGTTTTATTGTTAATTTTGTGATTGAGTTGTGCATAAATAGTCGAATAATCATGAAGATGGTTGATGTTAGAATATGCTTTAACAATTTTATTAAAGTATTCGGAATTTTGACCGTATGGATGAATAGTATTGTAGTATTGCATAACTTTTGATTCTAGGAATAGACGCTCACTTATATTTTTATGAATTTTGATAATCTCTATGGTACACAAATTAAAATTATGTAATTTAAAGTGTTGTAGATCTATAGTTCAGGGATGGAACACGGGCGCAGAATTCATACGGGAATCTGTTTAAGAAATTTCTCCACCTATAATATCGTTGATTCAACAGGTAGAAAATTTTCTTATATTGATAGTGGTATGAATTCTGCGCCCGTGTTCCATCCCTGATAGTTGATTTAGAAGGTGCTGCAGAAAATAAAAGGTTTTTTGAATCACAACGATGCTGATTAATTCATAAATGCAGAGGTGTGGATGTTTCACCAATATAATTGAGTTTACAAAGTCCACAACTGATTTTATAAATATCATTGTATGCCTGATAAAATGGAACCAAAGAGTGATCATTATTTAATTGTGTGTGACAGGCCATAGGGCACGTTTTACAGCGATTAGAACCACATTTTCGAAATTTAAGTAAAGGAGGAGGAGAAGATAGGTATCAGGATGTAGATCCAAGGATATCCGTATAAATATTCTTGTACGGGGCACAATACTGCTGTACAGCTAAAGATTTTTTGCCAGGATCTAAAAAAGTCATTGTTGAGGTTTAATAACGTTTTTGAATAATGATAAATTAAATTCAAGCAACTAATAATATTAACAAGAATTTAGAAATCGAAGCACACAAAGTAAATATTTACATTATTTTTACATTGAAAGTTTGTTTAACCAAATTCAATAACTTAATTAAGTTGATTCTTGATTAATAAGTATCTGGATTAATGTTAAGATAAGAAAAAAAAAATATTTACATATTTACACAAAACCTCCCCATAACTAAAACTATTAATTTGATTCCAATTACAAATTAAATGCCGTCCATTTTTTTATAAATAATGTAAAGAAAGCAAACCATCACATAATTTCACAAAATTTCAGGCACAAAATGTTAATTAAAAAAAAAAAAAATAAAATAAAATAAAAAGATATCCGACTACTCACACACAATAAATTTTAAATCATGATTTAAGATGGAACTGTTTATTTTTAATGAAATTTTAAATTAATTTATCAAATTAAAAAATAGAATCTTAAGGTAAGTAGCCAACTATACAGTTATTTTTAAATGATCCAAGTCCAGTGACAAAATACACTATTGCAAAACTTCACAACACTACAAGAATACATAATTTAAAAAATTAAATAGTAAATAACATTTTGATTAATTTAGAGAAATAATACAAATTGTAAGAGCGAAAATGCAGCTATAAATATATATATATATATATATATATATATATATAGAATACATTTAAATTATGATAAGTGGTGATATGAAAGTGGAATGAACAACATGAAAAATTGTTTAACACTGTTAATAAACAAGAAAATTAGTTAAACACTATTCAAACCAAAGAATTACATTATGCTGTGCTTTCCTTTTAATATATATATATATATATTTTTTTTTTTTTTTTTTTTTTTTTTTTTTGCAATTATCAAAAATGACTAACTCAATTAAGAAAATAAAAAATAAATAAAAATAACTAATACAATTTACATTTTTTATTTTTTATATTAGCATGAAAATTTAATATTAATTCATGTTTGTGAGGGAAATAAAACATAATAAAATATAAACTGAATTTAAGATTATACAATATTTAATCTCACCGACAGCCAAAGCCCATATTATTCTATGGAGAAATTTCTTTACAGATTTACTCATTACTTAATGTATTTTATTTTTTATTTTTTTTAATTCCGTTTCCATATTCAGGAAATTTCCAATCAGTAAATTACTAATTGTTTTCGAAAAATTTAATTTTTACTTCTTAAATATTTTACATTTTAGCTAAAAATATGCACTTAGCCATCCTTAACCCCTTAACGGTCGCATATTTATGAAAGACACGTCTATAAAGTACCCATTTTTGTCTAATTAAAAAAAAAAAAAAAAAAAATAGATTGAAATTAAATACATGAATAATATATAAAGTTATTCTTTACATATTTTCAAATACATTATATATAGTTTGGTACTGTATGGTGCTTTCATGTACCCTAAAATGTTAAAGGGAAAATACACGTGGGCCGTGGACATTGCCCGTAAATATCACGGGAGCGAGAAGGAAGAGATTAAACTCAAAATATTAACACTTTCGCGACCGCACGTTTTTGTCTTTTTCACAGTAAGCCCTGCCTGTGGGCGTTATTCACATTATTTTAAGTGAATGTTTTCTGTATTCATTTTTATAATATAAATGAAGATACATTGCAATTACACTCTTTCTGATCAAAACATTTGTATCTATAATACATTGAGCGTACAAATGTGAATATTGGGTATATTTTTAAGAAATAATGTAACCTATGTAGCCTAAAGAAACGCCCACTGGCGTAATTACAAATTTTCAAATGACGTGAATTCACGTCAGCGGTCGCGAATGTGTTAAAAAATAAAAATAATAATAAATTTAAAAAAATCAGTACTAGATTAAAGATTGTGAATTATTTGAATGTGAAAATGGACTAAAGAAATATGTATTAGATAATGAGAAATTATCGAATAGATTTTTACATAAAATAAAGTGGGCCTTAATTGACAGCGAGATTACGAATTTTACAATCCTTTATCTGTATATACATACATATATATATATATATATATATATATATATATATATATATATGTATATACATACATATATATATATATATATATATATATATATATATATATATATATATATATATATATATATATACTTAACTATTTCATTTGAATAGAGTGTATGATATTTGAAGCATTCATGAAAGAGTTATAAACACATATAATTTTTAAATCCATAGATAAATTACATAAAAACACGAGAAGACTTGTCCACTAAAATGTATTGTAAATAGTTCATTAGTTTTGTATAGACTGTAATTACTGGATTGATATTTTACTTAAGTGATAATATTTATAATTTATTCTGGAGTATTCATGGCCCCGTCGTTTTTTCCGCTCAAGTATATTTTCACAGCATTTTTCTTTCTTTCTTTTTTTTTTTTTTTTTCATATTTCAATGCAATAATAAATTTTCTTCAGTATTTCATGGTAATAATATACTGAAGAAAATTTCTCTAAAATCACGCTAGTGTGAGAAAAAGGCTTGGCTAACAGTACTGTGGAATAAATTATAAATATTACTATGTATGAATGATTACTAGTACATATTGAACGTGAACAGCTATTGAATTTTTAAAAGTTAGACATCATTCATGTAAATTTAAATAATGAAATCATAAATAAAAAAGTTTTAGAACTAAAATCTGGTTCTTTGCTTTTTTAATCCAATTATTTTTCAATTTAATGGGCATAATAACACTTTTGTTTATTTCGGATCATTGGTGATAGTACCCGCCTTTTTTTTCCTCGAGACTTTTTGATGGATATTTTTTTTTTCTTTATTGTAATGTGACATTAAAGAAAGTTTCACTAAAAATAAAATGGTGCGAAAAAAAAAAGGTATTTTATAACAGTGTACCGGATTAAATTACAATGTCGGCATATCTGCGAATCTGACAACACCCTATATAAAATTCTTTAGTATTGTTAATTCGGCATTATCCTTTTTACACCAATATTTTTTGAGATTTATATTCTACAAATACAATTTCGAATAGATAAGATGAAAAATTCTATCAAAAATATATTGGTGTGAGAAATAAGGCGTGGCTAACAATTCTAGGAAATATTAATTCAGATGCAGGCAGGTGTGTATCTGCTTCCCAGTATATTAAGTATATATACAATAAAATATTTTTAAGTACCAGAAAAATGAAGAAAATACATTAGTATAAAGAAATTTGTAATTTATAATTGTTTATCTTCGTCTAAACTTATGTAACTCGTTCAAGAAAATAAGCTGATTCGTCAATCAGCTTATGATTTTCCTTAATCGTGTAAACAATGTTTATTTTATAGGCTAAAGGAGGCCGCTCATTGCTATATGCAACAGTTTGGAACGATTTTAAGCCTCTCTGGTTGTTTATTGCACAAACAAACTAAAATATAAATAATAAAAATTCTGCCGGTTAAGAATCCTACGTTTCAGCAAAAGCACAAAAAATTTTAAAAATTCCCACACGACAAGGGGTGACTAGAAAACATACTTTGCAGAAGAAAAAAAGTCGAATTAGGTGACCAGAAAAAAGTTTTCTTCACGAAAATGAGACAACAGAGAGAAAAATATGTAGAGGAAAACAAATCGTAGTGGCACTGGAAACAATTTTTTCCCGACAAGAACAGCATAAATTAAAGGATTATAGGTACTTTTTGAAATTTAAGAACTCATTAAAGAATCCAATGTTTTAAATAAAGAACAGCTTGAAAACAGTGAGTTCCAGTTGACCAGAATTTCGGGTCTGTGGTGGTAAAATTTGTAAACAGGAAGACAATTGATTTGATTGGTATGAAAGTTAAGGGTGTGAAAAATCAAGACAGTAGATCCTCTATGTACTTGTTGTGCATAGAGCATCTGGATTCTTCCTTGGGGAATGGCGCCAAGGCATCGACTAGCGGTGAAATTCTGGCGCTCTTGAAGCGTTGGAGACGCTTTTACAAAAAGGGCATAAAGAACGTGTTGTTCCCCTTTGGGATTGACACCAAAAATCAGTTAGAGGAAGAATACAGGCAGTCTTACTACTTCAAGAGGCACTTAGAAATTGCAGATTATTGACAGCGGGCAATGAAGAGAGAAAAAAGGTTGAGAAATTGAGAAAACTATTAGAATAGTTAACTGGTTAATGATGAGATCTTAATTAAGATTTGATGCATGCTTGTTGATTTTTTAAGGAAGAGGGGTCTTCTTAAAATATTTGAGAGCTACTTGACTGGTCTAATAATAGGATTAATGAGGTGATGAGGGAAATTTAATAGACAAAAGAATTACATTGAGAAACACCTGTACGCACGTTTAAGCGTTCCAGCTTCGTTACACTTACGGAGAGAGGAGCGTGAGCAATGGAAGCGATGAAGGTAGCTCCTGAAGGGTCCGTGAGTCATTAGGAAGGCTGTTATGGCTGGCACCAGTTCATAATTATTTCTGCCAATGTCATGCTGGAGGGAGAATATATGAATTAATTTAGAGGAATTGTTCCACGGTTCTTGACACTCTTGCATGAGTTTTTCATTTTGAGAACTTTTTATAAAAGAGGGGGGGGAGAGGGCAATCGAAATGATTGGTGATTCAGTGGCAGATTCAGCCAAACGGTCAGCCGCTTCATTACCATGACCCCCCCCCCCCACTGTGTGCCGCGACATCAGCCAGATTTAAGAGAGAGAGTTTAATACAAGAACAATGGGCATCTGGTATCGTGACTATGAATGACCTGGAGTGCTGAGAGTCTGTCACTAAAAATTGAGATGTGAGACAACTTATTTTTGACCGCAGAAATCCAAGACAGGGCTTCCGTGATCCAAACTTTGTGAATCTGGCACCCCAGTTAAAATAGAGGTTTATATTAATCCAACTTTTAATTCAAATATTTATTTATTTTTGCCCCCACACATTATAAGACAAAAAAAAAAAAAAAAAAAAAAAAAAAAATAACCTTTACCTTGTTTTCGTAGCAGCACAGTAATAGAATGTCTGAAATACTTAAAAAATTTGTGCCAAAGGTTTACACTACTTTCGCAAGTGTTTACTCAGTATTTCATTAATTCACTTTGCCCAAACTTTTTAACCGCACAAAACACAACATTAGTTACTTAGAGTGCGTAAAATTTTCATCCCCAAATTACAATTTTAAAAAGCAGTTTATGTGTAACACTTGCCGAGGTCTTGTCTCCTTTTTCTCACCCACCATAAGAAAAAAAAAGAATAAAGAAAACTTTTGGTAACATTTTTGTAGCAAAATCCTTATAACAAATTATGTCCACGTTTGCCCACTTATTAATTTTTTAGTTTTACCTTTTCTAATTCTATGAAAACATATTGGGATGCACAATATAGTTGGTATCACTAAATTATTATTTTTTTTTTTTTTAAGTGATTTATGTGCAATTTTTTTTTTTAAATCTTTTTCCCATTTCTCTCCAAATATTGTTTTCTTTAGCCTACCTATTATCATAACGGTAAATAAAAATAATGAGTTTTGATCTCCTTTTCGTAGCAGCCTCCCCATGTTGGAAATACTTAAAACAAATTATGCCTCAGGTTTGCCCAAGTTTTACCCATGTTTACCCAGCCATTGGCTGTTTTTCGCACCCTTTATAACGCTATAAAATTCAAAATGCCCTCTCGAATGATGATTGTTAACAAAATGAGACCATTTTATACTAAAAGGTAGTGACCATGAGCTTACGCTGGACCTGAAAGAACGCAGCTGATAATACATTTTTCCTCTCCTTTCTCATTCCTGTTTTGATTAAAATAAATAAATAAAAATAAATAATGCGTGCGAAATAACGTATTTTAAAATAACTAAATTTAATACTGGATTCTCGGTAGTGCAAATTATTGCGCTTTCTTAATTATTAGCATCTCTTATAAAATTATATATATATATATTGTTGATATAGAGCGCTTGTATAATCTTTTAATTATATTAAATAATATTAACAATGAATAGGTAAGATTTCACTTACCTGGATAAGACAAACAGCACTGGTACACCATGCGTCCAATTAATTATTTAATCCATTTGAAAGCCACAATCTTGATTCACCAACAGGCTGAAAAATAAACTTATGAACATTTTAAACTATTATTTTAGTTGTGTAAATTATGATGAATGATTTTATAATTCTTCTTTTTTTTTTTTTTATGCAGCTTTAATTTTCTTGATTAAATACATATCTTTATAATAAATGTATAGAATAAAATATATAGGAGCGTTTACAAACGCCCTGCTTAGCTAGAGTTACATATTCACAGAAAGACAACATTACATATACATCAGAGATTGAAATCGAGCAGAAGAGAGTTTCATAAAATGATGACTGGACAGTTTTACTTCCTCCTTTAACTGGGAGTGCCGCGTATTTTTCTCTCTACGTCTGCATTGAAATTTACTCGGGATAACTGATAGTCTTTAAGACAATTCTTGATTAAAATGAAAATTATCGGTCACACAAATGTCAATTTAATGTTGTTTTGTGACACCCCTACTTGACCGGTATTTTCAATGTTCTCCTAAATTTAGTTTGTTTCTTAAAGTTTTAAAAGCCGGCCCTGGTAGGGGTTTTGTAAAGATGTCGGCAATCATTTCGTTGCTGGGGATATATTGTAGTCTGATGGTTCCTTCTTCATACAAATGTTTGATTAGATGAAATTTGACGTCGACGTGTTTTGTCCGCGCTTGATATTTGTCAGATTCAATTAATTTAATCGCTGATTGGTTATCTTCATAAATTGTGATTGGTTTTATTTGATTTAAATCTAAGTCATTTAAAAGTCTAATGATCCACATGCTTTCTTGAGCAGCGCATCCTGCTGCTATATATTCCGCTTCTGCGGTGGATTGGCTGACGCATTTTTGTTTTTTCGAATACCAATAAATTGGATTTTTCCCAATAAAAAATACATTTCCTGTAATCGACTTTCTGTCCTGGGGGTCGTTCGCGAAATCCGCATCCGCATATGCGGTTAGTATAGCAGGATGCTCATTGTCATATTTTAATTTTAAATTAATTGTAGTTTTTAGGTACTTGATGACTTTCTTGGTACTTTCCCAGTCACACACTCTAGGTCTTTCGTTGTGACGAGATAAAAGGTTGACGGCAGCACTGATATCAGGTCTGCTGACAGTGGCTATATATAGAAGTGCCCCTACTGCCTTTCTATAATCAGTATTGTCAGTTAAATAATTTTCATTCTTATAATCCTTTAAGTAATTTGTATCTATGGGAGTATTAGTGGGTTTCGCATTTTCTAAATTAAATTTATTTACTAATTGTTTAATCTTGTTTGACTGATCTATTAGCAAAGTATTGCTGTCTGGTCGTGTTATATTTATTCCCAGATAATTAGTAATGCTCCCAAGGTTGGTAATACTATATTCACGCCTAAGTTCTTCTATTATATTGTTTATATCATGTTTGGTTCCAGCAATTAATATATCGTCTACATACACTAGTATGTAGACGGTTTTGTTATTTGTGTTTCTTTTGTAAAGGCATTTGTCAGTGGAACTTTGTGTGAAATTCAACTTTGTTAATGTTTCGTTTATTTTTGAATTCCAAGCCCTGGTTGACTGTTTCAGCCCGTAGATGGCTTTGTGTAATTTACAAACTTTATGTTCTTCACCGGGATTTATGAATCCCTCCGGTTGTTGCATGTAAATTGTTTCTTCGAGCTCACCGTGTAAAAACGCGGTTTTTACATCCAAGTGGTTTAATTCTAAGTTTTTATATAGGGCCATTACAAGAAAAGATCTAATTGTCGTATGAGACGCTACCGGGGCGAACGTCTCGTCATAATCTACCCCATACTTTTGGCTAAAGCCTTTGGCGACAAGCCTGGCTTTATATTTTTGGATTTCACCCTTATCATTATATTTCGCCTTGAATGCCCATTTTGAGCCTACTATGTGTGTGTTAGGGGGAGGGTCTACTAATTCCCATGTATTATTTTCGTTTAAAGAAGCAATTTCATCTTTGGCTGCTTTTAGCCAATTTTCCCTTTCTATGGAATTTTGTATCTGCAATATTTCATTGAAGGTTTTGGGTTCGTTTACGTTCATAGTATTTGTCATTAAAGCAAATCTGTCAGGTGGAACACCTTTGTTAGCTCTTTCCGACCTTCTCGGAATTGTTCGATCTATCATGTCATGATTAACATCCTCAGTTTGGTCCGAATTTTGATTTATTTCATTTAATATTACCGGGAAGTTATTTTTATGATCGTTTGTTTCGCTAGAATTCCCTTCATTTGTATTATTGTTTGTCTCTAACAGTTCTTTATCGATAGACTCAAAATTATTATCCTTTGTTTTTGTTTCAACGAACTTTACGGTTCTACATATCCTAACATTATTATCTATAAATACTCTATAACCTTTACTTCTAAGGTCATAACCAACAAGTATTCCTTCCTTTGCCCTGTTGTCTAGCTTCCCTCTTGTGTTTTTGTGAGTATACACATATGCCTTACAACCAAATGATTTTATATGCGAGAGATTTGGTTTATTTCCATTCCATTTTTCATATGGTGTTTTATCGCATGCACTCGTTGGCAATCTATTCTGTAGGTAATTAGCAGTCATAAGGGCTTCACCCCAAAATTTATATGGCAAGCTGCTTTGTCCTAACAAACATCTGGTCATTTCAACCAATGTTCTATTTTTTCTCTCCGCCACGCCATTTTGAGGAGAACAATGCGGTACTGTTAATTGGTGTTCGATTCCTTCATTCGCGAGAAAGTTTTCAAATTCATTGCTTGTATACTCTCCGCCGTTATCGGTACGCAATATTTTTATTTTCCTGCCGAACTTGTTTAAAGTCAACGCATAATATTGTTTAAATTTATCAAACACCTCACTTTTATTTCGCAATAAGTATGTAAATGTGAAACGACTGTAGTCGTCTATAAACGTTAAAAAATAATTTTTCCCTCCTATTGTGGAAGTTTGAAAGGGTCCGCAAACATCTGAAACAACTAGATCTAATGGTTTTTCTGCCCTGAAAGTTGCCCTTTTCGGATATGTGTCATCCTCCAATTTTGAAATGATACAGATTTCGCATTCTGTGTTGTGTTTACATTTATTTAGCTCTATTCCGGTTGCCATATTTTTGTCGACGAGTTCTTTTATTTGTTGTAGATTTTTATGCCCTAATCTTTCATGCCACAATTTAGTACAATTCTTGTTTTCACAAGCTTCTACAATATTTACACTTTCGGAAAATTTTTCGCTCGTTTGTAGTTCATATAAATTATCTGTCAAGTTCGCCTCTATATAAGTTTTATTCCCGAATTTGATTTTACATTCATGATTTTTAAATATGGCAACACAACCATTCTCTGTTGCTTTCTTTACCGATATTAGATTTGTGGCTATATTGGGTATGTATAAAACCACCTTTAAAGTAATATTGTTTATTTCCTTATCCGAGTTAATTACTTTAAGATTTACGTCGCCGCAACCCTGTGAGACTACGGAGTGCCCATTCGCTAACATAACACTAACCTTTTCGTTGTCTTTCAGATTTGTAAATTGGTTTATGTCGTTGCAGATATGCCTGCTACTCCCACTGTCGACTATCCATGAGTTATGCTCAGTTTTATCAATGATAAACGTAAGATTCTTTAATTTATTCTCAGTTTCCCTTATGAATTGTGTTTTGTTTTTGTTTTTGTACTTGCTGGGATTGTTACCGCTGTTATGAAAATTATTATAATTCCTTTGGTTATGATTTGGTCTGGCGTTTAAATGCCAGCATTCGTTACGGGTGTGTGAATTCTTTCCGCAAAAATTGCAATGTTTACTTGGTGGTGTTTTACGCTTAATTTGAGTTTTATACGCGTTTTCACCTTTTGTTTGGTGATTTTCTGTCCTTTTAATATATTCGTCAAACAATTTGCTTTTAATGTACTCTGGTGTAAGTTCATCGTCATTTCTGGCTTCGATAGCCGTTATCAGGGTATCATAACTAGGAGGTAGCGAGCACAACATCAACGCTGATAAGTGCTGCTCATTTATTTCTTCTCCTATCGCTAACAATTTGTCCCTTAACTTATAAATACTAGTTATGTGTTCTATCAGATTTCCCCCTTCCGTTAGTTTGGTGGAATATAATTTTCTGAGTAAGAATAATTTGCTGCTCAGATTAGCCCTCTCATGTATATTTTTAAGTGCATCCCATGTCTCCCTGGCTGTGGACAAATGCTTAACATATACTATTTGTGTGTCTTCTATAGCTAAATTAATTATGGCACGCGCCTTTCGATCTTTAGATCGCCATTCATCAGTTAATGGGTTTGGGGGCGCTTCTATAATAACCTGGAAGAGATCCTCCTTCGTGAGGAGCATCTCTATCTTGAACTTCCAGTTATCATAATTACTGGAGTTCAATTTCTCAACTAATGTTATTTCTTTTGCGGGAGCTGCCATTTTGTTTATTTATTATTTTTATTTTTATTTTTATCAAAACATATTTTTATATGCCACGTATATTTATTCTTTGAACAGTTCAAATAATATTTGGAGAGAGAGTATTTACTGAGATAACAGTTATGAGTTTTTTTTTTTTTTTTTTTTTTTTTTAGTTATGAGCACATACAAGTTGATTTCAGTATATAATCATTCACAGACACTTATACTATTTGTATATATATATAATACGCTTAATATTGAATTTCTTCAAACACATATATTAATTATATTTTATAATTTCTTTCTTTTTAAGTCCCAGTGCTGCAATTTTATTTTGCGCTCTTTTATTTAAGAGACCTCTTTAATTAAGAGAATCGGTCTCGTAATCTATTTTAAAATAACTAAATTTAATACTGGATTCTCGGTAGTGCAAATTATTGCGCTTTCTTAATTATTAGCATCTCTTATAAAATTACATATATATATTTTGTTGATATAGAGCGCTTGTATAATCTTTTATTTATATTAAATAATATTAACAATGAATAGGTAAGATTTCACTTACCTGGATAAGACAAACAGCACTGGTACACCATGCGTCCAATTAATTATTTAATCCATTTGAAAGCCACAATCTTGATTCACCAACAGGCTGAAAAATAAACTTATGAACATCTTAAACTATTATTTTAGTTGTGTAAATTATGATGAATGATTTTATAATTCTTCTTTTTTTTTTTTTTTATGCAGCTTTAATTTTCTTGATTAAATACATATCTTTATAATAAATGTATAGAATAAAATATATAAGAGCGTTTTCAAACGCCCTGCTTAGCTAGAGTTACATATTCACAGAAAGACAACATTACATATACATCAGAGATTGAAATCGAGCAGAAGAGAGTTTCATAAAATGATGACTGGACAGTTTTACTTCCTCCTTTAACTGGGAGTGCCGCGTATTTTTCTCTCTACGTCTGCATTGAAATTTACTCGGGATAACTGATAGTCTTTAAGACAATTCTTGATTAAAATGAAAATTATCGGTCACACAAATGTCAATTTAATGTTGTTTTGTGACATAACGCTGATCAGCGTTTTACACAATAACAAAGAGCATAACAAAATAGCTTAAATTCATAGATGTCAACATTTTAATTTATTCCGGAGTATTTTTAGCCCCGCCTTTTATTCATACCACTGATTTTTCAAAGATATTTTTTTATTATTTTATCGAAGTTATATATTGGAGAAAATTTTTCTTTAAATAAAGTGGTACTAAATAAAGGTGGGGCTAAAAATACTCCGGAATAAATTAAAATATTAACATCTATGTACATTGTTTACATAAGAATTTTGAAAATACTTAAAAAGGGATTTGTATGTCAGTAGTACCAGCGTGTTCTATCTTAAATCCAGCAAGTGTTAGTAGAACATTAGAAAAGTGCTTATTTGTTAAAACTGCAGCGCAGAAGCCCACTACAGACGTTTGTCGACAAAAAAATTCTAAAAGTTTAGGCAATATCTTACAGACGTATGGCTTGTGGTTTATCTTAGCGTCTTATTAGACTACGGCCATTAGTATAACGAGATATAGTTGTTTTGTGTTGCATGATTAAATATCTAAATAACATTTTTCACTGCAATAAATCAAAAAACAAAGAGATTTATTTGAAATCTAAAAGGAAGATTTGGAAGTTCATCAATTATAATTTTTTGAATTCACTTTGAAGTTTGCCAACTATAATACAACTTTAAAGCAGATTGCGTCTTCAAAATCCCACATATCAATTAATTTTTAAAAATGTATCTAACAGACTTTTATCAAACGTAATTACAACCATGCCAATTAAATCGGCATTTTAATTAAATCATTCATTACTTCTTGTGATATTTTTCATTTCTTCCAGCGAAACGCTTGAAAATGTTTATATATAAGATAGACACTAGGGTTCGTACTCTCCGCCCTTTCTTCAGGACACACTCATGAATGCGAAATTTTTATATTTATTTCTACCACTACTTTTATAAAATAATCTCTACCCTACGAAACCCTGGCAGATTTCTCTAAAGTATTTGTGTGTAAAATTAGTGGTGACCAGAAAGGAGAAATTTCTTATCTCTTGAAAATGTCCTGAAAGAAGGGCGGAGAGTACGACCACTGACAGACCATAGCCTCCTAAACTAGATGCGTGGCCCGGAAACTTGGCATCAGTTGAAGCGGTAGTCAGCGCCACCTGGTACAGATTGAACAACTATTTTATTCAACTGTCACCAATAATTTTAAGAAATGATACATGATATATATAATCGACGTTTATTCGATTCCATTCTCCTTTTATGTATGCCATATCCCACTTTTAAAATTTTTTGTTGCCTGTTGAATAAAAAAGTAGCGAAATCTGTACTAGGTGGCACTGTCTACCACTTCAGCTGTTGCCAAGTTTCCGAGCTTCGTGATAGGCATCTAGTTTAGGAGGATATGGACAGACATACAAAGGCTTTAAAATTATAACAACTCTCTTTTTTGCTTTAGGGTTTAAAAAGGACTATTGAAGAAATAGTCTATTATCTACTATTAGAAATATAGGACACTTTAACCCTTGTTTTAAGTGACCTAATATAAAATATATGTGAGTGTTTATTATAACGCTTAGTTTTAGGGCTATTGCGTCTAAACTTTTTACCAAATAATCATATATTATTTATCTTACATAACAAAGTATGTTTATTTATCTATTTAACATATGTTGGTTAATAATTGTTCAATAAAAGAGTTCAAATTATATTTCATATAAACAAAAATAACATTTTTTTTTTTTTTTTTCAGTACTTTCATAATAATTGCATGAAGTTTTTTCACAAGAGCAAAATTGTGCTCTTATAATTTTTCAGCTATTCTTGAAGACATTCTAGTGTTCATATATTTTTAATGTTTACCTTGCAAATTTGATATTGCAGACCATTCCTTCTTATAGAAACCTACGAGAGTATGACCAAACATATTGCAGGCTAAATCAAGAGTTACTTTTCTCCATAACACTGACAAAAAAAAAAAAAAAAAAAAATTACTAGCTTCAGCTTTCGTATATAAAACTTTCAACTAAGTGTGCTGTACACACAAAATGTAATCCAAAACTAATTACCGCACTATCCTGTGTTGCCGTGCATTCTTTTTACTGTGATTTTTGTTGACTGTCGTCTCACTAGTGGTCCAGAAATTCTGTTTTCGGAGCTATTGGACTAGAAATGTCGAAGTCGGGCACAAGTTCCTCTCATCAGCATAGCCATTTTGAGTTTTACACGTTTTTTTTTTTTTTTTTTTTTTTTTTTTTTTTAATGACTCCTTAGAAATACTTCAAGATAGTCATTTTTTCCGATTCCGAGGTCCTACTATAAGATAAACAATTGTCTTTAAATCCTACACTATACCGTCTTGTGTTCTTCACATGTTTACAGTGCCTACTGCGTATTAAAATCACATTCGTTCTGAGCCAAAATGAATTTATTAAGCGGCTGATTTTTATAGACGGCGATTGTTTCTGCGCTTATAAAAAGGGTATAATACTTCTCTGAATTTGGAAAAAAAAAATTCAAAATAACAACGAGCAACGGAATTAATAAATAATTTTATTTAATTTTTAACAGATAATTAATTTTTTCTTTAACTTAAGTAAATTAAGTGCATTCCAAGTTTCTATGCGCGGTCCTTTGAGGAGAATCATTATTACTTTTCAAAAATTCACGCTTTTCTTTTAAAATTTAAAAACCTTTCCTTTTAAACCACTTGCTTCATGGTTATTTCAAATTAAGAACTAAAAATTGTCTTTTAATAATGCGAATCAAATGAAATTTGTCACTTATTACCGCATTTTGAAGAATACATTTCATGAAATATGTATTGTGGTAAGCTATAGGGCTTGTTTAATTTGTAACTATACTGCAAGTTTATTGAAATTTTATTTTTCCGACTGAGTGAAAATAATGCCTGGACCAGGGTTCGCGTCCCGGTACATTTCATGAAATATGTATTGTGGTAAGCTATGGGGCTTGTTTAATTTGTAACTATACTGCAAGTTTATTGAAATTTTATTTTTCCGACTGAGTGAAAATAATGCCTGATCCGGGGTTCGCGTCCAGGTCCAGGCATTATTTTCACTCAGTCGGAAAAATAAAATTTCAATAAATATGATTTTCTTCCACAGTTGATTGTGTGATTTTAATAAAAATTGTATTTCTTTCTCCCATTATCTAATGGTGTTTTCCATTTCCTGCGGCTTATTTTCTGTTGAGCTATCTACATGATAGACCAGAGATGTTTCTGCCTAAAGGTTGTCTGAGTGAGTAATGCTGACCGGGGTGTCGGCCTGGATAGCTCAATTGGTAAGAGCCTTGACCTTGTAAGTCAAAAATCCGGGGTTCGTGTCCCGGTCCAGGCATTATTTTCACTCATTCGGAAAAATAAAATTTCAATAAATATGATTTTCTTCCACAGTTGATTGTGTGATTTTAATAAAAATTATACTGCAAGTGTAAAATTTTCGACAAATAGAGATACTTGAGGAATAACTGTGCTTTAATTTATTTTATTTTTTTATTTGAAAAAAAAAATAGCTTGCATACATGATAGTTTTGCAGTTGAAGAGATTTTTTTTAATTTATTAACCGGCGATTTTAAAAGTAGTTTGTAATGACTTGATTCAGGTCCTGCCATTTTGATCTGATTAAGTGGCTGATTTTATTAACCAGTGCATTTATTAAGCGGTGGTTACTGTATATCCAAATGACCTACATTTCCATTAACAAAATTATTTATATTTTGACACGTTTTAAAAAAATGAGAGTTACTATTAACTTAAGCTATGTCATTTAAAAGTAACAAAGGTGCTTTTCAGATGAAGTTATCTATACAAATAAAACGAAATGCCTGTCTGTGTTCGATAACAGGCTCATACTATTCACCACTGAACTACAAAACTTGACAGAGAGGTAGCTTGGACCCTCTGTAGGATTCACATCATCGAGTGTTTCCGATTTTGAATTTTTTAAATTCTTTCATTCTTTTTTTTCTTTTTTTTTTTTCGATTTTATCAATCGAAATTTGTTTCATTTCCGTAAATTTATTCTTTAAATTCAATACTCTGCATTCTTTAGCAACGGTTATTATGCTATTTAGTTTTACAACACTTATATTAACTCACATACCACCAACAACCTTTTTACATGGAGTATGCAAGAAACAACTATATCGTATCTGGCTTAATTGCATAAAATTTTTGCATTGTTAATATATATTTTTTTCAAATGTGTATTTTTTTTAATGTTCCCTTAATTAACAATGCAATAAATGCACTTTATATATATATATATATACAGAGAGAGAGAGAGAGAGAGTGAGGAAGAGGCAGGGTCAGGCAGAGAGATACATAAAATTAAAAATTGTGATTTCTTTCATGCAAAAAATATTATATATTATAACTGTTAATTTTCGTTACATTAGTTTGCAGATTGTATAAATAAAATGAAATCATATTGTAATATATGGTTAATTCAAATTAGCATGGAAGTAAATGAATTCGTAGCAACCATAGAAAAATTACAAGTAAATTCTTCAATAGGCTCTTCCCACCTGACGTCAGAAGTCACATGATAGAGGAAAAACAAATAGCAGACTAAATCTTGTTTATCTATAGCGATTGCTGAAATAACGTATTTTCTATTCTTATTTTTGATCAATTGTATTTAATCAGTATTATTTTTTCATACATCATCATTTTAATCCATTTTATATCATTATTCATCATCTTTTGTTTGCTGTATACATTTACAATCATAATTTAGTTTATATTTGTTATTGATGTTCATGAAGAACATGTTAAATACTCTGATTTTTGGTACTTAAATCAGTGAGAGTGCAATATCGTACTGCGTAAATCCATTTAGACCAGTAACTAAGTTATTTAAATTGTTGTAACACCTTTATGCAGTTAAATTAAATGAAAACATTTTAAAATTTCAAATTATAATCCATAAACATTCCACAAGAACAAGCTATTATTTATTGCTAGATGAGTTAATGTAACAGTTACACTGAACATACAAAAATCGATTCTTACATTTGAAAATAAATAAACACATAAAGTGTTTTTCAAAATTTATTAAATTTACAAATAACAACTATTCTACTGTTTACAAATGCACAATATTACTTTTATTTTATTTTATATTAAATATTAACATTTTTGTTCTTAAGAACAATATTTAATTGAATTCGATTATTTGTTTTCCTCTATCACGTGATTGAGCAGACGACGGCGGGAAGAGCCCATAGGTTGTTTGTTAGAAGATAATGCAAACGTGAAATAAATTTTCGTTTCTTTTTTTTTTTTTGTCTAACTTTTCTGCTGCGACTCAACAGCTAATATTTCAGGGAAATATTATGTTTCTTTCTTTTTTTCTCCCCTTGAGAATATCGGCGATCAACACCTGAAAGTGTTTTCTGGACAGGTATATTCAATTATTCTATAACACTAACCCTTTTCCTCAATATTAATTTTCGCTCCTCTGTTCAGAGTTGGATATTTTCAATACACACTAATAACTTTTAACTCTAAAGTTGCCTAATCACTGCGGTTATTCGTCTACTATATATATAAATATCAATCTTCAAAATTATTGGTGGCAGTTGAATAAAAGTGTCCCTGAATTTATCACACTGTTCAGTGCACTTTAACCCTTTATATCCCAAATTATTTTATTTTTGGTAAAATAGTTTGAAACTTTTTTATTTTTTTCTTTATGCAAGAGAATCATCTCATATTAACACTTTCGCGACCGCATGGTTTTGAATTTTTGACAGTAAGATCCGCCTGTGAGCGTTATTCTCCCATGTTACAGTATTTCAGAACAAAATTTTCTGTATTCCCATTTATATTAGAAATGGATATACATTATAATTATATTCTTTCTAATCAAAGTATTTGTATCCATAGTATATTTCATTGTAAAAATGTGAATATTGGTTATATGTTTAAGATATAAATAGCATACAAATTGCGAAAGAAACGCCCACTGGTGGAGTTACAGATTTTCAAATGACTTGAATTTACGTCAGCGGTCGCGAAAGTGTTAAATTTTACTTAGACTATAGCTTAAGTAAATGTAAAGCTTCATATATAGGGACTAAAGGTTAAACTATAGTCCCAATGAAATCCTATCGTAAATTTAGGCTATATTGAGGAATTTTTTTTATGAGACTTTAAAGTCCCGATGGGATACAAAGGATTAAAGCGTTAGGGTCGGCATAGGGTTAAAATGATATATCTAAAAATATAACACAGTAATACTTCAAAATGGAAATTCAAATTAAACAATATATCAAATGCTTTAAATGGGCAATATTTTAGAAATCTTGTGAATTTTTATTAAATAAAATTACGATATCAATGAGAAATGGAACTCAAGAGGCTTTTCGATAGTTTTAATAACTATCATATTACACTAGATTTATAAATATTAACATAAAGCCTTACAAACGCCTAGTAAAAAACTTCAGACATCCATCTTACAAGGAAACATTCAAAAGGTATCATCTTCAAAAAGTATTGAAAAAAATATATGTGATTCTACTCTTCATAAAACACCAGAAAATAAAAATTATCGGCTGAAATTAATTACAGCGACCACAAAAAATTATCAAAATTAAGCATATTTGGCGATTTCACACTGCTAGGCGATTGATTTTGAGTACTTGGCGGAAAAGCAATACACGGTTCTGTTCGTACACGGCAATCTCGGTGCTAGCAAACGTATCGCTTAACAGCGCTAAATCTCCAAATATGCTTAATTTTGATAATTTTTTCATTTTCTGGTGTTTTATGAAGAGCAGAATCACATATATTTTTTTCAATGCTTTTTGAAGATGATACCTTTTCAAAGAGTCCTTGTTAGTAGGCACCAAATCTTATACGATATTGTCTACAAACTTTACTAAATTGATATCCACATAATGTTTTCACTCATCAAATGGTTACTGGTGTGATTCCATATTACAGTAAAGAAATGCGGTAATTTTCCCTAAACTAATGGAATTATTACAGTGTCGCCAAATTTAGGGACTCCTTTTATTCAATATCTATCACTAAATTTTATTTGTAATGTTTGCCGAATTATTTCGAAGATTAATTGTCGATTATGTATACCAAATATCACTCTTCAAAGTTATTGATGATAATTGAATAAAAAAGTGCGTAAGTCTGGCAACACTCAGTTATCCTTCATGCTTAAAATAATTATTAATTAAAATAATAATAATAATAAACCGAACAGAAGACCTAGTCTAATATTTCTATTTATTTTATATATTATATTTAGTGTGATTAATATTTCTATTCCTAGTTTTAATATTTCTATTTTTTTTTTTTTCAAATTGACACTATTCTTTATCCATTTTATGTAATCATATTTTTCTGCAAAAAATAAATATTAAAATATATTAGGCATTGTATAACACTTTCCTTTTGAAATTTGCTGCAGAAAATAAACATTAAAATATATTTCGTATTTTATGTCATTTCCTTTTTTGAACTTAGTTATAAACTGTTAATTTTAATTTGATCAAAAGAAGAAAAAAAAAATCGTTGTGTTCTATAAAATATTTTCGCGGACACTAGAAAAAGAAAAGAAAGAAAGATAAAAGAACACTTTTGATATTTTTAAATATTTCAAGGATTTTGTACCCATTAAAAACACAGTTTATATATTTATTTTTTCTCAAATGACAAATATATCTATGTTTTAAGATTTATCAAAGATTAAATGTATACAATCCCTCCACGGAAACATCGATAATCAAATCGGGAAAAAAAAACTTTTAAGGGTTTTCCCAATCTTTAAACAACTTAACTCAACCTTGTTTTCAAGGATTCAACCCGTCTCCGTTCAAAGGCAAAACCGGGAACCGTTACAATAAAGAAATAACAAATTATCATATAAAACATACAAAATTCTCATGGCATAAATTGTGTTTTTCCCCAAAAAGAATCCAGTCTTCCTTGGTTGCGCAAATTTTTACAGATTTGCCTTTTTAGACGATTGTTTAGATGCTGTGATAGGCTGGGATATATAAAGATTTATGGAAAAAGTTTTTAAATATGTATCGAATTTAATAGCTTGACATGAATGAAAAATCAAAGGATTTAACTATAGTAATTTTCTTTGTACGAAAACTTTTGATTTTTATCTTAAGAAATTCATAATTTCAAGAAGTTTTGCAGGTAAGTTTTTTTTTTTTTTTTAATCTCTATCTTGAGACAGTTTTATCTTTTTCTGTATGTCATATCATTATTAATTGTTTTAATTTATGTCTGTAATGAAAACAAGTTGCTGTTTATTTGAATATTTTTAATTTATAAGTAGTAATGTATTTAAAAAATAAATAAATAAACAATTGCAAAAGACTTTAAACGAAGTAGGGTAGGTGCTCCAGTGATTGACATGCTCCAGTAATTGACATATATCCCGAAATAATCTATATAAATAAAGAGAAGTGTCTCTGTGTCTGTGTATGTCTGCGTTCTGGTGCTCACACTATTGATTGCAGAGCTTCCAAATTTGGCATATAGGTACCTGGGACCCTGCAGGTGTGCACCTCATCGAAATTTTTTCGAATTTCGAATTTGAATTTCTTTAATTAATATTTTTTCGATTTTAAATATTTTCTTTAAAGCTTCATTTTTCATAAATTTAATTCTTTGATTGTAATCGTCTGCGTATCTTAGCAACGGTTATTTCACTATTTATTTATTATTCAATGCATTCATTTGAAGGCGATTTTATTGTTATTAATTTTTTAAAAAATTTATTATATTTATTGAAAATCAAATGGTAATGCAATATAAATAAATTGTTATGTTTATGTATAATTTTTATAGTACAACAACTATTTATTTTTCATTTTAAATTAATTCCCTTAAAATAAAATCCTTTTTTTTTTTTAACTTATAATATTTATTGGGGGGGGGGATGGTAGTATATAGTGGAAAAGGATTAAACTGATTAAAATTTATTTGTTTTTCATGTATTTAATTCCTTTTAAAAGACAATCTACTTTTTATTTTATTTTGTTATATTGGTCGGAATCAAATCGTAATACAATGTAAATAACGGGGGCTATAAAACACATTGTTCAAAACAAAAACATATAATAGATGCTGCGATACACTCATCTATAAAATCGTAGTTCTTAAATAACAGAAGATCCACATGTCGTCGATAAATACTCAGATTGAAGGGCCCGGGAAAGACCTTTTTGCAGACAGTGTGAACCTGGAACCCACGATGCAGCACGGGTGGAAAAAAGAGCTGCGGTAGGCAGCGGGTACTCGAAGCAAGGTCTAGAGCAATTTCAATGTTTATTTATTTAATTATGTATGAATTATTATTATTTTTTTAAGTTTTTATTTATATTGTGATGTAAAAAATAAATACTGTTCCAATTCTTTAAAAATTCATTTAAATATAATGACCTGCGAAGCGGGCGTAGCCTGCTGGTTAACAAATAAGAAAAATAATAAAAGCATGTATTTTACGTATAAGAATTTTAACATTTTATGTTTAACACAGGAGCATAGGGTGCTAATAACTGGTAAAATGAATAACTAGCAATGTCAAACACTGGAACATTGGGTGCCAATTACTGGTGAAAGGAAAAACTGGCAGTGTCCATTACTGGAACATTGACTGGATGTGAAATGAAAATTCATAAATATATATATATATATATATATTAGTATCAAACGTATATGTTTTAACATATATGTGGTTCTGAATGTCTTTTATACCATATGTGCTAACTTAAGATTTCTAAACATATTTTCTGATGACTAGAACATAAAAAAACATCAGAGATTTCTCTAAAAGTGTCAATTGCTGGAGCACTTACCCTACCTTTTCTTTATGTAACTATGTTTATATTTTTATTTTCGCAAATACACTAGTCTATATTTCAAATTTAAATATTCATATATATTTTTGAGACAATCAGCATAGCTGTCAAGCGTTACGATTTTCAGATACCAACCAGTATTTACAAAAGTTTCACATTATTTAGTTATAAAAATCTGCTACAATAACTTATAAAATTTACTCCAAATAATATTGATATCCAAAATTTGCAACACTTGGAAATTATACAACTCACAAACACACGTATGTTAGATTTACCGGATAGTTCTGTTCTTTTAAGTTAAATATTGACATCGAAATTTTTTCCTGGAAAATATTTAAGGTGCACTTGTATAATTTTTATGATAATTTCCGTTATGAGTTTAATTCAAAAGTTTTATTAAGTGAAAAGGAAATTTCTGGTAGATCTAATAATAATACATGTGAAAATAGAATATTCATAGAAGTTGAAAAATAAAACATACAAGGTAATTAAAAATTCAGTTTCGAAGGTACTTACGAAAGTTGTTGGTTTTCATTTAAAGACATTTATAATTTTAAGATTTATTTTGTACGTATTTTTTTTTTTTTCTATTTTCAGAAAACTATATCTTTCTTATATGTGTCATATCATTATCAACGATGCCAACATTTTAATTTCTTCTGGAACTCTGTTGTACCCGACCTTTTTTCATACCATTTTCTTAGTAGTGAGACTTCTTAGTAGTAGTGACTTCAGTTTATTGTTACGATTACAGAGCTGCCAACCTAATCCGGCAAATTGTTAGTACCGCCCCTTTTTCTACACCAGTCATTTTTTAGAGTTTTTTCTTCTTAATTCATCGTAAATATATTTGAAGAAAATTGCTTAAAAAATTAAGTGGTGTAGGAAAAGGGGCGGAACTAACAATTTGCAAGATTAGGTTGACAGCTCTGGGATTAAATATGTAGAAAAATAGGAATGTGGAATGAAAAAAAGGCAGGTACAAATAATGCTTCGTAATAAATTAAAATATTGGCACGCTTTCATTATTAATTACTTTAATTTAATATTTGTAAATTGTGATTTGCAAAATTTTTATTTGTAAGAAATAATGCATTTCAAAATATAATATAAATGAGGAAAGAAAAAAAGTTTTGCATTGAATAAGTCACGTTTGGTTCTAATTTTAAATTTATTAAATACGCTTATCTGCATTTAATCATTAAAATATCCGTACATGTTTTTGTAACAACTCTTAAATATACATATGTATATGAAATGAAAGTATATGTACAGTGTGGGAAATAAAAGTATGAATTGCAACCATAACTTCAATGCGAAAAATCATGAATAAAATTTCTTGAATTTTATCTATGAAAATTTAAAATTTCAAAAAATTTAACAGATAGATTTTCATTTTATCATTCTATTACTTGATAATATTTATAATTTATTCCGGACTGCCAGAACCTACCTATTCTTGCTCACCACTTTGCTTGCAGAGAAATTTTCTCGAAAAACTAATTATAATGAAAAAAAAAAAAAAAAAAACTGTGTTTATAAAAAGGGGCGTTACCAATTGTACGGTTATTAATGAGGTGGTTGGCAAGCATGCATGGTAAAAGTAATGTAGCAAGGAAATCAACAATTGTATACTCCATGCCTGCCAACATTCTAATTAATATTCTGTACTACAGCTAGTTCCAACTTTTTTCACCACTAGTATTTTTTTTTTTAGAGTATTTTTCTTCTTATTTAATCGTAATTGAGTTGGAGTTAATTTTCCAAATTTACTGGTGTGAAAAAAAAAATAAATAAAAAATAAAGTGGGACTAATAGCAGTAGCGAATATTAATTTGGATGTTGGCAAGTATGGTACTCTCTGTGACAAAAGAGGACTGTCAAAACATCAAAGGGAAATTACAATACGTAGTAGAATAATCTGAAAGTACTCTAATTTCTTATCTCTAATACTTGTATTACACTTTCATAAAACTTTGGTTTAATTCAGAGAATACAGAGCCACGTATTGCCTTTGAATTTTCTTTTACCTACAGCTCTTTGAAAAGTTAGTGATAAGTATTTTTGGCAACTTATCATTTCTTAGTATCTTTTTTAGGACTGAGGGCCTATTAGTCTCAATCTGGGATTTTTGCGTTGTCGATTTCGATAGTTGGACATTTGTCGAAATCTAAGATTTATCGAAAATATAATTGAATAATTTGAAAGCGATGTTATAATTTGAATTTAATTATTTAATGTTTTTGTTTTTCGGGGGCTGCTCATGCATATAAAAAATGCGTATTAAAACGGGTAGAAGAAGGAAACGAAATAAGTATTGAATTATATTACGATAAATACGATGTATAATATGATGCGATATATTAGACCTATCGTCCAGGGTTAGTAGGCATTTTCGTTGAAAGAAATAGTTTGTTCGTTCGGTGCAACTTGCACATTAGTCCCGTGAGGTACAACCAGGGCCTGATTAAGGGGGAAGCTCGCTCTTGACACATTATTTATACTTACACCGTTATTTTTTAACAAATACTTTCCTGCTATAATAAACAGAAAATTTTCATTAAAAATTATTTTAAAAGAATTCTGGTGTCTAATAATGGTGAGTAAATTGGATTGTTTTACACCGTTCATTTTTTATAAGAAATATTTCCTCGTCAAAGCGTGGAATTTCTATGACATGAAGTAAAAAATAATTGTAAAAATATTCCGGTATGTGCGAGCTTCCCCCTTAATCAGGCCCTGGGTACAACTTTCACATTAGTCCCTTGAGGTACAACTTTCACTTTACTCCCGTCAGGTACAACTTGCACATTAGTCCCCTTTAAATAATTTCTTTTTCTAAGGAAGTATAATAATTATATTATCTAGAATAACGCACCATTTTCGATTGCTTAGTTTTGCAGATATCTTTCAGCCTAGAGTTATATTTCTCTCTCTTATGCCCCATCAGTCATTTATTTACAAGTTTTGGGAAGACAATATAAATGAGTAATTTTTTTTTTTCATGACAAATCATTAATTGTATTGTGATTCAATGAGTAAATATATGCAAAATGTGCCCGATTGTTTAATTTTTTGTTATGATAGAGATGTCTAATTTATATATATCTAGGTGTATTTTGTCGTGTATGTACAGCGAAAAATTAAGTAAAAAATCACGAAATAATATGCTAAAAGATAAATATTTAATTATTTGAAAAAATAATAGTTTAAGAGAGTGTTACATAATGTTTTAATGTAGATTAGTTTTATCAGTTGCATATATTAAGGTTAATAAATGGCAGTTATATTCATAACATACAGAACACACTTCACTATTAAATATGTCGTGATACTCATGATATAAATTTTAGTAACGGATTAACCCTTTGCGGCGCAGGGTAATTCGGCTCATTTAAATTACACTGCCACCGGAATTTAGGAATAAAATTAAAATACAAGAAATTTTAAATTTTCAGTTTAAATGTAAGGGCCGTTGCTATGTTATAAATGTAAATTTTTGCTGAAAACCTTCCGGGATGAGTTTTTGCATTTGAGAATTAAAATTAGGTGTTCCATCAGCGGGAACACTGCGACTGAAAGGGTTAATACCAATCTTATTTCTGTTTTGAATATTTACTGTGGTTTGTCCAATTAGTGTATAATATTTTACTAACAATTGATAATGAGTACAGTGATAATTTAAAATTGCTGTATTACCCAATATTTTCGTAAGAGAAATGATACACTACCACATTAAACAAGTTACGAATAATAACACACTCAAGCCGTCGACGACAGCGAACGAGTAAGCGTAAAATGCCGGATAATTCTTCAGATCGCCACCGTTGATTTTCACTGAACTCCGCGTACACGTAAGTTTTAAAATAATTACGTTTTCCGTCGTTATCCGATTGAATAAAATAAACAACACACAACATGGTGGATTAGGATTATAGAAAACGGGAAATTACACCCATATATGATTATTATGGTCAAATACACATGAAATAAAGTTAATTATGGTTTGTATTTTTATTAATTTTGCACCCCGAAATGCATGTTTGTTATCATTATATATTATTCTATTATAATGGGATGATACTGAGTTGCACCGTACAAATTTTTCATTTACCCTCAATTTTTAACTTTACACTATATGTCTGTACAATGCTAAAAAAATTGAAATGTTTTATTTATTTATCCGTCACAGGAAACTGCTCATTCAGAACCAACTCATATTAACTTTGTCATCCTAGAAACAGCTAATTCCGAAACAACTCATGTTAAATTTGCAATACTTTTTGCCATGTGTGAGGCTTCATTTCCATATTTGGTTGTTTGTTGATTAATTCTGGTCTTGCTTCCTGGTGTTTAATCATTATAATGAATTATTATTACTATTATTATTTATATAACTGTGTAAATCCGCGTTGTACTGCCAAATTAATCAAAAACTTAATCAAAATACCTCTAAGCCCCTAAGTATTTTTTATATATATAAATAATTCTTTTTTTTTTCTTTTTTTTTTTTAATTTCCTATTAATTTATCTGTCTGTTTATCTCTCTCTCGCTCTCTCTCTCTCTTTGTATATATACATACATATATGTATATAATGTAAAATTTTGTAATTCCCAGAAGGCAAAAAACTTTAAAATGAAATCAGGCTGATAATATTAATTAACCCAAAAACACTTAGAGGCAATCGTTAGGGAAGCCTCTGAACGCAGTGTGGAAAGACAAAGAGTAAGATGTTTCACGAGCTACTTGCAAAACCAAAAAGGATCATAGTTCCCTATATTTTACTAAGAAAAGAGAACACAACCACTGCAGTTCTGCATACAAAAGCTTACAATTTCAGAACTACAGTGGTTGGCTGCTTTTCTCTTGATAAGATGTAGGGAGCTAAGCCACTTTTTGTTTTCGCTAGTAGCTCTTTAAACATCTTACTGTTTTCACCCTGCATTGAGGTGCTCCTCTGACGATGGCCACATTGTTTATTGGGTTAATTAATATTTTCAGTCTAATTTCATTTTTAAGTTTTCTGCTTACTTTTATTCAAAGTTTTACATTATATATATATATATATATATATATATATATATATGGTAAGAAAGTAGTAGAATATAAGAAAAGAGATAATAAAACGCCACCGAAATCCTCAAAAACCAAAATAAGTTAGTAAATAACTAAAATGGACAACTGTGAACATCTTTAAATAAGATGTGAATACAATATATATGCATTTATGTGTGTGAATTTTGTAAAAGCAAACAGTATGAAATGCAATTTACATAAACAAAATCAATAAACAAAAGAATACCTTGATTTTGCAATATGAACTACATTTTAACAAACTAATTAAAAAAGATAATAATAAGACAGCTAAAATTTAAATAACGTTTAGATAAGTCAATTAGATAATTTAAATAACATAACAATTTCTAGCTAGAGGTCCCACTAGTTGTCGTTTTCTTGAAACTGACCGTAACCAGAAAGAAAAACTTCGGGGGAAGTTCGAATTTTTGTACAGTTGAGGGAAAAAAAACGCAACACCTGCTGTAATTTCCTTATTAATTGACGCAGGAACGTCTAATAGATATAAATTAACAGTAAATTAAATGCATCTTCTGAAAATGTTGTCGAATTTTGAATTAAGGGTTATTTACATATTGAAATGAGCGCCAACTTTGATTTTTTTTAACGGAAACACCCAATTTTGAATTCATATTCGAATTTTTGAGAGTCTGGCACTGCGGAACATTATACTGTTTGTATACTTTATCTTTAGTATTCATAGAGTTATAATTAAAAATGTGTTAGAGGGTTATCTGCAAATGTAGAAAAATAAAATTAAAATCCTACAAGAATTGGACAAATTTTACTGTTTTACACCGGGAATGTTTCAAGAAACAGAGAATTATAAAAATGAATAAAAAGGCACTCTTTTTAAGCCTAAATTCAGTTATTGGATACGTATGCCCTTCAGTGCACTATTAGATAATTTTAACTGTATTTAAATACTTTACACTTACGACTGGTCAGACAATGCTCTTTAAAAAAAGTGCAATATTTTTTCAATTAAGAAGTGACTATGATGACTGTACTAATCACCAATAAAGCTTAAATTTTCTTTCGCAGGTGTGACATAATATACGAACTGAAATAATATAGCTATATTTTAGAACAACGCACAAACTAAATGTTTTCGGATAAATTATTGCAAGGTTTCATGAAGTAAATATTAAACAATTTTAATTGCACTTACCAGTTTTGGGTCAGTTGAACTCTTTGGAACTGTACGATTTGTTTCATAGTTTCTATGAAAATATAATTTCTTAATTAACGTTATCGCGACTACTGACGAAGATTCACGTCATTTGAAAATCTGTAATTCTGTCAGTGGGCGTTTCTTTCGTAATTTGCGAGTTGCTTATTTCTTAAGTGTGTACCCAGTGTTCATATTTATGCAGTAAAATATACTATGAATGGAAATATATTGATTAGGAAGGATATAATTATAATGTATATCCATTTGTAATATAATTGTGAATACAGAAAAGTTGTTCTGAAATATTTTATTTTGAGTGTTTTACCAATGATTTTGAGAAGTGATATTTTATATATATAATAGACGATTGCACTTCAAAATGATTAGCCAACCGCTACAATTAAAATTTAGTGGTGGATATTGAATAAAAAAAAGTCCCCAATCTGGTAACACTATCTCGTATTAAAGGCGAATGTGTTCAACAATCGTTTGAAACGGATGAGTGGAATCTATATTAATATTATCAAACGAAAAATTTTGCGTTTATTTTTTAATTCAATGGAAAAAAATTATGCAATTTGTCTGATACAGTATTCGTTAAACTGATGCATTGGTGTTATTATCAAGTTTCAACAAAATGAAAATTATTATGCAACTGCACATTAAAATATCCATTTACTGATATTATTTACTATGTTTTCCTCAGAAAAATTGTTCTAAATAAATGCAATTATTAGTAATGATAACTACTTTTTATTTACTTATTTATTTAACACCAATAATATTTGTTCATCAAAAAACTTACCTATACGATTTGTTTAACAAAAGTTTCTCCAGATTAATTAATAGATTTTATGCGTTTAATTTGATTTTACCAAACTTTTTAATATCAAATATTCAGCCCTCGCAACGTTCTTAAAATTTTACACACATTTTATTACACTGTCACCACCGTCATCAATAAGAAATTTTTTAATAAGATTTTAACGTTAAAGTATGCGTACACATTATGTAAAAAAGCATTGATTCAATAAAGTGGTAGAAATATAATAAAATGAGTGTAAAATTTTAGAAACGATGCGAGGCCTGAATATATCGGCGATTCACCTTAACCAAATTAAAAATTTTTTGTTTTTAGCATTAACATACAAAATCTGGAGTGATTCCAATCGACTTTCCGAACATTAAGTAATTAACGGTTGTTTAAATAAACTAAAGTAAAGAGATTGTTAAATAAACAAATTAAAAAATTATAATAAGCAGTTTGAGTATTTTTTCTCATACAGTATGTTGTTTAATTTAATACTAGTACATACAACTCCGTAAAAATAGCAAAAATGAACCCAAGTCCCAAGGGACCTCAAAACATATAAATTCATCAAAATCTCAAAGCCAAAATTTTATCACGATTGCAATACTTTTCTTACATAGGTTAGGGGCTCCAGTAATTGACATATATCCCAAAATAATTAATAAATGAGAAAAATAATAAAATCATGTATTTTACGTATAAGAATTTTAACATTTTATGTCAAACGCTGGAGCATAGGGTGCTAATAACTGGTAAAATGAATAACTAGCAGTGTCAAACACTGGAACATAGGGTGCCAATTACTGATGAAATGAAAACTGACAGTGTCAATTACTGGAACATTGAGTCGGTGTCAAATAAATATTCATAAAAAAACATAATTGTTATCAAATGCATATATTTTAACATATATGTGGTTCTGAATGTCTTTCATACCATATGTACTAACTTAAGATTTCTAAAAATATTTTCTCATGACTAGAACATTAAAAACATCAGAGTTTCTTCTAAAAGTGTCAATCATTGGGGCACTTACCCAATGTATGTTTGGAAAATAAAAATATGTTTTCCGGATTTTTTGTTTTTTCAATTCCACGCATTTCTAAAGCATAAAGCACTAATTCACTTATTTAGTGATAAATGGAAATACAAATGCTTTTTAAAAAATTTAAAAAATTTGCTTTTGAAAAAATGCTTTTAAAAAAATTGCATAAATAAATTAAAAGAAACGACACCGGAAATCTGTACTAGTAAGCATTTTTACATATTTTAAAAGAAACATTAAGAAAATCCAATAGTTTTCTTAAATATCATATAAGTAATGTACTGAAAATATTTCCGGTGTCAGTTGTTTAATTTAAACTTAAAGCAATTTCCCAATAACCCATAAACTAATATATTTTTAGAAATACACTCATGTCCATAAATTAAGGATAATGCTAGCTGAGGCAAATAAAGGTTGAGAAGCGAAACAAACATGACTTATTCATAAAGTCCATTTATTAAACAAAAGATCAAGAACAAAAAAAGGTGGTTTATGTAGGATACCATTTATAAAAACTACGATTTTTGCTCCCTGAACCAATTACAAAAAATATCTCCCTTACAAAAACTTAACATTACATGGTTGGCATGATGGTTAATACATTGTATGTCTCTCAGATGATGAAATACAGTCCTTACAACGCCTAGGAATGCTGAGTATTAAATTATTGTTCTGATTTTGGGGGAGGTTACTCAACTCAGTAAGCAATGCTCTCCGAAGTTCCGGCACACATGTAGGAGGTGGTTGACGGACTACAACTCGTCGGAAAAGCATGTACTACACATGCTCTATTGGATTCTACCCAGATGAGAATGTTGGCTGTTCCATGCGAGTGATAGATTCAGATTCTAGGCATCCGTGTACAACGTTTGCATGGTGAGGACGCGCATTGTCCTCCATAAACACAAATTCTGGGCTCATGGCACCCCTAAACAAACGTACATGATGTTTCCGAATGATGTCCCGATAAATTTGGCTTATCATTCTTCCGATTTGAACATGCAGATCTGTTCTGGTGCCCAATATGATCCCCCCCCCAAACGAGCATTCCTGCCCCACACGGTGTCATTCAATGACTCTGTTTTGTGGTAATGGGTACCTGACGTTCTACATATGAATGTCTGGCTCGAATCACACTGCAAGCTAAACCTGGACTCGTCGGAAAACATCACACAAGCTCACTGTGCCGCTGTCCACATTGCATGGTCTCTGCTCCAAGTTAACCGCTGGCACAGTGCATTGCCGTGAGTGGAACACATCTAACAGGCCTGCGAGCATATAGACCAATATCTCCCAAACGTCTATCCACGGTTGGTCTTGAAACTGTGGCACTCGTGGCTGCAGACAGCTGACGAGACAGGTCTGATGCTGTGCTTTATCTGCTTATTTTAACAGTTACTACCAAATACCGGTGGTCATTCGGAATTGTAACTCGTCGCCGACCAGTACTGCAACGTCGACTGGCATTTCCATCATTTTGGAATTGTTGCCAAAGCCTAGAGATGACACTTTGGGCGATTCTAAGTTCCCCCGATTCTTCTATCTGAGTACGCCTACATTCTAGTCGGCCGATAATTCTACCACGTAAAAACATTATCTACATGCGTCCTCTGTGTCATAACTATTCGGTTGTGGCACTGAGCGGCACACAGAACGCTTGTGAACAATTTTCCTTTTTTGCTCCCATTCCTTATCTACCCCCTTCTTACACTCACGTCATTGTAACATCATATCGGCGTCACCTGATGGCTTCGTATAATTTGCATATTATTCTTAAAGATGTGTGTGATATTTCTGCAGGTGAAATTTTTGCATTAAAGTTCGATTTCAGTGTGAATCTGAATTATCCTTAATTTAAGGACATGAGTGTATTATCCAGTAATCAATAGGCAATATATTATGCAGTAAAGACATTCGTTCCTAAGCCAATACTTCTTTTTTCTATTATTGTTCCCGATATCAATATTACATTCTGTTATAAAGTCGTACTGGTAATATTTAGATAAGACTTTTATCAATGTCTGCAATCTTATGTAATCAACTGTCAGCTGCTGTAAGAAAATTATTCGATTGTCTAGGGTGGGCAATTCGTCTTAAAACTGTGATTTTAACTAAAGCGCTATTTTAAAAGAAAGGTATAAACGTAAAATTAGAAGTGATCGATCTCATTTAAATGAAGACTTAAAATTACTGTATTGCTTTCTAAAAGGGGTATATTGAAATAAAATCGCTTGCTTGATACAGATGAATTCATATGTAAATACAATGAAATGATTGTTATTGCAGAGCACTGTGAAAAGATTTTCCACATATATATCTGGAAGAAAATGTAGACATTTATTTAGTTTGTCAAATACATATACACATTGAATGAATATACATATTGAATGAATTGATAGAACGCGGTTTGCGAAAAAGCCATTCTCGTGAAGGGGGAATTTCTTTCTTTTTCCTTTCCTTTTATTTAATTTTTTTTTTTTTTTTTTTTTTTTGTAAAGGAAAAAAAAATGTATAGTTAATTTTTTTGTCGAAGATAGATAGACATAAATTTAAATTTTTCGCACAGATGACAAAGAAAAATATGCAAATGAAAGTCCTATAAATTGCACAATTTTGTGATTAGAACAATTTATTTCTTATTTCGTCTCCTACCTGTGCATACATGAAGTTTTAATTTTGATACTGACTTGGTGGTTAAAGCGCTATTGGTGAAAATGTTTTCCTTAGCTAAGAACCGCCGACTGCAGCGGCAGTTAGCACTGTTATAACTTGTTTGCAAACTGTAATTTGTGGTGACGACGGACACATAGAATAGGATTTATATGCCTGTAAACATTTGCGTACGAATAAGTACAGTTTTTCATGAAAATATGTGATCTGATTACGCACAGCTCCAACTATTGACAAATAGCTTGATTATCATTTATTTATTTATTTATTATTATTTTTTTTCAAACCGCGTTCAATTCTACCGATTCATTCAATAGTTATGAATTTTTTAAATGTCTTCAGACTTGTTGGACAACCTGTATATGTTAGTTTTTCACTGGGCGTCATTTTCGCTACCAACGTCGTTAATTAAACTTAAATTTATTTTTATAACTCTGACTAAAAATTTCGTAACTGTCTTCCGAAAGTAGGAAAAAACATTTTAAAATTCATTGTAAATCTGGAGGTTTGAAATGAAAGCACTATTTCAAAGAATTAAATTTTTATTATATTCTCAATAAAATTCCAGGTTTTTATGTTTTTACTTATTTATTTATTTTTTTAATTTAAACCGTTAGTAGTCGCTAGTTGGTCGATTCGCCGTCCATTCATTCAGTGTTGCGACGTTTTTATTCAATAGCCACCAAACATATTTATAAGTGGCATTTGATATACATAAAAGGCGAATTGACTCGAATAATCGTCGATTAATATATATATCAAGTGCCACTTCTAAAAAACTTTGATGGATTAAAAAAAAAAAAAAAAAAATGTCGCGACACTGAAGGGATGGGCGTCGACTACTAACGGGTTAATAATTGCGTGCTCGCTATTAGAACACTAATCGTTAAGGGGTAAATCACAGGTGATGTCATATTTTTCGCTCCTTGAGAGAAAAAAAAAGTGCGCAGAATATCTGAGTCATTTACTAATTAATATATATACAAACACTGAACATTGATAACTGCACATAAAAAAAATATCCTCTAATATAAAATATTTTCCGCAAACAAATCGCATCTTTTATTCGGCTCATCTTGTAGCCGAATATTTAGCGATCTAATCTTAAGTTATTAGGTGCTTGGTTAGAATCCTGGTTAAGTCATCGAATAACTTTGAGGTTCGGAATCGACTGTAAGCTATTAGAACTGGTGTAAATTATACTTATGCGAAAAATGGGCATAGAACCTTAAACCATATCTGCTAACATTCTAATTAATACTTCGTAGACTACAGTTAGCAACCGCTTTTTTTTTTTTTTTTCCTTCCATACACCAGTCATAGTTCTTACAGACCTTGAATTTTCTCAATTTTCTACACTAATAATATTATATAGCAATTTTTGATATAAAAAAGCCTTAAAACTTCACATGAAATAAATCTCATAAAAATACTGGTGGGAGAGTCCGTGAAAAAAGGCGTGGCCGTACGAACCATGCCAGTTCTTTTTAAAAGTATTTTTCTTCTCATTTAATTCTAATTTCATTTGCAGAAAATTACCCTAAAAAAAGTGGTGTAGTAAAAGGGGCGGATATTACAAGACTTTGGAGTATTAATTAACATGTTGGTAGGTGTCTTGAACCCAAAGTGAAATCCCCATCAATTTGTTCGTTTACTCCCTGATTTTCATATTGTACCAACAGTTTATTAAAATGCTGATTTCTTATCCAAATGGTTTACTTAAATAAAAGTTTATCCATTTACGAATAATGTCTGGATTTTTCTGCTATATTAACTATGCAACACTTGGGTATTTATACCTACCAACATACTAATTAATATTCCGCAAAACTGTCAGTACACGCCCTTTTCTCCAGAAATTTTTTTCTAAATGTAATTGCGATTAAAATAGGGAGAGAAGAAAGCTCTAAAGAATGACTGTTGTGGAAGAAAAGGCGGGTATTAATAATTTTATGGATTATTAATTGGAATTTTGGAAGATATAGGTATTTCTTAATCTTTACCACACTTAATAATAACAGGAGACTTGGCGTTGGAATATTAAAACCCGAAAAATCTACTATGTCAGAAACGCCAAAGAAAAATATTTTACCACACATGCCTAATTAATATTCCGTAGTATCGTAGCTCCGCCTTTTTTTTTTTTTTTTTTTTTTCACACCAGTAAATCTGAAGAGTAATATTCTCCAAATTCAATTACGATTAAATAAGAAGAAGAATTCTCTAAAAAGATATTGGTGTGAAATAAAAGGCGTCTTTACAGTCGATACTTCTATAATCCCGAAAAAAAGTCCAGACTTTAGGTGCTTTTAAATTTTTCTTTTTTTTTTTTCTTTTTTTTTTTTTTTTTGCATATTCGTGTTCCACCCCTTAAATGCCTTCGGCGTACATATATGCAAATGTTATTTGCTGCATCAATTGCTCAATATAAAACTTAAATGATTTAAACACGAATACGTAAAATGAATTTGTTAAATACAGTAAACGTTTAAGAAGAACGTCAATAAAATTATTTACTGTTCAAAATAAAAAATTATGAGGACGTGAAAGAACTAACATTTAGGGTTAAAGGACTGTAAAAAGTGTTAACAATTTGTAAGTAGTAGGATGAAATACTGTCCATTTTAGATTATAATTTTGTAGTTTTCTGTGCTTGTGTTTACACTGCAGATGTGTAGCATAAGGTGAAAGCTGTGTCAGGACAGGATACATAACAACAAAAGACAGAAAATGGAATATATATATATTTATATGTACCTTCTTACATTCCCTCCTATCGCCTTTCTAATACAACTATTTCAATATAAATATTTTTGAATCATTTTTTAGCTAGTGAATCTGCAGATCAGGATCACAACGTCCTATCTGCATCACGCATTACTGAACAGATCATTTCTACTTATTCCTTATTATAATATATGTATATTGATTCGGTTGACTTACTACATAGAGAGAAACTAAAGTGGGGGGGGGTTTCTTGTCCCCCTCAACATCACTGTCATTTCTCTTTCTATAACTATCTGTATATATATATATGTGTGTGTGTGTGTGTGTATGTACATATATATGTGTACATGTATATATATATGAGAATGTATATGTATATATATATATGTACAGTCGGCAAAAAAAAAAAAAAAAAAAAAAAAAAAAAAAAACGCAGCACTTAATGGTATTTCGTTATTAATTGACGCAGAAAAATTTAATAGACACCATTCAACAGGAAATGAAATGCACTTTCTGAAAATGTCGTCGAATTTTGAATTAGGGGTCATCAACATATTAAACTGAGCGCCAACTTTGATTTTTTTCAATAGCAACACCCAATTTTGACTTCATATTCGAATTTCTGAGAGTCTGGCAGTGCGGAAAAGTATACTGTTTGTATACTTTAGCTTTAGTATTCATAGAGTTATGATCAAAAATGTGTTAGGGGGCTATCTCTAAATATAGAAAAATAAAATTAAGATCCTACAAGAACTAGACAAAATTATACTGTTTCACACCGGAAATATTTCAAAAAAGAAAGAGTTATATAAAGAAATAAAAATATTAACACTTTGCAGTATCTTAACTATCATGAATTTAATTTTTTGGATATGTATATACTTTAGTACTTTTTTAGCTAATTTTAGGTATATTTAAATACATTACACTTACGATTGGTCAGACAATACTTTTCATAAAAGTGCAATATTTTTCAATTAAAAAGTATCTATCATGGATATACTGATCACCAATAAAGCTTAAATTTTCTTTCGTACGTGTAACATAATATACAAACTGAAATAATATACCTATATATATATATATATATATATATACAACAACGCATAAACTAAATCTTTTCGGATAAATTATTGTAAGGTTTCATAAAGTAAATATTAAACAATTTTAATAGCACTTACCAGTTTTGGGTCAGTTGAACTCTTTGGAACTGTAAGATTTGTTTTATAATTCCTATGAAAATATAATTTCTTAATTAACGCTTTCGCGACTGCTGACGTAGATTCACATCATTTGAAAATCTGTAACAATGCCAGTGGGCGTTTCTTTCGTAATTTGTGTGTTACTTATTTCTTAAGCATGCACCCAGTGTTCATATTTTTGCAATAAAATATACTATGGATAGAAATATATTAATTAGAAAGAATATAGTTATAATGTATATCCATCTGTAATATAATTGTGGTACAGAAAATTTGTTTTGAAATATTTTATTTTGACAGTATTTCAAACAGTAAACCCCGCCTATTTGTTAATTTTTTTCTTCTAGTGTTTGTTTAAAGGATTCTAAATTTATCACCAGTAATCGATGAAGTAAATACCACTTGTGTATATTTTTGTCGATGTAAAATAAGGGGTTTAACACGAATACTCAAAGTCACATTCACTTTTCGTTTCTGCATTGTTTTGTTTTGAAGAATGATAAAAGGCGGGGCTTTAGAAAACAAGAATTCTTGATACGAACACAAATGTCTAAAAATCAACATTTTTGTTTCATTTCTTTGCATTTGATGTTGTTGTCATATAATTTGACCCTTAAATAAAAAATAAAAATATTTTGTTCAATTTTCTCCGTTATTTTTTAAGATTTGCTTCGTTATCTCATTCAAAATTTTTTAAGAGACGGCCCCCTAAACCACTCCAAAAGAAAGATTTATTTATATCTCGAAAACTAATAACTGGAATGAGCTGCAAATTTGCACACCCATATTTTTCAGCATTAGGATTCATTTTATGTAAAAATTAATATAGGTCATAATTCATAATTTTTATGAATATGAATTTATTAATATTTTTCAAAATTAAAAATATTTTTCAGAATCAAAAGTAATGATGGATTATGTTTGGGTTTCTTCACTGTATCTCGTAAAAAAAGAATTATATCGATCAAGTTATTTTTTGTGAAGATATTAATAAAAGTTTGAAATATGAATTTAACATTAGCACCTTCAAACTTTGAACGCTTATAACTCTGTGAAAAAATAAGCAAAATATACAACCAATATACTTTTTCGCATTGTCGCGATCCCAGGAATTCAAATATAAAATAAAAATGGGGCATTACTACTGAAAAAATCAAAGTTGGTGCGCGTTTTAATATGTAGACGACCCCTAATTCAAAATTTCCGTTCATTTTCTGAATCTACTCTGAATTCCCCGTCGAATGATACCTATTACATTTTTGTGCATTGAATAGCAATGGAGTTACATCGAGTGCTGCGTTTTTTTTCCCCCGACTGTACATACATATATATATATACATATGTATGTATGTACATATATATATACATATATGTATATATATGTATTCCTAATAACTAACAGTCTTGTATTAATTCCCTGCAATCCATAAATACATGTATTAAATTTCATGCAAAATGATTACATAATATATCGGTATTATTTTGTGTAATTCTGTAAATAAATTACCATTTCTATGCCCACATTTTCCACAGAAAAACATACTTTTAAAATTCTAACAAAATTTCATTATATTTAATGGGATGTAACCATTGTAAAATATGCTTTTGGGAAATACCGACTATAGACCGTAATAACAGGAAATTCTTTTATGTATCCCAGAAAAGAAGCCACAGTAATTATAAACACTAAAAATGAATACACCTATTTAATTAATTATAATTCATTAATATTCCAGCCTAAGTTGACATCATTTGGATAATTACAGAATGTCATCCGAATTCTTTTGTGTGGCCACGACAATAAATCATTTAGTCTATATATATCCTTTTTTACAGTAAACATGCTTTTATGCATTTTTATAATGTAAGTTAATTCCATTATGTTGAATGCAGCGTAAACGCGTTAAAATGCGCTTAAATAAAAATTTGCCTATAGGCAATAATGTCAAGAAATTCTTTTGTGTGTCTCTGTAAACGAACCATAAACATTGTATACATCAGTAAAAACTATTCACCGTAATCTGCGTTTTTCATGAATAATTGTTAAAAATTTGACATAATTTGGATGATTACGTGATATTGTCGGAACATTTTTGTAAAGTTCTGTATATTAATTAGGAAGCCTAAGAGCATTTATTTTCTGCAGAAAACATCAGTTTAAGAATCTCAGTAATTTAAGCTAATTCCATTTTGTTGAATGCAAAATAACAATGTTAAAATTTATTTAAACGAAATTCACCCCATATGCCCATAAATTATCAAATCTAAAAAAGTAGAGTTAAAAAATCAGGAGAGTTGGCGACTACGATAGGTAAAAGAAGCAATTTCGGACACTTGTGATTTTTTTTTTTTTTTCATTTTTGGATTATCGTTTTTCTCCGAATTAATTGATAGCAATAGCAATTAAATATACCTCTAAATCAAACGTAATTTTTTTTCAATGAAATTTTAAACTTAATGTGTAGTTATTGAATAATTTTAAGGTAAATGGAGTGCTAGTACAACACAGGGGTATTTCTGCTTCCACTGGTATTTCCTAAGAATAATAGCTATTCTATACAGTGCAGCAAGAGCAAACGGAGACAAATATATTTTAGCATAATTTGCTTTTAATTAAATAAAAAATATTCAATGCACTTGTAAATAAACAATGCATGGTTTTACAGACACAAACTTAAAAATATATTTTTAAAACGTCCACTCTTTGGTTTTATACAGTGGCTTAATCTGTTTGGAAAGTTGGTAATAACTTTTTGCACTTCTTACAAAGAAATTTCTCCCATTCTGATTTTAAAGCCAACTTTAAAGCTTTGATATTTCCCCAAGATTTTGGGCATACTCAGCTTTCAAGGATAGACCATATACATATCTGCAAATATTTTAATTTATTCCAGAATGTTTTAACTCCTGACTTTATTTCGCCCCACTTTATTTTTAGAATAAGTGTCTCCAATATATAACCACAATTGAGAAAAAAAATTACTCTTAAAAATAAAGCGATATAAAATAAAGGTGGGATAAAAGCATTCCGGAATAAATTAAAATATTGGCAGCTATGACCATATATGTTATAATCTATAGGATTGAGGTCAGGTGAACAAAAAGGCGATTATTCATGAGAGATGAACTCCGAAAAATTGATTCGACACCACACTTGCGGTTCCTTAGCAGTGTTGGGCATAATTGATTAAAAAGTAATTCAATTACATATATAATTATTTTACTGTCAATCAATTAACAAGTAATTAATTATAAATAAATTGAATTACTTATTCAATTTATTTATAATAATTGAATTTATTTGTAATCAATTACTTGCTAATCGATTGGCAGTAAAATCATTATAATTATAATTCAATTGTAATTCCCTTACTTTTTAATCAATTATGCCTAACATTTCTTAGCCTTATGAACTGGTGCCGAATCTTGTTGAAATACCCACTGTTTGTTTCTGAAATGTGTTTTTGACGAAAGAAGTACATGTTCTAAAATCTTTTTTTGATAGACATTTTGGTTGATTTTCGCCCGTTTTTCAATGCAAAGAAGAGTAGTCTTGCCTGTAGAGCAGATGTCAGCCCAAACTATCACTGATTTAGGATTTTGACGATGACTAACAATTACAAATGATCCCGGTAATTCTCTTGACCAGGCCTGCCCAAGCAAAATGCATGGTGGGCCGCATTGGGAACCTATTTTATTCAGGCGGGCCGCATCTTATGTATATATGTGTAAGTGTATGTGTAGATATGTTTGTGAGTGTATGAATCACGTATGTACAGTCGTTAACAAAAGTGTCCGAACACAAGCAAATATTCCTATGTAAAAAAAGTACACTTCATACGGTTTTGTAAAATAAATCCTTATCGAATCATGTTCTTAGTCAGCCCAAGAACAGGATTCGACAAGGATTTATTTAACAAAACAGTATGAAGTGCACTTTTTTTACGTAGGAATTTTTGCTAGTGTTCGGACACTTTTGTTACCGACTGTATATGCGTTTTCGGGGGAGGGTAGGATGAAGATTCGTAACAGAATACATTAATTTAAATTATTTACATTTTGTAATAAAATAACAATAGTATCATAAAAAATTCCTGACATATACATTAATAACTATAATAATAATAAAAAAAGAATTAATGAATCTTATAAATAATATTACATAACAACAATGTGATTCTTTTAGCTACCATAATGATTGAAAAGTATTTATTTTCACTTCGAAAAGTCAGAACATATATATTAATTTTTAATTCGTTAATAAAAGTTGTCAAACGTTAAATATCGTTTGTCTCCTCGCGGGCCTCAAAAAACTACATGGGGTGCCGCGGGTTGGCCACTCCTGCTCTAGACCATATACTAGCATTTTGGGTATTAAATTTCTGCTCTATGGTGAAGAGTTTTTCATGAGTAAACAAAATCATTTTCAATTTGTCTACTATAAGGCGACGGACGCAACAGATTTCAATATATTTGAACCCGCATATTTTTATTTTTATTTGAAAGCAATTGCCCTGTATGCTGCTTGTATGACTTAAGTCCGAGGTTATTTTTTGCAATGTTTCTAACAGTTTCGCGGTGAATGTTATTATTCCTAGAAAAATATCTCATGGATATCATAGGATTTCTCTTCAGTTTGCTAATTATCTTTCTGCGATTTTCAGGAGTGTTTACATTTACTTTTTTCCCTCTCCAGATACCTTTTTATAGCTTTGCTGACAGTTTGTTCCGGAATATCAAGCAAACGAACTGTTTCACGTGCTGTCGTTTCTCACTGTGAAAAAGGTGGACAATAGCTCCACGTTGGTTAGACCTACTGTAAAAGAATAATAATTAAAAATCATATATTAATTATAAAGCATAAAACTCTCAAGATTTTTTTATGCAAAATTTATAGCTAAATATCATTATTACTTTTTTAAAAATATAAATTAAAACTTGTCTCCGTTCACCCTGTATAGTTGAAAAATCAGCTATAGATATACGATAGAGATTTCTCTATAGCAATATTGGTAAGAGCATAAAAAAAAAAAGTCTTTTCGGCTTATTCGGAAGAATATGTTGATTTCTTTCTCCTTATCTAGTAGTCGACATTTTGAAAAAAATGACGGCTAAAAAATATTAATGGACTTGGCAGAAATATTGATGTAGGCCATGTACATATGGAGTCTTAAGCAAATTGGTTCATAAATACCTTTTTATGTGAATATAAAATTTTCAAGTCGCCAGCACTTGGAAACAAGATGGTGAGCCAAGCTGGCAAACAAATATATCAAATGCATGTGTGATATAAGTCTACTGTACAAACTGATTCGAATTAATTCAGAATCTCAAAAGTAAATACGTTGAAAAATTAAGTGGTCGCCATTTGGATCAAAATGGCGGAGCAAGTTGCTCTGTGAATTAATCCAATATATTTGTAAGACAAGTCCACTCTCCAACTTTCGTTCGAATAAATTCAGTATTTCAAATGTTATCGTGATAACAAAGTCTCAAGTGGCAGCGTTCAAGTGGAAGCAACTTGAAAACAAAATTGCTGAGAAACTTGCCCACCGAAATCATAGGTATTTGAATGATAAATCCATTATTCAACTGTGGTTTGAATTATTAAGTATTTCAAAATTACTATAATAGCAAATTTTCAAGCGGCCGCCACTTGGAAACAATATAAGGAGCAAGTTGCCCAGCAAAATCATCCAAAACGTTTGAAGAATAATTTCACTGTCCAACTTTGGTTCGAATCAGTGCAGTGTTTCAAAAATTATTGTTATGACAAATTTCCATGTGGCAGTCTAAGTGGCTGCAACTTAGAAGCAAAATGGCGAAGTAACTGACCCAGCCAAATCATCCAAGATATTTGTGTGATAAGTTCATTATCCAACTTTAGTTCCAATTAAATCAGTATTTCGAAAATTATCATGATAAGGAATTTTCAAGTGGCACCGCAATTTTAAGTGGCCACCACTTGGAAAAAAAAAAAAGCTGAGTGAGATGTCCAACGAACTTATCTGAGATACTTGAATGCTAAATCTACTACCCAAGTTTGATATGAACTGATGCAGTATTAGAAAAGTTATCATAATGACAAATTTTTTAAGTGGCCGCTTCTTGGAAATAAAATTACGGATCGAGTTACCAAGCTAATTCATCCAAGGTATTTAAACCATACGTTCACTATTTAATTTTTGTTTGAATTAGTTTAGTATTTTAAAAGTTAACGCGATGGTACATTTTCAAGCGGCAGCGTGATTTCAAGAGGCCGCAACTTGGAAACAAGATGTCGAAACAAGTTGCCCAGTGAACTCATTCAAGATATTTATATGATAAGATCACTGTCCAATCGAATCAGAGTTTAAAAAGATATCATGTTTATAAATTTTCAAGCGGTAGCGTAATTTCAAGTTGCCTCGCAAAGTTTATAACATCCGCACTTTGCCGAAAATGGAGGATAAAGTTCATTAATAAACTTCGTTGTGACCCTTATATAGTCTATGTATACATCAAAATTCAAGCAAATCGGTCTTAATTACGCTTTTTACGATTTGAATCTGAAATTTTCAAGTGGCCCCCCACTTGAAAACAAAAAGTCGTCGGAGCAACTTGGTTAACAAACTCATCCAAGATATTTGTAAGATAAGTTCACTGTCCAAATTTGTTTCAATTTCGAGTATTATTTCGGGATGTCAAAATCTTCAATATATTTAGATAGCTAGATAAACGAGATTGCAGTAGGCCAATTTCTAAGAAAATCAACCTAAAAAAAAAAAAAAACGGATATTTTTTTTTCTTTTTGTGTGATTGTAATGTGCTATGGAATTACATTGGTGTCAAGCTTTACTGTTTTTTCACACGACACTTTCTCTGTATAAAATACCGCCGTATTTAATAGCAAAGAACATTTACAAAAAAAAAAAAAAAAAAAAAAAAAAATCTATTTAAAATTTCTGATAGAAGATAATAATAATAAAAAAGGTAATGCTATCAGCTGGGTTAGCTGCTATGGAATTATTCTATTATATAGTGTTTTCATTTAAAAAATTGATGTCGATATAAGGTAATTAAATATTTTAAATTTTCATTTCCGATGCTATATAATAAGAAATTTCTGTTTCAAGAATTTTACGTCATTGAATACATTGATGAGATTTCATAACAGAAACTGCACGAATGCATTACAAGTCACAGAATATATATATATATATATATATATGTAACATCCTTCATACAAAGAAATATGCTATTTATTTGGAATTTTCCACAGGGATATAAAACATTTTGCAACAGGATGTAAAAAGATAAATCTTATGTCTAGACGTTTAGAAATCTTCAACGCTTAATTTAGTAATGTCTTCAATCCAAACGATAAAAGTGATACTTAATAACATTAATTCTCATGAAATGTGAAATTTACTGAAGTGTAATAAAGGCTGGCGTGACTAAGTCTCACTCTAACATATAACAAAGGCGTGTACATATATTGTTTAAGATATCAAAGAGTCTAAAATTATAGGAAATCACAAAATGTCTGTTATTTTAAGATATATTTTTAAGAAAAATAAACAAAATATAAAAGTAGCAATGAAGTCGAGGCATCTAAATGTTCTTTTATCCATTTACAAAATAATTCTACCATACATTTTATCGCCTGCATTTATAATTAAACACATTTATTTGCATAAAACTGCCTGTCACGTAGCATTTCTGTCTCGAATGTTAAGAAAATAAAAATAAAAATAAAATGTAAGCGTAATTTCAAATGAAGTTGCTTTATTTTTTAAATGAGTAAATAAAATCTTTTAAAACATTTCGAAATATTCTTACACAATATTAAAAAGAGAAAAATTATTTGTCGAAAACTATGGTAAATCAGCTTCAAAATAAATATTAATTATCAAATCACTTTGAACAGCTTTAACTCTCTAATATTTATTAATCAATAGAAAATAATAATAATAATAATAATAATAATAATCCAAGAGCATGCATTTAGAAATATAAATTTAAGGACTTTTTTTTTTTTTTTTTTTTTTTTAATTTGTTTTTCTTCTTTCATAACTCTAAAATTTAATAGATTTATTTGAGAAAATGGGTTTTTTCTTTCCCTTTTTTTTTTTTTTTTTTTTTTAATTAGAAGAACTTTGTTATAAAAGCTGCACAAGATATATATATATATATATATATATACTCTATAACAAAAAAAAAAAAAAAAAAGACGCACTAAATGAATTATCCGAATGGGACAAAAATTGGTAGATGTGATGTACATGTGGAGAAAACACTAGATTACAGATTTAGAAAATTTGATTGATTTAATCAAGAGAAAGCGCCTCACAAAGTAAACAAGTCACTAACGCGTTGGTCCACTTCTGGCCCCAATTTTAGCAGTTATTCGGCTTGGTATTAATTGATTGAGTTGGCAGACGTGCTCCTGTGAAGTTTCATGCCAAATTATGTTCAATTGGTGCGTTAGATTGGCAAAATCCCGAGCTGGTTGTAGGACCCTTTTTATGATACTCCAAACGTCCTCAGTGGAAGAGAGATCCGGGGACTGACCTCAACCCCATTTCATTGAGCCGCCTATTAAGGATCTTTAAAGTCACTGAAGTACCAGTTGCACGTAGGATTGACGATAATGATGAATTGGAGATTTGAGTACCGCTTTGCGATTGACTGGTTCTCACTTTCTGTCTTTCTCTTAAGACCAACCGCTTCCTTCCTGGCGCTGTGTTCGGCCATGGCTCACAAATTCCTTTCAATATCATATAATAGTGGTACCACTCGTATCCAGTTGTCAAAAAATTCGCCGATTAGACCAACTGGTTTCTTTGAGCCCAACTACATACCACACTCAAATGCTGACATCTGCGCATGTGGTTTGAGCACCTGTATGCGAGGCATAGTTATTGTCTTTCTGAGTAGACGGAATAAAATTCTCGAAGAATTTATGACCTAAAATCCAAATTTCTGACTTTTAATATTCTACAAATTTCACAGTTATGATGCGCTGCAGCGTCGCATGCTCATTCGATGGCAGCCAAACTTTAAAATTTTGCATTTTCCATTGAAACCTGTATGTATGTCAATTTGTGTCCAGTTTGCATTATTCCTTCTTGGTGAGTCTTTTTTTTTTTTTTTTTTTTTTTTTGTTATAGAGTATATTTGATAAACTGTATGTTTCTTAGGATGATGAATCCAAATATCTCGCCACCATCCCCTTTCGTTTAAAGATGTTTCCAAAAAAAAAAAAAAAAAAAAAAGTTGTATTGAAAAAAAACATTTCTTTTTTCTCGCGAACAAACCATTCTTTTATTGTATTTTTAACATTCTGTGTTATTATTTTTTTTTCTTCCCTATGAAACTTTTTGCTGTTTTCTCCTCCGAACACTCTCTCATCCCCCTTCCATTCAAAATTTTCTTTATTTGTAATATTTTAAAAGCTAGAAATAAATACATATATCGATAACTAGGTTACTAGAGAGTTCATGTGAGAGAAAAATTTCAAAGCAGCAGTTAACCATGCCGAGACGGGAAAAATAATCTGATGGAATGTTTTTACAATATTTTCCGGTTTTAGTATGTAATAATCAATAAACAAAGACGAAATACGAGGGTTGATCCAGAAATAAGGTTCTCAAAGAACTCCAGCCGCATGGGAAGGTGCGATGCGAAATCTGGAGCACCGCTGTGCGCGGCTATTCCCCCACTCTCGATTCTGCCCAGCTGCTCTTCGCTGCTCCTCTCAGTCTTGGCTCAGCAGCTGTCCAAGATGGAGGTGCCCACTGTTGTTCCCACCAAGTGCGAGATTCATTTCAGAATTCGTTTTTGCACGCCAAAGAGACTCTACCCGTAGATATTCATCGTCAGTTGACAGAGGTGTATGGCGACAAGTGTATGTCAGTTCAACACGTCCGAAAGTGGTGCAGGGAGTTTAATGCCTGTCGGAAGACGTCCACGTTGAAGAACGGAGTGGAAGACGGTCAGTTTCGGAGGCGATTGTCAAGATGGCCCAACGCAAAGTGCTTCAAAATAGGAGGATCACTGTCCGCGAACTTGTTGCTCGGATTCCTGGGAGTTCTTACGGTACAGTGGAAAGAGCTTTGACTGAAAAATTGGGGTATCACGCTTCCTCATTGGGGTATCAACGGGTTGGCGGTGGAGTTCTATGACATTGGGATACAGAAATTGGAGCACCGTCTACAAAAATGCGTAGAAAAAGATGGCGATTATGTCGAAAAATAGAGCAAAGTGTCTTCTTTTCAATGATGTACATTTCAATGAGAATAAACAACGTTGTCTATTTGTAAAATTGATGGGAACCTTATTTCTGAATCAACCCTCGTAATTCTGAAGTGTTTTGTTGCAATCTGTCCAGTCGAGATTTTGCATTGTATAATTAAAATTTGTACTCGCCAACATCAGTTTCCTTCTTGATCTCCGTTTATTTGTCATTATTGTATACATATTTCCATTGCCTTAATTTTCTCCATTGCTATTTTTAAACAGTAATAATTTTATTGCAGTTTTAAACGACTAAAATTCTAAAAATTACTACAGAAAAACATTCATGTTAAACATCACCAACTGTATACAAAAACTTTTTGTGATTGTATCAGCTTTTGTTTTTCCAATATCAACATAACTGCCAACTTCTACTTTTTTTTTTAACCGGAAGTTTTTAATAATTAATTTAGGAGTTTTCTGCGATTAAACATTATAAAGTTTTTTATAAAAAAGAAGAAAAAATCTTTCTTGAAAGCAGTACAAGTTTGTGCCTATGTATAGAAAAAAAAAAGTGTGTATTATGTTGTTAAAAATACGTATACGTTTGGTTTCTTTAAATTTCATTTAAACATTCCTTATTTTACGTACATTACTTATTTTCTCATATCTTCAGAAATTCTTTATCTGATAATATTTTTTTTCTTCCTTTTTTTAAAGCTTATTTTCCCAAAAAGTATAACTCTAGAAATTGAATTGAATTTTATTTATGATTACAAACATACCCAACAATTCCTAATTAATATTCCTTAGTATTGCTTCCCCGCGTTTATTTTTTACTTTTATTTCTTTATTTATTTTTTCAAGCACTAGTTTTTATTTTTATTTATTTTTATTTTTTTTAAGAGTATTTTCCTTTTTTAATTGCAATTGCACTTGGAAAATATTACTCTCTAAATTTACTGGTGTGAAAAAGAACGTGGGACAAACAACACTACATAATATTAATCAGGATGTTGGAAGGTATGATTACAAATTGTATAAACTAATTATATTAATTTGATCAGTCCCTCACTAGATGTGTCTTCAAGTATTTTTTTTTTCTTTTCTTTTCTTTTCTTTTTTTCTTTTTTTTTTTTTTTTTATGAAAAAGGGATTTCAGAATTTTCAATGGGAGAAAAAAAAAAAAAAAAAAAACTTGCATATTTTTTGTTTTTTAAAAGTAAATAGTAATTCATTTACACAAAAATATTAAAAAAAAAATTTCTATAAAATCCAAGCATGATAGTTGCCAACAGTTTAACTTATTCCATAATATTTTTATCACCGCCTTTATTTCTCACCACTTTATTTCTTCAATTTATAACTACGATAAATATTCTAAAAAAAAAAAAAATAATAAGGAACTTAATATGCTAAATTAAAAATTAAAAATTATCTTGATCAAATATTTATTGCATTTACTTTACTTTTATTTTATTTTTTATAGCTTACACTGGCGAAAAAGTCGATGCAAAAATGAAAATAAAAGGATACGTATATGACAAAAGAAGAATGTACTAAAAATTATCTTGCAAGAAAGAAAAAAGAAGAAGAATGAAAAAAATGTGAATCACATAATGTGCAATTTTATTTTTTTCATTTCATTTTATTTCATTTATTTATTTCATTTATTTTATTTATTTATTTATTACATATATAAACGATAGAACTACGTAAAATTAGTCTTAGAAAAAATAAGAGTCCATTAGAGAGTTTTTCGGCACTGAAGAATCTCAAGTTCCTATTTTATCATATCAGTTTTAGACAACCAGAAATAAAACGTGATGCGAATTATTTCCAAACGTTCAGTGTAACTGCTATGAAATATGATATAACAATGTCAATGCATTGCCGCCCTCCCCCCTCCTCACAACAGTGTTACCAACGTGTAGGGACTTTATACTCAATATGCATCACTAATTTTTAACAGTAATGTTTGTCTAATTGTATGTTTAACCTATCGTTTAACTAATCATCTGTAATATGCATCAAAAATCATTCTTCGAAATTAGTGGTAATTATTAAATTAATATGTCCTTGTAAGTTGGCAATACTGCCTCACAGTCACTGTTGGCAAATCGGCGTAATGTTAAGGGTAAGCTCCATTCCATTATTACAAGTTACATAATTTTAGAACAGGGTTTTTCAGTATTTATGTTTATCTTGCAAATAAATATACATTATAACTGCACTATTTTTAATCAGAGTATTTCTATCCATAGTAATTGATTGTAGAAATATAACATTGTGCATATATATTAAGAAATATTGTAGCATAAAATTTCACAACTGCCAATCATTACAAAGCGTAAAATATTTAGTGCCCGTCTTTTTTTTTTTTTTTTTTTTTTGAGACTTACTCTAAAAATAATTACAAGATAAAAAGAACTTTTATATACCATGTTTTTAAATTTTCTGTTGCATCATATAAACGCTACTGAAGGCAACGGGAACCTGGAGCAATTGGTTAAAAGTATTAAAAATGTTCCTGGCTATCGTGTTTTGAGCTATTATAAAAGTTTCAAATGGCTATCTAGCCGAGAAATTAGGTAAAAGTTGATTGCAAGCTTTGCACTGCTAACGCTGCCGAAGGCAGCAGAGTCCCGAAGCAGTTCGTTAAAAATATTTTTAAAATACATTTTCACCGTATTCTGAACTATTCTGAAAGTTTCAAATGTCTAGCTACTCGGGAAGTTTGTTAAATAAATTTTATGTTGAATCATATAAACGCAGCCGAATACAATAAGGACCTGAAACAGTTGATTAAGAGTATTGAAAAAAAAATGTATTGTCACCGTGTTCTGAGCTATCCTGAAATTTTCAAATATCTAGCTAGATGGGAAGTTAGTGAAAAATCGATTGAAGCTTTGTACTGGTAACGCTGCCGAAGGCAGCAGGAACCCGGAGCAGTTGGTTAAAAATATTTTAAAAATGCATTTTCACCGTGTTCTGAACTATTCTGAAAGTTTCAAATGTCTATTTAGTCGGGAAGGTAGTTAAATAAATTTTTTGTTGAATCATATAAACGCTGCCGAATGCAGTAGGGCCCTGAAACAGTTGACTAAAAGTATTTAAAAATTGTATTGCCACCGTGTTCTGAGCTATCCTGAAAGTTTCAAATGTCTAGCTAGTCGGGAAGTTAGGGCTTTGTACTGGTAACACTGCCGAAGGCAGCAGGAACCCGAAACAGTTGGCTAAAAGTATTTTAAAAATGTATTTTTTCACCATGTTCTGAAGTATTGTGAAAGTTACAAATGTCGAGCTAGTCAGGAAGTTAGTTAAATATATTTTCTGTTGAATCATATGAACGCTGCCGAAGGCAGTAGGGACCTGAAGCAGTTGACTAAAAGTATTAAAAAAAATATTGTCACCGTGTTCTGAGCTATCCTGAAAGTTCAAATGTCTAGCTAGTCGGGAAGTTAGTGAAAAATCAGTTGCAAGCTTTGTACTGGTAACGCTGTCGAAGGCAGCAAGAACCCGAAGCAGTTGGCTAAAGGTATTAAAAAAATGCATTTTCACCGTGTTCTGAACTATTCTAAAACTTTCAAATGTCTAGCTAGTCAGGAGGTTAGTTAAATAAATTTTCTGTTGAATCATATAAACGTAGCCGAAGGCAGTAGTGACCCGAAACAGTTGACTTAAAGTATTAAAAAAATGTATTATCACCGTGTTTTGAGTTAGCCTGAAAGTTTCAAATGTCTAGCTAGTCGGGAAGTTAGTTAAATAAATTTCTGTCCAATCATATAAGCGCTGCCGAAGGCAGCGGGACCTTAAATAGTTGACTAAAATTATTATAAAAATATATTGTCACCGTGTTGTGAGCTGTCCTAAAAATTTCAAATATCTAGTTAGTCGGGAAGTTAGTTAAAAGTCGATTGCAAGATTTGAACTGGACAAACAAACATACATACATACAGACAAACAAACAAGAATCGAAGTTAATAAAAACATGGTAATAAAGAAAAAGGTACGTTTTTTCAAGGGGCGATAACAATTTTACGCTTATTAACACTTTTGCGACCGCTGACGTAGATTCACATCATTTGAAAATCTGTAACTCCGCCAGTAGGCGTTTCTTTTGCAATTTGTATACGTCATTTATTTTTTAAATATATACACAATATTCATATTTCTACTACCAATATACTATGGATATAATTACTTTGATTAGAACGAGTATAATTATAATGTATATCTATTTGTAATATGAATCTGAATACAGAAAATTTTGTTCAGAAATATTGTAACTTGGGGCAATAACGCCCACAGGCGGACCTTACTATCAAAAAGACAAAAAAATATGGTTGCGAAATTGTTACGATTAATAATTTTTCACATTTTTTTTTTTTTTTTTTGGTAAAATCTACTATAAGAGAACTGATTGGGGAAACAGTGTTACAAAAGCTGTGCCAGTGTGTGACCTATGGACTTATTATTTAAATATTTGTAATCGTTTTTGTATCTTTTCTAGTATCTTACAATAACAGAAACCACCACTACCACAACAACAAAAAAAAAAAAAAAAAAAAAAACATGGTTCGTACAGCCACGCCTCTTTTTCAAGGACTCTCCCATCAGTATTTTTATACAATATATTTCCTTTAAGGTTTAAGGTTTTTTTTTAAATACAAAACTTGCTCTATAATAATAATACTTGCAAACATCCTAATAAATATTCCGCAGTGCTGTTAGTTCCGCCCTTTTTTGTCACACCAGTAAATTTTTAGAGTAACATTCTATAAATTCAGTTACGATTAAATAAGAAGAAAACCTAAAAATATACTGGTGTGAAAAAGAAGGCGGGGCTAACAATACTACGGAATATTAATTAGTATGTTAGCAAGTATGAATAATAGTGGTGCTGAAAATTAAGAAAATTCAAAGAAAGTACGATCTATGAAAAAAAAAAAAAGAGAGAGAGAGAAACTTTAGATTTGCTTTTTTTTTTTTTTTTCCTTTCAAAACCTCTAAGAAAAATTACATATTTGCATAAAACAACCTTCTTGTAAATTTTCATTTATTAAAATTTAGGGATGAAAGCACAGTTAATATACAATTAATTAATATTAAAACATGGACTGGCACAGATAGACTAACGCATGCATGAACTGATAAACAATCCAAAATTAAATTTTGTTTCTTTATAGTAATATAGTATTCGTATTATAGTAATGTTTTTACAGTGAGTATGATGGCTCTCTCTTTTCTTTCTTTCTTTTAACACTTTTGCGACCGCTGACGTCATTTGAAAGCCTGCAACTCAGCGCGTTTCTTTTGCAATTTGTATGTCATTTATTTATTCATATATACACAATATTCATATTTGTACATCCATTATACTATGGATATAAATACTCTGAAATATAATGTATATCCATTTGTAATATGAAACTGAATATAGAAAATTTTGTTCTGAAATACTATAATTGGGAGAATAACGCCAACAGGCGGACCTTACTGTCAAAAAGACAAAAACATGCGGCCGTGAAAGTGTTAAGTACCTTTTGCGTAGTTACCAAAATTTTAGTTTATTCCGGAGTACTTTTAGCCCCGCCTTTATTTCGCACCACTTTATTTATAGAAAAAAATTCTCCAATGTACAACTTCGATAAAATAAGAAAAAATTACTTTTAAAAAATAAGCAGTACGAAATCTAGGCGGGGATAAAAGTACACCGGAATAAATTAAAATATTGTCAGCTATGTCTTTTGTAGTATTTTGCAACAAAATAAAGAAAGAAAAGAAACTTCAGATTTGATTTTTTCCCCTCTAAACATTCGTACAAAAATGACCTATTTCCATACAATCACATTCTTATAAAATATCATATCTATTAAAATTTAGGGATGAAAGTGGAGTTAATATACATTTAATTAATATTAAAACATTGACTGGCACTGTTACATACTTGCCAACCATCTCATTAATAACCTTACAATTGTTAACGCTCCTTGAAAAAACGCCCGTTTTCTCACACCACCATATTTTTAGAATAATTCTCTCCAAATGTTGTTACGATTAAATAAGACAAAAATTACTCTAAACAATTATTGGTGTGAAAAAAAAGGCGGGTACTAAAAATTGTACGGTTCATAATGAGACGATTGGCAAGTATGCTGTTAGATTAACACGTGTATAAACTGTTTAAGCAATCAAAAATTCAATTCTGTTCAAGACATAATTTTGGTAGATAAATTGCATGAGAGAAGAAAATTTGAAATAGTTTAGTTCTTAGATATCATTTGAATTTATAATTCCATACCTGTCAACATTCTAATAAATATTCCTTAAAATTCTTAGTACTCCCCCTCTCCCCCCCCCCTTTTTTTAAATGTTCGCACCAGTCTTTTTTTTTTTTTTTTTTTTTTTTTTTTTCAAGTGTATTTTTCTTCTTATTTCACTGTAATTACATTTGAGGAAAATTACTGTAAAAATTAAAGATGTAGAAGAAGGGGCGGAGACTAACTTTTTCGTAATATTAATTAAGAGGTTGGCAGGTACGTAATTCTATGTTTCTTAATACCTTTCCTATTCAGATTATTCAGTAAATGACATCATACATTGACATCTGAATAGAAGAATAAGGAGCTCATCTAAAAACAAATGACGCTCATTATAAACAAGAGCATAAAATTCTCAACATCAATGCAAAATTTGCTCTTAGCATACAAACTCTTTTTTTTACTACCTGGGAACAACGTAAATTTTCTATAATAATATATTTAAAGAAAATTAATTGGAATGGCTTGTAATCCCGGTGATAATTATTTATCTCATCCTCTCGTATCAGCAATTAGTTGCAGAAACGTAGACATCCGTTAGTATGGGAAATTGCGCGTAGCACAGAGGTTAAAAGGTTGCGAATTTTATGACTCTGATACGTGTTTAGCCTGCTACTGCTATTCATTGTTTGCAGTTGCTTTTGAAGGCGTTGTTATAGAATTTATGCAACTTGCGTTTTCTATGTGATGATGTCAATTTATGTAAGATGATGATCTGCTGTAAATCTGTTTGGTATTTCTTGGTATTCTGAGATGTCGTGCCAAAGAAAAGTTACTCTGTCTTAAAATAAAGACATGTTTATGGAGATATAGCTTGAACTTTTAATCCGTTCAGCTTGAGAAAGAAAAGAGTCAAGATTATGAACTGAATACCGAAATTTGATGCTATATAGGAGCATGAAATTTAATCTTAAATTTCCCAATCGGACTTTTATAATTTTTGACAACAAAGCGCTTTATGACACTGTGATAAAATTTGCGTATATATATATACTTATAAAATGCGCATTCGAAGCACGTCAGAAAAACAAAAACAAAAAAAAAAAAAAAAAACGTTGCTTCACACATTAGAGACTCGGACTGCCTGTAAATGAGAAAGTGCATGTCAGAAAGACTCTGACGAAGTTATTAGGGATCCGAACATTGATTCAGCAAGCTAAAAATATTGAATCTATAACTAAATATTGCAACTTAAACAATTGCTGAAGTAAATCTTTATTCTTCATTATTCATTACCAGTTTGGGATATATTATACTACATCTAACTCGTTCTATATTGTAATTTTGCAGAATCCCTCTCCCATCCTCATAAAAAAAAGAAAGAAAGAAAGAAAGAAAAAGAAAAAGTTTAAAAAGGTAATATTTACTTATGCAATGCATCGAATAAAAGATGAATCTTAAAGTTGAATATAGATTATATATAAAAAGATTTTAAAATAGGCTTTCAGGAGACTGTGGACATTAGAATTAATAAAATATTAATAAAATATGCTAATGTTTCCAAAATAAATTAAAAGGAAATAAATCTATAAAATATAATTTAAAACTGCTCATTGGAAACGATTAATTAAAAATCCCTGACGATGCTTTACTCTTAAAGCAAAAAGCTTTGGACAAAATTTTTTTTAACATCTTTTAAATAAAAAATTTAAATTTACGTGTGTTAAAAGTGTTTTTAATATATTTAACAAATGACACGTGTTCAATTTAACTCTCTTTTTTCTTAGAGATTATTTATAATATTTTTAAGATAAAACAGTTTTACACCAGAAATTTAAATGAACTTAAAAGGTATAAAATATTCCCCTAAAAGGATTTGTTCTTTATTTTATTTTATTTTATTTCTTTATTTTAATAATTGCGAACTTTAGCATTTTCTAGCTGCTGGGAAATGGGAAATTTTAATAACAATATTTGCTTAATTAGTTTTATATGATGAATATTTCTTAACATTTTCCTGTAGCCCAAAAGCGCTAGAGCGTCTGCAAGTACGGTTACTTCTGTTAATTAAACATCTCTCGTATAAAACTGATTTATTTAATGTGTGGATTGTATACGTAAGAATCAGAGTTTCCACGGATTACCTTTTTACTCCCTGATACTTCCACCAGAACATTCATGCAATAATTTTCATTTTAATTTATCAAAGGAGACACAGTGTTATGTATTACTATAAAAATAAAATAAAATAAAATTTTGGTGAAAGTGTCAGGGAAAAAATATAAACCGTGGTAACTATGTAAGGGAATTACAGTTAGCCGAATGAAATAAAATGGAAAGCTTATAGCTCTAGAAAAGGGGTTTGCGTGGTTACAAGAATACAACTATTTTATTACGCAATCTTCGTATTATTCAATGGAAGATAATTGTTGCAAGCATTTACTTATTTTTTCTATAAAAAAAAAATGCAGTATTAAAAAAAAAAAGGTGATCCCTGCTTTAGAAGAGCAGAATTTAAAGATAAATGTAAAAATATTTTTTAAACAGCTTCTTTCGAGAACGAATATTTTTTTAGAAAATCATGTCTTAAAATGGTCTCTGTGGCTTAATTTTAGATTAAAGTGTGTAATAATTGTAGTGAAGGCTCCTTATCGACATTCAAATAAATTTGTGTATAGAATTTAGTTTTGGACTTAATCGTTTAAACTATAGTTTAAACGCTGTTTTGAGTTTTGGAAAACCTAAAATATGTATGAAATTTCACCAAACAAACAAAAATTTAATTTTTTTATAACTTCATTCGTTAATGAAACCACAAAGTAATGCACAAATATGTTCAAAATATATATTTCTACAATAATAATATGAAGTTGAGAGAAATATTAAAAAAATAGGGAATCTGAAGAATTTTTATAAATTTCCAAGTAATAATAATAATAATTTTAAATGTTTTTTTTTTTTTTTAATTTTTGAAAAAATTTAAATGTATTTAATAATGTTTCTTTCTTTCTTTTTTTTTTTTTTCGATGCACAGAGATGAGTAAATTTTATGATGGTCATATTAACACACACACACACACACACACACAAAAAAAAAAAAATCGCTTTTATGACGTTTACTGTCTCCTTAAGCGGAATATCTGCAGGGGATATGGTAGGAGGAGCTTATATAATATGTATTTATTTATTTATTTATTGTTAAAGATTAAGTGTAATATTTAACCACATCCAGGCAACGTGCTAACATCTGTATGCTAAAAGAGAAACTTGATTACACATTTGAGAAGTGATAAAAGACACGTATATTCAAGAACAATAGTTAATGGTAATTCTTAAAAGCTGCAAGTAATGGGCCGTTACATAAAGGGCGGGAAATTCAAAATACTATTTGTTCAAAAGATTACAAAGTATCTATTTTTTCTCATGGCTGTCAAAAATGTCTGGGAGAAACATGTTCTAATGTATGGGAATATTTTAGTAATGTCATATTGGTATGACTCGAAAACCACTAGTTATATTTAAAAAACAAAAGCATTTGAAGTTATTATTATTTCCTGCTTCCAATATCAAAGGATTAACTTAATTCATAAAAAAAAAAAGGAGTTTTTCCCGGATTATATTGCATAGCTGCCAACATCCTAATAATTATTCCGTAATATTGTTTGTAACCGCATTTTTTTCACACCATTTTTTCCCTTCTTATTTAATCGCATTTACAGTTAGGGAGAATTCCACTAAAAATAAAGTGGTGTGGAATAAGAGGTAGGTACAGTCGGGGAAAAAAAAAACGCAACACTCAACGTAACTTCGTTGCTAATCGATGTAGAAAAATGTAATAGGTATCATTCGACGGGGAATTGTGAGTAGCTTCAGAAAATTAACTGAAATTTTGAATTGGGGGTCGTCTACATATTAAAACGCGCACCAACTTTGATTTTTTCAATGGTAACACCCTATTTTTATTTTATATTTGAATTCCTGGGATCGCCACAACGCGAAAAAGTGTATTGGTTGTATATTTTTCTTATTTTTTCACTGAGTTATAAGCGTTCAAAGTTTGAAGGTGCTAATGTTAAATTCATATTTCAAACTTTTATTAATATCTTCATAAAAAATAGCTTGATCGATATAATTTTTTTTTTACGAGATACAGTGAAGAAACCCAAACATAATCCATCATTACTTTTGATTCTGGAAAATATTTTTAATTCTGAAAAATATTAATAAATTCATATTCATAAAAATTATGAATTATGACCTATATTAATTTTTACATAAAATGAATCCTAATGCTGAAAAATATGGGTGTGCAAATTTGCAGCTCATTCCAGCTATTAGTTTTCGAGATATAAATAAATCTTTCTTTTGGAGTGGTTTAGGGGGCCGTCTCTTATATAGTTTTGCCTGAGACAACGAATCAAATCTTAAAAAATAACAAAGAATATTGAACAAAATACATTTATTTTTTATTTACGGGTCAGATTATATAACAACAACGCCAAACTCAAATAAATGAAACAAAAATGATGATTTTTAGACATTAATGTTAGCATAAAGAATTCCTGTTTTCTAAAGAAGATAAGCCCCGCCTTCATCGTTCTTCAAAACAAAACAATACTGTAAAGAAAAGTAAATGTGACATTGAATATTCGTGTTAAACCCCTTATTTTATGTTGACAAACATATGCACAAGTGGTATTTACCTCATCGATTAATTGGTGATAAATTTTGAATCTTTTAAACAAACACTAGAAGAAAAAAAATTAACTAAATAGGCGGGGTTTAATGTTTTAAATAGAAAAATAGGTTCAATGTGAAATTGTCATATGTAAAAAACGTATGGAATTGGAATGCAAGACAGACTTGTAAAATCGTTTCTTAACTACCGTCATCGTTAAAAAAGGCTTAATCATTTGCTTCAAATATTGCTTTATTTTACTTATTTACTTATTTATTTATTTTGTAGGGGGACGATTATTATTTTAAGGACATTTTATTTTTTAAATTTTTTTTTATATATTTTAATTTCATACATTTTTAAAAACATACTTTAACATTTATAAATATATTTTAACACTTTTTGCGACTGCAGAATTTTGTCTTTTTGACAGTAGGACCCGCCTACGGGCGTTATACTCTCAAAATAAAATATTTCAAAACAAATTTTCTGTATTCACAATTATATTACAAATGGATATACATTATAATTATATTCTTTCTAATCAATATATTTCTATCCATAGTATATTTTATTGGAAGAATATGAACACTGGGTACACACTTACGAAATATGTAACACACAAATTACGAAAGAAACGTCCCCTGACAGAGTTACAGATTTTCAAATGGCGTGAATCTATGTAAGCGGTCGCGAAAGGGTTAATTAAGAAATTATATTTTCATAGAAATTATAAAACGAATCGTACAGTTCCAAAGAGTTCAACTGACCCAAAACGGGTAAGTGCGATTAAAATTGTTTAATATTTACTTCATGAACACTTACAATAATTGATCGAAAAGATTTAGTTTATGCGTTGTTGTATATATATATATATATATATATATATATTATTTCATTTCGTATATTATGTTACACCTACGAAAGAAAATTTAAGCTTTATTGGTGATCAGTACAGCCATAATATACACTTTTACTTGAAAAATATTGCGCTTTTTTCACAGAGTACTGTATGGACTAATCGCAAGTGTAATGTATTTAAATAGACCTAAAATTATCTAAAAATGTACTGAAGTATATACAAATCTAAAAAATTGAATTCAGGATAATTAAGGAACTGAAAAAAAAGCAACGTTTTATTAATTTGTCTAATTATTTTTTTTTCCTGAAATATTTCCGGTGTGAAACATTCAAATTTTCTTTATTTCTTATAGGATCTTAATTTTATTTAACTACATTTACAGATAACCCCCTAACACATTTTTGATTATAACTCTATAAATACTAAAGATAAAGTATACAAACAGTATACTTTTCCGCACTGCCAGACTCTCAGAAATTCGAAAATGAAGTCAAAATTGGGTGTTGCTATTGAAAAAATCAATGTTGGAGCTCATTTCAATATGTTGATGACCCCTAATTCAAAATTTGATGACATATTCAGAAAGTGCTTTTAATTTCCTGTTGAATGATGTCTATTAGATGTTCCTGCGTCAATTAATAACGAAATTACAGCGGGTGTTGCGTTTTTTTTTTCCCCGACTGTACAAACAGAGCCTGATTAAGGGGGAAGCACACATTATCTCCGCTGTCACCGGAATATTTTTACAATTATTTTTTACTTCATGTCATAGAAATTCCACGCTTTGACAAGGAAATATTTTTTATAAAAAATGAACGGTGTAAAACAATCCAATTTACTCACCGTTATTAGACACCAGAATTCTTTTAAAATAATTTTTAATGAGAATTTTCTGTTTATTATAGGAGGAAAGTATTTATTAAAAAATAACGGTGTAAGTATAATTAATGTGTGCTTCCCCCTTAATCAGGCTCTGGGTACAAACAATATTACGGAATATTAATTAGGATGTTGGCAGCTATGATATTATTGAGTCATCCGGAAAGTTTGTGCCGTTTTTCAGTCGGTGGCATAAGGATACGTCTGAAAATATCAAAATGATTAAAAACAAATGGCATGAGTACATATTCTAAAAAACGACACTTCAGGCATATATAAAAAATAGCTTGGTTACAATACGTTAAATTTGTCAGTTGTATACGCCTTCTTTGAATATGGAATGAAACAAATTGCGTTTTTGCCATTTAATGCTTTTCTTTTACTGGAAAGGTAAAAATATCACGCAAGCGGCTAGAAAAATATCGACTATTTACAGAGAAGGTGCTATAGCCGAATCAGATATGTGAAAGTGGCTAGCTAGGCATAAATCTGGTGATTTTAGCCTTGGAGATTAAAAACACCAGGATAAGTTCTCCACTACAAATGATGATAAAAATAAAACACTGATCGAGAATAATCCACGCTTTGCGTTAAATAAATCAGCAGAAATGTGAAAAATATTTAAAATTTACAAATTTAATGAATGTAAACAAACATTTAAATGTGCTACGTCAGAACTTTTCTCAAAATAGTCACGAACTTTCCGGTCAATCCAATATTATCACTTTTACCCTTGTCGCCAAATTTATACATATATGTAGGGGAGAGTAAGGAGGGATCGGACAGTTTTGACAAAAATATATTTTACAAATTTACTTTTACTGGTACAATACTGTAAGTTTCAGAGAAACAAATTGGAACATTTTAACATCTTTTAAAAATATAAATTTAATGGTAATTATTAAAATATTAATTTTATAAGCCAATTAACATAGTCATAAAAATGTCCCATCCCTCCCTTATATGAGGGAGGGATGGGACATGTTTCTAAAGTTAAAATGAATACATAATATACAGACATACTATGAAAAATGGCAAAAACAGTGGGACACGATATATGTAAGGTTAATTAATTACGAATACCACATATTTTGTCCAACATTAGAATATAATGTACCACTTAAATAAAAATTTTCATATGCTCAATCAGTTCATATATATATATATATTACTTCTAGCAGAGAAAATACTGTTTTTTAGTTCAAATATTCAAAATTAAGTTTTTGTTATATTTATATGTTTTGTGGTTCCCTGAATATTAATAAGGTTTTTAGGGGCTAGTCTGGGTGTGTTTCAGCATATCTCAATAACGAATATTACCAAGAAGTCCTAACTGTAATTAGTGCGTGTAATTTCTTTTGTATATTTTACCATGTCCAGGAAAACTGCTCAGGAATGAAAATGAATTCCTCATACATATATGGTAAATAAAGTATTTTTAAAAGTTAAAAGGGTAAACAAAAGTCGTGTGAATGCCACACCAATTATTTCCCATGATTTTGAATTTGTTTCGTGCATTGTTTCTTCCATCTATTCATTCATTTGCCTCTTGATATTTTCTGTTTAAAGAATATCAAAATTTCATTCTTCTTCCTTTTCTTACATGTCCCATCCCTTCCTGAGCTGCTCTGTCCCATCCCTCCCTTTTCATTATTTTTCATAAAATAATTTATTATTAGACACATGCTACTTTTAGGCTTAATTTAGCTGCTAATTCATAAAAGTTATATTATTAGGAATATAAAATGTGAAAAGTGATTTTGCTGACATCAGTGAGTGACGTTGAAAACTTGCCTTGAAAATTAAGCATTGTTTACTTTTAGTGTTATAAAATAGTTTTTTTTTTTTTTTTTTGCTACATAAACTTACAAAGTTCTCCAACTAAAAAGATACATAACAACAAATATGGGGCTGTAGTAACTTCCCCTAGTGGAAGTGTCAAAAATTAAAAAAAATGTTTATTTTAAGAATAATTTTAGTTGTCCCATCCCACCCAAAGTCCCATCCCTCCCGCCTCTTCCCTATACATTAAATATCACTCCTTAAAATTATTGGTGATTAGTGAATAAAAAAGTCCGTAAATTTGACAATAATTATTATTACCTCAATATAATTTTTTATTAAAAGATAATTTTAAAAATATAAACATTTATTGCATTTATTATATTGATGTAAATGTTTATAATAGAGTTTGTTCACAGATTTTAAATTTTTATATATACTCTCAATGAGCAAAAACTGTTGATTTATGGGAAAAGTGTCTTATTTACAAAATAATAGTATATTATACTATTTTAACTACGATATTATAATTTTATTGCTGTGTTTGATTTACCTCTTTATTTATTAACTTTTTCACCGTGGTTCCCTGAATATTAATAAGGTTTTTAGTGGCTAGTCTGGGTGTATTTCAGCATATCTCAAGAACAAATATTACCAAGAAATCCTAACTGTAATTAGTGAGTGTAATTCCTTTTGTATATTTTACCATGTCCAGGAAAACTACTCAGGAATGAACTTGAATTCTTCATACATATATGGTAAATAAAGTATTTTTCAAAGCTAAAAGGGTAAACAAAAGTCGTGTGAATGCCACATGAATTACTTTCCATGATTTTGAATTTGTTTTGTGCATTTTTTTCTTCCATCTATTTATTCATTTGCCTCTTGATATTTTCTGTTTAAGGAGTATCAAAATCTTCATTCTTCTTCCTTTTCTTACATGTCCCATCCCTCCCTTTTCATTATTTTTCATAATATATTTTATTATTAGACACATGCTACTTTTAGGCTTAATTTAGCTACTAATTCATAAAAGTTATATTATTAGGTATATAAAATATGAAAAGTGATTATGCTGTGATTATGAATCATAAGAGTGGTTAAAAGTAATAAAAGTCATAAAAGTGATTATGAATCAGTGAGTGACGTTGAAAACTTGCCTTGAAAATTAAGCAACTGTTTACTTTTAGTGTTATAAAATAGTTTGTTTGCTACATAAACTTACTTCTCCAACTAAAATGATACATAGCAACAAATATGGTGCTGTTTTTACTTCACCTGGTGGAAGTGTCAAAAATTAAAAACAAAGTTTATTTTAAGAGTAATTTTAGGTGTCCCATCCCTCCCGCCTCTTCCCTATATATTAAATATCACTCCTTAAAATTATTGGTGATTAGTGAATAAAAAAGCCCGTAAATTTGACAATAATTATTATTACCTCAATATAATTTTTTATTAAAAGATAATTTTAAAAATATAAACATTTATTACATTTATTGTTTTGATGTAAATGTTTGTAATAGCATTTGTTCACAGATTTTAAAATTTCATACATACTCTCAATGAGCAAAAACTGTTGATTTGTGGAAAAAATGTCTCATTTAAAAAATAATGGTATATTATTCTATTTTAATTATGATATAATAATTTTATTTCTATATTTAATTTACCTTTTTATTTATAAACCTCCTTACTTAAGTGTTTATAACATGGTTTAGTAAACTTGTATGTGCGCGCATATGTTATGTTTGCAGAAATAGGAAAACATGTTATATTAGAAAAGTACTGATGCTTTGTAAGCCTTCACAAACATTAACTGTATTTTCCGGCATATAACGCGCAGGTTTGTTAAATCAGTTATACACCGGAAATTTAAATTTACAGTAAAAGCTGTTTTTTAACAAGCTTCTGTCCCTTAGAAATATAGTTTTATTTCTAAATTAAATTTTCTGGTGTGTAACTCATTTATGTGATCTGCGTGTTATATGTCGGGAAATACGGTAACAATAGAAGTTTTGTAAAAATAAATAAATTAATTAATCAATTTAATTTATTTAAAAAACATTAAGTTTAGGGATATTTTTTCACGGTTTGGAAAGAACGGAAAATTTCGCGTTATATCAGAACAAGGAGAAAAACTTGAACAAATTATGCATTTGTGATAGTTCAAATAAATTTTTCCATAGAAAGATGTGGCAGTGCTCAGCAATACTCTAAACTCCGAAAATACCATACAAAACTGTATAGAAAATCCTTCGAAAATATAACTATTTTTTTTTTTTTTAAGACCAGCCACTTTTATCAAGTGTGAACGTTAGTAAACCATAACTGACAACTTTTACACATTTTTGGCTAATTTTCTGGGCCTGTGATTGCATACTTGCCAACATCCTAATTAATATTCAGTAGTATTGTTAGTCTCGCCCATTTTTTTCACACCAGTATTTTTTTTAGAGTAATAGTCTCCAAATGCAAATACGATTAAAAAAAAAGAAGAAAACTACTCTGGAAAGATAGTGGTGTGAAAAAGAAGGTGGGGCTAACAATACTACGGAATATTAATTAGTATGTTGGCAAGTATGTATTATTTTACATGGTACTTAAAACATCTACATGCATTTCAGGGAACAATGATGTTATCAAAATTTACTATTTTATATAAAAGAGTGATATACGATGTAAAAACAGTACAAATTATGGCATATTTTACTCACGTGGCCAAAAGTTTTATTATTTTTGTATAGAACACTTCCGAAATTTGAAATATACACTGCAAACGCACGCGCACAGAAATAACACATTTAGGAACACATTTTGTCCTCAAATTAACAACACTTTTTGGTGTTCTAAGCTAGAACACTTCATAAGAAACATAATTGCAACAGACATAATTGCATAAGAAACATAATTTAGTGTTATGCTTATTTGAAATAAAAATCGCTTGCACTCATTATAGAAAAATAATTTTAATAAGTGATAATTAAAAAAATATAATTATTCGAATAAAAAATTTGCTCTGCATGAATTTTAATAGTAAAATATAGAAGAAAATTCTGTGATGGCAACAACATACTAGTTTCGTTTTCTGACCTTTAGCAACCTTCTGAATCTAATCCCCATAATACACACTGCTGAGCAAATTATTAAGAAAACGTTTGCATATTATTTCACGGGATAGGCTATTCTGTTTAATAAGCGTTTCTAAAGTGTTTCAACGTTACAGATGAATGTGTTTTAGAAATGTTCTAAAAGGCGTTTAGAATTTGTGTGGGATCTTAAATTTTGATCGAAACACTATCTGAACACATTTCCTGTCCTTGTAATTGTCAACAACACTTCCGCAACACTATTTTTCCCTCGCGCAACACAATCGCAACACATTCCTAATACAATCACAACACTTTTAGTTAGAAGTGTTTACTATTACGTTCTAATAGCGTTGCAAAAGTATTTCACGCATTTGCAGTGTATATATAAATGTATATTAAATTCTTTATTCAAACACGAGCTAAATTTATCTACGAACCGATTTTTTTTTCTGAAGGTTTTTAGGTGACCAGGTTCCACCGGCTGAAATTCCAAAAAATTTTAATGTAAATTTTATAAACTACATCATAAATATTACTGTATTATATGCTCAAAATTTTTAGTAAAAAGTTTCATATATAATAGTTAAAAAAAGCGAAAGTGAAACAATATGTTTTTTTTTTCTAGATTTCGAAACTCACTTAACCACTTAATCTTAATTATGTATTAGAGAAAATTTCACTACAAATAAAGTAGTGTGGAAAAAGGATGGGTATTAATATAGTTTCGGAATAAATTAAGATGCTATCACGTCTGGCACTGCAAAAAAAATAGGGGTCCTTTTCGCAGGACATTTTCAGGACTGAGAAATTTCTACCTTGTATGCTACAAGCTATTACTATTTCAATACAGAAACATTTATTGTATTTTTATAGTATTATGTCGTGATTATATCTGGGATGATAAGTATAAAGGATTTAAGTCCAAAAATGTCGATTTTGAGTTAAGTACATAGTCAGACTCAGAAAAAAATTCTCTATCGATTGGTATAAAGGATTTAAATCCATGTCATTTAGTCTTTGAGAAAATCCATTGGTAAGAAAAAGGCCAATTCAGAAATTTACCATTCATGTATGGTATAAAATATTTAATTCAATTATTCCCGTTATTAAATGAAGGTTGACAACCACTGAATGGTATAAAGGGTATAAATCAACGAAATACCTTTTTCCTAATCGATTTTTCTGATTTGTTTTTAGCAAGTTAAACTTTATTTTTCGTCTCCTGAAAAATCAAGAATATGGACTTAAATCCTTTATACTTATCAGTACAGATATATGATAGAGATTATTGTATGAAAAAGCAGTGGTAGAAAAAAAAGTGAATATTTTTTTGTCCCTGGAAGTTTCCTGAAAATATGGCGTGAACGCGTGGAGTACGACCCTGATGAAGATGCTTAGAAATAAATATCTGCAATATCAAAATATTCGAATTTATTTCCGATTTCTTGTACGCAAACATGTAGTTTTATATGGGTGACTTTTTAACAGGAATCATTTTATATTAAGTCTGAGAAAACTAAATAACACATATTAGTTTTTTTTTTTTTTTTTTTTTCTTTAATTATAAAATATATCTTTAAAACTAAAAACGAGCATATAGATGGATTGAAGTCACAAACATATTTAAATTTTATTCAAAAGTTTTGAAAACATCATCTAATTTATTTGTACAGAATTAGAATTGCGAACTTTTTATTTTATTTTGTAGCATTTGTTAATACTGGAATTCCTTTCATATCACATTTCAAAATAGTAATTTCCTTCTTCTTAACTACCATATTATCGAACATTACCCTACAATGAAAATTGCGTCAAAATAAGGCGGGTGCTAATGATGATATGGAATAAATTATTAAAAAGTTTGCTGCGCTGCGGAATAAAAGACAATTTAATTGCATTAACGAGTAAAATAATTGAATTTTTGCATTCTTTAAAATATATATACAAAAAAAAAAAAAAAAAAGAAGATGAAATTTAAATTAGTAATTATTCTGATAATTTTCATAGTATTTCATTTTCTAAACAAGTATTTTTGCATAAAGAGTTTCTTCTGTTTCTAATAAGAATTTCAAAATCATAACTGATTTCTTCGAAAATTTTACAAACAAGAAGCTCAATATTTAAACTTTGAAACTCTTTCATACACCATAAAATCAATACGAGCACTACCAGTTTCGAAAGGACGTGGCCTTTCTTTTTCAGGTGTGAAAACACGTGCTATTTCTACCTTGCAGACAAAAGTAAGACTAAATACTTTGGCCTCCAATGATTTGCACCTGAAGAAGAAAAGTCACATCCTTTCGAAACAGGATGGATGGATGGTTGGGTTTTAAGTCGCACGAGTGCTGCGCAGATGGGCAATTGGCGACGGTCTGGGACTCACCCCTAGAGGTGGTCCGGAGACATGCCATAACAATTTTGATCCGCCACAGAAGGGATGGCTCTCCCGCTTCGGTGACCCCCAGAGGTATAATTTTTGATGGGAACATGGAGGACATTGCGGCCACGACAGATTTTACGTGCACCAGCCACCATTAGTGTACACGACGGTCTTTGCCCGGCTCGAGTACCGAACCCGCAATCTTCCAATTACGAGGCCGGCGCTCTACCGACTGGGCTACAACGGCCCCTTTCGAAACAGGTAGTGCTTGTATTGATTTTACCTTGCGTGAAGAAATTTTAATGTTATACATTTTTTGTACGCCACTTCTTTAAAATATAATGTGCCCGATGTTTTTATCTGCATGCCCACTTGAACCAGTTTATTATCGCATAAATTGTAGGTAAATATTTTCTTTTCTTTTCTTTCTTTCTTTTTTCTTTTTCTTTCTTTTTTCTTTTTTTTTTTTAATAACACGGGTCAGATTCTTTTATTTTTTATTTTTTTTATTATTATTATTGAAAATGTTCTCTTTTTTATCATCGACATTGTAAATATTTTCAAAATTATGTGCAAAAAATAACTTGGCAAAATATTTCTGGTATATTTCCATCGTGCTTAATAACACTTATTAAACGAATCTTGAAGTTCTATCACGAATGACTCTAAATATCTGCCCATATCTTCCCAAAAACGTGCAGTTTATTTCGCTGCAATAAGGTAGATAAGCTGACAGCTTTTGCCTTAGCATGAAAGACTCTGATAAAGTAGTCTGGATAAGAGAATTTTATTCTTTTGTATAGGTAGTAGTTAGTCTTCACTAGGCACCATATGTGTTAGGTTTCAAGAGTAATTACTTGTTCAGAGGTTTTCATTATTTTACAATGAAAGGAAAAGAAAAAAATCAGCAAATCCCATAAATTTTATAGATACACTTTACATTACGGGCATAATTCGTGGCTTTGAAAATGCTAATGATAAGGCACGACGAAAAGTATCTAGTTAAATCTTAAAAAGCCTTTAACGAAAAGTTTATGGTAGTGAAATATAATGGATTTTTTTAAACTTTTGCAACTCTTTTGATAATGTTAATTACAAGCTTTAACAACATATCGAATCATATATTTGTTATGTTTTTTATTCATATACAGTTTCCGCCGCTTATTAAAATTACATTCGTCCTGAGCCAAAGTGATTTTATTAAGCGGCTGATTTTTATATCCGGCGAACGTTCCTGCACTTAAGGAAAAGGTATTAATTACTTCCCTGAATTTCGAAAGAAACTTCAAAGGTAATATATAATGGAATTAGTAAACAATATAAATTAATTTTTGGTAGATAATTAACTAATTATTTCTTTGATATAAGTAAATGCATTCTAATTTCCCGTGCACTTTCGTTAGAGAAAAATCATCATTACTTTACCAAATGTTTACGCTTTTCTTATAAATTTAAAATCTTTCCGTTTAAACTTCATGAATGACAGTAATTTCAAAATAAGAACTCGTAATTGCCTTCTAATAATTAGAAAAAATAAAACATTTCAAATCAAATTTCTATTTTATCATTGTGCTTTAAAGAATGCGTTCCTTGAAATTGTTACGGAGATAAGTTATGGGGCGTGTTTAATTTGTAACTGTGCTGCAATGTATTTTTTTTTTTTTTTTTTTCTATGCATAAATGATATTTTTGGCTGCTGGGGAGATATTTTCGAGTTTATTAACCGGTGATGCTGATTTTATTAAGCGGCGGCTTTAAAAGTTGTTTGTATTGATTTGATTCTGGTCCTGGCGATTTGATCAGATTAAGCGACTGATTTTATTAAGCGGCGGTTACTGTATTAAATTCTAGACTTCGAACTATGTGCTATAGGTTGCTTGTCGACTGAAAAATGCTTATATTATAGTGTTTTGCCGGCCCTAACAAAGTGTTGTCAGATTTTGCGCATTTTTATTCAATATCCACCAAGAATTTTGTGAAGAGATATTTGATATATGTAAAATACCTGATATACAAATCGAATCGAAGAATTGTTTGTTACGTATATCAAATATCACTTCTCAAAATTATTGATGACTATTGAATAAAAACTGGTAACACTGTTCTAACTCTCTAAACAGTATTGCCAAATTTAGGGAATCTTATTAAACTGTCACCAATAATTCTGACAAGTAACATTTAATATATACTCTCCTGCTCAAAAGTTTAGCAAGATTAGCAAACAATCAGTTTTTTTTTTTTTCAGTTTAAAAACTTATCTCTTGATGAAATGTTTTTGGACATTGGGTACTTAAAGAACTATTTTTCAGTGAAGATTGGATTAAGACAACATTTAAGAGGCTTGGTAATAAATTGAGCAAAATCAATAATGTTTGTGATCACCCTGTATCTCTAAATGAACAAAATGATCTGTAACTTTAGGATATGTTAAAATATACTCAGTACAATTTGTGGATGAATTTGTGCGACGATAGAATCTTAAATAACGGAGATATAAGCATTCATTTTAAAACTCCAAAAAATATCAGCAGTTTTCTATTTTTAATATACAGAGTTTTAAACGAAAATTATTCCCACTCTCAGATAAATTGAAAAAACACTTTTGAAACAATATACTGCAATCTGAATACAAATATCCAACTATTTCAATCACTCTCCAAAAGTACTTTTTTGTGAAAAACCCCTTATAAGCTTCATAAGAGATTTTTCTCAAAGAAGAACTTTGAACAAAGAAGAACTGAAATAACTGGATCTTCAAATAAATTACACGGCATGGGAGAAACCCCTTATGAAATTTCAACTCTTGGAAAATACTAAAAATCTAGCTCATTCTTTTGCCGACTATTTGCTTAATTTTTACTCTATTCAAATGAACTTTTGACAAAAATTTCCCAATATATCTAGCTTTCAACTAATGTAATAAATTTTTTCTATCCTTCGCGCGTGCACTGTAAAAACTTTTTTCATAAAAATGCTCATATTTCATGAGATATTAGGACATCTGTATTACGATTGCAGAATTTTGTTTCAAAAGTGTTTTTTTTTTTTCAATTTATCTGAAAGTGGGAATAATTTTCGTTTGAAACTCTGTATATTATAAATAAAAAACCTGTTTTTTTTTTTTTTTTTTAAATAAATGCCCATATCGCAGTTATTTAACATGCTATCGTAACGCAAATTCATCCACAAACTGTACAGGGTTTGTATTGACATATCCTAAAGATACAGATCATTTCGTTCACATAACCATACAGGGTGATCACAAATATTATTGATTTTGCTCAATTTGTTGCCAGCCCTTTAAATGTTTTCTGAAACCAATCTTCACTGAAAAACAGGAGGAAGACTCAGTTCCTTTTATAATAATATATATGTTATTTATATAATAATATATAACAATATATGTGTATATAGAATATTATTCAGAATTCAGAAAAATAATTTAAAAAAATAACTTTTTTTCCCCCGTTACTTTATGTTTTATACGATTCTAAAAGTTTCAGATTTGATGTGTTATCACTCGAGTTCTGTATGTCTTACAAGGAAACATTCAAAAGGTGTCATCCTCAAAAAGTATTGAAAAAAAATATATGTGATTCTACACTTCATAAAACTCCAGAAAATGAAAAAAATATGGGCTGAAATTAATTACAGCGACCACGAAAAATTATCAAAATTAAGCATATTTGGCGATTTAGCGCTATTAGACGATACGTTTGCTAGCGCCGAGATTGCCGTGTACAAATAGAACCATGTTTTGCTTTTCCGCCAAGTACTCAAAATCAATCGCCTAGCAGTGTGAAATCGCCAAATACGCTTAATTTTGATAATTTTTTCATTTTCTGGTGTTTTATGAAGAGTAGAATCACATATATTTTTTTTAAATACTTTTTGAAGATGACACCTTTTGAATGTTTCCTTGTTAGAAACATTCTGAGGGGACAGTAAAGAAGGTCAGGTAATTAATAAACGTTATACCTGAAAAAATGCACTTGAGATGGCTACCACAAAATTTCAACTGTAACGGTTGCGTTAATCACTTCGATGGTTAGTAGCCCTTTATTATATCAAATATCACTCCTCAAAATTATTGCTGACAGCTGAATGAAAGAGTCCATAAATCTGTGTTTAGAAAGTTTTAGAGCGTTAGGCCTAACAAAGGGTTCGATGAATAAAATAAAATTTATTTTGCAAGTTAAAGTGAAACCCAAATATTCTATTTGATTCAAATATTTTTGTTTGATAACAAAATTTTAAGCAAATTAATGAAATGAACGTATATTTATATTAATACATTCAGTAACTGGAAATGCTTTTCACCATTCAGCATTTATTAAAAAGATACACAATACACATTTACTGCAAATTTTCAACAAACTTTTGCTTTACATATAAATTAAAGAGTGTTGCAAGTTTATTCTCTAGAAGGAAAGGTGATCTTCTTTTATTTTTTCTTAAAAGTTGTTTGCAGACTGATCATGACCTTGAACTTGACTTTATGTATCTCGTGGGTGGGTCCTAATTGTCAATCACAAATGACACACCCAAAACCACGCCTTTAAATACACATCATGTAAGGTGCAGAACTCTCGGCACCAATGACGAAGAAAGGCAGGAAATGGTAATCAATCTGTCAATATATAAACTACTTCTTCTTTGTTAGCTTACTTTACTGTGGATAATATGTGCCAAGATGTATGATGATCCTCATAAATCTTAATTGAAGACTGAAAATTTTGAGAAGTATGAGATGAATTTATAATTTGTGTTGACTAGCTTCTTAGGCATCGTTAAACAATGGAATTATTCCCAGTCTTTCCGTAGTCCTTGAATTAGAGGAAACCTATCCGACTAGATATTGGGAAAATCCAGTTCAATATATCAAAGTGGGAACAAAGTATATTCTGAATGACTTGTTATGCGCAGTTCAAATTTTCACAGAATGGCAAAATAGATGCTTAATCTGAGTGAATACATACATTTTGTTAATTTTCAACTATGTTAATATTTACTTTTATTAAATCAGCAAATGTAGAAATAAATAACAACACACAATGATACATTTTATCTATGTATTCATATTTATATATCAGATTCATCCATTTTTTGTAAGAATATCTATGAGGAATTTATATATTAATATCTACATATAAATATACATAATAGACGATTAATCGTCCATTATGTACATTAAATATCATTCTCAAAATTATTGGTGACTGTTAAATAAAAAAACCGCGCAATCTGGCAACACCGTGCACTATGATCATACATAAATCCCAGGATGGAACCTTTAGTGAAATTGTTTACGAGTACAGCAAAGATCATCCGAAAGAACTTGTTTATGTTGCGTTATTTCGCGTAACAAATATCGAAAACTTGTAAATTGTAACACCTCAAGATAATCCAATGAAATTTAAGTGTTATCATAATTGAAAGCAAGTTAGATTAACAGAAAAATTTCTGCAAGAATTTCAAAGATTATCTTTGAGTAAATTGCAGACCAGAACGCAAATTATCTTGGATATGTCTTGTAAAAGAAGAGGTCTTTCATTATTCATTTTTAACTACCAAAGTTAAAAAATATATATACGTTAGATTTCATGGATCCAGTTACTCAAAACTCTAATTTACTATTACTTTCTGAAACGTGGACAAAGAAAGAATTGTTCTTCTTAATTTCAATTGCATATCTCATTATAAGTAAAATAATATTCGTGCAGGTGGAGTTGCAATATACCATAACTCTCAAGATGTTTAAGTTTAAATTTAATAAGATCGAATTTTTTCTGAACATTTCAATTTTTTTTAAATGAATTAATTAAAATAAATAAATAAATACTAGCTGATTCATAACTCGAATTATACATATAAAAATTATTAACGCATAAAAAAACACTGTTTTTTTTTTTTTTTTTTTTTTTTTCTTATACGAAGTATAACAAATATTTCAAATTTTCTAAATGAATTCAAATTTCGTATCTCAATGTACTTTCATATTATGACTGTTTTATTTGCCCTCCAGTGTCTGAAAACAGCCATTTTATAAACGTGTTTGGGATTAATCTATTTTTTGTTTACATAACTGATTTAGTCAAATATAGCTGAATGTGGGGGAAAAAATAACTTTACAAGCGATTTTTTATACATTATTTATAAATAATTATAAGATAAAAAAAATTTTTGTACACCATGTTTGTAAATTTTCCTATTGAATTACAGCTATAAAACTATATTAGTCTTTTAGCAATGTGTATAAAATTTTTAAAGTGATAATGACGTCAATATTTGTGAGATGCATAATTTAACTTTTTATAATTTTTTAATGTTCACGTTTAAATAAATGTATTTATTTCTATGTCAAAAGAAAACGAATTCGTAAATTTTTTTGGCAACAATTAAATTATAGCTAATATTTAAATGGCTAATTTTAAAGCTTTTTCGAGGGAATTATTTTCATATTTTAATTAATTAAAAGAAAACAAATAAAAAAATTCGAAAATTCGGCTTCAAGGTATTGAGTTGTCATCGCGTTCTGGGCTATTCTAAAAGTTTCAAATGCCTAGCTAGTCAGGAAGTTAGTTAAAAATCGATTGCAAGATTTGTGCTGGACAAGCAAATAAACAGGAAAGCAAGTTAATAAAAATATGATTATATAATCTGCAAGGTTCTTATGATCCTTAAATTTCCTTGATCTTCTTTACCATTAATTTTGTGCAGCAATTTTTGTTATAAAAATATATTATAAATCTAAAAAGAATTTTATTGTTCAAAAATATTGATGAAAGAGTCTCTGAAAAAAGGAGGGTCCATACAAAAACTGATCTACGATGTGAGCCTAGTGTCTACCCTTAATGTCAGATGTGTCAACATTTTAAATTTATTCTATAATATTATTAGTATCCGCCTTTTTTTCACACCACTTTTTTTGAAGAATAATTTTATTAATCATAATTACACATTGGAGAAAATTACTTAAAAGAAAATGTCTTTATGAAAAAGCAGGTATTAATAATGTCAATGAATAAATAAAAATACTAGCATATCTGCTTAATACACAAAATTTTGATGATAATATCCTTATAAGTGAAACGAGAAAAACAACTGAATGTAGTAGTAAAGTGATGTATTAACCCTTACAGAAATAGCGTACGTGCCGATTTTTCAGATTTTTTCACACCAATATATCGTAAGGAAAATTCTTCTTTACTCAAAGATCAAAGTTCTGCAATATTATTCAGTATCACAAAATATAGCTATTTTATAATACTGTCATGAAAAAACCGGTGCCAGTTCTTATTATCACCTATGATATTAGAGTTTGTAACTGTTTTATAAATTATACGACTGAATTTTTTTCTTTTCTTTTCTTTTGTTAACATAAAAGTGTATACCCTTAATCTCAGATGTGTCAACATTTTTAATTTATTCTGTAATATTATTAGTATCCGCATTTTTTGCACACCACTTTTTTTGAAGAATAATTTTATTAATCATAATTACACATTGGAGAAAATTACTTAAAAGAAAATGGCGTTATAAATAATGGCTCTGAACACATAAAAATACTAGCATATCAGCTTAATACACAAAATTTTAATGATGTGATCCTTATAACTGAAACTAAAAAAACAACTGAATATAGTATTAGAGTGATGTATTAACCCTTACAGTCAGGCCTTGATTACCCAATAGGCACTAGAAGCGTGTGCTTCCCCTGGAAAATTTTGAAAAGGCCCCAAATTAAGCAAAAAATAGGCCCCGAATTTTAAGCTTGTGGTCTAAAAGCATTGTCTGATTATAAAAAGTCACAGTACACCTGACTGCACAACTATCATTTCTAGATTATATAAAGAATATGCTAAGGAAGCTTTTACACATTCATTTATAATGGAATAATTTCATATATTGTGGTGAACATATGCTTTTACCAGTTTATTTTTGCACAAAGGTTAAGTGAATTTACTTGTCTACATTTTAAGTAAAATTACTTGTCCTAAATTCCAGGTAACTAGAAATTTCAATGGAAAATTTAATAATTTTTCGAGATGTTTGTATGAGTCTTTAGATCAAGCAGTCAGTGGGGGGCCCTCAAATGGATTTGTGCTTCCTCTCTGTTGTAAGGTTAATCAGGCCCTGCTTACAGTAAAAGCGTACGTGCCGATTCTTCAGATTTTTTCCCATCAATATATCGTAAGGAAAATTTTTCTTTACTCAAAGATCAAAGTTCTGCAGTATTATTCAGTATTGTAAAATAGCTATATTTTGTAATGAATATCTATATTTTGTAATGAATGGCGTGAAAAAAATCGATGCCAATTCTTATTAGCACCAATGATGTCAAAGTTCGTAATTGTTTTATAAATTATACGACTGATTTTTTTTTTTTTTTTTTTGGCTTGTTTGTTAACATTCCAAATGCTCACTTATTACAGCTTATTTTTATTTATAAAACTTTCATGAAAGTTTTACTCTACTTTTCGAAGCACGTGTATCGTTTCCTGCAATTAATATTTCATGTTTTCTGCTGTCAACGACTTACCTCCACAAATCTGTAAGTTCACAACGTGTTGTCCATGCCGATGAAAGCGGGTGATAGATGATGTATCAATAACCCTGCCTTATCTGATAAAATGATCCTCTGATTGTAATCGTTTCATCGAGTATTCCACGTGAGAGTGAGAAGAACGACACCTTTGTTAACATCTGTCCAAGCATAAATTAAAATTAGTTCTTGGTACTCAAGTCTTAAACGCATGTTATGTTTTGCAATTAAAAAGTAACATAAAAGCTTAAATTATTAAGGCACATATTAACACGCCGAGCTTCTCACTAGAGTTTTCTCACGAAAGCTAATTGCAACTAGAATGCATGTTAGACATCCGTGAAAATTGGTACGCAGAAATGCATGGGAATATTATTATTATCCTTTTAATTAAGAGCGATGGGTTGATTACTTGTATCGAAATACAGATGCATTTTGTAGAAAAGCGTATATAAACTGGTGTAAAAAAGAAGACATTGCATAATTTTATTAGAGAAAGTAAAAACTAAACAAAGAAAATCACAATGTACTCAACCGATAAATTTATGCACAGCTTTACACACGATCCTAAAATCTCAATTTAATTTTGTGATACAGATTATATGTTTCTTATATATTCATGAATTTTACGTAGTTTAAATCCCTTTATATTGCTTTTTAAAAACTTTTAATTGCTCAGTTAATGTGTTTTTTGTAGATGGTCATAGTTTTAGAATTTTAACTTCTTCGTGAATCACTAATGTTAACGCTCCAATGGTCATGGTGGCATATATGTTAATATACATAAAATGATCTTTGGTACAGATCTGAAGATACTATTTTCATATAGTAACCTCATATAATAATTTATGACATTTAAGTATGGGAGAAATTATTATTCTTAAATAGTTATCTCTGGGTATTATTTAAGGTATCTCCGGGTATTAACTTTAGGGTATAATTTAAGATATAATTTCAGGTATAATTTCAGAGCCGCCACAGTTGGCTTTTACTATCATCATCATTATTATTATTATTGTACCACTATTTTCATCACATACAATTTATATAAAATTTATAAATGCAAAATGCAGATACACTTGTAGAAATCTATCATAAATTTATTTTTTGTAAATAGTGGTACAAAAAGGATAATAATAATAATAATAAAAATCACCTGTGGTAGCTCTGTTATAATTGTGGGAGAGTCAATAAAAAAGGCGGAACTGTACTACATGGGATGAAATGTTAAAAGATGGGGTATGTTGTACAATTCGGAAACCGCTGAAGTTGGAAACTTGATGCTTTTCCTGAAAATTTCTTTATTCAACTAAGCTATGTTCATTAAGCTATGAAAAATTTGCTGAACTCCTCAAACGGGGTTTAGTAATATTGTGCAAATTGGAAACCACCTGAGCCTTTCTAATTATTAAATTTTGTTATCTGTTTAAGCCCTTGTTACATTACATTTTCCCCCCAGACGAACACAGAAAATACCGTGTTTTTCAGCAAGTTAAAAAATATATTTTTATGTCAAAACATGTTTCGATGAGTAAGATTCACAGTTATTTGCAGCTATTATTTCAAAGTGTGATTAATGTTTTGTTATTTGTTTATTTGCTAGTTTACCCGACAAAAACTTTCATTATAATCCTTTTATAAAACTCATGCTTACTTTAAACCGTATCAATGCCAGTATTCCTGAAATTAATTTAGCATTCCTTCTATGCAACATATGAAAAAAAAAAAAAAAAAAAGTATGCTTAATTTTTACTTTCTTCTATATTCAATAGAAGAAAGTATTGGATTCGTAAAAATTTTCGACCTCGGGTTTTTGATGGATTTACACGTTTTGAGAGTTGTAGAATACGATTTATCCATTTTTAGAAAATGTCTGTCTGTCAGTCTGTCTGTGTGTGTGTGTGTGACAAAATTTTGTGGCAACTGTATCTCAGAAACTACTGCACAGAATTTCATACGAATTGGTATGTAGTTGCACCTTGACATAAATTAGTGCCTATCAACTTTTGGTAAAAATTGTTTTACAGGTTGCGTTGACATCCCGCTTTTTCTAAATTTTTAACATGGTGATATAGGACAACATTTTGTATAAATGTGCATAAAGATAATTATTTTTTTGTAATTATTATGAAAATTACAAGAATTATTTATAATAGAGATAGTCACTGGGAAAATGTTTTTGTATGTGTAGGAGCCTCGCCACCAGGGGGATGTCCCCCCTCGAGTAAATTTTCAAGATGGGTATCTTTCGAAAGGTGTCGTCAATACTTTTAAAACGAATGGTTGAACTATAAATATGTGATAATTTAAAACAAAACTATCGATTTTTTTTTTTTTTCTTTTTAATGTTACTGAGTGAATTTGTATAGGAAAATATAGAAGAAAGTCTTGTGGTGGCCACAACATACTAGTCTTTTTTTTTTTTTTTTTTGTTGTTGTTGTTTGTTTCAGTAAATTTGTTTTCTTAGCCAATATTGCATTAATAAAATTTTGTATTATTTTTTAACTTTTTTTCTTATGATTGGTATTTTGCTACATTTAGTACATTTTCAATATTAATGTAATTATATATTTTTCAGGTTTCTGTTTAGATAAATCCAGCTACTTTGTATCAGCCCAGTATATACATGATATCTGTCAAGTCCTCAAAAGTCCTGTGTAATATTGAATAGGTCATGAAAATCTTTGTTGTTTCTGACAGAGCAAAAGAAAAATTATTTATCGTTCTTTGCTAAGAAAGAACAATTCTAGAACGTGTATTTCTGTACTTTTATAATAATAATAATAATAAAATATTGCCGTTAAAAGCAGCAAAGTTTAATAAATTGAAATTTTCCTGTTCATTGACTCTTTTTTGCATGCAATTATTTATTTTTAATGGCATATCTCCGGACCATTCTTAAGGATGCATCCCCGACCGTCGCCGATTTCTCATAGTGCAGTACTAGTGTGACGTTAAACCCAACCAACCAGCCATACTATTCAAAGGGTAACGATGACTGAGGATGGTTTCATCGGTCACGTGACGAGTGAAACGGCCAAATCAGTCCGTAATTAGATGACACCGCGAAAAATCTTTGACACCCCTTGTCCGAAAATGATCTTCCTTAGCGAAAACTTTAAAAGAACTCGTCATGAGATATTCTATGTTGGTTACATTATTTAATGAAGAATGCGATCTCTGTAGTCATATATATGCCTCAAGGTCCCCACAAAAGGGAAGTGTAAATACCACTATTTTTACCGTCACTTAATTTTAGAGTTAATTAATCGTTGATATCTATTTAAAAATAAAAATTAGTAGGTAAAATTTCTGGTATCCGAATTTTTGCTTTTGCGGTGAACCTGGATACAATACCCTTTCACTTTTTCGAGTTTTACAATGAAATTTTTGGTTGTATTACACTTAGGCAAAAATTTATAAACAAATAAATATATTAATAACCTTTTGAGGAAGATGGGTATATATGATGTATTATAGAGATGATGTTATACCCATGCTTGCCAACATACTGATTAATATTCCGTAGTTTTGTTAGCCCCACCTTCTTTTTCACATCAGTATCTTTTTAGAGCATTTTTCTTCTTATTTAATCGTAAATGAATTTGGAGAATATTACTCTAAAAATTTACTGGTGTGAAAAAAAGGGCGGGACTAACAACACTACGGAATATTAATTAGGATGTTCGCAAGTATGATTATACTCCACCTAATGTTTGATACTAACTGCAAAGAGTCATCAAGGGAGTTTTTAATAAAATTTCCTTTGAGCAATGTAGGGAAATTTTTTCTTTTTTTTTTTTAAAGACTTTTTCGTAAATTCTGGTGACAGTTAATTTTAAATTAGTGAAATTTCTTTGTCCCTCAAAGGGTTAATCTTCATATTTTTCTTCTTTATCTCTATTTCTTTTTTTTTTTCTTTTTCGTTTTATATTTATGATAGAATCATTTTACATACATGCTTTGGAATATATTACTGAAAACTGAGCATATATTTTTAAATGTTTATATTTTTAGATTAAATATAATTTTTTTACTATCATGCACAGTAAAAAAAACGAGAATAACGAACAGTTCTGAATTCAAACATTTTTGACTCAGAAATAATAATTATAAATACTTAAGATAATGCCATATACAAATTTACCAAACACATATTCAAAAACATGTACAAAAAATTAAGAAACTCTATCTTAATTTAAAAATAAAATAGAATTAACACCTTTAGTAGAGATAGGCATTATTTCATATAATAGGACAAATAATTCCGTTACTGTGTTAGATTCTATTAGCCCAGTATTATGTTTTTGACAAATCCCTACTAAATAAATAACGCTTGCAACTTTTATCTGTTTGCACGAGGAGCAATAATATATCTAGAATAATAATATATAACACTCGATTACTTGTTATAGTGAAAGCTATTTTTTTAACAGGAAATAAATGAATCAATGAAATAATCTCATTACTTTTTACTATAGGAAGCTTTTATATCAAGTAATATTTTCGAATAATACTTTCTGTTAACTTGCAAATTTCAGTTATTTTTTTATGTACACTGTAAAAAAAAACTCGTGAAAAAAACGGAAAAAAATTGTCAGCCCAGGACGCCAATCATATTCCGTTTTCTTTACGGGGAAAAAATGTTTCAAATTAACACAAGAAAACCGTTATTCTTAACAGAAAAACACTGTTATTTTTAACAGAAAAACACTGTTATTTTTAAAGAGAGTTCTGTAAAAATTTACAGAAAAATCTGTAACTTTTACGGAACAAAAATTTTTTTCTCTGTAAAATTTACAGAAATACCTGTAATTTTTACAGAACAAAAATTTTTTTCTCTGTAAAATTTACAGAATTATCTGTAATTTTTACGGAACAAAAAAATTTTTCTCTGTAAAATTTACAGAAATATCCGTAACTTTTACAGAACAAAAATTTTTGTTCTGTGAAATTTACAGAAAAATCTGTAATTTTTTACAGAACAAAAACTTTGTTAATTTTAAAATTACAGTGTACTTCTGTTAACATAACGATATTCTTATGTTTATATAACAAAATTTGGCTGTTCTTAAAAAAAGTTTTATCCCATCAAGAAAACAGTTTTTACTGGCGTCCTGGCTGACAGCTTTTTTCTGTAAATTTAACTTTTTTTTTTTTTTTTCTCCTTTTTCAAATATAGTCACATTTTGATTGCTATTTTAATAGGAAAAATAATTTAAACAGAAGACAGAGAAATCTTTTTTCGTTTAGCAAATGAAACATTAATAATAATAAACAATACAGATTTTTTTTTATTTTGAAGAATTTGTTCTGATAAATACAAAAAATTTAAAAAGAAATATTTTTCTTTAAAAGGAATTAAATAAAAAATAAATTGTATAATGGTTACTGCCAGGAAACGCAAAAGATTGAAATGTAAGAATAAATTTAAGAAAATGAGGCAGAAAATTCAATTGATAAAATTCACAATAATAATAATGCATCACTGTTACAGAATAAAAATTTTCAGGATCTACAATCATGTCAGTGCTTATGCACATTTTTTTTTTTTTTTTTTTATGGAAGATGATGCTCCTCTAAACATTACAGGAGTGAAACTTCCCAACATGCAATAAGTTTGAAAACTATTACTTGCATGAAATTATGTAAGACTCAGTAATGATATACCAAATGACTACCTATAATAAGTGATATTTACGGCAAATTAAGCATTTATAACAAGAAATTTACATAAAAACAAAATATTTTATCATGAAATTCAGAGACCAAAAATTTTCAAAATTCTTGAATTTAGGGTATGCACCTGAAAAGTTTCACTCTTGATATTAAGACAACCTGAAAAATCATGTGTCATCAATTATCACTTTCATAATCTGTGGTCTTCCCAAACCCCAGCCTTAATCATATGGGAATTTTGCCTTTGTGAGTTGGGTATTTGAAATATCTAATAATATATGAAGTGTATATTAAATGTTCAATTAATTACAAAACTCTCTGGTGACGAAATATTTTTTATTAGCTCAAATTAATTCCCATCTTCTCAATTCTATATACACAAAATTTTATAATTTTCTGAACATTGTTTTGTCTGTAGACAACTTTAAAATAGAGTCATTTAATTATGGACATTATTTTTCCCCCCACTTTTATGACCTGACACAACACATGCCACTTGGACTTTTTGAACCACCCTGTATATTCCAGCAAGAAAAATCTATATATTTTTTTACTCTATTCAAAATTTTGAAGACGCATAAAACAACAGGGGTCAATCTAGATTTTCATTTTTTGGGCCTACTTTTGGGAAAAATCAAAATTTTTCTGATTTTTTAATTTATTTTTTGTGAAAAAGAAAAAATATATATACACACATATATATAACACATTTTATAAATACTGTGAAGAGGACTATTTTATGGATATGAATTTTGTAAAGGAGGCCTTATAATATGGAATTTCGTGAAGAGGTATAAAAAAAACTAATTCTTGTCTGGATTGACCCTGAGTAGGCAAATGAAATTAAAACATTTATTCGTATAAAATACATAAATAAAATATATAAAAATTAAAAATTCTTTTTTTCTTCCAAATTTATTTTTATCTTCGACTCCGATTAATTCCAAGAAAACACCTAAAAAGAAACATATTTACTTTAGCAAGTTAAAAAAAACATTTCTGTAAAATAAATGAATAAAATAGATAACAAATAAATATACATATTTTCTATGCAAATGAATAATTAAATATTGCAAATTGGAAATAATCGTATACATTCATTAACCCTCGCTTTCCTAAGATTTTGACCCCATTTTGAAGATGAAATTTAGTTTACCCCGCCTCATTCGAAAAGTGCACTAATTCGTCAGAAATAGCAAACATAATCAGTGGAGTGCTGCAACTTCTAAAAAACAATACAAAAAAGTGCAGTGCCGCATTGGTGATTTTCGGCAAACGTGCCGAGCGGCACCTGAAAGCAATTTTTCTGCAGTAATGCCTTGATCTTGGGAAAGCGAGGATTAATTCCAAAATCCTATTTTCAAAATTAATTTATTTCATACAGGGGCATATTCAGGATTTATTTCGGGGAGGGCTGAGTTAAGTTTAATAATGTTTCCCAATGTACAGAATTCATGCATATTATTCTTAATCTTTATTTTTTTAAACTTTCTGCAAAATTTTGGAAGGGGCTGCAGCCCATCGGCCCCTATATGCCACTGATTTTATGTCTTAAATACTTTAAAGCATGACTAATTTGATACACACTGGGTGCAATCTAATTTGGTATCAACTTTTAGCCACATTTAAAACTTAGTTAAAACTTAACTTTATCAAAATAGATAGTAATTTAAAAATAAAAATTATATACTTTAAGTAGTGTGTGTAGACCTTCCAACTGAACCCCCAAACTTCATCATTGCTATGATGATCTTCCTCTGATTTCGTAAGCAACTTCTCTTCTGCTGTTACTTTCAGATAAACGTGGCAGCACCATTGCACATCTAAATTTTAGCTGTGTTCGACACAATCATATCTTTGTTCGTTAGCTAACATTTAGACTGTATCTTTATTGATTTAAAAACACTTAAAAACCTTGATAATTAAGAAGAAATATATTTATGCAATCACTATAGAAATGGTCAAAATTTTATCCAACAAATGTAACTAACTGTACCAAATCCAACCAAAATTTGGACATGATATGGTGCTGTGTTCTTGAACAAAAATAACAGCAGAAGCAGATATGCCAAACCAGAGATATAGCATCAAAGTGATGATGAGAGTCAGTTGTTCCCTAACTAAAAGATATATCCACATTATTTCAAGTATGTCACTTTTCGTTATTAAAATAACAAATATTTAACTTTATATATATATATATATATATCTAACAGTTTTGCAATATTTTTCCCTTGTTTTAATCAATTTTTAATCTTTTGTTTCTAAATAAAGTGCATACATTGACTAGAAAGTGCCTATTTCTTTACGAGTTACTTTCTCCATACCAGAAAGACAGTATTTTTTGTAGCAATATTAGTTTCCGCTATCTTCCCCACAGCATACCCAACTCTCCATTTAAATTTAATATTCTTCTTCCTTAAAAGAATGATTTTATGATATTAATTACTGCCTTTTGAAAATGCTTTGAAATGCAACTTGCAAAAACTTTTTTCTACATTGCACGAAATGCGCTACCTCATGTTCAAAATTTAAGCCCTTAATTCTTATTTTAGATTTCGCTTTCCCTTAGTCCACACAAAACATGTACTAAGTTTTAACAAAATACATCTAATATCACATGATATATAAAGGTCTAAAAAGGTCACTTTAATTATAATCACCGTGTATTTTTCTTAACATTTGAGCAGGCACATGAGCAAAAAGAAATTTAACATAATTAAGTTTTAATAAATATATAAAATATCAACAATTAACTATTGGGAAATATAACATTTAGTTACACATGTGTATGTTTCATAATACAATAATCTATGAACAAAAACAAGTTGCATCACTCAAACAAAATAACATACTATCTTAAGTGTACAATAAACACAAATACCAATTAACAGGTTTTAAAAGCAGGTACATGTTATCATCAGTTTCAGTTCACCCTCCTTGATTAAAATATAATCCTTACATAGATACTGCTTGTGTGTTGCACATGTGTTAATATAATAAAGCTCATTCTTAGTCCTCTGATGATCAGTTGGAGTTGGACAATATATTGCTCAAAACAATTAACCATCTGATTGTCACTAACGGATATACCCAGTCATTGAGTTGTTCTTTTCTGCCAGATACACTCATAATTCAAAATTATATATTTAAGAAATTTTAGCTTGTTTTTCAGGTTTGAGAGCCTTTTATAATAGTCATGAGGAATATTATGATGTACACAGTTACATTTTTAATCTAAAGTTTAATTAAGCGTATTTTAATACATTAAAGAAACTAAGCAGCAAAAATAACATATTTTTGCCCTTTTCAAAGGCAGTCAAAGGATTAAAGAATATTGTAAGTCTTATATTAAAAAAAAAAATTAGTGTAAAAAAAAAAAAAAAAAACATTTTTCAGAAAATAGAAGAAAAGAGTCGCAAATAGCAAATTTTTCTCATTTTCAAACTTTGGAGTATGCATATTTTTAGTTTGACATTGTTCAATATTCAGAAAGTGTGTTGTCATTTAACAAAGTCATTGAACAAAGTCATTTAATCTATTCAAAAGCTTGAAGAATTGTTGATCAGTTGTAGGGGGGGGGGGGGAGGAAGGTCTAAACACAAACTACAGTCGCTGAAACCATTGGAGTTTCACAAAGTATGATTTCCAAGATATAAAACAGATATCTGGTGACTGAAAATGCACGCCAAAGATAAGGGTAGGTCGTAGATGTGCAACAATGCCCAATGAAGAACGGTATTCAATGCTAATGGCTCTAAGACATTGAAATATGAAGGCCACTCTTCATTAACACCTTCGTTCAGCTACTGGCACCACAGTTTTAACTCAAACTGTTCGAAACTGGCTCCATACTGTAGGTCTGTATGCTCACCTGCCAATACTGTTACATTTACAATAAGGCACTGATGTGCCACAGAGAATGGGCAACAGAGTCTCTGAAGTGGAAGAGAGATGAGTGGTGCAACATTATTTTCTCTGATGAGTTGTATTTTGCTGTTCATCATGATAATAGGCATATTTTCATCTGAAGTGAATGAGGAACTAGAAACAACCCTGCATTTGTGCATGGAAGTGTCAGATTTAGCAGTGGGGTAATGGTCTATGCTGGCATCTCCAATGATGGGCACACCGATCCCCACATAATTCAAAATGGAGTTCTTACTGTTCATCAATATAGGGATGAGATCCTAAAACTTATTACTACACTGTGGGGCTGATTTTGGACAATTTGGGTCAAAAATGTGGCTCCAGTAGCCAAGAGAAGTTGTTGATGAAGAAGATTGGCATTCATATTTCGGTGCTTAAGTGCCGTTAGCTTTAAATATCGATCTTTAATGGGCGTTGTTGCATGTCTATGACCTTGCCCTGGTCTTCGACCTCCATTTCCAGTCTCCAAAAATCAGTTCCAGATCCTGGAAATCACACTTTGTGAAACTCCAGTGGCTTCAGCTACTTCAGTTTATGTTTGGACTCTTCTCACTCTAACCAACCAGCAATTATACTCATCTTCAAAATTATAGGAACAACCTGCTTTCCATGTTTTCTTCTTTTACTCATAACTTTTAAATGATAAATATATGAACATAAAATTTGGACGGCATGTTCATTATATCATATCATTAATTGGATTTTATACAACCTTAGCATAAGTATTAAAATTATAATTATTCATTTTTTCTCAAAAGTAAGCTTGGAAAAAATGAAAATTTAACTATTATAAGAAAATAAAACTTAATGAAAAATGGTGCTAAGGATGAATTATAGATGCGTGATGACACACACATCTCCAAATGTAAAACAAAATCCTGATTTTTCTTTCAGTATTCACTTTTATTTTACTTTTTTAATGGAATTTTGGAAAAAGTATAATTAGTAATTTGTAAATTAAGATAATCATCAGAATAATAATAATGTCGAGGAATAATTTAATAAAGAACATCTTATCCGATTTTCATGTTTGTATGTATATAGTATATATATTTTTTAAATTATTCACATGCAAAAAAAAAAAAAAAAAAAAAAAAAAAAGGAGAAACAGAAAAATGAATAGTGGAAGAAAAGTACAGTTTTAAACTAACACATGCATGCACTTGTATTTTCACCTTTCTGAAATGCCTCCTTAACACCATTTTTCATTAAGATTTCTTTTCTAAAACTATTGAAATTTTTCTTTTATCCGAAGTTTACTTTTAAAAAACTGACTAATTGTTAGTTTATACATTATCACTTACGTTAAAGTTATATGAAATACAATTAATAAATAATATGACAACAAACATTTTATCAAAATTTTATGTTTCTGTGTTTATTTGTTTAAAAATTACATGAAAAAGAAGAAAATGAGAAAACAGGTTACTGCTTTAATTTTGTACACCAGTAATATTCAAAGCTTTTGAATGTTTAAAAAAAACTACTAAATAAACCTTACTTACGGCCTGTTCCTGAATCATTTTCACTAGGGGCCTTTAGTTATCATTCAAAGGCGACCTTCTGTGGTAGCATTCCTTATTCGAAGTGAGCTTGTGCCTTTGTTGTTTGTTTCAGCTGGATGATCCTCTAATAGGTGGGTTCCGGATTTTGTCTTTTCAGCACGGGGCTCACTGCCACTGCATGATTTAGAATTACTCAAAATTTCTATGGTTTCTCGGAAGAAAGCATATGCCAGGTTCTCGTAATCGGCAATTTCTGTTGTCTTATCGAATTGGATACTGATGTTTTCTTTTTGCAGGTTTTTTGCTAAGGCAGTAGTATTTTTGTGTTCTTTTATGAAGTTTTTCTTTTTTCGTCACTACCGTAACAAGCCACTGTCAGAGTTGGGTCTAGAGAAAAGAATATTATAAATCCCGACAGTTTCAAGGGGATAGGTTTGATTCTTATTACTACGGATTAGTTGATAAATATTGCAGTTGAGTTTAATCATTGTTTTATCAACTGTTAGTATTACCCAATCACAATATTTATTAACTCATCCGTATTGATAAGGACCAATACCGATCTTTTTGAAACCACCAGAATTTACAATATCCCTTTCTCTAGACCCAACTTTGACAGTGGCTGTTGCATTGGTGTTACAAAAAGAAAAAGAAAAACCACATAAAAGAACATATTTCCAACATTAAGTTCAACAAAAATACTACTGCCTTAGCAAAAACTACGTAAAAAGAAAAGATCAGTATTCAACTCAGCGAGACAATGAAAATAGCTAATTACGAGAACCAGATGCATGTCTTCTTTCAAGAAGCCATTGAATGGCAATGAGCTTCGAACTGACAGACCAAATCTGACACCACCTGTTGGAGGATTAGTCAGCTAAAGCCAGCAACAATGGCAATACACAGAAGGTCATCTTTGATAATACTAGGGGCCCTCGTTGAAAGTATCTCAGGATGAGGTCTTAAGTAAGGTTTATTTAGTAGCTTTTACATATGTTAGTAGGTTTCATTGTACGGATATTTTTGAGCTTTTAAATCTGTTAAATGGCTAGGTTGAGACATCACAATCATCAAAACAACATACACTTTGTGACTCTACTACCATTTTCTGCAAAAAAAAAAAAAAAAAAAAAAAAAAAAAAAAAGTTTTCACATACGCCATTATTTTATATAAGACTTACAATACTGTTTAATTGTTTTGAGCAATGTAATATGCATCTGTATCATTGGCATCTTTAGAGTCTGTAGTAGGTTAAAGTATGATTTGAGAAAATTTCTCCCCTCCTCCTATTTTAAAATTTCTAAACAAGAACATTTTTTATTACAATGGTTAGAACATTTTTTTTTTTTTTTTTTTTTAATTTGTTTTCAAGTGTTTCCTTCTTTACTGGATGACCCTATAGAAAAAGTTTTATTTTATAAGGAGAAATGCATTTTCTGCAGGTTTAGCTTTAATTCATGATGCATGAACAGTAGCTAAACAATCAGAATTTTGCCATTTTCTCTTAAGTAAAAGTGTTTTATTCTTATTCGTGACAACCAGTGGTACGTTATTTTATACCAATGAAGTTATATTTATAAGTGAAATGTTATTTCAATTAAATATATTCACCCACAAATTCACGAAACATGTTTTATTGTGCTCTTTTGTATAAAGCCTATATGCAGAACTACAAAACTTTGCATGGAGGCATGTTTTGACCTCTCCCAATGCATTTTGAAACCTCATTTTTAAATTTTTGTTTAGTTGACATTTATTTATTTATTTATTTTTTTAAAGCACCATTGATTACATTTTAATTTTCCTGTAGAAAATGATGTCATAAAGTGAAAGAACAATTAGTAGAAACTATTTGCATGTTGGCAAGTAGAGTACCTTTACCAGCCTGAAGTTTTTAATTAATAACTTCATTAAATAGGATGACAATTTTTAATTAAGAGACATGTCTTCCTTGGAGTATTTGGCGAAAAGTTATGCCACTCATGATGCTGAGGACACATTTATTCACAAGGAGATGCAGTCGTAGAGAAAAAATTTCACGCCAGCAGCAGCAACTTCTTTTAATATATATAAATATATCTATATTTTTCATTTTAATTTGAAAAATGTTAAATGGTACATAAAGCATTAATATAATTAAATTATTAATGTAGTTAAATAAAGAAAGGTGAGAAAGAAACAGAAAAGAGTAAAATTGCTTAATAAATAGAATTTTAAATCATAGAAAATTTGGAGGAAAAGAAACACTTCATTAGAAAATTGTTTCTTTTAATACAACTTACATAATTATATCATTCAGTACAGGCATTGCAATTTAGCAATAATTTAGCCCAGTTTTTAAATAATACACTTTACTTTTTGCCTTTTCAGTACCTAATTTATTTTTTAGGTTGTCCTAAACCTAAACAAAGCAATATGTTGAAAAATATCTTTAATTCAAGCTAAGATTGGGCAAAATTTTTACAATTTAACAAATTAGTCACAAAAATTATAAGGTAATAAATCCCATTTTTTTTTTCCCCTCTCTCTCTCTTTCAAGTTGAAAAGAAATAGCAATTCTTAATCTTTATTCCCAACTCCCATATTCCTTTAAGTGGGATAATTTTATAGGTTGGCAGATCATTTATTAATCCAATTGATTCTCAGATCAATTCCCTCTTATTGCTAGTAAATAAGTGCTAGCAAAAGTCAGTTTCTTTCTTTTAATATAAATATGAGAAGAAACAAGAACAAGAAAGTATTTCGTACACTATGATTATGGAAGTATTTAATTAAAGGAAGAGAAGTACTTGAAACTCTAAATATAAAAAATGGAAATTATGCAAATTGATAATGAATTTTGCATCTCAATTGTAACAGTGTAGTGAGATTAAAATAATAATAATAAATTAGCCATGGTTTGCCTATTCTTGAAAAATTTCTTCAAATATTAAAAATTAAATATACAAAATTCATTGGTTCATTTACAGAGACATTTCACTTAAAAAAATTATTTCAGTATAATCATATAGTGTATTAAATATAATTCTTACCGATGTATCATTGCAGAAAACAAAGATTTGAATAACCAGATAATTTTTCGTTATTTATCCATCCATGAAATGAAGCTTTATTTTCCTGTGCAGAATTTTTCTATGTGAGAAAAACATAATATAATCAGCAATATAATAAAAAATTACAAATACATAATATTTATGTGTATATATATATATATATATATATATATGTAGAAAGATAGCTGAGAAAATAATGCAGGGGTCTGTCCAGACTTTTCAGACAGGGTCTTGTTTTTGTGAAATTGTGAGAAATTCTACACATAATTTTGTTAATTTAAATTCAGTGTGAAAATAAAGTTCTTCTGAACTTTTCATCTAGGGTCGTATTTTTGTTAAATTGAAAAATTAATTTTGCAAAATAAAATTATAATTAAGGTTTCAATGTTTCATTTTAGGCAATGATGGTTCATTTTTATAAGGAGCAAAACTCACACACACATGCACAGAAACCTTTTATGAATTAGAAATTGAATATTAGCTTCTCTGGGAAATTAAGTAAAGCACGTCCAATTATTCAGTCAGCCTGATCGTTCTATGGAAGATTAGTTTTTGAAATGAAAAAGATTTATCAAAGGTCTATTTCTAACAGGCAAAATTTTGTGAAGGATCCTTTTTCAGGACATAAAACTTTGTGAAGGGTTCTTTTTCAGGACAAAAGATTTTGTGAAGGGTCCTTTTTTAAGATATAAAATTTTATGAAGGGTCCTTTAACGGACCCAGATTTAAAAACCAGTAAAAACTACAATGTCAGAAACGCCAAAGAAAAATATTTGGAAAGCAGACAGCTGTTTCAGTAGCCTTTAGCATACAGTCTTACGTGCATAAAAAAATCCTAGAGAAGTGCTCATATATATAGAAAAGGAACCAAATTCTGCTCAACCAATAGTATGTGGTTATGTGGAAAGCCGGAGGGGGGAGGGAGTGGCCAATAGGAATTTCAGTAACACTAGTTGTGAAAACTGTAGAAAAATTAAGAAAGTATGAACCAAATGTAAAATTTTTAACAATCAGACAAATAGGGTACAGTGAAATTACAATTAACGAGATTTTTAAGATTTTTTATAAATTTCAAAAGCTTCAAAGAAATCAAGTTCATGAATGGATTTAGGCCAGCAAATATTATTCATGACAAATATTATTCATGATAATTGCAGCTATCATTCATGATATTTGCAAGGCATATCATCATGGATTAGCATTAGACCTACAAATCGATTCATGAACTTGATTTCTTTGAAGCTTTTTATATTTTTAAAAATCCTATTAATTGTGATTTCGCTGTACTCTATTTGTCTGATTGTTGGAAATTTTACATTCGGTCCACATTTTCTTAATTTTTCTACAGTTTTCACAACTAGTGTTTCTAAAATTCCTATTGGCCACTGCCCCCACCTTCCATGTAATTCTATTAGTTGAGCAGAATTTGGTTCCTTTTCTATATATATGAACATTTCTCTCGGATTTTTTTATGCACTGAAGACAGCATACTAAAGGATACCGAAACAGCTGTTTGCTTCCCAAATATTTTTCTTTGGTATTTCTGATGTTGTAATTTTTATTGGTTTTAATAATACAGCGCCAAGCCTCCTTTTAACATCTGGATCCAGATTTCCTATAGAGAGACCCCTGTAATGTGAATCCTTTCGCTTTTTTTTTTAATGTTTTGTCATATACCTTAAAAAGTTCATTAGGAATCATTTTGAAACTTTGGTAGTGTAAAGAACATGTTATACCTTATATTTTCCTTTTCCAGTAAAAGTTGTGTCATGAAAAGGAAAAGGGGACAAGTAAAAATTTGATCAAAAATCAAAATGTTTTGGATTACCCTGTAATGCTTTAAATGTGTTTTGGCTGTAGTATGTGATCATAAGGACTTTTCTCTTTATCGGTATAAAATTTTATTAGGCTATCACATATATATTCATGGAGATATAACGGTTTCTTAAATAAACTGCAAAAGCAATTCCATTTTTTTAATTATAATACGTAAGGTATTAGACCCAGTGCAAGCCCATTTTCAGGAAATATGGCACACTACATTAGACACAGCACACAGCAATCAGAATAAAAAAATTTTAAATATCTTACGAAATATGAACACTTTTACTAAATAATTTTTAACTAAGAATGTGCAAGCTTTATAAAAATTTCCTCTGCATAATTTAATAGCCAAAGGTATTGAGCAACTTATATGAAAACACCAAACAAATATCATGTAAATTCAAAACATTACAAGAAATAGAATGAATAGAATTTCAATTCTCTCAAAATGAAAGCTAATCTATAAGGGGTTTACTCACATTTTTATTTTGATTCAATCAATGCTCAATGATATTACAGTGCAGCCACATACCCTAAACCCAGCAGTGAGGACGCGTCCAAAATGCTGGAGGGATGCCAGCTTGACCGACAGTTTGAAATTTGGAAGACATCCAGTAATTCTGCGCTCTGTTATTGCTCATTTTCTCTGAGTCAGATGACTGTCACCCCTATTTTACCATTGGACTCGTTGAGTTAGCACTTGCGCAGATGTTTCCATGGTTTCATGAAATGTGGTCGAATAATACAGTGTTTTCGATGATTGTAAATAAATATTGATAAAAACTCCTAACATCTTTCTTTTTTAGAACTTAAATTCTGTTTATTTATCTCTCCTAACGTTTTGAATTTACATGATATTTGTTTGGGGTTTTCATATAAGTTGCTCAATTACTTTGGCTGTTAAATTATGTGAATGAAATTTTTATAAAGCTTGCACACATGCATAGTTAAAAATTTAGTAAATGTGCTTGTATTTCATAAGATATTTAAAATTTTTTGTATTCTGATTGCTGTATGCTGTGCCTAATGTAGTATACCATATTTCCTGAAAATGGCTTTGCACTGGGTCTATGTGTTATAATTAAAAGAGTAAAAATCGTTTTTGCAATTTTTTTAAAGACACCCTTATATCTCCATGAACATATATGGTAGCCTCTTACAATTTTATACAGATAATGAAAAAGTCCTTATGATCATATGCTACAGTCAAAACACATTTAAAACAATGTTTTTTACAGGATGATTCAAAACATTTTGATTTTTGTTTAATTTCTTACTGGTGCCCTTTTCTTTTTCATGACACAACTTTTACTGAAAAATATGAGGTATAAACATGTTCTTTACACTACCAAAGTTTCAAGATGATTCTGAAGAACTTTTCAAGATATTTGACAAAACGTAAAAAAGCTAAAATTGTTCATATTATTTTGTCAGCTATCTGTATATATACATTTTTTATAATAATATAAATAAATAAGTAGATAAGTGCTTATAAAACTTCAAGAGGCACAGACCAAATAGTTTTTACTGGGTAAAAAAACCAGAACAAAACTTATAATATACATATATATATATATTAAATATGAAAACATTTTCCATTCATGAATAGTTTGCAATGATAATATTAAATAAAATATTTATGATAGTTTCTATAATCTTAATAATCTAGAACCATTTCTTAAAAACTTGTACATCATTTGCAATGCAAACCCAAGCAGATATTCTAAAATAATAATTGTAAGTTTTTTCCCCTTAATGGCAGATGCTTAGTTTTTAAAACAAAAGGGTCCCAATTTTTCCCTTGATTTACCCCTGAACACAGAAATATTTTTTAAATATAACTTCATAAATTGTTCTTTAAATATAACTTTACTAATTTAAACATATTATTCAGAAGGCTACTAATGAATTATTAAAAAAGGCGAATCAGCTGTTTAATTTTATATATATATGTGTTACAATTTTAGTATTTTAAAGATGATGCAAACGATAGTGATAGGTTTTGCCTAATAAATAATGAATTAGTATGATCAAATGAAAACCATTTAACTCGTAATTAGAAAAAAAAAAGAAGCACTAAAGCGCACTTATATATGAATTGCATACCAGTGATTTATCAGTTATCACTGTCATCTGATTAATATGAAATGTGCACTTATTCTTAATATTTACATATGAATATTATACAAGTGGTCATACCTATTGTATATCTAATATTCATTTGTAATTTGTACCTGTATGTATATAAATACCTGCAAATAGGCATGTAGTGTAGTTTATATAAGTATATCTATTAAAGTTTAATGATATTACCTGGCTGTGAATATGCTAAAGGGAATGCATGGACAGCCAAATTTTGAGTGTCTTCAATCTCTGACTCCAAATATTCAGCTTCTACATTTTTTAGAGATTGAAAAGTTGTTTCCAAATCCGCGCTGTATAAGAAATGAAAATAGAAATAGGCTCAATAACAATTTTATTTAAGTTATCATCCTAAACATCACTGACACTAATTATCACTTTGAGCATTTTATGTATGAATTTATATCTAAAAAATTAAATATATATGTGCAACAACAAGAATAAATAAATATAAAATTGAATCATATTAAAACGATTAGTTTATTCAAACGGAGATTTTTAAAACAAATCCCTATCAGGGTTTTAAAACACCTTTATTTTTTTTACTTTCTTCTATATGTAATATAGAGAAAGTAATGGATTCGTAAAAATTTTCAACCTCGGGTTTTTGATGAATTTACACGTTTTGAGAGCTGTAGAACACGATTTGACAATTTTTAGAAAATGTCTGTCTGTCTGTCTGTGTGTGTGTGTGACAAAATTTTGTGGCAACTGTATCTCAAGACCTACTGCACAGAATTTCATACAAATTGGTATGTAGTTGCGCCTTGACATAAATTAGTGCCTATCAACTTTTGGTAAAAATTGTCTTACAGGTTGCGTTGCCATCCCGCTTTTTCTAAATTTTTAACATAGTGGTCAGGACAAAATTTTGTATAAATGTGCATAAAGAGAATTATTTTTTAGTAATCATTATGAAATTTATAAGAATTATTTATAATAGAGATAGTCAACTGGGAAAAAATTTTTGTATGCGTAGGAGCCTCGCCACCCCCCCTGGGGGGAAAGTCCCCCCTCGAGGGGAGTAAATTTTCAAGATGGGTATCTTTCGAAAGGTCTCGTCAATACTTTTAAAACGAATGGTCGAACTATAAATCTGTGATAATTTAAAACAAAGTTATCGATTTTTTTTACTTTTAAGAAAAAAAAAAAAAAAAAACTTTGAAAAAAAAATCGTTTTTTTTTTTGTTTTTTTTTTTTAATATTGTTACTGCGTGAATTTGTATAAGAAAATATAGAAGAAAGCCTTGTGGTGGTGGCCACAACATACTAGTTTTTATTTATAATTATTATTATTATTATTGGAGAGGGGGTTTAATTGGAGTTTTGGGTTTTTTAACGTTAAATCTAGAATAATACTACTGGGTTTGAATTTTAAGTTTATTTCAAAAGAGAAACAGTTTCAGACTAAAATAAAAATATCATTTAATTCATTCACATTCTTAATGTTCGGTTTGGTATAAACTGAAGAATGAACTCTTGTTCCATTCTTTTCAGTATTTTAACATAATTTAGATTTTTTTTTTAGTTAATTTTGTGTAAAATTAAAACTAGTAACAAATGAAAAATATTTTAATCCTTCCATGTAGAATTTTCCTAGAACAAAGAATTATGTATTTTTATATGGGTAAAGTAAAAAATAAAAAGATAAAGTAATTAGAACTTCTGATAACAATTGTTTAAAACATTATTGCACAAACTAGCATTTTTTTCCCCTGTATCTATCAGTAGCAAAACAATATTTGTTTGTGACTTAGAAATGCTGAGGCCAGTCTCATATCACAAGAGAAGTATTAGCAATTTATAAAATCTGTAAAATATACAAGGAAAATAAATTGTGAATATACAAGAATGGTTATTTTGAGACATAATGCAAATCATATGTAAGTATTTTCAAATTTAGTATTTCTTCTTGAGATGTTAAATTAATTTGCAAAGCTGATAGCTTTTCTGCACTGTTTCTGATACTGGATAAGTGCATATTTTTATTAATTTCACAACTTAAAAGTGTGTGCTAGATAGGGAGGGGAGAAATTTAAAATTTATAAATTTTAAGATATAGCTAAGAATTACAAAAAATAAATAAATAAAAAATGTTAAAGAAAGGAGGGGGGGGGTTAAGGAATCGATTGTGCGTACTTCCGAAGCTGTAAAATTATAGGAAAAGAGACAGACATGAATTTAAAAATTAAAAAATGTGTTCGGTAGTGAGCAAACAAGCTGTAGGCACCTGGAAAGAAAACAGAGCACTGCAGATACTACTACTTAAGAGCTTAGTGATAAGATAAGATTTTCTGTATAATGATAAACACTCATTCATAAATTAGTAACAAATAAAATTACAGTGCAAAGAAAGTTAAAATTTAATACTTTCTTACATCCATGCGTTAAAATTAAATAAATAATAATAAAAAAAAAACTTTTTAGCATTTAAAACCACGAAATGCACAAAAATGGTACATTTCATAACAGAACAATTGTTTTTTGAAGCAACATAATGTGAAATAAAAATAATTAATTTCATCGTCCCTACTCTCCTTAATAAACAGTAATCCACTGGCTACAATTTAAGGTTTTTAAATAATTATGAACTGATAAAAAAATTTATAAACTGAAATTTTGCATTTTTGAAAATTTTCTGCTAACTGTTAAAAATGGATGCTTTATTTTTAAATTTCAACTGTCTAAATAGCTTTTTTTTTTTTTTTTTTCTTTGTAAGTGAGGAAAAAATGTGCAGTTTTTAAAACTGAACTAACTGCAAGTGTCCTTATTCTCTTTGTACAAAAATAGCAATTTTCTATAGAATTCAATGTGCAAAATTTATTCTTTACCTAACTAGTAGTTTATAAATCAATGTCTTAATAAATATTTATAAATGCCAAATATTACAAAAAATGAAATCAAAATTAACTTACTCGGGTATCTCTTCATCTGCAAATGAAAAATCTAAAAGGCTATACCGGGGCCGCCACGAAGAGGAGATTACACTTTGCTCTCCAGGCCTGGCTGGGCACAGATATGATGATGTCACGCTAAGCGATGGTACTCAGTCACACATGCATTCCGCTTGCTTCATTTATAGTGTTTGTTGCTGTACTTTTTCCTTTTTTATTTTTTCAGACGCTACTCATTCTGAAAACGATTATATACAATTTATATAAGTCATGAGTATCTCACCAATATATTTTCTGTAATAAATAATTTTAGAAATAATTTTTCTTCAAACTTGTATTTTATTTTAATGACAACAATTCAGAAAATAATCTTCCAATTTGCTGTGAGTGTTTTGTGTTATCACAGGTTAAAATATTGATTTCTTTCTTTTTTATATTTTAGAAAATATTTTCCCCTATATATCATAAAGTGTATTTTAATATAATTCCCAACAGAGCTCAAGTGTGTTTATGACTTCGGTTTGTGTGTCTGGCCGTGTTCTACTTCCTGCAGGTTATTTTTGAACTGATATAATCTATTCAGGTTCACAATAACACGTTTCCTGTTAAAAGTAGTATGAAGAATAAAACTAATAGTCTTTGAACAGTCTCACAAAAGAAATCCAATACACTACTGTCTGAAATAAATATATTTCAGAAAAGTTTTATAGCCTTTATATCGCACAAAACACGGCAAAATTAACATGCATTATCCAGATGTACACAAGCATGTCTCCTTTTGCATGAGGTACAGTAAAATTGGTATCAATGTTTTTATTACAGGGCCTCACAAAATATTCAGGTACATTGTATTTTTGACTGATAATTTCTCAAAAGGCATTTTCAGCAGCAATTCTTGATTATTTATACTATTATAATTTTTTAATACATTATACGAGAAAAATTATATATATATATATATATATATATATATATATATATTTTATACATATAGTATGCAGAGCTATATAAAAGCAACCTATTTTAAGATTCATCTAAAAAAGCAAATCTATAAATATTGTTTTTGTGAGATTTCTTTCTCTATAATTGCAATAAAAAGTAAAAAAAAAAAAAAAAAAATGTTATTGTTACAAATGAAACAACAACAACAAAAAAAGAAAACTAGTATGTTGTGGCCACCACAAGACTTTCTTCTATATTTTCCTATACAAATTCACGCAGTAACAATAAAAAAAAAAAAAAAAAAAAAAAAAATTTTTTCGTTAAAAGTAAAAAAAAATCGATAACTTTGTTTTAAATTACCACATATTTATAGTTCAACCATTCGTTTTAAAGGTATTGACAAGACCTTTCGAAAGATACCCATCTTGAAAATTTACTCCCCTCGAGGGGGGACTTCCCCCCCCCCAGGGGGTGTGCCGAGGCTCCTACACATACAAAAATATTTTCCCTGTTGACTATCTCTATTATAAATAATTCTTGTAAATTTCATAATGATTACTAAAAAATAATTCTCTTTATGCACATTTATACAAAATTTTGTCCTATATCACCATGTTAAAAATTTAGAAAAAGCGGGATGGCAACGCAACCTGTAAGACATTTTTTACCAAAAGTTGATAGGCACTAATTTATGTCAAGGTGCAACTACATACCAATTTGTATGAAATTCTGTGCTGTAGGTCTTGAGATACAGTTGCCACAAAATTTTGTCACACACACACACACACAGAGACAAACAGACAGACATTTTCTAAAAATGGTCAAATCGTGTTCTACAGCTCTCAAAACGTGTAAATTCATCAAAAACCCGAGGTCAAAAATTTTTACGAATTCAATACTTTCTCTATATTACATATAGAAGAAAGTAAAAATGGATAACTTTATTATCGCAGTTCGATGGTTCAACCATTCGTTTTAAAGGTATTGACGAGTTCTTTTGAAAGATACCCATAATGAAAATTCATCCTCATCAGAGGGAGGGGCAAAGCAATTTTCACAATTGACATGATTATCTATCAGTATTATAAATAATTCATTTTTATTCAATAGTGATTATTAAAAAATAATTCTCTTTATGTACATTTATACGAAATTTTGTCTTATACTACCATATCAAAAATTTAGAAAAAGCGGGGATGGCGAATCCTACTGTTGGAAGATTTTCACCTAAAGTTGATAGGCACGAATTTATGTCAAGGTACAGTTAGTTACATATCAAATGTTATGAAACTCTGTGAAGTAGTTAAAGTTGACACACAATTTTGTCACACACCACACACAGCCATTCTCTAAACATGGTCAAATCGTCTTCTAGATTTCTCAAAACTTGTAAATCTACCGAAAACCCCGAGATCGAAAATTTTTAAGAATCCAATACTTTCTTTTATTGAATATTAGAAAAAAGTAAAAAGGTGGTGCACAACTAGAGGTTATAACAAAACTACATAGAAATTTACAACGTATATACAGACGCCACGAAGACAAATCGTTTAAAATTATAGATATCTTGATAGTGGAAGCTCAATTCAACACCAGATTTGGTGATGCACAACTAGATGTCATGAGAGTTACAAATATAAACATTTAGGGCCATTAGTTTTTGAGCTATGCGAGATACAAAATCCATTTTATACTTCGTATAAGAAAGTACTGTGATTGTCTTTGATAGTCTGAAAGAGTGTGGAATACTTCCTTATATTTTGTATAAGAAAGTGAAAGTCCATTATCGATATAAAAGAATTTTCTTTTTCATTACATCCAAAGCTTTAATTGGATCAAAAGACTGGTTTAAGTTTATAACTGCAATTTTAAAATTTCCTTCGTACATTAGTAATATGTAATAATATGGAAGAAAATAAAACATGAAGAAAAACTGAAACAATTAGTAAAATTAATGATTTTTTTTTCTTTCAAAACAACTGGAATAAAAATGCACATGCAATGATTTATTTTTTCGAAACAATTGTCTTTAAAGATACATATACGCTTCTTTTATTCTTGACTAGCCGTCTATGTAGATTTATTATTTGCTTCGTCTTTTAGTAAAAATAAAGTTAAAAATCACAAGTGGAACCTAACTTGAACAGGCTAATCACTAGCTTGTTCGCGACACGTGAAAAGTCTATCTGCTTAGAATAAAAGAGGTCTGCTTATGCATTCTTCTATACTCTAACTTAAAAAAATTAAGTTCTCTGAATGTTTTTCAGATAATCAGAATCATATATTATTGTAAATGGTATTGTATTATACACACTATTTTTACATAGGCACATTACAAAATTAAAGTTTTCAATAAAAAGCTTTAAAGTCTGTTTGAAACATATAGATCATAAATAGAACTGCATTTGATATTTTATAAAACATTAGTAATTACGCACTATATATTCATTAAGTTTTTTTTTTTTTTTTTTTTTTTTAACTTTCTTCTATATTCAATATAAGAAAGAATTAGATTCGTAAAAATTTCAGCTTCCAGTTTTTGATTTATTTACACGGTTTGAGAGTTCCAGAACATGCGCGTTTTCAAAAAATGTCTGTTTGTCTGTGGGTGGGACAAAAAATTTGGGGCAGTTTTATAATTCAATAACTAATGTACAGAATTGCCTATAAATTTATGTATAGTTACATATTAACGTAAATTAGTACTTGTTAACTTTTGTAGAAAATTGCTGCTAAAAACGAGTACTTCTACTATACTGCAATTTCACCAATTTAAGTGATGGCTATATCTCATCTTCTGTTACATATAAATAAAAAAAAAACCTTAATATGGGAGAGAACCATTATGAAAAATTACGTTGATTCAATCTGGGTGCATATCGACTTACAGGTGGCGCTGCTATGCTGCAATTTACACTGTGAATAAGTCTAAATATCAACATCTAATACATAAATACACTAAACTTGATATGTGAGATAATCATTATGAAAACGAACGATTACTTAATTTGGATGTATAATGCCCAAAATGTGGTGTTGTTATTATTCAAATTCTGTGATTTTCAACATGGCTACATCTCAGCATCTGTTGGTTAAAATTGCGCCAAATTCCATATTTGAAATCTTTTTTGTAAGAAGATATAATTAAATTTTTGTTTATGTTAAACAGTATGTGGCGCTGTTATATTGAATTATATAGAAGAATGTTTTGTGATAGAAACAACATAGTACTAATTTCTAACAAAATATTAATTTTAAAGTAAAATATTAAGTGCATAAAAAAATAATTTTATAAATACAATATACTTCAAAGTTCAATAAACAAACTAATATCCATGCAAATTCTTTTTCTTAAAGTTATGATATAATTATTTTTTTATAATAAATTTTACTAGGTAAATAATTTCAAAATAAACGTACAATTGTAATTATTAATGACATGATTAGTAGAAATAAGTACTAAAATTCTAATAATTATATACCATTAAATAACTGAATATTTATTTTAGAATTTTCTATAAAAGAGGACTATTTTGAAGACAATTATTTTTAAATGCTGATTAAAAGGAAAGTTATTAAAACATGGGTCAATTGAAGCAAAAATTCTGAGATTTTAACTGACTTTTGACAAAATTCAAATCGATAAATTGGGCCCTTTTCTCAAATTTCAAATTCATAAAATTTGCTATTTCACAATATTTTGTTCTATAAAGACATAAAGATAAGCCATTTATTAAAAATATGTCCATATTTTCAGTATTATTTCAGCTGACTTGATATTGTATACTGGACATTAAATATGATATAGAGTGACTTTAAAATGGAAGATCTACACTTTACATGATAAATTTTTGTTTTCACAAAAAAAGTAAAATATTTCATAAAAAATATTCTGTTTTTACAAAAATGTACCCAGAATAGTGTCAAAGAATAAGATAAAATTAATGTATAAAGTAAAAACAAAATAAAAACAGCAGGATGTGCATTATCATAATTTTGCAAAATTTAATCTAGAAAAATAATTTTTATATTAGATTATTTGTAGAAAAAAAAAAAAAAAAAAAAGAATATCCTCTTCGGATAAAAAACATTACATTTAGTAAAAATTGTATTCACAATATAGATAATTTTAAAGAATAAACGTGATATACACTTATCATTTCACATTTAAGACTATAATATTCTTTCAAGATCAAAATTATTACATTGCCGATTACTGTGTTATTCAGACTGATTAATCAACATGTCAATGAACAGGCACAGACAAATATAATCTGTGTGAACAGGCTTAAGAAATTTTAGTTTGTTCTTTAAATTTAAAATTAGTATTCAATTCAAAACACTATTTTAATCTTTCAATGAACATATACGAAGAAAACAGGCATTTTAACTTACCTTGTATAATAGTTTCATTTTCAAAAATAGTTGCACCTTTAAACACTTCCGATCTTCCGTTCTCATTTGGTTTAGTTTCTGTTGTTTCGCGCTGATCGCTTGCGGTCACGTGATTAACGGCGGACGACGATGGCCCGAGATGAGTCACATTCACATACCAGCGACAACATAAATAAACACAATTTTGAACCAAGACATCTGTAAGTAATTAGCAAACGAACTGATTATTTACTTTCTGTGACTCATGCTGTCATTAATTTGTAAGTGCAGTAATTTATTATCTGAATGGCTTCTGATATAAATTTATAACCTCATATTGTAAACATTTTTTAATCTGTCTTTAAAAAAACTGCGTAGGTTTTAAAACCATCACTCCTGATTTTAATCTTAAAAATTTGAAACTTATAGAATTATACACACATACACACACATTTAAAAAAGAAATTAAATAATCAAATTTTTAATGCTATTCGAAATTTTCATGAAGAAAACTTTTTTTTATTTTTTACTATTTTGTCAGTCAAAATATGAACTTTAAAAATGTCTTTTATCAAGTAAGCATATTATATGGTAATTATAATACAATTTAACATATAGAGTAACTTTAAATTTTTTGAAATAACTTCTGATCCCATAGAGATCCCACTCGAAAAGTTTCAGGTTATACAGCTTTTAGTATAACCAAAAACATATTTATTTTTGAAATTTTTTAAAAAGCACTCTGTTCAAAATTTTTAAAATTTTCACTGAACATAATGATGTTGCATATCAAATTAAACCTTATGAAATACTCTTTAATGTTAAAATACATTTTTGCCAAATAAATTACATACAATTTCAAATTACGATTATACAAAACCTAAAAAAAAGAAAAATGGGGCAGAGGGTCCCTACACTGCAAAAAAAAAAAAAAAAAAAAAAAAAAACAGTACACGGAAGGAAGTATAGTAATCACGATTTGCGAAATGGATTTTGTATTTCACATTGCTCGAAAACGAATGATCGCTGAATGTTGCCAATTTATACATGTGACTGTCATGATGTCTAATTGTACACCTGCAAGTGTCATCTTAACACGAGCTCTCGTTTTAGAGATATAAGTGACTTCACACGATTTTTCGTGACGTTTGTATGTATGTGCGTGTGTGTGCATGTCGCATAACTCAAAAACGGTTGGACGTAGAAAGTTGCGAATCGGTATATAGGTTTGTTATAACATCTAGTTGTGCATCTCCCTTTTTAGATATTGTATGATTTTCCATTTTGAAGATATTTAGGAAAATTAAATTCATAATGACCAAAAATACATAGGACATGGCCATATCAAAAGACGGTAACTCAAAAACGGTTTGGACAAATCTTGCAATCGATTTTTAACTGACTTCCCTACTAGCTAGACATTTGAAACTTTCAGAAAAGCTCAGAACACGTTGACAATGCATTTTTAAAATATTTTTAGCCAACTGTTTCGGATACCATCTGCCTGCAGCAGCGTTTATATGGTTCAACAGAAAATTTATTTAAGTAACTTTCCGACTAGTTAGACACTTGAAACTTTCAAAATAGTTCAGAACACGGTGAAAATGCATTTTTTAAATACTTTTAGCCAACTGTTTCGGATCCCTGCTGCCTTCTGCACGTTACCAGTACAATTCTTGCAATCGATTTTTAACTGATTTCCCGAATAGCTAAACATTTTAAACTTTTAGAAAAGCTCAGAACACGTTGACAATGCATTTTTTTAAAATTATTTTTAGCCAAATGTTTCGGATACCTGCTGCCTTCAGCCGCGTTTATATGATTCAACAGAAAATTCCTTTAACTAACTTCCCGACTAGCTACACATTTGAAACTTTCAGAATAGTTCAGACCACGATGAAAATGCATTTTTAAATACTTTTAGCCAACTGCTTCGGGTCCCTACAGCCTTCGACAGCGTTATCAGTACAAATCTTGCAATCGATTTTTAACTAACTTCTCGGCTAGCTAGACATTTGAAACTTCCAAAAAAGTTCACAGAAGACGGTGACAATGCATTTTAAAAATATTTTTAATGAATTGTTTCGGGTCACAGCTGCCTTCGGCAGCGTTTATATGGTTCAACAGAAAATGTATTTAACTTTTTTCCCGACTAGCTAGACATTTGAAACTTTCAGAATGGTTCAGAACACGATGAAAATGCACTTTTTTAATACTTTTAGCCAACTGTCTCGGGTTCCTGCTGCCTTCGGCAGCGTTACCAGTACAAATCTTGCAATCGATTTTTAACTAACTTCCGACTAGCTAGACATTTGAAACTTTCAGAAAAGCTCAGAACACGGTGATAATGCATTTTTTTAAATATTTTTAGCCAATTTTCTCGGGTCCAATGCCAATGCTTTTTACCATTATGTATATATTTCTAAAGGTGTATAAGGAAGTCATGTGGTACCCACATCAGATTTTTTTAACAGGTTTTTTACGCTTGGCAGCACGTTTCTGAAAAAAAAAAAAAAAGATAAGGTTTCTTTTTAAAAACTAGTATGTTGTGGCCACCACAAGACTTTCTTCTACATTTTTCTATACAAATTCACTAAGAGCAAATAATATATTAAAACTATTATTTATTAATATTATCTAACATAATGAATGCAAATGATTTTTATCTTAGAGGAAACTAATACTAAATATCCAAACAAAGACAATTTTATTGTCTGTAAATAACATCATAATAAAAGCTTTTTTATAACGGTTATCTCATATATCAAGTTTCGTATTGTTATATGCAATAGAAATTGAGATATAGCCTTCATGTTTTCGAGGACATTTTCAGTATTGCAGCACCACCTATTGGCCGATAAGCATTCAGATTGAATCAGCGTCTCGATGTCTCGTAATGGCATTCTCGAATATCAAGCTTTGTTTGATGATGCGCAATAGAATCTGAGATATAGCCTTCCCTTAAATTGTGGAAATCACTGTGTATCAGCGCCATCTGTTGATTGGTTGACACGAAAAGTTTATAGGCGCTGATTTAGGTCAAGGTGCATCTACATGTAATTTATATGCAATTCTGTGCTGTAGCTCGTTAGCTACAACTTTCCCTTAAATCGCGGAAATCGCTGCATATCAGTGCCACCTGTTGGCCAATAAGAATTCAAATTGAATCAGTATAAGGTCTGAAAATGACCTTCTTACATATCAAGTTTTGTTTGATTGCAAGCAACAGAACCTGAGATATAGCCAGGCCCACCAGCGGCCGAGCGGTTCTGCGCTCAAAGCTGGTAGATGGGAGGTGCCGGGTTCGATCCCAGGTCACGCTCATCGACCTAGCCGTTCGGAGTTTTCCGTGGTTTCCTCCGAAACTCGCGTAAATACGGGCTAGGACCCCTTAGAAAGACCGCCACGGAGAGCATTCCTCCCTAGGCCTAGGACACATCAGGAGTCAATCGGCCTTAAATCCTACAACCAACCAACCAACCTGAGATATAGCCTTCAATTTAAATTGTGGAAATCGCTGTACAGCAGCGCCACCTGTTGAGCAGTTGACACCAAAGATTGGTAGGCAGTAATATAGGTCAAGGTGCATCTACATATAAAATTATATGCATTCTGTACAGTAGTTTCTGAGATATAGTTTTTCCTTAAATTACAGATATTTCTGTATAGCAACGCCACCTTTTGGACCGTAAGCATACAAATTGCACTAGCATAATGTCTTATAATGGCCTTCTTACATATAAAGTTTTGTTAGATTATACGCAATAGAACCTGAGATATAGCATCCCCTTTAAATTGCGAAAATCGCTGTATAGCAGCGCCTCCTGGTAAGCAGTTTACACCAAAGATTGGTAGGCAGTAATTTAGGTGATGGTGCATCTACATATAAAATTACATGCATTTCTGTGCAGTAGTTTCTGAGATATAGCCTTCCCATAAATTACAGATATTGCTGTATAGCATCGCCACCTGTTGGCCAATAAGCATACAAATTGCACTAGTATAATGCCTTATAATGGCCTTCTTATGCATATAAAGTTTTGTTAGATTATACGCAATAGAACCTGAGATATATCCTCCCCTTATATAGCGGAAATTGTGTTATAGCAGCGCCACCTATAGCATGCACTAATTTAGGTCAAGGTGCATCTACATGTAAATTGATATGTAATTCTGAGCAGTAGTTCCGGAGATACAGTTGCCAGAAAATTTTTGTCACACGCACGCAGACAGACATTTCCTACAAATGGTCAAATCGTGTTCTAGACCTCTCAAAGCTTCTAAATCCGTCGAAAACCAGAAGTCGAAAATTTTTACGAATCCAATACTTTCTTTTATTGAATATAGAAGAAAGTAAAAATGGAGTTAGTGTCACGTGGGGCCCTCAGGTTACCAAGGGGCCCATTTGTGATACCTCAGATTATTTGAATCCAGGAAACATTTGAAATCTATGTGTTCAGCGAATTTACTTTCCTTTCAAGAAATTTTGGTGTACCCAGACTTATCAAACACCCTATATATATATATGTATGTAAGTGTGTGCATGTCTGTATTATTCTGACATAAACCGAACACACAAAATGTGACTTCTGGTTTACTGACAACAAAAGAAAATTGGCGGATTCCTTTTAACTCTGTGGACACACCCCCTTGTGATTCCACGGCTCCATACTACGGTTACAGTTTAGAAATTTTTGCACCCGCAAAACAGAAAAAAAAAACTGTTTTTTCTTTAAAACTGATTTTTTCTGTAAACAATACAGTTTGTTCTGTAAAAATAACAGAATTTTTGTTTTCAGCATGCTCAAAAACAGAAAAGGGGAAAAAAACAGAAAAAAGAAAAAAAACAAACAGGAAAAGGGATAAAAAACAGGAAAAATCTGTTTTTTCTTTAAAACAGCTCTTTTCTGTAACAAATACAGATATATTCTGTAAAACCCACAGATTTTTTTTACAGTGTATATATTATTTTAATCCAATTAATATTGACTAATAGCATAGCCTCCTTAACTAGATGCCTGTCGCGTGGCTCATAAATTTAGCAACAGTCGAAGCAGTAGACAGCGCCACCTGGTACAGATTGCGTGACTTTTTTATTCAACTGTCACCAATAATTTTAAGAAGTGATATATGATATACATAATCGACGTTTCTTCGATTCTATTCGCCTTTTATGCATATCATAGCCCACTTTTAAAAATTTTTGGTGGCTGTTGAATAAAATTGTCGCTCAATCTGTACCAGGTGGCGCGGTCTACCGCTTCTACTGTTGCCAGGCTTCCGAGCCACGCGACAGGCATTTAGTTTAGGAGGCTATGCTATTAGTCTAGACAATTAACGCTTGCAACTTTGAATTTTAACGAATTAACGAAGAAAAGTTTAATTTTTAATGAATTTTAACGTCGAAGATACATAAATAATTTCATTATTTAACGTAATTATATCATCGCGAAAATAATTTAAACAACCACATATTAAGACAACCACATATTTTATTTTAGAGGTGGTGATTATTTGAGGTTTTGCGCTTTGGTAATAGTTTTCTCTCGCTTTTAGTCGCTCTGCAGTTTTCTATATTCAGGTACTGATGTTGATGTTGGAGTTAGGTCAATTGTCAGCATGAGGGTCCTAAGTTGGGTGGTGTGCCTTCAGTGGGGAGAGGATGCCTTTCTAAAGCTGCTATCACATATATTCCGAAGTATAATCTATTGAATCTCAAACCTACCAAACAACTTTCTTGTGCTCAGTCAAGGGTTATTTTTCATCATAAACGAAATCCACAAATGTAAACAACGAGCGCAACATTTGGCGAAAATTCCCCTTTCGGAGGTTTGAAAGGAATGAAGATAGGTGATACTCTGGAATCGGGATTCTCTGATTGGATGACTTCATTCTAAAGACTAGCGTATGTGATTTTAACAGTCGAAAATGCGTGATTGAAGAATATACGTGCGGCAAAAGCATCAAACAGTAGATTTTCACCGGTTTACCGCATGAAAAACCTGTTTATTAGTTACTGTGTGCTAATGTCGTTTATACGGAACTGTCGTTTATACGGATAGCGGCTTTAGGGTCCTAGCCCGTATTTAGAAGAGTTTCGGAGAAATCTATGGATATTTCCGAACATCTTCGTCGACGAGCGTCACCTGGAATCGAACTCAGGTCTACATTCAGGACTAGAGAGAAATAATCTTTTTCTTTATTATACTGATCGCTATTACTCTTTTATAAGAGAGGCGCTGTCACAGCGAGGAAGGTGTTTTTATTTGAAATTTCTGATAGCATGTGTGAGCGCTGAAATGGAATTGGAAATACGTAATCTCACTTAACGTTAGAGAACATTTTATTTAAATATGTTACTGTGGTTCAAAGTGACGTTCAAGCTTAGTTTGTTAAATTTATTGCACATTTAGTTTTTCAATTTATTTCATATATAGAGAGAGGAGAACCATGTATTATGGACCCCCTAAGCAAGAATGCTCATAAAACATAAATTATTAAAATAAAAAGATTTAATTTGGTGGTTGCTCATTACAATTGCATAGTTACATAGTTTAAACTTGGTAAAGTACTCTGGGAACTATTAATAATTGCATAAAATAATTATTTTATTTACGTATCGGTGGTCCATACTACACGAACGTATGTGTTATATGGACCAAGTGGTCCTTCCCGTTCCCCAACAGTTGACACACTTGGAATTGTGAAACGAACTGTCCAGCATGCTCCCTCACACACTTGTACATCTCCTGGGAATAGTAGAAATGGAAGAAAAAAAAGGGGAGGTCTAAGGGTTATATCCAATGGGTAGAGTGCGAAAGAAGTGATAATTTGATTACCTTTGCTTCCCTGGCCTATTCTATAGCCTCGAGATTTTGAGTATGCGACATATGTACGCCGAGCATTAACAGAATCTCTCTGTTTTTATTATGGATAACTGGTCCATATTACACAACACAGCATGGTATATATTACACGTGTAAACAGAGCAACGTGGTTTCCAATCAAAAATCGCTATGCAAATTGATGTCCATGAAACGCATGTCTAAACTGTTTATAAAATAAGTACATTTGCTACTATTAACGCGAAAATTATATTACAATTACCTAACAGCAGAAAGTAATACTTCTATTTTAACATACTTGTTACATCAGTGATCATATAAATCGAAAACTTAATTTCATAATCGTCCAAATGCAGGTACGCACGTACAAGTCACTTCCTGCTTTAGATAACAATAATATTCACTAAACGCAGTGAGATGGTTTCACCATCTAGTGTTGAACATACAAATTTCTTCATGGTCCGTATTACACTATGGTCCATAATACACGGTTCTCCCCTAAATATTTATTTATTTAATGCACAAATATGTATAAAATTTTCGTACAATGTATAGTGAATATACAGTATATGGACAATGTACAGTGTTACTTAAAAGCATTCGAATTCATTGTTTTCTATTTGATTTAATTTATGATAGATATTATTTTTAAATTACACTGTACATATCACCATTCTTTTTTTTTTTTTTTTCCCATTTTACTATATAATTATTATAATTTTATAAACTACTTATTTTCATTATATTTTCTTGAAATTCATATATGGACAGAAATCTTAAAACTTAATATTTTTAAAGCTATTTAATTAAATGCCATAATATTGGCAATACATATCTTTAAAATTAAAGTTGGATTGTGTTCTTTAAAATGTATTTATGCTAAAAGAACTAATTTTTAGTGCTGCCATCTATTTTATTTACTGTCAAATAAGATACATATTACAAAAGTGTAACGTTAAATGACGATACATAGTAATAATAACATACTGGTACCAAATAATGTTATATGTTATTGGTAAGACTGAAAACTATTTTACTTTTATTTATTTATTTATTTTTTAATCGTTGCTTTGAATTTTCACACACACACACACACATATATATATATATATATATATATATTTTATTAATGGACATAAAAAAAAAAAATAATAATAATAATAATAAAAAAAAAAAAAATTAAAAAGAAACAATAATAATTAACTTATATTACATTTGTCTCGAAATCTACTAATTATCAGAAATCTTATATTTAAAAGTTCTCTAGATTATGTAATTAAATTGTGCAATAGTGCTAATAAATCTGTCGAAGTATAAGTATGGTAGATCTGTTAAATATTTTTATAGTAAAACTATTTCTTTGGTGCTGCCATCTATTGTATTTCTTTTGAAATAAAATTAAATGCTACAAAAGTTCCACATTATTAAATGCTCCCACCAGTGGCCCCGAGACGTAAGCTGGTAAACAAAAACAGTAAGTGCCGAGCTCGATCTCAGATCGTAACCGTCGACCTAGTCGTCTAAAGTTTTCCGTGATTTTTTCCGAAACTTTTAAAACTTCGAGCTAGGATGCCTAGGACGAAATGCTTCTTTATACGCTATAACACTATGTATATAACACTACGCTATAACGCTATACCCTATGTTATACAAAACAGCATGCCGAAACACTTTCAGTGTTTAGTGAATGAAAATTAATGTAAATGTTATACAAACGTAAAATTATTGGAGAAAAAGTACCAAAATCTTGTTGAAAAACATATTAGTTATTAGATTCCAAGTGTAAAGTTTCATAAAAGTAGAGTTTTTATTAGAAAGAAATTCAACCTTGCTTAAAATTCAATTGCAATTCTTTAATGTAAGACAAACATTCGCAGCTAAAAATAAATAAATAAATAATAATAATAATAATAACCGTAAAAAATTCTGTCAAAGACAGAATTTAGTTTAGTATGGAGGACTATTAATTTCAATCTGTAAAATTTTAATTTTAATTATAATTTTTTAATTAAAATTTATTTTTTATCTCATTTTTTGATCGTAAAACTGAGCCACATACTTTTTAAAATGACTGAAATGAATTAAAATGAAGTGTTGTCACCTAAATTTTGTACTTCGATTAATTTAAAAAAATCTAATTGTCGTGTCGAAAAACTGTTTACACATCTGGATTCAGAAAAATCACCCCTTTCATTTGGTAAAAATTTGCAAATGGTTAATATTTCTATCTTTTCTTTTGTGTGTGTGTGGGTGTGTGTTATACAAAATTGATCTACAATAAATCCAGATTAAAACTGATAGACATCTTTTCTGATTTGGTGCTGCCATCTATTGATAAGTGATTGAAAAAATTATTCATGAATTAGCTCGTTTTAATAGATAGCTTATAAAAGAAATTTTTCAAGGTTACGTAGTTTAGTTTTCGATGAAGAAAACATAAAATTACAAAAATAAATAAATAAAAAATAAAAAAAAAAGACATAAATAATTATAATAATAATTAAAAAAAAATGAATAAAGAACATTAAAGGATTTTTTTCCCCTTCTTCTTGCATCGAATGAGTATTACAAAATGTATGAAAAGACCATAATTTGTAAAGCAAACGTGAGCAGCTATTACAGTTTAAAAAAAAATAAAAAGATTTTTCTTTATTCTTTAGCAATTTGCATGTTAATTTAAAATTTAATTCTGAAAATTTAATTGCGATTATTTAACTTTTAAATGTTAAAAGTACTGAAAAAATTGTCCATTAAATTTATGGTGCTGTCATCTACTAAGGAATATTTGAAGCAACTTCTTACATATTTATTCATTTCTATAAGTAGTTTATAGAAACAATCATTCAGTGCCAACTAGTTTTAGTTTTAAAATAAATAATAATGATAATTATAAATATAAATATAATTATAATAAAGAAAATAGACTTAATCAAAAAAACCTCTTTTATGGAGCGAATAAATATCATGAAATGTCTGTGCTAAAAAGAATTTCGAACATTCGTTGCTTTCCTTAAAAAAAAAAAAAAAAAAAAAAAAAAAAAAAAAAAAATTTTTTTTTTTTTTTTTTTTTTTTTTTTTTTTGTAACCTGGTAGCGCCAGTTTCCTCATTTGGGGACAGCTAATAAAATGACAAGTATATTTTTTGTGGTTTCTTGGAATGATTTCTGCTTTTTAGTGACAGTTTATAGCGTCCCTCTAAATGATCCCTGTAAGTTTTAATGTGCCTTCTATTAATTATTATTTCATAATTTGGATAGTCATTTTATGATTTTTCATTCGCCGCACATATGTTTGCTTTTTGCGCAGGTATACTAACTTAAATCAAGTTGAATAATAATATGTATTATAATACTTTACTTTCGAGATCTTTGTCAACATATAATAGGAAATTTATCTGTTATCTCAAAGTTTTTCTATCTCGAAGTTTTCTCGCTAGAACACTAAACGTCAGTAAATGAGGATAGGCTTTAAATTTAAAACTATCAAATAAATTGTTTAAGTTAATATATTTTACTGTCAGTTGTCAATATTAATTTAGAAGTGAAATAATCAGCTAATAATATTTTGAGAAATTAATTCGGGCGTTAACAGGTTAAATCAAATTTATGTGTAATAATGATACTTAAATTCAATACTGTTTAACGTTATAATGATAACGGAATTTAATAATTTTATGTGCTTATATATATATTTGATTAATGTTTGGGAATAAGGCCGATTTACTGCTTTAAGGCCTTAAACCTGAGGGGGCGTGCCTTTCTAAGGGGTCCTAGCCCGTATTTAAGCATCTTTCGGAGAAAACCTCGGAAGACTCTGAACGGCTACGCCGACGAGTACGACCTCGGATCGAACTCGGCACCTCGCGTCTACCTGCTTTGAACGCAAAACCGCTCGGCCGCTGAAGGCATGGGCGCATGGGGCACGAGCCCAGGGCATCAAAATTTTGGGGGCACTAGATCTACAAATGATGTTTCAAAAATTTTCACTGTTTGTATGTTAAACTACAGAAAAGTAAACATTAAATCATGATTTTTTTTATTAACATTATTCGAAAATTGTTAAGGTAAATTAGTAATAAGCTACAATATCGCCATAGGTTCAAGCACTTTGAGTCTATTTTGCATTTTTCTTCCTTAATACTTCCAAAATGTGAATTTAACTGCAGAAAAGTTCACATGTAGATTGGCTGTGTTTTGTCATAAAAAATGTGGTAAATGACAATAGTGGAATGGTTTCTGACATTTCTCCTAGTTCATAGTCGTAGTGTAAAACATTTGTTTAAAATAATTACTTGTTATATTTAGAGTGTGGATTTGGATTTATTAAATTGCCGTGGTGAGAGCTAGTGAGAGCTACAGCTATGATCTAAGAGCATATTCTTTCCCGTAGGATAAAAAATAAGCCTAAACACACTCCCCTCCCCCCTCTTTCAGTGTACTAGCACCGAAAAATTAATTAAAAATGCTTATATATATATTTAAGACAGTGTGTTTTTTAAGAGTTGTAATTTAATTTTGGAAATGTACCCATGTTGCTTGTCTATTTTAGAAAACTCACAAAATTTAGCACTTAAAATCCATTTATTCTGGTTTTGATGTTATTGTGTGTATGAAAGCATCCCAATCGTATGTTGCTGTATATTTTAAATATTATAAATAAATCTGATATTTTGTTGTACTCCAAAAAAAAAAAAAAGATTTTCTCAATTTTATTTTTCTTAAAATTTATGTTAAAAGAAATAGATTTTTATGAGTGATGCGCAATAATTAAATTTTATGAATAATATTCAAAATGCCCATTACATACAAATGACGTATAAGACATAATACGCTTAAAAATTATTTAACTGTATATGCGTGTGTGTGTGTGGGGGGGGGGGGGGAGGCACCGTATAAAACTTGTGCCCAGGGCCTCCAAAAGTGATAGTCGGGCCCTGATTTTGATACTTTTTTTCTGTTTGTTCTAAATATCCTGACCTGAAACAGGATCCATTATGATATTAAGAACTAAAATATGGAAGGGCGCCTACTAAATACCGTTTAAACTTTTTTAAATGCTGAACAGCTGCATCTATCGGCATAAAACTGGCACGTAATTTAATAACTTGTCCATTTGCTCATACAACCATTTATTAACCTAGTGGAACCTAATGGAAAACAACGGGGTTTGCATTCCTTTTTTAATAACAATATAAAATATGGAGGGGGGGAGGCAAGTGAGTTATAAAGTTCTAGAGTAGCGATGATTTAGTTCGAAAAGACACTTTGTAGACAAGAATGCTAAAAATAGAACTCTTAAAAGATGCATTTGTTTGCTCGGATTTTCCTACACTCTGACGTGCTAAAATGATCTCAATCAGACAAAAATACCTCTTCATCATCAAATAATTTTATTTTCGATGTTCAAACTTCCGTACGTCAGCTGCAATGCACATTTCGACACGCGTTTAAACTTTACATTGCATACGTTACAACGTAGCAGGTGACACGTATGCTACATAAATTTCAAAGTACGGTTTCTGTAAACAGACACATCCAGTACTGCTTTTCTATACCTAGACACTATTTTTACTTCCTTTACCCAACTACCATAGGTAATGGAAGTATTGTATTCGGTCCCAAAATTCGATGCCGAGTTTTCATTTGATTTACACATTTTAAGGTCTCATGAGTCCAAAAAAGTAATTTTTGGCAATTGGTCAGTGTGTGTGTATGTATTTACGTATGTAGGGAATTTTCTGGCTATCCTGTCTCCAAAACTAATAAAAATAGAACTACGAAACTTCAGAATTGTGGAAGATCTGGTGTACAAACAAAATTTCCAAATTTTGGTGAAAATGGAAAATTCGTAAATGGGACATCGGAAACCGGAAGAAGCACCCTAAGTCTATATCTCAAAACCGGCTCTAACGATTTCCTTCAAAGTTGCTATATAAACACCCTATTAGATATCCTTTCCTAGGATATAGTTGGTTAGTTCAGAAAAATTGACAGGCGTCCTGTATAAATAGATCAACTTCAGGTCTCGCAAGGGCATTCCTTTAAAAAAGGCTGTCCAGATTTTTTTTCAAACTTGTTATATTAGCCCCTTTGAAATATCCTTTTGTATATAATTATAGTTATCCGGTCAATAATTGAGTATGCCAAGTTTTGGTAAAAGTTTTATCTCAAAAACGGCTCTAACGATTTTCTTGAAAATTGTTACATATATCCATTTTAGATATCCTTTATCGTGTATTACGTGGGTATTACAGGAAAATTAGCAGTCATTCTGCTTAGATAGGTCAGTTTCAGATTTCGGAAATTAGTGTTTCAAAAGTTAACTCTATTTTTTTTTCCCCTTATATTTTAACTTGCTATGAAAATTCTGTTTTTTATGTCTTTACACGTCTATCAAGTTTCTCTAACAGAAAAAAATTATAGGTTTTTACTTCATGAGGCCAATTTTATGTCTTATTATATAATACGTAAAATAATTATATAATACGTATAATAATGGGTAATGGAAAGTCGTGTGGTTGTTTCACACCAGATTTTTATTATTAAAGCTGCAGTCACTTAGCGTTTAATATTTATGAAACAGACCAGACCTAAGTGGGCATCATGTCTGTCTGTCAGTTTTTATGATTTTCAACAACTTTATAACTCTTTAAAGGATATTTTAATACTTTTTACTTTCTCTTACCCATAAGGTAGAGAAAGTATTGTTTTTGGGTCAAATTTTCGAACGCGAGTTTTTGTTATATTTACACGTTTTGAGGTCCCCTGAATACGAAAATCATGTTTCTAGCAAATGGTCTGTGTGTATGTCTGTGCGTATGTCTGTGCGTCTGTGTGTGTGTCTATGTGTATGTCTGTCTGTTATCAGCATATCTCAAGAACAAATAGTAGAAGACATTCTAAACTTGGTATTCTGAATGTGTATCATATAGGGATGCTACAGTAAGCGTTTCGTTAAGATCAAGCAAATGGTTCGTGTACAGGGACAATCAAGATAATTCTAATACATTACCTCTATTTGGGAAATTGCAGGTAAGTAGAGTTTAACGTCTGTAGACTGCACTAAACCAAATGAAACGAATATATATTTTTTGTAATAGAGATAGTCAACTGGGAATTTTTTTTTGTGTATTTAAGAGCCTCGCTTCCCCCCCTGGGGCGGAAGTCCCCCCTCGAGGGGAGTAAATTTTCATGATGGGTATCTTTCAAAAGAGCTCGCCGATACCTTTAAAACGAATGGTTGAACCATCGATCTGCGATAATTTAAAACAAAGTTATCGATTTTTTTTTTTAATATTGAGAATAAAATGGACTTTTTTTAGATATTTAGTGTTATACTACTTCTCTAATATGGAAATCGTCTGAATTATCATAAAAGATAATTTTTTTAAATAATAATTTTAATAAATTATTTTTTAAGAACAGAATTATTTTTTAATAACTGAATTAAATTTTATATAAATCTAGGAGCATTAATGAAACGGGGGGTTGAGGGGGACGGTAGCCCCCCTCACACAGAATTAATTATCATATAAAACTCTTCCGAAGCCTAATTTGAATTGTTTAACATAGGTTTACATGACATCGTTATTTTACCTCTTAATCTTCAACATGTATTTCTAGTATTAAATTTCAGGGTAAGAGAAAGTCGTGTGAGTGACACACCAGATTATTTTTTCTTTGAAAAAGTTTGGCTTGAGAAATATTCTTATATGAAATTATTAGGATTTAAACAAAGGATTTTTATCTGCTTGTTTGTTTCCATGTTTTCATTCAAATATTATTCAAACCTATTTTGTAGAAGTGTGCAAATTTTCAGCATGTTCGGTGCATTAACTTTTGAGAAATCGTGTCCACCGGCTTTTTAAAGGGTCTTCGAAAACCAGGACCCACCGGCTGAATTTTTCAAGTACTTTTAATTTTTTTTAAATATTGTTTATACGTTGCTTTTTTACATGCTCAATATATATGTAATTAAATATGCTTTGTTTTAGCGTATTTCATTATACATGTATATTGAACATATAAAAAGCAAATATGCTATATATATATATAACATCATCATCATCAGTTTCAGCCTTTATCAATCCACTGCAGGATGAAGACCTGTCCTATAGTATGTTCAACTTAAACTGATACTGAAAGTATACAAAACCACACGTTGTTTGGCGACATGGATAATGTCAGAGTTACTGTTGGCGGTAGCCAAGTCACCCATTTCCCCTCTTCTTTTGTTAGAATTTCCCCACCTTTTCTTTTGTCACCTTAACGATTTTTTCTTACTTTAATGGATCTTTCACTGTTGTATGTTTTTTAAATACAAGTGTTTGTTATAAACGTCAAAACACAAAAAGAAGTTTTGATGGGATAGTTTTATCTTTTAACGAGCTCTTTATTGTTTGGAGTGGGGTTGACTAAGGGATTAGCTAAGGGATTAGCTAAGGGATTAGCTAAGTTGAATAAGGGATTAGCCTTAACGCATTTTTTTCATGAATAACAAAAGTCACCATTTCTGCAGGAAAGACACAAAAATGGAATACCTTGGTAACCCACTTGTTTACTTCTGGTATCACTTTAACTTGAACGGATTATAGGTGATTCCAAACTGCCCTTTTTTCTGTAATTTTTCTCCATTCTGCTGTTCCAAACTTCGCAATTTCACCTCTTCAATGATACAGTGGTCTCTTTCTTGGTCTTTTCTTACATATATTCGTTCCTTGGCAGCTGACCCGTTGATTCTTCGCACCCTTTGCCTTTTTGCTGTCCTGCTTGCTGTCCAGAGCAGGGACATTCCGGCCGCCGGGGACTGAGGGCCATTGCACCTGCACATGTGAAACAGGCATTTTGAAATATGAAGTAAGAATTGCCGACGTCATACCCCGTTGGACAATGCGTTTTGGTGCGAGCCCATACGTATTTGTTCATAATGCTAGGCATTACTAAGAGTTGCACCATGTGAAGGTACAGATTTTACAATAGACCTAAGCCCTGGTTGGTTCCTCCAAGCCATAAATAATGGAATTGGAGGGCCTGCTCCCGGTTAATAACACAGGCCTTTATACAATCATACACATATATAACATATTTAATTATATATATGTTGAGGATTTAAACAAAACGTTTTTGTTGTTTTTTTATTTCGATGTTTTCATTCAAGCACTATCCAAATGTATTTGGAAGAATTATATAAATTTTAAATAAGAACGGTGCATTAATTTTTGAGAAATTGTGTCCGCCAGCTTTCTAAGGGGTACATGGAAAACTTGACCCACCTGCTGAATTTTCCAAATATTTTTAAATTTTTGTTTAAACGCTGCTGTTTTATTTATATATATATACTAGTTAGTACCCTTCAAAATTTGAAGGCATAATAATCTTTAAAAGTATAACTGAAATCCTCTTATAGCACACCAACTGAGAACCACTATAAGGTATGTGTAAAGTTGGTACAACGGTTTTGTATGAAATTGTCGCTCTACAGCAGAATTTGAAACAGTCACTTGATATATCATACATTTATTATTAAAAGTATGTATTTATGCCCATAACAAACGATATTTAGGGAGTTCTTTATACATTAGAAGGCAAATGAAACATTAAAAATAAAAATAATTAATAAAAGCTGAATAATTTATCATGAAATTCAGAGTCAGCAAAGTTTTCAAAAAATCCTGAATTCAAATGTAGTAGAGATGGCTAATGTGTTGGTGTGTCGACAGGTCATTATTGTGTCGAAGTGTCGACACGTTACTCTTTGCGGTGCCAAACTTTAATATGGTATCAAAGTTTAGCAGACTTGTTTCATTCTCCTCCGTGTTATTTATCAATACATGCATGCATACAGCGATCAGAGGATGAACCCCCTAATATAACCCACTATTGATACACCCGTGTATAAAAAAAATTAAAATTAAAATTAAATAAAAATAAAACTTTATACTTAAAATTGAAGAAAAATTAAGACAGTCATCAAGACCGTTAATAAAATGGACGATGATATGATTGATTTTGGATCAAATTAAAAATATATTAATTCCATTGCCTCTTTTTAAAGCTTCAAATGATCTATATTTAATGCTGAATACATTTACTTTTTATTACGTCATTTCATTAATTAATCAACATATAGTTACCTTCATCCATGGCTGACTCTGTCGCACTTTAGGCTTAAGACTAGGCTTAAGAGATTTCCTTGGATTCTGTCTCCTAATTTTCATACTTTAGTCAATTTAAAAAAATCTAATTGTCCGATCGATAAGCTGTTTAAACCAACGGATTGAGAAAAATTACGCCTTTCATTTGGTACCTTATTTGTAATGAATATGTAATTAGATTTTTTAAAATTAATTAAAATATGAAAATAAAAGCTTTAAAATACATTTTAAAATTTTAATTGTTGCCATTTTTTTTAGCATAAAATGAAATATGCTTTCCCGCAATAAAATAAAATAAAAATAAAAACAAATTTGCTCCTGCATGTGAAAAAAAATGACGTCTATAAAATAATAATTTTAAAGGTAACGAAGAGATCCGCGTTTGTAATGATCGATAGATGGCGCTCTTTGAACTGCAGTTGTTAGTAAATATCATAGCCACGTGGATTTATAATTGTTCTTTCTCCGCCATTACATCATGGAAAATCGATTGCATAATATGATGATATGCAGTGGTGTGATAATTTCACCTTAGCCCACCAGAGGGCGAGCATTTCATTACAATCGCGGATAAACAAAGTGAGAAAATTTCGTACGGGCTTGCTAGCAAATGAATTATTTAAAGTGAGAGTGAGAAATAAATAAAATAAAACGATTACTTTTCAACGGGCACCTTAGTCGCCCTACAACAAACTATTTTAATATGTTTTAGTTGTGTTGAATTAAAAGAAGAAATTTAGCAATGTAATGCATTTATTATTTAGCAATATCGCTTTTCAGTAATGTTTGAGATCGTAAAAATAGTACAGCGTATCACATGAGGTCAGGAAAAATCTTTACTTATAAAAAACTGAAAAGTTTTAATAAATAAATAAATGATACTGGAAAATAACGTAAATATCTCAGAACCTATTTTAGCGCCTCTTACAGTAAATTAAGTTAAAGGGCAGCGGGGATCTTTGAATTATTCATGTAAAAAGTTTTAGGCGAAAAAAGGTTTTATTTAGTTAAGAACAAAAATATGCTAAAAAGCTTTTTAACTTTTCTTTGAGTAAAAACTTACATAATTGAATTTATTTAATTTAATGTGAGTATCGGTAAAAGCAACATAAAGCATATTAATGAATATTTGATGCAGATAGTATGCTATAAATATTTCTTTATGTAATTGGATTTTAAGTAGATTTTCGTAAAAATAAAATATCGACTATGATTACACCATCCCATATATTAAAGCGAACTTTAAAATTTTTTTATAATAAAATTATTTCATTACAATGGGAAATTTGTTTACGAATACAATTATAAGTAGATTTAAAATTCTGCAAAATATAGGTTTTTCAAATAATTTTATAATTGTCTTCTTTGATGTTTTAATAATTTACTCCAACTGGATTTTTTATTTTATTTTTTTATTTTTTAAGAGGAAAATAAATTTTAATATTTAAAGGCATGCGTGTGTAATTGAATCGTAGTTTTTATAAAATAAAAACAAAAAGGACACATATCTAAAAATGTAAAAAAAGGAAATAAAATCTATTTTAAATAATTTGTATGTTTTAATATACATAATGTTTACTATTGGATAAATATAAGCACAAGCCAACTACCTTTCCATCCGTAGCCTTAAGGTAATCGATTTTTAGAAAGCAGTACATTTTAAATATCAAATAGATATTCGGGCATGCGTTTTGAAATGCCCTCCCCCCCCCCCAATATATATATATATATATATATATATATATATATATATAATAAAAAAAAATTAATAAATAATTAATTAAATAAACCTGAAAAGGAAGGCAAAATTGTTATTATTAAATGAAATCAATCTATATAATCTATTTTGATTAATTACTTTATTAAGATTCATCTATTAAGGTTTCACATAGTTTATAATAAAAGACTGATCTATCACAGATTGTAGAGATGAGTACAAAGATTTGGGATAGATGTATTTCACTAAACATAAAAACATTTGCTATTTAAATTACGACTGACTGACCAAATAAAATTAATTGGATTTTCTCACCATCACCATGTTAAGGGGGAGGCAGGCACAACCCTTGGGTAAGATGCAAACACAGGACCGGTGCGAAGTTGCAATCCTTTTTTAAGCACATTATAGCACAATCACTCTACATTTGAAACTTGAATACTTAAGTTTCACTTAGTTATTAATTCTCTTAGGGTTAAGGCTTGGCCCTCTGCAAAATAATGCTCAAAGCTTTAAGAGCAGTAAAATTGGCTTTTTTGCATCCATTAGGAATGATAAGCAAGCTGACCAAATAAATTAAATTGGATTTTCTCACCATCACCAGGTTAAGGGGGAGGCAGGCACAACCCTTGGATAAGATGCAAACACGGGACCGGTGCGACGCTGTAATCCTTATTAAAGCACATTGTGGCATAATCACTCTACATTTGAAACTTGAATACTTAGGTTTCACTTAGTTATTAATTCTCTTAAGGCCAAGACTGGGCTCTCAGCAAAATAATGCTCATAGCTTTAAGAAAAAGTAAAATTGTTTTTTTTTGCATCCATTAGGAATGATAAGCAAGCTGACCAAATAAATTAAATTGGATTTTCTCACCATCCCCAGGTTAAGAGCGAGGCAGGCACAACCCTTAAATAAGATGCAAACACGGGACCGGTGCGAAGTTGCAATCCTTTTTTAAGCACATTGTAGCACAATCACTCTACATTTGAAACTTGAATACTTAGGTTTCACTTAGTTATTAATTCTCTTAAGGCCAAGTCTGGGCCCTCTGCAAAATAATACTCATTAATAATACTATATTACTCATTTGCTTTAAGAGCAGCACAACTGGCTTTTTTGCATCCATTAGGAATGATAGGCAAGGACCATCTTGCGAGTGAGAAATAAAAAAAAAAACAATCTGAGAGGAAGAAATTTCTTATTTTTTTTCTCTTGTGGCCCTCTCATTATCATTTTTGTAGGAGGTCTCGTTCTTTTAATTCCTTATTGGATTTCTTTACTTTATTGGATCCTCCTGTTTCTTATTGGGCTTTTTCTTCTCCAATCCACTTGCTTCCAGACCTCCTGGTGTATTTCTCAGTATACAGTGGCGGGGGCCTGGAGGTTCCATCTGTGTGGTCCTTAAGTGCTAGTCGTAAATAGGTTGTGAATCAGTCACATACTTTTTATTAGTCGTTTCATGGGTATGAATACCTTTTATAATTTCTTCTTTTTCTTAAGAAGAAATAACGGCTGCACTCTGTCCAGCATTTACCATGTGTTTCACGATTTATCATATTGATTAATGTATATTAGGCCTACGTATAAAAGTAGACATAATATACAGTATGCTGTTTTTCCCCAAAATGATTTTTTTTTTTTTTTTTTTTTAACTTCACCTTTATATTACATAAATACATTAATATACAGCACACGTTATTTTATGTTAATATAAATGAGAAGAAGAACCGTCTCCAGAAAATAATAAAAGTAAATAAATATATAGTCTATTTTCAGGCTAGATTTTATGACTATCCTAAATTTCCACTAAATTCAATTATTAAATCTTATTTCTAATTTAATCTAATCTGGTATATGGTGTTTACATTTAAAAAAAGTGCACTTTTGGGCACTTTTGGTATTTTAACCAAAAAATTACATAACAATAAAATAAAAACGGTGAAGGTTGGGTCAGCAGATGCTTGATTACGGAGAATGGGTGTTGTTGTTTGGCTGGATGGTTGGGTAGGATTTTGAAATTAAATTATAATTGATAATTGTTTATATATATATATATATATATATATATATATATATATATATATATATATATATACATATATATATTAAAAAAAAGATATTGCTTTTTGGATTCTAAAAAAAGAAAAAAAAGTTTGTTTAATCTAAACATGCTATAACTACTAATAGTTTTTAATATTTCATTATTAACTATCAAATTAGTTAATTTAATAAGGTAATAATTATTAAATTAAAAAAAAAAAGTGAATCTAAAAATTTCTAATAATCTTAACTATTAAAATGCTACAACATGTTTAAAATTGTTAATCTTGTTAATCACTTTTTAAGCACAATTAAACCTATTAAGTACAAATAAATATATATGAGTCATTACTTTTTTTTTCCCTCTAACAGATGGCGCTCATTCCTCTATATCTTGTTTTTTTAAATCCACGAAACATTTCTATATCTGCATGATACTTATGAATTGCGAATTTACGTAACTCAGATTAATATCTTTAATAAATTAAAATTTAATCAAATTAATTTTAATTATTAGTTAAAAATTAAAGAAACTATTTAAAGTAAAATTCATTTTTATTTAATCGTTCATTAGATAAATACGATTCCCTAATTACCTGTGAATTTAACTGTTTTTGGCCTCATGGCTGTTGTGTATCATCTAATCTTTTTCGGCGTGCTTTTCAGAATTAAAGTAAGTTAAAATTTAGTTTTAGTAAATTTTCTTGGGGTTAAATAAACTTATTATGAAAAAATTGGTGTTTGAAGTTAAACAGGTTTATTTCTCTCTTGTTTTATTCTATCTATTCTTTGAAATTATTGTCATGTGTTTTAGGTGATTAGGTTGTACATTTAGCAATATGCATACAGTATGACAGAAAGATCGCCTAATTTGCATACTATATTCATTCAATGCACTTGAAAACCTAATTAATTTGTATGCTTCCATATCAGGTTGCTTATTTTTTTTCTTTTCGTTATCTTTATTCAATTTTTTTAGTTCTTCATGAGAGAGATAGATAGATAGATAAAAGAAAAGAAAAACTTTAAAGAAAAAAAAATTCTCTTTATATATATAAAATAATTAAATAAATAATAAAAATTCATTGCCTTTTTCATCCAATCCCTCCTCTCGTATTTTTTTTTTTTTTTTTTTTTTTTTCTGCCTGCGAAATTATTTCCTTACGAATGATACGGCACTCAGCTTCACAAGAGTGTTTGAGAATAATCCAAGGGACATACTTATCTTCCCACTAAAACTAGTGGGAAAACTATAAAACCACCAGAAAACTCTAAAAAATGAAGAAAAACCGCAGATAATGTAAAGGTATTTGGAAATGAATTATTTAAAGTGAGAGTGAGAAATAAATAAAATAAAACGATTACTTTTCAACGGGCACCTTAGTCGCCCTACAACAAACTATTTTAATATGTTTTAGTTGTGTTGAATTAAAAGAAGAAATTTAGCAATGTAATGCATTTATTATTTAGCAATATCGCTTTTCAGTAATGTTTGAGATCGTAAAAATAGTACAGCGTATCACATGAGGTCAGGAAAAATCTTTACTTATAAAAAACTGAAAAGTTTTAATAAATAAATAAATGATACTGGAAAATAACGTAAATATCTCAGAACCTATTTTAGCGCCTCTTACAGTAAATTAAGTTAAAGGGCAGCGGGGATCTTTGAATTATTCATGTAAAAAGTTTTAGGCGAAAAAAGGTTTTATTTAGTTAAGAACAAAAATATGCTAAAAAGCTTTTTAACTTTTCTTTGAGTAAAAACTTACATAATTGAATTTATTTAATTTAATGTGAGTATCGGTAAAAGCAACATAAAGCATATTAATGAATATTTGATGCAGATAGTATGCTATAAATATTTCTTTATGTAATTGGATTTTAAGTAGATTTTCGTAAAAATAAAATATCGACTATGATTACACCATCCCATATATTAAAGCGAACTTTAAAATTTTTTTATAATAAAATTATTTCATTACAATGGGAAATTTGTTTACGAATACAATTATAAGTAGATTTAAAATTCTGCAAAATATAGGTTTTTCAAATAATTTTATAATTGTCTTCTTTGATGTTTTAATAATTTACTCCAACTGGATTTTTTATTTTATTTTTTTATTTTTTAAGAGGAAAATAAATTTTAATATTTAAAGGCATGCGTGTGTAATTGAATCGTAGTTTTTATAAAATAAAAACAAAAAGGACACATATCTAAAAATGTAAAAAAAGGAAATAAAATCTATTTTAAATAATTTGTATGTTTTAATATACATAATGTTTACTATTGGATAAATATAAGCACAAGCCAACTACCTTTCCATCCGTAGCCTTAAGGTAATCGATTTTTAGAAAGCAGTACATTTTAAATATCAAATAGATATTCGGGCATGCGTTTTGAAATGCCCTCCCCCCCCCCAATATATATATATATATATATATATATATATATAAAATAAAAAAAAATTAATAAATAATTAATTAAATAAACCTGAAAAGGAAGGCAAAATTGTTATTATTAAATGAAATCAATCTATATAATCTATTTTGATTAATTACTTTATTAAGATTCATCTATTAAGGTTTCACATAGTTTATAATAAAAGACTGATCTATCACAGATTGTAGAGATGAGTACAAAGATTTGGGATAGATGTATTTCACTAAACATAAAAACATTTGCTATTTAAATTACGACTGACTGACCAAATAAAATTAATTGGATTTTCTCACCATCACCATGTTAAGGGGGAGGCAGGCACAACCCTTGGGTAAGATGCAAACACAGGACCGGTGCGAAGTTGCAATCCTTTTTTAAGCACATTATAGCACAATCACTCTACATTTGAAACTTGAATACTTAAGTTTCACTTAGTTATTAATTCTCTTAGGGTTAAGGCTTGGCCCTCTGCAAAATAATGCTCAAAGCTTTAAGAGCAGTAAAATTGGCTTTTTTGCATCCATTAGGAATGATAAGCAAGCTGACCAAATAAATTAAATTGGATTTTCTCACCATCACCAGGTTAAGGGGGAGGCAGGCACAACCCTTGGATAAGATGCAAACACGGGACCGGTGCGACGCTGTAATCCTTATTAAAGCACATTGTGGCATAATCACTCTACATTTGAAACTTGAATACTTAGGTTTCACTTAGTTATTAATTCTCTTAAGGCCAAGACTGGGCTCTCAGCAAAATAATGCTCATAGCTTTAAGAAAAAGTAAAATTGTTTTTTTTTGCATCCATTAGGAATGATAAGCAAGCTGACCAAATAAATTAAATTGGATTTTCTCACCATCCCCAGGTTAAGAGCGAGGCAGGCACAACCCTTAAATAAGATGCAAACACGGGACCGGTGCGAAGTTGCAATCCTTTTTTAAGCACATTGTAGCACAATCACTCTACATTTGAAACTTGAATACTTAGGTTTCACTTAGTTATTAATTCTCTTAAGGCCAAGTCTGGGCCCTCTGCAAAATAATACTCATTAATAATACTATATTACTCATTTGCTTTAAGAGCAGCACAACTGGCTTTTTTGCATCCATTAGGAATGATAGGCAAGGACCATCTTGCGAGTGAGAAATAAAAAAAAAAACAATCTGAGAGGAAGAAATTTCTTATTTTTTTTCTCTTGTGGCCCTCTCATTATCATTTTTGTAGGAGGTCTCGTTCTTTTAATTCCTTATTGGATTTCTTTACTTTATTGGATCCTCCTGTTTCTTATTGGGCTTTTTCTTCTCCAATCCACTTGCTTCCAGACCTCCTGGTGTATTTCTCAGTATACAGTGGCGGGGGCCTGGAGGTTCCATCTGTGTGGTCCTTAAGTGCTAGTCGTAAATAGGTTGTGAATCAGTCACATACTTTTTATTAGTCGTTTCATGGGTATGAATACCTTTTATAATTTCTTCTTTTTCTTAAGAAGAAATAACGGCTGCACTCTGTCCAGCATTTACCATGTGTTTCACGATTTATCATATTGATTAATGTATATTAGGCCTACGTATAAAAGTAGACATAATATACAGTATGCTGTTTTTCCCCAAAATGATTTTTTTTTTTTTTAACTTCACCTTTATATTACATAAATACATTAATATACAGCACACGTTATTTTATGTTAATATAAATGAGAAGAAGAACCGTCTCCAGAAAATAATAAAAGTAAATAAATATATAGTCTATTTTCAGGCTAGATTTTATGACTATCCTAAATTTCCACTAAATTCAATTATTAAATCTTATTTCTAATTTAATCTAATCTGGTATATGGTGTTTACATTTAAAAAAAGTGCACTTTTGGGCACTTTTGGTATTTTAACCAAAAAATTACATAACAATAAAATAAAAACGGTGAAGGTTGGGTCAGCAGATGCTTGATTACGGAGAATGGGTGTTGTTGTTTGGCTGGATGGTTGGGTAGGATTTTGAAATTAAATTATAATTGATAATTGTTTATATATATATATATATATATATATATATATATATATATATATATATATATATATATATATATATATATATATATATACATATATATATTAAAAAAAAGATATTGCTTTTTGGATTCTAAAAAAAGAAAAAAAAGTTTGTTTAATCTAAACATGCTATAACTACTAATAGTTTTTAATATTTCATTATTAACTATCAAATTAGTTAATTTAATAAGGTAATAATTATTAAATTAAAATAAAAAAGTGAATCTAAAAATTTCTAATAATCTTAACTATTAAAATGCTACAACATGTTTAAAATTGTTAATCTTGTTAATCACTTTTTAAGCACAATTAAACCTATTAAGTACAAATAAATATATATGAGTCATTACTTTTTTTTTCCCTCTAACAGATGGCGCTCATTCCTCTATATCTTGTTTTTTTAAATCCACGAAACATTTCTATATCTGCATGATACTTATGAATTGCGAATTTACGTAACTCAGATTAATATCTTTAATAAATTAAAATTTAATCAAATTAATTTTAATTATTAGTTAAAAATTAAAGAAACTATTTAAAGTAAAATTCATTTTTATTTAATCGTTCATTAGATAAATACGATTCCCTAATTACCTGTGAATTTAACTGTTTTTGGCCTCATGGCTGTTGTGTATCATCTAATCTTTTTCGGCGTGCTTTTCAGAATTAAAGTAAGTTAAAATTTAGTTTTAGTAAATTTTCTTGGGGTTAAATAAACTTATTATGAAAAAATTGGTGTTTGAAGTTAAACAGGTTTATTTCTCTCTTGTTTTATTCTATCTATTCTTTGAAATTATTGTCATGTGTTTTAGGTGATTAGGTTGTACATTTAGCAATATGCATACAGTATGACAGAAAGATCGCCTAATTTGCATACTATATTCATTCAATGCACTTGAAAACCTAATTAATTTGTATGCTTCCATATCAGGTTGCTTATTTTTTTTCTTTTCGTTATCTTTATTCAATTTTTTTAGTTCTTCATGAGAGAGATAGATAGATAGATAAAAGAAAAGAAAAACTTTAAAGAAAAAAAAATTCTCTTTATATATATAAAATAATTAAATAAATAATAAAAATTCATTGCCTTTTTCATCCAATCCCTCCTCTCGTATTTTTTTTTTTTTTTTTTTTTTTTCTGCCTGCGAAATTATTTCCTTACGAATGATACGGCACTCAGCTTCACAAGAGTGTTTGAGAATAATCCAAGGGACATACTTATCTTCCCACTAAAACTAGTGGGAAAACTATAAAACCACCAGAAAACTCTAAAAAATGAAGAAAAACCGCAGATAATGTAAAGGTATTTGGAACAATCCCAGCATAAAATGTCTTTAAAAAAAAAAAAAAAAAAAAAAAACTATAAAAATGAAGAAAAACTTTAGTTTAAAATGAAGAGGAAAATGAAGTTTAAGGGGAAAAATGTTTATGGAGGGGGGAAAGTTACTTGCAAATTTTTTGCTGTTCGAAATACCTTCAGTTTATCTGCAGTTTTTCTTCATTTTTACTTTTTTAAGCTGGGAGTGTTTCACATACCTTCACATTATTTGCAGTTTTTTTTTTTTTTTTCATCTTTTACAGTTTTTTGAAAACTTTTTTTTTTTAAGCTGGGTTAGTTTGAAATTTCTATCACCTTAATTAATAAAGTTATTGACGAAACTTCAGGGAAGGCCTCCATGTGGAGATTCAGAAAGATTTTGGCTTCTGTGTGTTTGTGTGTCTGTATGTACCGCGATAGCAACCACAAAATGTATCTGATTGATTTGTAAATTGGTACACATGTTATTGAGCCACACAAAATTTGCTGTATAGTTTTGGGTGTAAATTCTATTATTGTACAAGAACACATAAAATAATTCTTATCATTACGTCCTATCGACAGGATATCTCTCTACCACGATAACGGCATTAAAAATCACCAGACTGGCATTCAAATTAGTATTTATGTTCTCGTGCTATACAGAAATAGCTATATTGTTTATGTCTAGTTTGTTGTTTATGGTTCGTGAGCAGGGACATACCAACAATTTCTCAACATTTTAGCCTACGGGCAGAATTTCGTTTAAACGTCGTTTAACATGGTTACACAGCATTGAACAAAATGGAATTAACATACGTTATTGATATGCGAGGTTTTCTGTAGAAAAATGTGTGCTTAGACTTAATAACTGATGTATTACAAAAGTGTTTCGACAATCTCACATAATCATTCAAATTATGTCAAATTTCAAACTACTATTTATAAGCTTTTTAGAACAAGTTACTTATTTTTTACTAATGTTTATAATGTTTATGGCTCTTTTACAGGGACACATGAAAAAGGATTTCGTGACATTAGAGTCTATAGACAGATTTTTATTAAAGTGTATTTTAACGCTTTTATGCGACACTCAACATAATGGAATTAACAAACACTATTAAGATGCTTAAAGGCCCTCTTCACTCACCGCCGTCGGTAGCCGAAGCTAATGTTATTCTAAGGGAAATTTTTCTTTACAAAAACTTATTAACTAATACATATTTTTAAATTCTGTTTTCACATTCTGAAAATTCCCAGTTGTTAAATTGACGGATCTTTGTAAAAAAAATATTTTTATAATTTTTTATATTTTACTTTGAAGCTGCAAAATACGAATTTTCAATATGTGAATTTTTTTCATTTTTCATTTTGCAATTTCAAAATAAAATATAAAAAATTAAAAAAATATTTTTTTAAAAAAGCTCCGTCAATTTAACTAACAGCTGGGAATTTTCAGAATGTGAAAACAGAATTTAAAAATATGTATCAGTTAATAAGTTATTTGTAAAGAAAATTTCCCCATAGAATAACATTGGTTCGGGCTTCCGGCGACGGTAAGTGAAGAGGGCCGTTAAAAGAATATTTTCTCTAAGAAAAAAGGTATGTATAAACTAAATAATTTATTTGCACTACCACATAAAAAAATTCAGATGATTTTCTGTAATCATCCAAATTATGTCAAATTTGGTTCAGTTATTAATGAGTTACAATGAATTAGTTGCATACTTTTAATGGCGCATATAATAACTGTGGCTGGTGTACAGGGACACAGAAGAATTTCGTACCATTATAGACGGTATTACTTATAAGTATGTTTTAACATGTCACACTCCATTAAATATAAAGAAAAAAAATGTATATTATTATAATGCTTTAAAGCATGTTTTCTGGGAAAAATGGAAAGCATTGGTAATTAGTTTACAGGATTACACAAAGTAATTTCGATAAGTTATGCAATCATTTGGTATCATACTTGGTATAAGTATTTATAAGTTACGAAGATTTAACACAAGACTATGAGCTACAAGGAAATATATACACGTATATACAGATACGTAAAGACAGATAGATACAACGGGAGGTCGAGTAGAGAGGAGTCCCCTCAGAAACGTATCTTATTAAGTGGCGAGTTAATCATATATACGTATGTGTACATACTACATATTATTTTAAATAATATGGAATAAATGAAAATGATCGGCTGAGTAATGAGTGACGCAAATAGGGCTTTGAGGCTCTTGGTATGCAGATCCTCTAGTTAATTTAAAAGTCATACTACATATAATTATTTTAAAAAGTATGGAATAAATGAAAATGATCGGCTGAGTAATGAGTGACGCAAATAGGACATTGAGGCTCTTAATATGCAGATCCTCTAGTTAATTTAAAATTTCATACTACATATAATTATTTTTAAAAATATGGAATGAATGAAAATGATCGGCTGAGTAATGAGCGACGCAAATAGGACATTGAGGCTCTTAATATGCAGATCCTCTAGTTAATTTAAAATTTTATACTACATATAATTATTTTTAAAAATATGGAATGAATGAAAATGATCGGCTGAGTAATGAGTGACGCAAATAGTTGAGGCTCTTGATATGCAGATCCTCTAGTTAATTTAAAAGTCATACTACAGATAATTATTTTAAATAATATGGAATAAATGAAAATGATCGGCCGAGTAATGAGTGACACAAATAGCACATTGAGGCTCTTGATATGCAGATACTCTAGTTAATTTAAAAGTCATGCTACATATAATTATTTTAAAGAATATGGAATAAATGAAAATGATCAACTGAGTAATGAGTGACGCAAATAGGACATTGAGGCTCTTCGTCAGCAGATCTTCTAGTTAATTTAAAAGTCATACTACATATAATTATTTTAAATAATCTATAATAATAAAAATATGGAATAAATGAAAATGATCGGCTGAGTAATGAGTGACGCAAATAGGACATTGAGGCTCTTGGTATGCAGATCCTGCAGTTAATTTAAAAGTCATGGTAATAAAGGTACTATAGTTGACAACTTGAAAATAGTTGTTCCAAATGGTTGTTCCTTCAGTCTATGACGCCCCCGTTATTAGGGAAAATAAAATGTCATATATTGTGTAAAAAAAATCTCAATATACTTTGGTAAATTGTGAATGTTGTTATTGTTATTGGTAAAAAAAAAAATAAAAAAATAAAAAAAATAAAAAAATAAAAAAAAAAATAATAATTAATTAAATATATATATATATATATATATATATATATATATATACATATTGTCTGCAAATAAATAAAAAGCGTTTTCTTAGATATTTTAAAGGAAAAAATGAATTTAGGATTTATCATCAGATAAATCCTAAGTATTTATCATCAGATCCTTAGGATCCTTAGGATTTATCATCAGATAAATCCCCATAATATTTGCAGATATCTTTTTCGTACATTTCGAAAATTGAATTTCTAACTGGCAATTTTTTATGCTATCTGTCAATTTTTATGTACTACATTTTTTTCTTTCTATTTTCTTTTCTCTCTCTCTCTCTCTCTCTCTCTCTTTTTTTTTTTTTTGTGAATAATTAAATAGTGTATAGTCATGTTCTTATTGCACACTAGAATTTTTCTTTATTTATCATAGGTAAAAGTTTAATTTGGTGATAATTTCGATATATAGAAATTTATAAAATACTGCAAAGAATAATGACGATGTTAATAATAATAATAATAATAATGAATTATTTGTAATATTAATATAAATTATTTATTTTCAATGTGTTTGACTAGTTGATATTGTATGAAAAAGGCCCTTTAAGAAAATTGCATATTTACAGCCGTAAGCGTCATTTTAAACATAGCTGAACATTAGAAATTAACTAGACTTAAAATGGAACCCGGTACTTCCAGTGTACAAGCTTAGAGATTAATATAAATTTTGTAAATTTAAATTCTTTTTGGCAAGTATCCATTGTTTATAAAGGTTAATTATTTTTCATGTACGACTGAGTTTAAAATTGATCTAAATGGTCTAACAGACAGAAAATATAAATAGAAGACAGCAAGATATTTTTTTATCTTTACTTGAAAGAACCAAAACAATGTCTAAAATCATATTTATTGAAATTTATTTTTCCGACTGAGTGAAAATAATGCCTGGACCGGGAGTCGAACTCCAGATCTTTGACTTTTACTTACTTATTTTCACTTAGTCAGAAAAATAAATTTCAATAAATATGATTTTCTTCCCATTCAGTTGATTGTGTGATTTTAATATATTGTATTTCTTTCTCCCATTGTTTAATGGTGTTTTCCTTTACCTGCGGCTTATTTCTGTTGAGCTATCTACATGATAGACCAGATGTTTCTGCCTAAAGGTTGTCTGAGTGAGTAATGTCCACCCGTTGTCAGCCCGGATAGCTCAATTGGTAGAGCCTTGACCTTGTAAGTCAAAGATCTGGGGTTCGACTCCCTTTCCATGCATTATTTTCACTCAGTCGGAAAAATAAATTTCAATAAATATGATTTTCTTCCCAATCAGTTGATTGTGTGGTTTTAATATATTGTAATGTCTAAAATATTTGAACTCATTTGGACATAACACACATTTCTTAAGGGAAAATTGTTCCTTATGCCCAAATTAACTTATTAATCGGTCTAAATATTTTTAACATATATAAAAACTGATGAATGTGTTTTGCAAGTTGTTTTACAAATAATATTTTTTATTTCTTATAAAGATCACTCCCAGCTAAAAAAAAAAAAAAATCTGATGTGGGCACCACATGACTTCCGTATACACTTTTAGAAATATACATAATGTTAAAAAACATTGACATTGGACCCGAAAAAGTTGGCTAAAAATATTTAAAAAAAAAAATGAATTATCACCGTGTTCTGAACTTTTCTGAAAGTTAGCTAAAAACCGATTGCAAGATTTGTACTGGTAACGCTGACGAAGGCAGCAGGGACCCGAAAAAATTGGCTAAAAGTATTAAAAAAAGGAATTTCACCATGTTCTGAACTATTCTGAAAGTTTCAAATGTCTACCTAGTTGGGAAGTTAGTTAAATAAATTTTTTGTTGGACCATATAAACGCTGGGGCAGCAGGGACCTGAAACAGTTGGCTAAAAGTATTAAAAAGATGCACATTCTCCATGTTCTGAACTATTCTGAATGTTTCAAATGCCTAGCTAGTCGGGAAGTTAATTAAATAAATTTTCTGTTGAACCATGTACGCTGCCGACGGCAGCAGTGACCCGAAACAATTGGCCAAAAATATTTTAAAAATGCATTGTCACCGTATTTTGAGGTTTTCCGGAAGTTTTAAATGTCTAGCTAGTCGGGAAGTTAGTTACAAATCGATTCCAAGATTTGAACTGGTGACGCTGCCGAAGGCAGCTGGGACCCTATACAGTTGGTTAAAAGTATTTTAAAAATGCATTTTTACCGTGTTCTGATCTAATCGGAAAGTTTCAAATGTCTAGCTAGTCGGGAAGTTAGTTAAATAAATTTTCTGTTGAATCGCATAAACGCTGCTGAAGGCAGCAGGTATCGGAAACAGTTGGCTAAAAATATTTAAAAAATGCATCGTCAACGTGTTCTGAGCTTTTTTGAAAGTTTCAAATGTCTAGCTAATCGGAAAGTCAGTTAAATTGCAAGATTTGTCTAAACCGTTTTTGAGTTATTACCGTTTTTTGATACATTATGGCCCAAACCTATGTATTTTGTCATTATGAACCTAATTTTCCTAAATATCTCCAAAACGGAAAATCATAGAAAGTCCAAAAAGGGAGGTGCACAACTAGATGTTATAACAAACCTATGTACCAATTCGCAACTTTCTACGTCCAACCGTTTTTGAGTTATGCGACATACCCACACACAGACACACACACACACATACAGACGTCACGAAAAATCGTGTAAAATCCCTTATATCTCTAAAACGAGAGCTCGTGTTAAGATGACACTTGCAGGTGTGCAACTAGACATCATGAAAGTCACACGTATAAATTAGCAACATTCAGCGATCATTCGTTTTCGAGCAATGTGAAATACAAAATCAATTTCGCAAATCGGGATTACTATACTTCCTTATACTTTGTATAAGGAAGTAAAAAAGGCAGAAAAATCTGCAGATCATTTGAAGGTATTTGGAATAAAAAATCATAAAATCTGCAAAATAACTGAAGTTAAGAAGCAAACAATTTGCAGTTTGGAAGCAGATAATTTTTATTTTCCCTTAAACTTTCACAGTCCCAAATACCTTCAGATAATCTGCAGTTTTGCGCAGTTTCTTCTTCTTTTTTAAAGTATTTCTGCAATTTTCTTTTAGCTGGCATGTAACTTCACACGTCGTCTTCAAAAAAAAAAAAAAAAAAAAAACTCATGAAAGATTTATTATTTTGAAGATTTATTAAAATAATTCGATGTTATTTTGTACTTTACTGTACACATATCTCTTTAAAAATATGATCAATTTGTATATTCATGAAAGCTGAACTAGATATATTGAAATCCGTTTATCTTTGCGTCAACACTCATCATATATCTCAAAACGGCTGACAATTGTTGTAATGCCGCTCACTATAAAATGGTTAATTTTTTTTATTTGTTTTACTGTAATAATGTTTTTACGAGTTCCAAAAAGTGTGTTTTAGAAAGATAAGTGATTTATTTATTTAGATTATGTAGCATTTGAAATATTTTATTTCGTTTCGCATTTTAAGTCGAATATGAATTTTTAAAACATTAAATGTTTTTTACTTAAAAAAAGAAAACAATAATAATAATTGTATATGTATGCAGACAAGAACTGAGAATTTCTAGATGTGTTTAATGAATCCAATTTACAATTGTGTAACATATAAAAATTGTAATACAAATATATTAATTTACTTTGCAATTGATTAGTAATATAAGAATGAAGAAACTGCTTACAGAAATATAAAAATATTAGCAAACCCGTGCAAAATTTCCTCATTTTTATTTCTTTTCATATTTACCTTTAAAATGTGAAACTCATAAATATCATACCAATTTCACCACAAAATTAAAATTTTACTTTACACGCATGCAAATTATTATAAGAACTAAATTAATATTGTGCAAAATTGATACCAAAATCATTCAAAGAAAGATTTAAAAATAAAATTCATGTTTGATAACCTAGTTTTCACACTACTGTAGCAGTACCGTTTTAGTATAGGATCCCCATGATGACTTTTTAATTTATCTCGCCATGTTGGCGATAATTTTTTACTTATTTATTTTGGCGCAGTTTTTTGTTTTAAATTTGAATAAATAAATAAATAAAATAATAGTGATAATAGTGATAGTAATAATAAGAATAAGAATAAGAATAATTTTTCTTTCCATTGCACTTTTCCTGATTGTGTTTATTAGTCAATTTATAATAATAATTCAGATTCTGGCTTTAAGGTATTGTTATTTTAAAAATGGCGTTTGGAAAGATTCTGAAGATGCAACTTTTAAAAATACATTTTTCCATAAAATAATCTTATCAGACAAATGTCGTTTTTTTTTTTTTTTTTTTTTTTTTTTTTATAGGTCATTTGGCTGAGACCACGTGCTTAAATATTATCCATTTATTAACATTATTTTTCATCCTCTCGTATTCTATTAATTACATGACTATTGTATCGATTTAACAAAATATAATTGGAATTGGTCCACGTTAGAGAAATAATATATAGTTTATTTATTTTGAATATTACATGCTTTCTAAAAAGTGTATATTATGTAATTACTTTTAGAAATTTAAGTGGTTATTTGGGTTTCGAATGCTAAAAAAAGCATATTTTGATTTTTTTAATAAATTAATTTTATTGAAAAATTAAAGCCCATATATAAAAGCAAGATATAAAAAATATTTTATAAAATTTTCATTATAAATTTTGGAAAAATTAGCCGGAAGATCGTAGTTTTTGGAGATCTTTTAGAAAAGTTGTGGACACGATCTGTCAAAAACGAAAGTGCCGATCTTATTGAAATTACGCACATTTTTTTTCAAAATAAGAATTGAATAGTGATTTAAAGGAGGAAAAAAAAGTAGTTCTGGCCTTTTGTATATAACAACAGTACAATTTTCAGAACAGTTTACCCCCACGGATACCTTGTAAAATAACAGTGCTTGGCATGAAATTTGTCCCCAACACCATTTTTGCAAATTCTTACGTAAAGTGACCTCCTGATTCCGAATTTGACACCCATTTTGTTCTATCATCCACCGTTTTTTAAGGACGGCGCCCTATTTTTATCACTTTTCGGTGATTTTTATGGCTATAAATTTAATTTTTAGGGGGAGGGAGGATTATTTTATTTGTTAAGTACCTTCTGAGCGGCTACAGAGTGTTGAATTTTTTTTAAAACATGAACATTTCCGGCAATGGAAAATTAATGGGGGGGGGGGGGGGGAGGGCGGAATAGGGAGGATTTGCCACTGAAATCAAATCTATTAATAATGTTAATTATTAAACATTATATACTTTTTTGTTTTAAGTGTAAAATTAGTTATTTTTCATTCGCGATCATACAATTACCGAACAGTGATAAAAATTGAGGGAGGGTGTGGTGTCCCTAAAAAACGATGGGTGACTGGGCAAAATGGAAGTCATATTCGGATTCAAGAGGACATATTACATAAGAATCGACAAAAATAGTATCAGAGCTCGATTATTATTATTATTATTATTATTTTCAGTGCAGTGTTGGAAAAAAAAAAATAACAATAATTCCATGTTGAAGAAGTGTGAAAAAGTTTACTAAGATCGGTATATTAATTTTTGAGAAATCATGTCCACCATTTTTCTGTAGGGTCTTCAAAAACTAGGACCCATTGGCTGAATTTCCTAAATTTTTTAATGAAAATTTTATAAAATATTTTTTAGATGTTGCACTTTTATATGCATAAAACTTCGAAAAAAATTTTATTTGTTATACTTTAAAAAATATTTATAATAAAACTCTTTACAAACATGTCAATTAAAATAATTATATTTAATTAAACTCACTTTAAAATTTTATGTACAAATTTCGAAACTTTTCGCTTTAAAAATGCAAAGCATCTTCAGGAATTACATTAGTAGGTTTAATAATAGCAGTTTAAATACATTGTACTAGTTGCCAGTTACAGTTGAACAATCTTGAGGTAATAATTACACGTTGACAGTCCTTTAGAAACAAAATTCACAAACGAATTCGTAGGAGCATAGGTCACTCAATGTCGCAAGGAGGTGACGTTGACATTTTGACCTGTGCTCGTTTCGTGAATTTTGCTTCTAAAAATTGACCTGAAGATATTTTAACTGCAACTGGCAACTACTACAATGTATTTAAACGTCTATTATAAAACTTACTAATGTAATTCCTGAAGATACTTTAAATTTGTAAAGCAAGAAACTTCGAAATTTGTACATAATTTTTTAAAAGTGATTTTAATTAGATATAATTTATTTAATTGACGTGTTTGTAAATTTTTTTTATTATAAATAATATATGACACGTGGTTTTCAACATATCTCTTTTACAAGATAAATTTTATAAAAAAAAATAAAATAAAAAAGAGAGAAAGAATATACATTTTTTAAAAAATTCAAAATCCATGTACAGTCGGTAACAAAAGTGTCCGAACACTTGCAAAAAATCCTATATAAAAAAAAGTACATTTAATACGATTTTGTTAAATAAATCCTTGTCTAATCCTATTCTTAGTCAGTCTAAGAACAGTATTCGACAAGGATTTATTTAGCAAAACTGTATTAAGCGTACTTTTTTTATATAGGAATTTTTGTTAGTGTTCGGACACTTTTGTTACCGACTGTAACCACTTAATGCGATAATTCATCTTTCTTTCATTACCTAGTAATATAAAAATATCTGAAAGAATATAGCCTATTTCTTTTCTTTCTTTCTTTCTTTCACTTTCTTTTCCTTTTTTAAATTCAAAAGGCAAATATAAATATTGGAAATATTAAATGTATTTTGAAGTTTAAAAATTGTAAAAGAAAGCCTAAAAAGTAAATGAATCGTTTAATTTATTTAATCAGTTTAAATTTCAAATTCATAACAAGAAAAAAAATGAGATTATGAACACAGATTTTAACTTATTAAGATCTAATGAACAAATTATTTATTTTTGAAGAAGAAAGCAATCTTTTTATGGAAATTATTATACGACTTCCCTTATTAGCGTTAAAAAAAAAAAAAAAAAAAAAAAAAAAAAAAAAAAAAGATAGGTAGAATGAAAGTAATGTAATATAATTTTAGAAAAATTAAAAACTTAATATAAATTTTGTAAATTTTAAGTAATTGAAAAAGAATATTGAACAGTGTAAAGAAAAAGGAGTTGAATAAAAAATTATTTGTAACAAAATTTAATTACGCACATTTTTTTTCAAAATAAGAATTGAATAGTGATTTAAAGGAGGAAAAAAAAGTAGTTCTGGCCTTTTGTATATAACAACAGTACAATTTTCAGAACAGTTTACCCCACGGATACCTTGTAAAATAACACTGCTTGGCATGAAATTTGTCCCCAACACCATTTTTGCAAATTCTTACGTAAAGTGACCTCCTGATTCCGAATTTGACACCCATTTTGTTCTATCATCCACCGTTTTTTAAGGACGGCGCCCTATTTTTATCTCTTTTCGGTGATTTTTATGGCTATAAATTTAATTTTTAGGGGGAGGGAGGATTATTTTATTTGTTAAGTACCTTCTGAGCGGCTACAGAGTGTTGAATTTTTTTTAAAACATGAACATTTCCGGCAATGGAAAATTAATGGGGGGGGGGGGGAGGGGGGAATAGGGAGGATTTGCCACTGAAATCAAATCTATTAATAATGTTAATTATTAAACATTATATACTTTTTTGTTTTAAGTGTAAAATTAGTTATTTTTCATTCGCGATCATACAATTACCGAACAGTGATAAAAATTGAGGGAGGGTGTGGTGTCCCTAAAAAACGATGGGTGACTGGGCAAAATGGAAGTCATATTCGGATTCAAGAGGACATATTACATAAGAATCGACAAAAATAGTATCAGAGCTCGATTATTATTATTATTATTATTAATTTCAGTGCAGTGTTGGAAAAAAAAAATAACAATAATTCCATGTTGAAGAAGTGTGAAAAAGTTTACTAAGATCGGTATATTAATTTTTGAGAAATCATGTGCACCATTTTTCTGTAGGATCTTCAAAAACTAGGACCCATTGGCTGAATTTCCTAAATTTTTTAATGAAAATTTTATAAAATATTTTTTAGATGTTGCACTTTTATATGCATAAAACTTCGAATAAAATTTTATTTGTTATACTTTAAAAAATATTTATAATAAAACTCTTTACAAACACGTCAATTAAAATAATTATATTTAATTAAACTCACTTTAAAATTTTATGTACAAATTTCAAAACTTTTCGCTTTAAAAATGCAAAGCATCTTCAGGAATTACATTAGTAGGTTTAATAATAGCAGTTTAAATACATTGTACTAGTTGCCAGTTACAGTTGAACAATCTTGAGGTAATAATTACACGTGGACAGTCCTTTAGAAACAAAATTCACAAACGAATTCGTAGGAGCATAGGTCACTCAATGTCGCAAGGAGGTGACGGTGACATTTTGACCTGTGCTCGTTTCGTGAATTTTGCTTCTAAAAATTGACCTGAAGATATTTTAACTGCAACTGGCAACTACTACAATGTATTTAAACGTCTATTATAAAACTTACTAATGTAATTCCTGAAGATACTTTAAATTTGTAAAGCAAGAAACTTCGAAATTTGTACATAATTTTTTAAAAATGATTTTAATTAGATATAATTTATTTAATTGACGTGTTTGTAAATTTTTTTTATTATTAATAATATATGACACGTGGTTTTTAACATATCTCTTTTACAAGATAAATTTTATAAAAAAAAATAAAAAAAAAAAAGAGAGAAAGAATATACATTTTTTTAAAAATTCAAAATCCATGTACAGTCGGTAACAAAAGTGTCCGAACACTTGCAAAAAATCCTATATAAAAAAAACTACATTTAATACGATTTTGTTAAATAAATCCTTGTCTAATCCTATTCTTAGTCAGTCTAAGAACAGTATTCGACAAGGATTTATTTAGCAAAACTGTATTAAGCGTACTTTTTTTATATAGGAATTTTTGTTAGTGTTCGGACACTTTTGTTACCGACTGTAACCACTTAATGCGATAATTCATCTTTCTTTCATTACCTAGTAATGTAAAAATATCTGAAAGAATATAGCCTATTTCTTTTCTTTCTTTCTTTCTTTCACTTTCTTTTCCTTTTTTAAATTCAAAAGGCAAATATAAATATTGGAAATATTAAATGTATTTTGAAGTTTAAAAATTGTAAAAGAAAGCCTAAAAAGTAAATGAATCGTTTAATTTAGTTAATCAGTTTAAATTTCAAATTCATAACAAGAAACAAAATTAGATTATGAACACAGATTTTAACTTATTAAGATCTAATGAACAAATTATTTATTTTTGAAGAAGAAAGCAATCATTTTATGGAAATTATTATACGACTTTTTTTATTAGCGTTAAAAAAAAAAAAAAAAAAAAAAAAAAAAAGATAGGTAGAATGAAGGCAATGTAATATACTTTTAGCAAAATTAAAAACTTAATATAAATTTTGTAAATTTTAAGTAATTGAAAAAGAATATTGAACAGTGTAAAGAAAAAGGAGTTGAATAAAAAATTATTTGTAACAAAATTTAATTACGCACATTTTTTTTTCAAAATAAGAATTGAATAGTGATTTAAAGGAGGAAAAAAAAGTAGTTCTGGCCTTTTGTATATAACAACAGTACAATTTTCAGAACAGTTTACCCCCACGGATACCTTGTAAAATAACACTGCTTGGCATGAAATTTGTCCCCAACACCATTTTTGCAAATTCTTACGTAAAGTGACCTGATTCCGAATTTGACACCCATTTTGTTCTATCATCCACCGTTTTTTAAGGACGGCGCCCTATTTTAATCTCTTTTTTTCTGAAATTACAGAGAATTTCTGTATTTTTTCTGCATTTTTTTTTAACAGTGTATCTACTTTTTTTCCGTATTTTCTTAAAAGGAAATTCTAACAACGGCTTATCACCTCTCAATATAATTTTACTTGCTGGTATTACAAATGAAATTTTATGATATTTTTCCGTGCTTGAAAACATTAACTGAGTTTATGACTTTTTTTGTTTGCTATTTTTTAATCTGAATAAAGATAAAGAATGATATAATTATATAGATAATATATATATATATATATATATACATTTAATAGTTCGTGTGGTACTAAAATTAGAAATCCAAATTTCGAAACTTTTAGGTTTATGTTATAAAAAATGCTGTTTATTTAAAATAATATCCAAAACAAATCATCGAAAGCAAATTTATTTATTTTATTTATTTGGCAGAAAAACATATAAAGCAAAATTATTTATTGTAATAGCAAAGAAATACATTGGAGCAGATACTTACATGCAATAAAATATATGAGGGGACATTAAATAGCACTTCGGATGATAAATATTAATGCTAGATATACAAAGAAAAAATACTAAAATCTATTTTACAAATACACTACATGTATTTCGAAAAAAATGTTTTTTTTTTTTTTTTTTTTTTTTTTTTTTTGTTCGTAATACATGACAATTTAAAATTAATGAACAAGAAGAAAGATAAACGAATACTGAATTGTATATGAATCGTAAATATTTTCCAGTATCGCACAAAACAGTTTGAATATTTTTAAGATTATTTATAGTCTAAAATGTTCTCCATTGCAATTATTCTTTTATGATTCATAATAGTGAAAACTGAGAATGTATCTAGAGAAGTAATTTTCTGGATAAGATACTAAATAAATATGCACACGTTAAATAGTATCGATTTCTTTTCTTTTTTTTTTTTTTTTTTTTTTTTTTGTACGACAGATCGTACTATTTCTTTCAGAGAGTGATTTTGCGTTGTCGCCATTTATTGTATTACATTTTAAATGAACGTGTATACATTTTTGTTTTTATTTAAAATATATAAATCTGAAAGTATGTCATTGTATCTGTCCGGATTATTAGATTTTATCAAAAACTGGTATTCTTGTTAATAAAAACAAAATCTAGCTAACGCTATATTTTTTAGTTCAATCGGATAATAGATTAAAAAAAATCAAGTAAAAACCTCATCGTAACTTTAAATTATTAAATAAATAAACAAATAAATAAATAAAAAACACTATTTTTTTTTTAATAACTAAAATAAAATAGAGAAAAATCGTGTTAAAGGAACAAAACAGCTTCAGTATAGAACAACTTTGCAAAATGTGAAATATGGCGCCGAATTAGCTCGTGTGTTTCTCGCCAAGGTCTTTATTTCCGCAAATGCGATTGCCACTTTAATTTTTATCAAAATGGCAACGAAAACGTAAAAGCTGCCTAGGAGCTCCTATGTTAAGGCTATACTACAGAAAAAAAAAATGAATAGAGTAGCCGAAGGTAAAGAATGAAACACAGTTACTGCATGCCTTTATATGGAAGAATAGATAATAATAATAATAATAATAAAAAAATCCGGCCGTACTAAATTCAATTCTGTTTACAAAGAATGAAAGCATAATTTATTATTACCATTATCATAATCATCCTTATTAAAAAAAAAAAAAAAAAAAAAAGAATAAATAAAAAATTAATAATGATTACAGTATTTCAATTCTATTCAGTTCCGACTTTACTAGTTTCAGAGATATTCATTGAAATGTACGCCAGATATGATAAAAAGTACGTGTATGTAATATATTTATAAAACAGATTAAACACAAAGTTATCCAATTAAATAAATGTTTTTAAAAATTATGGTTTAACATTTAACATTTTAGAGACGTAATTACAAATTTGCATAAAAAAAAAAAAAAAAAAAAAAAGCAAATTAAAACAAATTTTTTGTGTGTTAATTTGTATGAAATTACTCGATTGATTAAAAGTATTATTTTGTTTTACTTTAAAATAGAAATTTATTTTTATTATAGATTATTTTTTAAAAATTCAAGGCTTCTTTCTCACTAAGCGCAAGATATCTCAATTACAGTTTCATTTATCCTTATGATTTTTACATTAAATGAAACAAAACATTCAAATTATGAATCTGATCTAAAAGGTTTTAATTACCGTAATTTCTGGTAAGATACCCCGCAGGTTATATAATCTAATTTTGCACCAGAAATTTCAATTGATAAATAAATTTATATTTGTACGAACTCTTCCTTTGACAAAGTATAGATTTCTCCATTTAATAAAATTTCTGGTGGATAAATGACACATCTTACCTGCGGGTAATCTACAAGAAATTACGGTATTTTAATAATTTGGAGTTTAATGAACAATTAAATATGAAATATGAAATTACCATTAAAATTTTTATATTTCCACAATCATATATTTTTTTCTATTGAACAGAACTTCTTATCTTTCGTTCATTTTACTTATTATGTAAAAATGTATGGTTGAGAAAAATTTTAAGTTCATATTCCAAATACATTTTGAAATATCATGCGCGCAGTGTGAAAGCACCCTTGAATTTTTTGAAAAAATAATCTGTAACCAAAATAATATTTTTAATCAATAGAGTGATGTCATACTAGTTAACACAAAAAGCATTTTGTTTGTACATGGGTTTCTTCTTCTTCTTCTATTTTTTTTTTTTAATTCTGAAAGTTGAAGGAGAATTTCTTCATTTTTCCATTTTTAAAAGTATAGGCTGTCCGCTTAATTACCTCCATTTTCCCACTACCATAAATAATGGTAATATCGTATTCGGTTTTAAACTTTGATATCGTGTTTTCACCTGATTTATATGTTTTAAAATATGATGAGTCCAAAAATCAATCTGGTGTGGAAAAACTACACGACTGCCATTATATTGTTGCGTACTTGGGGGTTCGTGAGTTGTCCAAGAATGAAAGGCGAAACTTACAAAAATTCAGTAATTTATTCACAGAGAGTTCCAGAAAAATACAGGTCTATAAACCCATATATCAGCTTCAATTCTACCAATAAACACAGCTTAAACAACAGCTGTCAATAGCAAATCCACAGTACAAACTGTATAGTAATAACACTTAAAGCAAGACTCTTTCAAAGAGGCTCAAACAATGCAAGCATTAGCGAAGCTGGCTGAGAACTGAACTGACTCGCTAGCCTTGGCGGGAAAGCGTTCTTATATACCCCTGTAGAAAAGTGTGGAACGTTCCAGAAATCTCCATATCTCATCAGCCAATGGGATTAGAGCTTCCATATTTGGTATATCCCTTATAAGGATTTTCTCGCCAAGGTCACCAAAAAAAATCGCCAAGTTGGGAAAAAGTCGCCAAATTTGGCGCCAAATCCATTAGCTGCCTTATTAGGGCTTTTTAATGGGTTTTTAAGGGAAATTAAGGCTATTTCAACGCTAAACGACTAGAAATGCACAAAATTAGCACTTTATCAACTTACTAAGCCACATTAACAAAATTTATACAAAACTAAACAAAGACGAAACTAAACAAAGTTACACAATCCAAAAAACAAAAACTAAGTTGCACATAAAGATAACATAGAAATATAAATTAAGTGAGAAATATTTACAAAATTCACAAATATGTACAAATATTTATATACAAATATTTACAGTGCGCATGCGCAAATTTTACCAGTATTTACATTTTAAATTTTAATATTACCGTTAATTGTGGTACTTGGCTAGCCTGTTATAGTGCACTACCTTCGGTTTTGATGAAGGTGTTTTAGTGATCCGCACCACTACATCATTCAGCCTTTTTAAGAATGTGTATGGTCCGTCCCAGTTGCACTGTAACTTGGGAGAGAGTCATTTGCGTCGAACAGGATTCCACAACCAGACATTCTCTCCTTCCTGGAACTCATGTTGCGTAGCCTTTAGATTGTACCTTGTCTTCATTTTCTCCGTTACGTCCAAAGAGCATCTGGGCTGGAGGCCAGCACTTCGATAAGCCAGCAGGAACAATGGCAACTTCAAGTCCCAATCTTGCTGGTTCCTTGATACTAGAAGAGAGAGGTTATTCAGGCTGGTACGATTGTACCTCTCGACCATGCCGTCCGACTGGGGATGTAAGGGTGTTGTCCGGGTTTTGTCTATGCCGAGTAGTTGACACAGTCCTTTGAAAACATCAGAGGTAAAGTTCCTACCTTGGTCTGTATGAAGTTGTAGGGGCGTGCCGTACCTTGACACCCATTGCTGCACTAGGACCACGGCGACTGTGCATGCCTCTTGATTTGGAATGGGATATGCCTCAGGCCACTTGGTGAAATAGTCCATCACGACGAGGATGTATTTATTTCCACTGGAGATCCGTGGCAAAGGGCCCAAGATGTCGAGTGCAATCCGTTCAAATGGTGCTCCCACGTTATACCGTTGCAGTCTTCCTCGACTTCGTTTCTGCGGGCCTTTACGTGCCGCACAAGCATCACAGGATTTACACCATTTCTCTACATCCTCCCTTGCCTTGCACCAGTAGAAGCGTTCCCGAACTTTCTGCAGAGTCTTCATTACCCCAAAATGGCCTCCGGTAGAGCCACTATGCAGTTGTTCTAAAACAGCTGGAATTTTTTATCTTGGTATTACAATCTGCCATCTGAAGCTTTTCCCATCATCAGATTACCACTTTCTGTATAATACGCCGTTTCTGATATGAAGAGAGTCCCAAAGTGCCCAATAACTTTTCATAATGGGACTAAATCTAGAAATGTCCTGCCAGGTAGGTCTGTTGCTGGTCGTCTCCTTCAGTTGTAATATTGGCTTTATGTCAGGATCTTCCAACTGGGCTTGTCTAAGTTCTTCATCACTCCATGGATCGGGATCTTGTTGTGATGGTGTTGAGACAGTAACTTGGCAGGCAACCGGATTTATCGGTAGGTATTTCTGTTCGGCTCTAGAGCAGTACTTGCAGCTTTCCGAGCAGGGCTTACGTGACAAGGCATCTGCATTACCACGTAGAGTCCGTTTACGATGACGTATCTCGAAGTCATATTCCTGGAGGCGTTGTATCCACCTGGCAATCTGTCCTTCCGGGTTCTTGAAATGGAGCAACCACGTTAAAGAGGCATGGTCAGTCCGGAGCAGGAATCTTCTGCCATAGATGTAATGATGGAAATGTTCTATGGCTTTTACGATGGCGAGTAGCTCTTTCCTGGTGGTACAGTAATTTCGCTCCGGTTTAGACAGGCATTTACTCCAATAGGCAATGACATGTTCTTGACCATCAATTTCCTGCGACAGAACAGCACCGACACTCTCATGGCTGGCATCTGTATCATGAACTGTCTGTCCGGCTGTGGATACGTCAAGATAGGCGATGATGTTAAGGCCTCTTTAAGTCGCTCGAACGCATTTTCACATTCATCTGTCCACAGGAACTTCTGTTTGGCTTCCGTCAGCTTGTGGAGTGGTCTGGCAATATTTGAGAAACCCTTGACAAACTTCCTGTAATAAGTGAACAGGAAACATCGGAGTTGGTGTACATTTTCAGGGCGACTCCAGTTCTCGACTGCAGAGATCTTCTCAGGATCAGTTCTCACACCTTCGGCAGAGAGGATATGGCTGAGGTAGCTCACTTCACGACGGAACAAGTTACACTTGCCAGGATTCAATTTGAGGTTAGCCATTCTGAGTTTCTCCAGCACCTTTCGGATGTTTCGAAAATGGTCTTTAAAGGTGCGCCCCACAGTGATAATATCATCCAAATACACCAGACAAGCTTCATAGGAAAGTCCTTTTAGCACTGTCTCCATCAGGCGTTCGAAGGTGGCAGGTGCATTACATAATTCAAATGGCATAACTTTAAATTGCCACAGTCCTTGTCCCGTGGTGAATGCAGTCTTCTCACGATCATCAGGATGTAATTCTACTTGCCAGTAACCGCTCTTCAGATCTAAAGTCGAGAACCATTCATTGCCAGCAAGTGTGTCTAAGGTGTCGTCAATTCTGGGAAGAGGGTAACTGTCTTTCTTCGTGACGTCATTCAAACGACGATAATCCACGCAAAATCTTGTTGAACCATCCTCTTTCTGTCCTGTTTCCATTTTCTCTATCAATCCAGATCTTAACTCATTCATCTGAGCAGTGAGACCTTCTAGAAATTTCTTCATTTCTTGCTCCATAGCTCTCGTTATCACCATTCACAGACAATCCCGCTTCTGACACCAGAAAAGTTGCGTCCTTGGGGGTTCGTGAGTTGTCCGAGAATGAAAGGCGAAACATACAAAAAATCAGTAATTTATTCACAGAGAGTTCCAGAAAAATACAGGTCTATAAACCCAAGTATCAGCTTCAATTCTACCAATAAACACAGCTTAAACAACAGCTGTCAATAGCAAATCCACAGTACAAACTGTATAGCAATAACACTTAAAGCAAGACTCTTTCAAAGAGGCTCAAACAATGCAAGCATTGAAGCTGGCTGAGAACTGAACTGACTCTCTAGCCTTGGCGGGAAAGCGTTCTTATATACCCCTGTAGAAAAGTGTGGAACGTTCCAGAAATCTCCATATCTCATCAGCCAATGGGATTAGAGCTTCCGTATTTGGTATATCCCTTATAAGGATTTTCTCGCCAAGGTCGCCAAAAAATCGCCAAGGTGGGAAAAAGTCGCCAAATTTGGCGCCAAATCTATTACCTGCCTTATTGGGGCTTTTTAATGGATTTTTAAGTGAAAATAAGGCTATTTCAACGCTAAACGACTAGAAATTCACAAAATTAGCACTTTTATCAACTTACTAAGCCTCTATAAAAGAATTTATACAAAAATAAACACAATTATTTACAATTTTGTAACGATATGCTAATATTATACGTATTATATATATATATATTTTGACATAAAATTGACATAAGAAATTGGGCGTTTAACAACTTTCCTGTAAGTGAAAACCAATACACGTTTAAAGACATATATAACAGTGTTTACATAGCGAGTTTAAAAAAAATTGGTAGAGCCGTTTTTTGAAGGACCCATTTTCGGGATATTAATTCACTTACTTAATAAGGATAACAATGAATTTATGAGTAATAACCAAGTAATATTTGCGAAAGGATATCTAAAAAAAAGGTTAGATAGTAATTTTCAAGAAAATCGTGAGTCGTTTTTGAGATACTGATTTTCAGTCTCACTCTTCGATTTTCACCGAAACTTGGTAAATTGGTCTGTTGACGGAAAACAACAATCACACACAAAATAATATCTAAAAGGGAGTTATTGTGTAAAATTTGAAAAAGAAAAAAATAATAATGAATTCAGCCGTTTTAAGGTTCGCATTTGCGAGACCACAAATTGATCTGCTTGTACAGGCACCTATCATAAATTTTCCTGACCTAACCAATTACATAGGAAAGGTCATAATAGCGAGTTTTTGTAGCAACTTTGAAGAAAATCATTACAGCCGTTTTTGACATGCGGACTTGTGGTCCTCCTTCCGGTTTCAAATGCCCCGCTTCCGGTTTTCTAATTTTTACTGAAAAAGTTGGAAAAATCATCGATACACCGATTTATCTCAATTAGGAAGTTTCGTCGTTCTATCTTTATTAGTTTCGGAAGTATAACGGTAAGAAAATTTCACACACGCACACACACAAAGATTCATTGACGAAAACCACTTTTTTGTTCTCAAGAGACTTTACATATAAATTAGGTGAAAATTCGATGTCGAATTTTTTGACCGAATACAATACTCACATTACCTACGGTAGTCAAACAATGGAAGTACGTAGATTTTGCCAGTTGGTAGGTATGTTTGTTTGAGGGGAATATTCTGATTATCATATCTCCCAAATTATTAAAGATAGAACGGAACTTCAGAATTTCGACAAGCCTATCGTGCAGGTGATTTAACTAAATTTAAGCAAAAATTAGAAGCACGTAAGTGGAACCACAGATCTGTATCTGAAAAACGGCTCTAACAATTCTCTTCAAAATTGTTATATAAACACACATATGGATGTATTTCCTTATGTATTACTTGGTTAATTGAGGAAAATTAACAGACATCTGTATAAATATGTAAATTCTATTTTAGGTCTGACTAATACATTCCTTTAAAAATGGATTTGCAGATTTTCTGTAAACTCGTTATATCAACTTCCTTATAGGTATACATTCGTGTGTATCCGGTAAGCAGAAGAATTTACCAAATTTTGATGAAAATCGCCAGTGGAAACGAATATCAGTACCTCAAATTCGGCTCTAGCAAGTTGATTCAAAGTTCCTATAAAAAAGCATTTTTAAACGCTTTTTATCATGTATTACTTGGTTACTAGATTACTTGGTTTTTAGATTTCACTAGAATATCGAGCTGCGATATGTCATAAAGTTTTGTGTAAAAATGAAGAAATAGACTGCGGAGATGTTTGGATGTTACAAGAAGCCTATAGGAATTTTTTTTTGCCCACAGCTCAAGTGTTTCAGTGTCACAAAGCCTGCAAAGACAGAAGAAAAGACGTCGATGACGAACAATGCGGTTGGCGTCCATGAAGTTCTCAAATTTCAGATAATGTGGCTAAAATTAAAGCGCTTTTGGACTATGACCTTTGATGAATGTCCGAAAGATTGTGGAGATGTTGGGACGATTGTGCATCAAATTTTCACCGAGAAACTTGAAACGTGGAAAATTTTTGTCAAGCTCATGACTCAGTTCATAGCAAAATACAGCATCGCAACGGTGCCCCGAGAACCACACAGCCCCATTTGTCACTGCCGGATGTTTTTCTATTCCTTCGGTTAAAATCCAGATTAATATGTTATTCTGAGATTGCTCTTAATAGTTTTGACAATCTGAAGAATACAGAGAAACGTAACGTGCGTTCTAAACAGCAGTTCAAGATTTCCACACTGAGAAAAAAAATATATTTCCTTCATGTAGATCGAATAAATAGTCATTTTCTAAATCCTTAAACTAAAAATATAGATTTCTAAGCTACGCATATAAGGTAAACATATAACTTGGATAGACGAAATTATCGAGAATTTCTAGTCTACACTTTTCTAGCTTGTGAAACAATATTATGAATATTATGAATCCTTTGTATTGCGAGAAATTTTCGTTTGATTTCCTAGAATTTAGCCATAAGCCACAATTATAGTTACAAAACTCGTGTTTTGTGTTCGCTTTTACTTTCAGAGATTTTTAAATAATATTGACTGTGATAATATAGGAAAACTTTGTAAAATTCTGATGGAATTTGTAGAATTCATGCTACTAAAGGGAACTAGAATTCATAAGGATCACATACAACTAATTCCACTAGAGCTACAATTCAGTTTCTAGATGCTAGTTGCAGATTTATCTCTTAGTGCAAGCGGGCATCAATGTACGGCAGAACCGTTAACAACGATGTATCAATGCAGTAGGAGACTATTTTCGAGGCTATTAAGTGTCTGTAAAATTGTTTTCAAGTAAACGAATTTTACAAAATGAATCTCATTACTTTCTGGACAAACTCTGTATTTATAGAAGCAGCTTTTTAGGTAATATTCTAAGTATAAACGTACATATTCTACAGAACTGATTTTTTTAAAACGTGATTCTATTCAAATTCTATTAATCATTCCGCAATATTTTTTTGAATGGACATCAGAATTGCTATAAAATATACTTTTATACTATATTTATGTATGCATAATAAATACAAAATTATTTATTTAAATAAAAATTTTAGAAAATTATGGTAAATGTGATACATTTTAAATATTCGTCTGCAAAGTTGTATAAGAAATAAGTTGAAGTTATCTCTGTAACTCAGAGTATTTTGTCTATCTACTTAATTCACTCAGAAAACAATTAAACCGTCTTCATCTAGAAGGAAAAGTGGCCATTTTCTAAATCCCTTAACTAGAAATATAGATTTCCGAGGTATGCGCATAAGGTACGTCAATAAACTGAATAGACGAAATGATCGAGAATTTCTAGTCTACACATGTCTAAATGGCGAAACCGTATTCTGAATATTTTGAATCTTGTGTATGTCGAGAAATTCTCGTTTGATTATCTAGAATTGGGTCATAAACCAAGATTACAGCAATTGAAACCTGCCTCTTGTGTTCACATTTACTTGGAGATATTTTCAAATAGGTTTGACCTCGATAGTATAGACAGACTCTTTAGAATTCTAATAGGGGTTTCTAGAACTCGCTTTCAAAGGGAACTAGAATTTATAAAGATGACATGGAATTATTTTTTCTTGTGCCACAGTTTAGATTCTAGATGTCAGTTACAGAATTTTTTCTCAGTGTTATTTTACTTGTTGCAGGGTCCAAGGACATGAATTTTGACGACTTGTGCAAACTTCTACCTGAGCCCCTCTGGTACTTAGATCAAAAGAAAGGTGGCGCATTGATTTACGTTTTAAAAAACGTATTTGTTATAAAACAATAATAATAATAAACAAAGCAAGTCATCTGAAACATATTTATTTATTATACAGGTCTGCGATGAATTTTTTTTCTTCAAGGGGATATGTTTCTCTGTTATATCTTTGGATGCTGATTAATAACACTTAATTCAAAATTTCCATCATTTAAATTTTCGTAAGAAAGTGGTTTTTTTTTTTTTATAGAAATCAGTTTAAAAGTAGATTCTCTCAACTCCCATCTGTGCCACTTTCAGGAAAATCTAGACGATGTGAGTGAAAAACAAAGAGAGTGACTTCGTCAAGACATCAAAGAAATGGAAAAGAGGTATATCTGGCCAGATTGACTGTTAACATGTTCACAGATTACCATTGGATACTGCAAAGAAAGTGTCCTCATGTCATCCACAAGCAAAAAATCTCTATACAGAGATTCGATGTAAATAAACAGACATATTTAAAAGGTAATGCATACACTGTTAATAATGGTCTCTCAAAATGAGCAAAACTGTCTGACAATAGCTCCGAAACAATATATACTTAAATTTGAAAACCCATGTACTCATTTTTGAGTATATTGACATGCTCAAATATGGAAATATTGGGAGTCTTAGTGGTCAACCCCATTTTTGAGTATGTCAATATACTCAAAAATGAGTACATGGGATTTTCGAATTTAAGTATGTATTGTTTCGGAGCTATTTTGAGATAATTTTGCTCATTTTTGAGAAACCATTTTTCGCAGTATATGTAGTAGCCATTTTTAGTGCATCTTATACATAAAAGGTTTCGATTATGTCATAGTCTATGTGTCAATTCCTCAGATCTTCATAGTTACATTGCGAAAATATCCTGTGTGATCGGAAGAAAAGATAACTATTTCTGATATCACTGTATTAAAAAACATAAAAAAAAGGCAGTACAGTTGTCCCCACTTAATCGGATAACGGATAATCGAATATCCCGCTTATAAGAATATAAAGTTATAGAACCGATTTTTTCGCCATAGAATTAATGTTAAATTTCCTCGTTTAAAGAAATATTTTTTACAATGCCCTTCCGCATAATCGATAAACATTCGGAATTTCTTAAATAAAATTCCCTTTTTTCTGGGCGGATTTTTCCTCTCATTCTAACAACAACAAAAAAAAAATCGTTCTTCTTTTAAAAACCTTACATAACTAAGGCATGCTCTTTAAGCATGAGACGGTATGAGACGGTATTCCTGCGGAGGTGATAAAAATTGGTGATAAACAAATTTATAAAACAAAATCAGCATTTGAAGATGAAATTAGAAATTAAAATACAAATGATCTCCAGGAATTAAAAATCACAAATTTTGGAAGTTTTCAGATGATTGAAAAAAAACTTTATGAACTCATAGATGTGGATAAAGATGGGGAAAAATATGAAGAATTTAATCTTTCAATAAAATCTTTAAATGAATGTGATAAAGAAGAATAAGCAGATCCACCTCCAACGATAGATGAAGTTCCAAAATCCTTTCATATTATTCAACGTCATTTTGAGTCTCATAGAAGCGATTATAATCTATTTATGTGCTATAGAAAAATAAAACGAAAAATGTTTAATTACGTCTATGTCAAAATAACCAATCATAACTGATTTTTTTTTTTTTGGGGGGGGGGAGGCGGGGGGATAAAAATAACATTGTAACTAGTATACTTTATTTTGTTTTTATCCCAGCATTAATTGCACTTATAAATTACTATATAATATGTTGTTTCATTAAATATTTAAATAAGAAAGAGATATCGATCATTTCTTTTCATGTAAGCATAAAATCATTATAGTTATACATGTAATAAAAGCTTTTCTAGTCTTCCCCGCATAATCGAATACCCCGCTTAATCGAATTAGTATAGTTGGAACGGTAGATATTCGTTTAAGCGGGGCCGACTGTATATAACTATTACTTTTTTTGAAAAGTGCATTGTCTTAGAACGGATACAAGTCACGAGAATACAAATTACTACGCACAAATTCAAGAGTCACTAAAAATTCGTATAATATTCAAATATGTAGAAATATCTTGACTAAATTAAATGTCTTGCTTTCACAAATATAACACCAGAATCCTTTTCAAAGTTAACAAAGAATTTCCAAAGAGTATTAAATATTACATCCAAGCATTGGAAAGGAAAAGAATCTAATGCTCTTACGTATGAAGTTCAAGGAAGTTTGAGTAAATAGGATTTTGATAATGTGATTTAAATAATATGGCTTGCTTCTACGCTTATTACATTAGTCTGTATTCTTTTATATTATTTATCAGCAGGCATTCTTTTAAAAATATTTTTTAAACTTTATATTAAATACATGCGATAATATTTTTAATTTAAAATTATAATGCACGTAAGAAAACTTTTCATTTGGAGTTCTTTAAATTAAGTTTTATACAACGATTTTCGTGTGAAAAAATTAATGAAAAATACCAGGATAAGAAGATTTTAATTTAGTTCTAAATAGTACGTATTTTAAAATTTTTGATAAAAATTTTCTCAACTATTAAAAGAATATCTTATGTATAGCATCCAACACTAAGAAAAAAATATACCACCTTCATCTTGAGTGAATAAGTGTTCATTTTCAAGATCCGTTTACTAGAAATATAGATTTCCGAGCTATGCGCATAAGGCCCGCCAATAAACTGAATAGACGAAATGATCGTGAATTTTTAATCTACACATTTCTAGATGGTGAAACAATACTCTGAATATTCTGAATCTTTTGTATTGCGAGAAATTCTCGCTTGATTTTCTAGAACTGGTTAATAAACCAAGATTATAGTTGCTGAAACCAGTCTCATGTATTCGCATTTATTTGCAGAGATTTTTAAATAAATTTGCGCTCGAGAATATGGGCAAACCCTCTAGAATTCTAATAGGGGTTTATAGAACTCTCTTTCAAAGGGAATTAGAATTTATAAGAATGACATGTAACTTTTATTTCTAGAGCCACAATTTAGATTCTAGATGTCAGTTACAGAATTTTTTCTCAGTGAAATGTTTTTTTGTGGACATTTAATGTTATACTTCTCTGAGATTAACACCGTCTACATTTTCAAGGAAATTATTTAAAAAACAATAATAATAATTCTAGTCATCGTTATTGTTTGTTATTATTCTCACAATGAAGTGAATATGAAATAGATGCACTGCAAAATACGGCATATTGTCTTGGTTATAATTCAACGCTAAAATCCACATCTTGCAGTTACACAAAATTGCATCTTGCAGAACCACAAAATTTGGTATCCGGACGATTTGTGAAAAGCGCTGAATTAAAAAGTTAAAAAAGTTATTGAATTAAAAATTGTGCATAAAGAAAAGTTTTTAATTGCTTAATATAACAAAGTAGAGGGAAAATAGCATGTTGTTTGTCATCACAAAACATTCTTCTGTATTTTCTTATACGAATTCACTCAGTAAAAATCTATGATAATAAAATCAGACATTTGTCTGTAAATATGGCAGAATCAAAAATGTTTGTGATATCTTCACGTTTCACACACCATGAACGCCGAAATTGTCTTTAGAAATTTCTCTCTCTCTGTGTGTCTGTCTTTGTGTCTGTTTGTTTGTAACGCTATTTTTGTCGGGGTATTTGTCGCGAGAACGGCTCAAAGGAATTGAACGAAACTTTACAGAAATATAGATCTTTACCTAACTTAAAACTGTATGTATCAACTTTTACAAAATTCCGTTGTTCCCCCTGGGAGAGAGGGGGAGGCACTAGACAAAAACACGTTCGTAAGCATAACTCGGCTCCAAATTACCTAAAGGTGCAACAATTGCACATGCAAAGAGTAGACCTGAGAACAAATAAGCATTTTCTACGATTATGGAAATTTCAATTTTTAAGGTTTTTTTTTTTTTTTCTTTTCTTGTCAGAAATGAGTTTAAAGTTCTTAAATTTTTCAACTCCACATTAGTGATTTCTCGAAAAATTTAGGCTATGTGCATGAAGAAAAAGAAAAGCGATTTTTTCAAGACACCTAAGAAATTGAAATTAGGTATCAGAGCCGATAGAATGTTAAACCTGTCAGCAGATTATTGTTGGAGGATTCACAGAGCATTATCCTCAAGCCGTTCACATGAGAAAAAGATCGAAACGAGGCTTCGACATAAAGAAACAGAGACTTTAAAAGGTATTGAGTGAATAATGGCTTATTTTAATATATTTTATACATAAAGCTGTTCCGTTTGTTGTAGCTTCTAGGTGAATTCTTCGGATATTTCTTCTTACTTTCTGAAAAAAAAAAAAAAAAAAAAAAAACTTTACTCAATCGGAAGAAAAGTCAAGCATTTTTTAATTCAGCGTATTGAGGGGACAGCCTACTTTTAAAAATGGAATATGAAGAAATTTTCGATCAATTTTAGAATTTTTAAAAAAATAGTGAATGTAGGTACAAAAAAAAAAAAAAAAAAAAAAAAAAAAAAGTTTTTGTGTTAACTAGCACGACTTTACTCTGTTGATTAAAAAAATATATTATTTTGGTTTACTTTAAAATAGAATTTTTTTTTGTTGCAGATTATTTTCCAGGGTGTTTTCTCACTGCGTGCATGATATTTGAAAAAAAAATATTTGAGATATGAAGTTACATTTTTTTCTCAACCATTCATTTTGACATAATGAATAAAATGAACTGAAAAAAAAAAAAAAAAAAAAAAAAAAAAAGAGGAGTTATGCGTCAGTAGAAAAGAAAATATGATTGTGGAAATATAAAAATTTAATGGTAATTTTGTATTTCAAATTTAATAATTAATTAAACTCCATAGCATTAAAATAATTAAAAGATTTAAGTTCAGATTCTGAATTTGAATGTTTTATTTGAATTAATGTAAAAATTATAAGGATAAAGGAAACTCTAATTGAGATATCCTGCACGCAGTGAGAAAGCACCTTTGAAAATAAGTAAAATAATCTGCAGTAAAATAATATTTAAAAATTTTTCTATTTTAAAGTAAAACCCAAATAATATTTTTAATCAATAGAGTAATGCCATACTAAGAGAGTAATGCCATAATAACAAAATTTAAGTCTGCAGTAAAATAATATTTAAAAATTTATCTATTTTAAAGTAAACCCAAATATTATTTTTAATCAATAGAGTAATGTCATTCCAGTTAACACATAAATTTTTTTGTTTGTACATGCATTCATTATTTTTTTTTAATTCTCAAAGTCGAACATAAGTTTTTTCATTTTCCCATTTTTTAAAATAGGCTGTAAAAAAAACAAAAACAAAACAAAAAAAAAAAAAAACACAAGCAGTGGGAAAAAAAAAAAAAAATGCGATTTCGTAGATTTGCGTATTTTCAAATAATAATAATAATAATAATAATAAAACCTATTTAATATAGTTCATATTAACTTATCGATTTCTTAAAAATTCTACGTTTTTAATCTTTTAACGTAGTTTTATATTGCAATAACATGTTAAGAATATGTATTAATGTTATTAAAAATATTAAACATGATGCAGCTTAAATTTTCATACAATTATTATCATATTTTCAATATATATATACTTTAACTTAATAATAAATTGAATTTTCGTTACACTTTTCCTATTTGTAAAGCATACGAACATTTGTGTAATCCTAATTAGGATTTAAAGCTCCAGGGAACAAATAATTACATAAGAATTCGCAAAATCTAATATTTTATTCTGCTTCAGGGATAATGGCAGAGAACATATTTATAGGAACATGTTGAACTTACAAAATTATCTTAGATACATACTTAAACTACGTTTAATCCTAGTTTTACGAGTAACTTTTATCTCGATGTTTGATTCTGTTCTCTCTGTGTAATTTATTACTACATACGTATATTGAACAAGGAAAAAAAAAAAAAAACAGTGTCTTTACGTTCGTTCATAAATAAACGTTTTTTCTAAGACTAGATATTAAACTAGAAGTTTTAGATGTAGGATCTCCGCATACATTTTAATACAAAATTGAGAGAGATTATTAATTAGAGTAACTGGAACTTGCTTATAAATTAATTAGTTTTTTTCATTAAAAGTCAAATAAATTTAATTATTCAGAAAATATCTATCACAGTATTATAATATTTAGAAATTTTCCATAGAAAATTAAAAGTAATTTAAAAATATAAATTATTTCAGTTTTTCATGACATACGAGGAATTTTTTAAAAATAATTTTATTAAAATTTATCAAGAAATAATAACTCACTTTGTAACAAAGAACAACCTATACTGTTACGAATTTGTAAATAGCAGTAGTTGTTGCTTTTGTAATTTCGTTCAAAGAGGTTTATTCAGATTATAAAATGTAAATTTTCTGCCTTTCTAGGGACCTTTGGATGTTTCTATTAGTTTCTATTATTTCTATGGGTGGGTTATAGAAAACTATGGAGATATCCTGCACTTTTCATTACTATTTTTTTTTCTTTCTTTTTTTTCAAAAATTTTAATACAATAATTCCTGTATTTTATTTCCACTTAATAATTACACGAAATAAGGGAAATTAATGCATGTGAACTAAATTAAAAGTTTCGATTCGAGTTTAATTAAAAATTCTTTAAGTCGTAGTTTTTAAGCGTTACAAATTGATTATTTTATGCTTTTTGCCTTTTTATTAATCATTTAAATCATTTTTAATTTTTAGATGAATTGATTTAATTAAATATTACACTTGATTTGATTTTATGATTGCAATTTACAAATTAAAATTAATTAGAAAATATAAAAGAATCTAATTATCTCATATACATTTTTTAAGTCTCCGTTGCTCATTTGATTTATTTTAAACTCAGGTCGTTAAAAAATAAATGAATTTACTAGAGCGTATTGTTGCCGTTAAATTATCATTAGCGAAGATTAAATAAACTTTCTGAATCTGATATAATCTGTTTTAAATATATCTTTCTTTTTAAAGAGTCATTTTTCAAATGATGCAAATTATCTTTTAAGATAATGAATCATAAATTTTTCATGGTTCAAATATGAAATGTATGCATTTTCATTATATGGAAAAAGTAAAAAACATCTGTAAATAAACGACGTTGTTTAAATCATAATTGCAAGGATTGTTATCGAATTAATCTGAAAAATGTGTAGTTATATCATTAATGAAAATCGTTTTACATTTTTTTTTTTTTCAAATTGTATATCGAGTGTTAAAATAAACTGAAGTTTTCCATCAACAATATATATAATTGGCACAAGTAAATATTTTTGATAATAAACCATCATATTTCAGTTAAATTATTACATTTTTCCCAATGAGAAAGGGAAATTATAGATTGTATTAATTTCATCAAATAAAGAATAGAAAATCCTTTAAATACCATCGATTTTGTAATAATCATTGCTGATAAAGAGTGTTATTTGAACTGAAGAAAATAAAACAAAACGTATTCGAGACTTCAGAAGAAATTCGATAATAATCGTTTACGAAAACGGAATTATATTAAAAAGTTTAATTATCGATGTGTATGGTAAATTATTATTATTATTTTTGTTTTTTCAATATATACAAAAAAAAAAAAAAAAAAAAAAAAAGTTACATGATAATTTTTTTATTATCAGCGCCATGCAAACCAGGTGCCTGTCATCGCGCATTGACGTCATCTTTTGGGTTACACTAGAGCTCCTTCAATACAGGCTGGCTCATCAGGCATTTTGTTTCCCACTCAGCGATTGTTGCCCACGCGGTCCGAATTTCAAGTGTTATCAAATCACATAAAATGGAGGTTTTGCAGCCGAAAATTGCTCAAATCAGACCAAAACTGCTTTTAGAAGGTTTAGATTTCCAACAGATGAAGAAAAGCGAAAGAAATGGGCTATTAATTGTCCAAAAGAAAATTGTACGCTTAGCTTTCAATCACAAATATGAAGTGTAATTATGATATGTTTTCTTTCATTTTTTGTATCAATTATTTGTTTTTATTGCTGTTTGATTATCTATATGTTGTATTTTACAACCTACATTACTTTTCAACGTGTATAATTATTTAAAATTAAGTAATTTAACAGCAACAGTGATGGCTACTTTTTACAAGTGTTATAAGAAAATTTCGCCAAATATTACCGCCAAACGTATCAAGTACAAACAATAATTCGCTCTTCTGTTTAGGCAAACTCGACATTTTAGGCGATAAAGACGCCGAGTAACACGTCTGCAACTAAACGTCGCCAAGCTATATTTCCGCTGGGCAACAATAATCAGCTGTGAGTCAGCTCGTATTATAGGAGTCTTAGGTTACACCTCGAATTTCTGAGTTGCCTGATCCTTGTCGGTCCACTTCTTCCAAACTCGAATCACTGTGCTGCTGTTACAGTCATCTCGCACGATTAATTTTCGCGCAACATTTTACTAAACACAGCATAGCAGCGTACAGGGGACGATTCGAGGTCAGCGGGTAATCAATTGTTTTGATCGTCTTTCGGAAAAGTTGACCATGTTGTGTTTAGTAAAATGCTGAGCAAAATCTCTCGTGTGATATGGCGTTTACGCTGCACACGAGCTGCTATTGCACGATAGGAAAATCCTCTATCGCAAAGTCTAATGATCCTCCCCTTTTAAACTTAGTAAGTTGTTGAAATGTTACCCTCTTTCATCGAACAGGCATTGTTAAGTCTTACCAAAAGAGGTTAGAAGATTATATAAATGAAATGAACATCTTCTGTTTGAAACCTCTAGTGCAACCCAAAAACCGGTTCAAATGTAACCCAAACATTGGCACGCACTCTAGTGAGAACAATGAGAGATGTCCAATCTTCAGAAAATCATCATACTCTTCGAACACGTTCACGTGTTTGGGCTACATTTGACGATTTAATTTTGAGCGAAAACGGCTTCACATTGCATACTCGTTTTCAAGGTTGGCGCCATCTCTGTAATCTTCTACCGTCTTTGGTCTCTCCTAACGTTTATCGCTAGCAGATAACCATAGCCTATTTTCAACGTTTTGTTACAGCTCTCTATTTATGCGGTTTCAACAGCAGATCAGAGAGCGCTGGTCAGCCCACGCATATGCATAGTGACTCTGAAATACAGTCAAACTCCGATACAACGCCCCCCGAAATACCGCCAAACCCGTTTAACCGCCACATGTATGGGTGAACGAATCTCCGGAATAGGAACTATAATGTAAAGTATTCGTTATTACGCCAACTCGATGCAGCGCCAACCTACGTTTTTCAAAAAAAAAAAAAAAGTTAAAATTCGCATTTTTTTTTTTTTTTAAAAGTCAAACGCTGTGATTATTGACGTTCTTTTGACGCATTGCAAATCATTGTATCATGGACTGATAAAACAGAGAAGAAATATAATCCTCAGTCAAATATTAAAAGACTGAAATAAGCTAAACAGGAAAAATTAGAAGATGCTCTTTACATGTGGATATTGCAGATGAGGGCGAAAAATGTTACTATAACTGGAGACATAATCAAGGAATATGCAAAAACTTTTGGTAAACGAATGAATATCACAGACATTGAACATAGCAATGGTTGTCTTAGTAGATTTAAGAAATAAAAAACGATGGGGCTCTCTCAGTATATACGATGTGGTGAAACAACTAATATCAATGAAGATCTTGTGGTAAGAGGTCGGGGAAAATTAATCGCTGTTATTTCAGAATATGAACCTACTCATGTCTATAATATGGATGAAAGATGCTTATTTTAATCATTTGCAACCCGACAAAACAATATCCCATTGGATATGTTAAAGGGTGTAAGAAAATTAAAGATCGTGTATCGTTTGTGTTTTGCACGAATGTTGATGTATCTAACAAACGACAATTAACTGTTATTAGAAAATTCGCTAAACCAAGATGCGTTAAAAATTTTCAATCATTCTTTATATGTGGATTATGTGAATAACAATAAAGCATGGATGACTGCAATTTTATTTCAAGACTCGTTACTGAATTTTAATGCTGAAATGAGGAAGAAAAAGCGCTAGGAATTATTGCTATTAGATGTCTCCTGTCATAAAGCAACTCCAGTAAGCAATATCTGAATAGAAGTTTTACCTCCTGATTGTACTAGGGTTTTACAACCTTTAGATTTCGGAATCATAAATTCTTTCAAAGCGTATTACTGGAAATATCATATCAGACATATTATTGACCGTATCAGTAAAAAATGATCTTTCTGCTTTGTTCCTAAAAAATGCGATTCGGATGATGAAAAGAGCATGGGATGAAGTTTCTATGGAGACTATACTTACTGCTGAAGCCATACTGGCTTAAAAAATAGTGAAAAATCTACGGATGAACTAAAACTGCATAAGTTAAATATTTACATAATGACATAAAAAAAATTATCTTGCATGCAGCATCCTCTCATAGCAGAGGAATATAATGATGTAGACAAAAATGTTCCAGCATTTGAAGAAATGAGTCATGAGAAAGTTGCTGGACTAAGAACAAATAATCTGATGAAGCAAAAGACAGCATTAGCAAACTGAGGATATATTTAGAAAAAAATTCAGTCGATAAAAAGATGATTAATAATCTTTAACTTTCGAAAAGATATTAAAAACATTTCCTTATACCCCCCACCCCCCCCCCCCCCCAAAAAAAAAAAAAAAAAAAAGTTAGTATTTTAAAATATTTTTTTTCTTGCAAATATATAATTACTACGTAGATCTAAAATACTAGTTATAACAAATTCAGTGCCATTATCCTCAATTTTTATGATGCTTATAATATAATGAGTTAAATGAATATTTAATTTAATTTAATTTATACAGTTAGGATTATAATTCGATATAGCGCCAAATCCTTTATAGCGCCATATTATTATGCGTACCGATGATGGCGCTAAATCGGGGTTTGACTTATAATCATTTGCTTAACATAGTATAACCTGCATTAGCTGAAAATTTCAGCGCAATCGCATCTTTCCTTCATAGTGTTGCAATTTTCACAAACATAAGAAGGGGCAGAGCCGGACTTTGCCTAATCGGGGCTCGAGGCAAAAAAAATCTTTGGGGCTCCCCTCTGATTCACTACTTCATTAATGAAGAACCGAACTTTATGGAGGTATTTAAATTTTTCACTTCATTATAGATCCATTTTATTTCTTATTGTTAACTTTGTCATCTAGCTGCGAAAAATTCATATCCTTGCTGACATTAGGGCGGAATTCAGCTAAATTTTCGCAATTACGATGGCTCAATTAAGCCGGATTTTAAACTGTAATGATATTTTGTTTTTAAAAAAGTTCATCAAAGAAAGATAAAATAAACTTTCTATTTGATTTGGGGGGGGGGGGGGGGGGGCCCTCTGATGTGGGGTCCCGGGCAACTGCTCCGTATGTCACTGCCTTAGTTAGGCTCTGATAAGGGGATATAAACTTACATTATCTGTTAAAAATATCTTCCTTAAAAGTATTTAAAAAAAAAAAAAAAAAAAAAAAAAAAAAACCTTCAAAATTTATATATGCACTCTCTACCAATATGTATTTGGACACTTTTGAATTTAAACGTTTTGTCTGATATCTAGGAAAGTTCTTTAGGAATCATATTAAAACTTTGGTAGCGTAAAGAACATGCTATACCTCATATATTTCAGCAAAGTTATGTCCTGAAGAGCAAAAGAGGACCAGAAAAAAAGTAAATAAAAGACAAAATATTTTGGATCACCCTGAAAAAAGTTATGCTTTAAACAATTTGGCTGTAACAAGTCATTATGAAGATTTTTCATTATCTGTATGAATTTGTATGAGGCTACTAGATATATTCATGAAGATATAACGGTTTATTTTAAAAAAAAATGCTAAAAAAAATTCCACATTTTTAATTATAACACATAGGGTATTCGACCCAGTGCAAAGACACTTTAGATAACTTGGCATACTACATTTGACACAGCATACTGCAATCAGAAATAAAAAGTGTCAATATCTTACGAAATATGAGCACTTTTTACTAAATATTTTTTAACTACGTATGTACTCGCTTAAAAAAAAAAAAATCTTTTGCATAATGTATTAGTCAAAGTATTGAACAACTTATATGAAAACCCCAAACAAATATATCAGTTAAATTCAAGAAGTTATCATAGATAGCATGAACGTAATTTCAGTTCTCTCAATATAAAATCTAAACTATAAGGAGTTTCACTCACATTTTTATTTTGATTCAATAAATGCCCAGTGATAATAGAGCTTTCGCTGATTGTAAATAAATATTGATAAAAACTCCTATCAATTTCTTTTTTTTTTTTCTTTTTTGAGACAGAACTGAAATTCTGTTCATTTCATAACACAAAACTTTTTGAATTTACACGATATTTGTTTGGGTTTTTTATATAAGTTGTACAATCCTATTCGCTATCAAATAAAGAAAATGAAATTTTACAGAAGCTAGAGCATGCGTAGTTAAAAATTATTAGTAAAAATGCTTATATTTCGTAAGATATTTCTAAAGGTGGCTGGTGCACGTAAAATCCGTAGAGGCCACAATATCCCCTATATGTTCCCATCCAAACTATATCTCTGGAGGTCATCGAAGCGAAAATTTCATATCCTCCGTAGAGGATCAAAATTATGATGGCTTGTCTCCCGATCACCCGTAGGGTGCATCCGAGACCGTCACCAATTACCCATTGCGCAGTACTAGTACGATATTTAACCCTACCAATCGACCAATCAACCGTAAGATATTTAATATTTTCGCATTCTGATTGCAGTATACTGTGTCGAATGTAGTACACCAAGTTTCCTAAAACTGACTTTGCACTAGGTCTAATACCCTAGGTGTTATAAGTAGAGGAGTGGAAATATTTTTTACAATAATAATAATAATCTATTTATGTAATTTGCAAGAGAGATGACGATTCCGGTTCGTACTCATCAATATAGCAAGTTACGACCTAATATGCATACTTTAGTTAATTTTAAAAAATCTAATTGTCCGATCGATAAGCTGTTTAGTCTCACGGATTCAGTAAAAAGCTCCTTTCATTTGGTACCTTATTTGTAACGAAGTTTTGATTAGATTTTTAAAAATTAACTAAAATATGAAAATAATAACCTGGCAATAACTTCAAATTTGAACATTTAAATTTATAATTGTTGCCAAAAAAATTTACTAGTCATTTATTTTTATTTATTTATTTTTTTTTAGCATAAAATGAAATATGCTTCCACGCGAAAAATAAAAAAAAAATTATAAAATAATAACAAACCCGAGAGAAACTTTCGCACTTTATTTCTTTTCTTATTTACCTTTAAAATTTGATACTCATAAACCTTAAGCCAAATTTCCCTCCTAATTTTAATTCCTCAGAAGCCAAATTATTATTAGAAACAAATTAATACTGTGAGATGAAATGCTAATGATAATCAAACCAATATTATTCACGAACGACTTAAAAGTAAAATTCATGTTTCACGACTCTAATTTTCATACTTCGCGAGGCAGGACAGATTTAGTATAAGACCCTCATGGCGATTTTTAAATTTTTGTCACCATGTTTGCGATACATTTTTATTAATTAATTAATTTATTTTTGCATAATTTTGTGTTAATACCGATTTTGATTATACTTTTTATTATTGCGTTTTTTAGTCAATTTATGACAAAAGTTCATATGGGGCTTATATCTTTAAAATATTGCTAGATTTAAAATTGCGCTTGCAAAGATTGTAAAAATGCAACTTTTAAAAATACATTTTTCTATAAAATGATCTCATCAGATAAATGGCGTCTTTTTTTTTTTTTTTTTTTTAAAGATCACTGAACTGAGTCCGTGTGCTTAAATATTGCTTATGTATTATTTTTAATCCTCGCGTATTTTATTAAGTCACTATCGTATCGCTTCAAAAAAAAATAATCGTAACTGTAGCACGTTAGAGAGATATTATATAGATTAAATTTGCTCATGCATATGCAAATATGCAAATATGAAGATGGAGTAAAAAACAACCATATCCTTTTTTAATATACTACAATTTTAGATTTTTTTTCTTTTTTCTTTTGTTTAAATAGTTTTGTTTAAACGTTTTTGGCACGGGTGAATCGCGCTTTTAATAATAATAATAATAATAATAAGTTATATCTTCATGAATATTTGTGGTAGCCTCATACAAATTTATACGGATAATTAGAAGAATCATCATAATCACATGCTTCAGCCAAAACGCATTTAAAAGTGTTACTTTTTACAGGGTGATCCAAAACATTTTGATGTTTGTTTAATATTTTACTGGTCCCCCTTTTCTCTTCAGGACACAACTTTTATTAAAAATATATGAGGTATAGCATGCTCCTTACACTACCAAAGTTTTAAGATGGTTCCTAAAAAACTTTTCCAGATATTTCATAAAAAGTCTAAATTTGAAAGTGTCCATATAGTTACTGGTACATAGGTATGTATATATATATATATATATATATATATATATATATATACACATATGGTGCCCCATAAGTCAGCAGACATTTTAAAAATTCATAAATTTTGAAGGAATTGGCAGAATCGAACACGTTTTGCAAAAATGTTATTTACGTAAAGTTTTTTTTTTTTTTTTAATCGGTAAAGGGAAAAAAAAAAAAAAAAAAAAAAAAAAAAAAAGGTGAAATTTTTCGCCGATAGAGGGTGCTGCACGGACGTTTAAAGAGAAGTATGCAAAGCAGAATTGTATAAATTCCATGGCTTTATCATTAACACGGCTTATTTCTTATTTTGCTTCCTATAAGTGCATACATGAAGATTTAATTGCGATGCTGACTTGGTGGATAAAGCGTTATTAGTGAAGAAGGTATACCTTGACCTAAGAATCGCCGATTGAAGCTGTAGTTAGCAGTGTTTTAATTCGTTTGCAAACTGTAAATTGTAGTGATGACGATCACATGAAATAGGATTTATGTGTCTGCAAACATATGCTTGGAAATAAATATAATTTTTTATGATAATTTGTGATTCGCTCACGGACAGCGCTTTCTATCGACGAAAATTTCATTTTTACTTATCTCTTAACCCCTCCCCCCCCCCGAAAAAAAAAAATCCGCTTCATGAAAATAACTTTTTTCTATCCACGTTCAAATCTACCAATTCTTTCAATTTCTATGAATGTTTAAAATGTCTATAGTCTTATGGGACACCCCAGTATGTATATTATATACATAGGTATATATATTATATATATATATATTATATACAGTATATATTATATACATACGTAGGTAGATAGACATACAGAAATAGAAATTAAATTAAAAAAATAAATATATTTCATGTTTGATATGTTCATTCGTTTAATGGACTTCAAATTTCATCTTTAAAATATCATATCTTGATAAATATGGATATTTGAAAATGATGCATCTTTCATATATATAATGATAATTATTATTTTATTTCAAATATGATTATCATTGCAGCTTGAACGATTCAGACATTTTTCTTCGATTAAAATTGCTTTTCATCTTGAAATATAAACATTTATCAATTTTATTTACGATCTATGATAAGTTTATGGCCCATTTTGCATAAAATTGCTTGGCTTCACTAAGACATAAATCATTAAAAATATTTAAAAGAAGCTCGATTTGAGAATTAATTTCATGTAATGAGATTTTAATGGAAACCTTCTGACAGGCAAATTCAATAATTTTTAATTTATATGATATTAAATTTACGTCGAAAGGATATTATGAAATGGAATTATATAGTTATTTCGTATATCCATAAGTATAACTGCATGATTTGGTTATAAAAACTTTGAATATATTTATTCTATTACTGTTATTAAAATATAGAATATGTGTCTACTAAAAATTCGGTCCAAGTCTATGTTTATTGCTCCCAATATAGAAAGTATCACGATTTTACTAAGGAAAATTATCAGTTTTGTTAAGAAAATATTATTGATTTGAACACGGAATAAAGTACTATTTCTTTACAATTACAATACACTTACAAAAATCCACAATCAGTGTTTCAAAATTAATATTACAGAATCAATCAGTAATTTTGTAATTCGGCGAATAGAAATTAAGCCCCTTATTATAAAAATCAGACTCTTGAGGCATTTACACTTTTTTATTATATATATCATATGTCATTAATATTATATATATCATGTATCATATCATATATCACATATCATATATAATATATCATATATATATCATATAACATATTATATATCATGTATCATATATCATATATCATATTTATTATATATATCATATATCATATATCATTAATTCAATATTAGCCTTCATCGATCCATCACAAAATGAAGGCCTCTCCTAAGAAATTCCAATCTGTTCTGTTTTCTGCCATATTTCTTCATTCTGCTCTTCCGAACTTGACAATCTCATCTCTCCAAAGACACTGTAGTCTCTTAATCGTCTCTTCTTATCTTTCAGTAACAAAATAAAACTCTCGTGGTCCACATATCATCGTATCTTCTGGTAAGGTGCCGAGTCCAGCTCCACTTCAACTTCTTTACTCTACAATGGCATCATTCATTTTGGTTTGCTCCCTGATCCACGTGCTTCTCTTTCTGTCTTTTTCAATAAATCCTTGCAGGCATCTATTCCTGCTTCCTGGGTTGTTTGAAGCTTTTATTCAGCATTTCATGTTAATATTCTAGTTTCTGAAGCCAAAATTAATAAAGGAATATACAATTGAATAAAATGATCAAAAACGTTTTTTTTTTTTTCAAACAAATTGGGTGGTCGCATTTGAATATAGCTCTGTTTTTTCCGAAAGCGGCCGCAAAAATAGCGCTATTGACATGAAATTTGGTACACATGTTCATGAGCCCCTCCAAATCAGCTGTATAGTTTTTGGTATGCATTCCATTTGTAGTTCGTATACAGGAACACGCCAAAGATTTTCTTATCATTACGGCCTATGGGAGGAATTTGTAATTATCGCGATAGCGGCCACAAAAATCACGCTATTGACTTGCAATTTGGTACACATGTTCATGTGACCCACGAAATCAGCTGTATAGTTTTGGGTATGTATTCCATTTGTAATTCGTGTACAGGGACACGCCAATTTTTTCTTATCATTACGGCCTATGGGAGGAATTTGCATGTACCGCGATAGCCATCGCAAATATCAAGCTATTGACTTGCAATTTGGTACATATGTTCATGAGCCCCACGGAATCAGCTGTATAGTTTTATGTGTGTATTCCAATTGTAGTTCGTGTACAGGGATACGCCAAAGATTTTCTATCATTACGGCCTATGGGAAGAATCTGTATGTACCGCGATAGCCACCGCAAATATCAAGCTATTGACTTCCAATTTTTGCCGAAACGTCAATGGAGGCCCTCTGTTGAGACTCAAAAGGATTTTGGTTTCCGTCTGTCTGTATGTACCGCGATAGCGGCCACAAAAATCACGCTATTGACTTGCAATTTGGTACACATGTTTATGAGCCCAACGGAATTAGCTGTATAGTTTTAGGTGTGTATTCCATTTGTAGTTCGTGTACAGAGACACGCCAAAGATTTTCTATCATTACGGCCTATGGGAAGAATCTGTATTTACTGCGATAGCCACAGCAAAAATCAAGCTATTGACTTGCAACTTTTGCCGAAACGTCAATGGAGGCCCTCTTTTGAGACTCAAAAGGATTTTGGTTTCCGTCTGTCCGTCTGTCTGTCGTGCTATAGCGGCCGCAAAAATCACGTTATTGACTTGAAATTTTGTACTCATATTCATGATCCCCACGAAATTAGCTGTATAGTTTTGGGTATGCATTCCATTTGTAATTCGTGTACATGGACATGCCAATTTTTTTTATCATTATGGCCTATGGGAAGAATTTGTATGTACCGCGATGGCGGCCCCCAAAATAACGCTATTGACTTGCAATTTGGTACAAATATTCATGAGCCCAACGGAATTAACTGTATAGTGTTAGGTGTGAATTCCATTTGTCTTTCGTGTACAGGGACACGCCAAAGTTTTTCTTATCTTTACAGCCTATGGGAAGAATTTGTATGTACCGCAATAGCGGCCGCAAAAATCCTTCGATTGACTTGCAAATTGGCGCACACGTTCCAGCTTTGCATTTAAGTAGCTGTATAATTGTTTTTGCTATATTTTTTATAAACTGTGTACAGGGACATGCCAAAATTCTTAACATTACGGCGTATGGGGTGAATTTCGTTTAAACGCATTTTAATATCATTACATTGCAATGAAGAAAATGAAACAAGCGTACGTGATTAAGATGCTTAAACTTATGTTGTTTGAAAAAAATATATGTTCTTAAGCTTTTTAATTAATGTACAGGACCTTACAAAAGTTTTCTGACAATGTCACGTAGTCATGCAAACGATGTTAAATTTGGAACAATTATTAATTTTAAACGCAAAATAACCTGAATAGTTTTTACTGGTGTATACAATGTTTATGGTTCGTTTACAAAGACACACGAAAGAATTTCGTAACATTAGAGCCTATGGACAAATTTTTAATTTAAGCGCGCACTTTAATGCGTTTATGCTAAATTGAACTTATTAAAGTTAACATACATTATAAAGATGCTTAAAATCATGTTTACTCTTAAAAAAGGTTATGTATAGACTAAATAAATTATGGGACCACACAAAATAATTCCGAGTATGTACTGTAATCATCCAAATGATGTCAAATTAGTTTGAAAAATTGATGAGTTGTAATTAATTAGGTCTATTCTCATTATTTGCGTTTATAACGACTGTGGCTACTTTTCCGGGATACATAAAGGAATTTCGTACTATTACGGTCTATAGTCGGTATTTCATTAAAGTGTATTTTAACATGGTTACACCCCATCAAATATAATGAAATTTTATTAGAATTTTAAAAGCATGTTTTCCTGCTGAAAATTGTAGACATAGAATTGATAATTAGTTTAAAGGTTACGCAAAATATTTCCGATATGCTATGTAATGTCTTTTTGTATGAAATTTGATAGTTATGAAATTTGGTATTTATGAATTTCAGGGAAATAATACAAGACCGTCGTTTATTAAGAATACATATTGTTGCGTACTTGGGGGTTCGTAAGTTGTCCGAGTGTGAAAGGCGAAACTTGCAAAAATTCAGTGATTTATTCACAGAAAGTTCCAGAAAAATACAGGTCTATAAACCAAGTATCAGCTTCAATTCAACCAGTAAACATAGCTTAAACAACAGCCGTTAACAGCAAAACAACAGTACAAACTGTTTATCAATAACACATAAAGCAAGTTTCATTCAAAGAGGCTCAAAGCAAAGCAAGCATCTGACGAAACTGACACAGATCTGAGATTGGCCGCCTTGGCTAGAAAAATGCTCCTTTTATACTTTTCTATCGAACACAGACTGTTCTCGAAAATTCTCGTATCTCATCAGCCAATGAGATTAGAGCTTTCATATTTGGTATATCCCTAATAAGGATTTTCTCGCCAAGGTCGCCAAAAAATCGCCAAGTAGGGAAACAGTCGCCAAATTTGGCGCCAAATCCATTTCTTCCCTTATTGGAGCTTTTTAATGCGTTTTTAAAGTAAAATTAGGCTATTTTAACGGTAAAACGACTAGAAATGCGCAAAATTAGCATTTTATCGACTGACTAAGCTTCTTTGAAAGAATTTATACAAAAATAAATGCAATTATTTACATTTCCGTAACACTTTATATGATATACAAATAGGTATACAAAGAAAGATACAGCAGGGGGTTATGTATCTGATTATGGTAATAAGTCGATCGAATCAATATATACTATTATATAATAAGGAATAAATAAAAATGACCTATTGAATAATGTCTGATGAAATCGGACGTTGAGACTCCTGATCTGCAGATCCACTAGTTTAATTCTTGAAGCATTTTTTTGGAAATCTTCAAATGGGGAAGCAAGTAGTACAATTTCATCCGCAAATATAAAATGATTTATAAATTCTACATCAGTTTTTATGCTTTTTTCTCCCCCCCCCCTTTTTTTTTAAATATTGCATTGAATGGTTTAGGTAAAATTGAAAAACATTATATATATATATATATACCGGGTGATCCAAAAGTCAGGACGAACTTTAAAAATGAATAATTCGAAAACGAATGAAGATACAAAGATACGGTTTGCACCAAACGGATGAAAAAGAAACCGGGTTTAGTGTGGTAACGAAAAAAAAAAAAAAAAATTCTGTTGGTGACCAACAGATTGCGCTATAGTGTTTTTTTTTACTAAAAGATGATTTACAAATGGAAAAGATGTTGACAACTTTATAGTCAGCTTAATTACAGTTAATTAGTACTACTACAGTAACTGTTCAATGTGCATTCAGAAGTACAGCTGTGAGATAATTCACCACACCGTTCACAGGATTTAGTAGCATTTCTTGCGTTTTGGCAGACACATTTTGGCAGTTGGCATCTTTCAGTGCTGCTAGTGATTCCGGTTGGGCGCGGTACCCTTTTGACTTCAAGAATCCCCACAGCCAAAAGTCGCAGGGTGTCAGATCGGGAAATCTTGGAGGCCAAGCGTGATTAAAGTAACGATTGAGAATGCTATATTTCGATGCATATAAGCTTCGACTACCATTACATGCCGCAGTTGCTCCTTTTTATATTGTTTGTTCCTTTGCATAATCCTGTATCAGAAATCCGACAGCGCCATCTGTTGGTCGCCAACAGAACTATTTTTTCTTCATTGCCACCCAAAAACCGGCTTCTTTTACATGCGTTTGGTGCAAACCGTATCAATGTATCTTGATTCGTTTTCAAATTATTCATTTTTAAAGTTCGTTCCGACTTTTGGATCACCCGGTATATAGATATAGATATAGATATAGATAACGCGATTTAATTCTTTATCTGTCAGTGATATGGGAAGAATTTAAATTGAAAAAATATTTAAAATTAAATTATAGAAGATTACGCAAAGAAAGAAATCTTTTACATTCAATTAAAAAAAAATTACGCTTTCAAATTTTCATATGACTAACAATTTGGGTTAATGAGGAAATTTTTTTTTTTCCATTAAACAAAATCATTAGAGAAATACGCATATCTGTATCCTAAAAACTAAGTCTAGAAGCTAAAGCATTAAATCATCTTTAATGATTTTGGACATCCTGTACACGTTCAGGTATTACAAATCATTATAGTAAATTGGTAATAAATTTACCATAAATTGTAACTAAAAATAATTAAATAAGATAACATTCATATATATATATATAACAGTATTTATTTAATTAATAAAATTACTTTTAAACCTTCATCTATTCAAACTTATGATTTTGAAAACTTATTTTGTAATTTTCCTATAAATGAACTTAATTCCCTAGAGATTTTTTCCTTAGTTTATGCCATTTTTGTCTAAATAATAATTATATCTTTTTCCATAGTAAAATTTTTAAACAGTCGTATGGTATTGGTATGGGAACTGATTAGTCTTCTAGTGCGGCCAATTTTTCCTTATTTTTCTTTGAATACAAGTTCACTGTAACTCATAATATTTGTTTACATGTTTATCGTTATATTGATGACTTAATTATTTTTGATACTAATTTTGATATTTTTTTTAGTTTAATATATCCAGATATTTTAAAATTAAATAAAGCCAGTACTAATAATTTTGAAGGAGATTTTTTAGATATTTCCTTTGTTTTAAAAAATAATAATTTTTGTACTGATTTATATGATAAAAGAAAAAAACTTCAACTTTGTTACTAACTGTATGCCGCACTGGCATTCTAATCTGAGCCCTAAAATTTACATAAACATAATAGTCAATCAACTTTTAAGAATTAAGAGATGATGCAATTCTAAATTTAATTTTGATAAACAAATATATAATTTTCAAGCTTTATTATACTATAAAAATTTATATCCTTTAAGTTTCATTTCTTATTATACAAGTAATGTAAATTTTCAGCGACAGCTCCGCAGCTACTAGCTTTACTTTGATTGGTGGTCCATATAGACATAGCTGCCAAGTTTTTCAATTTATTCCGGAATGTTGATAGCCCCGCCCCCTTTTCACACCATAACCTTTTTTTAAAGTAATTTTCTTCTCATTTAATCGTAATTATATATTGAAGAAAATTTCTCTACAAAGATTACGGTGTGAAAAAGGGCGGAGCTCACAGCATTTCGGAATAAATTAAAAAAACTTGGCAGATATGCATATAAATGTCCAGTGTGATGTTAACGATATATAGCCTATTTTTTAGGAAGGTTGTGGGTTGATGGATGGAATTATATTGTTCCACCAGACTTGGAATGTATTGGACATCTATGGATATGGAAGAAGAATTACAATGTTTTAAAAGTTTTTAAGCTGAAATGAAATTTTGCAGTTGTTGTCTCTTGTAGGTGGTGAGTTTTTTCTATCTTTTTCTGGCAGGTACAGGTGGGGCATGCTCTTGCTAGCATTTCCATTTCAAAAATTCATATAATAAAACAATTTTTAATTTATGATTTAAAATTTAATTATAGTTTCATTCATAAGTTATAATATGTGTATTAAAAATAACATGCTTTTCAAATAATTCATATTTCAGTCTTTTTAACTTCAAGTTTTTTCTTTACGATTCTGTTTGAAATATATTCTGGAGTATGCTAGCTTGACATATCTTCAGAAGCCTGCTAGTACTACATAGTTCTTTTAATAGCTGTGTTCCCACCTGCTGACGAAGAAAACACAGCATAAACTGAAATTTTTAGCTTGAATAATGTTAAATTTAACTTATTTTCTTGTTTATTAACATTGTTATACTTATTCTTGTTGTTTTCACATTCCACTTTCATATCTTCACTTATCAAAATTTAAATTCATATTTTTATTTTTGTATATAAATTTAGTGCTGCTTTAGCGCCTATTTTTTGCAAATTAGTAATTTTTATCATTTATTTTGAAGTTAATATATATAGGGTAAGTGCACCAGTGATTGGCATTTTTAGAGCAATCTCTGATGTTTTTAATGTTCTAGTCATCAGAAAATATTTTTATAAATCTTATGTTAGTACATATGGTATGAAATACATCCAGAACGACATATATGTTAAAATATATACATTTGATAACAATTTTTTTTTATGAGTTTTTATTTGATACCCACTCAATGTTCCAGTAATTGACACTGCCAGTTTTTCATTTTATCAGTAATTGACCCCCTATGTTCCGGTGTTTGACACTGCTAGTTATTCATTTTACCAGTTATTAGTACCTTAGGAGCCAGTGTTTGGCAAGAAATGTTAGAATACTTATATGTAAAATATATGATTTTATTATTTTTCTTATTTATTAATTATTTCGGGATAGATGTCAATTACTGGAGCATGCCAATCACTGAAGCACCTACCCTATATATATATATGCACAGGTATGCTAAAAAAATATTTCATATATATTTTAAAAATTTCTTTTATTGACAACAATTAAAGAATAATAATAATAAAGAAATAAAGAAATGTTTCTTAAATAAATTTTATTACTTCATTTAATTTGTTATAAAATTAAATGAAGAATTATTTTAATAAATCATTTTTAGGATTATACATTGATAATTTAATGTCTAGAAGACACCATTTCGTAAAATACCAGCGGGCTTCGCCCGCTAGCGGGTCAGTATTTTCAAATGAATCACTATAATTAATGAATCACTAACAGTAACTTTTAGTGTTAAGAAAAGAAATTTAAAAAAAAAATCATTTGTGATTGGGTAAAAAGTCGGCCAGGGTCCCCACTGCCTTCGGCAGCGCGGTCCCGTGCGCGCTGCTCGCGCACAACTTCAAGGATACACGCGCTCCGCGCGCGTATTCCTTCCCTGAGCCTTCGTGTCCCTAAAAAAAAAAAAAATCATTTCTGATCGGGAAAAGACTCGCACTGGGTCCCCACTGTCGTCGGCAGCGCAGTCGCGTGCGCGCGCACAACTTAAGGGATACACGCGCTGCGCGCGCGTATTCCTTCCCTGACCCTCCGTGCCCCCTAAAAGAAAATCATTTCTCATCGGGTAAAAACTCGCATCGGGTCCCCACTGCCTTCGGCAGCGCATCCCCGTGCGCTCTGCGCATATTACAGCGCCATAAAAGAAAACTGATTCAGGACACCTCAAAACGTGTAAATCAAGTGAAAACCTTCGATAATTTAAAAGAACTTTAAAATATCTTTCGAATGATGTTTTAAAAATAATTTAATCATAAATAGAAATTGAAATATTGAAATTTGAAAATATTACAGCGCCATCTGGCGGTACAAATTTCTGTATTCCACTGTTCAATTCCAATTCAATAAAGCTTTCCAATGATGTATTACTTATGAAATTATTTTAATTAGTAGCTGAGATACAAAAGAAAACGAATTCAGGACACCTCAAAACGTGTAAATCTGTTGAAATCTTTGAATGATATAAAAGAACTTTAAAATATCTTTCGAATGATGTATTAAAAATAATTTAATCATAATTAGAAATTGAAATATTGAAATTTGAAAATATTACAGCGCCTTAAAAGAAATTTGATTCAGGCCACCTCAAAACGTGTAAATCTGGTGAAAACTTTCGATAATTTAAAAGAACTTTAAAATATCTTTCGAATGATGTATTAAAAATAATTTCATCATAATTAGAAATTGAAATATTGAAATTTGAAAATATAACAGCGCCATCTGGCGGTACAAATTTCTGTTTCCACTGTTCGATTCCAATTCAAAAAAGCTTTCCAATGATGTATTACTTATGAAATTATTTTAATTAGTAGCTGAGATACAAAAGAAAACGTATTCAGGACATCTCAAAACGTGAAAATCTGTTCAAAATTTTGGATAATTTAAAAGAACTTGAAAATATCTTTCGAATGATGTATTAAAAATAATTTAATCATAATTAGAAATTGAAGTATTGAAATTTGAAAATATTACAGCGGCATAAAGAAAATTGATTCAGGACACCTCAAAACGTGTAAATCTGGTGAAAATTTTCGATAATATAAAAGAACTTTAAAATATCTTTCGAATGATGTATTAAAAATAATTTAATCATAATTAGAAATTGAAATATTGAAATTTGAAAATATTACAGAGCCATCTGGCGGTACAAATTTCTGTATTCCACTGTTCGATTCCAATTCAAAAAAGCTTTCTAATGATGTATTACTTATGAAATTATTTTAATTAGTAGCTGAGAAATTGAAATACGCGTATTGCAATTTTTAATTGCAGAAATAAAACACGTGACCTCATTTATCGCTGCTTTTTTTTTTTTTTTTTTTCCCTTTGCTTTCGTCGAGAAAGCAGAAATCTCTTTTCGTTGAACTGGTTCCCATGGTATCGAAAAGCGGCAATGAACGCGTAATAGAATCTCATCGAAGGAAGGTCGGGTATTCTATTTCAATGGGTTTCAAGCGTGAAATTAAAAAATTTATAACTTATTCAGTTTTTGAAATTTTCGCTCAATCTTTTGGCAAATTAATTATGAAAGCTAGATCTATATACAAAAAAAAAAAAAAAAAAAAAATGATTTATCTCGAAACGCTTTTGAGTTATAAAATGTTTGGCGAAAAAATCGATGTTTCGTAAAATCTAAAAATATGGATCGCTAATCCGTATTTTGTAAAAATGTTTATATGGTTCGAAAGAGAATTAAATGGCCTTTCTTTGTATACCAGTTGTTAAGAAATGGAACTTTTACTCGGTCGTACAGGGCGTTTCGAAAAAGACAATCGCGAAAAAGAAAAATTTTCTACCCTTTTTAAAACTTTTTTTAAAAATATAAAAAATCCGTATTTAAAAAAAAAAAAATGTACCGTAAGAATCGGTAATAAATGCTCTTTCTTTTGGTACAGGTGTATTTCGATACGTCGAACCGTTCAAACAGGATCGCTTTACAAAAACCCCCGAAATTTTCTCTCTTTGCTTTTTCTTTCGAGGTAGGCTGTTCCGTAACAAAATGGCCGTCGCCCGCGATTTCGAATCGTTTTTTCGTTAGACAATGGTCGACATTTTAATTAATATCTCCGCTAATGAGGGCCGCATCGTTTAACAAATTACATATCGTACATCTGCGATAAATTTTCTGTGTCCGACGGTACCTGTTCGAAGTCCGTGCGACCATTAGCGGCGGAGCCTTATCCGTTTCAAGCCGTTTCTAACAGACACACACACACTCACACACAGACAAAAACACACATGCGTACAGATTTTAATAATTTCGTAAAATATACGTAAGAACGCATTAACAAAACTTTGCGGATTTTGTTTGATAATAAATCTAATAAAATAAATTTATAATTCTGAAAGTTCTTAATAATTAATTTATTAAAACGATCAGCTCCTTCTTCAATTTTAATTATTTGCAACAAAATGTGCAGAAAATTTAATTTTCGAAAACAAAGAGGCTTTTTATAAAGATTAGTTCAACTACAATTCGAAATTAGATTCTGAAACTTTTACAATATGTAAAATACTTTTTTCCCTTCGAAAGAGAAATTTGTTCCAAACTTTGCTAATTTAATTTCATCACGAGTATTTCATAGCCAGCGACATAAACTGAATTTATTTATGTTAAAACAATTTCTCCTTTTGATAAAATTTTATTTTACTTTTTCCTTTTAAATTTCGAATATAAATATAGATAGTTACAAAACAAGTAAGAAAAATTGCATTACGCGATGGATTACGATATATTGTTGCGTACTTGGTGGTTCGTAAGTTGTCAGAGAAAGAGAGGCGAAGCTTGCAAAAATTCAGGAGTTTTATTTAGAGAAAGTTCCAGAAAAATATAGGTCTATGAGTCAGGTATCAGCTTCAATTCCACCAATACACACAGCTTAAGTAATAGCTGTCAACAACAAATCCACAGTGCACACTGTACAGCATTAACACATACAGCAATGCAACTGTATTTTCAAAGAGGCTTACAGCTCTTTTAATAGCAATGCACCATTGGCGGAGGCTAATCTCAGACTAATGGCCTTGACGTAAAGCAGCTCCTAAAATACCCCTGTAAGAAATTGTGGAAAATTCGAGAAACCGGTTAGTCAATTAAGTCACAGCTTTCATATTTGGTATATCGATAATAAGGATTTTCTCGCCAAGGTCGCCAAATCTGGAGCCAAATCCGTTACCAGCCTTATTTGAGCTTTTTAATGCATTTTAAAGAGAAAATTAAGTTATTTTAACGCGAAAAAGAGCTGAAAATGCAGAAAATTGACATTTTATCAACTTACTAAGCCTCTTTGAAAGAATTTGTACAAAAATAAATACAATTATTTACAATTTCGCAACAATATGTAGCAAATCAATCCTGATAAAAGAGCTCCTTCTTCCAAGCAAATAAATACTTTAATAAACACCACTAATTTTGAAGAATGATGTTTGATACACATGATTGTCGATTAGACAAACGTACAATTAGACAAACATTACAATAAAAAAAAAAAATAGTGGTACTTATTGAATAAAAAAGTTCTAAAGTTGGCAACACTCGTATATTAAGTTTATTAATGAATTATATAGAATATTTTCACAGCTGGATATTAGAAAAAAATACTAAAAGTACAAATTTATGTTATGTATATACATATACAAAAATAAAAGTATTAAATGCCTTGAAAATACTTATTTTTAATCTTATAAAAAAAAAAAAATTCTACGTTGAATAGTTAACAATAATAATTTAATTTTATAATTCATCTGTGTTTAAGTACATATAACACACTTAATATAACCGTTACGAAATATTTGTGAAGCTTACTCAGACAACGGAATATAAATATTTACATTTATTGTTTGCAATAATTATTTGATCTAATAATTTCGAATATTATAGACTCGATGCTATTTAAGAGCTATTGAGTATGTGTAACTCAGATAAATTCGAGAATGTTTACAAAACTATTCCCGAAAGGTATGTAGTTATTGCTTTCGAGTTTACATAATCTGTATTAATATATAATATTTCAATTTGATTGTGTTTGAAGCCATATCCGGATATGCATGTATCAGAAGATGAGATAAGACTGCGGAATTCTGTAATTAAATAGAACTTTTATGTTTTGTGGTTTAGTTTAGTGCTGTGGACGATGTATTTTAATGCAATATTAAATGTTTTCTAATTTTCCTTGAATAAGTAAATGATATCGTTTACAACACGGTTGACTGAATTTCACAATATTCTAAATATATCGCTTACAAGTATATGCATATAATGCCAATTTCAACTATTATCACATAAGAATGTTAGTCTACTGCCGAAAAATAATAAAATAGATCAGGACCAAAAACTAGTCTAAATTAAAATTACACACACACACACACACATACACACAAAAAAAAAAAAAAAAAAAAAAAACACCAAACCTACGGTCAAACAACTGGTAACATCGCTGTTATCCCCGTAAATTTTAAGATAAATCTTTATGATAATCTAGAGCTGCGGGAGAATGAATTTAAACTGAATTGAAACCAATGATTAGAAATAGCTTTTAAAAAGTATATCAAACTGAAACTGTTTAAAACTTAAAAAAAAAAAAAAAAATCTGGTGTGAAACAACCACACGACTTCCATTACCCACGATTACACGTATTATATGCATTTTTTTTTTTTTTTTTTTTTTTTTTTTTTCTTTTTGAGATAATATCATAGCTGCCAACAATAGTAATTTTTAATTCAGGTTTATCCACCAGTATTTTTATAAAAGGAATCTATCACATATATTTTCAACGAATAAATAAAATTAAAGAAATCGAAAACATTTGTAAAATCTTTCCGGTATGAAGTTCTCCGTTGAGATAACGGAGACTTGACACCTACGTAATAATGATCAGAAGACATGAAATTGACCTAATGAATTATAGAAACCTAAAATTTTTCCGGTATGAGAAACTTAATACACGAGTAAAGACATATAAGATTACATGGCAAGTTAGAAAATAACAGAAAAATCTAGTGTGAAACAACCACTCGACTTCCATTACCCACTATTACGCGTATTATATGCGCTTTTTGCAAATAATAATATCAGAAGGCAAAGAAATGAGCTAATGGAATAGACACCTGAAACGTTTCCGGTAAGAGAAAGTTAATACACGTGTAAAAACATAAAACAAAGTTTACACAGATTTTTTTTTTTTTTTTTTTAAGAAAAGGAAATGAAAAGAAAATTGTTAGGGTTTTTTATTTATTTTTTTATTTTAGAAACAACAATTTCCGAGATCTAAAACTGATCTATCTATCTGATCAGGATGACTAATAATTTTCCTTTGATAACCAAGTAAAGCATGAGAAAGGATATCAAAATTTGTTTTATGCAACGATTTTCAAGAAAATCGTTAGAGCCGTTTTCGAGATACTGACTTTTACCAAAGCTTGTCATAATTAATTGTTGACCAGAAAACAACAATTACATGCAAAAGGATATTTAAAAGATGGTTAATATGATATGTTTGAAAAAAAAAAAAATCATACAGCCGCTTTGCAAGGAATGCCCTTGCAGGACCTGAAATTCAGCTATTTAGAAAGCACGCCCATCAATTTTCCTGAACTAACCAACTATATCATTCGAAATGATATCTAATAGAGTGTTTATACTGCAACTTTGAAGAAAATCGTTCGAGCCATTTTTGAGATATGGGCACTTTCGGTTTCGAATGTCCCACTACCGGTTTTCAATTTTTACCAAAATTTGGAAAATTCATCTGTACACCAGACCTGTTTCATTTCTAAAGTTTCGCAGTTCTAAAATTATAAAAATACACTATATACATTTTAAAAATGGTAACCCTGCTATTGTTTGTTCTGGCAACCCCGCAGTGTGATACTTTGGCTCCGTTTTTATTTAAGTGTTTTATTCTTCTTGTAATGGTCATGATTAAGTGTTTTTAGCTCATTTTTAAAATGTATATAGTGTATTTTTATAATTTATGTATTCACCTATTAATTTCTTTGAGAATTGTATTTATTGTATCATAGAATGGCTTAAATTATCTATGTTTATAGTTTTTAAACATCATTTTCCCCTGAAGATGGTTAAAGATGTGTTTTAACCAAAACGTCGGAATAAAGTTTTTTACAATTATGTGATATGCTGAAAGTATATTTTATTGCTATTTCATAAAGCAGCATATATTTCAAAATTTAGCCACACCAGCCATTTATTTTGACTATGCATGACAGAAAAAGACGGACTTATCGCTTAAAGGGTAAATATAATTCTAAGAAATAATGGCTCGTAACAATCAGTCTCTTTACATTATTGCATCATAAATTAAATAAAATATTAAATTTAAAATTGTAAATCGTAATTAAAAAGAAAATACAAATAATGTAAATAAAATATTTGGAAATTATTAGACATACGAACAATACAAAATATAAAATTCAACGAAAAACAATTTAGTGCATTTGCAATGTAAAAACTCCCGTGAAGAATATAAAATACTAAACAAAACTGAACCTTTCTAATGTAACCGTGTTTCACTCTAAAAACATTCTTTTCTAGAGAACTATCTTGAACACTCTTCATACACTATTTATCAGATGCCAGCGGGCCTTGTATTTCATTCAATATGTTCTGTCTATATATGATTATATTCTTTCTTTTTCTGACTGTTACAACTGCATGTAGTTTTAGTTTTCTATTTGGTTATTATTGAGAAAATTTGATCAAACGAAATAAATTATTGTAACAGAGCACGTTTCCGTATAAAAGTGATTGTTACACGATCAAGTTTCATGTAAGTACTTTTAGATGTTATTTTATGCAGTCGATGTCTAAGAAAATGTAACTAGAAGCGTAGTCTGTGTAACTGAATAATTGTATGTCACATATAATATATATATATATATATATATATATGTTAAATTGATAAATAATTATAAAAAGAGCAAATTGATTATTTCATAAATATACTAATAACTTACAAAATGCGTTATTTAACGAAATTTAGAAACTTTTCTTTTAAAGTTACTGCTACTTGAAATAAGAATTCTCAAATATATTTTGTATTGTGCCTTTTTGATTTTTTTTTTCTTCTTTTGCTCGTTATTTTCTTCTACATTCTTCTACATTCATAACAATACTAGTATGTCGTAGCCATCATAAATTTTTTTCCACATTTTTCCACACATATTTGCATACTACAAATTATTTATTATTTTTTTCCATTATGAATGCGCAAGATTTTTTTTTCAGAGAGGTATTATACCAAATGTCATTTTTCAACGGAAATGAATTTTTACGGTGCAGATGACATCCTGCCTGTTCTCGAGGAAAATTGCAATATAAAAGCGCCACATATCGGCTGATATTCACCAGTACTAAATCAGCAAAATGTCTCAATGTCCTTTTAACATATCAAATAATGTTATATACGGAAAAGAACCTGAGATATAGCCTTCTTTGAAATTAAGGAAACCGCTATATAGCAGCGTTACCTTTTCACGAATCAAAAGTTGACAGACACTAATTTATGTCAAACTGCATCTACATATAAATTTATATGCACTTTTGTGCAGTAATTCTTGAGATATAGTCTTTCTTGAAATTACGGAAATCTATGTATAGCAGCATCACCTGTTGAGTGATTGTCACCAAAAGTTGACAAGCGCAAACTTCTGTCAAGGTGGCTGTACGTATAAATTTATATTCAAATCTGTGCAGTAGTTTCTAAGATTAGCCTTCAGTGAAATTAAGGAAATATCTGTATAACAGCGCCACCTTTTGTTCGACTGGCACTAAAAGTTGATAGGCACTAATTTATGTCAAGATGCATTCATATAGAAATTTATATGCAATGCTATGCAGTAGTACCTGAGATAGAGTCAACATAAAAGTTTTGTTGCGTAAACGCAGACACTTATATAGACAAACTGACATCTTCTAAAAGTGGTCAAATTTTATTCTAGACTTGCCAAAAATTGCAAATCCATCGAAAATCGGATAATGAAAATTTTTAAGAATCCAGTACTTTCTTCTGTTTAATATAGGAGAAAATAAAAGTGTTGGATTCGTAATAATTTTAAATTTTTGGTTCTCAATGAATGTTTAATTTTTCCGATGTCTTAAATGCGATTCGATCATTTTCAGATCATTCTTCACCAAAGTTTTTTGGGCGCTGTATCTAGCAAATCGATGCGTGAAATTACACCGTAGGAGTTTGATAGAAACTGATGTTAGTTAGATCTTAGAATATAACACCAGCAGGCACCGCTTTATGTTCCAATTTTCCTTATTAGGTGAAAACTCTATCTAATTTTCAATAGGGTATAATTGCACTAAACTTCACATGTGGGATACATTTATGAAATACTATGCTGGTCTAACATGAGAACATATTAGTGGATAGTTTGCGCTGTTATCCTACACTATTGTCTATATCTTAGTTTCTATAGTGTATGAATGCCAAATATAAGGTAAACTTTATGTGTGAGGTGGTTAACATAATGAAATATTCTAATCCAGTTTTAGTGCATAATCGGTAACTCTGTGCAGCCACACTTGTTTTAATGTGCTTTGTTTCTATACTTCAGTTTCTATGGCATGGAATCTCACCAAACTTCAAATGCAAAAAGCTTATTCTGAAGAGACATGCTGGCTAACTTTTAACAGATGACATCCGGTTGCTTACCAGCTAATGACAGGCAAAAATATTTCATGACTTTTAATCTTCAGTCTTGTATGATTTAACTCCAGTGAATGTAGATATGTGCGACAGCGTATACATGCGTGAATGGCGCTCGTGTTCCTTCGTCCTCAGTTCCCGCCCCTGCTAAATGTTTTACACTTTCAAAAATATCTGCAATCCTTTTCACGGGCTTTTAAACCTAATAATACTAATTTCCAACGTTCTATCTAAATTTCTTTATTTTTGCCCCTGCGCCTTCCCTCCCCCTTTCCACCCCTCGTAATAATTTTACACTTTCGAAAGTATCTGCATTCGATTTATCGGGCCTTAAAACCTAATAATACTAATTTACAACGCAGCAACTCTTATTTCTATATTTTTGCCACTTCGCTCCCCCTACCCCCTGTCGTCTATCCTAATAATTTTTTCGTTTTGAAAATATCTGCATTTGATTTGTAGGTCTCAAACACCTATACGTGCAATTTTGAGCTGTCTTACTCTATTTCTTTTGTTTTGCCCCTTCCCCCCCACCCTCATCCCCTTCCCAGCTCTCTTTCAAATTTTACAAATTCGAAAATATCCACAATCCGATTTGTATGTATCAAAAATCTCTATCTACGAATTTTGAATGACCTAACTCTATTTTTTTCCCCCTCCGACCCCCCTTTCCGCACCCCCTTCATAAATTCACCTTTTCAAAATAACCTCATTCGACTTGCAGACCTCTAAAACTTATCTGTACCAATTTTAAACGGTCTAACTGTGTTTCTATTTTTATTTTTATTTTTATTTTTATTTTATTTTATTTTATTTATTTATTTTTTTGCCGCATAGCGCCTCCCCCCCCCCCTCTCCGCTCTACCTGGGACGAATTTATAAAATTCTAGAAATTAGTTTTTCGGTATTTATGTGAGCTATATTTTAGAGCAAAAATTTCACAGATATATTTTTTTTCTCCTTTGCGCGATAGAAATTATTATTTGAAACCACGTTTTTCCCCCTCTCCCCCCTTTAGGGGTTGAATTTCTAAAATTCCTGAAATTAGTTTTTAGGTATTTGTTTTTGCTATATTTCAGAGCAAAAAATTCACGTATAACTACTTTTTTGTCTGAGATGTACAGGATTACGTAAAATTACGTTTTGCGCATGTGAAATCACGTTTTGACCCCTTCCCACCCTTAGGGGTTGAATTTCTAAAATTCCTGAAATTAGTTTTTAGGTATTTGTTTTTGCTATATTTCAGAGCAAAAAATTCACGTATAACTACTTTTTTGTTTGAGATGTACAGGATTACGTAAAATTACGTTTTGCGCATGTGAAATCACGTTTTGACCCCTTCCCACCCTTAGGGGTTGAATTCCTAAAATTCCTGAAATTAGTTTTTAGGTATTTGTTTTTGCTATATTTCAGAGCAAAAAATTCACGTATAACTACTTTTTTGTTTGAGATGTACAGGATTACGTAAAATTACGTTTTGCGCATGTGAAATCACGTTTTGACCCCTTCCCACCCTTAGGGGTTGAATTTCTAAAATTCCTGAAATTAGTTTTTAGGTATTTGTTTTTGCTATATTTCAGAGCAAAAAATTCACGTATAACTACTTTTTTGTTTGAGATGTACAGGATTACGTAAAATTACGTTTTGCGCATGTGAAATCACGTTTTGACCCCTTCCCACCCTTAGGGGTTGAATTTCTAAAATTCCTGAAATTAGTTTTTAGGTATTTGTTTTTGCTATATTTCAGAGCAAAAAATTCACGTATAACTACTTTTTTGTTTGAGATGTACAGGATTACGAAAAATTACGTTTTGCGCATGTGAAATCACGTTTTGACCCCTTCCCACCCTTAGGGACCGAATTTCTAAAATTACAGAAATTAGTTTTTAGATATTTGTTTGAGATATGAAGGATTTTGTGAAATCACGTTTTGTCCTCCCTTCCCCGCCTGAGTGGCGAATTTTGTAAAATCACTGCTTAGTAGATGTCTACGTAATGGAAGAAACATTGTCATAAAATTTCATGCTTCTAGGTCCAGGGGTTTGAGCTGGGCGATGAGGAATCACTCACGTACTCAGGATAAACAATTTTATATATAGATTTGTATTTTATTATATTTGAATCTATATTGAAATATAGTAGAAGATGAGATAAGACAGAGAGATTCTGTAATGAAATATAACTTTTATTGTTTAGTTTAGCGCAATGGAAGAAGAATTTTATCGTATTGTTGAAATTTTTCTTGTTTTCCCTTAATAATCAACGGTATTCTTCATGGTTTATTGCATTTCCATATCTTTTAAATTGTTTAGATGAATACACTATAGAATTCAATAATTTTTAAGCTGCAATATGATACTATACGCCAGCCTTTGTGATACTGTGTACAGTCTTTATGATACTGTAGAGTCCCAGAAAAATATAATAAAATTTGGGCAGTAATGATCTTAATCGGACTGATTAACTGTGTGTTTAACCGTTAACTGACTGTTAAATGTTTACATGTGTATAGCTTATTCAAGCGTCAGTTTCTTTTATATTTTATGAAGTAATTTTGAATTTTTATTTTAATCTCCAATTTAAATAATTTTATATTGATATTTTTTTAAAAAATGGTTTTGGATCATCATTCTCAGGTATTCGTTTTATTTTGATCTTCGTTTTTTATATTTTTTCTATTGGTGTTTCTACATGTATAGTTTCTACAAGAGTCAGTTTCTTTTATATTTTATAAAGTAATTTTGTATTTTTATTTTAATCTCCAATTAAAAAAAAATTATATTTATATTTTTATTTTAAATGGTTTTGGATCACCATTCTTTATGTAATCGTTTTATTTTGATCTTCATTTTTTATGTTTTTTCTATGGGTGTTTCGGGCCTGTGAACAAAGAAATTCTTGGCTTTTGCTTTCTTTGCGACAGAAAAACATCCATTTTTTAGCATATTTGCATTCTACCAGGCCCTTGAAAACGTTAGAATGCAAATTATGCTTTATTCTTCTTCCAATTTCCAATATTCATTTCGATTTTTATTTAATTCTTTTGGTGGTTTGATTTGGGTGGTCTTCGCTTATGATCAAAATAATTGTTTTAATGCTGAAATGAATCATCTTTAAATTTTTGCACTGATTTTACTGTATTACTATATATACATATATATTGCACATTAAAATTTCTTGAAGTATAAATAATATGTACCCTTCAAAACGTTAGTTTGTTCCTTTTATTCTAATTTAAACGTTTTTGGTTAGAATATACTTATGATAAATACCCCTAAATCTCAAAACTGCATGTAATATTGCACAGAAATGCACGAAAAACTACAGAAGAAACTCACGCAAATAATACTGCTCAGCAATTCCGTTTATGATAAACATGTCAACATAGAATAATGGGCCGACCAGCGCAGCTCAGAAATCCATCGGAAAAAAGTTCATAGTATAGTAATGCAAAAAATATAAATCCATAGAAAATTACTATAAGATAAATTTTGCAACCATTATATTTGTACAACTACTTTTTTTATTCTTTAAATGGATTATAAAGTTCAAATGCATAAAATAAATTTAAGCTCATTCTATTTACTTTCTTTATCTTACACAATCCGTATTTGACTTTAAATTAGCAATTTAAATAAGTATTTAAAGAGCAAAGTCTTGAAATGTTTTAATAAATGCAAACGACCCTGATAAATTTGAATCTAAACGACTTTTTAACCTTTAAAAGTTATTAACCTTAATAGAAAAAACAAAAACAAAAAACCTTAATAGTAATTAATGGGGAAAAAACAATAATAATAATAATAAAAATAAATAAATAAAAAATAAATAAAATGAAATTCTTAAAATCTTTAATCTTAAAACGAAGAAAAAAAAACTTAATAGTACTTAATGAAAAAAAATAAAAATAAAAATAAAATAAAATAAATAAATAAATAAATAAAGTAAAATAAAATTCTTAAAGTCTTTAATCCTTAAAATATATATATATATATATATATTTCTTTCTTCCAGCATTTTTACATTTTTACATAATTTTTTTTTTGTTAAAAAAAATCTTATGTACAGTTTTTTTAAGTAATATTTCCATAATAAAAAAGACTTTTTTATGAGGGGACAGATTTGCTGAAGTATCAGTAAAAACTCTGTAAAAAAAGTTCATTTTATATTTCTGCTTAAAAAAAAAAAAAAAAAAAAGAAAAAGAAAAAAACACTCTCATTTTACTGACAAGTTAAGCTATCATTGATTAAAATTATGGGAAAGAATAAGAGGATGTCTTGGTCAGAAAAGAAAAACCTCTTTAAATGGTTTAGAGTTTTTATACAATTCGTGTATACACAGATATATAATACTAAGGGAGAAGAGTGAAAATTATATATTCTATGAAAACTGACAAAATATGTATTGAAACAGTTAATTTTTTAAAATGTTTTTAGAATGATTAAATATTTATATAACTAGTCGGTAAAACGTGCAGATGCTCATGTATAATTTAATAAATTATATTCTACGTTTTAGTAGTTTTCTCTTACTAAAAACAATATAATTATTTATATTTTTATTTAATTAAGAAAATTTATTCCCTTTCTATTTTCAGATTCTAAGGGATATATTTACAGAGGCTAAGGAAAAACAATAAATAGATCTAAGAAAATAAGATCTAAGATCTAATAAGATCTAAGAAAATTTTCACACGCGAAGTTACAACAACAGATTAAATAACATTTCACGGCATTTACACGAACATAATCCAATCATGGATTACTAATTTTTTTTGTGTAATTATTTTAGTCGGATAGTAATGTAAGTTTCATCTGTAGGGCCATAGCCTCCTAAACTAGATGCCTGTCGCGTGGCTCGGAAGCCTGGCAACAGTTGAAGCGGTAGACAGCACCACCTGGTACAGCTTGCGCGACTTTTTTATTCAACAGCCACCAAAAAATTTTACAAGTGGGATATGATACACATAAAAGACGAATCGAATCAAAGAAACGTTGATTATATATATATACATATATATATATATATATAGATATATATATATATATATATCATATATCACTTCTTAAAATTATTGGTGACAGTTGAATAAAAAAGTTCACGCAATCTGTACCAGGTGGTGCTGTCTACCGTTTCAACTGTTACTAAGGTTATGAGCCACGCGACAGGCATCTAGTTAAGGAGGCTATGGTAGGGCTCTCAATTTATGAACCTCTAATTTACTAAGCTCTGTCTAATCATTGTACAATCTAAACTTGTATAGCCTTAAGTAGGTTGATAACTCACAATGCTACAACTTTCCATTGTGTAAAACTGTAAGTATATTAATCAATTATGAAATGAATTAATTTTTAGGTTACATCGTCATGAGATTCTAGATAAAACAAGAGCTTATTTCATAAGAAAATTTAGTTTTGTGATACAATATATTTTTATCTTTTTGTTACACATCATTCAGTTTATGGTAGAAATGTCAATATTTAAAAATATTGCATGGTTTAGATTTTATACTGCAAAGAAGAGAATCCCGCATATATAGACCACAGAGGATACTATTTTTACATCAAATCATCATTTAAAAATTGAATCATTCTACACTGATTAGCAGAATTGGAGAGGTATTTATTTTCTACATCACACTATAAAAAAAAACTAAAAAAAAAAGAAAAAAAAAAAAAAAACGTTGAATTCGCTCAAAACTTCGCTTCGGATACCCGCTGCATACGGTAGCTGCTATTTTTCCGTCCGCACTGCATCGGATTCAGGCTTCCACTGTCTGTTGAAAGCTATTTCCTGGGCATTTCAATATGGATATTAGGATGGATCGAAAAACGCGTTTTGTCTGCAATACAATTCTAATAGCGCGGAAAACTTGCGCATAGGCGTCATTTTAAATGAAAAAATATAAATTTTTTTTTTTTCAAAATTTGAAATCGCGCAGAAGGCCTAAAGTTACCAAAAAAATCAAAATACCGGTAAATAAAAAAAAAAAAAAAATGCAAAAATTACAAAAAAATACATTTTTTGTTCTAATAGTGAAAAAAGTGTTTTTAAGAGTGTCCTTAATGCATACAAAACATAATTAGACCCATTCTTGTTTTACTGAATTCGCGCAAAAGGCCTAAAGTTGCGTGTTGTATCGTAAAAAAAACGGTATTTCATGATTTTCGACGATTTTTAAACATGTGCCAAAACCCATAAAAGTTTTATTTTTAATTTGTCATAGTGTAAAAACCATTCAAAATAGTTTTCCCAAACCAGAAATAATACTTTCAGACCTGTTATTCCTTAACTGTATTCGCGCAAAAGGTCTAAATTATAGTATAAGTTAAGTTATAGAGTCCCGTAAAAACGCCGTTTTCCATATCTGATGAGTGTTTATTTAACACATTAAGGTTTGTAATAAGACTCTAACAAGTGATTTACAAAAAATGTATTAGCCAAACATATCATATTGCAGCTCTCAGCTCATTTCAACATTTAATCTGTGCTGAAATGACCCAGGACTCACGGCGAGGACGTGGCTGCAAGGCGAGTCCCACCTCCACCCTACCCAACCAACCAACCAGGGTGAATTTTATTTACAATATTTGCAGTAACTATTTACTTTGTACAATGCATATATGTTCGTTGTAGGCAAAAGGATATTTACATAGAAGCCTCTTTTGAATTCTGACTTTGAATAAATGTGGGCATCAGCTGTCTTGATTTTAAAGTAGCTCTAATATAACCATCTCGATTTTCATGCCCGCACACATTTTCTGCTGCTTCCGTAACTAGTTTTACACACCTCTCAACTGACTGGGTGTGGCATGGGAATTTGAGGTAGTTAAACTCTGGTAGCGCTTTGTCTTTCAATAAGGAAGCAATGTATTCAGTTGGCATCTTGGAGAGTAGTCGCGGCGGTGTTAATTTGCAGATTGACCAATCAATTAGTTCGGTATAGTCGTTTGCACTAAAATTTATTGAAGGTATTTTGAAGTCTCTTACATAACCTTCAGCTGATGGCATTTCTGGATTTAAGGATCCTCCTGTAGCCAAGTTCTCTAATGTGTGGTCTCTCATCCATTATCATAGCCAACATCATATTTTCAGGGTGGCAGAAGAATGCGTTCCTTTGAATTACTGGATCAATGATTTGCTTGATATTGTCCGGTAGGTGCCTGGTTGTTTTAACTACCTTCAAAATATGCTTCGGTCCATCTTTCACAGTGTAGTTATTCTTTATATCAAACCAAATAGGTGCATATGACTTCACTATGTAATTTGCAAGAGTCTGTAACTCAATTGTTGGACTAGTTTTGGATACATGTAATCTTAAAACCCGGTTAGCACAGGTTAGCCAACGAGAGTGGCTGATGCGTCCAGGATCGCTTGCAGCCAATTCTGGATTACAGATTCCTGTGTTGACCGCTTTTACAATGTCTAGGAGATATTTCTGATCTTTTCTCAGATCGTTTTTAGTGATATCAATGACTTCTTTTATTGTATCGGCTTAAAATCTACAACAGGGAGTTTCTCTTTCGAACAGGACAGCTAAATGATGCTGGTCCTGTTGTCGTTCCATCCAAGTGATCAAACAAATGCCTATAAGGTAACTCGTTAAAATGTCCGCCACTACTGTCCAAGATGCCAACTGAATACATTGCTTCTTTATTGAAAGACAAAGCGCTACCAGAGTTTAACTACTTCAAATTCCCATGCCACACCCAGTCAGTTGAGGTGTGCAAAACTGGTTACAGAAGCAGCAGAAAAAGTGTGCGGGCATGAAAATCGCGATGGTTATATAAGAGCGACTTTAAAATCAAGACAGCTGATGCCCACATTTAAATCTAAGTCAGAATTCAAAGGGGCTTCTACTTAAATAACCTTTTGCCTACAACGGACATATATGCATTGTACAAAGTAAATAGTTACTCCAAATATTGTAAATAAAATTCACCCTGGTTGGTTGGTTGGGTAGGGTGGAGGTGGGACTCGCTTTGCAGCCACTTCCTCGCCGTGAGTCCTGGGTCATTTCAGCACAGATTAAATGTTGAAATGAGCTGAGAACTGCAATATGATATGTTTGGCTAATACATTTTTTGTAAATCACTTGTTAGAGTCTTATTACAAACCTTAATGTGTTAAATAAACACTCATCAGATATGGAAAACGGCGTTTTAGTCCAGTCAAAATAGGAAAAATAGAAGAAAAAAATCGTGTAGTTTTGAAATTTTGCATACTCATAGGCGAGGGGGTCCTGAACAACATACTAAAAGTCCCCGCACGTGGGGGGTGAGCGGGGGGCAGGAGGGGCATTTAAGGGGGGCAAGTTTCAGTTTTTATTACATATCTTAAAAACTATCGCATTTAGAGATAAAATGTCAATTACAAAATTAATCTACGTAAAATTTCCTACAAAAATGTATCTTACGTTTTGTTTGTACGATCATTAGTTTAGAAGATATAGGGAGATGAAAAAACACATTTTCTTGAAAAATTCTTTTTTGCAATAGTAAAATCAACTAAAGTGTGCAATTAAAAGGGTTCTTGTCAAATATTTTCTAATGTAAAAAACAAATATATACATAGGGAATATGCAAGGATAATACAGCATGTTTTGTAAGTTTTAAATAATTTTAAGGCTAGTAGGCGCAAGTGGCGGTTTGAGTAAAAATCTGGATAAGTCCAGACAAAATAGGAAAAATAGAAAAAAAAAATCGTGTAGTTTTGAAGTTTTGCACACTCTTAGCCGAGAGGGTCCTGAACAACATACTAAAAGTCCCCGCCCGTTGGGGGTGAGCGGGGGGCAGGGGGGCATTTAAGGGGGCAATTTTCAGTTTTTATTACATATCTTAAAAACTATCGCATTTAGAGAAAAAATGTCAATTACAAAATTAATCTACGTAAAATTTTCTACAAAAATGTATATTACATTTTGTTTTTATGATCATTAGTTTAGAAGATGTAGGGAGATGAAATAACACATTTTCTTGAAAAATTCTTTTTTGCAATAGTAAAATCAACTAAAGTGTGCAATTAAAAGGGTTCTTGTCAAATATTTTCTAATGTAAAAAACAAATATATACATAGGGAATATGCAAGGATAATACAGCATGTTTTGTAAGTTTTAAATAATTTTAAGGCTAGCAGGCGCAAGTGGCGATTTGAGTAAAAATCTAGATAACGAAGACCCAAAACCGATCAACATTAAAAAAAAAAAATATCGTGTAGCTTAGAAATTGAGCACAGTTATAATGTTAAGTGCTCTGAATAACATACTAAAAGTCCCTAACCATGGGGGGGGCATTTAAAGGGGGCACATTTCAGTTTTTATTAAGTACATTTGGAGAAAAAAAATCTCAATTGCAAAATTAATCTACGTGAAATTTCCTAAGAAAATTGTATATTCTATTTTGTTTGTATGATCAATAGTTTAGAAGATATAGGGGAACGAAATAACACATTTTCTTGAAAAATTCTTTTTTTTTTTTTTTTTTTTTTTTTTTCAGTAGTAAAATTAACTAAATTGTGGAATTAAATGGGTTCTGATAAAATATTTTCTAATGTACAAAACAAATATATGCATAGGGAATATGTAAGGATAATACAGCATGTTTTGTACGTTTTAAATAATTTTAAGGTTAGTAGGCGCAAGTGGTGTTTTGGTAAAAATCCAGATAACGAAGACCCAAAACTGATCAACATTAAAAAAAATCTTATATCTTTGAGACTTTTTTTTCTCTAAATGCGATAGTTTTCAAGATACTTAATAAAAACTGAAATGTGCCCCCTATAAATGCCCCCCCCCATGGTTAGGAACTTTTAGTATGTTATTCAGGGCACTTAACTTTATAACTGTGCTCAATTTCTAAGCTACACGATTTTTTTTTTTTTGTATGTTGATCGGTTTTGGGTCTTCGTTATCTAGATTTTTACTCAAACCGCCACTTGCGCCTACTAGCCTTAAAATTATTTAAAACTTACAAAACATGCTGTATTATCCTTGCATATTCCCTATGTATATATTTGTTTTTTACATTAGAAAATATTTGACAAGAACCCTTTTAATTGCACACTTTTTAGTTGATTTTACTATGGCAAAAAAAGAATTTTTCAAGAAAATGTGTTATTTCATCTCCCTATATCTTCTAAACTAATGATCGTGCAAACAAAATGTAATATACATTTTTGTAGGAAATTTTACGTAGATTAATTGTGTAATTGACATTTTTTCTCTAAATGCGATAGTGTTTAAGATATGTAATAAAAACTGAAAATTGCCTCCCTTAAATGCCCCCCTGCCCCCCGCTCACCCCCCACGGGCGGGGACTTTTAGTATGTTGTTCCAGACCCTCTCGGCTATGAGTGTGCAAAATTTCAAAACTACACGACTTTTTTTTTTCTATTTTTTCTATTTTGACTGGACCTATCCAGATTTTTACTCAAACCGCCACTTGCGCCTACTAGCCTTAAAATTATTTAAAACTTACAAAACATGCTGCATTATCCTTGCATATTCCCTATGTATATATTTGTTTTTTACATTAGAAAATATTTGACAAGAACCCTTTTAATTGTACACTTTAGTTGATTTTACTATTGCAAAAAAGAATTTTTCAAGAAAATGTGTTATTTCATTTCCCTATGTCTTCTAAACTAATGATCGTACAAACAAAATGTAATATACATTTGTGTAGGAAATTTTACGTAGATTAATTTTGTAATCGACAGTTTTTCTTTAAATGCGATAGTTTTTAAGATATTTAATAAAAACTGAAAATTGCCCCCCTTAAATGCCCCCCTGCCCCCTGCTCACCCCCCTCGGGCGGGGACTTTTAGTATGTTGTTCAGGACCCTCTCGGCTATGAGTATGTAAAATTTCAAAACTACACGATTTTTTTCCTCTATTCGTCAAATTTTGGCCTTCGTTGCCTGGACTATTTTTACGGGACTCTATAACTTAACTTATACTATAATTTAGACCTTTTGCGCGAATACAGTTAAGGAATAACAGGTCTGAAAGTATTATTTCTGGATTGGGAAAACTATTTTGAATGGTTTTACACTATTACAAATTAAAAATAAAACTGTTATGGGTTTATGCACATGTTTAAAAATCATCGAAAATCATAAAATATCGTTTTTTACGATACAACCCGCAACTTTAGGCCTTTTGCGCGAATTCAGTAAAACAAGAATGGGTTTAATTATATTTTGTATGCATTAAGGACTCTCTTAAAAACACTTTTTTCACTATTAGAACAAAAAATGTATTTTTTGTAATTTTTGCATTTTTTTTTTTTTTAATTTACCGGTATTTTGACTTTTTTGGTAACTTTAGGCCTGCGCGATTTCAAATTTTGAAAAAAAAAATTTTAAATACTTTTTCATTTATAATGATGCCTATGCGCCAGTTTTCCGTGCTATTAGAATTGTATTGGCGGGAAAACGCGTTTTTCGATCCACCCTAATGGATATTCATTGACGACAGGTGCATCTGCTATTATTTACGAACTACGCTTTTAAATGTGACTGTATCTTACCATCTTCTACTTATTTTAGTTTTTCCCCCATGTATTTTATAGTCCCTGCTATTTATTCAGTATTACAGTTTGATTCCAACCAATATAACGAAATAACATAAAAAAAGATTTTCTCTTAGAAGGAATTAAATATATGAAAAACAAATAAATTTTAATCAGTTTAATACTCTCTACTATATACTACCATTTTTTCCTAATAATTGCTTAAAAAAAAAAAAAAAAAAAAAAAAAAAAACCTTTTTAAAGGCATTAATTAAAAAATAAAAAATAAAAAGTTGTTATACTATGAAAATTATGCATAAACATAACTGTTATGAATACATTTTAAAATTTAAAATTTAAAATTCTTAATTTTTTTCTGCTGCATTACCATTTTATTTTCAATAAATATAAGAAATTAAGAAAAAGAAAAAAGTCTTTATCTTCAAATGAATGAATTAAATAAAAAATAAATAGCGTAATAGTCGTTGCTAAGATACGCAGACCATTACAGTAGATCTATGTAAATAAAGAGAAGTGTCTGTCTGCGCTCTGTAGCTCAAACTGCTGATCGCAGAGCTACAAAACTTGGCAGATGGGTCACTGAGACCCTGTAGGTGTGCAACTCATCGAAAGTTTTTCGAATTTAATTTTTTTTAAATTAATTATTATTATTTTTTTTTCGATTTTAAATATTGGCTTCAATGTTTCATTTTTCAGAAATTTCTTTCGTTTCAAAAGTCTGCGTATCTTAGAAACCGCTATTAAACTATTTATTTATTTAAATTCATTTGAGCAAGAAATCCTTTTTATTATATTTATTGAAATCAAATAGTTATACACATACAGTAGAAAAAAATTAAACATATTAAATTTTTAGATTTTTGCCCATTGATTTTGTCTTAGCAATAGCCATTATATTTATATAATTTTTGGATTTTCGAATTTAAGTAAAAAAAAAAGATATATATATATATATATATTAAAGATTTTATAAATTGATTTTTCTGTTTCATTTTTTAAAACTTACAATCGTGTGCGTATCCTAGCAATGGCTATTACGCTATTTATATTTTATTTAATTACTTCATTTAAAGGCGAAATCTTCCTTGTTTTTATTTTTATTTATTTATTTCTTATATTTATTGAAAATCAAATGGTAATGAAGTAGAAAAAATTAAGAATATTAAAAAAAAAAAAAAAAAAAAAAAAAAGTATTTATAACAGCTATACTTATGTATAATTTTTATAGTATAACAACTTTTTTTTTTCATTTCTTCAATTAATTCTTTGAAAGGGAAATTGTTTTATTTATTTATTTATTTATTTATCCGAAAAATGATTTTAATTAAAATTTATTTGTTTATTTTTATTTAATTCCTTTCACAAGAAAATCTACTTTTTCTTTTGTTTGTTATATTGGTCGTAATCATGTGATAAAATAGCGTAGAAAGCGAGAGCTATAAAATACATGCTTCAAAAACTAAAATATTTAATAAGAGCTGAGATAAGTTATCTTTAAAATCGTAGTTCTTAAATAATAGCAGATCCATCTGTCTTCGATGAATATCCAGATTGAAGTGGCCAGAAAAGACCTTTTCTGTAGGCAATGGGAATCTGGACCCGATGCAGTGCGGGCGGAAAAGGAGCTGCCGTAGGTAACATGTACCCGAAACGAATATTACAACATTTCATTTTTTTTTTTTTAAACAATGTGATATAAAAAATAAACAGCGATTCAATTCTTTTTAAAATTCATTTTACTTAGTGACCAGCGAAGCGTGCGTAGCCTGCTAGTAAAACAATAATTCTAAGAAAAATGAAACGTGGACGCCAATATTTACAATCGAAAAAATTTAAAAAAAAAATTTAAAAAATTCAATTTCGAAATTCGAAAAAATCTCGATGAGATGCGTACCTGCGTGTCCCAGGAACCTTTATGCGAAATTCGAAAGCTCTGTGATCAGTAGTGTGTGAGCACCAGAACGCAGACTACATACACACAGATACACACACAGGTACGCATATACTCCTCTTTATTTATATAGATGACACACACATATATATATATATATATATATATATATATATATATATATATATATATATATATATATATATATTCTTCTGTATTTGATAAATGAAAATACTGGATTCATAAAAGCTTTCGAATTACGGTTCTTGTTGGATTTAGACGTTTTGAGATTATTCAGAACATGTCCGACTATTTTTAGAAAATGTCTGTCAATCTGTGTTTGAGTCTCTGCATTCGAGAAAAATTGTGTGCAGTTCCAGCTTAAAAACTGAAGTATAGAATTTCACAAAAATTTATATGCAATTCCACCTTGATAACCATTATTGACCGTCAACTTCTAGTGTAAATTCGCCTAAAACTAGAGCTTCGTTCTGCTGTGTCTCCCATTTAAGCGAAGGCAAAAATAATTCAGCTTCTTTAAAAATTAAATAACGAAATAATTATGATTTTAATTGAAAACCTATTAACGAGCTGTACCAATGGCCGAGAAGTTATGATCTCGAAGCTGTTATACGTAAAATATCGGGTTCATATACAAATGATGCTCGTCGGAATAGCCATTCAGAATTTTACTCTTTTTTTTTTTTTTTTTTTTTTTTACTTTTTACTTTCTCTTACCCATAAGGTAGAGAAAGTATTGTTTTTGGGTCAAATTTTCGAACGCGAGTTTTTGTTATAGTTACATGTTCTTAGGTCCCCTGAATACGAAAATCATGTTTTTAGCAAATGGTCTGTGTGTCTGTGTGTGTGTCTGTGTGTGTGTCTGTCTGTTATCAGCATATCTCAAAAACAAATTATGGCAGAAAGTTCAAACTTGGTATTCTAAATGTGGATCATATAAGGATGCTACACTAAACTTTTCGTTAAGATCAAGCAAATGGTTCTTGTACAGGGACACTCAAAAGTATTCAAATACATTACGTCTATGGAGGAAATTGAAGGTAAGTAGAATTTAACATCTATAGACTGCACTAAACAAAATAAAACGAATATATATTTCTTGTAATAGAGATAGTCCACAGGGGAAAAAAAAATGTGTATGTAGGAGCCTCGCCTCCCCCCCCCTGGGGGGGGGGATTTCACTCCACGAGGGGAGTAAATTTTCATGATGGGTATCTTTCAAAAGAGCTCGCCAATACCTTTAAAACGAATGGTTGAACCATCGATCTGCGATAATTTAAGACAAATTTATCGATTTTTTTTTTTTTTTTTTTTTACTTTTAACGAAAAAAAAAAAAAAAAAAAAATTTTTTTTTTTTTTTAAATTAAATATTGAGAATATAATGGACTTTTTTTGGATACTTAGTGTTATACTACTTCTTTATTCATTATCATAAAATAGAATTTTTTTAAATAATAATTTTAATAAATTATTTTTTAAAAACAGGGGTTGAGGGGGGCAGTAGCCCTCCTCACACAGAACTAATTATCATATAAAACTCTTCTGAAGCCTACATGTTTACATAACGGTACTCGTTATCTTACCTATTAATTTACAAACAGTATACAAACAGTATTTATAGTATTAAATTTCAGAGTAAGAGAAAGTCGTGTGAGTGACACACTAGATTATTTCTATCTTTAATAGAAGAAAACACTAGATTCGTAAAGAATTTTGACTTCCAGTTTTCGCTGGATTTACAGGTTATGAGATGTCTAGAAGGCGATTTGATCATTTTTAGAAAAATATCCTTCTGACTGGCTGTGTATGTTTGTATGCATGATAAAAATTATGTGGCAACTGTATAGCAGGAACTACTTCAAAATATATAACATAAATTTATATATATTTGCATTTTGACATAAAATAAAACCTATCAGATATTGGTCCAAAACGCTTAACATATAGCGCAGCTATTAGGTGATTTTATCTATTAAACGGGACGCCACATCTCATATTTTATAGTGTATAATCGTACAGAACTTCTCGTGTGAGAAGGCCATTATAAAATATCTTTATTCAGTGTGAGTGGGTATTATGTTAAGTAGCGCTGCTGTTCATCAATTTACCTCGTGGATAGGATGTCTAAATCTCAGCATCTATGGTGTAAAAATGCGCCAAATGCGCCAGATAACCATTCGAGAAAGAAAAAAGTGAATTTGTTCGGGGTATATCGGCCGACGAATAACGCTGCTGGTGTTCACTTTCTGTGACTTTTCACTTGGATATCTTTCGCTATCTGTTGAATAAAAGTGAACCATACTTCATGCATAAAATTTTTATTCTGAGATGTTATATTAAACTTTTGTAAATGGTTCTTTTATATAGAATAATATAGAAGATAGTTTTGTGATGGCCACGACATTTTTTTCCCCGATATTCTGTTGATTATGGGTTAGAACTTCTCAGAAAGTCATCTAGTTTAAGCTTCATCTAGTTTAAGATCGTAGAGTAGTCAATTGACTCTGTAAAGTAGTAACTGCAGTTGTTGGACAAAATAATGAAAACTCTTTCGCTTTTTAACACTTTCCAACAAGGTTTAAAAGTGTTAATGTCGAGGCATGAGTCAAGGCGGTTTGTCTGTCTGTCTGCATGTCCGTCTGTTCGTCCGCGCTCTCTAACTCCCTTAAATATTCATGAAATTTCCTGAAACTGATATATATTATTCAAGTTCACTATCGGATGTTCCCTATTTAAAATGGAATGAATACATCTACTGTTTTCTGTACAGAGACACCCAAAAGTATTCCAAAGCATTGTGTTCTATAAGAGGTATTTCTATAAACCATATTTTAATACCGTTACTTTACACAGAACTTAATGAAATTAAAATATGTTATTCAAGATTAGATGTTCTTCGTTGAAAATGGAGTAAATATCATCACTGGTTTGTATACAGGGACATTCGAAAGCATTCCAAAGCACTGCGTTCTATGAGAGGTATTATTATAAACCGAATTTTAAAAACTTTACTTTGCAAAAATCTTAATAAAATAAAAAAATGTTATTCATATGCACAAAAGAATGCTCTCTATAGAATACTGTAAGATTAGCATTAGATTTACAGTGCTACACAAAAACATTCAGTTACATTAATGAGTATTACTATAATTTGCTGCATTTGGATTTTTGTTTATATTAAACTTTTTTATCACTTTCTAAATGTTTTAATGACTTCGGTTTTTCTGTCTGTCTGCACTCTAACTGCCGTAAATATTCTATGAATTTTTTGAAATTAATATATGTTATTCAAGTTCACTATCGGATGTTCCCTATTGAAAACGGAATATACAGCTTTACTGGTTTGTGTACAGGGACACCCAAAATTATTCCAAAGCACTGTGTTCTGCGTGAGGTATTTCTTTAAACCAAATTTTGATAACTTTACATTGCAGAAATCTTAATGAAATTGAAATATCTTATTCTTATGCATAAAACAATGCTCTTTACAGAATTTAATATGATTAGCATTAGATTTACAGGGCCACACAAAAATATTCAATTACATTGAGGGCTTTTATTGGAAATTTTCTGGAATTGCATTTCCGTTTATATTAAATGTTTTTTTATGACATTCTAAATGTTTTTAAGGGCGGGGTAAGGGTTTTCACTTTCGAAAAATCGATTTTTTTTTTTTTTTTAAATTGTTTAACATTTCAAGAATATGTCCTTAAAATTTTAAGCCGATATAAGCAATATTCTTAAAGTTATTGTCTTATTAATCTCCTGGCCTTTAACGCTATAACTGTAACAGCTGCGGGCGGTCGGGATAGCAGTGCAGCTGTCGAACAGGTATACAGTTTAGTCATTGCTATTGTCCTGACCCATTATCCAAATTCAGAAATATTTTATTCAGTAAGGGCAGGTAATAAACGCCATAAAGATATATTTTATAGTTGTATGTATACTATACACTACAATATTTTAACACGTTTAGCGCCCTGTCAGCCATCGGTGGCTGACACTGAACTTTCTGTTTAGGCCACGTCAGCCACCGGTTGCTGACAGTGTGAAATAGGATATAAAACTAAAAAAAATTACATTGTTTTAAGTAATTACCGAAGATTTATTTAAAATTTACTTAATTTTTATTTATTATAGGATTATACCGTTAAGACATTTTAATGGATTTTATTGAAACACGGTATAAACATAACACGGTAAACGTAACACGTTTCTAAGCAGCGCACGTGGCCTGAATGGAATTTGCTTAAGAATTCACGTGGCGATCAACTTGTTAAAAGAAGAAACTTTAGACGCGTTTTTCTCAAAACTACTTTTTCAAAGTCCGTGTTCACTGCCATTTAAAAACTACTTGACCGATTCATTTCAAACTTTGTACACATTTTTGACATATAAAATACCGCCCCCCAACGTTTACTTAATTTTTTTTTTTTTTTTTTTTTTTTTTTTTACATTAAGGGTGTTTCCCACCCACAAAATTGTGGAATTTTTCGTAGAAAATAACAGTTCACACTTTTGATGGCCGCCAAAAATTTTTAAATGAAAAAAAAAAAAATTATCAGAGAACGTTGGGGGGAAGATTTGATTATAATTTAACTAATTTTCATGGTTTTTTATTTTTAGATAATTTCCGGCCGAGTTATGGTGAACACCGCAAATTGTTTTTTTCCCAAGACGTTCTGGGGGAAGCTCTGTTACCGGCTTATGATTCAATAATTCTGCATGAAAAAATTACACAACATTGTCAAAAGTATGCTCAATAATGTACAAAAGGTTCGAATGAAATTGCTCAATCCATATTTGAGAAAAAAAATCGCAAAAAAGTTTTTTTTTTTTTTTTTTTTTTTTTTTTTTTACGCTGAAACCCTTACCCCGCCCTTAACACTTTCCAAGAAGGTTGAAAAGTGTTAATGACTTTTCTGTCTGTCTTTCCGCGCTGTAACTCATGTAAATATCCATGGAATTTCTTGACGCTGATATGTTATTCAAGTTCACTATCGGATGTTTCCTGCTAAACATGGATTGAATACCTGTAATGGTTTGTTTACAGGGACAAAATTATTTCAATGTATTGTGTTCTATGAGAGGTATTTCTATACACCAAATTTTAATAACTTTACTTTGCAGAAATATTAATGAAATTGAAATGTGTTATTCGTATGCAAAAAAGAATGCTTTCTACAGCATGTAGTATGACTAGCAGTAGATTTATAGGGCTACACAAAAATATTCAGTTGCATTCACGGCTTTTATTGGAAATTTGCTGAAATTGCATTTTCTTTTAAGGTAAGTGATTTAACACTTTTCAACAAATTTAAGAGTGAATATGATTTTAATTTGTGTATCTATCTATCCGACTGGCCGCCTGCCTGACCCCAGAGTCCGTAAGCATTTTCAGAATTAAAAAAAAAAAAAATTATACATAATTCAAATTCATTATGTAATGTTTCCTATTTAAAATGGCATTTATAGGTCCTGTGCAACTGATTTATGTACAGGAACACCCCCCAAAATGCCAATGCATTCCATTTTTGGACAAATTACATTTAAGGAAATTTCTATTGTAAAAATCATAAAGAAATTAACATTTAATGTTAATATGCTAAAATAGTGTGTATTATTATTATTTTTTTTTTTTAGAATATAGTTTTGTTATCCTTCAGATTTACAGGGCTACACTAAAATATTCAGGTACATTAAGGGCTGCAAGTAGAAACGTAAGGCTACCTTCTATTTTTTGTATTAAGCATTTTTAACACTTTCGAAGAACGTTTAAGTATGATTAGGAATTCAATTAATCTGTTTGTATGCCTTTCAGAACAACTGTCTGTCCGTTGTGTGACCACGTAGGCAAAAAAGAAACTGAAAGTTATTAAGAAACTACAATTGCGTACAGTTGGAAAGTGTAAGTAATCAATGCGTACCACATGATTTTTCCTTCTTTTTTACGTTTTGTCGAATATATTGAAAAATACTCTACCTTGATAGGGAATAGTGGCTGAGTTGAGAAAGGTTACTAACTGATTGTTAACTAAGCCTAATTTAAGCTTATCAAGTTAAGAAAGTCACGGTGAATTTTTTAATTTTTACTAACTGTAACAAGGAGTGTTTTATGTTATATTTAGGTACAAGTAAATGACATTGGGAAGTTGTTCCTTACTTTATTTTAAAGTTCTAATACAAGATTTGGATTTCATGCAACTTGTTACCTCTGACTTTTAGACATTTAAACGAAGTAGTAATGGTGAAAAATCTAGAATTTATTACCAACCGCAACTGTAAAACCAACATCTACAACAATAAAATATTTTTAATAAAAAATGAAAAGTTAAATATTCAAATCTACAGCAATTTGTTAGAAAGAACACATATTTCAATTGTTATATAGTGTATTAATATAAAAACAATAATTTATTTTATTTATTACATTTTGATTTTTTTTATAGTAAACTTTTAATCCGAAAATAGATGCATTTTTAAAAATTTAAGCAATCTAAAATATTGCAGATGATCCCCTAGCTGTATAACAGAGTATACCAATACACCACAAATTCTATAAAACATACCTTTTGTTTATCTTTTTTATTATTTTATTATGTTTTGTTGTTTAAGATAAGCATTTTTTGAAAAGGGCGGTTTTAAATCGATTTTATGTCAAAATATAATCTTAAAAACTTTCAAGATATGTTTTGACATTGACAGAAAAAAATTGTAAGTACATAGATTATAACATTGCTGAACAATTGTTACGAGAAAAAAAAAAAAAAAAAAAAAAAAAAAAAAGTCTATCGAAGTAAAAAAAAAAAAAAAAAATCACTAAAAAAGTTTAAACAAAGTAGTATTTAAAGATTAGGCATGTCAGTTTCTTTTAAAATAAAATTTGATAGTTAATCTTTATAATATGATAAATGTTATATTTATTCTTGTAATTGTTAAAAAAAAAAAAAAAAAAAAAAAAATCTGATGTATGGAAGCATTCAATTTCAGATACATACCCAGCAACATTTATTAACTATTTTAAAGAAAACCACAACTCTTGACAATATACTTATTTTTTTACGAAAAGTGATCCAAGAAATTAATACACTGAGAAAAAAAATATACCGCCTTCATCCAGAATGAATAAATGATCATTTTCTAAATCCTTAAACTAGAAATATAGATTTCCGCGCTATGCGCATAAGACACTCCAATAAACTGAATATACGATATGGTCGAGAATTTCTAATCTACACATTTCTAGATGGTGAAACAATATTCTGAATATTCTGAATTTTGTATTACGAGAAATTCTCGCTTCATTTTCTAGAATTGGGCCATAAACCAAGACTATATCTGCTGAAACCTGCGTCATTGTATTCACATTTATTTGGAGATATTTCCAAATAGGTTTGTCCTCGATAGTATAGGAAAACGCTGAAGAATTCTAATAGAGGCCTCTAGAATTCGCTCTCGAGTTGACTAGAATTTTTTTTTTTTTATAAGAAATTTATAAGGATGGGAACTATTTTTTCTAGAGCTACAATTTAGATTCTAGACGTTAGTTATAGAATTTTTTCTCAGTGTACTGGCGTGCCTTATAGTCATAGCTCGGAAATCTATATTTCTAGTTTAGGGATTTAAAAAAGGACTAAGATGAAAGCGATTTATTTTTTTCCTCAGTGTAGTACAAATTCAAAAGAATTATTTTTTAAAAACATTTTTTCCAAAAATAAGAACTCTTTTAAATGATTTACAAAATTTTAAATACGGAAGAAATATAAATAGCGTCTAAAGTATATTAAAAAATAAATAAATAAATAAATAAAATAAATAAAAAATAATCTTGAATTACTGTTGCAATTGAAACTACAATAATATTTTATAAATAAATTATATAAACAATTTATTAAAATAAAAATATATTCTTAAAAAAAAAAAAAAAAAAAAAAGGCCAATAAAAGTTTTTAAAGAAATATAAAATTAAATCTACTCTCTAAACTAACTGTGGAAAGGATCACGTATTTTATCAATAAATACTTTTTAAATGAAGAACACTTGTATTATCCACATGGGAGAAATAAAAATTTTCGTATACAGTTAACTTTATCGTTATTTAACGGCCAATCTGATTTAGTTTTCACATAAATAAATAAATAAATAAATATTCAGAAATTATCTTTCAATTTAATAAAAATAAAATTTTAAAACAAAACAAATATTAAAAGATCTTTTTATATTAAATAAATGAAATCAATATTTAAAAATAATATGCCACTATGTATATGTGAGTTTCTTCTATATTTTCCGATACAAATTTATCCAGTACAAATTATTTGCAAAAATTACTATTTATGAAAATTATTTTGTATTATAAATGCAGACAATTAAAAGATTACACTAAACGTCCAACGAAAGACAATTTTGTACTGTCACCTAAGGGAGTGCTTATTTATTTATTTATTTATTTATTTTTGATTTTTGTTGTTAAAAATGAAAAGAAATCGATAACTTTGTTTTAAATTATCACAGATTCAATCATTCGTTTAAAAAGTATTGACGAATTCTTTCGAAATATACCCATATTAAAGGACACAGTTTTTTTTTTTTTTTTAACCTACACTGCGCTGCAAAAGAAGAAGGGAAAAAAGTGAGCCCTGATACCATTCTTGCTGATTATTATGTAAAATAACCTCCTGTATATAATCCCCATTTTGCCCTATCACCGACCGTTTTCTCGGGAAGCCCAACCCTCCCCCAATTTTTATCACTGTTCGGTAGTTCTACGGCATTAATTCAATTTGGAGAATGAAAAAGACTTATTTCAATACTTAAAAATATTCATATTTATATATAAAATGCATAATAAATAGTAATAATAATAATTGATTAGTAAAATATAAAAAATGTAATGCATAAATTCCCCCTAAATTTTCCCATTGTTGCTAATGTTCATGTTTTAGAATTTTTCAACTATGTAGCTCCTCAGAAGATATTTAACGGTCAAAATAATCCTTTCCCCCCCACCCCCTACAAATCGAATTTATAGACATAAAATTAACAGAAAGTGAAAAAAATAGGGGGGGGGTCCCTAAAAAACGGGGGTGGTAGGACAAAATGGGCGTCACATTCGGATTCAGGAGGTGAATTTACATAAAAATTTGCAAAACGGGTGTTGGGACCGATTTTCATGATGAGCAGTGTGTTATTACTACTGTTATTATTAAAATATATTTATATATATTAAATTTTCACACTAAAAAGTTAATATTTTTCATTAAGTACACTTATAAGAAATCTTATTCTAAATCCACCGAAAATTGTGAGCCAAAATTTTTTTCAAATTTATTACTCTCTTTTATTAATTATAGAAGAAAATAAGAAGAAAGAAGAAAAGTTAGATTGATTTTACAGACGAAAATATTTCTATCCGTTGAATGTAAATACGTATATTTTTTGCTTATATTCTGAAAAAAAAAAAAAAGTGTCACTTACCTTGTTATAATGCATATTTAAAATACTTAACGAAATATATTAATTAATTACAGAAATATAATTATTTTTTAAAAAAGTAAGTACAGTTTAATTGGTGAAAGAAATATACTTCATTTATGTATCAGTTAAAAGAAGAGATGAATGTATATGAGGTTTACAGTTCTAAGAACAGGATTCGACAAGGATTTATTTAACAAAACTGCATTAAGTGTACTTTTTTTTTATATAGGAATTTTTGCTAGTGTTTGGAGACTTTTGTTACCGACTGTACTTAGCAAATTCTTAGTTGGCAAGCTACAACTTTATTTATTGCAACAGAATTTTCTTAAAAAATATTTTTTTCTAAAAATGATCAACTTGTAAGAAACCTTGTAAAAATTGACCGGAATTTCTTTTCTTTTCTTGTTTTTTTTTTACTTTCCGAACATACTATGTAAGGTAAGGTAATCTGGACGAAAATCTGATATTGAGAATTTGGTGTATCAATACAGTCGGTAACAAAAGTGTCCGAACACCAGCAAAAATCCCTATGTAACAAAAGTACACTTCATACGGATTTGTAAAATAAATCCTTGTTGAATCGTGTTCTTAGTCAGTGTAGGAACATGATTCGATAAGGATTTTTTTAACGAAACCGTATGAAGTGTACTCTTTTTACATAGGATTTTTTGCTAGTGTTTGAACACTTTTGTTATTCATTGTGCGTTTTGAGGTCCCTTGAGCTTATTTACTATTTTTACGGTCATGGTGTGTGTCTGTGAGTGAACACGATAGCATCATCAAATGTTGTTGTACATATGTTGTAGGTCACGGTATCACGAACCCTACAGATTTTGGTGAATCTAGTGCTTATAGCTTTTTTCTACAGGAACACAAAGAAAAATTCTTTATCATGGCTTATGTGCTCAAATAATGTAAAGTGCGATAGTGTCTAAACGCTTTATTCAAACAAACTTAAAATTTTTACACATATTGTAAGTCATCGTCTTTTGATACAGAGACACTATAAAAATTATTTATTATTATTATCTATGGACTCAAATTATTTAATATGCGATAGTATGTAAATGCCTCATTAAAATAAAATGAAAATTTATACACACATTGTAAGTCATTGTCAAACAAAGTGTATAAATTTTTGTGAATCTAACACTTATCGTTTTTTTACAAGAACGTGGCAAAAGAACTCCTTATTATCATGGCCTATGGGCTGAAATTATCTAAAATGCGATAGTATCTAAATACTTTACCCGATTGAGCTGAAAAACTTTGTGTTCATATTACAGTTAACCATCGTACGAGCTGCATAGATTATGGTGACTCTAACATTCATAGATTTTTACAGGGACACAAAGAAACATTCTTTAACATTATGGCCAATGGACTTAAATTATTTAAAGTGCAACAGTGTCTAAACGCCTTTTTCAAATGAACTGTAATTTATATAAATTTTATATTTCACTGTCACACGAACTGTATGAATTTTATAGAAACTAGCACATAGTTTATTTACAGGGGTACAGCAAAAAATTCTTTATTATTATGGCCTATAGGCTGAAATTATTTAAAATGCGATAGCATCTAAATGCCTTATCCGATTGAACTGGAAATTGATATACACGTTATAGGTTACTGTTATACGAACTGTGTAGATTTTGGTGAATTTAGCAATTGTATATTTCTTACAGGGACTTTCTTCTACATTTTCCTATATACAGATTCACGTAGTACAAATTATTTACTACGATTATTTTTCATGATGAATGCTGACGATGTTCATTGCAGAGAACTAAGTTAAGTGTCCAAACAAAGCAAATTTAGTGTGAACATCTGAGGAAATGCTTTATTTATTCATTTGCTAAAAATAAAAAAAAACTAAAATATGTTTTAAAATATCACAGATCTATGGTTCAACTATTCGTTTTAATGGTGTTGACGAGTTTTTTTTAAAGTAGGTCTATATATATATATTTAAAAATATTAATATCATAATCCTGCACAAAATATAACGAAATTTAATACACATATTACTCATATGCACGTAAGCTAAGCTGACCAAATGTCTCCGTTTTCTGAGGAAAGCCTTTAATTTGAAAGCATTTTTCTAAAAAAAAAAAAAAAAAAAAAAAAAGAAAAAAGAAAAAGCGTAGAAAGAAAAGTATTTACCAATTTTATTTTTAGTCCTTATTCAGTAAAAATGAAAAAAAAAAAAAAAAGTCCATAATTTGGTGATTGTAGCATTATTTTACGCTTCTCTGTTATAAAGGTACTCTGATCAGGTCACTATAATGTAAACATATTTTTATAAGAGGTAGTTTGATTAATAAATGGCTTAAAGGACCATTAAAAGAAAAGAACTGATTAGGTCACTAAAATGTAAGCATATTCTTATAAGAGATAGTTTGATTAATAAATGGCTTAAAGTACCATAAAAAAAAAAAAAGAAATAAAGAAAAAAAAGTTTTTTTTATAAATAGAAATTGCGTGAAACCTTTTTTGTCTCTTTTTATTTTTCAATTAACACATAGTATAATACCAAAAATTGATTCAACACACTTTGGATGAAACTTCTATTTCGATTAGCTTCTTTCTGACAACAATTAAATTTCAATTTATTCTATCTCATCACTCAATCTATCACATTTCTAAATTGTAACATTACCTTTCTTTTGTGTAACTGCACATATTTGGTTAATAAGTTATATAAATAAAATTTTATTATTACTACACATATAAAATTATTTAATAAAAATGCTCATATTTCATCATATATTTAAATATTTTTATATACTGATTGCATATGTGTTGTGTGGAATATATTATTTTAAACAATGAATGCAAAATGTTCCAAAAATATATAAAAGGTGACTCGACTCATCATTACAGATAAAACACAATTTTAATTTCAAGACGGACACATATGTTGATGTACTAAGCACATTTTACACAAAGAAATAATTATTTACAAGAAAGAACTTATTTGAATTAATATTACATGTTTTCTACCAGTTTCTTAGAATCATACGACTCTGCATTCAGCAATACCAACAAAAAACAAAAGTTAATCGCTGTTTTTTTTTTTTTTTTTTTTTTTTTGAGTGAGTCATGTGACATCGTTTGATGGGAAAGGTGTGAATTCACAAAGAGTATTATGCAATACTCGGAACTTTGAAAAAGTTTGTTTTAATCATAGAATAATAATAAAGGAAGAAAAAGCGTATATGTTTTGGTTTAGGTTTGTAAAATCCAGGAATGCCGGGTATAGGGTTGTAGCAATGCTTCAAACTGATTGGTTGGCGACTTGTTGGCGAGATGTTTGAATCCTCTCATCTCTCTGTCAATCAGTCAGCGAGGCAGCACCCACAACATACAGCGATAAACGTGCCGAGCATGGGTGCCCTACTTTAAGGTTTTGAGTAGCAAAAATAGCTTTCGCTGGCAATTTACTCTAGAAGTGGTTTGTAAGCATTAGAGTATTGACGCGCTCCTTCTTCCTTTATTATTATTCTATGGTTTTAATAGTGTTATAGAAGAAAAGTATACGTTTTTTTTTTTTCTTTACACTATTATCAATTTTCTAGAAATGAAATCGCTGCATGTAAATAAAAAACATATGAAAATGTTTTGATTTTGTTAAAGAAAGCGTTATATTTCCATAATTATTGCAAGGAAGTGTGACCCTACTCGTTTGAAATCGCGTTAAGATTGTAAATGTTAGTTGTCCGTGGAAATTTCGGTCAGTTGACCATAGAAGATTGTTTTGGTGGTGTTAGTTTCAGCAAATAATTGAATGTAATTGGAGGAGTGTTATGCAAATTGAGTCTATGTGTATGTCAGTATTTTCAGTTAAAGGATTTTAAAGTAAAAGTAGTGAAGTGACTCTCCAGTCAAAACTCCCCAGTAGCAAAAAAATATTGGCCAATGTTGGCCTGTATTGTTGTACTATTGGGGTCATTAAGCTTATATTTGTTAATGTTAGCGCGTGCTTTTAAGAAATAATTAAAAAGTTCGTGAAAGACTTTCAACATTGGTAAGTTCATATGTATACTACATTACACTCACAACATTTGATGACGTTAAAATTTAAGTCAGTGTAAAAGTAATTTAAGTTTTGTAAAATTCACTCCTTCATAAAATGTTTAATAAAAAGATAATTTTTTATACTAATATTTTATTTTGAAATTATAAATTTTCATCAACTAAAATAATAGATAAAGTAGGTGCTGAAAATAAGAAGCCAAATGTGTTCTATTAAAAAAAAAAAAAAAAAAAAAAAAAAAAAAAAATTGTAATCATATGCTACAGCTACAAATTATATGAAGTATTATTTAGTGCAGGGTGATTCTGACATCACCCATTTTCCTTTAATTTGTTCTCTTCCCTTTTCTTTGACTTGTCCCCCTTTGTTCTCTTTAGGACAAGGTTTCAATGATAAAAAACACGTAAATATGTTCTTGGTATCTGTGAAGTTTCATAATAACACAACTATATGAACTTTTTTTTTTTTTTTTTTTTCTTTGAAAATTTGCCATTTGTATTATCAGTTTTAAAAATTTCTAAAAATCTTCGTTAAAATTACAGCCTCCCCCCCCCCCCACCAAATATATACATATATATATATATATATATATATATATATATAGGCAAACAGATAGATCGACAGAATTGCAGATAGACGGACAGAAAAGTGATAACACTTTTTTAAATTCCTTAGAATTTGTTAAAAAGCAAAAGATAAAGCAACATTGTAATTGTTCTAGATTTTTAATTTTTTTTTTTCACGCATTGAAATGAAATATTAATCACTTCCATACTAAATTACGTTATTAACACAACAACAATAAATAAAAATGTATTTAAAATAAAGTTAGAATAATTAGTTTGTTAAAATTACGACTTTTATAATTAACTTTGCATGTTTCCTCAGATGATGAATGAATCTAAATTAGCGGTGAATTAAACAAAAATGTATTTAATATTTTCAAAGTGCAATTATATTTTAACAGCTGTTTTGGAAGTCAGCTTTTGTGCTTTGGAAATGTAGAAAATAACAAAGAGTACTTATTTATCTCAAAAGTAATTGAATTCAAAATCTTATTAATCATATTAATAATCACACTGTTTAATATGAAAGGAAGTTTATTGCACATTTCTCTCCAAAATAGATTACTTTCCAAATTTTACTGAGTTTTTTAAATTACTTCAAAAGTATCTTAAATATATATTTAGCATTTTTATTGTGTGATAAAATAAGAATGTTATATTTTATTTTGTTTCTTTTGTTTTGATTAAAAAACAGATGAAAAACAAAATTGTATAAAAGAAGACTGAATATGAGGTTATACAAATTAGATTTTGTCTAAAATATATAACTGTAAAAAACTTTTAAAAGAAATAATAATTTTACTCTTTAAAAATACTTTTTTTAAAGCAATATAAATTTTGAAAAGAAAAGAAATATTTGTTCCTTATTTTTCCTGATATCTAAGAAGACATTTCTAAATGAAAAAAAAAGTATAATGCTAAAAAATTAAATGTAATTTTTATATGAGTTGAAAGAACATATTTATGTAAGATATGAATATATATATTTAAATTTAAATTATATATATATATATATATATATGGTCTGGTGTACATTATCAATTAATAACACTGCAAAAAAAAAAAAAAAAAAAAAAAAAAAAAAAAAAAAAATCGATCTTTGATACCATTCTTGCTGATTCTTATGTAAAATGACCTCCTGAATCCGAATAAGACCCCCTTTTTGCCCAATCACCCACCCTTTATTTTGGGACGCCACCCCTTTCCCAATTTTTTATACTTTCGGTAATTTTATGGCCATGAATTTGATTTGGAGAATGGGAAAGAATTATTTTAACACTTAAAAGCAAAACAAAAATAAATAAATGAATGAATAAATAAATAAATCAATTAATTAAATAAAATAAAAAATAATAATGTGTAATAAATAATAATAATTGTTTAATAAAAAAAATAAATGTCATATAAAATTTCAGGGGCAAATTCCCCCCCCCCCTCTTCTTTATTTTCCCCTTGCTGCAAAAGTTCATGTTTTAGAATGTTCCAATTCTGTAGCCTCACAGAAGATATTTAGATATTTAACAATTAAAATAATTCTCCCCCCCCCCACAATCTACAAATCAAATTTATAGCCAAAAAGTTACCGAAATGTGATAAAAATACGAGGGAGTCCCTAAGTAAAACAGTACATGATAGGATAAAATGGGTGTCATATTCGGATTAAGGAGGTCATTTTAGATAATTTGTGAAAATGATGTTGCGGCCGATTTTCATGCAGATTAGTGTAATTAAAGTTTAACCAATTTTTCTTCTACCTAAAATTTTAAGAAAACCTTCTCCTCTAACTTCATACAATATTGTGAAATTTACTTTTATTATTATTATTATTATTATTATTTTTATTTCGAAAGCTTAAAACATAAATCTTGTATTTTATTATTTTTATAGGTTTCTTTTTAAATATAAATTTCTTTGTACAGTTTCTGTTTAAATTCCTAATACTACTGAAGAAATACCTGCCGGATCAGTATATTTTTCTCTTTATTTTACAAACAGTTATATGGAGCTGTAAAATTAATGGCAAAGTTAACATCTACAAATTATTTTCTGTTCCAGTTCTTAAAATATCTAACAAGTCTTCTATAATCTTGAAATATTTTTACATAATCTCTTAAATTCTTCACAGCTTTATTTTTTTTTTAAGTAACGTTAATTTTTTCATATTGTTTTTGCCCAAAAATTTTCACACCACTAAAAAAATAGTGCGGTGTTACTAGTAAAGGCAATGTACAGTTAAATTAATAAAATATAGAAAGTAATATGTGTTTTTCAAAATGCTGCGTCTGTGGTAATGCAACATCTTCATTATTGAAACTTGTCCCCCACAAAACGGTTTTCTGTTTTGAAATTTTTATTTATTTATTTATTTTATTATTATTATTATTTTTATTTTTTTGAGGTAAATATGGGTTATAAGGCATATGACCAAATTAACAAGGAAAATAATTCGAGTATTTAGCAACATGTCATATGAGGGGTGATATTGTATTAGCCTATTTTAAATTAGAAGCTTTACTATATTAGAAGTTTAGAATTTTATATGGAATTGACTTCGTCATCGTGTCTTCGTGTCACTCTAATAAGCAAAGTGCCTCCATTTTATAAAGTAAATATAAGGTGTTCAGTTTGTCGCTTCTTGGCTTAGTTTGTTCGAGTATCACGTTAATAATGGGTCGAGAGTTCGATCCTCGAAGGTTTTGCTTGTAACTTTTTGCAGAAAATTTGTAGAAAAGTGTCAATTGATTAAAAAAAAAAAAAAAAAATCCTTGATTACACAGTATCCTAAAAATTTTTAGAAGCTTTTTATACGAAACTGAGACTTCGTCATCGTGTCTTAGTGTCACACTAATAAACAAGGCGCCTCCATTTTAAAGTAAATATAAGCTATTCCATTTGTCGATATTTTACTTAGTTGGATAGAGCGTCAAGTTAATAACGCCGTGGTCGAGAGTTCTATTTCCGAAGGTTTTCGTGTAAATTTTTGTAGATAATTTGAAGTTGTCAAATGAAAAGTTTTCGTTAATTACACAGTATCATAAGAATTTCTGAAGAGTTTGTTTAATCCTTTCGTGGGCCTTGGGAAGATTACTTTCCACTTGCATGATCTTACAAAATACACCTGTGGGAAGCGCAATTATTTTATAATATATTGGCCTTGCTATAATAACGATGGGATTACTAATTCCCGCTTCAGTTTTGTGCTGATATTTACTGTTTAATCGACCAAACATAATTAGTACATTTCTTTTGAAAGTTTGACAGCTGCTTATGCTTTTCGGGGGTCCACAATAAAAAGCTTCTACTGTTAAAAAATGTTTTTTTACTTAAATATTTATGATAAGATTTGAGCAATATAAACATATCGAAAATTTAATATTTAGATACAATGCATATATTTGAATGTAAATTTAGTTAGCTTAGAAAGCTGAAGATTTTGCTTTAATTGGAAAAGAAAATAGTACAAGGATCACAAAGTGGGAAGTTTGCACTTAAAAAATCCTCCACTTGAAATTAATTATGTATTATTTTAATATAAATTTGAAAGCATTAGTCCTCAAACTATAAAATATGATATGTCTTTAATTTAAATAAAATTCATTTTTTTAAGAAATCTATGTGTTTTAATCAAACTTAGAGGTTTTAAACGTATTTCCGAGTTCACATGAAAATTAATCGTACTGAAAATTTGTTTTGTCACCCGGGCGTTAGAATATTAAGAGAAGGCCCTGCATAATAAAAATAGTTTTTTGTTAGATAACGTTTACTATTTAAAATACTTTTGTTTAATTTCCAATAATTGGTCAAAAATAAACTTCATTGTTTACACTTATACGACATTTCGTTTTAATCAGCTGTATATAAAATGTTGATAAAATGAAACGACGGCTCCCCTCTTCAGCATTAAAAGCTGATAAGCATTAAAAACGATATGCATTAAAAACTGATAAGCAAATATTTATGTCTATGTGCAGTCTTGTGAAATTTTGTGCATTAGTTTTCAAAGTGGGAATTAAAAAAAAAAAAAAAAATCTGAAAATGGTGTAATCGTATTCAAGACATTTCAAATCGTGAAAATCTATCGAAAAATTAAAAATTGAAGTCAAATATTTCATGAAATCCATTATTATATTAAGTTGAATGCAGAAAAAAAAAAAAAAACAATATTTATTTGAAATTACAAATAAATTCGTGTAAATGTAATTCTTAATAGGATTTAGTATGTCTTATACGCACGTGCACTTTTCAACTTGAACTTGAATCACTATTCGAAATATCCTGCATCTATGTGAAATATACAAGACTGGTAGATTTTAGTGACATGTGCACATGCAAGGGAAAATGTTCAAAAAAAAAAAAAAAAAAAAAAAAAAAAAATTCACTCAAAAATTGATGTGGTAGCAAGGCATTGGTAGTTACATAAGATATTTCTGGCATTACACAGGTGGCATACGGCAAAACCCACTTTTAGCGAGGACACGAAATGTCTCGGATGGTAAAACGATCCGGAGTGGCAACCGAATAGGGTAATACGTGATTTAAAAGATAAATGTTTTGTATTCTCTGAGTGACGTGTGGCTGGATATTGCCCTCAGCAGCTACAAACCAAGACAGGGTAAATCTGAAATAGTACTTTAATTACATATAAAACGATACTGTTTCTTTAGTGCATTGCTGTCCAACGTTCAGCAAGGTAGACATGTGTTTAGGATATGAGACATGCCTATATGAACTTTAAAGCAACGTTGTTTTTGACTACGATATGTGTTTGCGGCCATTACATTTTTATAAACAGATGTAGAATTCATTTGTGATCTGCAAGCTATATCATTTTTTTTTTTTTTTATCTAATACTATTTCGGATAACTACGACATCTGTGATATTAAATTATCACATATGTATAAACACAAACTTAAAATAAATTAGAATAAAAAATAAATAAATAAATAAATAAAAAAAAAATAATAATAATTTAATTTTTTTTTTCAAAGTAAAAGCAAGTCTTTTTTTAATTTATTCATGAGAAATTTTCATATTTAAATTTTAAAATCAATGCAGCAAATCTTTTACTAATTATTAAATGTCTAATTGTAGTTAAAATTATCTTTTCAAATTAATATACTTGCGCAATTATTGAAAACTGAAATATTTATTTTATCCCTAATTTTAGTAAAAGATTTCTTATTCAAAAGTGAATATAGAAGTGCAAAAAATCAATAAATTCTTTCTCCTAGTTTGAGCTGCATTCGTAAAAGTTATCTGTGTTAAGATTCATTAAGTCAATCCTTATTTGGTCACACAAGTTGCATTTAGTTTAATAATAAATGTTATATATACAAATATCAGCAATTCTTTTAAATGTTCTCGAAAGGCTTTAACCTTTACTTCTCTATTGCCGATACTTTTAGATAACGAAATTGGTTTCCTTGCGAAATATAAAGGCAAACCTTCTGTAAAGGCAAACCTCAATAAATTCTTTCTCCTAGTTTGAGCGGCATTCTTAAAAGTTATCTTATCTGTGTTAAGATTCATGAAGTCAATTCGTATTTCGTCATACAAGTTGCATTTAGTTTAATAATAAATGCTATATAAGCAAATATCAGCAATTCTTTTAAATGTTCTCGAAATACTTTAACCTTCACTTCTCTATTGCCGATACTTTTAGATAACGAAATTGGTTTCCTTGCGAAATGTAAAGGCAAACCTTCTGTATAGGCAAACCTCAATAAATTCTTTCTCCTAGTTTGAGCGGCATTCTTAAAAGTAATCTTATCTGTGTTAAGATTCATGAAGTCAATTCGTATTTCGTCATACAAGTTGCATTTAGTTTAATAATAAATGCTATATAAGCAAATATCAGCAATTCTTTTAAATGTTCTCAAAATATTTTAACCTTTACTTCTCTATTGTCGGTACTTTTAAATAACGAAATTGGTTTTCTTGCGAAATGTAAAGATAAACCTCAATAAATTCTTTCTCCTAGTTTGAGCTGCATTCTTAAAAGTTACCTTATCTGTGTTAAGATTCATGAAGTCAATTTGTATTTGGTCATACAAGTTGTATTTAGTTTAATAATAAATGCTATATAAGCAAATATCAGCAATTCTTTTAAATGTTCTCGAAATTCTTTAACCTTCACTTCTCTATTGCCGGTACATTTAAATAACGAAACTAGTTACCTTGCGAAATGTAAAAGTAAACCTCAATAAATTCTTTCTCCTAGTGTGAGTTGCATTCTTAAAAGTTATCTGTGTTAAGATTCATGAAGTCAATCCTTATTTAGTCATACAAGTTGTATTTAGTTTAATAATAAATGCTATATAAGCAAATATCAGCAATTCTTTTAAATGTTCTCGAAATACTTTAACCTTTACTTCTCTATTGCCGGTACATTTAAATAACGAAACTAGTTACAGTCGGTAACAAAAGTGTCCGAACACTAGCAAAAATTCCTATGTAAAAAAAGTACTCTTCATTCGGTTTTGTTAAATAAATCCTTGTCGAATCCTGTTCTTAGTCAGTGTAAGAACAGGATTCGACAAGGATTTATTTAACAAAACCGTATAAAGTGTACTTTTTTTACATATGAATTTTTGCTAGTGTTCGGTTACTTTTGTTACCGACTGTACCTTGCGAAATGTAAAAGTAAACCTCAATAAATTCTTTCTCCTAGTGTGAGTTGCATTCTTAAAAGTTATCTGTGTTAAGATTCATGAAGTCAATCCTTATTTAGTCATACAAGTTGTATTTAGTTTAATAATAAATGCTATATAAGTAAATATCAGCAATTCTTTTAAATGTTCTCGAAATACTTTAACCTTTACTTCTGTATTGCCGGTACATTTAAATAACGAAACTAGTTACCTTGCGAAATGTAAAAGTAAACCTCAATAAATTCTTTCTCCTAGTGTGAGTTGCATTCTTAAAAGTTATCTGTGTTAAGATTCATGAAGTCAATCCTTATTTAGTCATACAAGTTGTATTTAGTTTAATAATAAATGCTATATAAGCAAATATCAGCAATTCTTTTAAATGTTCTCGAAATACTTTAACCTTTACTTCTCTATTGCCGGTACATTTAAATAACGAAACTAGTTACCTTGCGAAATGTAAAAGTAAACCTCAATAAATTCTTTCTCCTAGTGTGAGTTGCATTCTTAAAAGTTATCTGTGTTAAGATTCATGAAGTCAATCCTTATTTAGTCATACAAGTTGTATTTAGTTTAATAATAAATGCTATATAAGCAAATATCAGCAATTCTTTTAAATGTTCTCGAAATACTTTAACCTTTACTTCTCTATTGCCGGTACATTTAAATAACGAAACTAGTTACCTTGCGAAATGTAAAAGTAAACCTCAATAAATTCTTTCTCCTAGTGTGAGTTGCATTCTTAAAAGTTATCTGTGTTAAGATTCATGAAGTCAATCCTTATTTAGTCATACAAGTTGTATTTAGTTTAATAATAAATGCTATATAAGCAAATATCAGCAATTCTTTTAAATGTTCTCGAAATACTTTAACCTTTACTTCTCTATTGCCGGTACATTTAAATAACGAAACTAGTTACCTTGCGAAATGTAAAAGTAAACCTCAATAAATTCTTTCTCCTAGTGTGAGTTGCATTCTTAAAAGTTATCTGTGTTAAGATTCATGAAGTCAATCCTTATTTAGTCATACAAGTTGTATTTAGTTTAATAATAAATGCTATATAAGCAAATATCAGCAATTATTTTAAATGTTCTCGAAATTCTTTAACCTTTACTTCTCTATTGCCGGTACATTTAAATAACGAAACAAGTTACCTTGCGAAATGTAAAAGTAAACCTCAATAAATTCTTTCTCCTAGTGTGAGTTGCATTCTTAAAAGTTATCTGTGTTAAGATTCATGAAGTCAATCCTTATTTAGTCATACAAGTTGTATTTAGTTTAATAATAAATGCTATATAAGCAAATATCAGCAATTCTTTTAAATGTTCTCGAAATACTTTAACCTTTACTTCTCTATTGCCGGTACATTTAAATAACGAAACTAGTTACCTTGCGAAATGTAAAAGTAAACCTCAATAAATTCTTTCTCCTAGTGTGAGTTGCATTCTTAAAAGTTATCTGTGTTAAGATTCATGAAGTCAATCCTTATTTAGTCATACAAGTTGTATTTAGTTTAATAATAAATGCTATATAAGCAAATATCAGCAATTCTTTTAAATGTTCTCGAAATACTTTAACCTTTACTTCTCTATTGCCGGTACATTTAAATAACGAAACTAGTTACCTTGCGAAATGTAAAAGTAAACCTCAATAAATTCTTTCTCCTAGTGTGAGTTGCATTCTTAAAAGTTATCTGTGTTAAGATTCATGAAGTCAATCCTTATTTGGTCACACAAGTTGTATTTATTTTAATAATAAATGCTATATAAGCAAATATCAGCAATTCTTTTAAATGTTCTCGAAATACTTTAACCTTCACTTCTCTATTGCCAGTACTTTTAAATAACGAAATTGGTTTCCTTGCGAAATGTAAAGGCAAAAACTTCTGTTTAGGCAAACCTCAATAAATTCTTTCTCCTAGTTTGAGCGGCATTCTTAAAAGTAATCTTATCTGTGTTAAGATTCATGAAGTCAATTCGTATTTCGTCATACAAGTTGCATTTAGTTTAATAATAAATGCTATATAAGCAAATATCAGCAATTCTTTTAAATGTTCTCAAAATATTTTAACCTTTACTTCTCTATTGTCGGTACTTTTAAATAACGAAATTGGTTTTCTTGCGAAATGTAAAGATAAACCTCAATAAATTCTTTCTCCTAGTTTGAGCTGCATTCTTAAAAGTTACCTTATCTGTGTTAAGATTCATGAAGTCAATTTGTATTTGGTCATACAAGTTGTATTTAGTTTAATAATAAATGCTATATAAGCAAATATCAGCAATTCTTTTAAATGTTCTCGAAATTCTTTAACCTTCACTTCTCTATTGCCGGTACATTTAAATAACGAAACTAGTTACCTTGCGAAATGTAAAAGTAAACCTCAATAAATTCTTTCTCCTAGTGTGAGTTGCATTCTTAAAAGTTATCTGTGTTAAGATTCATGAAGTCAATCCTTATTTAGTCATACAAGTTGTATTTAGTTTAATAATAAATGCTATATAAGCAAATATCAGCAATTCTTTTAAATGTTCTCGAAATACTTTAACCTTTACTTCTCTATTGCCGGTACATTTAAATAACGAAACTAGTTACAGTCGGTAACAAAAGTGTCCGAACACTAGCAAAAATTCCTATGTAAAAAAAGTACTCTTCATTCGGTTTTGTTAAATAAATCCTTGTCGAATCCTGTTCTTAGTCAGTGTAAGAACAGGATTCGACAAGGATTTATTTAACAAAACCGTATAAAGTGTACTTTTTTTACATATGAATTTTTGCTAGTGTTCGGTTACTTTTGTTACCGACTGTACCTTGCGAAATGTAAAAGTAAACCTCAATAAATTCTTTCTCCTAGTGTGAGTTGCATTCTTAAAAGTTATCTGTGTTAAGATTCATGAAGTCAATCCTTATTTAGTCATACAAGTTGTATTTAGTTTAATAATAAATGCTATATAAGTAAATATCAGCAATTCTTTTAAATGTTCTCGAAATACTTTAACCTTTACTTCTCTATTGCCGGTACATTTAAATAACGAAACTAGTTACCTTGCGAAATGTAAAAGTAAACCTCAATAAATTCTTTCTCCTAGTGTGAGTTGCATTCTTAAAAGTTATCTGTGTTAAGATTCATGAAGTCAATCCTTATTTAGTCATACAAGTTGTATTTAGTTTAATAATAAATGCTATATAAGCAAATATCAGCAATTCTTTTAAATGTTCTCGAAATACTTTAACCTTTACTTCTCTATTGCCGGTACATTTAAATAACGAAACTAGTTACCTTGCGAAATGTAAAAGTAAACCTCAATAAATTCTTTCTCCTAGTGTGAGTTGCATTCTTAAAAGTTATCTGTGTTAAGATTCATGAAGTCAATCCTTATTTAGTCATACAAGTTGTATTTAGTTTAATAATAAATGCTATATAAGCAAATATCAGCAATTCTTTTAAATGTTCTCGAAATACTTTAACCTTTACTTCTTTATTGCCGGTACATTTAAATAACGAAACTAGTTACCTTGCGAAATGTAAAAGTAAACCTCAAGTTGTATTTAGTTTAATAATAAATGCTATATAAGTTATATAAGAAATGTAAAAGTAAACCTCAATAAATTCTTTCTCCTAGTGTGAGTTGCATTCTTAAAAGTTATCTGTGTTAAGATTCATGAAGTCAATCCTTATTTAGTCATACAAGTTGTATTTAGTTTAATAATAAATGCTATATAAGCAAATATCAGCAATTCTTTTAAATGTTCTCGAAATACTTTAACCTTTACTTCTCTATTGCCGGTACATTTAAATAACGAAACTAGTTACCTTGCGAAATGTAAAAGTAAACCTCAATAAATTCTTTCTCCTAGTGTGAGTTGCATTCTTAAAAGTTATCTGTGTTATGATTCATGAAGTCAATCCTTATTTAGTCATACAAGTTGTATTTATTTTAATAATAAATGCTATATAAGCAAATATCAGCAATTCTTTTAAATGTTCTCGAAATACTTTAACCTTCACTTCTCTATTGCCAGTACTTTTAAATAACGAAATTGGTTTCCTTGCGAAATGTAAAGGCAAAAACTTCTGTTTAGGCAAACCTCAATAAATTCTTTCTCCTAGTTTGAGCGGCATTCTTAAAAGTAATCTTATCTGTGTTAAGATTCATGAAGTCAATTCGTATTTCGTCATACAAGTTGCATTTAGTTTAATAATAAATGCTATATAAGCAAATATCAGCAATTCTTTTAAATGTTCTCAAAATATTTTAACCTTTACTTCTCTATTGTCGGTACTTTTAAATAACGAAATTGGTTTTCTTGCGAAATGTAAAGATAAACCTCAATAAATTCTTTCTCCTAGTTTGAGCTGCATTCTTAAAAGTTACCTTATCTGTGTTAAGATTCATGAAGTCAATTTGTATTTGGTCATACAAGTTGTATTTAGTTTAATAATAAATGCTATATAAGCAAATATCAGCAATTCTTTTAAATGTTCTCGAAATTCTTTAACCTTCACTTCTCTATTGCCGGTACATTTAAATAACGAAACTAGTTACCTTGCGAAATGTAAAAGTAAACCTCAATAAATTCTTTCTCCTAGTGTGAGTTGCATTCTTAAAAGTTATCTGTGTTAAGATTCATGAAGTCAATCCTTATTTAGTCATACAAGTTGTATTTAGTTTAATAATAAATGCTATATAAGCAAATATCAGCAATTCTTTTAAATGTTCTCGAAATACTTTAACCTTTACTTCTCTATTGCCGGTACATTTAAATAACGAAACTAGTTACAGTCGGTAACAAAAGTGTCCGAACACTAGCAAAAATTCCTATGTAAAAAAAGTACTCTTCATTCGGTTTTGTTAAATAAATCCTTGTCGAATCCTGTTCTTAGTCAGTGTAAGAACAGGATTCGACAAGGATTTATTTAACAAAACCGTATAAAGTGTACTTTTTTTACATATGAATTTTTGCTAGTGTTCGGTTACTTTTGTTACCGACTGTACCTTGCGAAATGTAAAAGTAAACCTCAATAAATTCTTTCTCCTAGTGTGAGTTGCATTCTTAAAAGTTATCTGTGTTAAGATTCATGAAGTCAATCCTTATTTAGTCATACAAGTTGTATTTAGTTTAATAATAAATGCTATATAAGTAAATATCAGCAATTCTTTTAAATGTTCTCGAAATACTTTAACCTTTACTTCTCTATTGCCGGTACATTTAAATAACGAAACTAGTTACCTTGCGAAATGTAAAAGTAAACCTCAATAAATTCTTTCTCCTAGTGTGAGTTGCATTCTTAAAAGTTATCTGTGTTAAGATTCATGAAGTCAATCCTTATTTAGTCATACAAGTTGTATTTAGTTTAATAATAAATGCTATATAAGCAAATATCAGCAATTCTTTTAAATGTTCTCGAAATACTTTAACCTTTACTTCTCTATTGCCGGTACATTTAAATAACGAAACTAGTTACCTTGCGAAATGTAAAAGTAAACCTCAAGTTGTATTTAGTTTAATAATAAATGCTATATAAGTTATATAAGAAATGTAAAAGTAAACCTCAATAAATTCTTTCTCCTAGTGTGAGTTGCATTCTTAAAAGTTATCTGTGTTAAGATTCATGAAGTCAATCCTTATTTAGTCATACAAGTTGTATTTAGTTTAATAATAAATGCTATATAAGTAAATATCAGCAATTCTTTTAAATGTTCTCGAAATACTTTAACCTTTACTTCTCTATTGCCGGTACATTTAAATAACGAAACTAGTTACCTTGCGAAATGTAACAGTAAACCTCAATAAATTCTTTCTCCTAGTGTGAGTTGCATTCTTAAAAGTTATCTGTGTTAAGATTCATGAAGTCAATCCTTATTTAGTCATACAAGTTGTATTTAGTTTAATAATAAATGCTATATAAGCAAATATCAGCAATTCTTTTAAATGTTCTCGAAATACTTTAACCTTTACTTCTGTATTGCCGGTACATTTAAATAACGAAACTAGTTACCTTGCGAAATGTAAAAGTAAACCTCAATAAATTCTTTCTCCTAGTGTGAGTTGCATTCTTAAAAGTTATCTGTGTTAAGATTCATGAAGTCAATCCTTATTTAGTCATACAAGTTGTATTTAGTTTAATAATAAATGCTATATAAGCAAATATCAGCAATTCTTTTAAATGTTCTCGAAATACTTTAACCTTTACTTCTCTATTGCCGGTACATTTAAATAACGAAACTAGTTACCTTGCGAAATGTAAAAGTAAACCTCAATAAATTCTTTCTCCTAGTGTGAGTTGCATTCTTAAAAGTTATCTGTGTTAAGATTCATGAAGTCAATCCTTATTTAGTCATACAAGTTGTATTTAGTTTAATAATAAATGCTATATAAGCAAATATCAGCAATTCTTTTAAATGTTCTCGAAATACTTTAACCTTTACTTCTCTATTGCCGGTACATTTAAATAACGAAACTAGTTACCTTGCGAAATGTAAAAGTAAACCTCAATAAATTCTTTCTCCTAGTGTGAGTTGCATTCTTAAAAGTTATCTGTGTTAAGATTCATGAAGTCAATCCTTATTTAGTCATACAAGTTGTATTTAGTTTAATAATAAATGCTATATAAGCAAATATCAGCAATTATTTTAAATGTTCTCGAAATTCTTTAACCTTTACTTCTCTATTGCCGGTACATTTAAATAACGAAACAAGTTACCTTGCGAAATGTAAAAGTAAACCTCAATAAATTCTTTCTCCTAGTGTGAGTTGCATTCTTAAAAGTTATCTGTGTTAAGATTCATGAAGTCAATCCTTATTTAGTCATACAAGTTGTATTTAGTTTAATAATAAATGCTATATAAGCAAATATCAGCAATTCTTTTAAATGTTCTCGAAATACTTTAACCTATACTTCTCTATTGCCGGTACATTTAAATAACGAAACTAGTTACCTTGCGAAATGTAAAAGTAAACCTCAATAAATTCTTTCTCCTAGTGTGAGTTGCATTCTTAAAAGTTATCTGTGTTAAGATTCATGAAGTCAATCCTTATTTAGTCATACAAGTTGTATTTAGTTTAATAATAAATGCTATATAAGCAAATATCAGCAATTCTTTTAAATGTTCTCGAAATACTTTAACCTTTACTTCTCTATTGCCGGTACATTTAAATAACGAAACTAGTTACCTTGCGAAATGTAAAAGTAAACCTCAATAAATTCTTTCTCCTAGTGTGAGTTGCATTCTTAAAAGTTATCTGTGTTAAGATTCATGAAGTCAATCCTTATTTGGTCATACAAGTTGTATTTATTTTAATAATAAATGCTATATAAGCAAATATCAGCAATTCTTTTAAATGTTCTCGAAATACTTTAACCTTCACTTCTCTATTGCCGATACTTTTAGATAACGAAATTGGTTTCCTTGCGAAATGTAAAGGCAAACCTTCTGTATAGGCAAACCTCAATAAATTCTTTCTCCTAGTTTGAGCGGCATTCTTAAAAGTAATCTTATCTGTGTTAAGATTCATGAAGTCAATTCGTATTTCGTCATACAAGTTGCATTTAGTTTAATAATAAATGCTATATAAGCAAATATCAGCAATTCTTTTAAATGTTCTCGAAATACTTTAACCTTTACTTCTCTATTGCCGGTACATTTAAATAACGAAACTAGTTACAGTCGGTAACAAAAGTGTCCGAACACTAGCAAAAATTCCTATGTAAAAAAAGTACTCTTCATTCGGTTTTGTTAAATAAATCCTTGTCGAATCCTGTTCTTAGTCAGTGTAAGAACAGGATTCGACAAGGATTTATTTAACAAAACCGTATAAAGTGTACTTTTTTTACATATGAATTTTTGCTAGTGTTCGGTTACTTTTGTTACCGACTGTACCTTGCGAAATGTAAAAGTAAACCTCAATAAATTCTTTCTCCTAGTGTGAGTTGCATTCTTAAAAGTTATCTGTGTTAAGATTCATGAAGTCAATCCTTATTTAGTCATACAAGTTGTATTTAGTTTAATAATAAATGCTATATAAGTAAATATCAGCAATTCTTTTAAATGTTCTCGAAATACTTTAACCTTTACTTCTCTATTGCCGGTACATTTAAATAACGAAACTAGTTACCTTGCGAAATGTAAAAGTAAACCTCAATAAATTCTTTCTCCTAGTGTGAGTTGCATTCTTAAAAGTTATCTGTGTTAAGATTCATGAAGTCAATCCTTATTTAGTCATACAAGTTGTCTTTAGTTTAATAATAAATGCTATATAAGCAAATATCAGCAATTCTTTTAAATGTTCTCAAAATATTTTAACCTTTACTTCTCTATTGTCGGTACTTTTAAATAACGAAATTGGTTTTCTTGCGAAATGTAAAGATAAACCTCAATAAATTCTTTCTCCTAGTTTGAGCTGCATTCTTAAAAGTTACCTTATCTGTGTTAAGATTCATGAAGTCAATTTGTATTTGGTCATACAAGTTGTATTTAGTTTAATAATAAATGCTATATAAGCAAATATCAGCAATTCTTTTAAATGTTCTCGAAATTCTTTAACCTTCACTTCTCTATTGCCGGTACATTTAAATAACGAAACTAGTTACCTTGCGAAATGTAAAAGTAAACCTCAATAAATTCTTTCTCCTAGTGTGAGTTGCATTCTTAAAAGTTATCTGTGTTAAGATTCATGAAGTCAATCCTTATTTAGTCATACAAGTTGTATTTAGTTTAATAATAAATGCTATATAAGCAAATATCAGCAATTCTTTTAAATGTTCTCGAAATACTTTAACCTTTACTTCTCTATTGCCGGTACATTTAAATAACGAAACTAGTTACAGTCGGTAACAAAAGTGTCCGAACACTAGCAAAAATTCCTATGTAAAAAAAGTACTCTTCATTCGGTTTTGTTAAATAAATCCTTGTCGAATCCTGTTCTTAGTCAGTGTAAGAACAGGATTCGACAAGGATTTATTTAACAAAACCGTATAAAGTGTACTTTTTTTACATATGAATTTTTGCTAGTGTTCGGTTACTTTTGTTACCGACTGTACCTTGCGAAATGTAAAAGTAAACCTCAATAAATTCTTTCTCCTAGTGTGAGTTGCATTCTTAAAAGTTATCTGTGTTAAGATTCATGAAGTCAATCCTTATTTAGTCATACAAGTTGTATTTAGTTTAATAATAAATGCTATATAAGTAAATATCAGCAATTCTTTTAAATGTTCTCGAAATACTTTAACCTTTACTTCTCTATTGCCGGTACATTTAAATAACGAAACTAGTTACCTTGCGAAATGTAAAAGTAAACCTCAATAAATTCTTTCTCCTAGTGTGAGTTGCATTCTTAAAAGTTATCTGTGTTAAGATTCATGAAGTCAATCCTTATTTAGTCATACAAGTTGTATTTAGTTTAATAATAAATGCTATATAAGTAAATATCAGCAATTCTTTTAAATGTTCTCGAAATACTTTAACCTTTACTTCTCTATTGCCGGTACATTTAAATAACGAAACTAGTTACCTTGCGAAATGTAAAAGTAAACCTCAATAAATTCTTTCTCCTAGTGTGAGTTGCATTCTTAAAAGTTATCTGTGTTAAGATTCATGAAGTCAATCCTTATTTAGTCATACAAGTTGTATTTAGTTTAATAATAAATGCTATATAAGCAAATATCAGCAATTCTTTTAAATGTTCTCGAAATACTTTAACCTTTACTTCTCTATTGCCGGTACATTTAAATAACGAAACTAGTTACCTTGCGAAATGTAAAAGTAAACCTCAATAAATTCTTTCTCCTAGTGTGAGTTGCATTCTTAAAAGTTATCTGTGTTAAGATTCATGAAGTCAATCCTTATTTAGTCATACAAGTTGTATTTAGTTTAATAATAAATGCTATATAAGCAAATATCAGCAATTCTTTTAAATGTTCTCGAAATACTTTAACCTTTACTTCTCTATTGCCGGTACATTTAAATAACGAAACTAGTTACCTTGCGAAATGTAAAAGTAAACCTCAATAAATTCTTTCTCCTAGTGTGAGTTACATTCTTAAAAGTTATCTGTGTTAAGATTCATGAAGTCAATCCTTATTTAGTCATACAAGTTGTATTTAGTTTAATAATAAATGCTATATAAGCAAATATCAGCAATTATTTTAAATGTTCTCGAAATTCTTTAACCTTTACTTCTCTATTGCCGGTACATTTAAATAACGAAACAAGTTACCTTGCGAAATGTAAAAGTAAACCTCAATAAATTCTTTCTCCTAGTGTGAGTTGCATTCTTAAAAGTTATCTGTGTTAAGATTCATGAAGTCAATCCTTATTTAGTCATACAAGTTGTATTTAGTTTAATAATAAATGCTATATAAGCAAATATCAGCAATTCTTTTAAATGTTCTCGAAATACTTTAACCTTTACTTCTCTATTGCCGGTACATTTAAATAACGAAACTAGTTACCTTGCGAAATGTAAAAGTAAACCTCAATAAATTCTTTCTCCTAGTGTGAGTTGCATTCTTAAAAGTTATCTGTGTTAAGATTCATGAAGTCAATCCTTATTTGGTCATACAAGTTGTATTTAGTTTAATAATAAATGCTATATAAGCAAATATCAGCAATTCTTTTAAATGTTCTCGAAATACTTTAACCTTTACTTCTCTATTGCCGGTACATTTAAATAACGAAACTAGTTACCTTGCGAAATGTAAAAGTAAACCTCAATAAATTCTTTCTCCTAGTGTGAGTTGCATTCTTAAAAGTTATCTGTGTTAAGATTCATGAAGTCAATCCTTATTTGGTCATACAAGTTGTATTTATTTTAATAATAAATGCTATATAAGCAAATATCAGCAATTCTTTTAAATGTTCTCGAAATACTTTAACCTTTACTTCTCTATTGCCAGTACTTTTAAATAACGAAATTGGTTTCCTTGCGAAATGTAAAGGCAAAAACTTCTGAAATGGTCGAGGATTTGTATGCAGATATTCGAGGATAGGAAGAATATTTTCTCTCTCAAGAGTAACATGCTTGGTGAAAGTTTTGGCGATGATGTTTTCTCACTCGTCAGAAGAAAGACTGCCAAATCATGTTTCTGCGAATTTTTGTAATCACTTCTCCGGAATGCTTTGTGTCAAAAGGACCTGTAGCTAGTGCTAGCTCCCCCTCATTACATGGCATACTGGATTAACTGCCATTCTTTTTTAAGAACCTGAGTTTTTTAAGAAAATAAAAAGTTGTAATTGCAACTGACATTGTTCTTGACAATGTTTGAGATTTTTCTTCTTTCAGTTTTATCTATGGCTATATCTAAATGGAAACTCTAGTTTTAAATCAAGAAAATTATCCTCGAGACTAGTAGGGGAACTATCGCACTGATCAAACTGAATTAACTGCCATTCCTTTAAAATAATCTGCTAAGAAAATAAATATATGTAATTACACCTGAAACTGGTTATTGTTCTTGGCAATGTTTGAGATTTTTCTTCTTTCAATTTTATCTATGTCCATATCTAAGTAAATGGACATTCTGTAATAACAGGAGACTTGGCGTTGGAATATTAAAACCCGAATAAACTACTACGTCAGAAACGCCAATAGAAAAATATTTGCGAGGCATACAGCTGTTTCGGTAGCCTTAAGCGTAGCTGTATGCATCGCAAGTATTTTTCTTTTGGCGTTTCTGACGTAGTAGTTTATTCGGGTTTGAATAAATGGACATTTTAGTTTTAAATCAAGAAAATTATCCTGGAGACTAGTAGGGGAACTAGCGCATAGATCAAACTGAATTAACTGTCATTCCTTTAAAAGAACCTCTGTTTGCTAAGAAAATAAAGAGATGTAATTGCACCTGAAACTGGTTGTTGTTCTTGGCAATGTTTGGGATTTTTCTTCTTTCAATTTTATCTACGTCCATATCTAAGTAAATTGACATTCTAGTTTTAAATCAAGAAAATCATCCCCGAGACTAGTAGGTGAACTATCGCATAGATCAAACTGAATTAACTGTCATTCCTTTAAAAGAACCTCTGTTTGCTAAGAAAATAAAGAGATGTAATTGCACCTGAAACTGGTTGTTGTTCTTGGCAATGTTTGAGATTTTTCTTCTTTCAATTTTATCTACGTCCATATCTAAGTAAATGGACATTCTAGTTTTAAATCAAGAAAATTATCCTCGAGACTAGTATTTAAACTTTCGCATGTGTGCATCTGTTGTTGAGCACTTAATGATATGCCTGATGCTGGTATCCAAGTGGACAGTTGCATTTCATTCGTTAACGGCCCTCTTCACTTACCGTCTCCGGAAGCCCGAGCCAATGTTATTCTATGGGAAATTTTTCTTTACAAATAACTTATTAACTAATACATATTTTTAAATTCTGATTTCACATTCATAAAATTCCCAACTGTTAAATTGATGGACCTTTTCTAAAAATGTATTTTGTTAATTTTTAATATTTTATTTTGAAATTGCAAAATGAAAAAAATTCACATATTGAAAATTCGTATTTTGCAGCTTAAAAAAAAAAATAAATAAATAAATAAATAAATAAATAAATAAAAAATAAAAAATAAAAAATAAATAAATAAATAAAAAAATAAAAAAATAAATAAAAAAATATTTTTTTAAAAAAAGTCCATCAATTTAACAGCTGGGAATTTTCAGAATGTGAAAACAGAATTTAAAAATATGTATTAGTTAATAAGTTATTTGTAAAGAAAAATTTCCCATAGAATAACATTAGCTTCGGCTTTTGGCGGCGGTGAGTGAAGCGGGCCCTTATGTAAGGCCGCTAACTTTACATTAGAGCCTAAAAAGATTAGTACATAAAATATTTTTGAGGAAGACTTAGAGAAATTCTAGCATTAAAAACAATGTTGAAAATTGTGTAATTGTTCAAACGTAAAATTTTATAAACAAAAGACTAGATTTTCTTTTAAATAAATACATTTTTTCATAATAACTTTTAAAGGTTATAATGCAATACAAACACAAACTTAATGGCTAAATACTTTACTCGACAATAACTATCAGAATATGCAAATATCTATCACGCTGCGTACCCAGTGGATAAACGTATACATATTTGTTCCTAATAAAATATCACATGTACGTTGTGTCAATTTCATCTTTACGATGAAACACTGCGTGATAAAATCTAGCTCACTGTTTTTTTCTTACTACATAAATTGTTATTAGAAATTTTTATTTCTATTCTCCATGTAGATAGCGAAAAAATAAATGCAAAACTTAAAAAAAAAAATATTTTTATAGTGTCTTTAATTTAGAAATACTAGGACCATATTTTACTACGCATAAAATAAATTTTATATGGAAGTATTAATTACCTCAAACTTTATAAGAAAAATCTTTACTCTAAAATTAGAACTAGTTGAACTACAGTTAACACAGAGAAAGGAAAAAATATAAGTTTCTAATTTACTTCTCTACATCTTTTTTTTTTTTTTTTTTTTTTTTTTTTTAAAGCTATAGAAAGTAAAAGATTTTTTTTCCTTAGAATAAATTTCTATGTTCATTAATTACAATGTACTTCAAAGAGACTTATTTTTAATCGAGTTTTATTGAGTTTTTAATGAAAAGAAAGGGGGAGGTTTTTTTTTTTTTTTTTTTTTTTAAATTGTAATTAAGATGAAAAATTTTAGCAGTACAAAAGTTTCTGTAATTAATACATTATTTTAATTGCACGGCAATATGTTTTATGAAAAATGTTTTTAAACTAACATTCATGAACCATGTTTTGGTTTTTTCTACATAATTAAAAAATAGTACTAATTGATTTATTTTCATAAAAAAATGTTTAATTTAAATTTTCATATTTTTATAAGAGATTACAAAATATCAAGGCAAAGGAAAATTTATGATGATTTTGCATTATTTAAAAAAAAAAAAAAAAAAAAAAAAAAAGCAATTTTGAGCATAAATAAAATAATCACTTTTAAAATATTAGATTATGTGAAAAATGTAAATTATATGTATAATTTTCTATAATAAATTTATTAATTCTCATTTTCTGCATACACATACACACATGTGTATGAGTGGGTGAATATAATACTTTTTTTTTTTTTTTTTTGTTTTTTTTTTTTTTTTTGTTTAATAAAATACTTTTATCATTAACTGTCAAAAAAAGTCCTGCTGCCAGAAATTTTCTGTAATGATAGAAATTACCCGAAAATTACGAAAAAAATACGTTGATAGAACGTATTTTTCTGAATTATAAAAAAATTCTGGCAGCAAAGAGAACTTTTTTTGATAGTGTTTTTTATGAAAAATGGTTTGATACTAGACTAATAGTTTGTTGATGAAGAACGTTAATTTTATCAAGCTTTTCCACTATTGTCCAATATTTATTAACTAACAGGCTTTGTCCACTTCACTGGTTACTATATTTAAATGAATAAAAAAAAAAATATATTCAAAGCATTAAAAACTTGTTTCGTGTTATCATTGTATTTTGCAACACCTTCCTCAACTGCAATATGTCGAGTGCGTGTCCCTAATTGCCTGACACAACTGATGCATAGCTGCCAATATTTTAATTTATTCCGGAGTAACTTTAGCCCCGCCTCTATTTCGTACCACTTATTTTTAAAAGTAATTTTTTATTTTATTTTATCGAAGTTATATATTGAAGAAATTTTTTCTATAAATAAAGTGATGCGAAATAAAGGCGGAGCTAAAAGTACTCTGGAATAAATTAAAATATTGGCAGCGATGCTAATGGGACGAAAGTTTTAAAACGCACAATGTCGAAGAAATCGACGAATCTTTTTCATATCTTATATTTTATTCGATTCACTTGGTCGACAGCAATTTCACTTCAATGAAAATGATAGCAATTTCACTTCCAATATAGAATTGCAGTATTTTACAAAGTTTAATTTAATGTCAAAGTAAAAATAAATAAATAAATAAATAAATAAACAAATAAATAAATTAGCAAACACATGATTGGAATTTTTTTTTTTTTTTTTTTTAAACAGGAATTTTATAGCGTTTTATAACGCATTGAATGAAGAAACAGCAAAATCTTCAGAACGGAGAAAAAATTCGCGAAAAAATTTGATAATTAATCACATTTTAGTTAATAACTTGCTTCCTAATGGAAAATTCGGTTTTGATATGCGCATAGATGCATTTCATTGTGGTGTACCAAATTTCCCGTCTGTAAGTGAGTCAGATTTTTTTCAAGGCAGTTAACTTAGAGAAAAACCGACGCCATATTGCTCCTATTAATAAGATGTTGAACCTGTAGTATATTTGTAATTTTTTGAAGTTTGACACTTAATTTAAATTTAAGGTTTTGAAGTGAAAACTTCTTTAGGCGCGTTGAGCACTTTTTGGGTGAACGAAAATCATGGAACTCGCGTCATCGTCGCCGAACGCTTTCCATGAGCTTTGAAGTGAAAACTTCTTTAGGTTCGTTGAGCACTTTTTGGGTGAACAAAAATCATGGAACTCGCGTCATTGTCACCAAACGCTTTCATGAGCTATATGTATACTGTGTATATATGTACATAGATGTACGTCCCTGCGTTATTAGTATACATTATATATATACAAAGAGTATATCTCTCTACATATATATCCATATATTTAGCGCACGGCGTGGCATGCCTCATATACATACACACACACACACACACATATATATATATATATATATATGTATAAAATGTATAGTAATACGAGTAGTATACTGGCTACTGGCATCTGTCTCTTTCTAGTTCTATACTCTACGTATGTATGTACTTTTTCCACAGTATATACATAGTTCACAAAGTACAATCACGTGTTTTATACAGACTGTTATATTCTTCTTTTTGCTTTCAATATAAATTTTCAAATAAATAATAAAAAAAAAAGAAAATTATTTTAGTCATATTACAATATTTTTACCTAATATAAGACTTAGTTCATTTAATTTGGGTAGCTACAAATATTGTGCCGAATCATATAATACTCCATACTTTTGCAGGAGAGTGTACACGCCACAAGAATAGAGAAGGTCAGTACAATATAATGCAATTTCTTTTGATTCTTTTAATTTAAGTAGCTACAAATGTTGTAACCAATTTAAACTTTAATCCTTAATCATAAATACTTCTTTATAAACCAAAAATAATTCAAAAATAATAATCTAATAGCTCGACAATACAATTCACAAGTTACTTAGTTTTCACTTCTATCGGCAGTCTCTAAAGACTGCCCCGCATTTTTTTTCTTTCTTGATAAATATAGAACAGGAAACAAATTTAACTACGTAGTAATTATAAATCGGTATACACTCTATTGCGACATTTCTCAACCTACTCCGATATCGGCCTATAATAAAGAAAAATGTATGCCTTATAATAAACCAAACCGATGAGTCCCGATATTAGCTGATATCACTGTGCTAATAAGAAAATTCCATAAACGGAACATGTAATTATGAGTACTAGGAAACTGATATAACCTATATCATTAAATTTTCTTTTTATTAATTATTTGCTGACTGGATATTGTATTTTTTTTTTTTTTTTTTTTTTTTTTTTTTTTTATAGTTGTGCATGAAATAAAAACTTTCCAATACTAAGGAGCAAATTCTTTTTTTTTTTATTTTTTTTTTTTTTTTTTAACACTTGATTAAATGATTTTCTATGTACAAGCTGATTATAATTTAAGTTATAAATTTAAGTTATAATTAAAACGCTATAATTTTAAAACTACCCATCAGAGTGATTTGATATTTTACCACAGCAAACGTGAGGCAAAGAAATTTTGTGATGGTTAGGAAAAATGTAGTTCCAACATGTTCCTATAGATGGCGCAGTCAGGGTAATGTCAGAGAAAACGCCTAAATGGACTCATTAAACACAGGAATGTTTTTAGCAACACAAATGGAATAGCAGGAATTAATAGACTTCAAGGGTTTACTACATTCTTTTAGCTAAAATACAAGAATGCGTGTTTACTGCGGAAACAGTCATAGTGAAAAGAGAAAAAGAGGAGCTTCATGAAACAAATACTTTACGGATAATTAACGGCACATTTTGGAGCTATTTTTTTTTTCTTTTAGCAAACAAAATTTCATTGCCTCACAATTGCTCTGGTAAAACATCAAATGGGTCTGACGGGCAGTTTTTAAATTATAGTGTTTTGAAATCGTATTATAATCACCCAGAACATTTGATTCTCACATTTGTCAGAGCAACTATATATATATATATATATATATATATATATATATATATATATATATTTGCATAAGGGCTACAATACAAATACATCTTGTTTAAAAATGATACAATTAGATTAGCAATTTTTTTTTTTTTTTTTTTTTTTTTTTTTTATAAATACTCGTAAAATATTTCGAATACATTCGGACTACTTTTCAGTAATTTTTTAGAAGATATATTTAAATTTAGAAATATTTATTCATGAATTCATCAAAGGTGAATATTCATTTTAAGTAAATTGGAGTGTAAATGTTGATATTTTTATTTACCAACTATGTGAAAAACACCAGAGCCGGGAATCGAACCCGGGCACCTCCTCTTAACGCACGGATGCTCTACTACTGAGCTACCCTGGCTGACAACCAGCTAGGCATTTCTCACATAATATTCGTTGGCCAAGTCACCGAGTCATGAAACGCAGCTGTATCAAGTGACAATATTAATCGCAGCACATGATTAAGTGACAGTATCAAGCTTATATGACAAGCTTATATATACCAAACTTATCATGAGCTTATATGACAATATAAGCTCATATCAAGTGACAATATTAATCGTGGTCTATGGAGTTGTGTTGCGATTAATATTGTCATGCAGACTCGGTGACTTGGCCAACGAATATTATGTGAGAAATGCCTCGCTGGTTGTCAGCCAGGGTAGCTCAGTGGTAGAGTATCCTTAGGTTAAGCGGAGGTGCCCGGGTTCGATTCCCGGCTCTGGTATTTTTCACATAGTTGGTAAATAAAAATATCAACCTTTACACTCCAATTTACTTAAAATGGATATATTTAAATTCTTGGTATAATCGAAGTCGAATAAAACTGAAATATAATGCTACGCTTCCAAAAAATAATTAAAATCATATCGATTTTTTTAGGAGTGATTGTGAATTTATAAAAAACCACCTGAAATTTTTGCAGGAGAAATTTTCTTATGGAGAGAGAACATATAAATCTTCGAAGGAATTCGAATCCTTTCATTATGAAAAATGTTAAATTAGGTTTACATATAGAATTAGTATTTTAGACTTATTTTATAAATTTAACTATAAAAAAAACTGGGTGTATTGAAAATGAAAGAAATATCTGAAATCAGGTAAATTACTTGAACACAATTATCCCTGATTATTATAATATGGATCTGCATGGCTACAAAATATCATTTATATGAGGACTATAATTAAATTTTTTTTTCGATGTATAATTAAATTTGAAATATATTGAGGCAAATTAATTTATGTTTGATTTTCCGATAGCCATGTTATCGATATATATATAGCCATGTATAACTATTCTAATATTTATTTTTGCACAAAGAGCGCATTTTTAAGGACACCACAACAAACATTATTACTTTTTCGATACTGGATATTTTTAATAGGAATTTTTTATATATTTCTGTAAGTTTTCATTTATTAAATAAAAAAAAAATATATTAAAAATTTCCGATAGAAATTGCGAAAGGTGGCAATTATGTTTAAAGCCCTTAAAGTGTTCAATACAGGGTGATTTGCTACCGGTGCGACTTATTTACATGAGCCTCGTATAACTATTCTTATATTTACTTTTGCACAAAGAACACATTTTTAAGGACACCGTTACCAACATTAGTACTTTTTGGATACTGGATATTTTTAATAGGATTTTTTTTTTCTATTTCTGTAAGTTTTCATTGATTAAATAAAATAAAATAAAAAAAATTATTAAAAATTTCCGATAGAAATTGCGAAAGGTGGCAATTATGTTTAAAACCCTTAAAACCCTTAAAATGTTCAATACAGAGTGATTTGATACTGGTGCGACATATTTACATGAGATGTAGGGGACACAAAGGCGATTCGGAATCACGTAACAATAAAGGGACGGAAATGCAATAACAACGAGTTAGGGGGTTGTTAAGAGGTATAACTATTAAAAAACTTACAACTTATTTTAAGCTTTTGGCCTTTAATTGTCATTTCGCGATCCCCATATTTTCATAGTTTTCATCCTAAAACTTCTGAGAGTGGCTGTTGACAGTTTTCATGTGACAGCTTTCAACCCCTTGACTCTCGTGTCGTAAAATCCACAGGATTACACCCACCTGTTTCTTGTTTTCTTGATATTTGAGAGATTTAGAAAGCGTCAGTCAATATCATACTATTTAAAACGCCTTAAAAAAATATGAGGTGGATGAAAATGTCTATCATCCATATATTTAATTTTTAAAAGTGTCTAAAATTCAAAATTGGAACCATTTGGGCCTGCCTTTAAAAAGTTATGAAAGGTCTCCTCCTTCTCGTTAAGTTTACATTTCTGAACCTTCATTACTATGTTATTTCAAATCATCTTTATGCCCCCTATATCTCCTGTAAGTTTGTCGCACTAGTAGCAAACCATTTTGTAGATGATTGTGTACAAGATATTGTTACGAATTAGTAAATAAGTGTAGTTATTTATATGTAATATCTTTCAAAGGGGCTTAGTCAGGATATAAAATGTTAATTTTCAGCATTACTAGCTTGTTTTCGCGTTATTTTTTTTTTTAACCCATTAAAAAGGTTTATTAATTCAGGTAATAGCTTTAGCGTCAAATTTAGCGACTTGTTTTCTCTTTGTTGACTTGGGCGATAAAATCCTTATTATCGATAACTTGAATATCTAAGCTCTACCTTGATTCACTGAGAAGTTACCAGACTATTCTGCGTTCTTTAGAAGGTGTAAAAGGCGGCCCAATCTGGCCAAGTCAGTTTCTCCAAGGCACACTGTTAAAAATTTCAACAGAAAACTCTGTGTAATCTATTATTTTAAGTCTTACATAAAATTACAGAGAAAAATAAACGGAGACGTTAAAAAACTTATTTTATACATTCATTTTAATACCTAATATTAATTTAATTAATTATTGTTGAGAATATATTTCGGACTTAGAATGCATTTTCTAAAGTAGAAACAGTCATTTTTAACTTTAATTAAGAAATTAAATAATAAAATTATGTAAAAATACAGAATAAGGATCGAGAATCTGGGTTATTCCTTTTTAACTAAAAATTACTGTAAATTTACAGAGACTCTGGATAAATATTTACATTAAATTTACAGAAGTTCTTAACAGTGCATTCATTGCTGCATAAAGAGCTATTAGCATCTTTGGATTACAGCCGATTGCTGTGTGTTAATGCTATGCTACAGTTTATGCTGTGAATTTCATGTTATCAGTTGTTATTTAAGATGGTAAAGTTGAAGATTATAATTGGTTTATAGACCAGTAATCTTCTAGAATTTTCTGTAAATACATTTTTAAGCCTCAGCAAGATTCGCCTTCCATTCACAGACAAATCACAAACCCCGAGTATACAACAATATTAAAAAAAAAAAAAAAGTATGAAATGTAACCTGTAATGTAAGAGATCGAACATTATCTATACGCAGTGCATAATACGCAGTGCACATTTCTTTCTTTAATTTAATGATGGCATGACATACAGAAATGAAAAAAAAAAAAAAATCGAAACTCATCTAAAACATATATGTTTAGATTGCTGCAAATTGAAAAGAATACAATATCACAGCAAATGTTGGTGACATTTTCAAAGGTTAACAGACATCTAGTGAAAAAGAAAACCTTCTTTTTTTATTATTTTATTTACTATTGGGCATTTATGGATGTAATTTATTTCTGTTAAAAATTGTGTTATAGAACAAAGCGTTTTTTTTTCCTTTTGACAATTATGAACATGCTGACAGCTCATTCTTTTTATTCTTTTTTCCTTATGTGTTATTAGAAAAAAAAAAAAAATTCTTTTTAATTTTATGAAACGTTTTCACGTATAAAAAACTATGTATACATAACTGAAATGAAAATATGTATTAAATTGCTATACAAAAAATTGCATTTTGTTTTGGAAAATATTAGCATCAGTTTTAAACATCCAATTGACAAAAAAAAAAAAAAAAAAAAAAAAAAAAAAGCCTGTTTTTATGTAAAAACAAAAACATCTGTTATGTAAAACATCTTTATTTTTTAACAATTTTAAACGTATTGTCAATTCTTTCCTTTTTTAAGCATTTGGAGCAAATGATGGGGATATGAATTATAGTTTAGAAAAAAATTGTTAAAATCACCGGAAGAAACTTTTTTGAACATATGAAAAAAAAAAAAAAATATTCCCTTGAAATTATATTTTAGAAATTTCGGAGAAAAAAAAAATAAATAAAATAAATAAATAAATAAATAAATAAATAAATAAATAACAAAAAGTTTCATTGCCGTTAAATAAATATTCAATCAATCGACTACAAATAACTAGTATTATAACCGTTTTTCTCACATTAATACTTTTTTTTTTCCGAATGTTCGGTACAGCACCCTCTACCATCCCCAAGCACCGTTTTTATACACGCATTGCACTGCGAATCCCTTTATTTCTCCCCTTTAACCTATTTTGATTTTCACCAGACATTTTCCAAACACCCTGTATGATTGTTACAGCCCTGTATTAGCAGTTTCCTTGTAAAAAAAAAAAAAAAAAAAAAAAAAAAAAAAAAAAATGAACACAGAAGTATGTAAAGAAAATTTTGGTTCTAGTCGTACCCACCCAGATTTTCTTAATTGATATGAAAAACTATTTTCTTAATTATTAAAATCTGTATTATTATTATTATTATTATTATTATTACTATAAATTTAGCGTTCAATGGTGATTCACAGGTAAGAATTATTATTATTATTATTACTATTATTATTATTTTAATTTTATTATTTCATGCTTTTTAAGTGATTACTTTTCTAAAGTGCTTCTAACTGCTATGTCTATTTCTTTAAATTAAAAAGTAACAATTATTATATGGGAAAAAAAAAAAAAAAAACTGTTTACATTCTTTGTACGCATAATTTTGTATGACAGGAGTTGTTTTAATATATTCTCTATATAAAGGCATGTCGTAACTGTGTTTTCCATTTTCTCGCATCACTAACTATTTTATTATTTCGTGCTTTTTAAGTGATTATTTTGTAAAGTTCTTCTAACTGTTATGTCTATTTCTTTAAATTAAAAAGTAACAATCATTATCTGAAAATAAATCTACTTACATTCTTTGTAAACGTAATTTTGTATGACAGAAGTTATTTTAATATATTCTCCATATAAAGGCACGCCGTAAATGTGTGTTCTATTTTCTCGCATCACTAACTATTTTATTATTTTGTGCTTTTTAAGTGATTATTTTGTAAAGTTCTTCTAACTGCTATGTCTATTTCTTTAAATTAAAATGTAACAATCATTATTTGAAAATAAATCTGCTTAATTCTTTGTAAACATAATTTTGTATGACAGAAGTTATTTTAATATATTCTCCATATAAAGGCACGCGGTAAATGTGTGTTCTATTTTCTCGCATCACTAACTATTTTATTATTTCGTGCTTTTTAAGTGATTATTTTGTAAAGTGCTTCTAACTGCTATGTCTATTTCTTTAAATTAAAAAGTAACAATCATTATTTGAAAATAAATCTGCTAACATTCTTTGTAAACATAATTTTGTATGACAGAAGTTATTTTAATATATTCTCCATATAAAGGCACGCCGTAAATGTGTATTCTATTTTCTCGCATCACTAACTATTTTATTATTTCGTGCTTTTTAAGTGATTATTTTGTAAAGTGCTTCTAACTGCTATGTCTACTTCTTTAAATTAAAAAGTAACAATCATTATTTGAAAAAAAAAAAAAAAATCTGCTTACATTTTTTGTAAACATAATTTTGTATGACAGGAGTTATTTTAATATATTCTCCATATAAAGACATGCCGTAACTGTGCGCTCCATTTTCTCGCATTACTAACTATATTCATTTCTTAAAATATCTTTGATATAGCTGTAGCATAGGATCCCCTTGGCGGCTGTTAAATTTTTGTTGTCATTTAGACGATGAATTAAAATGGCAATCGGAATTGCGTAAGTAAAGGTTGACGAGAAACCTCCGAGCTACTTCGGTGCCAGATTTTAAATTTCACCAAGGAGAATTTCGCAAATACTGAAGCTGTTGATTTCTTTAGAATGATTTTTCTCAAATTTATTTTAATTATTAAAAAAAAAAAAAAAATGGTTGCATGTTCTTTTTTTTTTTTTTTTTTTTTTTTTGACATAAAAAGAAAGATATTTATTTATATCTTCATTTATTTTTGGCTAATAAACAATAGATTATCTCAATACATAGTTTTTGTAAATTTAATAAATTTTTAATAATTTTGTTTGCTTTCAAAAAATTCTGTTTATTTTGCTATATTTAAGCCTTTTCTAGTTTTTTTCATTTATTTTAATTTATTAGAAATTGCCATCATTATTTTAGAAATAACTTTATTTTCACTAATAATATATTTGCATTTTTTATAAAAAGAAATACAAAATTCAAGTTGGATTACTACAAATGCCGACAATGCAAAATCGCCCATTGTAAGTAATAGCCCTTCGGTACTAAAAAAAAAAAAAAAAAAAAAAAAATGCAATATTTAATTTCTAAAACACATATCCTTTTACAATTTAACAAATATTGCACTATTTATTTATAATGATTAATGATAATTAGTGGGAATTATATTTATGTCTATATTCTTATACTATTAAGCGAGTAAGATTTATTTATATATATATATATACATACATATATATATATATATATATGAATGTATGTATGTATATTTCACTGTTCTCGAGAACGGTAGCTCGGATCGACACGTAATTCTACACAAAGTTGCCACCCGAGGAGTCCTTGTGCACCTTGTAGCCTGATTTTCAAATTTTTGATTAGTTTTCTTTTAATTAATTAAAATATGAAAATAAAAACCTCATAATAGCTTTAAAATTAGTGATCTGAATTTTATCCATAATTTAATTGTTACCATAAGAATTTACGAGTTCATTTTTTTTCGACAGAAAAAAAAATACATTTACTTAAACGTGAACAATAAAAAAATATAAAAACATACATTATGCATCTCCCAAAAAAAGTGACTTCATTATCACTTTAAACAATTTATACACGTTGATAAAGTGCTAATATAGTTTACAAAGCTAATATATGTTGTACAAAAATGTTCATTTTAATTTTTATTTTAAACTACTATTTTTTATATCTTTAATGTTAAGTTGTTATTTAAAAAAAAAAAAAAAAAAAAAAAAAAAAAAAAACTACCTGTGATGTCGCGTTCGACTGCTTAGCGACTCTAAACTCTATGAACCATAAATTTATTTTATCAGATTTATTTATAGATCCTCCTGGACGATTTTTAAAATTTTGGTGTTGAATTACATCGAACATTTTTCTCCAAGAAGTTTAATTTAGCAACAGCCCTTTTAATCTTCGTAGCGCATCAAAAATATAAATAAATTATAAAAAAATAAAAAAAAGTACGAATTAGTAGTCACATAAACGATCTATTTTTATCCGAGTTGATCATTTTATAGAAAAAAAAAATGCAGTTTTAAAAATAGAAAATTTATTTCAGCAAGCTCTATTTTAAACCTAAAAACTCTTACAAATATAAACAGAATATGAAGGTTTCTTATATATTAACGAAAAGGTGTCCGATAAAAGTATTAGCAAAACAGGCTTTCCCTTTTTATACAAGAAACTGTACAAAAAAAAAAAAAAAAAATCCATCGCTAACATGGCGACAAAAATTCAAAAGTAGCTAAGGGAGAGATATAATAAAGTTGTGTACCACGATAATGTATATTTACTTATATATATATATACCAATCACTACGCTAACTTAACATATAAATAAATGAGCTGCTCTGTGTGACTGCACTTGCACGCCGTCGGGCAGAAATATTTGATTAATTCAAATTAATATTTAAATAACTAAATAAAAATAAAAATATGTTTAATGGGAACTATATATAACCATAAAAACATTAGTTGTCTAAAATACGGCAGAAATAGTGCTCATAGAATATTGTTACAAGGGATTGAGTCTTTTTCCTGCATCAATTGCACTGTTGCAATGAAAGTAATTTTACATTCAAAGTAAAAATAAAAAGGCAATTCATTCACTTCCAGTGGTGTTAGCCTTGGCGACAAACTTGGCGAGTGGGCAACCAAATTTGGTGAAAAATGTTAGTTCAGGGTTCCCGAAGTTCCGAAGCTCTCCGACACACGAGAACATAGATCTCGAGCTTTCTGTGGGATTCTCGATGGAATCATCGCCAAGCCCCATCGCAAAAATTTATAAATAGGAGTGAGTTGATTTTGGCGAAGGAATATGTAGTCACTGCGATTCAGAGTTATTCAGAGACCTATCCTGAGTGATTGCACTTTAAGGATTGAGCTCTAAGGGACTGGATATTTTTCAAAGAGAGCTGTGACGAAAATAGTCTCCAATCGAAATATATTTATTTAAACGTTTCATCCATTCAATTAAAATAAAATCATTTAAATATAGTGCCCAGCGAAGCGGGCAAAGCCTGCTAGAATAATTATAAACGTACTTTTGTTAAATTTTAAATACTTTTGTACTTTTTTAAATATTAATTTATCAGAAAGAACTGTGTTCTTTAAATGACTTAGACACTTTTGTACAACACTCTTGCTGACATTTAAATTTTTGTTTCATTTTGACGATGACTTAATATGTTTTTCGCAGTTACGTTAGAAAAGACCTAGGCGAGCTACTTTGGTGCCAGATTAGAAATTTCACCAAGTGGGGCCACTAAAATTATTCCAAAATATAATTATTTTCTCTATTTTATAACGCATATTTACTCAGAAACATTGAAAATAGTGCACCAAGCAGGGAGAAATGTACAACCACGAAACTTTGCAAATAAGTACTGTCTGATCCGATATGCAAATTATCGTGGTTTGGTGCCAATGCGCATGGCCGCACACGCTGCAGTGGTGCTGCAATCAGTAAGTGGGCCATATATAAACAGGTGCATAGTGGAAGATTCATGAACGTGATGGAATCATTTCGACTCTAGAGGGACTTTAGTAAGCGAAAAATGCCAGGTAGATGTGTCAGAAAACATTTCTCACAGTTAAGCAAGTTTGAGAAGGGACTGATGATTGGCTTGAAAAAAGCAGGACGGTCGACACGCCGTGTTGCTGGCCACGTCATCCGTTCTGAGTGTGCCGAAAGAACATTTTGTAAGCAGTGGACACAAGATGGTGCCCACGTGCTAAGAAATGTTTCTGGAGATACCAGGAAATCGACAGGGCGATGTGATCGAAGGATCGTGAGACAAGCACTCGTGGACCCCACAGTGACTCGTTCCACGATGCAATCAAATGTAGTTGTACCAAAAAACACTTCCAGAAGGCTTGCAGAAGCTAATCTGCAATCCAAGCGCCCTTTTCGTGTACTGCCTTTAACACCGAAACATCTACTGTTTCGTCTACAGTGGTGCCAGAGCGAAGTGGAATGTTAGAGACTGGCAAAAATTTGTGTTTAGTGATAAATCACGATTTGTTTTGGGGACAGATGATAAACACGTGTGGGCGGGTATGGAGACGTCTTTATGAACGGTAAAAATCCCCCTGGCTGTGGCGCGACAGAATGGACACACAGCAGGCGTAATTGTCTGGTTGACCATAGCCTATGATAGCCGATCTTCTCTAATTGTCATACGTGGAACCTTAACTTGCCAGCGCCATGTTCATGACATGCTTCGACCCCACGTGTGGCATTTACTTAATAGGCTTCCACAGGCAATTTTTCAGAAAGATAATGCTCGTCCGTATACAGCTCGAATTGCTCAAAACTTCCTACGTCATGTTCAGACTCTTCCATGACCGGCCCGCGCCCCGGACCTGTCTCCTATAGAGCATGTGTGGCACCAGCGGAATCACCAGATGCCACCGTGTTATACTGTACATGATCTGGAGGCGGCTGTTCAAGATCTGTAGGCCCATCTGAATCAGGACAACATCAGACGTCTAATCAATTCGATGCCGGACCTTGTTTCGGCATGTATTTCAGCAGGAGGCTGTCCACCGCGATACTGAAGTTGTACTGTATTTGTCTGATTACACATACTGTATTTATTTAATTGTCTTGATTTCGGGATCAAGTGAATCTCTCATCTGTATGGTTAAGTGTATTAAATCTCATTCCAATCCGATGCTTCCTTCTTGGTGCGCTATTCTCAATGTCCCTGAGTGTATATTAAGTGATATCTTGTTATCAATATCGGATTGAAACATTACCATAGGTTCAACAATGCGGAAAAACTGATATATTTTTCATGCAGTTGAATATTGAAGAAAACGTCACAGCTTTAGTACAGAACTCTCTTCGTGAATTCTCTTAATTATACCCGTCTTAATTATACTCGAATTTATTCTTAATTATACCCGAATAGGTATTATACCCGTTTTTCTTAACGTAAATGGCAATAAAAATTACGTTTTTCGAGCGTTGAGAAAATTTATGTTAAAATCAGGGCTCAAACAATTACGCTAATCAATATATATATATATATAAGAGTGAAAATACACAAATTGCACTTATTAACTAATATATTAATCTATTGTCCATCTTCATCAGCATTTTATAGAAAGCTTCATCTAAGATAAATATTTATTTAATTATACACTGTGAATAATAATTAAAATCCCGGGCGAAGGACTGGCACAACATCTACTTATTTTTAATAGAAAAAAAAATATGTAAAAGGAAATTTTTCTTTGGAATAAAACTGGTTTCAGTTTCTTTCATCGATAATTTAATTTAATTTTCTTATTTTACCTTCTGAAATTAATGAAATGTAAATGACAACAAAAGCAAAATTAATGAAATTAATCAAAATATTCGAAAATTCAATTATTGATTGTTTCCCCGTTTTAATGAGAAAAAAATATCAATGTTTCTGAAGGTGCAAAAATATAGAAAATGAAAAGAAATTTGATAATTAACTTTGTTTCATATATTAAGGAAAAACATTTTTCAGAAAGTATTCTTTATTTATTTATTCTTTATTTATTCTAGTATTAAAATGATAATATTAATAATATGATTGACATTTAAATTTTGGCTTAAATAAGTTTTTCATAAAAAACATACATATTTCTTTTCTTTAAAACGAATTGCTATCTTATTTTAAATACAGAAAATAGGACAAATTAATAATAAAAGAAATAAAAAAATATATAATAATCTGGTGTGTCAATCACACGACTTTCTCTTTCCCTGCATTTCCATACTGTAAAGATAGATTGCATATCAAGTCTTAAGATCAACAGCGGAAGGTAATAAAGTTTAATGTACTTTTAAAATTATCTAAAAAAGGTTTAAAAACGGTTTTACTTTACATGTAATTCTGTGTGAGGGGGGGATACCGCCTCCTTCAATCCCCGAACAATTACAGTGAATACAATTATTATTAATATTAAAAATATAAAAAAATGTTATTAATTTACTTTTAAATTTGCCTTTCTTCATCAAATTGTTAAGTTGCAACTTAATATGGACTTAAAAATATCAAATTTGAATTATCCAGCAGTTATTTGTTTCTAAGTTATACTTAAAAAGGTATACGTATAGATCGACCGCTAAAAATTGGACTTTCGTAATCAGGTTACCTCAAAACAAAGATATTTACTTTGTTTATACTTTGATATTGTACAAAAAAAAAAAAACGAAGTTGAGAATTTTGAAAAAATACCTAGATTGTTGTATACGTGGGAAAAATTAATTTTGCTTCCTTCGTCGACATCGTAAAATGTAGCAAAGCATTTCCATCAAATAAATTCAATAGAAAAGAATGTTAGCTTAATTTTGGGTAGCTCTGTGTATTGTCTATAATGAATATGAATTATAAATAATATTGTTCACTTAAATTTATTCTTATTTGATTAACATACAACACAAAATGGATTAAATTTCCAGCAATTTCCAAACATACCCAAAATATATCCAAATATTCTGGATAGCCCTAAAAATGAAAGATAAATTATTTCCATACAACAATACACACAAAACATGCTTTTATCATTTAATAAATTTTGTTAATTTCTTTCTGTTTAAGTCAGCCTATATGTGTTATACTGTAATTACCATAAATTTCTCCATAGACACAATGTATTTGAATATTCTTGGATGCCCCTGTAAACGAACCACTTGCTTCAGCGAAAAGTTTATTGTAGCATCCCTATATGATACACATTTAGAATACCAAGTCAGGACTTTCTGCTGCTATTTTTTCTTGATATATGTTTGTAACAGACAGACGCACATAGAGATACACTGACACACAGACCAACCGCCAAAAACATGTTTTTCGGATTCAGGGGATATCAAAATGTGTAAATATAACAAAACGCGTTTTCGAAAAATTGACCTAAGAATAATACTTTCTCTGCCATATATATATATGGGTAAGATAAAGTAAAAAGTAATAAGTAAAACTAGAACAGAAATATTCATTTATGCTTCTCCATTTCATTATTCTCAGGCCGTCTCCGTAGATAATCGAAATTGTGAGGGCATGTATTCAGAGTGTTCTTAGTGATATGTTCCGGACAGTCATCAATTGTTCAAAATATAGCACTAGTGAGATGTAAGACTTTCGCAACTAATTATTCTCAATTAACTAATAGTCCAAGCGGCGACTGCAAAAAGTTGACTTGATAAGGTACGAAGCTGATTTTTTTCCTATAGATAGAATTCATTGTTACAATGAAAATCTGATAGGGTTGACTGGTCAAAGCCGTCAAGTTTAAAAGAAACAAACTCACTTCCGGTCACAATTTAAACGATTTTCGAACCCCATAAGGTATGAAGATGAAACCGGTGCTAAAATGTAGAGATTAATATGCTCTTTAAAATGGCATAGGGTTGCCTGGTCAAAATCGTCAAGTTTCAGAGGTTGCCTCGATAATAGGGGTCAAATGTAAACGATTTTCGAACCCCACAAGTGTGAAGATGAAACCGGTGCTAAAATGTAGAGATTAACATGCTCTTTAAAATGGCATAGGGTTGCCTGGTCAAAATCGTCAAGTTTCAGAGGTTGCCTCGATAATAGGGGTCAAATTTAAATGATTTTCGAACCCCACAAGTGTGAAGATGAAACCGGTGCTAAAATGTAGAGATTAATATGCTCTTTAAAATGGCATTTGGTTGCCTGGTCAAAATCGTCAAGTTTCAGAGGTTGCCTCGATAATAGGGGTCAAATTTAAACGATTTTCGAACCCAACAAGTGTGAAGATGAAACCGGTGCTAAAATGTAGAGATTAATATGCTCTTTAAAATGGCATAGGGTTGCCTGGTCAAAGCCGTCAAGAAACAGAGGTTGAAACGAAAATAGGGGACGTATTTTGCGATTTATTTACCCAAGTAAGAAGTGATTTACCCAAGTGTAAAGATGAAACCGGTGCTAAAATGTAGAAATTAATATGCTCTTTAAAATGGCATAAGGTTGCCTAGTCAAAACCGTCAAGACCTGGAGGTTGCCTCGAAAGTAGGAATCAAATTTAAATGTTTTTCGAACCTCACAAGTGTAAAGATGTAACTGGTGCTAAAATGTAGAGATTAATATGCTCTTTAAAATGGCATAGGGTTGCCTGGTCAAAACCATCAAGTTTCAGAGGTTGCCTAGATAATAGGGGTCAAATTTAAACGATTTTCGAACCCCACAAGTGTAAAAATGAAATCGTTACTAAAATGTAGGTATTAATATGCTCTTTAAAATGGCATAGGGTTGAATGGTCAAAGCCGTCAAGAAACAGAGGTTGCCACGTAAATAGGGGAAGTATTTGCGATTTATTTACCCAAGTAAAAAGTGAGTTACCCAACTGTAAAGATGAAACCGGTGCTAAAATATAGATATTAATATGCTCTTTAGAATGGCATAAGGTTGCTTGGTCAAAACCCTGAAGACTCGGAGGTTGCCTCGAAAATAGGTCAAATCTGTCAAGTAAAGCAGTCAACCATAAAAAAATAGGCGAGTTTTGAAGATTTCTTAACGAAGTGTTAAAAAAAAAAAAAAAAAAAAAAAAAAATACGAATAGCATTAACAAAGAAAATGAATAAGGATGAAATTATATGAATATTTGAAAGGTGTAGCTGGTTCCAGAATGTACAGCGTAGGAGTTATTTTAAAATGGCATATGTTTGCCTGGTAAAATTCGTAAAGAAATAGCAGTCAGTCTCCAAAAAGCTAACAAATATTAAAGGTGTTTAATACAAAGTGAAACACACATGAAGACTATTTTAAAAAGGTTAAACACGAAATGATTAATGTTTAAAAGATGAAATTGCTAGCTAAATGTAGAACATACAACACTTTTCAATTTGCTTAAGATTGTGCTTCAAACCTGTCAAGGTATAGCGGTCAGCTTAGAAAAGGAAGCGAATTTCAATATTCGTTTATTTTATTTGTTTAATGATATAAGAGATTTTAAAGCATAAAGAAAATTAAATTATTATGCGTGACCATTCTTTTTCTAATCTTTATAAAACTAATTTCAGCTCACGAGCTCGTTTTTTCCCCATTTTTCAATACTTAAAATATTCAAATTGTGTCAAAGTATTGAGAATATAATTCCCTGAAGAAATGTATGCGGCTGCTTTGTAGAATTTTATACGAAAATATTGGGCTGTGCCGATTTTGTTATATTAAAATTTTGTCAATTTTAGAAAATTTTCTCAATTTTTTTATATCTAATTAAAATAATCAATAATACCTTCGGCAAATTAATTATGGGTACAAATAAAGCGAAAAACATTTTTAAAAAATTGATAAATTTTTCGCGTTTCTTAATAACAATGAATTAATTTATGAAATTGAAATTTGTAAATCTTGCTGCAAATCTGAAATAAGAGGTTTTTTTTTTTTCATTTTATTTAATTATTTATTTTGTATACTAACAGAATTTTTTATTATGAGTTTCTTGGGCATTATTATCTTCATTTCTGTTAACTTTTGTGGTCGTATTTTCTTATCTGTATCCGCATGCTACATTTTTAATTTTTACTATTAATTCGTTGTTTTTATGGGAAATTTTAGAACAGTTTCATTACAGTTTATTTATTTTTTTCTTTTTAAAATATTTTTTTATATTTTTTTTTCACATTGTATAAAAAACCCTTCAAAATTAGCTTTTTTTTTTTTTTTTCGAGGCAACCATTATTCTTCGAGATTTTCACCTGGCAACCCTATGATACTCTAAAGAGAATATTATTCTCTATATTTTATAAACGGTTTCATTTTTAAATATGTTAGGGTAAGAAAACCGCGAAAAATGCCCCCCCCCCACACACACGCACACACTTTTCGTGGCAACCTCTTTTCTTGGCGGTTTTGACCAGGCAACCCTATGCCATTTTAAAGACCATATTATTCTCTACAATCTAGCACCGGTTTCATCTTTACACTTGGGTAAATCATTTTTTACATAGGTAAATAAATCGTAAAATACGCCCCCCTTTTTCGTGGCAACCGCTGTTTCTTGACGGCTTTGACCAGGCAACCCTATGCCATTTTAAAAAGTATATTATTTTATCCATCTTTAAAAGTATATTATCTCAACATTTTAGCACCTGTTTCTTCTTTACACTTGTGGGGTTCGAAAAGCGTTTAATTTTGACCCCTATTTTCGAGGCAACCTCCGGGTCTTGACGGTTTTGACCAGGAAACCTTATGCCATTTTAAAGAGCATATTAATCTTTACATTTTAGCACCGGTTTCATCTTTACACTTGGGTAAATCACTTTTTACTTGGATAAATAAATCGTAAAGTACGTCCCCTATTTTCGTGGCAACCCCTGTTTCTTGACGGCTTTGACCAGGCAACCCTATGCCATTTTAAAGAGCATATTAATCTCTACATTTTAGCACCGGTTTCATCTTCACACTTGTTGGGCTCGAAAATCGTTTAAATTTGACCCCTATTATCGAGGCAACCTCTGAAACTTGACGATTTTGACCAGGCAACCCTATGCCATTTTAAAGAGCATATTAATCTCTACATTTTAGCACCGCTTCCATCTTCATACCTTTTGGGGTTCGAAAATCGTTTAAATTGTGACCGGAAGTGAGGTTGTTTCTCTTAAACTTGACGGCTTTGACCAGGCAACCCTATCAGATTTTCATTGTAACAATGAATTCTATCTATAGGAAAAAAATCAGCTTCGTACCTTATCAAGTCAATTTTTTGCAACCGCCGCTTGGACTATGACTCCCTGCACATTCTTCTTTCAATTCCCATTTCTATATATATAAATGGATAAGAGATTTTTGAGTCTGTTTGTCTGTGTGCTGACGCAAGTTGCCAACAGCTTTTCATACTTTAGTTAATTTAAAAAAATCTAATTGTCTGATCGAAAAGTTAATTAAACCGGCGGATTCAGAAAAAAATGCCCCTTTCATTTGGTACTTTATTTGTAACGAAAATTTGAATAGATTTTTTTAAAATTAACTAAAATGTGAAAATAATAACCTTGTAAAAGCTTTAAAAATGGACATTTAAATTTTGAATTGTTGCCAAAAATAAAAAAAAAAGAAGAAGAAGAAATATGCTTTCACGCGAAAAATAAATAAATAATTAAATAAATAAAATAAATAAATAAATATTAAATTTGCTCCTGCACAAAAAAAAAAAAAAAAAAAAAAAAAAAATATGTACCTCAATTTTAGATTCCCCCCCCCCCTTTTGTTTAAATAGTATGTTTTTGGCACGGATCAATCGCGCTTGGCATGAAAGTTACTTCAGCATTACATTAAAGAGCTTTACTCATTGGTAATCCTTGGGTAATTTTTAAAATTTTGATGCTGAAATAGATCGGACATTTTTCGCGAAGGACTCCACTTTCGTAAAAGCCACTTTAAGTCAAGTAGCGCATAAAAAATATAAACAAATTATAAAATATTGATTAACAGAAAGTAAAGAAAAGGAAAGGAAAGGAAAACGAAAAGAAAAGAAAGAAACAAAATAATAATAATAATAATAATATTAATAACATAAATTATGTATTTTTGTCTAAAAGCACGATAAAAATTCAAAAGTCGTCAAGGGGAGCTACATCAAGGCTGTGCCATGACCAGGTTTATATATTTCATAATTTTATATTTATTTTTCTACATGCCAACTACTATTAACTAACTCAACTACTATTATAAACACAAAAATTAATTGTCTCATGCGATAGACGTAGCCGATCATAGCACATTGTAATATTATATTTGGTGTGAAATTGTTGTCATTTTATGGTTAATCGAATAAATCAAATAATTATAGAAAATAACATTAAAGGAAATATTATGTACATCACGTATAGTATTTGTTCATATGAAACTGGGATTCAAATATAAAACGGCTACTTAATTTTTTTCAATACTGTCCGTTTTGAAACTGTCATCTGATAAGCGCCCAAATGGAACCCACTGGTAAGCTATTGCCACAGGCAATAGGGACAGACACACGAGAATCTGCGAATGAGAGCGTCGCTGCCGATGGCAGCGGGGAACCAAAGCGGGCTTTGAAGCAATTTCATGATTTCTTTAGATTTTATTTTTGTTTGTAAAGCGATATAGAAAAGAGTTTCCTTTAAATATAGTGACCAGTTAAGCGAGAAAAGCCTTCGTTGATTCACTACCTTCATTGATTTCATGAATTAAAAAAAGATTTCGTTAACAAACTTTGATATATTGGCACGCATGCAGCATCAGGCCGAGTTTTGTACATTTCGAGTTTGATTTTGAAATTTTTCCCACATTCAGAATTCGGTTCTTCCCGAACCCGGGATTTGCTAGTAGTTAAAATAAAGTATGATTTTATAAAATATTTTTCTCGTGATTCATTTAAAAGAGGAAAGAATAAAACATTTTTAAATTGGTTTAAAAAATAATCAGGCATTTAAGGGTTAAGATATTCTTGGGTAACTTTCAGGATGAAACTTTTGTGAAGTTTCATATACTAAGTACCGTAAAACAAAAATATCCAGTATCATTTTATTAATTCAGAACAGAAAACTTTCCAGTAGACCTAAAATTTTAATACGTTTTTGGACAGTAAAACAAGGTTTTCGAATTGATAAAAACGTTTTATTTTCTCTTTAACTATAAAATCATTGCATCTTTTAAACTTTAAAAGAATCATTCACTTTTTATATATTGGAGAATATTAACTCGATTTATTCAGAAGAAAACTTTTCTTACATATTGTATACTAAACATGCTGTTAGATTTAAAAAAAAAAAAAAAAAAAATGGAAAAAAGGACTCTTTAAAAAATTATGCGATAACTTAATAATAATAATAATAATAATAATAATAATAATAATTAAAAAATGCAGTAATTTAATATGAAAAGAAGAAGCGGTGTTTGTTTCCAAAAATATTTTTTTCTTCACTATTTTTCCTGGCACTTATGTTTCAAAACATTTACTATTATTATTATTATTATTATTATTATTATTATTATTTTTTGTATAATAATTTTCAGCTAAAGGAGCTATAAAATATACAATAATTTTTTTTTTCTCATACATACCAGTTACTGAAAAAGTTTATAAGTTGTTGAAATTTTCACTTTGATATATTTTCTTTGCAAGAAAATTTAGAAGAAAAAATTTCAAGAAATGACAAAAAAAAAAAAAAAAAAAAAAGGGGGGGGGGGGGTTAGTTCTTTTTGAACTCTGTAAACAATTCAAATCAAAAAATGTTAAAAAAAAAAAAAAAAAAAAACTTATCTGTAAAATACACTACATGTGTTACACAGATTCCTTTAAATGGTGAATTCAAACAAAATAATCAAATTAAAAAGAAACAATTAACACTCTTTTTTTTTTTAATCAGTCCTTTTTAAATAAAAAGAAACATTATATTAATACCGAAAGAAAAATGATTTTTTTTAAACATTTGGATCTGCAGATCAGGAGCCTCAACGTCCAATATTTTTTTACGTATTACTGAGCGAATTATTTTTATTTATTCCTTATTATTTAACATTATATATATATATATATATATATATATATATATTTCCTTATTATTTAAAATTATATATAATTATATATATATATATATACATGCATACATATGTATGATTAGATTGTTTCAAAAAAAAAATTTTTTTTTTTGAAGGAGACTGCCACTTTTCCGACTACCTCCGTTGTATTTCTTTGTCTATGTCAATCTAAATATATCTATGTCTATCTAAATATTTTCTGAAATGAGCGTTACAAACCTGACATACATATTCAGTTATTGATATACTCAATATGCAGTTTATTAGAAATATTTTGTCTGGCATAATAAACGATTAATTTAAATCTATACACACCATTTTCTGCAGAAAGCATGCTTTTAAACATTCTAATAATTTATGTTCTTTTCATCACGTTGAATACGGTGTAGCCATGTTAAGGTGCACTCCAAACAAATTCCGTTCATAGATCGTAATGCTAGGATATTCTTTTGTTTCTCTGTACAGAAACCACATTCACTATAATAACCAAAAAAATTATTCAGTTATTTCCTGCAACTCAAAAGAACGTGTATTTAAAATTATTACATAATACATCGGAAGTCTTTTGTGTAGCCTCGTAAACTACTTATTGTATGACAACTATCAACTACAGGGCCGCGGTAGCACAGTCTGTAGAACGCCGGCCTCGTAATTGGAAGATTGCGGGTTCGGTACTCGAGCCGCCCAAAGACCGTCGTGTACACTAATGGTGGCTGGTGCACGTAAAATCTGTCGTGGCCGCAATGTCCTCCATGTACCCATCAAAAATTATACCTCTGGGGGTCACCGAAGCGGGAGAGCCATCCCTTCTGTGGAGGATCAAAATTGTGATGGCATGTTTCCGGACTACCTCTAGGGGTATGTCCCAGACCGTCGCCAATTGCCCATCTGCGCAGCACTAGTGCGACGCAAAACCCAACCATCCATCAACTAGGGAAACCCTGTTTTTAAACATCCTTAAAATGTATGTTAATTTTATTATGTTGAATGGTGTGAAACTGCGTTAAATTTATCTTAAATGAAAATTTATTCCTAGGCCGTAGAGGAGAAGGTGTGAAAAAGAGCACAGGTGTAAATATGGACACCCCTCCCGAAGTGGCTATGGGAGGTGCTGAAATCTGGCAGCAAGGATTGTAGATGGTGCCACTTGTTGGTATACGATAATACAGAGCAGTTGGAAACATTCTTTAAAGTAGCGTGAATGTCATGTAAGTTATTGTATGAATTGGTGTTTGTTTTAGTCTGCAAACTTTGGACAGGCATCTGAAATCGTTTTCTTTCCATGTTTGCCTAAAATAATTTCATAGTGATATTCAAAAAGCAGGGATCATAAACTAGTTTTAGAAGCACGCCATTATAGTTAGGCACGTCTTTCGGTTACATGTGATAGAGACCATCTTTTTCAGGTGGGGTTGGTGTAAATATGGGCACCCTTTCTGGGTGTAAATATGGACACACTTTATTGATGTAAATAGAAGTCCTAGGAACTTTAAATTCAGTTCCTCTGTTCGATATATCTCCTCAACATTGAGCAGAGAACTACTACTCGTGGACGTAAAGAAGCCTTATCATTTTATGACTACACGAGAATAAATTGACAAGGTCATTTGACAAAAGTGCCCACAAGAAGACATCCTTGAGTTTTCTCGGGGTCCTACCGGGGTCTGGTAAATTTAAAGACTCGCCAAGAGTGCGAAGATCAAAGGTTTTAAAAGAAAGAAAATTAGACCCAAGAAATGATTCGATTCATCGTCCGTCTTATCAGACTAATGTAACCCTCACCTTACAGCCGAACAATGTGACCCTCGGCATTAATGATGATATCATCTTGAGTATCAATTACGAGGATATGCTAAATTCGAGCGGTGTAATTGCATCTTTTGTGATGAAATGTTCTCTGAACATATTGTCGGAAAAGAGTGGTATTAAGTGCTATATGCTAAATGTGAGCGTATTCAGATAGTGCCGGGTTTGAAAGATATAGTTACGTCAGAGATTATTGCAAATATATTTTTTTTCCAGTAATAAAGAAATTATCCACCTTTTTGAATTGTTTTATCATGTTTTAAAACTTTAAAACTATTTTTGTGATTTTCTTTGGAAAAGAGCTCATGTTTGCACCCCATTTTTTCTGCTGCTATTTTTAAATCTTTTTTTTTCGAACTGAAATAATTAATATTAATCATTGCTTTTCCTCCTACCATTTAGTAAATTTGTTACACTTGCTAATAAAGTTAAAAAATGTAAACTTTTTCAAAATTAAAGTAACTTAAAGTCAAAAACAAGAGAGGGTGCCCATATTTACCTTTCCCTGTAATAGTGTGAGGTATCCCACTGAACGAGCCATAAACAATGTATACACTAATAAAAAACTGAAAAACCAAATCTATCTAGCTCATAAAAATTTGTAAAAAAATTGTCATCCTTTTATAATTCCATAACATTATTGCTCTCTATTGTGTGGTCCTGTATATTAATTATTATGTGTGATAAGAAGTACTTTTACGTGTAAGAAGCATAAAAAAGCATAAAAAACATACGCATAAAAATACAGCTAATTATGAATGAACTATGAACGTGTGTACAAATTTGCAAGTTATTTGGGCGATTTTTGAGCCTGCTACCGCTGTACACAAATTATGTCCATAAGTTGTAATAATAAGCGATACTTTGGTGCTTTATTGTACAAGAGTTACAAACAGAAAATACACACACACGCATACAAAAAAAAAAAAAAAAAAAAAAAAAAAAAAAAAAAAGCAGGCTAAGTTTGTGTGGCTAATAAACATGCGTAGAAATATGCAAACCAATCCATTATTTATTTCGGTCTCTACCGTAGTACAAACAAATTCTGTCTATTAGCCATCACGATAAGCAAAATTTTGATGTAACCTAGTACACGAAACACTGAAACACACGCACTTAAAAATTTTCAGCTAGTGCCATGTGGCTCATGAATATTCGTTCCAATTTGAAAGTCAATCGGATGACTTTTGCGGCCGCTATCGCGGTACAGACAGTAGCATAAAACACAAAATCGTTTTGAATCGCAACTGAGATACTTCAAGTTCTTTTTCCAGCATAAAATTACTATATTGAATGTTTTAGATTTATTTTGTAGTTTTAACAATAATTTTGTTCAATTAACCAAATCAATTTGCTTCGATTAACAAAAAGAATAATGTTTAAAGTCAGTAAATTTCACGGGATATCGATAAGTTGCGTCATTAATCTGTATTTAATGTGCGAGCAGTATGATTTGGCAACAAAACTGCTTATTTAACTCAACAAAATAATATTGTTGATTTAAACAAATATTGGTTGAATCAACAAAACTGTGTTTTTGAAGCAACAAAATAATTTGCGCTTAGTTAACAAAATTTTGGAGCTAAAATTATAATGTATAAAATACCTGAATATAATGAGTGATTTTAATTAAAAATATTGACATAGTTCATGGGCTAGATATAAGAATTGAATAAAAATCGCAAAAAAAGTTTTGTTTCTACAGAGCTATTCTAGATTGTTTACATATTTCAACAACATCGACAATATATTTATGTGCACTGTAAACGTAAACGTCTTAATTTCAGTTAAAAAAGTGTCTGAAACAGATGGTCCTTTTTTTAGCTAAAAAAAAAAAAAAAGTCTTATTATTTAAGGCACCTTTTGCAACTAAAATTAAGACATTGCAAATGTCTTAAAACTCCGCCATGGTTTTTAGGCTTAGAAACTGTGGAACATGATGTTAGGCTTAAAAAGAGGCTTTTTAATAAATAAATAAATAAATAAAGGTGGCCTGCGATTCTGTTTTTCTATTAAAGATAGATTTTAGAATTATCTAGAACATAAAAAAAAATAATAAGAAGAATAAGAATAAGAATTTTTAAAGAGAAACGTGTTTTACTCGGCTCGGGAATCGAACTCATATGGAATGAAACCATAACCATGGAATATGAAACCATAACCGTGGAATATGAAACCATAACCATGCATCGTGGAACACAGCTAACGTCAGAATGTTTAAAATTATTACCTAGTTGTACATTGTAAATATATATAGATTATTATATATTGTCTTAAATTAACTAAGAAATCCTATAGTAAAAAGTACAGAAAAAACTAAGTTACACAATGAAACTTAATACAATATTTGCGATTCATTTTCCCTTTTTATTAAAAGGTATGTACTACATACTTATAAAAAAAAGGAAAATGAGTTGTTGGAAAATAAAAATTGAACTTTTTTCCGATATAATTTTTCATTTGTGAATAACCCCTTATCGTAAAAACCTTTTTAGAATATAGCTGAAAACCAGTTTATTTAATCATAGATATCTTTATGAATTTTTCTGATATTTGACTGGATTTTTTTTTTAAACGTGCTCTATACAGCTGAGTATTAAACTATGTCAAAAGTTTTTGGCTACAGTGCGCGTATGCAAAGTAATAAATTATTTGCTACAACTGTCCATGTCTCTTTGAATACTAAATATATTTGTTTATAATATTGTTTATGATGATTTAGGCATATTTTGTCATGTTTTCGGAAAGTTTCATGAAATATGAAGAGGAACCTTCGGAGTTATAAAAAAAAAAGTTGCGAAAAGTTTTTGCATTTTTTAATGAAATATTAGTAACTCTTTAAATATTCGAGATATCCTTACAAAACTCCTTGCACACGTATTAAATATAACATTTATAAAAGTTGCATATACAGGGTTACCACAAATACTTTTTAGTATATTAGATTTGTTGTCCGACCCTAAGGGCCTCCATGAAAAATTATGGAAAAAGACATGTTTTCCTTTTCCACTTCAAGATATTCCCCAAAACGTAAAAGAACGAAAGTGTTTACATTATATATATATATATATATATATATATATAATTAGCACAATATACAACATGCATTTATTTTACAGACATTTCCATTCATAGATATTCAAATTCTTTTTCATAATTCCGTGAACGAAGCATAAATGTTTGTATACCATATTCTATCTGAAACTTACTTTTATGATTGTTTGCATCAGCATATTAATTTCAATTCGTTTAGTACATTCTAAAGGTTTTAAAACGTATTAATGAGAAATTTCGTCAATAGATGTAATGTATTCGAATTATTTTGTATAGCCAAATGTGAAGCACGTGCCATACCTCAATTAACTGTTTCAAATAATTTCGCCATATTGTACAAATTTGGTATATCTAATTTGAGCTTTATACATGTATCCATATTTACTTTAGTTGGTATAAAGAAACGCAGACAAACAAGAAGTAAGTTAAACTGTTTCAACTGTTACGAATTTGTCATATGTAATTTGAGCTTTCTACTCATGTCTGTTTTTATGTTGAGTTAATATAGAGAAAACCTGACAAACAAACAGTAAGATCAACTGTTTCAACTGTTACAAACTTGGTACATCTAATTTGAGCTTTCTACTAATATCTGTTTTTGTGACGTGTTGATATAAAGAAACACAGACAAACAAACTGTAAGATCAACTAAAACCAGAATTCAGACTCAGTTAACCTTAAAACGTGTAATTATTGCAAAAACTCATTAAAAAAATTATGTTTAAATGATATATTTTCTACCTTATAAGTGTTAGAGAAAGTAAAAATTTAAAATTTGCTGATTTATCATATCCTGGTTAAAATTCAACCAAAATATTATTTTTACCTTATGTATTAATGCACATAGTTTAGAGCATTATATTTTAATTTATTTTTTTATAACAATTTTCTATGCATAAATAATATCATTGCAATTTTATAAAATAGGAAAAGATTTTTTTTTGTAAAATTAGATATTCCTCCCTAAACAAATTCTCATTTTTCTTATAATATATTGACGATCAAATTTTAAAAAGAATGTATTATTGAATATATATATATATATATATATATATATATATATATATATATATATATAAATATTTATAATGATTCATTCTAAAAAATATGCTGCGTTGGTGAAAACAAAACATTTAGAATATCAGAACGTTTCTGAATTTGGATCATGTTTCTGAATTTGGAATACGGTTCTGAGTAAACATAAAAAAGAATTGTGAAAAAAAAAAAAAACTCTGAAAAAAATAAAAAATAAAAAATAAAATAAAAAGCGGATTATTTTCAAAGAAAATTCAGTCTAAGGTATTGTTTTTGTGTTTGCAAATTCTATTTCGTTTTTTTTCTTTCCCTAGATAATTTAATATTTTATTAAATGAATATTATTTAACCATTATGTTACATACTACTAAGCTGAGCCGATTTTATTTTGTTTTATTTTGTTTATTTTGTTTATTTTTTTTTCTTTGTTCAAAATTGAATTAATAATAGTTCGCAAATTTTCCGTTTATGCTTTCACATTTGAAACCTATTTTTAATAAACTAATTTTCTGTTCTTTCTACCGGTCCTAAAAAATGTGAACAGAACAATTTTTATTTTTGATAAAATCTACTTTAAGGCATTATAAATGGATAGAAGTCCGCAGATAGATAGATAAAATAGATAAATCCAGTAGCAGCGAAGACCACACACACATAGAAGTGCAAAATTTTGGTGTGTGAAGAAGTTTTAAGATCTTTCTATTAATATATGATTTAAAGAAATACCTCTCGTAGAACACAATGCTTTGGAATGCTTTTGTGTGTCCCTATACACAAACCAGTAAGAATATATACTCCATTTTCATAAGGGAACATCCGATAGTGAACTTTAATACCATATATTAGTTTCAAGAAATTCCATGAATATTTACGGGAGTTAGAGCGCGTACAGACAGACAATCAAACCGAAGTCATTAACACTTTTCAACCTTGTTGGAAAGTGTAAACGAGTGGCTTAATTCTAAAACATGTGTAACGAATACGCAGTGACAAATCTACAATATCTATGCATTTATTTATTTATTTTATCTAGTGATTTACTAGAATTCAATAGTTTTTTTTTTTTATAACTCTCCCCCCCTTTTTTTTTTCTTTTAATGTATTTAATCTCGTCATATTTCTTTTATTATTTTTTATTCTCATGTTTATATACAAAAAAGGGACTGTAGGAATATACATATAAATACAAGGTGTTTCAAAAATCCCACACACCCCTCCTAACTCGAAAATGATTCGCGATTTTTTAAAAAAGACGAAACACGTACTTCATTAATTCAAGAGGGACCTCTTTTAGTGAAAAAAGTTTGGGCGAGGGGGTAGGGGGGACTAAGGGGCCGCTAGGGAGGGCAAATTTAAAATTTCAAATAGGAAGGTATGTATGTCTTGTGATACATCCCAGGAAACGTCTCTTCAAGACAATGAATTTGATATAATAGTTTCGAACTACGATGGAGATACGTGAGTTTAAAGGAGATACGTGAGTTTTTAGACTTCTGAAATATGGATTTTTTACTTATGTATTCCCTTTAATAACTGCAGGACAAAACTATTTATACTAAATTCATTGTCTTGAAGAGCCGTTTCTAGGGATGTATCACACGACATACTTTGCCTAAAAATGTTTGGGCTTGGGCAAGGGGGTGGTAGGAGTGCCGCTAGGGAATGCAACTTGAAAATTTCTAATGGGAAGGTATGTCTTGTGATACAGCCCGGGAAACGTCTCTTCACGATAATGAATTTAGTATAAATAGTTTTGTCCTGCAGTGATTATTAAAGGGGATACAAAAGTATAAAATCCACATTTCAAAAGTCTAAAAACTCATGTATCTCCTTTAATAATCATCGTAGGGCGAAACTATTTATATCATTGTCTTGAAGAGACGTTTCCAGGGATGTATCACAAGACATACAATCCCATTTGAACTTTTTAATTTGCCCTCCCTAGCGGGCCCCCTAGCAAAATCTTTTTTCACCAAAAGAGGTCCCTCTCGAATTCATTAAATACGTGTTTCGCCATTTTTCAAAATTTCGACTTATTTTCGAGTTAGGAGGGACGTGTTAGACATTTGGAACGCCCTGTATATATATATATATATATATATATATATATATATATATATATATATATATATGCTTCTTTCTCTGTACTAAAAACACAAAATGTTTTAAAAGCAGTCAGCTTACTATAAAGAGATATAGCATTCCTTTTTAATTATAAAATAATTTTATTCTCTTTTTTTTTTGTGTGTGTGTGAAATATTAGAGTTTATTTGCAGAGAGTTAATAATAGTTTCCTTACAGTAAAAGTCCATTTTATAATACTAAACTATAATGTATAAATTAAACCAGCATGTTTCTGATAATTACCTGATTCAATTATTCTATTTTCAATTAATATAAAAAGCTAATGATTTATTTAAATGATTATAACGTATTTAAACATTTTAAGAAAATATTTTTACAATCTTGCAAAATTGAGTATAATAATTGATGCAATTAACTAAACACTGTTTTTAACTTGAAAATATGTACCATACTTTATTTTTCTCACCGTTATAAAGTCGATAGGATATGAGTACATATTAATTAAATATTACCGGAATTAAAAAAAGAATATTTTAATAATAATTATAATTGGTCTAATTAACAATATGTTAATGACTTTCATCTTGAGAAAAACAGCATATTTGCTTTTTTGTTCTCGATTAGTCATACAGAAGTACTTTGTTTATTAATTAAAAATTCTTGCAGCTAAAAGTTTTAGTAAGCGTAATTATAAATTATTCTAATTTTTTAAGATGTGGTTAATATTTATTTTCAATAACAAATGCCTTTTACTCTATTAGAAATGGGTAGTTTCTTTAATAATTTTTAAAGTGTTTTAATTTCCTCAAATATTTATATAACACTTAGGTGTCAGAAAATAATTACTTTTTTATGCATGGATAAAATAAATACTAAATTATAATTTTTATAATTTCTAGAGAGGTTAAGAAATAATTTTTTATTTTTAAATTTTTTATGCTGGAGACTATGTGCACTAAATCCATACTTACTCACATCTGTTGGCTTATTTAAAAGTTTAAGTGCATATTCTGTATCGTAAATCTATAGACATTTTAAAAATTAATAAAAATTGAAAGATTTTGTAGAATGGAATGCCGTTTGCGAAGAAGTTTATAAAAGTAAGGTAATTTTGTCAAGAAAATTTTATTTGGTAAAGAAAACATTAATAGTCAATTTGTTTCATTCATAGAGTGCTCTTTACACAAGTAAATCACACATTTCTTTAAAAATCTATAATTATTTGCATGCGAACATTTACATGCATGTAAAATTTTCTTTATTTGTCCGCCTTCATTACAAATTAAAACTTCATGTGTGCAAAAGCAGGAAGAAAAAAAAATGAAATGAGCTGTTAATCGTAAAATCGTGTTCTTTATCTGTTTCTGATTTGTATAGTAGTAAATAGTTTGTTTAATTTATTTCCGGAGAAGAGTTTCAACAGAAATTGCATAAGGCAAAATGTTACCTTCTGCGGAATTCTTCAATAGAAGAAATTCACAGGATGTATTTAGCCAGATAAATCCCCATTACCGTAACAGAAAATCGGAAACGGAACACGCCAAGGTAACAAGTGCCACCCACACGAAGTAAATAAGCACTTTTCCTGCTTAGAATTTTCGAAATCAACAGAATGTAAACAGAAATTTAATCTTAGGAGAAAGCAAAGAGGCTGTACAGTCAGCAGCAAAATTATTGAAGCACATATCCACGCTTTTCATATAGTATATAGTATATATATATATATATATATATATCTTAATATATATAAATCTCGTGTCACAATGTTTGTCCTCAATGGACTCCTAAACCACTTAACCGATTATAATAAAATTCGCACACCATGTGCAGTTCGATCCAACTTGAGAGATAGGATAGTTTAAATCTCAAATTATAGTCGCAATTTTAATTTATTGCTAATTATTTGTCTGTTATTATTTGACAGTCACAATTATCTGTTAACTCCAAATGATTCTAACAGATGTCGATACCTTTCGACTGGGTTGAAATGAAAGCTGAAATATATTTGGTGCTGCCATCTACACAAAGAATCTTCAACTTTTTAACCTATTAATAAATTTCGTATAATTCAATTATTTCCACTTTTAAAATTTTTGGTGTTAGCATAGCCGACCACGTGTTACTTAGACTGAAGTGTAAATTGAATTCATATTATAATGAAGATAATACAGTGAAATTAATCCTGTTTTTTACTTATTTGTGCTTCATTGATCAAAACTTTATAATTTAATCTGTATATATATATAAATTACGCGTCATGATGTTTGTCCGGGGTAAACTCCTAAACTAAGGAACTGATTTTGATGAAATTTTGCACACTGTGTGCAGTTTGATCCAACTTGAGAGATAGGATAGTTTTTATCTCAATTTATTGTCACAATATTGTTTTATTGCAATTATTTGTTAATTATAGACCTTTATTAAAGTTGCTCCAAAATATCTGTGAGTTCCATTAATTTAATTGTTGCCAAAAAAAAAAAAAAAAAAAAAAAAAAAAAATACGAGTTCATTTTCTTTCGACATAAAAATAAATACATTTAATCAAACGCTAACGTTAAAAAATTATAAAAAGTTAAATTATGCATCTCACGAAAATTGACGTCATAATCAATTTAAAGATTTTATACACATTGATAAAGTGCTAATGTAGTTCTATCACAGATATAGTAATATATATAGATCTCTCATCCCCATGTTATCGTAGAAAGATTTTTGATGCCGAAAAAAGATAAAAAATAAAAGCTTTGGAAACAGCCATTAAGTGGTATTGAAAAAAAAAAAAAAAAAAAAAAAGAAAAGAAAGAAAGAAATATGAATTTGAAACTGTATCTGGAGTCTTCCATTCCCCTTTAGCAAATAAATTATTCATAAATTTTATTTGCTAAAATATTAGTATGTATTCCCGTGTGTATTCACTCGGGGAAAGACGGCCATATTTTGGTAAAAACGTCGTCTTTTCCCAAATGAAAAGAATAACTTTTTTCTCCCCAATGATCACTCTATTCTATATATGCTATACTATATCTATGAGTTCTATACGCAAGCGAAGTGTGACTCACTGACCGTCTGTGCAGCCAAGAAAAAGATTTCCTATGTTAATTGCCCACTGGATTTTTTGTAAGAAATTATTAAAAATCGAGGAAATTTATTTCCCGATTTTAATCCTTATATTTGGGTATAGATATGTATTAGTTTTCGCGGGTGTTAGATTGAATTATTTTGCTGTCAAATTGACAAAATTTTAATTTTAAATTTTTAAACTCTGTCGCCCTTGGCTTTTATTATTATTATTATTATTATTTGGCGATCAAAAGCGTAACACGAAAATATACATGCCAGATGTATGCATTGTACGAAATGTAATATGTATTATTCATTGTACGTATGTATGACATGTAATATGTATTGTACGAAATATTGTTTCATATTATTCATTACTCTTTTAATATAAGTTGTTAAAATAACCATGATTTTTGAAAGGAATTAAATATTTTCGCCAGATAATTTGGCGATATTCTTTTTTTTTCGCCAAGGATGACAGAAATCTATTCCGCTGCAAAATATTAGTATCTTACATCAGATATTTTATTTAGACATTTGAAAACAAATTTGACTTCAAACTATGATAGAATATTTATCATTTTCCTTTTAATTTGTATATTATTAGTATATTAAAATTTAAAAGCATGGTATATAAAAAGTTTTTTTTTTTTTTTTTTTTTTTTTTTTTTTTTTTAAATCTTATAATTATTCTTATCTTAATCCTCAATGTTTCCCATCTTTATTGACTTGAATTTACTATTAAAATTTTAACATACTCAAAAACTTCTCATCACTTCGTTAAAATACACTAAACTTTTCCAAAATCTTTTTGTATTTAAAATGATACATGTATTTACTTTAAATGTCCAATATTTCATAAGATTTCCAATTTTAAAGTTTTAAAATATTTATCAAATTTACTTATTTTTCTGGTTTAGCCTTATTGTTTTCCCTTTTATAACTACAGCTGTTGCCCTCTTTAAAATATTTAAAATGATGAGGTCATTTAATAGTAAAATTATCCATTATAGCATATATTATATTTCACTCCTCCATAAAAATTGATTTTAAAATCGTCTGTTTCTTTTATACTTTTATTTTAATAGAATTTTAATAGAATTTAATTTATATATTAGTCATTTTAGCAATTTTATCCAAAGTAGCATTAGAAATAATATATATCACTTCTCCATTAAAATTTATAGGACCCTACAATAAAATTAATTTGTGCTTAATATCAACACTACGAAAATTTTTATCAATCGCTTCCAAATTTTGACCTAAGTTTCAAATCTCAACCCTGTGGGTTTTTACATCGGCTACAACGTTTTCGTCTTTGCTCGTAAATAATAATTTAACTGTACTAAATAGTTTACAGCCGTATAATTCAACGTATAACTTAGTCACAGCAACGCGTGGCCGGGTCTGCTAGTATATATATATATATATATTTAGTTTTATCGCTAATTTTTATTATGAACTTACTTTTTTATAAACAGCATAAAGACTAAGTTCATGACCCGGCAAATATTTACTTAATGAAACAGTATTAGGTGCCCATCTTTTCAGTAGGAATTATTGCTAGTGCTTCAATAATTTTGCTGCCGACTGTAGTTGGTTAGAGCTTCGAAAGATATAAAAAGGCACAAAACAAGCTCTGGGAAGAGTATGTCCTATTATCAGCATACCTTGTAAAAAAAAAAAAAAAAGTTCTGTGAAACATAAAAAATTTGAAAGAGAAAGTTAATGGAACTAGCTGCAGTCGGCAGCAAAATTATTGAAGCACTAGCAATAATTCTCAATTAAAAGTTGGGCACCTAATACTGTTTTGTTCATTTAAATATTTGCCGAGTCATGATCTTATTCATATGCTGCTTATAAAAAGGAAGTGGGTGATAAAAATTAGAGAGCAAACAATAAAAATAATAAAAATTGTGGATGTGTGCTTAAATAATTTTGCTGATACAGTACGTAATGGTCTCCAAAGCGAACAAATAGTAGATGGTAAACTCCGGGAATACCATTTGACGCAAAAAAAGGGGTTGAGTAAGTTTTACGTCGTACTAGTTCTCCACTACTGGCAACTGGGGAAGGTCTAAGAGATTTACCAAAGGGTGGTCTGGAGACATGCCATCCCAATTTTGATCTCCTTCTCAGAGGGGTCGCTGGCACATTTCGGAGAACCCCAGAGATACAGTCGGTAACAAATGTATGCGAACACTAGCAAATATTCCTATATAAAAAAAGTGGAGTAAATACGGTTTTGTTAAATAAATCCTTGTCGAATCATGTACTTAGTCAGTCTAAGAACATTATTCGACAAGGATTTATTTAGCAAAACAGTATTTACTCTACTTTTTTTATAAAGGAATTTTTGCTAGTGTTCGGATACTTTTGTTACCGACTGTATAATTTAGTACAATGTCTTGTTGTACTATCAGTGGCTTCGGTAGATAACGAAACAAAAGAGATCTTAAATGCAATGGTAAAGGTTTGTTGTGAGTTGTCCTTGAAACAATGTTATATAGGAAAAAATATTCCATGACGTTAGGAACTTATTTCTGATGCCGAATAAAGAAAAGGTATTATTTATGTTGTGATAAGCCTGTAAACATTTATTGCATGAAAGTAATCCTAGTTTTCAAGGAAGTGCATGGTTTTCTCGCATGTTACAATGTTGACGAAATGTTACTTCCGAAATGTGATTAGCAACACGTTTGGGCCAAAAAAAAGTCCTCTTATTATGAAAATGCAGCAAAGCACACCCTTACAGCATACAATGTTCCAGAAAGTTAATAATCATATAACATCGAAACATTATAAATATTTCAGAAACGTTTCGAAACGTTCAGTTTGCTTTCCAATTAGTTTCAAATATGTAGAAATATCCGCGATCGTAACAAAAAATCGGATACATAACAGAAACGTTTCAATAACTTAACAGATAGCGCATAAAAATTGCGAATGTTTCAGAAAAGTATCAGAGAGCATACCTTAAATCTGTTACGATAATGAAAGATTGTAAGCTTTTTGCAACATAACTAAAATATTATGTGCTGTATGGTCATTAATACGTAGCTATTCCTATTCCTCCAACTTTTATGAATTTTAAAAAAGACAGTTTCCGAATTTATGATTCAGCCAGCATTTTTATTTACCGTACTATTTGTTTGTTATTATTACCAGTTAAACGTATATCACTCTTTTTTCGCACTATCTGCTTAAAACTTTTTTTGAGTTTTTCAATCAAACGAAATTGCATTTTAAAACACACTTCTGATCGAAATAAAAATTTTTATTACTATTAAATCATTTATATTATATATTTCTTTTCTGACGTGCAAATATTTCGTTAAAAGAAGCACATTTTTCGACTTTCTACTTCGAAAGGTATTTTTCTAATATTTTTTTCGCATTTATTTCATAACTGCTTTTAAACGTAACTGGTTTCTACTTACTGATATTTTTTCTTTCGATTTTTATTTTTAAATTCTAAATTTTAATTATGCGTGTCTGTCTTAGTTTTAAATCTAATCGAAAAGTTTTTATTTGTTTATCTTAAAAAAAAAAAAAAAATAAAAAATAAAATAAAAAGACAAGATAAAAAAAATTTTGAATCATACACAATATTTATTATGGATGAAGAAACAAGTATACATTATTTGAAACAGATTTATGCCTTTTTCAATGAATAAATAAAATCATTAATTATTTTTCATAGATATTTTTATTTATTGAATAAACTTTGTCTCATATTTAAATATGTTCACTTCTGCAATTAACTGATATTTTGAAGGATAAACACATCTGATAGCCGACGGACAGCCGTCTTATCGGACAACCGACCAACATAAAGTCCTGGTTTTGCACTGATTTAGACTGTAGAATGAATTATTTCTTTTTAAGTTATGCGATGTTTTGTCAAAAGAAACAAGTATATCATTCTGGAAAATTCCCGTAACTTCGATCTTAACTGAAATAAAGATTTTAATATTTTAGCAACCCTTGATACATAGCTTTGATTTCCATTTTTAAACCAAAAAGTTCCGCCCAGGAACTTAGATGAGCCTATTTCATTTATTAACAAGGTTTTTTTGTTGTTGCTTAAATAATAAATCAAATGCCAGTATCTTCATAACAATGTTTTCCACATACAAACAAACTAACCTTTATTTAAAAAGTAACACAAGAGAAATTGAATGCTTAATTTGTACTAAAATCACAGACGTAAGCCTAAAATGCCAATTACATAATAATTAAAAGTAAAATAGGTATAATAAATGGTATTCATTACTATTCAAGAATTAATAAAAAATTCCAAGTGTTAGAATATTGAAATTTTTCTCGAATTTGGGTCGTTTTTTGGTGGATCTGTATTGTTTTCGTTGCGACTAACATTATCTCATAATTGCAATCAGTGAGATGCTTGATAAATATTTTTTTTAAGTTTAATAACCAATGCAAATAACCTAAATCTTTTGAATTACTATACGCATAGTATAATATTCTTAAATTTAGCAATATAAGAAAAATACATAACACAAATGAAATTCAATTTAATTTTTTTTTTTTTTTTTTTTTTTTTTACTTTAGCTCTAATATATCTGAATTATTTTATGTCGTTTTGTAAACAAATCGTCAATTATCATCATCTCATGTTTTGTACGAAACATTCTTTTGTGCCGTTAAAACACATTTTTTATTTAACTGTGTTTAGCTCAGCACCAAAGTGTTAAAATACGCCAACACGAAATTTAGCTGAAAGAAGTAATACTTTTTGAGCTATATGCTATATAAAGTATGCTTTTTTGCATGTAAAAATGTAAACCAATTTAATTTTGTGTAGTATAGTTTAAAAATGTTAAACTTTGGTTAACGGAATTTTACCCATATGCTTAATGTATTTCAATTATTTTGTATATCCAAGTACATGGGGAATTAAACAATCTCAGTAGAACGATTTAATTAATATCTGTACATGATACAAATTAAAAATACTGTTTGCTGACATCTGTTTATAACAGTTACACATAAACACAAAACTAACATCTATAAACCTAAGTTTCGGATTCGGTAGTCCTCGAATAGTTTAATTAAAGCAAAACATTTTACGAAAATTTGACTATAAAACAATAATTTCTCTGACATATACGCGTAAAAGAATGTAAAAAAGAGCAATACATGAAATTGACCTTTAAAAAAATTATTATTTTTTCAAAAATTTTGGGGGAAAAAAACTTGTAAGTTACCAAAGTGATTCTATTTTTAACAAAATTTATATTAAGCACATTTCATAGTAACTTCTTTTATAAAAAAGAAAAAAAATATTTAGAAAGTTTCCCTTTTCTCATATTATTATTTCGATGTCTCGTAGAAAAGTAAAATTAAAAAATATAAATACTAAGAAGTGTTTTTATTAACTTTTTTTTTTTTTTTTTTTTTTTTTTTTAGGTAAGGAAATAACATAAACTTCCACTGTCTAGTTCAATGAATAATTTTTCAAGATTTTCGTCAGTTATTACAAAACAATTTTTATAAGTATCCAGTTTCTTATGACTTTCTAATCTTTTCCTTCTATTTCTTTTCCTTTTTTCTGTAATGAACTAAAGAAAATAGAAACTGTTAAAAGTTACCATTTTATGTTTTTTTAATAACTCTAAATTTCATACTTTAATAACATATTTTCGATATTTAAAAAAGGTACTTTGACAATTTTTACAAAAAATGTTTGGCATGCGAGCGAAAAATTAATAAAGTTTTAATAATAACTGATATTTCTTAGGACATATATTGTAAAAACTACTCTGGACAAATTAAAAAAGTTTCGAAAACGTCTTTTTTGTGTATTTAGATAAATTAGCATTTCGTTACTGTTATTCCTTTTTTCATTCTTCTATAATCATAAGAAAAAAGGGTTGGATTAAAAAAAAAAAAAAAAACTTTCATTTTTTTTTTTTTTTTAAATGGATTTATGTGTTTTGAGATGTCTTTGAGCATAATTCAGTCATTATAAGAGAAAGTCTGAGTTTCGGTGTTTGTGTGCTTGCAAAATTTTGCAGAGAAGCAGGAGGCGAAAAATAACTTTAAATTTGTTCTAATTTGGATTTAGAACATAGCTTTCAACAGGAGATGTTTCCATGCAGAGATTTCCTCTTTAAAAGGATAGCTGTATCTCAATTTCTATATTGCATAAGTGTTCAAAACTGGATATGCATGAGGCAATCAATTAAAAACTATTTTGATTCAATTTGGGCATAGATAAGCTGGCAGCTATGACACATTTTAATCTCCCTTTTTATGAACGCATTATCTCAGATTCCGCCCACTAAATACACCAAACTTGAGGTAAGAGGAATAATATGAAAAAAGAAAAAATATTCAAATTGGATGTATATCAGACTAAAGGTGTTGTTGCTGCTATTCGCTTTCTGCTAATTTTCAGATGGCTATATCTTACCATCTGATGGTTAAAATCACACTAAATTGTATAATTAAAAAAAAAATATTTTATAATACTATATTCATTAATTATTATCCATGCTAAACTGTTGGTGGTATCGTTGTATAGGAAATCTTACTTTTGCAAAGATCTGCGAATACACATTAAAATTTAATCAAGGTATTCTCTAAGTTATATATTGAAATGGTTATTTAAGCAAAATCATTAAAAAAGAAAAATTTTTTTAATGTACTTTTTAAGATATGTATGGGTATAATCGATATAGTTACATCATTATTATTATTTTTTTTAACACTAAAACAGCAGTAAATTTTATTGCGCAGAAAAATAGTAATGATTCTATTTTTATGCATTGGTACTTTTTATGTTGTATTGGAACTTTTTTTTTCCTAGTGAATGAAGGGGCTCTATCAGACCAAAAATATTGAAAAGAGTGTGTCAATCTATTAAAGCTGGTTGATAAAGTTCTTTTTCTTAATCCGTGAAGATTAGAAAGTAGAAGACTTAAAAAGTGCGTTTTTAGAATTTTCTTTCCTTGAGGTTCACGCCAATACTTGATGAGCCTATTTCATTTATTAACATGACTAGAAGGCTTTTCCCGCATCGCTGGTAATTATATTTAAAGGAATTCTCAAAATAACATATCAGTAATGATAATAAAAATATCTCAAAAAAAAAAAAAAATAATAAATAAATAAAAAAAATCATTGAAATCAGTCAAAATTTAAGTCAAAGTTCCCACAATCTTCGGTAGCAGTATTCACGCTCGCCACACGTCAAGTCTGAAGCCCCAGTGCCTTCAGCAGCGCTCACCTGCTTTTTATTCCTCCTCTCTCGCGGGCAAGGTTTTGAAAGTTTTGCAAAGTCCCATCAAAGTGCATATTGTCAACACTTAATTAACACCTACACATCAAAATTCTCCTTTCTAAGGTAATTTGGAGCAGAATTACGCTTGAAAATATGTTTTTTGCCACGACTGCCTAAAGGAGGGGGGAGGGGGTGTAATTTCGCAAAATTCCATTATAGTACATGTTCATACACATACCTAACAAACACATCAAAAATTTGAGATCTTGAGATTATTTAAGGCAGAGTTATGTTTTAAAACGTGTTATCTACCCCCTCCCCCTCTTAAAGGAAGGAAGTGGAAGAGAATTTCGCAAAATCTCTTTATACTATGAGTTAGATACATATAACTGAACCACACATCAAAAATCTCCATCCTAAGATAATTTAGTGCGGAGTTACGCATAGATATATGTATTTTTGCCCCCCACCTCTAAAGAGTCAGTAGGGTAGAATTTCACAAAATCGCTTTGTAGTGTGTGTTGAGTACGCATAATCAGCCCACACATCAAAAATTGCCATTCTAAGATAATATGGAATAAATTTAAGCATTGAAACATTTTTTGCCCCACCCCACCGCCAAGGGAGGTAGTATGGAATTTCAAAGAATCTCTTTGAAGTGTGTGTGTTGAATACTCATAATTAATCAAAATATCAAACAATCATTCCGCCCAATTTTAAAGCGGGGAAAAGGGAAATTTCACAGAATCCCCTTGAGTACGCATAACCAATCAACGTATCAAAAGGTAACTATCCTGAGATAATTTGGAGCAGAGTTTCTCTTAAAAGCGAGTTTTTTCCGCACCCACGCCCTTAAAGTGAGAGGGGGGGGGGGTAGGAGGAAATTTCATAAAATCCCTTTATAGTGCGTATTGGAAACATATAATCAACCCACACATAAAAATTAATTTTTACTGGGATAATTTTAAGCAATGTTATGCTTGGAAACGTGTTTATTGCTCCCCCCCGTAGGAGGCAAAGGGGGAAATTTCGCAAAATCCCAATACAATGGGTGTTGAATAATAAGCCACACACTAAAATTTGTTAACTCAGCTTCTATAGATATCCCCGGACAAATTTAGCGCTAAAGGGGCACTCGAATTTGCCCCTCGAAACTCCCATCCAAAATCGAAAATCGTAAAAAACTAAAAATGAGATTTTGGAAATATCCTCAAGAAAAAACTTGGCGTTTTTTTTTATATCTTTGTGCTGTTATTGGTAGAGTTCTACTCGAAAATCCGTATTTTGCTAGAATTGCTTTCGAAAATCGTATCCCCCCCCCTTAAATTTCCAAAATTCCAAAATCGGAGAAAAAGAATTTTTTGTACTTGCGTCTAGTCTTCGATCTGCAGTTTCTTCACCGTGAAGTAATTTGGAGCCGAGTTATGCTCATAAACTTGTTTTTGTCTTCTGCCTCCCCCCCCTCCCAGGTGAAGGACGGCGGGATATTTCGCAAAATCAGGATTCTAAAACCAACCTGCTCACCAAAAATTATGACTCTATCTTCCACAAAATCGCCACAGCTCTGTTGAGTCAGTGAATCAGGGGATTTGCTCTTTTATATATATAGATACTCCGTTTGCTGTTGCTTGAGCAATAAATCACATTCAACAACTTTCTTATAACAACTTTTTCCACATAAAAATAAACTAAGCTTTATTTAAGAAACAGCACAAAAGAAATTGAATGTATACTTTGTGCCAAAATTACTGACGCAAGCTTAAAATGCCATTTACATAATATTTAAAAATAAAATAGATATAATATGTGGTATTTATTATAATTTAAAAATTAATAAAAGATTTTTAAGTGTTATTATATTAAAAGTTTTCTCGAACTCCGTTCGCTTGTTTGTGGACCTTAGTGCGCCTAATGTTATCCCATAATTACAATAAGTATATTGTTTGAAAAGTATATTTTTAAATTTAATAACCAAAGCAAATACCTCAGATCGTTTTCATTAGTTTACACATAATACAGTATAGTTAAATTTAACAACATAAAAAAAAAAAAAAAAAAAAAAAAAAAAAAAAAAACATAACGCTACTGAAATAAAATTTAATGGCATTTTAAATTAAATCAAATGTATCCGAATACTTTTATGTAGTTTAGTAAACGAATGGTGAATGATTATTATTTCATATTCAGTGTACGAAATATCTTTTTGAACTCATAAATGGTATTTTTTATTTAAATGTGTTTAGTACAGTCTAAACATTTTAAAATATGCTAAAACGAAAATTTGCTGAAATAAGGGGATCCGGAAAAAATATCGCGGGACAAAATCTCGCCGGACACAATATCGCGTCAAAACAATAGTATGATCTATTTGAAAATTTTATTATGTGTCACGTGCGATCTCTGGCGGGTGCCACAGGGCCTTATAAATATTAATTAATTAATTAAAATAAATAATTAATTAATTAAATAAATCATAGAGTTGAATTGCATTATTTTATCTATGTTTATTTTTAAGTTATTTTATCTTTTTCTTTTCACTATTCAAAATACATTTTAAAAATCGTGTACATCACTGATGACATTAAAGCTGAATGCTGTTCACAATCTCGAATTAAAATTTTAAAAATAATAAGCACAATTGAATTCATTATGACTAATTTTGACAAAAGTTAATAAATATAGTCTTTAAACTATTTTAAGTAAAATTTATAAAAAAAAAAATGTTGTAGGTTTGTCAGAATGTCAGTGCTCTGACTAAGGTATGTGTTGTCATGGAATTTTATACAACATTACTAATAATTACCACCTCGTTTTTGCTTTGTATTCATTTACGTCGGCGATATTTTGCCCTCGCGAGATTTTGTCCCGCGAGATTTTGTCCCCAACCCGAAATAAGTACTTTTCATATCCTTCTGTTGAGTGCATAAAAATATAGGACAATTTAATTTTGTATAGTGCAGTCAAAAAATGTTGAACTTTCATAAGCATAATGCATTTGAATTATTTTATATGTCCCTGTACAAGGAGCAACTGTACAATATCATTAAAACTATTTAAGTAATATTTTTATGTGATACAAATTTAAAATACTGAACCTTCATGCTAACATCTTTTTATAAGTTAAGTTATTAACAGTTACACACATACACAAAAAACTAGCATCTGCAAAGCCAATTTTTGTTTCCCGCGGACACCTTAAATAGTTTAATTATAAGAAGAACTCGTTATGGAAATTTGACTGTAAAACAATAATTTGTCTGACATGTACGTGAAAAGAATGTAAAAAAGAGATAAATATGAATTTGATCTTTAAAAAGATTTTCTTCTTTGGCGATAAATTTCGGGAAAAAAAAGAAACTTGTACATTGTTTAAAAGATACAGAGATTTTATTAAAAAAATCATATTAAGCATATTTCATATAACAAAGAAAAAAAATTTAGGAAGTTTACTTTTTCTTATGTTATCATTTCAATAACTCGTAGAAAACTAAAATTAAAAACTACAAATACTGATCCATGTTTTTATTAATATTTTTCTTTCAAGTAAAGAAATAACATTGAAAAAATATTCACTTTCTAATTTTGAGAATAATTTTTCAATATTTTCGTCAGTTATATTACAAAACAATTTTTTATAAGTATAGAGTTTCACACGACTTCCTTCTATTTCTTTACCTTTTTTCTGTAGGGAACTAAAGAAAATATAAATTACTAAACCATTACTGTTTGTTATTATTTTTATAGTCCTAAATTTTATACTTTAATAATAAAGTTTTCATACTCAAAAAAGGAATTTATGTCAAATTTCTACAAAAATGTTTGACATACGAGATAAAAGTTAATAAAGTTTTAATAATAACTAATATTCTTCATGACAGATATGGTAAAAAAGTTCAGTGGATAAACTAAAAAAGTTTCGCTAACGTCTTTTTTGTGTATTTATATAAGTTAGTACTTTGTTATTATTAATACTTTTTACATTCTTCCATATACATAAAAAGAAAGTATTGGATTTTTCAAAATTTTTTACTTTCGGTTTTTGTAAGACTTATATGTTTTAAAAATCCTGAACACAATTCGATCATTATAAAAAACATCTGAGTGTCTGTGTGCACTAGCAACAGTTTCTGGACGCTATATACTACATTAGCCGTTGAACGGAATGCGACATAACTTTAAATTCAGGCGGATCTTGATTTAAGTTAGTGTTAATGCGATTTTAGTCTGTAGATTTCAAACAGGTGGCGCAGCACAAATTTCACATTTAAGGAAAGGCTGCATATACATTTCTATAATGTATAAATGCACAAAACCTGGTATGAATGTGGGCCATAATGAAAATTTATTTTAGTTGGGGTACAGATCAGCTGACAGGTTACGCTGCTATGACACTATTTAATCTTCATTTATTGGAGTGCACTATCTCAGATTCTGCGATACATAAATACAAGAAACTTTGTATAACAGTAATATTATGAATATATATTTATATAAATATATGTTTATTCAATTTAGTTGTATATATGACCAAAGGTGATGTTTCTGTTATTTGCTTTACGCGAATTTTCAGATGGCTATATCTCAGCAAATTTAAAAATCACACCAAAATGTATATTTAAAATATTTATTTTGTGATACTCTGATGATTAATTTGTTATCAATGATAACATCGTTATATAGAAAATTTCCTCACACTAAGACAGTAATTTACAAAAAAAAATAAAAATAAAAATCATAACGTATTTAAATATTGTTATTGTTATATTCCATTAAATATTGAAAATTTATCGATTGAACTTCTCCTTAAAATATAATAAAGATTTTTTTTTCTTTTTTTTTTTCAGATGTTCATTATTGGGTAATATACAAATTTCACTTCAAGTACGAAACTTTAAAAGAGTATTCTTAAAAACCTAATGTTTTTTCCACTAACTACTGTTACGTTGAAGTTAAAACGAAATTTTGATAGTTATCTTCTTTTCATTCCACAAGAGAAAATAGAAGTCCACTTTAAAATGTCTCATATTTTAAACTGTAACTGCAGTTTTTTTCCATTTTAAATGCTAACCCCCGGCGTTTTTTTTTCAATTTTTAGATTATTTATCATTCATCTTGAGTAGAATTACAGTTTCATTTCACAGTCCTTCTTTTCCCTTTTCAGAATATATTCAATAAACTAAAGAGAATAAAAAGAAAGAAAAAAAAAAGAGTCATTGGAAAGTTTTAAATATTGATTTATGAAGATGAAAATAAATAGACATTTATAAACGCTTTTTCAGCTTTAACTGAAGTTGCATATTTAAACTTACTTATCAACCACTGACTAGAAAAAGGGGCGGTATAAGTTTAAAGTCTATTTCTCTCTTTCTTATCGTGTGTGTTTATCTGTGACATTATATCTGCCATATAAATGATTTTTTTTTTTTTTTTTTTTTTTTTTTTTTAAGTAGAAAGCTGTTTTAACTAAGATGTATATATTAGCTATGTATAGATGCATGTATTAGCTATGTATATATTAGCATGTATAGCTGCATATGTGTAAAGTTGTATAGCTATGTATAGATGTATATATTAGTTATTTTTACATACATTAGCTATGTTTTATAAAAATCTTTTTAGCAGATTTTTATAAAAATGAATTAAAATGTCAAATTTTCAATCCACTGAGCATTTACATATATATATATATATGTATATTAAAAAAATGCAAGCATTGAATCTTCCAACTTGTTCCAATCTTCTTATACTTATAACTCATGTTAAAAGTTATATATATATATATATATATATATATATATATATATATATATATATACATGTACATTTTTAACCGATTTCGAAAAAAAAAAAAAAAAAAAAATGGAAAATGGCTTTAAATAGTGGTTATAGGATTACAGTCTAAAATTCTCTCAATCCGGCTGAAAATTAAAGATTTTATCCATATTTTGTATAATAATTTTTATTTTTTATTTTTTCAGGCCACAACGCATTGATGATTTAAATTTTACCAGTTGATAATCTTCCAACTCCCTTCCATGTTAACTCTGCAAATGTCCGTGATAATTATACTTCCCACAAAAATAATTGATTTTTAATTGGGGAAGCCGAAATCAGTTACTTTACTACTCTTGCCTTTTTTCCTCAACTAAAACACATAAATGAACAAAGTGAAAGAATTATGTGTCACACACTGTGTTGATTTAATTTTTCTGAAATTCTCTTTCTAAGGTCGTTATAAATAATTTTATCCCAAGAATGACAATAATCTGAGAGCCACTGACTGATGGATATATAGTATGCATTCAGTATGCAATTATAAAAATTTAAATCCAAAATATCATTTACAAAACTAAAAACGCATCATGCTGGAATCCATTTTTATGATTTTGTTAAACATATGCTTAATAATGCATATACTTATTTAAGCATATTATATTGTAGCAAGTTTCAATTACATGTCATAATTTCTTTCTAGTTGTAACAGTTATAGTTTATTAAAAAAACAATTCAAAGACTTATTGACTGTAGATCGTTATTTAAATCAAAATATTTTATGTTGTACTACTACAACGAATTTCTAAATAATACATGTACAGTTTTTAACAAGAAAGTTTAAAAGAAAAAAAAAAGGTAACATTTGCAAGCTATTTTAAAACATCACCACGGAATTGGTGTTTAAAAAAAAATAAGTACAAAACTTTGAATAAACTCCATAAAATGCAAGAACTCGTAAAAATTGTTTCGACACGACCCTTCGTCATGCGAACAAAGTTGGGTCGAGTGCTACAAACGAAGTTGCAACGTACATTTCCGATTTATGTGATTTGAAAAACTAAACATTACATTAGACTTTATTTGTTGTTGCTTTTCTCTTAAATCGGTTTTGAGCGTTGCTGCTTTGTTTGTAGCCCTCGTACCCTTTCTTCACCTGATTAAGTGTGGTGTCTTCTTTCGATCCGAAACACTTGTTGAGAGTTCTTACATTTTATGGTGTTTATTCAAAGTTCTGTACTTATTACGTTCAAGCTTTGCTTGAATAACAATAACTAAAAAAAAAAAAAATACTCTAAACATGCGCAAAACTGAAATAAGAATTTTCAAAGTATTAATGTATTCCCTCGATAACGCAACTTTCAAACTGCACCTGTGCCGACTTTTGATTACCTAATCAAGGACCGTACTTAATAATTTCAGACTCGAAAAAATGTTACGTGTTTTTGAATTTTCGGTTTTTATTATTTATTGTTCTTTTATTTATATCAACATTTTTAAGACAATCGCAAACATACTGTTTCGGAATTGTAAATAATTGTATTTATTTTTGTACAAATTCTTTCAAAGAGGCTTAGTAAGTTGATAAAATGCTAATTTTGTGCATTTCTAGTCGTTTTAGAGTTAAAATAGCCTAATTTTCCCTTAAAAACACATTAAAACGCTCCAGTAAGGCAGGTAGTGGATTTGGCGCCAAATTTGGCGACTTTTCCCCTCCTTGACGATATTTTGGCGACCTTGGCGAGAAAATCCTTATTAGGGATATACCAAATATGGAAGCTGAAATCTCATTGGTTGACGACTTTCTAGATTTTTCTCGAAAGATCCGGTTCCGACAGAACAGTGTAAAAGGAAGTTAAACGCGCCAAATCGAGTCTGTCTGAGATCAGTTTCTGCCAATGTTGCATTGCTTTGAGCCTCTTTGAATGAGACTTGCTTTATGTGTTGTTGTATGTATACAGTTTGTACTGTGGATTTGCTGTTAACAGCTGTTGTTTAAGCTGTGTTTACTGGATCATTTGAAGCTGATACTTGGTTTATAGACGTGTATTTTTCTGGAACTCTCTGTGAATAAATTACTGAATTTTTGCAAGTTTCGCCTTTCATTCTCGGACAACTTACGAACCCCCAAGTACACAACAATACAAGTCATTGAATAGTCTGGCACCTTTACAAAAACATTACAGCATATCGCAGTAACACTTGGGCAACAATAAAATGTGTGTATTGTTAGACTGCAAGTTTGTAAATTTGTAAAAAAAAAAAAAAAAAAAAAAAAAAAATGAAGTATTTGAAAATAAAGTATGGAATCACAGTCTAAAAGAAAATTATTAAAGGTTTCCCCTTTTTCGGATTGTGCGACGTCCATTTGCAAAGTATCCACTTCTAAGTTGTTAGGTCCGCCACTGATACGGAATTTTTCCAAAGAAAAATAATATGTAAATATCATTTACAATACTGTTGTAGTAGTGCCAAATAAATTAATTCGATTACATAACAGTCTACAGTCAGTAAGTCTTTGAATTGTACTTTATTAAACTAAAATTGCCACAAACAGATATAAATGAATACATCTAATTGAAACATTCTACAGTATAATATGTGTGGAAAAAGTGTACACATCATTATACATATATTTAAAAAAATCATAAAAAGGAATTCGAGCACAATGTGTATTGCAAACATTAAGTGCTTTTTAAATTTTAAATGATGTTTTGAATTTAAAATTTCAGTCTAATCGTTAACAAAGGGTTGGGCGATAAATTGTTGTTAGTAAATTTTACAAGTTAAAGATAGAGCTAATGGATTGTATGCAAAATTAAAGATTGAGCTTTTAGATTAGAGATATTTTATGTAACCTGCCTGGTTTTATTAACTTTAAAGTTTTAAACTTTGGGGCCCGAATTAAAATTATTGTTTCAAAAAAATTTTCAATCAAGCAATTTCTTTTAAATGGTAACAATGTTTCACTTGACATTGATGTAAAGAACATAACAGAGTGTTCGAAACAAAAAAGTTACACCTTATCTCAGATTAATATTTATTAAATAATAATAATACTAATAATAATAAATAAACAAGCTCGTTATATATATAAAAAAAATCTTAATTACAAAGACATAAAGGGGGGGGGGGCATATCGTCGCCTCTTAGAAAAAAGGAAAGACTGGTTGAGCACCCAACAAAACTTTGAAAACTCGGTTCCTATGTTTGTTCATGTTAACTGCTATTATATAAAATGATATAGAAAAAAGTTTTATGACGGTCAAAGTATACAATTTTATTTTTCTTTCTTTCTTTCTTTTTTTGTTTTAAATATTATTTCGTATTTATTTTTGAATAATAAATAAATTACGTCAACAATTTTTCCTACGAGATATATGTGGGAAATTTCGTAAAATTCTGGGTATATTTTCGGGGAAGTTTTTTGAGGGACGTTTCTTCAAAAGGACGTTCTTTCCAGGGGGTATTTTTTTCTGGGGATGTTCTTTAAAGGGGACGTTTTTACCTGGGGATGTTTTATGGGGGACGTATTTCCTAGAACCAATTAAATAACTTTTAACAATATTTGTCAATTGAAACAATGACTTTGTTGAATCATAAGCCATTCACAAGCTGGTTACTAAAACCAATGCAGCAGGATTTTAGTGTGCATATAAAATATTATTATAGTTTTAAAAAAATAAAGAACACGCTTTTATAGAAATGTGAACTAAAAAGCACAAAATATCTATCTTAGTATTAAAATGCAGGGTACGAGAAAATCGGGTGAGTGGCACACCATAATATTTACATACATTTAAATCTTTAATCAAAACAATTTAGAATTAAAGAAAAACCATTTTTAAAAAATCTTCCCTGACTTGGATCGAACGCTAGACCTTTAGATTCGTAGCGAGCGTTCTACCTCACAGCCACGTTGCTCACATAGGGAAAATCTTTTCTTACAATATAGATTTTTTGTTTGCTCCCAGAATTGTTACAAACATACATACAAACATATACAAACATATACAAACATACATACATACAGGTGAAGCTAATAAAAGCGTGTTAAAAATACCAATCAGAATCCTGCATCGGGTCGGGTAATCCGCGATTCAGGTTCGGGTAGGATAGACTTTTGCGGGTTCGGGTTGGGTTGACAGGTTTATTTTTCGTGCAGGTCGAGTTGACTGGATTTTTTTTTTTTTTTTTTTTACTGTTAGTCGGGTTTAGTTTCAAATGAATCGGATCGACTAAAGAGCATCTTAAAAAAAAAAAAAAAAAAAAAAAAAAATCTTAACAAATCAAAAATTTGTTTCATTTATATACCCATGATGAATATACGCTTACCCAAATTATAAAAATTATAAAATAAACATATCCAACTAAATCAAAAAAAAAAAAAAAAAAAAGGTTTTTATTTAGAATATAAGCTTGCTGTTGAAAACAGGCTACTTCTCCCTTAGTAACACCATGTATGATTCATCTCTTTTGATTACTCACATCCTTTTGAAATAGATTGTGAATTTAAACCGATAATTAATATTTTTTTCTCTTGCAGAGGTTTTTAAGAAATTATAGGAATGTAAATTCAGAAGAGTTTAGCGGACGTTTATACACTTAAAGTATACAACACACATAAATAGTTAAAAACATTATTAATCCATTTTTCAGGTTTTTTAATTTTTAACTTAGTGTAATTAGTAATTACATTTTTAATTCTTTTTAAAATGATTTACCAGAAATGCGACAGTGAAAGTCTACTTTATTTTATAAATTAAAAATGTTTTCAATGATTTTTAGATGAATTATTAATTTTTATTTAGATTCCGGTTTCGGGTCATCAAAATTCTTTAGTGCGGTTTCGGGTCGATTAAAATTCATTTGTCGGGTTCGGGTCGATTTAAAATTCACTAGTCGGGTTCGGTTTGGGTTGTTAATCTAGAAAAATTCTGGAAGAATTATCTTAAAAATTTGGGAGTGTAAGGAACGTGCTATACCTCACATAATTCAGTAAAAGGTTTGCCCTGGAGAGGGAAAGGGGACCACTAAAAAAAAACAAAAAACAAATGTGAAAATGTTTTGGATCAACGTGCAAAAAGTAATGCTTAAAAAGAATTTTGGCTGTAGTATGTGATTATGAGGGTTCCCCAAATTTTCTGTGTGTAAATTTTTATGAAGCTACCACATATATTCGTAGATATAAAATGGTTTCTTTAAAAAAATTGCAAAATAAAATCCATTTTTTAAAATTATAACACGTAATGTATTAGACCCAGTGCAAAGCTATTTTTAGGAAACTTTGCGTACTACATTAGACACAGCGTACTGAAATTAAAATGTAAAAATATTAAATGTCTTACAAAATATTAACATTTTTTACTACATATTTTTTAAATATGCATGCGCAAGCTTTTAAAAAAAATTCATTTGTATAAGTTAATAGCCAAAAGTGTTGAGCTAGTTTTGTGAAAACCCCAAACAATTCATAAAGTTATGAGTTAAAGAATGAATAGAATTTCAGTTCCTCTCAAAAAAAAAAAAAAAAAAAAAAAAGCGGTAGATATAGGGGATTTTTTCCATATTTATTTACAATCAGCAAAACACTGTATTATCATAGGACATTGATTGAATCAAAATGAAAATGTGAGTAAAACCCCTTGCAGTTTAGCTTTTATTTTGAGAGGAACTGAAATTCTGTTCATTCTATAACTCATAACTTTTGAATTTATGCGATATTTGTTTGAGGCTTTCGTATAAGTAGCACAATAGGTTTGGCTATCGAATTATGAAAATGAAATTTTGCTAAAGCTTGCGCATGCGCAGTTAAAAATATTTAGTGAAAATGCTCATAATTCATTAGATATTTAATATGTTTGTATCCTGATTGTTGTATGCTGTGTCTAATGCAGTATACCAAGTCTCCTAAAAATGGCTTTGCACTGGATCTAATACCCTACGTGTTAAAAGGGGAAAATTGTTTTGCTATTTTTTAAAGAAACCGTAATATCTTCACTAATATATGTGGTAACCTCATAAAAAATTATACAGATAATTAGAAGAGGAATTCTAATTGCATTCTACAGCCAAAATGCATTTCAACCGTTACTTTTTACAAGGTGATAAAAAATTTTGACTTTTAAAAAATTAATTAATTTAAAAAACCTTCTTACATACTTAATGCATTGGCCGTAACGCGTTTTCGCTAAGGTTCCCCAGCTTGCTCACCGGCAGTTACGGTGTTGGAAGCTCTGCACGTGTGACGTTTCGCTCAGTTGACATCCCCATTTAGGCTGTGACGCCATTGTCTGTCGAGCCGTGCCGCATCGTTGCCATTGCAAGAATTAAGAAAAATAATAATTTCGACGGATTCGCGATATACGGCGTACTTATAATTTTTATATTCGCGATATAGTACACCGCATATCGCGAAGCCGTTGAAATTATTAATTTTACTATTTATTGCAATGGCAAAGATGCGGCAGGGCTTGACAGACAGTAGCGCAGCATCCTAAAGGGATATGTTACTAGAGCGACACGCCACACGTGAAGAGCTTCCAACACTGTGAGCTCCAGTGAAGAAGCTGAGAGACCCTAGTGAAAACGCGTTACGACCACGGCATGAAGTGTGTAAGAAGGTTTTTTAGTTTAATTAATATTTTCGTATAGAGCTTAATGTAAAGAATATTATTTCAAATTTTGACTTTTGTTTAATATTTTACTGGCCCTGTTTTCCACTTTAAGACAAAACTTTAGCATAAATATATGAGGTGTAACGTGTTTTGTATACTCCTAAAGTTTCAATATAATTCCTGCAGAATTTTTCTAGATATTTGACCAAACGTCTAAACTCGCAAGTGTCGAAATACTTATTGGTAGATAGACCCTTCACCGGCCACTTTAGTGTGTGGAAGGCTACGTTTCCCCCAAGTTATCTCGGGATTGCCGGTGAAGTGGATACTGTAGTTATGCACAGGTTCACTCTTTTCTGAAAGCATCTCCAATACTCTCGATAATTAAGTGGGGGATATGTAAACATTTATACGCTGTGTATCCTCATTTCTAACCACAGCGAACAGGGTTAATATGGGAGCTGTAATTGTTCATTATACTTCATTCGCAAATATATTTTGCTAAGTCAAGTGGTCAGCGGAAAATATCTGAATTGTTATAAGAAATGATGGACTTATTGAACGCATACAAGCCAAAATATAAGTGAGAAGTTAGACAACACACGACGGAACAACATCATGTTTCATAGTAGTTGTTCAGAACGCTTTAGGTTCTACATGGCCAGGACGATGGATTTATCAGGTCTCTTCACTTTACCTGTACGGGTCATTTCTTTAAAGTTTTAGAGGTAATTTTTTTTAAATTCTTTTAAATTTATTTATTTGTATTAAAAAGTGTTATAATATATAATAAAAGCTCGAAAAACAATATATATATATATATATATATATATCAATAAAAAACTTAACATTTGTCTAAAAAAATGACAGTAACGCAAAACGTAAAGTAATAAAAAATAATGAATATTTTAGAAACTTTAGAAAGCATTCTACTCTGAAAAGTATGTTTTACGATTTGAACAACTACTATAAGTTTGTACATGATAATTTAGGAGTTATGTACTCTCAAACTAATTTTATAGGAAAATGTCCGAAAATCTTTACACGTTTCTACCTTTTTAACTCCAGAAAACAAACAAATTTTAAGATATCTTTATAAAAGAGATTCAAAATCTACATAATAACACTGTAAATATGTATATCATACTTTATAACTTTTAAAGTAAGAGTGTCGGAGATATCATATTTTTCGTTAAGATTTGCTTTAAACTAGTTTCTATTTTGTGCTGTCGTGTATTTTTTAAAACGTCTCAAATTTTTTAAAACGTTGTGTTTCCTTTACTCTAGAAGAAACAAAATTCAAACACATAATTAGAGCTAAAGGTTTCAAGATTATTCCTAGATGAAAATTGAAAAATGTGTTTCTTGACGAAAATCGTGTACTTTATTGTATCATATTTGAATTTTATCCTCTGATTAATTTTACGCAATTTAAAAAGTATGATCTACAGGATCCGGCTCCGTTCATTAAAAAATTTTGTTGCGAAGATAGATGTTGCTGCAAGCAAAGCCTGGTAAATACTTGCAATTTTCAGTAAATTCGCAGCTTAGTGTCCAGCTATGAACCACAAGCTTCTGTGTAAGTGTGAAGTTACTACCTGAAACCACAAATTTGAGTTGTCCCTGTTATTGTGTTCTTTTACACTCAGTGTCAATAAAATTATTTTTGGTACCTCCTCTTATGTTTAGTTTCATCTCTCCACCTTGGTGTTTACCGCTTGCGTACATGTATTGTTCAATGAACAATACATGTTTTCATGTAATTAACCCTTTACATTTTAACTATGATAACACAATTACTCTGTATATAAAACAGAAACTAAAAACTTAATTTATTTTATCTCTCTCTCTGACTTTTTACTTCCAATACCCGACTACCGTAAGTAATGGGAGTATTATATTCGGTCCAAAAAATCGATATCGAGATTTCCCCTGATTTACATCTTTTAAGGTCTCCTGAGTCCAAAAAAGGGGGTTTTGGCAATTGATCGGTATGTGTGTGTATGTGTACTATATGTGTGTGGTAAATCTTCTGACTATCATATCTCCGAAACTAATAAAGATACAGCTACGAAACTTCAGAATTAAGACATAACTGGTGTACCGATACATTTTTCAAATTTTGGTGAAAATTGAAAAATCGGAAGTGGGACATGACAACCGAAACCGGAAGTTGGGCCGTAAGTCTGTATCTCAAATACAGCTCTAACGATTTTCTTCTAATTTGCTATATAGACACTTTATTAGATGTCTATTCGAATGATATAGTTGGTTAGCTGAGGAAAATTGATAGGCGTTCTGTATAAATAACTCAATTTCAGGCCTAGCAAGTGCTTTCCTTTAAAATCGGCTGAATAGATTTTTTTTTTCAAACTTGCCATATTAACCCTAATTTAAATATCCTTTTGTATGTAATTATTGTTTTCCGGTGAATAATTGAACATGCCAAGTTTTGGCAAAAGTCGGTATCTCAAAAACGGCTCTAAAGATTTTCGTGAAAATTGTTAAATAAATCCACTTTAGATTTCCTTTCTTATGTATTACTTGGTTATTAAAGGAAAATAAACAGTCATCCTGATTAGGTAGATCAGTTTTAGATGTTGAAAATTAACTAAACCGATTTCTTTTTTCTTGCTATTTTAAAATTCGCTATGTAAATATATTTTATATATCTTTACATATGTATAAGCTTTCTCTTACCAAAAAATTATTAAGTGTCTAATTTGTTAGGTCAATTTTATGTCTTCTGATCATATTATCTCCAAACAATGCATATAATACATGTAATAGGATGTACTGGGGGTCGTGTAGTTTTTTCATACCATATTTTCTTTTATATGATAAATGTATTTATCACATCAAAAAAAAAAAAGTTTTATGAATATACTTTTACAAATACAGACTTTTATATTTAATGTGCGGCAGATTTATATATAGATATAAGTGCGTGTGTGTGTGTTTGTGTGTAATATAAAATGAATACACGCTTTAATAATATTTTCAAAGCAAGATAAACCTCTGTAAAAAAATAAAAGTATTCAAAGAATTCCACGACTTGAATATCAATATTACTTTTTTATCAATTTTTAGGTTACAACACCAAAGGACTTACTTATTTTTGCACCAGGTGTTGAAGATGGACAATCACCCACATAAACAATATGAGATTTGTTGAAGACAAAAAAAAATGTGAGGATAAAAAAATAATAGAAAAAACAGTCATGAAACGGAAATCGAAAATGGCGATAAAGAACAGAAGCATTGAAATCCTCTTTACAATATGGGAAAAAGATTCTAAGAACAAAAACAGTTTATGCTTTTAGAAAAGGAATGCACTTTTTGTTTTCTAGTATTTATAAATAAATATTTCTGCATTTGGCTCATTTCTGTTTACGTATCTTAAATACTGTAAAGATTATATATAAAAAAAAAAAAAAAAGATGTTTACACGCATACACGTGTATATTCGTAACATGCACTTTTTATGTGAAATATAACATAAAAAATCCTATTATAAGAAAAATTTGAGAACTTCTTTAGACTTTTGAAAATATAATCTTTTCTCTTTCTTATATTTAAAAAAGAATAAATATGGCCACTTCTAAATAATAAACTATTTGTACCTAATTTATATGTATGTGTTTGAGTGTGTTCAATGTTTCGAGGATATCCATGCGCCATTATTAAAGTTTATCTTATAAGACAGCCACAACCTTTCTTGAGTTCAAATAAAACATGAATATTGAACTGATTGTGCAAATATTCTGAAGTCTAATATTTTATGTCATGTGCCGTAAGCGTGCCAGTCTTAAATTTTAAATGCAAGTGATTATTGTGACAAGTCGTGTTTAATGATTTTTAAGGTCTTAATTTTCTTAAATTTATGCCACATGTAGACCACAAAAAGTTTAATAAAAAAAAACTTGCATTTTTTTTTTTTTTTTTTTTTTTTTATGGGTTTATATTTAGGCTGCCATGATATGGAATATTTTAAAATAAATGTTCTGGACGATTTAAGAAGATTATACGATTTGCACATACTGCAAAAAAATTCATTTTAACTCTTAATTATTTTTTATTCTTTCATTAAGAATACAGTGGCATATGAACGTCTTATCCACCATGTCCACAAGATGTCTTGAAGAGAAAGTTTGATATACTAGCTATTGTTAGCGGCACTTTTTTGTGACTTAGCATAGGCCGGGGGGTCGCAGACATTGATGAACATTTGTGAAGGAGCACCCAATGGGCGGTCATCGCTACCACTAACAGGGACAACACATCCATGCCTTCTTCGGGATTCGAACCTAGGCCCAACCATGTAAGAGTCAGGGACGCTAACCGCTACACCATCTGGACGGCGTATTTAGTTTCTATAACTAATTAAAACTACTTTGGAATTAATATTAAGTGATGGGAAAAAAAAAACTATTGATTTGATGATAAAATATTATGGTGATCGTGATGAAACATATATTATTTAATGCGTCATGAAAAATGTACTAATATAATTCACTCGCGTTTCTATACAAGTAATTTTTTAGCAAATAATTTTGGGTAATAAACGTATCCTTAATTTATTAAAAGTTTTGGGAGAAATATTTAATCCAAAGAATCCTTTAAACATCCACAAGATCCTCACATAATACCATGTAAAATAACTTTAAATGATTTCAAAGCGACAATATCAAAAAATAAATTCCTTCATCTCTCGGAAATTAAAGATTAGAGAGTCATTTCTCAGGCATCTAATACGGCTTTGGCTGATCTTTAATTTAGAATAAGCCATATAACTTAAGTTTGCAACCGAACACTTTTAAAATAAACATTTAAATTTTGAATAAATTTGAATGAGCGGAGATGTAAAGTATTTCTATATTAATCTTTGAGTTTATTAATTTTAAATTATTTAACTCCAGTTTAAGAAAGTTGAAATTTTTGTAATACTTTATCCAAATCAGCATTTTATAAATATAATTAAAATTAGAATTGTCATGTAATAAATATTTAAAGGATTGTTTTTATTTATTATTAATTACTAGTCTTCGGTGTTTATCAATGTATTTTTACTTTGTCTTACTCATATATATGGAAGATAAAGTATTGTTCTTGGATCAGATTTTCGAGATTGCGTTTTTGTTATATTTATACGTTTTGACGTCCGTTGAATTGTCTGTGTGTCAGTGTGTCTGTGTGTGTGTCTCTGTGTCTGTCTTTTAACAGCATATCTCAAAAACAAATTATGGCAAAAAGCTCAAACTTGGTGCTCTAAATGTGTATCATATAGGGATGCTAAACTAAACCTTTCTCGAGATCAAGCAAATGCTTTGTGTACAGGGACATCTAAGAGAATTCAAATACATTATGTCCATTGGGAAATTTCTGGTATGTACAATGTAACAACTATGGGCAGACTTAAAAGAAACGGAAGGAACAAAATTTAAAGCATGTTAATTAAAGCATGCTTTGTGTAGATTGTGGTATTTAAATCATTCATCATTCGTTTACAGGGCTACCCAAATTATTTGGATATATTGAGGCTATATTTGGAAATTGCAGGAATCGTAATTTCTCTTGTGTTAGATTTTTTTTCAAGTAAGACTAATTTTAAATACATAGATTGTTTATAATGCATATTGATTATAGACAATATATAGGGCTACCCAAAATTCAGCAAAACGTTCTTTTCTACCGAATGTAATTGATGGGAGTGCTTTGTACATTTTACTATATCGACGAACACTGCAAAATTCATTTTTCATACCCATACTGTAAACAAAGTATCTTTTAAAATTGCATTTTAAACTCTGTTTTTTTTTCTTTTTTTTCTCTAATATCACGTGTTGTGGTGACCTAATTACAAAAATCCAATTTTTATCGGTTGATCTGTATGTACATCTGTTGTCAACATAATTTAAAAACAAGTAACTGTAGGAAATTCAAATTTGGCGTTTTGAAATTTGTATTAGATTGCCACGTAAAAATTTGATCAAGACTGGCATGTTTAAAGGCAAATTAATAACAACCTTCATTTTTTCCCCTTAATAATTGTATGCACTGTAATTTAACGGAAATTTTAATGGAGTAAATGCAAGGATATACAAAAGCAAGTTCTGATTACAATTTTTGCCATGGAAGTGCTGTTTTCATGATTTCCCGCACGCACATCCAGTATGCTGACTGATTGGCAAACAATAATAAACTAAACTAGTATGCTGTAGCTACTTTAAGACTTTATATTTTACTATTCAAAGTAAAATTTCGGCGCTGACATTAGGGAAATCCTTACTATTATCATCATTATTATTATTATTATTAATGAAAAAAATATCGTGAACTTTAATTAAAATTATCACAAATTTATTTTTCAAGCAGTCGCTTTAAAGGTGACGACGAGTTTTTTTATAAAGGTATCTATTTTAAAAACTTATAACCCGGGAGAGCACTTTCCCCGAGGAGGGTGGGAGTGATTCACCTATATGCTCTTAAATACACATAAATAAGTCTTCAAAATTCAAAAGTAAAATTAAATTTCGAAATTAAAAATTAAAAAATAACTGTTATTATATATGTAATGTGGATTTTTTTCCTATAGTGCCATATTAAAAATTATGAAAAAAGGGGATATTGAGCAATTAATCCCCAAACATAATCAGTATTATTTTAGCTCAAAGTCCAACTGAATACTGAGTTTGATTACATTTATTTCTTTCGTACGTGAGATACTGTGTCCTAAAAACATGTAATACACGTACACAAAAACATTTTGTCAAAGTGGTAAAATTGTGTTCATGACGAATACGTGTAAATTCATAAAAAAGTAGGAGGTCGAAAATTTTCGCGAATTTAATATTTCCTTTTTACATATATATAGAAGAAAAAAGAAGTTAGCTTTAGATTGCTAAATAAAAGAAATTGAAAATCCTACCACATACAAATTACAGTTTGTCATCTGCTTTCTGAATGCCAGGAAGACTAAACCATAACTGCCAACATCTTTTAACATTTAAGTTAGATTTATCAGTATTTTTTTTTTTAACAGAATCCCATCTCATGTATTTTATGCCATTAACATTTTTTTTTTCAGAAATATATACAGAGATTTTTACAAAGACAAAATCCAAACTTGGAATAATGTGTTCAAGATTCATGTTACACAATGTTTTAAAACAGACTCGACAATTTACTAGTCGATTACATGCCACGAGATCAAGCAATGAATGTGGCTGCTAATTTCAAAATGCTTAGAAAACTGCATTGCGAGATGATTAGAAAACTGCGTTGCACTATATACAGAATAACTGACGGGACATACATTAGAAGACTATTGTTGTCATTCATGAAAATGTACGCCCCCAAAGTGTGATTGTGATGCAAAAAATTTAATTTGAATTTAGTACAATTATAGTGATAGGCATCCCTGACGCCTATACAATTGGGCTTGGGTTCGAATCCCGGACAAGGCATCAATATGTTGTCCCTGTTAGTGGTAGCTATGACCGCTTTGGGTACCTTTTCAAAAATGATCATCAATTGGGCGACCCTCCTCACCCCAGCAAATACTTAGTGCCGCTTCTTAAAAAATAAATAAATAAATAAATAAAAATAAAAATAGTGCGATTGCAATCAAATTTGCACTTACTACTTTTTTTTTTAAATTTATTATAATAAAGGATATGCATACATATCAACCGTTACAAAATTGGTTTTCGTATTTAGGGGACCTAAAAATGCGTATTTATAATCATTGCTGGAAATTATACTTCAATTATTTTCTACCATGTGGGTATGAAAAGTCATTATCGCTCTTTAACAATTTTTCGTGGACTTTGTAAAATTCAGTAAAGCGCTTTCGTTAATTGCATGAGATAGGAACGAATGTTTACATATAAATTTTGTTAACCTGGTATACGTTCTTTATAGTCCATATGCATTCTACAGTTTATATAAATTAGTACAATAAATTTAGCACAATAAATTTAACACATAACACAACCTTAAATACACTTTCTGCAATTTGCATGGATAGCTTTAATGTATCCAAATTCTTCTTTTTGACCTTGCAAACGAATAATAAATGATTTTTTTCATATTCAAAACAAAATATATATCTAAGAATATAAAAATATATGTTCATTACATTTTCTTTAGGGCAGTCTAAAGATGTTAATCTGTACGTACCAGAAATTTAGCCCATAGACGTAATGTAATTAGAATGTGTTGAATATATCTCTACAGGAATTATCTGTTCAATTCTAATAAAATGTTTCTGTTAAAATTTCCGTATGAAACAGATTAAAAATCTCATGTTTGGTCTTTCAGTTTATATTTGTTCTTGAATTATTTTGATAACAAATGCACAAATATAGATGCAGAGAAACACATACACGGAGAAAAAAATGCAAAAATTCTGATATTTGGATTCAACGAAACTCAAAAATTTTAAATATATCAACACCTAAACTTCTGAAATGAAAAAAAAAAAAAAAAAAAAAAAAAACATTTTTAATGATAACAGGTAATAAAAATTAATAGTTTCAACATAATTAATTTTTATAAACACAGAATATTCTCTATAGAATAGTCTAAAGAGTAAAAATCATGTAAAGCAGGTTAATAGCAAATTCAGCATTTCAGTTTCATGATTTTATTTTTTTTATCGTACCTTTATTCTGTTAAAAAATTAAAAGTTTTTATTGAAAATCAAGTATTTAAAATCTTTTATCATTTTGTTAATCTTTTCTTTTCTTATTTTGACTTGTAACATAATAGATTTCATTCACCACATTAATTATCTTACTTAAAAATAAAAAATTATATAAAAATTTAATTTTACAAAACATTTTTTTCAATAACTTATTCATTAATTACACGATGTTCTGCTTTAAAATATTTTTCCATCAACTTAGTTTTTGATTTCTTTCAAAAAAGATGATAGTGATAAAATCTCTTTCATTTAAGATTCAAAAGATGACAATCAGCCTTTAGAGTAGGTGGGGAAAATAATATTGTTTAAAAAATAAAGTATATATATATATATATATTTATATAGATTATTTTAAAAGTTGTTTTAAATAAAAAGGGAGAATCGATTTCTTTCTGATATTGATTTCTTTTTTCATTTTTAAAGCATTTTTAGATTAAAAAATGTTGAAAATAAAGAACAATTAATAACAGGTAGTAGTAGAAAAGTAATTTTAAATAAAATTAATTATTATATATCCAAACTTAAAATTGAATAGAAATGCAAATTTTTAAAGTTAAATAATAATAAAAAAAAAAAAAATACAAGATATATAATATCTTCTCAATCAATCCATAAATTACAGCACAAAATGTTGAGAGTATATTGACAAACTATAATCATGTAAAAAGGAAGGATAAGTTTAAAAATTGAATCGCACAGTGCATTTTAAAAGTTTTAACTAACTACAAAAATAAATAAATAAATAAAATTTTGAATTTATATTTTTAACACTTTTCAGCAAGGTTGAAGGTGTTAATGACTCTCTGTCCGCGCTCTAACTCTCGTAAATATTTATGGAATTTCTTAAAACTAATATATGTTATTCATGTTCACTATTGGATGTTTATTATATAAAATGGAGTAAATACCACTACTGGATGTGCAAAGGGACACTTGAAAGTATTCCAAAGCATTGCGTTCTATGAGAGGCATTTTTCAAATGAAAGTTTAATGACTTTATTTTACGCAAAGCTTAATAAAATTGGAATACGTTATTCATATGCACAAAAAAATTCGTTTATAAAATAAAGTATGATTAGTATTAGCCTTACAGGGTCACATAAAAATATTCAATTACATTATGGGCTATTAATAAAATTTTGCTGGAATTGAGTTTTTGTTTACATTAATCGGGTTGAACATTTTCTAACAAGTTTTAAGTGTGAATATGAATTTAATTTGTTTATCTGTCTGTCCTATTGCCTACCTTTCTATCTGCGTCTTGCCTGCCTCCAGCGTCCAATATTTTCACAATTTTTAACAAATGATACATATTAATAAAGTTAACTATGGAGGAGTGAACCCTATTTAAAATGATAGATCCTGTACGACTGGTTTGTGTGCAGGAAGAAAAAAAAAAAAAACAAGATAGAAAAATCATGCAGTACGCATTGATTAGTAACACTTTCCAACTGTACGCAATTGTTGTATCGAATAACTATTAATATTCTTTGCCTAAGTTATCGCGCAACAGACATAAGGATTGAAAAACATACAGATAGACTAATTGATTTTAAAATTACTCTTAGGCATTTTGGAAAAAGTTAAAAAGGCTAAACGCAAAGGAAAATGCAGTCGTTAGATTATAATTACAGCTTTTAAACTCTCTAAATATTTTACTGTAGCCTTGTAAATCTTAAAGTTAATCATATCATTTAAAATCAATAAAAGGTAAAGTATAAAATATATTAAAAGCCTTTAAAACCGTTTAAAATTACCTTACGAGCGCTTTCGACTGCTTCAGCAGTCTTCCTCAGGTATGTGCTCCGGTGAACCACGTTCGTCGGGCGTATTCTTTGTTCTTTCATCTTTCCTCTCCAGGACAGGGCGCCACCCGGCGTCAATTTCTATTGGCTCCGTGTTGCATGCATCGTGGTTCGCGATAATTTCGACGTTTTCCCTCTTTGTGGCATAGTAATAGTTGTTGTAGTGAGCGATTTTGCTGAAGTTTTTAAAGTCTATTTTTATATTTTCTTTTTCGTTTATTTTTGTTAGTGCTGTTGTTATTTTACCGTATTTTATATCATTTTCGTGTTCTTTAATCCGCGTCTTTATCTTTCGTTTCGTCATGCCAATATAGCATCCTGTTGTTTTATCTTCTTTAGTGTAATTAATTTTGTAAATTCCTGCAGTTTCAGAAAAATGGATTTGGTCTTTATCATTTCTAATTCTTTGAAAAATATTACTATTAGGTTTTATCGGTACGTTTATATTTAATTTCGCGGCTTCGTTTTTTATTTTATTGCTTACACCTTTATTGTATGGAATTGGAGGGATGTATTTTTGCTTTGGCTTTTGTGCGTTATTAATATCGTTCAGGTTTTTTAATCTGTTTCTGTACAGTTTATTTATTGTGTGCTTTTTGTAACCTGCATTTTGGCATATTTCAGTAATTTTTTGCATTTCTTGTTTTAATAAGGTTTCATTGGAGCATATGATTATTGCACGATTTATGTAATATTGTATGGCCGTGATCTTATATCTGTAAGGAGTTTTGCATTTAGCGTTTATAATTTCATTGCTATTGTTTTGTTTTCGATATACTGTGGTTTGAAAGTTTAATTCTGGGGTTTTTATTATAGTAACGTCTAGGAAATTTAATGAGTTTTCTTTTTGGATTTCAAGACTGAATTTAATGTCCGGGTCTATTTCGTTTAGTTTTTCTAGTGTATTTTTGGGGGGGAGGTGTTTTTCAGAATTGCAAATACGTCATCTACATATCGATACCAATATTTTATTTCTTTAAAATTTTTTGTAATGTACTCATTTTCTATCTGTCTTAGTTTAAATTCGGCAATTACTCCAAAAGTACATCCCTCCAATTCCATACAATAAAGGTGTAAGCAATAAAATAAAAAACGAAGCCGCGAAATTAAATATAAACGTACCGATAAAACCTAATAGTAATATTTTTCAACGAATTAGAAATGATAAAGACCAAATCCATTTTTCAGAAACTGCAGGAATTTACAAAATTAATTACACTAAAGAAGATAAAACAACAGGATGCTATATTGGCATGACGAAACGAAAGATAAAGACGCGGATTAAAGAACACGAAAATGATATAAAATACGGTAAAATAACAACAGCACTAACAAAAATAAACGAAAAAGAAAATATAAAAATAGACTTTATAAACTTCAGCAAAATCGCTCACTACAACAACTATTATTATGCCACAAAGAGGGAAAACGTCGAAATTATCGCGAACCACGATGCATGTCACACGGAGCCAATGGAAATTGACGCCGGGTGGCGCCCTATCCTGGAGAAGAGAAATGAAAAAACAAAGGATACGCCCGACGAACGTGGTTCACCGGAGCACATACCTGAGGAAGACTGCTGAAGCAGTTGAAAGCGCTCGTAAGGTAATTTTAAACGGTTTTAAATGCTTTTAATATAAATTAATCATATCATATTCTATACAAAACTATAGTTTAGAATATTAATAATAAATGTCAAAGATTTTAAGATTTTTGTAGTAGAAAGTTTTTTAAATATATCTTTTAAAAAATTCTGTCCTAAAACGTAATACATTGGCTTTTTTTTTTTTTTATTGTTGTTGTTGTTGTCCCTGTAAACAAACTAGTTGTACAGGACGTATTAAAGACATTTTAAATAGGGAACATTGCATAGGGAACATGAGAATTATCATTTAAAAAAAAATCTCAAAATATTCACGGATGATAGGAGCCGGAGACAAACAGATAGAAAGGGAAATAATCGGACAGACAGATGCACAAATTGAAATCATATTCCCGCTAAAATTATACGTAAGTGTTAAAACGCTCATGTAAACAAAAGTGCAATTCCAGCAAATTTGTATTAATACCTCTTAATGTAACTGATTATTTTTGTGTGGCCCTGTAAATCTAATGCCAACCATACTATATTACATAGAAAACACACTCTTTTGTGCATACGAATAATATATGTGAATTGCATTAAGCTTTGTGGAAAATAAAATTATTAAAATTTGGTTTATAAAAATAACTCTCATATAACACAATGATTTGGAGTAGTTTCAAGTTTCCCTGTACACAAACCAGTTAGAAATGAACTCTACATAGGAAACATCCGATAGGGAATTGAATTGAATTAAAATTTCATCAGTTTCTATACATTAAAGGTATTAAAATATGATTTATAGAAACTCCTCTCATAGAACACAATGCTTTCGAATACTTTTGGGTGTCCCTGTACACAAACCAGAAGAGGTATCCACTCCATTTTCAATAGGGAATATCCGATAGTAAACTTCAAAAACATATGTATGTTTAAAGAAATTCCATAAATATTTACGGGAATTAAAGCGCAGAAAAACAGACAGAAAGTTATACAGACGGACAGAAGAACAGTCTGACATATACACAAATTGAAATTATATTCACACTAAAAAAATGATAGAAAGTGTCAAAAACGATTAATGTAAACAAAAGTACAATTCTAGCATTGTTTTATTAATAGCTCTTAATATAACTGAATATTTCTGTGTCACCCTCTAAATCTAATGGTAACCATGCTATATTCTATGCAAAGCATTCTTTTGTGCATATAAATAACATATTTCAATTTCCTAAAACTTTCTGGAAAGTAAAGTTATTAAAATTGGATTTATAGAAATATCTCACAAATAACGCAATGCTTCGGAGTACATTTGAGTGTCCTTGTACATAAACTAGTGGTGGTATATAATCTATTTTATATAGGAAACATCCAATAGTGAACTTGAATAACATATTTCAATTTCATGAAGATATTGTACAGTAAAGGTATGAAAATATGGTTTATAGAACAACCTCTCATAGAACATAATTCTTTGAAATACTTTCGGGTGTCCCTGTAGATAAACCAGTAGAGGTATAAACACCATTTTCAATAGGAAACATCCGGTAGTAAACTTGAATAACATATATCAGATTCAAAAAATTCTATAAATTTTTACGGGAGTTGGAGCGCGGGCAGACAGACAGGCGGGCAAACGGACAGATACACAAATTGATATCACATTCACACTTAAAAAAAATTTTAGGAAGTGTTAAAATCGCTTAATGTAAACGAAAGTAAACGTCTAGCAAATTTTTAAAAATAGCTCTTAATATAACAGAATATTTTTGTGTCACCCTGTAAATCTAATGCTAATCATGCTATATTCTAAGTAAATCATTCTTTTGTGGATATAAATAACATATTTCAATTTCCTAAAACTTCGTGGAAAGTAAAGTTATTAAAATTTGATTTATACAAATATCTCTCATAGAACGCAATGCTTTAGAATACTTTTGAGTGTCCTTGTATATAAAACAGAGTCGGTATTTAATCCATTTTATACAGGAAAAATCCAATAGTGAACTTGAATAACATATTTCTATTTCATTAAGATATGTGTACAGTAAAGGTATGAAAATATGATTTATAGAAATACCTCTCATAGAACACAATGCTTTGAAATACTTTCGGGTGCCCCTGTACACAAACCAGTAGAGGTATAAAATCCATTTTCAACAGGGAACATCCGATAGTGAACTGAAATAACATATTTCAATTTCATTAAGATACGTGTACAGTAAAGGTAGGAAAATACGATTTATAGAAATACCTCTAATCGAACACAATGCTTTGAACTACTTTCGGGTGTCACTTTACACAAACCAGTAAAGTTATAAACTCCATTTTCAAAAGGGAACATCCGATAGTGAATTTGAATAACATATAACAGTTTCAAGAATTCCCACAAATATTTACGGAAATTAGAGCGCGGAGAGGCAGACAGACGGACAGACAGACAGACAGACTGAAGTCATTAACACTTTTCAACCTTGTTGGGATGTGTTAAAAATGTTAGAAAGTGTTAAAAATACTTAATGTAAACGAAAGTACACTTTTAGCAAATATTTATTAATAGCTCTTTATATAACTGAATATTCTTATGTCACCCTGTAAATCTAATGCTAATCATGCTATATTCTATGCAAGGCATTTTCTTTTGTTCTTATAAATAACACATTTCAATTTCATAAATCTTCGTGCAAAGGAGAGTTATTAAAATTTAGTTTATAGAAATATCTCTCATAAAACGCAATGCTTTGGAATACATTTGTGTGTCCCTGTACTCAAATCAGTGATAGTATTTGCTCCATTTTATACAGGAAACATCCGACAGTGAACTTCTATAACATATTTAAATTTCATTAAGATTTGTGTACAGTAAGGGTATGGAAATATGGTTTATAGAAATGCCTCTCAAAGAACACAATGTTTGAAATACTTTTGTGTGTCCCTGTACACAAATCAGTGGTGGTATTTACTCCATTTTATACAGGAAACATCCGACAGTGAACTTGAATAACATATATCAGTTTCAAGAATTTCCACAAGTATTTACGGGAATTAGAGTGCGGAGAGGCAGACAGACGGACAGACAGACACACAAACTGAAGTCATTAACACTTTTCAACCTTGTTGGGAAGTGTTAAAAATGTTAGAAAGTGTTAAAAACGCTTAATGTAAACGAAAGTACACTTTTAGCAAATATTTATTAATAGCTCTTTATATAACTGAATATTTTTATGTCACCCTGTAAATCTAATGCTAATCATGCTATATTCTATGCAAGGCATTTTCTTTTGTGCTTATAAATAACACATTTCAATTTCATAAATCTTTGTGCAAAGTAGAGTTATTAAAATTTAGTTTATAGAAATATCTCTCATAAAACGCAATGCTTTGAAATACATTTATGTGTCCCTGTACTCAAATCAGTGATAGTATTTGCTCCATTTTATACAGGAAACATCCGATAGTGAACTTCTATAACATATTTAAATTTCATTAAGATTTGTGTACAGCAAGGGTATGGAAATATGGTTTATAGAAATGCCTCTCATTGAACACAATGTTTGAAATACTTTTGTGTATCTCTGTACACAAATCAGTGGTGGTATTTACTCCATTTTATACAGGAAACATCCGATAGTGCACTTGAATAACATATTTCAATTTCAGTAAGATTTGTGTACAGTAAGGGTATGGAAATATGGTTTATAGAAATGCCTCTAATGCTTTGAAATATTTTAGGGGGTCCTTGTACACAAACTGGTAGAGGTATAAACTCCATTTTAAACAGGGAACATGCGATAGTGAATTTGTATAACATATTTTACTTTCATTAAGATTTTTGTAAAGTAAGGGTATTAAAATATGGTTTTTAGAAATGCGTCTCATAGAACACAAAGCTTTGAAATATTTTCGGGGGTCTCTGAACACAAACCAGTAGAGGTATAAACTCCATTTTCAATAGGGAATATCCGATAGTGAACTTGTATAACACATTTCAATTTCATTATGATTTTTGTACAGGAAGGGTATGAAAATATGGTTTATAGAAATGCCTCTCATAGAACACAATGCTTTGAAATATTTTTGGGGGTCCCTGTACACAAACCATTAGAGATATAAACTCCATTTTGAATAGGGCACATCCGATAGTGAACTTAAATAACATATATCAGTTTCAAGAAATTCCATAAATATTTACGTGAGTTAGAGCGCGGACAGACAGACAGACAAACGCAAGTCATAAATACTTTTCAACCTTGTTGGAAAGTGTTAAAAAAGAAGCCATTGCATTATGTTTTAGGACAGACATTTGCAAAAATCGCATTTATATAACTTTCTACTGTAAAAATCGTAAAGGAATTGACATGTATTTTTACAAAGGGCATTCCATAAAAACTGAGAGTAGAATCATAAAAAACCAAGAAATGTATTTACAGCAAAAAATACATCATTCTTTTTCAAAATACCTTTCGTCAGATGATATGCAACGGTCCCATCATTCAACCCACTTTTCAAAACAAGTAGAGAAGCCATTTTCTGGAAGCTGCTTCAATGAACCCTCCACTGCTGAAATAACTTCAGAATCTGTATTAAATTTTCTGCCACGGAGCTTCTCCTTCAACGTCGGAAACAGCCAGAAATCACGAGGTGCGAGATCTGGACTGTAAGGGGGATGTGGCATGATTTTAATATTGCATTTACTAAGATATTGCTGAACAGAAGTAGCGACATGAGGGCAAGCATTATCGTGATGTAATGTCCAATTCCCTACCAGTTCATGACGCATTCTCGATATGTGTTGTCGCAAAATTTTCAAAACTGAAACATAATATTCACCATTCACAGTAGTTTTTGGAGGCACAGAATGCTGACAGATTACACCTTTATGATCAAAGTAAATAATCATCATGATCTTTTCAGCAGATTTGGTTTGTCGGATTTTTTTCGGAGGCGGAGAATCAGTATGTTTCCATACACTTGTTGCGGGCTTGGTAAGGGGATCATAATGATGCACCCAAGTTTCATCACCTGTTATTACAGTCTTTAGGAGATTTGGATCATTTTGAAGCATCTGTTTCCATTCACAACATTGGGGAATTCTTGTTTTCATTTGTTCTTTAGTAAGGAATTAAGTATTTTTAACACTTTCTAACATTTTTAACACATCCCAACAAGGTTGAAAAGTGTTAATGACTTCAGTCTGTCTGTCTGTCTGTCCGTCTGTCTGACTCTCCGCGCTCTAATTTCCGTAAATATTTGTGGAAATTCTTGAAAATGAGGAACCCATCTGGAACAAACATAACGAAGCTGTAAATTGTTGCGTAGAATGCGAAATATCGACATTTTCGAAATGTTTGTTGATGCCGCTATCTCCTCACATGTCCTTCGCCGATTTTCGTGAAGGATTACCCACACAGTGTTAACATTTCGATCATTCACAACACTTTTTGGTCGCTCAGGCCTAGAAGCCAGTTCTGCAGACAAACGGCCTTTCTTGAAATCCCCATGCCATCTAAAAATCGTAGACTCACCAAAACATTTGTCTTTGTAAGCTTCTTTCATTAACTTAACTGTTTCTGGAGCTATTTTGCCCAAACGGTAGCAAAATTTTATTTGCACAACGCGTTTCGTTTTTCAACTCTGAATCACTCATCTCCATTTCTGTAGGGCAAATAAAACAGTTCTTTAAACAAGCACGGAAATAGGAAAATAAAATCGTCTGCTTCATTTAGAATTTTGTATAAACGTACAGTTAACAGTTTGAAAAAATCGTCTGCACTTATATTTTTTAGTTTCGTGGTGTTGCCACTACGTAAAAAAATAACTCTCAGTTTTTATGGAATGCCCTTTGTAATATTCTAAAATAATATTTTGTATAGAATAGGATAAGACTAACCTTCAGAATTTACAAGGCTAGACTAAAATATTCAGAAACATTAAGGACTGCAATGATAAGCTAACGACTGAATTTTCTTTTGCGTTAAGCCTTTTTAACACTTTCCAAAAATGTCTAAGAGTGGTTTTAAATTTAATTAGTCAATCTGTATACTTTTCTGTCCTTCTGTCTGCCTGCTGTTGGATAACGTACGCACACAGAGAAAAAAATTATACCGCCTTGATCTAGAATGAATAAATGGTCATTTTCTAAATCCTTAAACTAGAAATATAGATTTCCGAGCTATGCGCATAAGGCATGCGAATAAACGGAATAGACGAAATGGTCGAGAATTTCTAATCTACACATTTGTAAATGGTGAAACAATATTCTGAATATTCTGAATCTTGTATTACGAGAAATTCTAGCTTGATTTTCTAGAATTGGGTCATGAACCAAGATTATTGCTCTGAAACCCGCCTCTTGTATTTACATTTATTTGGAGATATTTTCAAAAAGATTCGTCATCGATAGTATAGGGAAATGCTCAAGAATTCTAATAGAGGTCTCTATAATTCGCTTTCAAAGGGGACTAGAAAAAGATTTATAAGAAATTTATAAGGATGACATGGAACTATTTTTTCTAGAGCCATAATTTATATTCTAGATGTCAGTTATAGAATTATTTCTCAGTGTAATGTCGTGCCTTATACTCATAGCTCGGAAATCTATATTTTCTGGGTTTTTTTTATTTAGATAAGGACCACCTATTCGTTCTAGATGAAAGCCATATATATATATATATATATATATATATATTTTTTTTTTTTTTTAGTGAAAAAAAATATTGAAAGTTATAGGATACAACAAGTGCATGCAGTTGGAAAGTTTGAATAGTCAATGCATTCTGCATGATTTTTAGTTCTTGCTTAAACTTTAATAGATTTCAATATATTTAATAGTTTTAATAGTTTTAATATATTTAATATTGTTTTTTTTTTAATACACATGTATGTAAACTTTGATAACTTGAAGGCAGTGATTTTAAAAAACGATTTTCAACACCCACCATCTTCTTAATTGACGCATGTAATAATTTTGAGTATGTTATCCCTAGTTGGTCGTAAAGGTAGCATTAGTGTATGCATCATGTCAAAACGAAATGTTACCAACACAGAAGTCGATTTAGCATTATTCTCGTGTGAGAATTTTAATAACACGTGAGTATTTTAATATCGTTTGAGTAAAATAAGTACAGTCGGTAACAAAAGTGTCCGAACACTAGCAAAAATTCCTATGTAAAAAAAGTACACTTCATACGGTTTTGTTAAATAAATCCTTGTCGAATCCTGTTTTTAGTCAGTCTAAGAACATGATTCGATAAGGATTTATTTAACAGAACCGTATGAAGTGTACTTTTTTTACATAGGAATTTTTGCTAGTGATCGGACACTTTTGTTACCGACTGTATACAGTTAAGATTTCCGATACTGATTCTAATAGATTATGACTTATTTAGATTTTGGAGTTTTATATAAAAAGGATTCACGTATTTTATACCAATGTTATAGAAACTGAAAATTTCTTAAAAAATAAGGCAGTTAAAAATGTAATTTTCTAAAATGTTTTATGTTTAAGCATATTTTGTAATCCTATACACATTCAAGTAACAGTATTACTAAAAGTTTTTTAACTGTAATTTTTTTTTAAATATTAATAAATCGTTAAATTGCGATATAAATTTTGTTTTATAGAACGATCTAAGGTTTTCTACATCGCCCAGTCCTAGTGATTGGGTGACTAAAATCCAGTATACTCGTCTTGCACGTAGGCCGTTCGAGTTCTGATTCCAAGAAAGACAAAGCTTGAACGCTGTCATATATCGTTTATTTTATTATGAGAAGCAAATTTACAGCAGATTCGGCTGTAGATTTCATTGGAATAATTACATTCTTTCGTTTTAAGAGGGTACTTTTTTCTTGCTCAATGACTATGTTTAAATATTTTGCTCCAAATAATTTGTTACAATTTTTGTAATTTACCGTGTTTACATTTAAAATTCTTATTTTTCAATATACTCCGCGTCTCATGACATAAAATAAAATAAATAATATAAATATATATATATATATATATATATATGTATGTATATGTATATTATTATTATTATTATTATAGGAGACTAAGAGTACATTAAAATGAATATTTTTTCTAATGCCATGAGTAATATAGTAATCATATATTTAAAAGTTTCTTTCTACCTTAATCATCCAGGGTTATCCAAAATCCTATGACATATTTTAAAAATTAAAATAAAGTTGGTTTTTGGTTGTGTTGCTTAAGGCCGATTGACTATACGTAGGCATATAGGTGGAATGCCCTTCGTGGGGAGGGGGATCTTTATAAGGAATAGCTAGCCCGTACTTACGCGAGTTTCGTAGAAAAACCACAGGAAGCTCCTAAAGTGTAGTAGATAAACGCGACCTGGAATCGAACCCGGTAATTTCCATCTGAAAGTTTTGAGCACAGAACCATTCAGTCACTGATGGAACTAAAATTAAAATGAAATCAAATAAGTGATGTAAAAGAATGCAGTTACGAATGTAATAGTTTTATGAATGGAAATTTGGTTTAAATAACTGAAAAATAGTTCTATAATTTCCTCTCAGATGGCGGTACTTGTCTATATGCATTTTTCTTTCATATTGTGTTTATTGCAGATTTGGCATGACAGGTTCATTTCTAGATCTAAACCACCTAAATATTTTTTGTAGAGATATTTGAAGGACAAAGTTTAAGCTTTTGGCTGACATGATAAGAGGCATGAATAATGCTAAGATTAAAATGAAATCAGATAATAGTGGTAAAAAATGGAGTTAGCAATGTAATAGTTCTTATGAATGAAAATTTAATTTAAATAACTGAAAAATAGTGCTATAATTTCCTCTCAGATGGCGGTACTTGTATATATGCATTTTTCTTTCATATCGTGTTTATTGCAGTTTTGGCAAGACAAGTTTCATTCCTAGATTTAAACCATCTAAATATATATATATATATATATATTTGGAGACATGTGTGAAGGACTGAGTTTAAGACGCATGAATAATGCATATAATTCGTGAAGAAATGATGTAAGATGAGTTGGCATACATCGTATCAGCGTGCAGAGCAAATGAAGATAACTGTCGTCTACTCAAGATAGTTGCCGAAATAGCAGCCAATACCATCCAAAGCAGGAGCCATATTGAGTCTGTGAAAACTTTGACTAGTACTCTGTTATTTTTTTATTTGATATTTATTTGACAGCTTAGCTTTGAGACCTATTGCGACTTTCGTTTTGAAATATCCATATTATATAATTGCAAAAGAACAATGCAAAATATCCTATATATCTGTGTTACTGTATGGCGTCTGTTGTTACGATTTTGGTTTTAAGTTTTTTCGGACATGTCGGACAGGTCGGACACATGTCATTTTCAGGCATTATATCATTTATTCGAGATAAAATACAGTACACTCTTAAAACTGTGCCTCTGATACAAGAGGCACATTTTGACTTTTTTTGCCTCTGAAAAATAAGAGTCACGAGGGTGCCTTTGAAATTAAGAAGCACGGGTGCCTAAAATTAGGCACCTGTTGCCTTTGAATTTAAGAGGCACCAGCCTTGAAATTGAGAAGCACGTGGTTCTTTTGAAATTAAGAGACACCTCGTGCCTTTGAAATTAAAAAGGCACACATTTTCTTTTAAGAGGCACATCGTAGCCTTGATTTTAAACTTAAGGGCCCGCTTTACTCACCGTCGCCGGAAGCCGAAGCTAATGTTATTCTTTGGGAAATTTTCTTTACAAAAAACTTATTAAATAATGCATATTTTTAAATTCTGTTTTCATATTCTGAAAATTCCACTCTGTTAAGCTGACGGACCTTTTTTAAAAATGTATTTTTTTTCATTTCTAATATTTTATTTTGAAATTGCAAAATACAAAATTTCACATATTGAAAATTCGTATTTTGCAGCTACAAAATAATATATAAAACATTAAAAAAATACTTTTTAAAAAAAAGGTCCGTAAATTTAACAGTTGGGAATTTTCAGAATGTGAAAACAGAATTTAAAAATATGTATTAGTTAATAAGTTATTTGTGAAGGAAATTTCCCATAGAATAACACTGAATAGGGCCTCCGGCGACGGTAAGTTCACAGTCAGATTACCTCTTTGTATCTTCCCGTGTTATCGAATGGGACTTTTATTGTTTCGTTTTATATAAGAATATCTCATTCAAAAATGAATTTTTCGAATTCTGTCTTTTGAGAATTTTTCTTTGTATAAAGTCGCCTTTTAGCTTATGAGCAATTGTTTGAAAAAATAAATTTTAATATTTTATTTAGAAATCCAAACTTACAGTTCTAAATTTACTTAATGAGACAAAATATATAATTTTCTTTTTTCAAAAAACTTATCACAAACTAAAAGGCGACATATTTAAAAGACATAATTTGAAAACCTTCATTTTTGAATCAAATATCCTTACAATACCAAGCAACAAAACTCCCATAAGTTAACACGGAAAGGCTCTTCTCTCTCCTCCCGTCATGAAATCCTATCTCCTGGATGCGATAATTTTTATTTATAGAATTACTCATTACCTAACGTATATTTATTAATTCCATTTTTCCATTCGGAAAAATTACAATAGTTAAATTAGTACTAGTTTTCTAAAAATTGATTTTTTAGAATTATAATTTTTGAATTCAAAAATGCGAATATTATCCAAGTGCATTTTCTCATATATTCTTGTCTCTAAAATAAAGTAAAAAATAAAATTTTGGTAAACAAGTATTAATTTAATGGTTGTAATTTTTTTTTTTTTTTTTTTTTTTTTTTTTTGAATGGAGCTTTGATAAAAAAAAAAAAAAAAAAGAGTTAGGTGATAAATAGCTCTATAAACAAATTTCGCCATATAGTTGCATTGTATTTGTAGATTGAAGACAAGGAAATTGCAAGAGGGTTTTGAGGAGCCTTAAGTACTTCTTATTTGGCAGTTCATTTTCAGTGACTTCTACCAGTAGTTCTAATTAACATATATTGAATAATATGATGACATTACTTATGATGTAATTAGTACGACTTTTTTTTCCTCCTAAAACTATAATTTTTATCCCCCCCCCCCCTTTTTTTTTTTTTAAATATAGAATGCTAAATATAGAAAATTTAGATAAAATACTTCTTGAAATTATTTCAAACAGGTTTGTAAATAAAATAAATGTGGAGCTGAAAAAGTTATAGATAGATAACATTAGAACTTTGATGAATGGAAATTAACAATTTTGCAGAAGAAAATTTATAGTAAAATTTTTTTTTAATCCATTCTCAAAAATGGACAAGATAATATGAGAAAAATTGTATGAATGACTGTATAAAACGGAGAATCATGTAGGTAATTGTTAAAAACTTATTTAAAAAATGTATAATATAAATAAATCTGATTTAATTAATCTACTCTAATACAAACTGGAATTAATTAAAGTTACAATGCTTTTATAGTATAAAATTCTCAGTAAAATGTCAATCACGTGTAATAGCAATCTTTCCCAAAATTCTCGCGTGGCAATGCTCTGCTAAAACCAAAAGATTTAGTTGACAGAGATTTATTTCAGTAATATTTTGTTAATGATATTTTACTGTACTGACAAAACACAGCTCATAATTCATCAAAATAACAAATAACTGAATGATGTATGCATAATATTTTCATTTTAAAATTATTGCAACCTATGTTAATAGAAAGACAAACTGAAAATTTCCAGCTAAAGGGAAAAAAAAAGTGTCTAGGAAAGGAAATTAACCCGAAACCATTGGCTTCAATAAAAGTGTTGTTATATTAAGTTTTCCAAAGCTTAATAATTTTGACCCAAAACAACTGTTATTTGCTTTTTTTCCATTTATGGCATTTTTTTTTTTTTTCAAAGTGTTGTTGCGTACGTATGCGCATGCACTTTACAATTATCTTATATTCAGTTCAACTAATATTAACATATTAAAAATTAAAATATATACAAATAAATAAAATTTAAGTCTAATATCTCATAATTTGCAATTAGTTTTTTAACTTCACGTATTAACACTACCTTTATGAAATTGAAATTGATAATCATAAAATTTAAAATGTTTGTAAATTACAGTTAATTAAGCAATGCATTTAAAAAATCCAGTACATTCTATCCCCCCCCCCCTTCTTCCCTTTTCTTCATAGTTCTTTCTTTTTGAGAAAGTAATTTGACTTGAATTGCAGAATAATTTGTTAAATACAAAAATACTTAAATTCTGAAAAAAAAAAAAAAAAAAAAAAAAAACTTAATTGAAAAAAATCATTTAATTGAAAGATGTTGCTGAAAAGAAAACTCTTTTGAGCAAAGTATTCCTACAATAATTATTTTACTGTTTGTCAGTTTACTATTTCTGCTATTTAGAACATTTACAGGGTCACAGTGTTACTATATTTGTATGTGTTAATTTAGTCTTTTGCCGCTATTATTTGAGATCAATAATTTTTAAAATATTATAACATTAAAACTTCAAGATTTTTTTTTTTAAATAGTGGGAACAATATAATAAAATGCATATAAAATATAGGAACATTGCGACTCCTGCACTGAATAACTAAAATTTCAGCACTGCTAGTTCCATAAAGGAGATAAACATGAAATATTAGTATTTTCTTTAGATTTCCTTACTAAAATCATTATAACATTTTTAATTCTGTTTAAGTACCACTGATAACCTAATGAATAAAGGAATAGAAATAAAATTTGTTAGAGTTTTGTTGCTAAATATTTAGATTATGTAGTAAATATAAAATAATAGCCAATTTAAAAATTACATTTTATTAACATTCGCATCAACATTTAAAATATTTTAATCAAATGATTTGACAGAAATTGTTTTGAATAAACAGTTACAATTTGAACTAATCTAAAAAATTGACTCCATGTTACGGGGAAGTCCAGTATAAAATATACTCTGACACTGGCCTCTTCTGCTTATCACCTAAAAGAAAAAAAAGATGCTTAATGATTTTATATTTATTCATGATAAATTTAAAAATCTGATTTCATCTGTTAGATAATAATTTTTTTGAATAATATGCATAAATGAAACTACATAAAATATATAATTTTTTTTTAAATGTTTTTATACGTCCAGAAGCAGAATTTTCTGTATCTACCTGCAGCAAAGCAAAATTTATTAGTGATTCCGGAATACCGGATTAAATTTAGTATCAAGGAGAGTAAGTAATTGATAAAATACGTAAAATGTACACTTACAATAAATAAATAAATTTATTAAGAAAATAAGTCATCCATCAGTAGCCAGGTGGTTCTGTGCTCAAACTGGTAGAGAGGAAGTGATGGGTTTGATCCCAGGTTGCACTCGTCAGATTAGCTATTTGGAGCTTTCTGTAGTTTTCTCTGAGACGCATAAATATACAGGATAGGTGTCCTTAGAAAGACCCCCATGGAAAGGAACCCCTTAGGCTCAGGTTACTAGTGTAGACAACTGGTCTTAAGCCGAACAGCAGGATACCAGATGGCAAAAGCACACTGTAGAAATAAATTATTCTAACATATAAAAAACGACTATGTTTTCACTAATATCAACATGTAACTTTAATAAAAAAGCACCACAAAACTGGCGTTGTAAAAAAAATTACTTACAAACTTTGAATAAACACCATAAAATGCAATAAACTCATAACAATTGTTTCGGGTCGAAAAAACACACGACCCTTCATCAGGCGAATAAAGTAAGCACGAGTGCTGCAGTCAAAGCGCTAACGCACCTGTAGCACCTGCGTTGCCGCTTTGACTGCAGCACTCGTGCTTACTTTAGTCGCCTGATGAAGGGTCGTGTGTTTTTTCGACCCGAAACAATTGTTGCGAGTTTATTGCATTTTATGGTGTTTATTCAAAGTTTGTAAGTATATATTTTTTTAATCAACATGCAAAACCTCATTTAATAAGATAATGTAACTAAAATACACATCATAAAAAAACTTCACTTTACAAAGCACAAAATTTTTTATGTGTCACATCATTCCAGGGAGAATAAAAACTAGTATGTTGTGGCCATCACAAGACTTTCTTCTATATTTTCCTATACAAAGTCACTCAGTAACAATATTAAAAAAAAAAAAAAAAAAATTACAAGGTTTTTTTTTTTTCGTTAAAAGTTAAAAAAATCGATGACTTTGCTTTAAATTATCACATATTTATAGTTCAACCATTCGTTTTAAAGGTATTGACGAGACTTTTCGAAAGATACCCATCTTGAAAATTTAACCCCCCCCCCAGGGGGTTCCCCACATGCACAGAATTTTTTTCCTAGTTAACTACTACTATTATCAACAATTCATATTAATTTTACAATCACAAGTTAAAAACAACTCTCATTATGTACATTTATACGAAATTTTGTCTTATACTGCAATGTTAAAAATTTAGAAAAAATGCGATCTCAGCGCCACTTGTTGAGCGTTTGATCACCAAATGAAATCAGCACCAGTTTATGTCAAGGACCAACTAAATACCAAGTTTGATTAAATTTCAATTAAAAAAAAAAATCGAAAACTTTGTTTTAAAATCATCACAGATTTATAGTTCAACCATTCGTTTTAAAGGTATTGACGAGACCTTTCGAAAGATACCCATCATTTAAATTAACCCCCCCCCCAGGGTTGTTACTTCCCCCCCGAGGTGGGGAGCGATGCCCCCACATGCACAGGATTTTTTTCCTAGTTAATTACAATTATTAACAATAATTCATATTCATTTTACAATCACGAGTTTAAAATAGCTCTCATTATGCAGATTTATACGAAATTTTGTTCTATACTGCCTTGTTAAAAGTTTACAAAAAATGCGATCACAACGCCACCTGTTGAGCGATTGATCCCCAAATCTAATCAGCACCATTTTATATCAGGGTGCAACTAAATACAAAATTTGGTTATATTTCATTCATTGGTTCGTGAGCTACAGTGTCCACAAAAATCGTGATACACACAGACAGACAGACATTTTCTAAAAACTATCAATTCGTGTTCAGGACATTCCAAAACGTGTAAATCCATCAAAAAACGGAGGTCGAAAATTTTCACAAATGCAATACTTTCTCTATATTACATATAGAAGAAAGTAATAAATTATTATAAACATATTAAATTCCATCCCTGAATTCAAAGTTAAAATATTTTTTAGCATACTTAAAGTAATAAATGTATATACTTGGAGCATACAACGCACGATCTATATTTAAATTTTAACATATAATTCAAATGAATAAAACTGTTATTTAGTAAAAAATACTTACTTTATCTTTAAGTAATTTCCTATCCACTGTTCATGCTGGTTACGCCCAATACAAGAAACTGTTTTATATCATCGTTCAAACTTAAATTTAAGCGATGTACTTCAAATTAAGCGATGTACAGGAAGTGCTGGTTTTATCCCAGGTTGTGCTCGTAAACCTATCTATTTGGAGCTTTCTATGATTTTCTCTGAAACTTGCATAATTATACAGGATATGTTCCCTGAGAAAGACCCCCACCGAGAGCAACCCCTTACGCTCAGTTCACTAGTGTAATGACAAAAGCACACTGCAGAATTAAATTACTTTAACATATAAAAATCGACAATGTTTTCACTGATATCACCATGTAGAATCTCATTTAATAAGATGATGTAACAAAAATACTCATTAGATAAAACTTAGTTTACAAAGCATAAAATTTGTTATGTGTCATATCATTAAAGGGAGATAAAAAATAAGTTATTATAATTCTAATAAATTTCATCCCTGAATGTAAAATTAAAATATTTTTTACCATACTTAAAGGGAAAGAAATTATATACTTGTGACATACAACGCACGAACTATATTTAAATTTTAAAATAAAATTAAAATGAATAAAACTATTATTTAGCAAAATATACTTACTTAGTTTATCCCTGAGTAATTTTCTATCCACTCTTCATAATGGCTACTCTACTTCCATTCCAAGAAATTGTTTCGTACCTATTAGCGTTCAAACTTCATTTTTTGGCATTTATTTCACATTTTCAATTTGACATTATTTCAAAGCTTTGAGGCATAGTTACAATGACTTTTCACTCGACTGATAAATATTTTTACAGAAGAAACAGGTGCACACACGATATCTTGTTAAAATCTTCTTCGAACGTAAACATCCGCGCCATGATAAAGACTGATGCATGCTGGGTTCGGTTGGTTGTTACGCATGCTCCGTTCCGTTATATGCAGCGCTTAGAAATCAGAACAGCGTTTTTAAAGGCACAAACGTGGGTTTGGGCTAGGTTTGTGACTCTCACCGAGATCGAAGTTCAGTCGGTGCTTTTCATTTTGTTGTGCCTTCTATATTTCTTCCAGTATCAGAGGCACTTTGATAGTGAGCCTCTTGATAGAAGGCATAATTTACTTGTGCCTTATATTTAAGAGCTACAGTTTTAAGAGTGTATTTTTCACAATCAATGCTAGAGAAGATATCGATTGAATTTAATTAATAGTTTGTGTGTACTTTGAGCTATAAATGGTGCAAATACGTAATGAAACACTGTATTAACCCTTTATAAGGCCGTGGGAAGTGTACTTCCCAACAACGTTATTAATTTTTAAATGTCAAATCCTATACTTCCTAATTGATCTGGCAATTGTAAATGTTGTCATTCTCATGGAAAGTAAGTAGAAGAGATTCGGGACCTAGAGAACAATTAAATTTTTTATTTATGCTAGCACGACAACTAATTTGTGGATTTTCAAGTCGTAAACACAAAAGACGGCGTGTAAGTTTCCTGAGCAGCAAGAAAACTGTTCAAGATGACGCAAGATAAAATTGGTGATCATTTGCCAACTTTACAAAAAATAGATAATGAAATGTGAAATAAAAATAAATGCAAAATACACAATGACTTGCCTTTGAATAGCTCCCAGTGGGAAACATACTTACCACAAAAAAAAAAAAAAAAAAAAAAAGTGATCCTAAAAATTAAATTATTTTTAGGTACAACTTAAATGAATTTCTTTTTATAAATCAATCTCAACCCCAAAAATATTTTAACATAACATTACTAGAAAAAAATGGCCCTATAAAAGGTTAAGTGATTTTAGAAAAAATAATGTTTTTTAAATACTTGTTATTGCTAATAGTTTTCTGGTGTCTTTAAAGCAGATTTTTAAAATGCAGTGTCATAAATGAGCAAAATTCAGAAATAAAGTTTTAACTTGTTTAAATAAAACATTTTATCATAGGAAAGAATTCAGTACAAATCACATGCACATACTTAAATTACTTGATTTATATTAAAATTAAAAATGCGTCATAGATTTATGACCATCCCTGTATATTTAAAATTGATTCATACTGAATAATTTTGGAAAATAAATAAATAAATACAAAACAGATAAGTAAAAGAACAGAAAAAAGTGAATTTAAAAATGGATGAAAACGACTTAAACTTGGAAAAAAATATATAAATTCTTTGAAACGTATTTAGAATAAAAACGCATCTCATATTCAATGTTATGAAACATTCATATTAATAAAATACTTTATCCACATGCATATATTTTCCCATCAGGTATTAATCCTATATTTTTTCGAAAACAAAGTCTAAAAATATAAGAAATATTAGCGTTGAAATTCATTCTTCTTTCAGACACTCTTATTCACTCGCAAAATGCGCAAAAGAATAACGTCCTAAAAAGCGCAATAAATATGCAAAATTTTCGTCATTTTTCATTTTAAATGTTAGTGCATGTCAAAATCATGATGCAGTGTACTTTATTTTGGAAAAGTTTCATAGATGTTTCTGGGGTGAATGAATTTAAAAATAAACCTGTAAGTAAAATATATGTATCTGAAAATAGTCGTTTTTACTCACAAAAGACTCCAGAAATATTCTTCATTGATGTATACACATTTCATAGAAAACTTTTAAATCAAAAGGAATTTTTTTTTTCTGGATGATAACAACGCCAAAGAGTTATTTTGTTGTTTGAAAAATAATAATTTTTATATCTTCTTCTATATTTTAAGAAAAGAATTATTCCATTTTTGAAAGTTTTCCGCATTAGGTTTTTAAAGCATGATATGCTTCGAAATATCTTAAATAAAAATTTGACTGTACTAAGATTAATTCTGCCTAACTGTCAATACGTTTGTAAATAAGTATGATTGTGGATTCTATAAATTTTTTAAGTAATTAATTATTAGAAACAATATTTTAAGAAAATTTATGTTTAGATCGACTTTAAAGTCCATTCTTAATATTGAGATGTAAATATTGAACTCTGTTATTATTCTTAATATTGATCCCATGAGAGGTTCTATAACCCTTTTAATCTATTATTATTATAATCTTAATATTGAGCTCTAATGGTAATCTTATTAATCCTTAATTTTTCTTAATTGGGTCATTGTTACAATTCAGTTTCAGTAAATGATAATTTTACAGAAAAGAAGACAAAGAAGTCATTTTTTACATTTAAACTTTTTTCTTGATAGAAAGCGCATATTAGACATATCAAATAGTATAATACATTATACACACAAAATATTTTTGTATCATTAAGTAAAAAGTAATATTTAAATTAAAAAAAAAAAAAAAAAAAAAAAAAAAAAAAAAAAGCAAGGAAAAGATAATGCTATACATTCGACATATTTGTCAAGTATATGAAATTGTGCTTGGTTATTAAATAATTTTATAACCAAGGACTTCTTTCCGTTATTATATAATTTTTATATATTTATTTTTTTAATTTTTAGAGGTTTTTATTTTTTATTTTTTAATCACTTATTAAATGAAAGTCCTGTTTATGAAAATTCAAATTTCTGAACTAAAAACGTGTCTCAATTTAGAGCGCTTTAGTGATAATGATGAGACACTGATACCATGCCATTTTTTTTTTTTTTTTGTATGTGTTTCACGCTACTTTTTTATCCCATCAAGTATAAATTATTTTTTTCCTAAATTAAAAGTTTTGTATTATTTAAAGCAATACATGAAAAGCATCGACACACTGATATTCACTAAAATAAATTAATATTTAAATTTAAAATTGGACAAGAAAGATCTCAGATATCTAACTCCTCTCATATGAAATTATCCTAAAATGAGATTTGATCAAATTAAAAGGTTTATAGAACCTCTGATGGGCAGAGCCTGATTAAGGTAGGGGCACTTTCACACCGGAATATTTTTTACAATTATTTTTTACAATTATTTTTTACTTCATATCACAGAAATTACACGCTTTGACTTGGAAATTATTTTTATGAAAATTGTACGGTGTAAAACAATCGAATTTACTCCTCGTTATTAGACACCAGAATTCTTTTAAAATAATTTTTAATGAGAATCTTCTGTCTATTACAAGAGGAAAGTGTTTGTTAAAAAGTATGGGTGTAAGTATAAATAGTGTGTGCCCCGGTCTTAATCAGGCCCTGCTGATGGGACCACTGAAGTAAGCTCATATAAAAGCTTTCATTGCCATTTAGTATTAATAAATTGAACTACATATATGTTCAATAAAATGTATATTCAGGCAAACATTCTCATGGTTTTGATATATATATTACAGGTTTGACATAATTCAATTGCGTTTTCACAGTTTGCATTTTTTCAAGAATTTGTGTTTTTTAAAATGCCGAATCTTTTACAGATATTTAAGAAAATACTTTTTTTTTTCTGTTTAAGAGAACCAACTTAAAAGAATTTGGGATGCAGTTTGCATATTTAAAAAAATATATATATTAAAAAAAATACATATAACAAAATGGATTATTTATCAAATTTTTACCTAGATATGCACTTTTAAATTTGTTTTCTCAAAAATTAATTAATAAATTTCAAAACCCAGCCTTAATTTATTTAAGTAAGTTCCATTAAGCATTCAAAAAAAAAAAAAAAAAAAAAAGTCAATTCTTTTTTAAATATCTGTAGAAGTTTTAGCAGTTTGAAGATCATGAAATCATAAAAAAAAAAAAAAAAAAAAAATGTCAACTGAGAAAACGTAATTTAATGATTTCCAATCTGTAAAAAAAGTCTATCAGAAACCATAAAAATTAGTGCCTGAATATATGTTTTAAAGAATAAGCTTAAAATGAATAAGCTTAAATTGAATAAGCTTAAATTAATAACGAATAAGCTTAAATTGAATTAATAAATATTAAATGGAAATATAAGTTTTTGTATGAAATCTATTTTAATGGTGTCGTCGAAGATACCAAGTCCTCTTAACATGTATCGTATATTTTATGAACAACTATGTGGGCACATTTACAGAACATATTGCTTGATAACTGGTACAGCTTTGGAGCATTTTAATTAATATGTGTATTTTCTGCGCCTTCTATGAATAGAGAAACGTTTATTGGAAACATTTATGGCAACTTTTCTGACAGAAAATTTCTGTAATAATAGAATTTTTTTTCTTACGGTGTAAAAGTTTTTTTATAAAATGTGTTTTAAACTAGTTCTTGACATCACCGTTCTAAATATTCCGTTGTTGTCTCAAAAACTGAGTAAATGTGACTAGGAGTTCATAGAAAGACATTTCATGATGGGTATTTTTTACCCAGTTTTAAGCCTGTATAGCAGACAACCGGCTATAAACCGTGCACCGACATAGACACCATTATTACTCAGCATATAACTATATGCATTACTCGTATTTGTTCGTAAAATGTATTGGGTACTTTAATAAGTCTTACGATTTTTTTTTTTTTTTTTTTTTTTTTTAATGAAATATTAATAACTACAACGAATTAATAATATTATACTTACCGCAGTTGTTTACAATATTTTACCATCGTGTTGATGTGTCCGATGTTTCAGCGATAAAGATTTCCCAGAATTGATTCCAAGAATTTATTTAACGAATCCCTTAATACAACATCATTATTGAACAATATCCCATGTAAAACGTTTGAAAATGATCGAAGGAAATGAAAAGTCTGACAGGGAGAGATCTGAAGAATATGGAAGATGAAATAGCTTTTGTCACCTGAGTTCTTTAATTGTAGCTTTGTTCATATTTTTTATATGAACAAAGGCGTTGTTATATTACACAATAACGCCATTTTGCCTATTCGGTCATTTTCACGGAAACATTTCGTTGAGGGAGCATAATTGGTGAACTGCTCAATCAGTTCGTATTCATGTATGCCTTTCCAGTCCTTCCATACTTTCAGGATGAAAGTAAACTTTTGCTTGAAAGCCACGTGTTTGCAGTGGTTGAAGCCTTTTCGCTATTTTATATATACATAAAAGGCACTATTTTTTTGCGTGCGAAAATGAGGTAAAGAAAATTCCGTGGTGCAAACAAACTAGCAGCGAGTGTGCAGCGTTGATTTTTGCTGTTTTCTCTTACAATGGGAGGCACCCAAGCGTCACTCTTCTGAACATTACTCATTAAGTGAAGATCGTTTAAAACAGTCATTTGGGAACTTCGCCTCTGCATTGCCAATTCTGTTTGGGTGGAATGTGGGTTTTCTTTTCGCATTTGATTGAATAACATTCATTTGGTTTGCCTGACCGTAGTCCATCCTACAGGTCGAAATTTTCATTTCTGAATCCCGTACTCTTTTAAAATAAATGAGTTAATTCGCCACGTCGAGAAGGAGTCAATTTTTTAAAAAATCTATTTGAGTTAAAAATGCTAATCTTTGAGCCAATATGTAGTTTTGTATTTAAGTGAACTTGAGTCATCTATATTTATCGATATTTCAGTTATTTCTGCTCATAAAACCGCTTGTAAGTAACAACATTACTTTCGCATCAACGCATTTCTTCAGTAGTCCGTAATTGCAACGGGTAACGTCATTGTAAATTGATCCAGTTTATTAAAATTATTTGTTTTAAAATAATTAATAAAATAAATAAATTACTCAAATGCAATAAAGAACTCAAGTTTGATTGTATTATGTTAACTAATTTAATTTAGGGAATTTAACTCAAGTTGAGAGGGCGCGTTTTTTCTACGGAAATGAGTTAAAATTCACTCAAGTTGAGTTATTTTCTGGACTTCATTTTAAGAGAGAAAACTAGTGGCGGAAAATACTCTGAGGTATTGCACTTTGTCCAAACACAGCACTAATCTCATGCGCAATTTCGGTGGCATTATTATATCGATTAAATGCAAAAAAAAAAAAAAAAAGCGTTGTCTAAAGTGATAATCTTTATCCGCTTAAAATACCATTTTAATGATTTTAAAATATGTATGTAATGTGGAAATTAAAAATTCAATCTCATCAACTTGTAGAAAAATAATTCTTTTTAAAAATACATAAGATCTCATGTACATTTGTTTTATTTTCGTTGAAAATAAATAAATAAAAAATAAGTAATAAATAAATAAATATAAAACAAACGCTTATGATTGATTACTTAGCTCAGTATTTTATATATCAACTAGATGTAGGAAGTGCCATAAATAAATGTGTCTCTTACCAAAGAAACATTAAAATTTGATGCATTGTGGGTAATAATGTTAAAATAAATTCCAAAATACTTTAAAGATTTTTGTGTCATCATTTCCTAAGCAATCGAATAACATTGCTACATCCCATTCGTACTATTTATAAGAGTATATAATGATAATAATTATTCATCACGCTAATAATTATTTATCATATTAATAAATTTTTTTTTATAGTTTTATATTACAATTTTAACATTAATTATAGTTCTATTATTGATTTTTATACAGTTTTTATATTATAGTTTTATTATTGATTTTATGATAAATACTCAGCTATACTTGCTGATTATCTAATGATATAAATTAGGTGTTATGGTTTAACCCGTCTCTAAAAATAACTAACTTAGTACATTTGATTATGCTATTTATAACTACATAACGAAAGAAATAAAAAAACAGCTTTTTTTTTAAATTTGCTCTAATCATAAAGTAAAAAACAATGAACAACACTTGGTATTTATATACCTGTGATATAAACTATTTCTTTAATATATACGTATATATAAATATATATATATATATAAAAATTGAATAATTTAAAACCATTATAATACTCAGTAATCAAAATATAAAGGAAAATCCAACAATACAAAATTAAAAGAGATTGTAGTTCATTTGAAATATTTTCACATATTTATTTTAATTTAATTACAATACCATTAATAGTTAAATCCTTTTAAAATACTTACGCATAAGGGAACTTCTATAACCATAACACTAAGCCTATCCATGAGATAAATGTTTGCAAATTCCAGTAAAATAATTATACTTATACCATCATCGTTATGAAAAAGGTAATCGGAAATGAGAAAAGGACTAAAAATTATCAAAGATATAAAAAACGAAAAAAAAAAAAAAAAAATCTTGAAATTAGGATTGGCATTAAATAGATATGTTCGCTCGTCAGGAAGGTTGCATTTCTATGAGCAATAATACGCAAGATTTCGGAAAACTGTACAGCTAATTCAAGCTAGAAATACAGTTCAAGTTTCTATCTTGCGACAAAACCAAATGAAAAAAGAATGAAATAAATCACCAACAAAAACCTGAATTGAATCAAGTAATTTTTTTTTTATTTTTTTATTTCCACGTGTCATACGAAACCAAACAGAGATACTAGTATGTTGTGGCCACCACAAGACTTTCTTCTATATTTACCTATACCTATTCAATCAGTAATAATATTAAAAAAAAAAAAAAAAAAAAAAAAAAGTACGATTTTTTTTTTTTTTTTTTTTTTTTTTGTTAAAACTAAAAAAAAATTGATAACTTTGCTTTAAATTATCACAGATTTATAGTTCAACCATTCGTTTTAAAGGTATTGACGAGACCTTTCGAAAGATACCCATCTTGAAAATTTATCCCCCCCCCGGGGGAGGGGGGGGTACTTCCCCCCCAGGGGGGAAGCGATGCCCCCCCATGCAGAAATTTTTTTTCCTAGTTACATACTACTATTATCAATAATTCATATTAATTTTACAATCACAAGTTAAAAACATCTCGTTTTGTTTTGTTAAAACTAAAAAAAATCGATAACTTTGGTTTAAATTATCACAGATTTATCGTTCAACCATTCGTTTTAAAGGTATTGACGAGAACTTTCGAAAGATACCCATCTTGAAACTTTGCCTCCCCCCCCGGGTGGGAACGTCCCCCACCCGTTGGGGGAGGAACCGATGCCCCCACATGCACAAAAATTTTTTCCTAGTTAACTACTACTATTATCAACCTGATCTTTCGAAAGATACCCATTGTGAAAATTTACCCCCCCTGGGGGGTATTTCCCCCCTAGGGGGGGGGGGAAGCGATGCCCCCCATGCAGAAAATTTTTTTCCTAGTTACATACTACTATTATCAATAATTCATATTAATTTTACAATCACAAGTTTAAAAGAACTCTAATTATGCACATTTATACGCATTTTTGTCCTATGCTGCCATGTTAAAAATTTAGATAAAATGCTATCACAGCGCCGACTGTTGAGCTATTGATCCCCAAACATAATCAGCACCAGTTTATATCGGGGACCAACTAAATACCAAGTTTGGTTAAATTTCGTTAAAAAAAAAAAAAAAAAAAAAAAAAAAAATTGCGATTTTTTTCAGTTTTTTTTTTGTTAAAAGTAAAAAAAATCGATAACTTTGTTTTAAATTATCACAGATTTATGGTTCAACCATTCGTTTTAAAGGTATTGACGAGACCTTTCGAAAGATACCCATCTTGAAACTTTGCCCCCCCGGGTGGGTACTTTCCCCCCGGTGGGGGGAACCGATGCCCCCGCATGCACAAAAAATTTTTCCCAGTTAACTATTACTATTATCAACGAGACCTTTCGAAAGATACCCATCTTGAAAATTTACTTCCCCGGGGGGGTACTTCCCCCCCAGGGGGGGGGGAACCGATGCCCCCACATGCACAAATTTTTTTTCCTAGCTAACTACTACTATTATCAATCATTCATATTAATTTTACAATCACAAGTGTAAAATAACTCCCTTTATGCCCATTTATACGGAATTTTGTCCTATGCTGCCATGTTAAAAATTTGCATAAAATGCGATCACAACGCCACCTATTGAGCGATTGATCCCAAAATCTAATCAGCACCAGTTTATGTCAGGGTGCAACTAAATACCAAGATTGGTTAAATTTCATTCGTTGGTTCGTGAGATACAGCGTCCACAAAAAAATGATACTGACAGACAGACAGACAGACAGACAGACAGACAGACAGACGGACAGACAGACAGACAGATATTTTCTAAAAACTATTAATTCGTGTTCTCCACATCCGAAAACATGTAAATTCATCAAAAAGTGGACTTCGAAAATTTTCGCGAATCCAATACTTTCTCTATATTACATATAGAAGAAAGTAATAAAAAATTAACAGGTTGCCATCCGAACATTACTAATAAGTAAACATACTAAAAGTAATTACATTACTAATAATATTTAACGTGTATATATATATACTAGCAGGCTTTGCCCGCTTCGCTGGACATTAAACTTAAATGAGTTGTCAAAACGCCATATCTTTATTAATAACCCAAGTTCTCGCTGTGATTGGTAGAAGTTTTATCGCTGCCAATGTGAGGAGTCTGGGTCCCCACTGTCTTCGGCACAACTTACCCACTTCTTACTTCCTCACCCTCAGCGGGTGAGTTCGAAGTTTTGCAAAATCCCACTAATGTACATAATGCGGACACTTAATCAATATCCACACACCAAAATTCGCCATTCTAAGATAATTCAAAGAGAAATCAAACGGAAAAACATGTTTATTGCCCTCCGACTCCGAGAAGGGGGGGGGGGGGATTTCGTATTTCGTGAAATGCAGTTACAATAAGTGCCGGGTGCATACAAATAATTTACGCACCAAATTTCGTGACCACAGAAGTCTTTAATAATTATAAATAATAAATTATACAGACACGACATTATTTCATTATTTAAAACATGAAAATCTGACATTGACAGATTTTAATTTAGTGCCAGAGGCCTACTGCTAAACTTTTTAATATCGACAAATTCTTCTTTAGTTAATTCGTGACGATCTAAATTCCATGATAAAGTTTTCATTAAATCAAACCAATGTGTTTCAGCTGCAGATATTGTAAAAAATAACGTTGGAAGTCCAAACTGTCTTACAGCCGCAAAACAACGTTTTTTCTCTTTTTCCCAATGAGAGGGAGGTGTGCTTTGGGGGGACTCATGTCAAAGGTGTGCCTTGGGGGGGGACTCATGTCAAAGTTGTACCTTGGGGGTACTCATATCAAAGTTGGGCCTTGGGGGGACTCATATCAAAGTTGGGCCTGGGGGGGGGGGACTCATGTAAAAGCTGGGCCTTGGGGAGACTCATGTCAAAGGTGTGCCTTGGGGGGGACTCATGTCAAAGTTGTACCTTGGGGGGGGACTCATGTTAAAGTTGGGCCTTGGGGGGACTCATGTCAAAGTTGGGCCTGGGGGGGACTTATGTCAAAGTTGGGCCTTGGGTGTACTCATGTCAAAGTTGTACCTTGGGGGGGACTCATGTCAAAGTTGGGCCTGGGGGGGACTCATGTCAAAGTTGGGCCTTGGGGGGACTCATGTCAAAGGTGTGCCTTGGGGGGGGGACTCATGTCAAAGTTGTGCCTTGGGGGGACTTCATTCAATAAATCCTTATTCAATAAACCGACTGAAATAGGCCCTGAGCACTATTAAGAGTGTATTATAAAAATTCGACAACGCTGTACCGGCTGAAATAGGGGTACCTTGGGGGGACTCATGTCAAAGTTGGGCCTGGGGGGGGACTCATGTCAAATTTGTGCTCTGGGGGGACTTCATTCAATAAATCCCCATTCAATAAACCGACTGAAATAGGCTCTGAGCACTATTAAGAGTGTATTATAAAAATTCGACAACGCTGTACCGACTGAAATAGGGGTACCTTGGGGGGGCCTCATGTCAAAGTTGGGCCTGGGGGGGACTCATGTCAAAGTTGTGTCTTGGGGGGATTTCATTCAATAAATCCCCATTCAATAAACCGACTGAAATAGGCCCTGAGCACTATTAAGAGTGTATTATAAAAATTCGACAACGCTGTACCGTCTGAAATAGGGGTACCTTGGGGGGGACTCATCTCAAAGTTGGGCCTGGGGGGGACTCATGTCAAAGTTGTGCCTTGGGGGGACTTCATTCCATAAATCCCCATTCAATAAACCGACTGAAATAGGCCTCTAGCACTAATTAAGCGTGACCTATAAAAATTCGACAACTGTACCGACTGAAATAGGCCTCTAGCACTAAAAAAATATAAAAAAAGCACAGCTTAAGTATCGGAACCCTTTGGTGACTTTAAATATTTTAAGCCATTTTTGCGATGAACTGAATTGGCTATCTCAATTGTGCAATTAAAGATCTTGGCGAGAAACGTCCGAGCTTCTTCGGTGCCGAATTTCAAATTTTGCCAAAGGGATCCAATACTAAAGCTGTTCCATATCGAATCTGGGTTGAAAACGGAAAAAGGGTAAAATAAATTAGAAATATCAGACCTATATTTATAAATTTGATACCAAATGAAAGGGGTGACTTTTCTGAATCCAGGGGTGCAAACAGTTTTTCGATGCGACAATTAGATTTTTAAAAAATAACTAAAGTGTGAAATTTAAGTGGCAACGGAAAAAAGGAAAAAGGGAAAAATAAATTAGAAATATCAGACCTATCGTTACAAATTCAGTACCAAATGAAAGAGGTGATTTTTCTAAATCCTGGGGTGTAAACAGTTTTTCGATACGACAATTAGATGTTTTAAAATTAACTAAAGTATGAAACTCAGATGGCAAAACTTCATTTCAATCTTTTCATAATTTGTAGTGAAAATCACGCGAATAAAAAAGTCTTTAACTTAAAAATTTATTTTTGTATTTTATTTTTTCATTCAAAGCATTTTAGTGAAAAAATATTTATGGCGCATGCGCAGGCGTTTTTTACACACAATTTAAACACTAATCATAATTTTGAAAATATCTATAGATATAATTTCAAGTTGGGTGAAGACCTAAGTTTCTGCCAAGCGCCGTTGAATTCCGTCCAGCCGTTCTCGAGTGATGCCCGGACAAACGTGTTTTAGTCTTTTACCCCCTAGGGGGGGAACGGGGGGGAAATTCTGAAAAGTTGATAGATATAATTTTAAGTTGGGTGAAGACCTAAATTCCTGCCAAGCGTCGTTGAATTCCGTCCAGCCGTTCTCAAGTGATGCCCGGACAAAAAAAGCGACATTCGGACACGATGTCACACACACAGACACACACACACACAGGCGAAATTTTCTGAAGTCATTTTCGGCTTTCATGGGGTGTGAAACGTGAAGATATCGCAAATTTTTTCGATTCCGACAAATTTACAGACAAAACTCTGATTTTATTAATATATATATATATATATATATATATATATATATATATATACATTAAATATTTTGTGAAAGCTTGGCAATTTTTTAAAGTTTTTAAAATCATATACAAAACAAGGTATTCCATATTTTTTACTTTCTTCTATATGTAATACTAGCAGGCTTTGCCCGCTTCGCTGGACATTAAACTTAAATGAGTTGTCAAAATCCCATAATTTTATTAATAACCTAAGTTCTCGCTGTGATTGGTAGAGGTTTAAACGCTCGCAACGTGAGGAGTCTGGGTCCCCACTGTCTTCGGCGAAACTTACCCACTTCTTACTTCCCCACACTCAGCGGGTGAGCTCGAAGTTTTGCAAAATCCCACTAATGTGCATAATGCGTACACTTAATCAATATCCACACATGAAAATTCGCCATTCTAAGATAATTCAAAGCGAATTCAAACGGAAAAACACGTTTTTACACATGTCTATTGCCCTCCGACTCCGAGAAGGTTGGGGGGGGGGGGATTTCGAATTTCGTAAAATCCAGTTACAATAAGTGCCGGATGCATACAAACAATTTACGCACCAAATTTCGTGACCACAGAAGTCTTTAATAGAAAATATTAAAAAAAAAAAAAAAAAAAATCCCCAATATGGCGATACTATGTATAGTGCGTAAAGTGTTGTTTATATATAATTGCAATTTAAATAAAATATACAGACACGACATTATTTCATTATTTAAAACATGAAAATCTGACATTGACAGATTTTAATTTAGTGCCAGAGGCCTACTGCTAAACTTGTTAATATCGACAAATTCTTCTTTAGTTAATTCGTGAAGATCTAAATTCCATGATAAAGTTTTCATTAAATCAAACCAATGTGTTTCAGCTGCAGATACTGCAACAAATAACGTTGGAAGTCCAAACTGTCTTATAGCCGCAAAACAACGTATTTTCTCTTTTTCCCAATGAGGGGGAGGTGTGCCTTGGGGGGACTCATGTCAAAGGTGTGCCTTGGGGGGGACTCATGTCAAAGTTGTACCTTGGGGAGACTCATGTCAAAGTTGGGTCTTGGGGGGACTCATGTCAAAGTTGGGCCTGGGGGGGGGACTCATGTCGAAGTTGGGCCTTGGGGGGGACTCATGTCAAAGTTGTACCTTGGGGGGGGACTCATGTCAAAGTTGGGACTGGGGGGGACTCATGTCAAAGTTGTGCCTTGGGGGGACTTCATTCAATAAATCCCCATTCAATAAACCGACTGAAATAGGCCCTTAGCACTATTAAGAGTGACGTATAAAAATTCGATAACGCTGTACCGACTGAAATAGGGGTACCTTGGTGGGTACTCATGTCAAAGTTGTGCCTTGGGGGGACTTCATTCAATAAATCTCCATTCAATAAACCGACTGAAATAGGCCTCTAGCACTAATTAAGAGTGACCTATAAAAATTCGACAACTGTACCGACTGAAATAGGCCTCTAGCACTAATAAATACAAAAAGCACAGCTTTAGTATGGGAACCCTTCGGTGACTTTAAATATTTTAAGCTATTTTTGCGATGAACTGAATTGGCTATCTCAATTGTGTAATTAAAGATCTTGGCGACAAACGTCCAAACTACTTCGGTGCCGAATTTCAAATTTTGCCAAAGGGATCCAATACTAAAGCTGTTACATATCGAATCTGGGTTGAAAACGGAAAAAGGGTAAAAAAAATTAGAAATATCAGACCTATATTTATAAATTTGATACCGAATGAAAGGGGCGATTTTGCTGAATCCAAGGGTGCAAACAGTTTTTCGATGCGACAATTAGATTTTTAAAAAATAACTAAAGTATGAAATTTAAGTGACAACGGAAACTAGTATGTTGTGGCCACCACAAGACTTTCTTCTATATTTACCTATACATATTCAATCAGTAACAATATTAAAAAAAAAAAAAAAAAAAAAAAAAAAAAAAAAAGTACGAATTTTTTTTTCTAAGTTTTTTTTTTTTTTTTTTTTTGTTAAAAGTGAAAAAAATCGATAACTTTGTTTTAAATTATCACAGATTTATAGTTCAACCATTCGTTTTAAAGGTATTGACGAGACCTTTCGAAAGATACCCATCTTGAAAATTTACCCCCCCTGGGGGGGTATTTCCCCCCTAGGGGGGGAAGCGATGCCCCCCCATGCAAAAAATTTTTTTCCTAGTTACATACTACTATTATCAATAATTCATATTAATTTTACAATCACAAGTTTAAAACAACTCTAATTATGCACATTTATACGAATTTTTGTCCTATGCTGCCATGTTAAAAATTTAGATAAAATGCTATCACAGCGCCACCTGTTGAGCTATTGATCCCCAAACATAATCAGCACCAGTTTATGTCAGGGACCAACTAAATACCAAGTTTGGTTAAATTTCGTTAAAAAAAAAAAAAAAAAAAAATTGCGATATTTTTCTAAGTTTTTTTTTGTTAAAAGTTAAAAAAATCGATAACTTTGGTTTAAATTATCACAGATTTATCGTTCAACCATTCGTTTTAAAGGTATTGACGAGATCTTTCGAAAGATACCCATCTTGAAATTTTGCCCCCCCGGGTGGGAACTTCCCCCCAAGGTGGGGGGGCAACCGATGCCCCCACATGCACAAAAATTTTTTCCAAGTTAACTATTACTATTATCAACGAGACCTTTCGAAAGATACCCATCTTGAAAATTTACTTCCCCGGGGGGGGATTTTCCCCCCCAGGGGGGGAATCGATGCCCCCCCATGCACAAAATTTTTTTCCTAGCTAACTACTACTATTATCAATAATTCATATTAATTTTACAATCACAAGTGTAAAATAACTCTCTTTATGCCCATTTATACGGAATTTTGTCCTATGCTGCCATGTTAAAAATTTGCATAAAATGCGATCACAACGCCACCTATTGAGCGAGTGATCCCAAAATCTAATCAGCACCAGTTTATGTCAGGGTGCAACTAAATACCAAGTTTGGTTAAATTTCATTCATTGGTTCGTGAGATACAGCGTCCACAAAAAAATGATACAGACAGACAGACAGACAGACAGACAGACAGACAGACAGACAGACAGACATTTTCTAAAAACTATTGATTCGTGTTCTCCATATCCCAAAACATGTAAATCCATCAAAAAGTGGACTTCGAAAATTTTCGCGAATCCAATACTTTCTCTATATTACATATAGAAAAAAGTAAAAAGGAAAAAGGGAAAAATAAATTATAAATATCAGACCTATCATTACAAATTCAGTACCATATGAAAGAGGAGATTTTTCTGAATCCTGGGGTGTAAACAGTTTTTCGATACGAAAATTAGATTTTTTAAAATTAACTAAAGTACGAAACTTAGATGGCAACACTTCATTTCAATATTTTCATAATTTGTAGTGCGAATCACGCGAACACAAAAGTCTTTAACTTAAAAATTTATTTTTATATTTTATTTTTCCATTCAAAGCACTTTAGTGAAAAAATATTTATGGCGCATGCGCAGGCGTTTTTTACCCAGAATTTAAACACTAATCATAATTTTGAGAATTTATATAGATATAATTTCAAGTTGGGTGAAGACCTAAGTTTCTGCCAAGCGCCGTTGAATTCCGTCCAGCCGTTCTCGAGTGATGCCCGGACAAATGTGTTTTAGTCTTTTACCCCCTAGGGGCGCGGGGACGGGGAGAATTTCTGAAAAGTTGATAGATATAATTTTAAGTTGGGTGAAGACCTAAATTCCTGCCAAGCGCCGTTGAATTCCGTCCAGCTGTTCTCAAGTGATGCCCGGACAAAAAAAGCGACATTCGGACACGATGACACACACACACACACACACACACACACAGGCAAAATTTTCTGAAGTCATATTCGGCTTTCATGGGGTGTAAAACGTGAAGATATCGCAAAATTTTTTGATTCCGACAAATTTACAGACAAAACTCTGATTTTATTAATATAGATAGAGAAAGTATTGGATTCGCGAAAATTTTCGAAGTCCACTTTTTGATGGATTTACATGTTTTGGGATGTGGAGAACACGAATTAATAGTTTTTACAAAACGTCTGTCTGTCTGTCTGTCTGTATCATTTTTTTGTGGACGCTGTATCTCACGAACCAATGAATGAAATTTAACCAAACTTCGTATTTAGTTGCTCCCTGACATAAACTGGTGCTGATTAGATTTTGGGATCAATCGCTCAATAGGTGGCGTTGTGATCGCATTTTATGCAAATTTTTAACATGGCAGCATAGGACAAAATTCCGTATAAATGGGCATAAAGAGAGTTATTTTACACTTGTGATTGTAAAATTAATATGAATAATTGATAATAGTAGTAGTTAGCTAGGAAAATTTTTTTTGTGCATGTGGGGGCATCGGTTCCCCCCCCCTGGGGGGGAAGTACCCCCCGGGGAAGTAAATTTTCAAGATGGGTATCTTTCAAAAGGTCTCGTTGATAATAGTAATAGTTAACTGGGAAAAAAATTTTGTGCATGTGGGGGCATCGGTTCCCCCCCCACCGGGGGGGGCAAAGTTTCAAGATGGGTATCTTTCGAAAGGTCTCGTCAATACCTTTAAAACGAATGGTTGAACCATAAATCTGTGATAATTTAAAACAAAGTTATCGATTTTTTTTACTTTTAACAAAAAAAAAAACTTAGAAAAAAATCGTACTTTTTTTTTTTTTTTTTTTTTTTAAATATTGTTACTGATTGAATATGTATAGGTAAATATAGAAGAAAGTCTTGTGGTGGCCACAACATACTAGTTTTCAGATGATTTCTTTTCCCATAAGAATATATATATATAACAATATGTTCGCTTTATTCTATTCAAATTCAATGCAGTGAAAAAGAAATGAGCATTGAAAATCTTTTAAAGCTAATACATCATAGGTAGATGACGCAAGCAGATGAGAATACGAAATTTAAATTCTGTAGGGAGACATTTTCTGAGCCATTCGAATATGTTTAGTGTATTTTTATTAAATCCAGCAGTCAAAATGGATACTTTGAATGAATTATTCATGAATATTTAAATTCAAACACATTTTTGAGTTCTAATAGTCTATTTTATTTCTTTCTTCTATATAAGCACAGTTTCCAAAATTTCTAATTTAATTTGTAGCATTGTTAGTATCTGCATCCCCCCCTCCCCCACACCTTACAAAGAAAGTGATGCGAATTAATGAAGGACATTAAAAATATTACGGAATAATCTAGAAATGCCAGTTCTGTTTACAAATTATTAATAATAATAATCTTTGAATTTATGAACATTTTCAATTTAACATAGTTCGTGCAACAGTATCACACATATAAATTTTCATCTCAATCGAACATGGCATTTAGACGCTATCGCACTTTAAAGAATTTGAGCCCATATGTCATAATGATAAATATATATTTCTTTGTGTGTGTGTGTGTGACTCTATAATAAAATAAAGTAAAATAAAATAAAATAAATATGAGTACTATATTCACCAAAATCTACACAGTTTGTGCGACAGTGACCTATATCGTGTATATATTTTTTAAGCTCAATGGTATAAGTCATTTAGACATTATAGCTTTGCATAATTTGGGTACATAGACCATAATGATAAAGAATATTTCCCCTTGTCTCTAAAAAAAAAAAAAAAAAAAAAAAAAAAACTATTGTCGTTCTAAATCTACAACTACAGGGTGGCTATTAAGTATCCGGAAAAGTATTTGAAAATAAACAATTAGTGAAATGGAAAAAAAAATTGAAACTTCTATTTTTGCAATAAGTAATGTCTAACAATTTTTTCTTATTATGAGTTTTCGAAATGGCGGTCATCGTCATTGACGCAAGCTGCTATCTTCTTCGGAAATGAAGTGACGGTGCGGCGCAAGTAGTTTCGATCTAAATCCTCCCATATTTCGTACAGGGCTTTCTTGGGTCTATCAAATGTATGATTTTCTGTGTTCACAAATGTGCTTCTAAGAACCCACACACTGAAAAATCAATTGGATACAAATCAGACCTGTTAGAAGAACACAGATTGTGGTCAGATCCCTTTTCACTTTGACATCGATTAAAGCAAACGTTGATTTGACACCATGGGCCAGAGCACAAACTTGGTGAAATATCTTAGCCGGGTGATCTTGCTTCTATGGAAGTACAGCTTTCTCTAAAACAACTTTTTGTAAAAATTTTCATTTTTTTTGCGTTTTCTTAAAAAAAAAAAAAAAAAACAGTTGAGTCTTCCCATTGTTGCTAATCTCAGCTTAAACCATCAAACATTTTAGAAACAAAGATCTTGTTGTATCTTTTCGTTTTCTGGTATTCTTAAGAGCTAGATCCAAAGGTTTGTGATGATTTTGATAGTTTTTAGCGATTTAAACAGTAAAAACCTTCTTATCGGACCACAAAATATCTTAGATGCGCCACACTTTCAAAAAATCACGAAACCTTTTTATTTATCTAATGGATTTTACTTTCCCTGATCGCTCAAAAATTGCCTGTTGAGATAATACAATTATTTTAATAACTAATATTTAAAGATAAAAGCATTACAACGACAAAAAAATACCTTTTCAGCAAGATTAAAGGCAAATGTAGATTCATTTACGTTGTATAGAACTACAATTTCAACTTGCATTTATAACATTAACATTAGTTAACATTGGACCATTTGGGCACCTTTAAATTTCAATGTTAATTGTTAGGAATTTAGTAAATTGTATAATTTGGTAAGATTTTGGTGACAGAATTTGCGACTTAGCAATGAAATTTGTGAGTTGGCGGCAAAATTTGATAGCTGACAACGAAATTTTTGATCTGGCAACAAAATTCGTTATTTGACAGCAAAATCTGGCGTGCTTGGCGGAGAATGGCAGCTTTGGCGTCATTATATTTTCTTCCCACGCAAAAAAATTCTTATCTCTTTACAGACCAATATCTTGTATCCACAAGATAAAAAGTCAAAGGAAGCTGCAACGTATTACTCTCAATTCCAATCGTAAATTTTAAATTCTTGCCTAAACCGGCGTTCTAAACTACTCACCACGAACGATATTCTTATTATGACTAACGTATTATTTTAATTTCATATTTTTAAATGATTAATTAAAGCAGTTACCATGTTTTTATCATGTTTTTATTAACTTCTATTTTTGTTTGTTTGTTTGTCCGGTACAAATCTTGCAATCAAATTTTAACTAACTTCCCTACTAGCTAGATATTTGAAACTTTTACAATAGCTCAGAACCCGATGACAACACAATACTTCGAAGTCTGATATTCGAATTTTTCATTAGTTTTCTTATAATTAATTAAAATATGAAAGTAACAACCTCCTAATAGCGTTAAAATAGCCATTAAAATATTCGCTATAATTTAATTGTTGCCAAAAAAAAAAAAAAATTACGACTTCGTTTTCTTTCAACATAAAAATAAATACATTTAATTAAACTTGAACATTAAAAAATATTAAAAAGTTAATTTATGCAGCTCACAAAAATTGACGTCATTATCACTTTAAAAAATATATGCACATTGATAAGAGCTCTGTGATTCATCAGAAAATTTAAAACATGTTATATAAAAAGTTTTTTTTTCTTTTTTTTTTTTTTTTTATATAATTATTTATTTTTTCAGTGATCTTTTTTATTATCGTTTGCACGTGACGTGAGAATCAGATTATAAATTTAAGCTATTAAAGCTATAGAAAATGTCGGCTTCATCATAACTGAAGAAAAATAACTCACTTTTTAACTTGTAACTTTTGAGCAATTGAAGCTATCGAAAAAGTTTAAATACAAAAATTGTTCTTTAGGGTAAGGCGGTGATTCGCCTGATTTGAAGTTTTTTACTATTTTCAATATTAAAAAAATTTTGAGTAAATGAAAATTTCCACCCCCTTTGAGCTAGATACCCCATCTACGAACTGGTCCGAGATTCTTACTGTCCTGACAACATATCCCGAGCTGGTTAAATTTAAATAAAAATTACTCCTGTTATTGTGTTCACAACTTAAGATGGGAAAAAGCTTTGTACATATATATCTATATCTATATCTATCTCTCTCTCTCTCTCTCTCTCTCTCTCTATATATATATATATATATATATATATATATATATATAAACTTTTGAACGAAGGGTGGTTTTGGGTTCTAGGGGTAATGATCGGTGAAGATATGAAGAAATTTTGCAGAAGTCGTGTCATGAGGACCGTTGCAATAGGTAGATTTCCTATAAGGAATCTACCTAAAAGTGGTTATAACAGGGGATCAATAAATATCTGCAATATGTTAACTTTATTATATTTTTTATTAAACGCAATTATGATACAAATAAACACATGCAAATTATAAGACTGGATAAATACTAAATACTGATAGTTTTATCTCTGTTCTATTACATCATTTCTGCGGATATAATCAATTCTTTTCTTTGTATCGACTGCGAGCTTCTGTACAATTCCTAAATTAATTTGTTTTATGCAATATCTGATGCGATTCACAAGTTGATCTACATTTTCTGACCGCCAAGCTTTTTTATAAACTTTCCCTTTTAAAATTGACCAAAAGTCCTCAATTGATCTTGCCTCTGAAACATTAGCGGGATTATCTTCTGTAACCACAAAGTCAATTGATTCTTGAAAAAGGTAATTGGTTACTTTTTTAGCATAATGAGAACTGGCCAAGTCTGGCCAAAATATATAATTTCTTTGGTAATTAGCTTGAATATAGGGAATTAGACGCTTTTTGATACATTCCTCAGGATAAACATCTTGATTGATCGCCATATTTGAACTTTGAATTAAAAGCTTGCTCATTCCTTTTGAACAAATGGCAATCTATACAAGAACTTTGCTTTAAAACTTTTTTTCGTTGAATATTTAACATCTGGTGGTGTATCTGATATATTGGAAGAATAAAAATGATTATTGCCATTTATTGAGGAATTTGAAAGAGTAAAATATGATTCATCATCAAGAATCCAAGATCTTATTGAAAATTTTTGAGAGAGACGTCCACACTTTGTTTTTGCTGAAATTTGTTGCTTTTCATTTCTTTGTGGAATTGTTTTCTTCTTTCGGCAATTTACCTTTGCTCTCTTAAGGACATAATTAATCATTGATTCTGAACATTTGTACTTTTTTGCTGCTTGACGCTGAGAAATTCGGTCCTTGTGATCAAAATCCTTTTCCAAATATCCAATTTTTTTTACGTGTGAATATTTTTGCAACTCTTCCAGAGCCAGATTGACGAAAAGCACTCAAACCCCTTTCATAACGTTTCAAAATGTCATAAATAGTTCGTTGTGGTATTTTTTCTTTCATAAATTGCTTCACAGTAAAAGACAACCTGTAAAACCTGACAAAAGATTTTCTGAATAGAGCTCGTACACACGAGATCGCAGATTGTCTTCATTCGAAGTCATATTACCTGAAAAAAAGAAAATATTTTGCAAATGTGAATATGTCTACAGTAACTAGTAAGGTTAAGTAATAATTCACATTAAAATTTAGCAATTTATATCATTTATCGACAATTTGAATGCTGTTAAATTTATTGCGGATTTTTATTGATCACCCGTTAATGAAGTAGGTAGTCCATAAAAGCTCCTCAAACATTTTCCGGATACTTAATAGCCACCCTGTAGAGATCATGGCATTCAGAAATTTTCATTTTAAACATTCTACGAACATTCGTTTTTGAGCTATGCGAGAAACAAAATCTATTTCGTAAATCCTGATTGGAATATTTTCCTTACGTATAATGGAATTGTCCATTGCGCAGCCCTAGTTCGACGTAAAAAGCAACCAACCAACCAGCCAACCTTTACTTATAATGCTCAAAAATCATAATAAACTTTTACAGACGATACAACTTTAAATAATTTAACTATACCACCACTCCAATAAATGTATTTCTGAAAATAAGATTTGATCGTACGCATTACCCTCTGTGTGAGCCATTAAAATTCATTTTCCTAATACGCATTTAAACCATAAATTCAAATAAATGTGGTGCATTGAGTCAAAAAGTTACTTCACTTCAAGTCAATAAATCTTGCCGTTCACTGATATCGATCGTAATTTATGAGGACAATAATATTTAATGAGGTTCCGCTAGTAGTGACACATGACTAAATGACACTTGGTGACGATAGATTTAATGTGAAAAGATATTTATAATGCTAAATCGACGGCATTGAAGATTTTATGGACTGTGTCGATATGTAAATAAAAGTATCAAAGAAGTGTTAATAGTATAAAAATTATTTAACTGTCGACTGAGATTAATAAAATGAGGAAATAAAATTGTTTTTAAGATATATTTATTCAAGTAATATTTGTCTGTTTCCTTGTTATGTTTTCATTACGCATAACAAGAATGCATTGAATTTGAGAAATAATTTTAGTTCCGATTTTCGATGTAAATTACAGGTTTTTTAGATGTCCTAAATATGAATAATTCATTTTTAAAAATGTCTATCTATCTCCAAATCTACTTGACAGCCTGTGTGTTGAAACAAATTGTACGTGTTGTACAACAAAAAATGAACATCAACAACAACAACAAAAATACTTTGGATTTTGCGATTTTAAACTTGTTTCACCTAGCTCTATTCTAATTAACCTTCCTTGCGTTTGTTTAACCACGCTTTTTATTTGGTTTAACCTTGTCAGATGTTGAGGATAATTAGATTTGAACTTGTATTGTATTGTAGGTGGCGCGATTATGTTGCAATTTCTTCCATTTGTGGCAAGAATATATCCTCTGTTCTATTGTGTACAAGTGCAAAAAACTTAATATGTTCGATGGTTACTATAAAAAAGGTAGACTGACTTGATTTAAGAAAATATCTGTTAACAATTGGGGGTATTTAGTCTCAATTTTCTTATTTTGCTTGATAGCTATATCGCAGCTTCTATGACATAAAAGTACATAACATTTAATATACAAGTATAAGGCATGCATATTATAAAATCTTTTGATATAAATTTTGCGTAACGCCCGCGAGAGACTGTTTGCTAAAAGCTGTATAATACTTTTCATGCATTTTAAACGGCAGTTTTTCATGATCAGCATTTATTTAATGTAATTGCAGGAAAATGAAAGCACAAAATACATACTCTATTAAAATATGTTTTGTTTTACATTAAGGCATATCAGTTAAAAGGTGGTGCTGCAAATACTCGATTCATGAGGTTTTACAGATTTCTATATCTCAACATTTGTTTTTTAAATATGCACAAATATGCACACGTAAACTACTTATTGTGAGAGTTTAGACTAACGAAATTTTGTTTACTCACCTGTTTAAAGTACAGTTACTCAAAAAACGATTGAGATTTCTCAAATTTTACATTTATTTTATATCACTAACTTATAAAATTTCAACTACGTATAAAAGTTAAAGTTATAATATTTCAATTAAAAGGGACAGTTTTTATGTTTATTCCATCCAAAATAACTTTATGATAATTTACCCTTTTGTAAATAAATGAATATTAATTTTGTTCACAAAAATTACCATTGTCAAGTGTAGGTATTTCAAATAACTAGCAGTATTGGAATAATATTAGTGTACATTACAACAACTGTTTATTCGAATTTAAATGTCACATAGTTACTGTTTAATACTTAAGCATTAAAATATTTCTCCTGATATCCAAAAATGAAACGAAAGATTTTCTTTAATTAATGCTTTTGAGTTGATATCGGTTTAAAGGTTGTAAAAGCCACTATCGAACCTTTGATCTTTCAAGCGACATCAGATATCTCCTTTTCATACATCTCAAAGGTAAGAGATTGTTGAACGAAAATATGATGCTTACTTTTATAATTTCGTTATTGGAGGAAATGGATTCCTATAACATCTTAAAATTTCAAACCTTGCTTCTAAGAAAATTAACATCAAAGTCGATTTATTCTGAATTAAAAGTAATCAAATTCTATGCAAATTCATGAAATTATGATTACTTTTTTAATGCTTCAGAATAATAATAATCAGCAGAAGGTTAAAAATGTTAATGAGTTTTTCAAAAACTAGTTAAAAGGAATTTAAATTATTCATATATGTTCTGAACTTGCACGTGGAAAAGTAAACGTGCAAGATCGAATATAAAAGAAAGATGCATATGTAAAATGATATATACATATAACAGCAGTACGAATATGAGGACTTTTCTACTAAAATGTCTGTTTGAATTTACATAGTTAAATCACTAGGAGAAATAAATACAGAAATGAATTTCTAAAAGATTTATAATTTTCAGACAGTAGCCCATAGAAATAAATGAAAATTAATATTAGGGTAAAGTGTTCTAATTTCATCACATTCCCTAATTTAGTATCTCTTTAGTTCACTGTTTATCCCTAAGTGGCGCCACCAGTCACGGAAGTCAGAAGAAGCGGTAGGTATAACGATATAGTACTAAAAGTTTCCTTCGCCAAGACACATAGATATGTTATATAAGTTGGATTTTCTGTTTTTAGAAAATGTGAATTCTTGCTTTTTTTTTTTTTTTTGTAGAATGTTACTTAGTGTACTGTAAATCATTTTTTGAAATACATAGCATGTATTCTATGTTGGTAAGATGCTAATAAAAGCATACAGTGAATCTTCGGTGGTACAGTTCTTTTTATTGGAACTGAAGCTCTGTTATATTAGGGTATAGCATGGTCCTAATTTCGTCCGCTCTTTCCCCGTCCCCCATAAAGCGAAAATTTCACGGTAACTCATCAAACATCAGCAAGTGGCCATGTTTCACAAACTGCTGCTGCCCTTAACCCTAAAGACAACAAAAAAGTGCCAGTGATCACTTCATTACCTTCCAAAAGAGGAAATTCAGCAACTTATATATGTTACTAATGTTTAAATGCCTAACATTTCCTTCAATTATTCTTCGGTTGATCACGACAGTTATCTGCACCTTTATTCATTTTGAAATAAATTTTGATTCTTAAATAAAGTATCATTTTATTGGATTTTTCGGGGTGGGGGGGGGGAGGCGAAATTGGGAACATGTTTTTCTTTTGCCAAATATAGGTAGCTTTTGAAACACAGATTTTTGGATTGGTTAAATTATTTCTTTAGTCAATTTGGCTATATTTAGATGTTTGTGGATAGTTTCTGAATGAAACATCCAAATCTTGTAAATTTTCAAGGAAATATAATATCAAGTGTCTAAAGGTGACTAGAGGACGAAATTAGGGTACTTTACCACATAGTCTACATGTTCTAAATTGATAGAAATATAGAAATACATAAATACCTAAGATCAGGAATTTTTTTTTTTCAATATTACAAACTAATAAGTGCTACGATAGAAGATTGTGTGTTTTTTTAACCAATAGCAAAACAGTGCATCTTTTCTGGTGAAGAAACCCAAGGTATACACACACACATAATGTACTTTGAATACATGTGCTGTTAAGGAGGTAGTCAAACACATTCAAAATTCTTTACATTTTACATTTATTGCATGGGAAGCCTTTTACAATGGTGGAATTGCACACAAATATTTTAAATAGCAGATAGTTTATTATTATTATTATTAATCATTACATACGAAATATGTTTACTAATAATTGTCCCTTCGTAGTGCAAATTATGATTGCCAAAAGCAGCTGTTTTAAATAACAATTAACACCAAATAAGTTTGGAAAACATTTGCTTTCACCGGCCCATCGATCGATATTTTCGAATAAATCTATTTTCAAATTTGCCACATCCGCCAAATTATGTTTATTAAATTATGAAATTATGGTCATTTTTCGAAATGAAAAACTAATAAATGTTTTAGCTTTCATCTATATCCATTAAGAAAAGGTATTTCATTCATAAAATATTTTGACTTTGGGTTTTCATAGAATTTACACATTTTAAGAAGCCAAGAACATGATTTGTCATTCGTAGCAACAAAAAACCTACAATACTTTGCATCAACTGTAACAACAAAACCTCACTGCTGGTCAAACGCAAGCTTATAAGAGCATAGTTGTTGTTAATAAGAACAGGAAAGAAAGTGCCCTTAAAGTAAAAGTGCACTATAAAAAAGCCATAGATTGAATACTTAACAAAAACTTACGACACTAAAATGGCATTTTAACTGCCAAAATTATCAGATGAATTTATGGCTACCATTTGAAGAAAGAGAAATAATGACAGTGATCTAATAAGCAGAAGCTCTAGAGCTCCCGCTCCGCATTTTCCAAGGAAATTAAGAAAACTTGTGTGGGGTGCAACGAAAGCACCTATTAAAATATACATTGAAAAAGATAAAATCTAGGCCAATAAAATGCCTATAAGTGGGTATCTTCTAGGAAGTTCTTAATGAAGAAGCTCCAAGGATACCTTATAAAAAGAGAAAAAGAATAGTGCTAAAAATGTTTCGGAAATTAGCATGCTCTTCAAATTATAAGCAGAGCTTCACTTAAAAAGACCAGATTTGGCCAATAATAATAATAAAAAGCTCATGTTACTTTTTATCTTGTTTTTATTAAGTATGGTCAGGGATCGATTTACTCACTTGGAGGCCAAGGGCACTCATGTTCAGTGTGCCCCTTTTTACCTTGTACTTTAATATTACAACAAACAAAACAAATATTTTTTATTCATGTGTTTAAAAATTTTCTTCACTTCACTTCACTTTTCATTTTATTGGTAAGAGTAAGGCTTAACTAGATCCGATGCTTGTCTATCGGATCAATGTGCATCGCGCCTGTGTATCTGCTCTGCAGTGCGTGCCTCGGATTTATTTAGCCTTAGTAAGATTTGGAATGCAGTATCAGTAGTATGCAGTTGTATTTGCTTTTAGCAAAAATCTTGCAATTTTTTCAATGAGCTAATAGTTTCCTTGAAAGATCATACCGCTGATTTATAAAACAGTAGTACCTCCATTCGTTGACGAAAATACAAAAAACAGCGATCATTATAATGAATTTGAAAAATTTTCATGTTAACTATTTTTTAAATGCATGATGGAATTTCTTGGAGGTCTCCTCAATGTGAGAGCCCAGGGCACATGCCCCGAATGCCCTGCTTAAATCAGGCACTGAGTATGTTGAACATATAAAAAGGAATACTCTCTTATTCCTGATGATTAGTGTCGGAAACTATTTTCGGAATGAACTGGTGAGAAAAACATGTTTTATATGATATTCAGCAGTTAAGCAAAGAATAAAATTGGAGAAGGCTTAATCAAATTCAGTCGATCTCTTGTGCTCATTAAATATAATACTTAATGACAATAAAATAAATTATAATTAATGAAGCCATAATTAATAAAAAATGCATATTTTGATAGACATTCTCTTTTAAGAAATTCTCTTTTATTTAGAATTCCAAACATTTTTAATGCTTGATATATATTAGATATTAAATTTAGATTAAAATCAATATATATATATATATATATATATTGGTTTTAATCTATATATTTTTTATTTCGCATTCTTTTAGAAATCTTTAAATTTTAACTCAACTTAAATTAATTTATTAAATATTTTTGTTCGGACATTTCACAACGCATACCCTGGTATTCAAACATTAAACTTAAATTTATCTATTATGCGATCACCTAAATGGCCACGAATAAGAGGGTGCTTGGAATGCAACCGCTTTAAAAATGATTAAACTTTAAATACATTTTTTTTTAAAATCCCGACACTTATTGAAAACTATAACACCATTAATGTTTGCATAATTCTTCGTGTGCAAACATTTTCGGTGCGCTAGATCATTCTTTACCTCCATGATAAAAAAATTTCTTTTTGAAGCATTGTAATCAGTCCCTGCATGTCTTTTCGGACAGAGCATGCTCATCGTAAGTCTCGACAAGAATTCTGTGAGCTTCAGCTGCAGATCTCTTTTGAAAAAAACAGTTCAATAAAATTCCCCACGAATAGTTTTTACTTAACAGAAAACTCAATATTTTTAAAGCTAAGGAAAAAAAAAACTTATTTACACTGGGGTGAACTAACATGTACCAAAGTTCAAGCTTACCGACAGTCCTTTCTTGTGGATGCGTTACCATCGGAAACTACATACATATTGTCCTGGTAATGACATTTATTATGAAACAGCAGGAACTTATGCAGAGCGTTTTTTATCTCCATGTTCAAAATTATTCTTTTTGAAGATTTGTAATCAGTCCCGACATGTCTTTTCGGACAGAGCATACTCATCGTAAGTCTCAACAAGTATTCTGTGAGCTTCAACTGCAGATCTCTTTTGAACAAAATAGTTCAATAAAATTCCCCACGGATACTCTTTACTTAGAACAAAACTCAATATTTTTAAAACTAAGAAAAAAAAAAAAAAGAAAAAAAAAAACGTTATTTTCACTGGGGTAAAATAACATGTACCGAAGTTCACGCTTACTGACAGTACTCTCTTGTGGATGCATTATCATCGGAAACTACATACATATTGTCCTGGTAATGACATTTATTATGAAACAGCAGGAACTTATGCAGAGCGTTTTTTTTTATCTCCAAGTTCAAAATTATTCTTTTTGAAGATTTGTAATCCGTCCATGCATGTCTTTTTGGACAGAGCATGCTCATCGTAAGTCCCAACAAGTATTCTATGAGCTTCAGCTGCGAATCTCTTTTGAACAAAATAGTTCAATAAAATTCTCCAAGGATACTCTTTACTTATCGCAAAACTCAATATTTTTAAAATTAAGAAAAAAAAAAAAAAAAAAAAAAAACGTTATTTACACTGGGGTGAGCTAACATTAGTGACAGTACTTTCTTGTGGATGCATTATCATCTGAAACTACATACATGCATATAGTCCTGGTAATGACATTTACTATGAAACAGTAGGGACTTATTCAAGGTCCTAATAATTAAGTTTTGTTCTAAGATATATAAAAAAACAAGGGTGCTGGTTTCCTCTTGTTGATAAAAATAAAATAAAATATAGAGTGGTCCTAGCAAGGAAAGAAATTTAGAGAAATTTCAATCGATTTTCTAAACTCTTAATAGGTATCAGGTATATAAACAAATTTTCCTCATTGAATAATTCAGTAAACAATCAAAAGTAAAAAGTGTAATTGGGTATTTATGTGTATCGTATTTCATACTTTCTTGTAAAAGAACTATAAGTTTTAATGCGCACATTTTTTCCCTTAATGATAATTTATTATAAACGAATGAAAGTAATATTTTTTTGTCTGTTAATTAATTTAAGATTATTACGCTACCGTTGTTAAAGTCGACAGCGTCTTATACGAATTCATGTAACTAATCTTCACGGTTTTTATAATATTTCAGTCATTTATATTCATACGCCGTAAGAACAAATAATTTTTTTTGTGTGTGTCACTGTAAAAAACTGCGAGTCTTACACTAATTAAATTTACTCAGTTCGTGCAAAAGTGACCTTTGATATATTTACCAACCTTTAGCTCAGTCGGATGATAAAGTGCTTAAAGGCAAATACGCACCAACTTTATTCGCAATTTCGCGAAAGCGCTCGAAATTTATTTCGCTATATACGCTAATTTTAGAAATCTAGTAATTATTTTTTACTACTTATATAAAACAACATATTTACAATAGTCATTTAGACATAATTTTAAAATCTTCTGGTTGTATGAGTTTTATACATTGTAACTGTAGCATTAAAAATAATAATTAAGTTCAAGATTACAGACGTTCAATAAGTTTTTACATACATGACTAAACATTTATGTTTCTTTGTCAAATAATCGATAATCATATAATACATTAATGATTGTATAATAATCACTTTTCAGTGAATGTACTTTAAGCATTTGCATGCCGAATGATATAAAAAAGATTTTTCTACTGTACACAAGTGCATCATTATCGACATTGAATATATCGGAATCTTAAAACTTTCAGTTGTGGAATTTTTGAACAAGATCGGCGATGACTCAGCTATATACGTTTGCAGATAACTCCTGTTTATGGGATTAACTCATTAGACAGAAGAAGGATAAAATAAAAGTTGCAGAATATAAAATATGGGGATTTCACGTTACCTGATTAACCATGTAGTGGTAGATTTAAATATGCAGTGAATGGTTTGAACAGGGAAACCGTTGAAGAAATCATCCAAAATGACTGATATGAACAGGACAGCTTTCTAGAATTACTGGTTTGTCATTGGGCAGTAAAGTGACAATGGTACACCGCAGGATAGGGTTACCATATGTTCTCAAAATTCTAGGACAGTTCGTTCTTTTTAAAATCTACTTTCTAATTCATGAACACTTTAATAGAAATAAATTATTTGTTCGAATTATCATCTTCGTGCTCCTCATCCATTTAGAATAAAAATACTTCCCTATTTGGATAATTTTAACATTTTTATGCTCTTTTTTTTTTTTTTTTTTTTTTTTGTATTTGTTGGTACAGTCGGTAGCAAAAGTATCCGAACACTAGCAAAAATTCCTACATAAAAAAGGTAGTGTTAATACTGTTTTGTTAAATAAATCCTTGTCGAATCATGCTCTTAGACTAACTAAGAACATGATTCGACAAGGATTTATTTTATTTAACAAAACAGTATTAACTCTACTTTTTTATATAGGAAATTTTGCTAGTGTTCCGATACTTTTGTTACCGACTGTATAATAATATGATTACCATATTGTTCGATGCCGTGATATTTGATAAAGGGAATGAAGGCAAATAGGAAGAACGCTTACGTACATGAAACTTTTTAGCGCTGGTTCACCACAGTATTTTTATGATATCATTACACTGAATTATCCTCATTATACAAGCATATTTCTTTACTGAAACACTAGTTAATGTAAATAGTCTGAATTTTACCAGTCTCTATTTACGGCCTAAAATAACGTTGAATTAGATACACCACAGCATCTGGAAGCTACACATAGTGCCTCACACTTCTAATAAAATGTGTAAAGTGTTTTTAATGAACGTTTAATTATTTTGTGATCAGTGACGGTAAACTTAAAGATAATTGTGCAAAAATTATTAGACGCCCTTCGAATTTAAGTAATTGCATTAGAGCTCTGGTGAAATCGATGTTTCAAATAATGCATTTTTTGAAGTAAAACTTTGAAAAGGAGAGAAGAAAACCCTATAAATTTTTTAGACGCTAAGAAAACTCCCTTGTTCAATTTTATTATTTTATTACTTTCCTATTAAATGAAAAATAGAAACTTTCTGGCATGAATCCTCTTTTCATTAGTACAGAAGATTTATTCGCATTTTTTTTTTTTTTTTTTTTTTTTTCCTCATTCGTAAAATTTTACATTAAAGTAATATTTTGAGGAGAAATGATTATGTGTGTATTTCAACATAAAGAAGAGAAAAAGGAAAGAATAAAATCAGAAAATAGCATTTAAAATTATCCAAATAATATATATATATATATATATATATTCTATTCTTAAAATAATTTAAAATGTTTTTATAACAATTGCTAAAATGTAAAATATATGTTCATATCATTTTTTTTTTTTTTTTTTTTTGTATTATTAGAAGAATCTATAGATATATAAATGAATGTTTGTCTGTATGTCCTTTATAAAATCGTAAACGGCTTGACCGATTTCGATCATTCTTTTTTTGTTTTTTCCTTATAGGTCAGGGATGGTTTAGAAAAAAAAAATTGAAAAAATTCGTCCCCAAGGGGGGGGGGGGACAAAACGTGAATTCAAAAAATCCTACATATCTCAAACAAAAAAACAGATATCCGTAAAATTTTTGCTTTAAAATATAGCTAGAATAAATGTCTAAAAATCAATTTCTGGAATTTTCAAAATTCGGTCCCCAAGGGGGGCGGGGGGGACAAAACGTGAATTCAAAAAATCCTACATTTCTCAAACAAAAAAACAAATATCCGTAAAATTTTTGCTTTAAAATATAGCTAGAATAAATGTCTAAAAATCAATTTCTGGAATTTTCAAAATTCGGTCCCCAAGGGGGGCGGGGGGGGGAGAGGCAAAACGGGATTTCACATGAGTAAAACGCGATTTAGCATAATCCTATATATCTCAAACAAAAAAAAACAAAAAAAAAAAAACAGATATACGTGAAATTTTTGCTATAATGCGCGTGAAATTTTTGCGTGATAATTTGCGTGAAATTTTTGCTATAAAATATAGCTAATACAAATATCTAAAAATCAATTTCTGGAATTTTAAAAATTCAGCCTCCAGGTGGGGCAGCAGGGGCAAAAACAATTAGAAATACAGTTAGGCCTTTCAAAATTGGTACAGATAAGTTTCAATAGCCTGCAAATGGAATGGGGATATTTTCGAAAGTGTAAATTTATTAGGAGGGGCGAGAAGGGGGAAAGGTATGGGGGGGGGGCAAAAAATAAAAATAGATTTAGATCGTTCAAAATTGGTACACAAATGGTTTTCGACACTTAAAATCGAATGCGGATATTTTTGAATTTGTAAAATTATTAGGAAGGGCGGTAAGGGAGAGCTATGGGCAAAAACAAATAGAAATGCAGTTAGGCCGCTCAAAATTGGTACAGATTGGTTTTAGAGGCCTGCAAGCCGAATGGGGATATTTTCGAAAGTGTAACGTTATTAGGAGGGACGGGAGGGCGGGCGGAGGGGCAAAAAATATAGAGTTAGATCATTCAAAATTGGTACATAGAGGTTTTCGATACTTACAAATCGATTGCGGATAATTTCAAATTTTTAAAATTATTGGGAAGGGGGGGGGAGAGTGGTGGGGCAAAAAATAAAAATAGAGATAGATCGTTCAAAACTGGTGCGCAGAGGTTTTTGATATCTACAAATCGCTTGCGGATGTTTTCGAATTTGTAAAATTATTAGGATAGACGGGAGGGGGGCGAAGGGGGAAAATAACAGAAATAAGAGTTAGAGCATTTGGGGAATTTTTTCCGAAGGCAGGGAGAACCCGGTGCGACATTTTTCCTAATCAGATTTTGTTTCGCTTTTTTTTTTTTCACGTGATAAAAATTAATGCAATTTTGAGAATTCAGTAATTATAGTGATTCATTTAAAAATAGGGTCCAGCGAAGCGGGCGAAGCCTGCTAGTGTTAAATAAAATACATTATTGTAAAAAAAGAAAGCGCGAAAAGTCAAAATATTATCTACATATAAAAATTAAATTATTCATATATATATATATATATATATATATGTAGTTAGATAGATAGTCCACAAGAAACCATAAAAATTATATAGGTGTTAATTTAACTAGTTCCTTAAACAATAAATAATAATAAACTTGCAAATAAATAATGGAAAAATATATCTCAAATATATTCTTAAATAAAATTTTTATTCGGAAATGCAGATGAGAAACAATTTATATTTATTATTACTTTTATATTCTAAAAACTAAATTCTCTATGATATTATTTTATTCATAAGTTTGACTGAAAAAAAAATTGTCTAACAGATTATATCTGTTTCATAGCTGAAAATTAAATGAATTTTCAGAGTAATAATAGTTACTTTAAGTGTTAATTTTATAAAAATATTTTCGCTTATTTAATTTTTATTTCAATAAATTAATTTTTCAATTCATTTTAAGAGAAACATTTGAGAGAAACATGATAAAAATTTATTAATTGTGATAAAAATACAAATAATAGTAGTAAAAACTGTATTCAACACAGTTACTCCAGCAAGTATTTTTTAAACCAGTCTATCTATCTATGTATATGTATATATATATATATATATATATATATATATATATATATATTGAAAACCTTTTCAAACATTGAAGAGATGAAAACAAGAAACATTGAAAAAAAAAAAAAATAAAACAGAAAATTCAAAAAGAGATTGCGACTATCAAACATCCAGAAATTGAAACATGCAAAATTCATTACGTTTTCAAGGGTATAGAATGAATTTTGCATGTAAAGTAGGTGTTATTTCTGTCTTGTTGTATGCAAATTGCTAAATATTTACAACAAGCTACACCCTATAACACCACCAAAAAAGAGAAAATTAAAACTGATAAGATATGTGAAAACCATATGAAAATCAAACTTTTGATCCATGCAGCATATTCAATATTATTAATGAAAAATACTAATAAATAGTAATAAATAGTTAATGAAACACTAGTAATAATTAATAAAACTAAAGTATTAACATACATTACACTTGAAAAACTTGTATAAGTAGTTTGCACCCTTGCACGTAAAACCAGAATACGAGACATACATGTGGCTGTATACAGTTAGATTTACAGTTAAGTTTGGAATCGAATTAAATAACTGAACGATTAATTTATTTTTGAATTTGTATTAATCAACTGAACGATAAAGTTGAGTGAACTGTTTGATTTTAATAATTAGCCTAAAATTGATAATTTAAAATTAAATTTTAATTAAAATTGAGATTAACTTTATTTACGATAATGCATAAACTTCAAAGTGTCATTTATGGAAATATAGAAATCAGAAAATAGAGTAAGTAACGCCATCTTGTGTAGTTTAGAAAAAGTAATAACCCTAATTTTTTTTTTTTTTAAATAATTTATAATGTGTGTGTGCTGAATAAAATCTAATCAAAAGCTATCATGTAAAATTCAATTTAGAGTTAATTTAAGAGCACAATGCAATATGTAGTGAAAAATTGGGGTTAATTTATTAATTAATATATATATATATATATATATATATATTTTAAGTAACTGTAGATTTGTTATATGTTTCTTTGGACAAATTAACTAAGTTGAAAATCGAAAATCAATAATATAATAATAAAGGAACACAAAGCAATATGTAATTAATATTGAGGTTAATTTACTAATTAATTATTATTATTATTATTATTATTATTATTTTTTTTTTTTTATTATTATTATTAAATGTACATATGATAAATGTAACTTTGGACAAATTAAGTTAGTAGAGAGTCAGTAATTTAATAGTAAAGTTTATAGAATTACATTTTTTTTTATTATTATTATTATGATCTTAAATCTATAAAGCAAACACACATATAAATACGCGAGAATCACAAACCCTCCCAACCATCCAGCCTAACAACACCACCCATCCTCTTTACTGAAGCATCTGCCCACCCATCCTCCACATTTTTTATTGTCTTTTATTTTTTATATAATTATTTTGATAAAAATGGAAAAATGCAATTTTTTTTTTTTTTTTTTTTTTTTTTTTTTTTAATTATTAAATGTAAACACCATAGACAAGGTAAGATGATTAAATCAGAAATATGATTTAATAATTGAATTTACTAGAAATTTTGGATAACCATAAACTCTAGCTTGATTACAGATAGATTTAACGATTTTACTTTTATGTTTATTAGAACAAAGATGTTTTATTATAAAAAGGAAGTTAATTAGAATATTTTTATAGATGGTTTTATGTAAACAAGATTTGTAATGATTAAATAGATTAACTTTAAAGGAAAATTCTTTTCTCTTATGATAAATATCAAAATCTAAAAATCCATTTTCATTATAAATTTTTAAATCTAGAAAATTTATTTCATTGTTTGTCATATCATGTTTAGTTAATGAAAGACTATGAGGATAATTATCTATGAAGGTGTTGGTATTACTATCATTAAAGTATAAAACTATAATATCATCTATATATCTATAAAACATTAAGTCATTACTAATAGAGAAATTTCTTTCATAATAATAAAGATACAAATCAGATAATAAACTACTAGCTGAACCACCTTGTGGAATACCTTTAATACTTTGGAATATAGTATGATTGTACAGAGTAAAATTAATATGTAATATGAAATTTAACAAAGTTTTAAAGTAATGAATCGATATTTTTTCTTTAATACTGTGTTGGTGTTCCTTAAATAGAATTAACATAGTGTTATGTAAGTCATGAATGTCTATATTATTAAATAAATCATTAAAATCAAATGTACTGATGTTTGTAATGTTATTAAATTTTTTTATTCTATTAACAAGTTGAAAACTGTTTTTTACACAATGCTTATTGTCATTGTTTAACGTTAAACTATAAATGTCTTTTAAAATTTTTAATAGAAGATTACAGGCAACAGTATTATATGCATTACATCCTATAGTAACAGTGCGAAATTTAACAGGAGTTTTATGAAATTTTGGAATAATAACTATATATGGATAGTTGAAATTTTTACATTTGAGCTTTAATAATTTATGAAAGCTAAGAATCTTTTTATTATTAATTTCAGTGGTAAAGGTGGTTTTTTTTAAATTATTACTATTTAAAATAGAGTTGTCAAGGATCTGTTTATAAAACTTTTTACAAATGATGGCATAGTTGTTTGGTGATTTATCTACATAAGTAATAATAAATTTATTTTGTAAAAGACTGATAGATTTATTTAAAGTTTGATGTCTTTCATTTTTAATAAATCTAGAATGAATAATAAGCTGATTTTTTAGAATATTTAATGAATTAATCTTCCAAACATTAAAGTATTCTAAAGGTTTGTTATAATCAATAGCAATTTTATAAATAAATAAATCTAAATCTAGAGAAAACTGACTTAAAATATTATATATGTTACATTTTGTGGAAAGTCTAAATTTAGTGCCATAATTCATAAGTTTATATAAATAAAGATCATTTACAATACTAAGAGAAAACTGACTTAAAATATTATATATGTTACATTTTGTGGAAAGTCTAAATTTAGTGCCATAATTCAAAAGTTTATATAAATAAAGATCATTAACAATACTAAGATATATATATATATATATATATATTAAGAAAGAAGAAGAAAATCAATGAATTAAATTAATAAAATAACTGAAATTTTATTTCAAATGTAAAGAAATATAAATATTTAAAACCTGGAAATATCTGATAATTAAGCGAAAACTTAAGAATTCATATGATAACAGGATTTAAAATAAAGCTCCAAGTATTCTTTGGGATAAATAAATATAATTCCTATTTGAAACAAAACATTATGATTTCGTATAATAGTCTATCGCGTAATAAATAACTGCTTAAGAAAATAAAGATTTTTCTATGGCAGATATCGCTAAATAAAACACCTATTATTTTAGACAAAGAAGAATGTAGTACAAAAATAGATTACATTAGCAGGTATTCTTCCTTTATTTATATTTGTGTAATGAAGTAATCTATCATTTTGATTTATCTAGTCTTTTCCTACTTTCTAAAGGAAGCCGTTCTCAGAAGAAATAAATAAATAATAAAAATAAAGGTATCAATAAAAGAATAAAAAATGAATATAAAGAATACTTTTGGTAGAATAAGATCCATTGCGTAAGCTATAATGAACTCGTCAATTGTTTTGTTAAAAAATGCTCCCAAATGAAATTGAAAATATGAAAATAACTTATTAAAGTACAAATAAATTAAGTATTTTGAAGAAACAGAGTTAGAATTTCAATATAGGAAACATTTTGAGTCAAATATTCAGAGAAAGGGAAAAAGAAAAATGGGGGAGTACCATTTTTTAATACAAGCCAGGATTCCCCCCCCCCCCATTTTTCCAATCAAGAAAGACATATTTTAATACTTTAAATAAGACGTACTATATTTTAGTTATCCCTTTTTCCAAAATTAGAGGCATTGCATCAAAGTACAGGGTTAGCAAGAAACGGGTTTAACAGTTTAAAGTACTCCAGAATGCGCTCTGTTTATCCAAACGAGATAAAATTTGAACTACGGTAGAAATGAATTATTTAACCTTTTTATTCTTAAAATTTACAGCTTATTCTTGTCAATAATTTTCGAGCCATAGTGATATTTCGTTTCTTATTGGCGTTAAGGGGCCGTCACATATTATCATGTGTGTCACCTATAACATTGCTGCATCGGGATTAAATGGTTTTTCAAGTACATTTAGACACATAAACACAAACATAATTTCTTAGCATCGATTAAATTAATCTTATATTTAAAATTACCATACTTTTTTTTCTTGCCATTATCTGAATGAATATAATACTTTGATGAGTGAGATCGTAATTTTCCGCGTGAGATTTCAAAATCAAAGTCATAAATAATTTACAGGAAAAATTTCTTGAGCACATTCCAAAAGTGTTTATTTTTATTAACAATTATTTTTCTGATGAATCATAAAACTCTTATCAATGAGCATAAAATTTTTAAAGAGATAATGACGTCAACTTTTGTAAGAAGCATAATTTAACTTTTTATAAATTTTTTAACGTTCACGTTTAATTAAATGTGTTTATTTTTATGTCGAAAGACACTGAAATCACATATATATATATATATATACATATATATTGGTTGGTTGTTGGTTGGTTCGGTTTTACGTCGCACTAGTGCTGCGCAGATGGGCAATTGGCGACTGTCTGGGACACAACCCTAGAGGTGGTCCGGAGACATGCCATCGCAGTTTTGATCCTCCACGGAAGAGATGGCTCTCCCGCTTCAGTGACCCCCAGAGGTATAACTTTTTGACGGGAACATGGAGGACATTGCGACCACGACAGATTTTACGTGCACCAGCCACCATTAGTGTACACGACGGACTTTGGCCGGCTCGAGTACCGAACCCACAATCTTCCAATTATGAGGCCGGCGCTCTACAGACTGGGCTACCCCGGCCTTTTTTTTTTTTTGGTAACGATTAAATTATAGCTAGTATTTTAATGGCTGTTTTAACGCTATTAGGATGTTAGTATTTTTATATTTTAACCTTTTGAGAGGGGCTCTTACGAAATCCTATGGTGAAGCGTGACAGAAGCTGTCACAGCCTATTTCAAAAGGTTAATTAATTATAAGAAAACTAATCAAAAATTCAGAAATCGGTCTTCAAAGTATTGTACTGTCATCGGGTTCTGAGCCACTCTAAAATTTCAGATGTCTACCTTGTAGGGAAGTTAGTTAAAATTCGATTGCAAGATTTGTACCGGACAAACAAACAAACAAACAAACAAGAATAGAAGTTAATAATAACGTGGTAAAATAAAAGAAAAGTTCATTGACTATTTGTAATTCACATAATAAATATCTAGTTTTAACCTTCTGACCTTTTTTGAAAGTGCGGCGGGTATGGGGTATTGACTAAGCCTAAATGTTGTGGTCTCCATAGTGCACTTTCTAAAGGATTCTAGAACGTATTTCAGCAAGTTTCACCTTTAAAAAAGGCAAGATTACAATGATGATTTCACTGCACACTTTTTAGAGTATACTGAAAAAATGCGTGTTTCAACCAGAGGTTAAAAGTTTAAAAGTGTATCTGAAGACAAAACTTTTTAAAACTATTCATGACTTTTATACTTAAAAAAATAAACTAAAAATCTATAATGTATTATTTTGAATTATAAGTGTGTTGCGGAAAAAAAAACAGTAAAACAAAAATAAAACAGCTGATACCTCCTTCAGCGGTAAACGCAAAATTTTTAATATGCTTTATTTAGTTTTTAATGAACTTTTTATCTTAAAAGAAGAAAATAGTGTCTTCAACTATACAACATTTATTCTGTGTCTTATTTAGTGCAACTCTATTTTCAATTTTTGTTATGCATTTAGACATAGATAATTTCCTTTTACACTTTTTAAATGTATTATTATGGTTAAAGTTGTTCTTCAAAAAATAAAGGATATTTTCTTTATTACATAATAATTTTCGTACAGTTATGCATAAATAAACATTTGACTGAAGAAAGATTACAACTGAAATACATTGAACTGTTAAAAGTTATGCGCATAAAAATATTTTTGAAATTTAAATTAAAGAAAGAATAAATAAAATTAATAGCTTGAATATTTTGGGAAGAAAAATAAATAAATAAAAATTCTTATTTAAACCATGTTGAATTTGCAATAAACCTCTGTCTGTCGAATGACACATGTCAGAAATAAATTCAAATATATCAAAACATTAATTTAGACAGCCAAATAGGCAATGAAATTAAATAATACTTATGTGCATAGTAAGAAAACTATTTTTATTTGAAAAGGAAAGCAATGAATGAGTTAGGTTAAATTTGGAGCTTTAATAAAATTTAATATACATTAAAAAAAAAAAAAAAAAAAAAAAAAAAATCATTTAGTAAAATTAGGAAAATAACTAAAAATGTTGTTAACGTTTTCTTTTTTTTTCAGTATGAAATAGACAAATATTATACTTGAAACACATTTTTTTTTGTCACTTAAGGTAACACCCCACCCACATCAGACCTAGGAACCTCTTACAGTCAATCGTCCTTAATCCGAAACTCTAACACCAAATTTTATTACTTACCCTAACAACACATTTACGCCAAATGACATCCCCAAGATGTCCTATGAATGAAAAAGACATCTATGGACATCCCATGGACATCTTCAGGATGTATTATGAACAAGTGTATTGTTAGGGAGAATAATTTTTAAAGATATATGTATTAAAAAATATTGATATCACCTAATTAATGAGAATTGAGTAAGGCGACAATTTGGAGTACCATTAGTACATATATAACGATACTATTTTATAAACACAAAAAGTGTAAAAAAAATTACTTTTTTTTTTTTTTTTTTTTTCTAAGATTGACAACAGAGTTATGGACAATATATAAATTAATGAAGAGTAAAGTAGAGATCGTTAAAACCGCCGAGCAAAAACTTGGACAGTCCTCTGTAAAATACTTTCTTTATCAAAAACAACTGAATGTAGCGTCTAGTGCCATGTAGTGAGATTAAAGCGAAGGATGTAAGTTCTCGTCTTGTTTTTAACATTTCTTCTATAAATTCGATTTAACTGCCCTCTTCACTTACCGTCGCCGGAAGCCCGAACCAATATTATTCTATGGGGAAAATTTCTTTACAAATAACTTATTAACTAATACATATTTTTAAATTCTGTTTTCACATTAAGAAAATTCCCAACTGTTAAATTGACGGACCTTTTTTAAAAATGTAATTTTTTAATTTTTAATAATTTATTTTGAAATTGCAAAATGAAAAAAATTCACATATTGAAAATTCGTTTTTTGCAGTTGCAAAATAAAATATGAAAAATTAAAAAAATAAATTTTTAAAAAAGGTCCGTCAATTTAACAGCTGGGAATTTTCAAAATGAGAAAACAGAATTTAAAAATATGTATTAGTTAATAAGTTATTTGTAAAGAAAAAATTCCCATAGAATAACATTAGCTTCGGCTTCCGGCGGAGGTGAGTGAAGAGGGCCCTTAATACGCTTTTTAATTTATTGGTACTTTAAAGTAACGTCCGAGGTGATAGGGTTAAAGAAAGAAAACTAAAACATGTCAAATTAATAAAATTTTAATATTATCAGGAAAAAGTATGATGTTCGAAAGAAAAATTAAGAATCCACATAATAAAATTTAAATATTCAAAAATCGTGTAATTTTTTTATTATACAATGTAAAATCATTAAAAAAAAAAAAAAAAAAAAAAAGAAAGTTTAAAGGTTATTTTCTAATGTTTTTATTTATTTGACTTAAAACGCATGTGAAGTAAAATAAAATATAAATTCGTAAATCAGTCTGTCGCCTAAATAAGTAAATTTCCATGAACACGTTGTCGGCTGAATATTTCGCTGATTAAAGCACCTATTAATTTAGACAAAAAGAATGTAGTATAAAAACAAGGTTACTTTGACAAGCAGTGTTGAATTATTCCTCTCTCAATGTAGTAATTCATCTTTCTGATTTATCTAGTCTTTTCCTTTTTCCTAATGGAAGCTGTTTGTAAAAGAAATGATGAATTTATAAAAATAAAAGTATATATGTATATATGTATATATATATATATATATACATATATATATAAAGGAACAGAAAGAATATTTTGATGGAATAAGATATATTAAGGAAGCTATAATCAACTCATCAATATTTTGTTAGTTTTTTAAAGAGATATTTCGTTTTTAGAAAAAATAAAGTAAAATAAACAAATAAACAAATTATGCAAATTGTTTACAATTATATAAACATAATGAGTAGTCCAAAAATATAAATTTAGAATCTTCATTAAAAAATGCAATAAATTAATAGAGGAAGAAATTATGAACTTTAAGTAAAAATTTATCGCTGCTAAATTCGTAAATATTAGGCAACTGAATCTGAATAAATACGTAATTAAATGGAATTATTTAGCGTAAATAATAATTATAATAAAAGTAATAATAATAATAATAATAATAATGAAGGCTAGAAAGTTATTTGCTCAAATAAATTTTGGTGATTTGTAAAAAGTTAGTATTCGTTTGAAAAAAATAAATCATTCAAAAGAATAAAATAAATAAAATAACATTTTAAAATAAAATAAATCCAAAAAAAAAAAAAAAAAAAAAAAAAAAAAAAAGAGAGAAGTACTGAAATTTGGATTTTATAGAGGAAATATTCGATTACTTAAAAAATAATAATAATAATAAAATTAAATAAAAATTTTAATAAATTAAAATATGAACAAATAAAAAATAAATAAATAAATAATAATAATAAAGAACTTACGTGAGACTATATAATATTTTAAATATTTTAAATCTGTGATTACTTTATTATACAATATGATGTCATATAATACCCCTCCCCATCACATAGAAAAATAAATAGTGCCAAAAGTTTTCTTTTAGTTCAATAGATATAATTCGAATTCAAAATACAAAATTCGAAAGCCTACCGCGATTAGACATAGCTGTTTGTGAAAATAAAGGTATTTGGTGTAATATTTTGCTGTATAAAACATTGTTTTTAAGTAATAAGAATACAAATACGAAATACAAATTCTAATTTAAAATGAGGTTACTTTAATAGTTATTGTTGAAATCTGAAGTCTTGTTCCGATAACCGTGTTCGTCTAATGCAATCAATCCACCATTTTGACTTTTCTAATTTTTTGCCCTACTTTCTAAGAGAAACTGTGCATCAAATAAATGATCAAATAATTAAAAAAAAAATCATAAATGAATAAAAATGTATGAATAAAAAAACACAAAAAATGAACTGTAAGAATATTTTGATAGGATAAGAAATATTGGTTGAGGTACATTTTCCTTTTGAAACTTATGAACTTCGTTTCTTTGTATTGATAAAATTTGCTTCAAATGGATTTTATGAATAAAAAAACACAAAAAATGAACTGTAAGAGTATTTTGATAGGATAAGAAATATTGGTTGAGGTACATTTTCCTTTTGAAACTTATGAACTTCGTTTCTTTGTATTGATAAAATTTGCTTCAAATGGATTTTATGAATAAAAAAACACAAAAAATGAACTGCAAGAGTAATTTGATAGGATAAGAAATATTGGTTGAGGTATATTTTCCTTTTGAGGCTTATGAACTTTGTTTCTTTGTATTGATAACATTTGCTTCAAATGGATATTTAATAATGCAACGTACATATGAGAATTAATGGGCTATTAGGCAGAGTATATTTTTTCTAACATATCCTCAGCGTTTCCAGATGAGAATGAAAGAGCACATTTCCCCACCAATCAATACGGTTGTTTACAGCTTGTAGCAGACGAATCGGAAGTTATCTAAACCAATAGGACGTAATCAACTGTAATTTTCTTTTTTTTTTTTTTCCATTTTTTTTTTTTTTTTTTTTTTTTTTTTTTTTTTTTAAGAAAATAAAGGGGCGTATATACATATTGAATAATTTAAAGGATTTTAATGAGTATTTTAATAGAGCGAGTTTTAGTCAGAACCTTAATAAAAAATCGCAATAGCAAAAGTGCAATAAAATTCTGATCACCAAATTAAATTTGTTAATAGTAAATTTGTCAGCATTGACCTAAAATTTATAATAAAATCTAGATACGTATTAAAAGGCATATTTTGTTTAAAAATAGCGAATACTTCACTGGATGTTTGAGAGAAATAAAATTATTGAATACGCTGGAGGAGAATCAATTAGCGAAATATCTACACTGTCGGAGAAAAAAATGCATGATTTGCAAAAAAGTGGAAACGTATGCAAATAATGTTTCTCACGTACATATTTTATGTAATGTGATGGGATTGTTACAGTAAAATGCACTTGTAGGAATAATTTGAATCAAATTTCGTTAAGATTAATTAATTATTTACACTTAATTATTTGGAAAAAGGAATAAAAAGGAAAAGAGAAAATTGAAATATTTAAGAAATTGTAGAACAAAGCAACAGTTGCACATTCTGTAGTTAATGAAAATTCTACATAACTGCAGATATATTACACACACTTAGATACGTATGCATGTATGAGGTATGAAGATAATTTCAATATTTAGTAGATCCTCCACATCAATGTAATGACAGCTTTGCAACAATCCTGCATAGAAGGTACCAACTTTTGAATGTAATCCTAGTTAAGTTCATAGAACCAGACTCTAATTATGCTTTTCTACAGTTTTATCTTAATAACAGGCTTCTTAGCAGCAATTCTAGCACCCAGTAGATGCAACATTTTTCAATGGGATTCAGGAACTGTTTCCAGGCCAGTCCAAAATTTTAAAACTAGAATTTTCTTTCTTTTTTCTTTCTTTTTCTTTTTTTTTTTAGATACGACTGCAGCTAAACCGAGGAAATTTTGGGTTAATTACTTTTCTAATATTGCAATATTGTGAAGATGAAGACTTGTAAATTAGGCAACAAAATCATTCTTGGATAAGCAAGGTTGTACTTATCGATTTCACTGTATGACAGAGTGCAGTGTCCTACTGATAAATGCAATTTCCAACACCTTTCAAATGATCCTGAATAACTGGCTTTAAAAATTTCTCTAAGAAACGGATGCATTCACAGTTCCAGTAATGAATTTCAGGCGTCCAACACATTTGTTGGATATGTATCCCATGAGCATTTGACTATCTGAGAATTTTATAATAAGTGATATGCAGTTCAGATGATAAGCTTCACTTTTACATCTCGGAACCTTTCCATCCGATTCGTATAGGTTGAACACAGATTCGTCCAAAAACATCACAGAGTCCCACTGAGCTTTTAACCACAAGACATGCTCTTTCAACCAAGAAAGTAGCTTTTGCATTTATTTTTCTTTTAAATAAAGGTGTTTTTTTTTTGGGGGGGGGGGGGGGATACGCATGCAGATCGCATTCCACAACGCGTCTTTGGACAAAACGTGCGCTCAAATTAACACCATATAGGCTTTCACAAATTCAATTTTTAAATCAAGAGCACTTGCATAACGACTACTGAAAAACATCTGTTTAAGATATCTATCATCAAATTTTGTATTCACTCCTTTTACCACTTTCGGCCCGATCTGGCCCTTCTCTTAAAATTACCAGTTTCATGTCTCAATAAAATCGTTTTCGAAATTGTCAAATTACAGTAACCAGTTTATTTAGCGACCACACGTGTCGAATATTCTCCTTAATCTAAAGCAAATATCACACATTTTTCTCCTTCCGTCAATTGACTGTATGGAGCAGTTTTTCTTATATAAACTTCTTCCCTCGTTAAAAGTACACTTGAAAATCCAGTAAAAATTTGAAAACCTAAATAACAAAATTGAAAGTCAATTATTAAACTGTATTTTGCAATTAATGATTACTTTGCACAATTTACTTAATTAAAGACAAGCTTTTTCATTTATGAAAGTTTATAAAAATATTTCAGCCAACGTTTAAATTGTAGCTAGGACAACAATTTACAAGTTGTAGTCCTGTATTGTTAAAGTATTGTTTATAACTTAAGTTTTCATTATATGTTTGTGGTATGTTTTGACTACTTTCAGTATGTTGAAGACTCTGTTCAGTATTCCATGGTAAAACCTGTAGTACCTTGGTGAAATACATATATGACCTTTATTACAGTGTTACCAATTCAAATTTTGTCATGTCTATACGAACAGCTGAAAACGTCCCTTCATTAATAGTAAAACACCTTGCTTTAGTGCTGAGGATGTCCGTAAAATATATTATCATCCTAAGAATATCCTAAGGATGTCCTGTAGAATAAGACTACCTACAAAATGTCTCTATTCCGTACCTATATGCTAAAGAAAACTGATAAAAGACACTACGAGTAGGGGCAAAGCCTTACAATTCGCAACACTGCCTCTCTATAAAAACATTCGCTGTCCGCTAAGTCCTTATTTTTTCCCGTTGACCGTGTTAAAAATTCACCAAATTTAGTAAAAATTCCGTTGAATTGGCAATTCTGATACGGAGCTGTACTTTCATAGCTTAAATAACGACGCAAATTTCCAATTTCCCTTTTTGCCGAGCAATTTTTAAAAATTGGATGATGCAATACTTCGGAAGGGCTGTATGATGCAATTGGAATGTGAAATGATATACCTTGCTTTGCAGAAACTAAGATCACTTTATGTGAATAAAATAATTCAATAACATAAAAAAAAAAAATTAATTTTTTCGCTGCAAGAAAATGAAAATGGTGTTTTAGTCCATTAAAGTGCAATGTAATTATGCTCATTTAAAATCAAGAGCTACCAGACTTCGAGAACAAGGTTAGAAAAAAAGAAATAAATAAATCCGGGACATTTTTTTTCTGTTGGGAACTAAAATTAGGTGGTATAAATTATATGCCTTTGCCCTTTAAAGGGTTAAACTAAAAGAACCAATTTAATTATCGCAAGCAAAAAAGCATGTTAACATTTTCAAAAAATAATCAAATCGTTTTTAGGGTGCCTCAAACCATATAATTACATTGAAAAACGGAATTTGAAAAATTTTCACGAATCCAATACAGTAGAGCTGCGATTAGCCGAGACTCGGTTAACCGAGGTAGTTCTGAAAAGGCCACGAACCGGAGGAGGCATGCTTTTTGACAAACGTGATAGATAACTTTGAAAGTTTTTCTATATATCACTGTATTTTATAATTTGTATACGTATGTATTGTACTGAATTTTTAACTGACAACATTTAAATATATAATACATGTATTTTTTTTATTTTTTTTAATTCATTGATTACAGTTTCATCCATTTTAAACTTTTCCGTATTGTTTCCCCACCGATTTACGACAGAGTCCGTGTTATCCGAGGTAACCTCAATCCACTTTACATCGGATAAGCAAGGCTCTACTATACTTTTTGCTTGTGTAATAATAATAATAATAATAATAATATATATATATATATATATATATATAAATATTACTTCATTGATTACATTTTCATTGATTTTAAACTTTCCTGGATTTTTTCCCTTCCGATTTACGACAGAGTCTTGTTGTCCGAGGTTTCAATTATCCGAGGTACCCTCAATCCACTTTACCTCGGATAAGCGAGGCTCTACTATATTTTCTGCTTGTGTAATAACATATATATATATATATATATATATATATATATATTTAATTAATTCATTGATTACATTTCCATTCATTTTAAACTTTCATGGGTTGTTTCCCCTCCGATTTACGACAGAGTAGGTGTTATCTGATGTTTCAAATATCCGAGGTACCCTCAATCCACTTTACCTCGGATAAGCGAGGCTCTACTATACTTTCTGCTTGTGTAATAATATATCTATATCTATATATATATTTACTTCATTGATTACATTTTCATCCATTTTAAACTTTCCTGGATTGTTTCCCCTCTGATTTACGACAGAGTCCGTGTAATCCGAGGTTTCAATTATCCGAGGTACTCTCAATCCACTTTACCTCGGATAAGCGAGGACCTACTATACTTTCTGCTTGTGTAATAATATATATATATATATATATATATATATATATATATATTACTTCATTGATTACATTTTCATCCATTTTAAACTTTCCTGGATTGTTTCCCCTCCGATTTACGACAGCGTCCCTGTTATCCGAGGTACCCTCAATCCATTTTACCTCGGATAAGCGAAGCTCTACTATACTTTCTGCTTGTATAATAATATATATATATATATATATATATATATAGATAGATAGATAGATAGATAGATATATACATATTTCCCATTACACATAATCCGAATTCGAAATAAAAAGAAACAAATATAAATTATCGCATTTATAAAAAACTGTCTAAAGAAATAAAGATTTTCAGGAAATGATTTGCTGAATAAAACACCTATTATTTTGGACAAAAAGAATGTAATATAAAAACAAGATTTCTTTAACAAGTATTGTCGAAATCTGAAGGCTTGTTCCATTATCTGTGTTCGTCTAATGTAGTAATCTATCATTCTGATTTATCTAGTCTTTTTCTATTTTCTGAGAGAAACTGTGCATCGAAAAGATAATGAACTAATAAAAATAAAGGAATGGTAATAATAAATAAAAGAACCAAAAGAAAGGATATTTTGACAGAGTTTGACAGAATAAGATATATTGGAAGCGCTATAATTAACTCCTCAATTTTTTGTGGTAATGGTTTATGAACTTGTTCTTTTATGTAGAGAATATTTTCTTCCAAAATATAATTCAAATTATGCAAAGTGTTAAAGAATGTATAGATATATCGAATAATTTAGTCGATTTAATTGAAGTATTTGTAGAAATATTTCAATAAAAATCTTCCCAGCAAATCACAAAATTTCATAAATTTTGTAAGCAAATTTGTAGCCATTACTCTCTTAACATAAATGAGTTAATTCACCTTGTCAAGTAGATTTTTTTTTAATCGACTTGAGTTAAAAATGCAAATCTTTAAATTAATTAATAGTGTTAATAATTGGCAACAGGCTGTTAAAGGTTTAACAGCCAGCGTGTGGAGTTTATTGAAGGAGAGTGTAAGTCTAATCGATTTAGCCCCCCTCCCCTCCCCCCCCAAAAAAAAAGAAAATACTTACTACAAATTTAATTAAACTCGTCATATACATTTCCGAATAAACCCGATTTCTGTCACATTTTTTAACCACCGAATAATGAGTTAACATCTAATGCGAATTTTCCTGAAAATAAGGATAAGTCGAATTTATTTAGCATCCCAAAAAACATTTAACCCCACATATTTATCAAAATCTTTACATTTATTTACCAGTAAACACGAGTCCTGCCATATATTCCAATTGGAGAATAAAGAATTAATATGGAACGGGAATTTTACTGAAGATGAGTGTGATACTTATTGATTTAGCATCCCCAAAAAAACTTAACCCAAAACTTTTTTCAAAATCGTAATATCCATTTCCAAGTAAACCAGATTTCTGCCATATGGTGCAACCGAGGAATGGTGCCATATGGTGCAACCATCGAATGCAATTTTTTCTCAAGAGGTGGATATATTAAATTTATTTTCACCCTTAAAAAGCATTTAATCACAAACATTCGTCAAAATCGTTATATTCATATCCGAGTAAACCCAATCCTGCCATTTGTAACAGGTGGATAAAGGTTTAACACCGAACGCGAATTTTTCTGAAGATGACGATAAGCCTAATCCTTTTTTCACGCCAAGCAAATCCTAAACATCAAACTTTAGAACCGTTTCCGAGATCGTTCCTGTGGTACCATGGATGACGTTATTTTAATATGAAATAAAAATTCTGACGTGGACACCATATGACTTCCTTATACACCCAATGGGATATACATATTGTTATGAAAGCACTGACATTTTTGTGTGAGGTAACTTATTTGTAAATATACAAGCAAGTTCCCCCCCCCCCCCCCCAAAAAAAAAAAAAAAAAAAAAAAAACTTAAAAGCTGTTAGTTTATCTACAAAAGTCATGATCATAGGATTATATATACCGCCAAACAAGTATAATAGTTTTTTTTCAGGAATGGCTTAGTACAGAATCTCTCTTTGGTAAATTCACAGCTTAGAGTTTAAAGAAAATCATTAGGGTAAAGATGGCATACTTTTGTTCTCTTTTCCGAAAATTAGCGGGGAAAAACGATACATTTTGCTGCAACAATTAATTCCTTTAAAATTGAGAAAGGATTTACTAATTCTGGATATCCTAAACAAATTTGATCACCAAGTCGCCAAGTGTGTAGCTAACGCTCATTTTGGTCTTTTCATCGAACTTGACGACTTGGCAACCGAATTTGGCGAAAATTTGCAGTTACGGTTGCCAAAGTTTGGAAGCTCTAACTTCAATAAGAACAGAATTCTGGAATTTTCCGGAAAGATTATTTTGTTAATAGCACTGAACTAAATTCTTCGAAAATCCTTTAAATGACAAAAAAGGTTAAAACAAAATCAAGTGCATTCGTCGTCCAGAACCTGCTTATGTATTAAGAATTACTTTCTACACTCGAAAATGTCGGCACCTTTTATAAAAATATCATTATGTACTCTATCTACGTGTTGAACATTCATAAAAGTGCAATCGTCGACTAGAACTTTTCTGTGTTTTTAAGAATTACTTTCTACACGCAAAAACGTCTCAACTTTCATAAAAATATCATTACGGGCTGATTATTCATTAAATAAAATGCATTCGTCGATTAGAACCTGCTTATTTCTTTACAAAATCATTTCTACATGCAAATATGTCGATAACATTCATAATAATAATATTACGGGCTCTATCAGTAGCTTATTTTGACATCTCTATGATGATAGGTCATATGGTAGGTCCAAAGCTTTGTAGGTTTGATCATTATGAATATAATTTTCGTAAATACCTCGAAAACGGAAAGTCACAGAAAGATCCGAAATGGAGGTGCACAACTAGATGTTATAACAAACCTATATACCAATTTGCAACTTTCTACAGTCGGTAACAAAAGTGTCCGAACATTAGCAAAAATTACTATGTAAAAAAAGTACACTTAATACTGTTTTGTTAAATAAATCCTTGTCGAATTCGACAAGGATTTATACGTCTAACCGTTTTTGAGTTATGCGAGATACATACACACATTCACACATACAGACGTCACAAAAAATCGTGTAAAGTCACTGATATGTCTTAAACGAGAGAGATTATATTAGGACGAAACTTGCAGGTGTACAATTAGACATCATGTCAGTCCTATATATAAATTTGAAACATTCTACTGTGATTCCCTTTTGAGCTATGCGAGTTATAAAATCCATTTCGCAAATCGGGATTACAATTTTTCTTTATACTTTGTATAATGAAGTAAAAAGGAAGTGGTCAGAAGGTTTTAATTTTTTTTCTGTTAAAAATAATTTTTATACATCTATGTCAAGGCAATATGTTTTCATAGAAAATGTGGAAAAGTAAAAAATATAGGCGACAAATATAGCAGTTTGAAGAATTTAAAATATAATTCTTTTAAATAACATTCATATTTGTTTCATAGTATATTTTAAAAAGCATGTTGAAAAGAAAATGAAGAAATTTAAATAACAGACATACATCTTAATTATTAATTCCATTAGATTATTTCAACTGCTTTATATAATACAATAGCTATTATTACTGAGAACAATTTTTTAAGTATACTAATCATTGAAGTGTATTATTGTTAAACATTATTTTTGTAACTTCATATTTGATTCGCCATTACCTTTGTCAGTTAACATAATAAAAATAATTGAAATGCAAGAATAGAAATTGCCATTAAAAAAAAAAAAAAAAAAAAAATATCATAAACATTTTTTGATGAGGCATATTTTCAGTTTTCCTAGCAGAACATCAAGGAAAAAATATATACACAGGAAACATAATAAAGATATTTGAATCAAGCTAGAAATAACTTTTTTAATGACACTTCCATTTCTTTGGAAACACATTACACGAAGCACACAAATGTACAAAAGGAATGGTATGACAGAAAATAGATTTAATCAATAGTTTCACCAGAATAACTCAATCATTTTATAGCATATATATAAAAAATAGTTGAGAAGAATAGTTGATAGAATATTCCAGATATTTATTATTAAACAGATTTTGTTACAATGAAAAAAATTAACTAAGAGTATGCTGTGAAACTAAGAGAATACTGTTCCATAAATAAAATTAATGTGGTATGCCCACCACAAGACTTTCTTCTGTAATTTTCTGTAGAAATCTACCCAGTATAAAATATTTTTTAAATCGTTTTCCATGATGTATGCAGATGAGTTTCATCTTTGAGGTTAACTCTGAAAACTCAATAAAAATCAATTTTGTGTCAACATCTAAGGATTTTTTTTTTCTTGTGTATGTGTATGGGTGCGCGTCTAAAATGACAAAATAATCGATAAATTTTCTCTAAATTATCACAGATTTATGGCTCGAACATTCGTTTTAAATTTCTTTTCTTGAAAGATAACCGTATTGAAATTTTACATCTTCTAGGTATACTATAATAAGAGATTGTAGATTAATGGGTGAGGTAAGTACTGTACATATACATAAACATACGTAAATAGTCTGGTGCGTTACTCATACGGCTTTCTCTTAGTCTGCATTTCAATATCATATAGACAGTTTAGAAATTAAGGGTTAAAACAATAAGTGCTATATATGAACGTAACTTAAAAAATAGTTTAAGGTAGGATTAGGAACACTTATTTTACATATACACCCCGCGACAAAAAGATAGGTACAAAGGGTTTTTATTTGATTTTTCACAAAATAACATTATCTAAATTGTGCTTATCATTTATTATTATCATAAAATAACACTATTACCGGACTAATTTTTGTTTTAAGACTAATTTAGAAAAGTTTTAAGTCTAAAATTTTTTAATTTAAGAATACACTCCGCAACAAAAAGATAGGAACAAAGTTTTATTTATTTATTTTTATTTTTTTTAATTTCTCATAAATTAACATTATCAAAATTGTGCTGATCATTTATTACCTTATCAAAGTATTATCATATCAAAAACATATTAAATATTTGTATCATATTCAAAATATTCGTATCAAAAATAATCATATAAAAAAAAAAAAAAAAAAAAAAAAACTTTGTTCCTATCTTTTTGTCATGGTGTGTAGTCTTAAATAAATAAAAAAAAAAAATTAGACGTAAAGTTTTCTAAATAAGTCTTAAAAACAAATTAGTCCGGGAATAGTGATATTTTATGATAATAATAAATGGTAAGCACAAATTAAATAATGTTATTTTATGAAAAATCAAAGAAAATCCCCTTTGTACCTATCTTTTTGTCGCGGGGTGTAATTCTGTGTATGCACTGTTAAAAATTTCTGTAAATTTAATGTAAATATTTATCTAGAGTCTGTAAATTTACAGTAATTCTTAGTTAAAAGTGAATAATCGAGATTCTCAATTCTTTTCTGTATTTTTACTTAATTTTATCATTTATTTTTTTAATTAAAATTAAAGTGACTGTTTCTACTTTAGAAAAAGCATTTTAAGTACGAAATATATTCTCAACAATAATGAATTAAATTAACATTAGTTATAAAATTAAATGTATGGAATAAGTTTTTTAACATCTGAGTTTATTTTTCTCTGTAGTTTTATGTAAGACTTAACACAAAATAGATTACACAGAGTTTTCTGTTGAAATTTTTAACAGTATGTGGGGGGACTAATAAAAAAGTCGAAAGAAATTCCTCTTGTCCAATATTACAATAGCTACATTATTAAATTATAAATTGGGAAATAATGTATACAGTATTTTAAATTTTACAAAACACTTTAAATAACGCTTAAAAATTGTCTCGGAAACATTTTTTTTTTCTCTTTTAAAATGAAAGAATGAGAATAATTCAACTTGAATGAATGTTCACTCATTCGTTTGGAAGAAATTCGTTCTCTCATCTTGAGTTAAATTTAGGAAATTGCATGAGTTAACATAATGCATTAAAACTTTAGTTATTTATTGTACTTGAGTTATTTATTTTTTTCATTAACGATTTTAATACAAATGTTTTCATTAAACTAGATCCCTTTTACAATGGCGTTGTCCGTTGCACTTGCATGATACTGAAGAAATGCGTTGCAGAGAGAAAGAGTGGTGTTGCCACTTACAGGTGGTTGAATGAACAGAAATAACTCAAATATCGATAAGTATCGACAACTCAAATTCGCTGAAATAAAAAGCTACTAATTAACTCAAAGGATTGCATTGTTAAATCAAGTCGATTAAATAATAATAATTATAATAACTTCTGCTTGACATGGTAAACTAACTCATTTATTTAACGAGAGTAGGAATACAATGCTACATGATTAAGTGTAAGCTAATGTTCCTTGAAATTCCCATTTAAATTTTGTAAATAAGTTCATAGTTAAAATACTGATTTTTAGACTTCTTGCTAATATTTTAATTTTAATTGTAATGATAATAGTTTTGCACTGACATTTACACACTCGCACCCGGGTAAAAAAAATAACACAACGTTTACACAGATAAATGTAAGCAATATAAAGCATCATGTAGCACTGCAAATCTAGTGTAAACAAGAAAGTTTTAATTTTTTTTTTCTTTTTTCGTAAAACGAAAAAAAAAATAATAGTAATAATGATAATGATAATGCTAATTTTTTTAAAATATTGTTCACATATGCATCAATTCATACACACTCACACACAAGTAAAAAAATTGCACAATGTGTAGTACTCAGTTAAAAGTAACCAATATAAAGCTGTATGTAGCAAAGTAAAGCTAGTGTATGCAAGAAACAAAAATTTCCCTGTGAAACGAAATAATAATAATAATAATAATAGTGGTAAAAATTTGAAATTATTTCTCACCTATGCACTGACACTTTCATTGCGCACTGATATTTACACATTCACAAACGAGTAAAAAAAGTGACACAGTGTGTACTCAGTTAAATATAAGCAATATAAAGCAGCATACAGCAATGTAAAGCTAGTGTATGCAAGAAAATTTCATTTTTTTTTTTTTTTTTTTTTTGTAAAGCTAAGAAATAAATAAAATAAATAAATAAATAAATAAATAATAATAATGCTAAAATTATTTAAATAATTTTTTCGATTATCGAAAACTTCCCTTTAAAGGTAAAGATAAATTTTACTATCAATTATATAGCATTTATTAAAATGTGTCCCTGCATGCATCCAAATCATTGTGAAAGATTTTACGCAGATTAAATAATTATAAATATCGCAGTATTCAACATGTATGTATACAAAGAGTAAAATTTTGCAAAATAATTAATTTAGATGATTGTAAAATGAATGCATATGTAAATATTTTATACATATGATGTGCTAAAATTATTTAAACCTTGTCACATTACTGGTAAATTTTGATGCAGTATATCTATTGTTCTGGAAAAAGAAATTGTTAAATATACACTACATAAATTTCTATAACAAAAAAAAAAAAAAAAAAAAGAAAAGGAAAAGGGAAAAAAAAAAAAAAAAAAAAAAAAAGGAAGAAAGAAAGAAAATCTTAAATATGTAAAATAGCCTTATAAAAGAAAAATATGTACATGATTTTTATTTTATTAATATTATTTATTAAATTAGCATTTTATTTCGTTAATAGTACGTATCTTTGCATTTTGTTCTTTGATTCTAACAGATTACTCTGGAATAAAAAAGGCGAAAAATCTTTGACAATTCATTAACATTAGTTACCCATAATTTATTGAAGCATATCTCACTAATTAATGATACTAAGAAAAATAAACTACAATAATAAATTTTGTTTCTGGTTTTTGTATTATTGAATTATTTCTTTATCTTCTATTATGCTGTAATATTTCTGCTATTCTGTTATTTTTCAGTGAAAGACATTATCAAAATAAAATAATATATTCATATTAAGACTTCGCACTTACTATCACACATGGATTAATTGTGAGTTATGATAATGTTGCACAGCATGAAAGTGTATCGGATATATTGTTATTCTCTTTCATTAAACAAACTTTTTCATCATTATTTGCTAGTAGTAAGTGATGCTTATAATATTTTTAATCTGTAGTGAGACTTCTAACGTCGCTTACCTTGTAAAATTTATAAGGATTTCACAATTCCATTAACGTAAAGATAAAAATATAAAACTGATTAACAAACGATTAAAGAAGTAATAATCTTTAAATTTCTGTAACACTATTATTATAATACAAATTGAGAAAGTTTTTAATCTCTAGTGAGACTTCTAACGTCGCTTACCTTGTAAAATTTATAAGGATTTCACAATACAATTAACGTAAAGATAAAAATATAAAACTGATTAACAAACGATTAAAGAAGGAATAATCTTTAAATTTCTGTAACACTATTATTATAATGCAAATTGAGAAAGTTTTTAATCTCTAGTGAGACTTCTAACGCCGCTTACCTTGTAAAATTCATAAGGATTTCACAATATAATTAGCGTAAAGATAAAAATATAAAACTGATTAACAAACGATTAAAGAAGGAATAATCTTTAAATTTCTGTAACACTATTATTATAATACAAATTGAGAAAGTTTTTAATCTCTAGTGAGACTTCTAACGTCGCTTACCTTGTAAAATTTATAAGGAATTCATAATACAATAAACGTAAAGATAAAAATGTAAAACTCATTAGCAAACGATTGAAGAAGGAATAATCTTTAAATTTCTGTAAAGCTATTATTATAATACAAATTACGAAAGAATTAAAAGTTATAAAGAATAGTCCAGATCGATCTCTTCATATTTCTTCGTTTCTACTGTGTATTAAATTAATGGCGTTTAAATACCAATTTAAACTTAATAAAACTATTTATTAAAAGTTTTAAATAGGAAAGGTACTAACGAGGAAAATTGTCACAGATAAAGAAATAAAATGTCAAAGAATCTAGTTGCGTTCGGAAACGATAATATAGTTTTGGTAAAATTAAAAAATAAAATAAAATAAAAATGCAAAAGCTGCTACATAGGTAGATATGAGGTTTTAAGCATATGATTCAGATGTACATGGCTATGCATTTAAGGGTTAATTTTACATTTTATATGATTATTGACATTAGAAATTTCGTTAAGTTAAAAAATAATTAAAAACGCCACTTATTATTTGTAAGAATGAAGATGTTATTTTAATGAAATAAAATAACTAATTTTGTGATATATTTTCACTCTGTGTAACGTAATCATCTACATAATGTTTCTCTAACGTGGACCAATTACGATTATTTTTTGTAGAAACGATACGATAATGACTTAATAAAATATTTAGTCATTATCGTATCGTAATGACGATACGACGTCCGGCGGCTCATCGCCGCCGGAAGCCGAAGCTAATGTTATTCTATGGGAAATTTTTCTTTACAAATAACTTATTAACTAATACATATTTTTAAATTCTGTTTTCACATTCTGAAAATCCCCAGCCATTAAATTGACGGACATTTTTTAAAAAATTATTTTTTTAATTTTTTATATTCTACATTGAAGCTGGAAAATACAAATTTCCAATACGTGAAATTTTTTCATTTTGCAATTTCAAAAAAAAATAAAAATAAATAAATAAAAAAAATACATTAAAAAAAAAAAAAAAAAAGTTCATCAGTTTAACTGTTGGGAATTTTCTGAATGTGAAAACAGAATTTAAAAATATGTGTTAGTTAATAAGTTATTTGTAATGAAAATTTCCCCATAGAATAACATTGGCTCGGGCGAAAGTAAGTGAAGTGGGCCGTTAATGGCAAATTTTATTGTAACTCTAACAGATGATAAATTCTTACACTTAAAGTAAAAAAAAAAAAAAAAAGAATATAAACAAATATGAAATGATTATGCAATAATACAAAAAATGAAAATGAAAATTGGTATAGAAAGATGGTTTTGCATCATTAATTAAAGAAAATCCCTTCAATATGTTGTGAATTGTTGTCACATTAATTATAAACGTGCGTTGCTAATATTAATGAAGCTGAATACAAGAGAATAAATCTTTTGCGTTTTTATGTCAAATGATGTTTTTTTGGAAGAAAGAATTCAGAAAGAAATGATAGAAATGCGTGATATTAGTAAATTTAAAATAATTTCTAAGGAAGAATATAATGTTTTTGTCGTTATATCTTTAAAAATTGTTTTTATTTATTTGTTTTTGGCACGCTAATGGTTAGATTATATCAGGAAAAAAAAATTTATAAAACTGATTATTTTTATAGATTATATTTTTATATATATTTTATATATATATATATATATATATATATATATATATATATGTATATATATATATATATATATATATATATATATATATATATATATATATATATATATATATATATATATAAACAAAAAGACTTTTTCACACACCATAAACTAAAGCGGAGTACTACCGGAATCGAAAGGATGATCTTTCTTCTTCAGGGAAGAAAAAAAAAAAAAAAAAAAAAAAAAAAAACATGTGCACCTTTGAGGCAACAGCAGGACTGTCAGAGACTGTTTGAGAGTGCAAGATGTCTGGCTTTCTGCCTCAAAGACTCGTGTTTTCTTTACCTGAATAGGAAAAGTCACATCCTTTTGAAACCGCTAGTGCATTGATATGGATTGCTTATTTAAAATCAATAATGAAATAATTACTATATATTTCTTAAATAAAATATATAAATATTTTAAAAGATATAAAAACAAAATCATATTAAAAAGTTCAAGCACACTGACTAGATACAAACAGAACAATTTTTAAACAGAAAAATCGGAATTATTTTAATTTACCAAAACTAGCGGTATGTTGTTAATGAAGAAATTTCGAAATCTTCTATTGCGAAGCACAGTTGGGAGTTTGATCATAGTTTTAATTTTAAGAGTGCCAAAAGTATCTTATTATAATAAATTTTATTAAATTTACTTATTAGTATAATATTAATTAAATAAATAAACAACAACAAAAAAAAAAATATTAATTGAATATTCATTCCCTTCCTCTTTTTTTTTTTCTTCTTTGTGTGTGTGTGTTCCTCTGTTTGGTCCTGCATGACGCTTCCTATTGGTTGTTTGTGTTGCTCCTCCCCCTCTGATCTTTTCCCTGCTCTCAGCCTTGCTTTTGCCTCCAAGTGTTTTTTGCACCTGATGAAGAAAGGCTACGTCCTTTCGAAACCGGTTGTGCTGGCTTAAAATTTATGGTGTATCAAGAAGTTTTAAAATCTATACATTATTTTAATTTAATTAACAGCACACACACACACATACACACACACACATATAATATATATATATATATATATATATATATATATATATATATATATATATATACATATATATATATATTTTTTTCCGAAAGTTTTATTTGCAATAAAGATACAAAAATTTCACAGACATATATTAAACTTTATTCACATCAGCAAGGCGTGCATTTATTTAAACGTGACAGGAAATCATAGCAAATTGAAGCATAATTCACTAATTAATGATACAAAAGTTTTATGATAATAATCTTCTGTTTCTAGATTTCGTATCCGAACATAGATACTTCATATTCTTATACAGTTTATTTTTTATTCATTTTTTACTGTTGAAGAAGTTTACCAAAACAAAAAATCATTAAGATTTGGCAATTACCATCATTTATACGCTAATTAAAAGTTATGATTATGTTACGGAGTGTAGAGCTTATCCGATAAATAATTATTTACTTCATTAAACGGATATTTTTACGATTTATTTTTATAATGTATTTATTTATTTATTTATTCCTTGTAGTAAGAGACGTTTGTACATATTTTTATCTATTAACGAAACATCTAACGTCCATTATCTTTCAAAATGTAAAATGAATTTATAATATAATTAACGGGCGTTTAAAAAGATAAATCATGTTATCAGACAGTAAAGAAGAAAACAGTTGTATATATTATTGTAAAACGAGTTAAGATATCAAGTAAAAATTAAGAGTTGTACATTCACAATAAAAAAATTTTAATATTACACAGATATTATTAGAAAAAGTTTTTTATCAATTTGAAAGGGTAAATCGAAGTAAATTTGTTCTGGTTTTGACTTACATTTGTGTTCTTAGTGGTTTGTTTAAGGAAAAACAAATATGTGTACGCATTTCTTTTCTTTCTAAAAATCATATTAATGAATCTTGAGATGTATTTAAAAAAAAAAAGTTATAACTCCGAAAATAGAAAAAGGCTTCTTCACACACTCTAAAATAAAGAGAAGTTCTACCAGCTTCGAAAGGATTTTGGCTTTCCTCTTCAGGAAAAAAAAAAAAAAAAAAAAAAAACACGTGACTTTGAAGCAAAAGCAAGACATCTTACAGTCTTACAGTCTCTAACAATCTTGCTTTTTCCTCAGAAGCAATTGAACATCAGAGGTGCATGCGTTTTTTGCACCTGAAGAAGAAAGTTCATATCCTTCAGAAACCGGTAGTGCTTCTCTTTAGCTTATGGTGTGTGAATAACTTTTTATGTTTAAATGGTGAAAAATGCATTTTTTTTTCTCTTTTTTTGATAAAATTAATAAATAATCATTATTTCAAATATTTTTTTTTTCCTGATATAATCAAATTATTAGTATAAAATTTTTAAATAATGCAAAAAATAAATATATAAAACCATTTTTTAAAGACATAATGACAAAAGCGTTATATTCTTCCTTAGATATTATATTAATTTTCTTAACACCATGCATTTTTATAATTTTTTTCGAATTCTTTCATCCTAGAAGATTCATTTGCCATAAAAACGCAAAAGAATTACTCTCATTTATTTAGATTCATTACCATTAGCAATGCACGTTTATAATTAATGTGATAAGAATTCATAACATATTGAAGAAATATTCTTTAGTTAATGATACAAAGCCATCTTTTTATTCTATTTTTCATTTTTGCTTTTTGTATTATTGCATTATCTTTTCATATCCATTTATACTTTAGCTTTTCTTTTACTTTTTATACTTTAAGTGTAAGAATTTATCATATACTAGAGCTATAATAAAATTTGTCATTTAGAAACAAATTTAGGCTAATTTTTAATTATGGTTTTGTTGCACAGCCTAAAAATATACCACAAAATTATTTATGTTATTTCATTAAAATAATACCTTCATTTTTGCAAATCGTAAATGACGTTTGTAATTATTTTTTTAACTTAAAGAAATTTCTAATGTCAATATCCTTATCAATTGTAAAAATAACCCTAAAATGCATATTGAAGTAGATCTGCATCGTATGTTTAAAACATCATATATCCCTTTATGTAAGAACCTTTGCATTTTTTTTTTTTTTCATTTTCATTTTACCATAACTATTTTATAGTTTCTGAACGCAACTAGAATCTTTGGCATTTTATTTCATTATCTGCAACAACATTCATTGTTGGCGCTCTATCTGAGTACAATTTCATTTCGGCGGGTGTTAAGAATTACGATCATTTATATAAAATGTAATAAAACTTACGGAAAATAACATTTTCGGATGGAAACAAGTTAAGAGTAACGAATAATATTTATATTTTTGCATATACTGATAGATTTATGCGAGAAAATCTTATTTATTTATTTTATTTTATTTTTTTTTTTTTTGATAATGTAGAAATACATCAGTATGTTTTTTGAAAATATTCTTATGAGGATATTTTATATTTTGTTCAATAACTGTAACCAATTTTATTTACTAAAAATAAAAATTCAATAATTTAAGGGTTAATTGATAATGTACAACTAACACAAATTTAAAAAGATAAAACATGTTAACAAAAAATAATTGAACATAAATTATTTAAGACACCACATCTTCATAAGAAACACCACATCTTCATTCATTCTCTACCACATCTTCATAAAGAAAATAAATAAAAGTTAACCTTTATATATAAGGCAAAGCTAGAGAGTCTGCGTACAATTTAACAGAACAATATAAAATATCCATATATTAATTTTTACTAACTGTTGCTGAATAGTTTTGAATTCGTATTTTATGCATTTCCATTACTATTTTGTTATTGTGCTATAATTTAAACCATCAGCTGTAATAAAACCAGGAAATCTATTTCGCTCAATCTACCCTTTAGCGTAGCTATGATTACTCACATGGTTAAAGAGAGATTACACATAATTGAAACAAAAATTATTAACAATTAGAATTGCTCTTAATTTGACATTGTAGTAAGGTTATTACAGATAAATATTTTTGTATGAAGAATGAATATTTCAACCTAAATCAGAAAAGTGAAGTAAATTTTAAAATAATAATAATAATAAATGAATAAAAAACATAAAATCTAATAAAACAAGACCAGATATGATTAAAAATAACATTAAGTTACTAGATAACACGCTTAACTTAACCCATTTGAGACTTATTGTACACCGAGTGTTCAATGCATTTTCGTGCGAAAAAGACGGGTAGCCCCGCCATGTATGCAATAATATAAGGGCAATATGAAGATAAAATCCTATTTCGGATTCTATGCACTGTTAAAATTTTAACGGAAAACAACAAGTAATCATTTGTCTCAAATCTTATGTAAAACTACAAAGAAAATAAATGGCGATGTAAAAAAAAAAAAAAAAAAAAATGTTTTATTTATTTAGTTATTTTTAATCTATTTTATTTTCCTATTTTGTGCATTTGAATAGCTAGAAGTAATTTAATTAATTAACAGCGAGAATATATTTGTGACTTAGAATATTTTTTCTGAAGTTGAAACATTAATTTTTAATTTATTAAGAATTAATGCAATTTCACAGGGACTCTGGAAATTAACAGAGAATCTTGATAAACATTTAAAAAAATTTTCAGAAATACTTTTATAGCGCAGGTAGTTTTCAAAAAATGCGCTTTCTCGAATAGGCTGAAATTTGTACACATCGTTTTCAATTTGAACGTTTTCCTATGTCCTGACCTAATCTGTGTTTGTCTATATTCACTACAAAAGATTATAAAATAGCATTAAGTTACTAGATAACGCGTTTAATTTAAAATTAATTCCTTTCTTTTACAGTTTTAATGTTTTCTTGTTTCTTGACATAAGCTGTCTTTAACCACAATTGATGTATTTACTGTTGTAAATGGTGCAGCTTTTTAGCAACCATTTATAAGTAATACATTTAAACTAGTCCAGTGAAATGTCAGAATTGTCACCTGGTACAGTTCCAGACATTTAACCAACTTATCCTTTATGTGTTACCATTACCAATATGCTGCATAATCACTCCTAGTACACAATTTAATTGAATCAATGCGCAGTCCCTCTTAAGTAGCGAAAGCACAAACTCTCCTATTTCGGTAGGAGAAATCGCTCAGACATATTTCAATAATTATTCTCTTTTATAGAGAATAGTTGGTGTTTGTACCGTTAGTCAAATTTAGTAGATTGTGAGAAATTTAGTGTAAAAATACTTTGTACTACTTCTTTTAGGAATGCTCAAGCATTTATTTTTAAAAACAAAATAAAATATCAACATTTTATCTCACATGCTCGAAGCAATGAACCTGTACATTCAAGTCGGCACTCCACTATTGCTGTTGTACAACTTATTGGAGTTGCAGCGCACCCACTCTACTATTTCCAATCCTCTATCAGCGCAATCTCTCCATACTGTGTCATCCTAGCTTTATCTTAGATAATAAAGCATTTTTCGACATTATAGGCTCATTAAAAAAAAAAAAAAAAAAAAAAAAAAAACATTTTATGCGAAATAAAAAAATATTGTTTTTAAATCAAAGGAAATGACATCTGATTTTGGTTATATTTGTTTGTTTAGAGTACTATTAAGAAGAAAGTGTTTTTATTTAGATTCTTTCATTTATTTATTTATCAATTTAAATAAATATTATTAATAATTCTTAGTCAATTAATCAATTCAAATAAACCTTAGTATGTTTTTTAGGAATCTTGCCTACTCTGGACATTAAAAAATTACATTATAATAAATTGTAATTTCAGAAGTATTGGCATTTTATAATTTTTTAAAAAGAAAAAAAAAATCAGCATTATAAATTTTTATTTTCTAGTAATAATAAATCACTAACAGAGATTACTTGAATAACAAAAAATTAAAGTATATACAGTCGGTAATAAAAGTGTCATAGCAAAAATTCCTATGCAAAAAAAGTACACTTCATACGGTTTTGTTAAATAAATCCTTATCGAATCGTGTTCTTACACTGATTAAGAACAGGATTCGACAAGGATTTATTTAACAAAATCGTATGAAGTGTATTTTTTTTACGTAGGAATTTTCGCTAGTGTTCGGACACTTTTGTTACCGACTGTAATTAAAAATTAAAAATTAAAATTGAGGAAAAGATTGATCAGGATATTTATAACATTATTAAATTCATTAAATTATATTTATTTTATTAATAGCACATACATTTATCTTCTCTTTGTGGATTTACATTCTATCAAATTCATTCTGGAATAAATAAGAAAAATATCTAACCAATTATTCAGCTTAATTAGCATTAGTAAATGTGGGAAAGTGGTGTAAAAAATTAGTATGGCATGCATTTGTTTTAATAAGACAAGCATTCATAATATATGGACGCTTATCTCAATAATTAATGACACGAAAATAAAAAATATATGCATATAGGATAATACTTTCATTTCTTGTTTTTGCATCAGAGAATTAGTTATACATCCTACACAATTTTCTTTTACCCTTTTTTTTTTTTTTTTTTTTTAAATTGAAGAATTTGCCGAAATAAAATATTACATTTATTCTAGGATTTAGCCGTCAACATTATATATAAGCTAATCATAAGTTATGCTTTTGTTGCAGAGCGTGAAAGCATATTAGATATTTATTTCACCTCATTAAACAGACATTTTCATTATTTTTTGGAAGAAGAATGTGAGGCTTTTTCTAATTATTATTAATTTTTAGTGAAACTGCTGACATCGCTTCGCTTGTATAATATAAAAAATAAGATAACACAGTCAACGAAAGTTCAGAATGATAAAGCATGTTATTAGAATATTAAACTCAAGAAATATTTCGAACTATTGTAGACATTAGTACTGTAAAAGAAAAAAAAAAACTACTCCCAATACTTTGGTAACAAAACATTTTGAAACATTGTTAATACGAAATTATTTTTATCGATTCTAAAAACATGTTCAGAGTAAAAATAAACTTTCTCTAGCGTTTAACCTTCTTAGTGTGTATTTATTTGTTTCTTTATCTTTTAACTAATTCATAAGCCTCTCTAACTTATTTTAGTAACTAAAATAATTAACACCATTTTGGAAGATTAAAAAATCATGTCAGTTGTTTTTGTCGTGATAAATATATATTATGAGTTTATTCTAAAAGAAAATTTTTGAATACTTTCTGTATATGTTGAAAAGGTAAGCATAATTTTCTTTAGTTACTCAGTCTATACATATTTCTTTAAAGTAATATCGAGTAAAGCACATTTTTAGTAAGATAAAACTGTTTTGCTTTCAATCAAACTTTGTACTTCGTCATCATTTACTGTCTTTAACCTTGAATATGTTAGGAGGTATTTCCATTTGGCAGCAACTAATACATATATATATATATACACAAATATATGTCAAATTAAAATTGAGATAAAGCACGCAAATGAAATTTAAACTAGTATGTTGTGGCCACCACAAGACTTTCTTCTATATTTTCCTATACATATTCAATCAGTAACAATATTTAAAAAAAAAAAAAAAAAATTTTTTCCTTTTTTTTTTTTTTTGTGAAAATTAATACATATTCAATCACTAACAATATTTAAAAAAAAAAAAAAAAAAAAAAAAAAAAAAATAGAATTTTTTTCTAAGTTTTTTTATTTTTTTTTTGGTTAAACGTAAAAAAAATCGATAACTTTGTTTTAAATTATCACAGATTTATAGTTCAACCATTCGTTTTAAAGGTATTGACGAGACCTTTCGAATGATACCCATCTTCAAAATTTACCTCCCCCCCAAGGGGGGAAGCGATGCCCCCCCATGCACAAAATTTTTTTCCTAGTTACGTACTACTATTATCAATAATTCATATTAATTTTACAAACACAAGTGTAAAATAACTCTTATTATGCACATTTATACGAATTTTTGTCCTATGCTGCCATGTTAAAAATTTAGATAAAATGCTATCACAGCGCCACCTGTTGAGCTATTGATCCCCAAATATAATCAGCAACAGTTTATGTCGGGGACCAACTAAATACCAAGTTTGGTAAAATTTCGTTAAAAAAAAAAAAAAAAGAAAATACGATTATTTTTCTAAGTTTTTTTTTTGTTAAAAGTAAAAAAAATCGATAACTTTGTTTTAAATTATCACAGATTTATGGTTCAACCATTCGTTTTAAAGGTATTGACGAGATCTTTCGAATGATACCCATCTTCAAAATTTAACCCCCCCGGGGGGGTACTTACCCCCCAGGGGGGGAACCGATGCCCCCCCATGCACAATTTTTTTTTCCTAGTTAACTACTACTATTATCAATAATTCAAATTCATTTTACAATCACAAGTTTAAAATAACTCTCATTATGCCCATTTATACGGAATTTTGTCCTATGCTGCCATGTTAAAAATTTGCATAAAATGCGATTACAGCGCCACCTGTTGAGCTATTGATCCCCAAATCTAATGGGCACCAGTTCATGTCAGGGTGCAACTAAATACCAAGTTTGGTTAAATTTCATTCATATGTTCGTGAGATACAGCGTCCACAAAAAAATGATACAGACACACAGACAGACAGACACACAGACAGACAGACAGACATTTTCTAAAAACTATCAATTCGTGTTCAGGACATCCCAAAACGTGTAGATCCGTCAAAAAACGGAGGTCGAAAATTTTCGCGAATCCAATACTTTCTCTATATTACATATAGAAGAAAGTAAAAATGAATATATTAATCGTTGCTAAGGTACTCAACTTCATATACGGATGTAAAAGTCAGTTATATATTTTATTTATTATTTATTTATATCGCTTTTTGTATAATTCGACCAATTCAAAAATATTTTTCCTTTATAATCTCTCGCATCAAGTCGAAAAATTTAAAAAATAAAATTGAGAAAAAGCGTGTTAAAGAAGCATAATATATTTAGTAAAAATACCTTTTACTTGGAATTACACCAGGTAGTCTAGACGATACATCCCGTGGACTTTATTTACGCAACTGTGATAACAAATTTAACTCATTGTAAAAATGGCAACAAAAATTTTATAGTCGGCAAGGGGATCCTCTTCTAAAGTTGAATAAGAAACACTTTATGAAATTAATATAATGACCATGTCAAAAGGAAGCAGCATAATTACGACTTGCCTTTATAAGGAAGAATATATTTTTAAAATGTTCTGACGTACTAAAATGTTTTATTATTATTATTATTATTACACAATTTTACAGCTGTTACTCAGAAAACAAAAATAATCTTTAGTTAATTTTGCGTTTTTATTATTTTAGGATATATTATGTAAAATCTAAATTTAAAAAATAATAAAATAATATAAACAATACTATATACAATTTACTTACAGCTTACAGAATTCATTTTCTTTAAATTTGTGTTTAACTGAAAAGAAAAAACACTCTTCTATTTTTTCTAGAATAAATTTTAATATATTTGTATGAAAAAGGAAGAGTTTGTGCTTTTAAAAGTAGGATTTTAGCCGACACGTCAGTGGAGGCCTCCCTTTTGAGACTCAAAAAGATTTTAGGTTCCGTCTGGTTTGTCCATGTGTTTGTCGCGCGATAGCGACCACAAAAATTACGCTATTGACTTGCAATTTGGTACACATGTTCATGAGCTCCATGGAATTGGCTGTATATTTTCGGTTGTGTATTCCATTTATAGTTCGTGTACAGGGACACGCCAAAATTTTTCTTATCATTACGGCCTATGGGAAGAATTTGTATGTACCGCGATAGCGGCTGCCAAATTTCGATAATTACTTGCAATTTGGTACACATGTTTATGAGGCTAACAGAATTAACTACATAGTTTTGGGTGTGTATTCCATTTATAGTTCGTGTACAGGGACATGACAAAGTTTTTCTTATCATTAAGGCCTATGGGAATAATTTGTATGTACCGCGATGGCGGCTGCAAAAATCACGCTATTGAGTTCAATTTGATATACATATTTATGAGCCACACGGAATTAGCTGTATAGTTTTGGGTATGTTTTCCATTTGTATTTCTTGTACAGGGACTCACCAAAAGTTTTCTTATCTTTACGGCCTATGGGCAGAATTTGTGTATCCCGCAATAGCGACCGCAAAATCCTCCGATTGACTTTCAAATCAGCACACACTTTCAGGCTGTGTATAGAAAAAGCTGTATAAATTTTTATGTCTATATTGTTTATGAATTGTGTACAGGGACACTTCAAAATTCTTATTATTACGGAATATTGGATGAATTTTGTTTAAACGCATTTTAACATTATTACTTTGCAATAAAAAAAGTGAAATTAGCGTGCATTAGTGAGATGTTTGAACTTATGTTTTTTCCAGAAAATATGTGCTCTTAAGCTTCCTAATTAATGTACAGTACATTACTAAAGTATTCTAATAGTGCCACCGTAATCATCCAAATTATGTCGAAAACAATTATTCATGAAAAACGTAGAATAAGCTGAATAGTTTTTACTAGTGTATACAATGTTTGTTGTTCGTTTACAGAGACACACAAAATGATTTCGTGACATTAGAGCCTATGGACAAATTTTTGTTTAAGCGCTCTTTAATGCGCTCATGCTGCATTGAACAAAATAGAATTAACATACATTAGAAAGATGCTTAAAAGCATATTTACCTTTAAAAAAGGATATGTATAGACTAAATAATTTTTAGGACCACACAAAAAATTAACGATGACGTACTGTAATCATCCAAATGATGTCAAATTAGTTTGGAAAATTAATGAGTGAAAAATTAATGATGAATTTCATTTAAACGCATTTTAACATTATTACTTTGCAATAAAGAAAGTGAAATTAGCGTGCATTAGTGAGATGTTTGAACTTATGTTTTTTCCAGAAAATATGTGCTCTTAAGCTTCCTAATTAATGTACAGTAGGCCAATTAGGTCTATTTTTATTATTGGCGTTTGTAATAACTGTGGCTCCTTTTCCGGGTTACATAAAAGAATTTCATACTATTACGGTCTATAGTCGGTATTTTTTTAAAGTGTATTTTAACATGGTTACACCCCATTAAATACAATGAAATTTTATTAGAATTTTAAAAGCGTGTTTTTCTGTTGTAAATTGTGGGCATAGAATTGGTAATTATTTTACAGGGTTACGCCAAATAATTCCGATATGCTAAGTAATCTTTTTTCATTAAATTTGATACAAATATTTATGAATTTCAGGCAAATAATACAAGACTGTCAGTTATTAAGAATACATATATGTGATATACATATAGAAAGAGAGATTCAGCGGGGGGTTGAGGGGGCAGCAGCCACCTTCAGAAACGTATCTAAATATGTAACAAGTCAATCGAATCAATATGTATTATTATATAATAAGGAATAAATAAAAATGAGCTGTTGAATAATGTCTGATTTAAATCGAACATTGAGGCTCCTGATCTGCAGATCCACTAGTTTTAATTATTCGCAAAAAAATCAATGTATGACATTAATATTGAACCATTTTAATATTTGGCATAATACATAGAAAATTAGTAAATTATGCTTTTATTAGACATTACGAAAACATATCATAAAAAAATTCTTGCTTTAGCAAAAACATATTCTTATCTGTTTTTGCTGGCATCAAAAGATTATTCTAATAATTCTTAATCTTCAAGAGATTTTCTGGCAGTGCTTATATTGGAAAATATGTTTTAAGAAGATAATATTTTATACAGAATTTCACAAAACAAAACAACTTTACAAAAATGAAGAAATAATGTTTTTTCTATAGATTTTTCTTTCTTTTAATAATTTTAATTATTACACGTTACTAATATGACATACAAATCCTGAATTGATAAAATAATATATATATATATATATATATATATATATATATATTTAATAATAAAAATTATATATATATGTAGTATAAATTTTATATCATAATATTATAATTAAATTAATAAATAACAATAAAAACTGCAAAAAAAAAAAAAAAAAAAAAGATTTTTCAGAGGTATAGTACAGTTATAATTAAAAAGGTGTAGAATAATACAGTTATTAAAAATATCACTTAATGCTACTAAATTTATAATACACAAAATTAATTACTAGATTGTGGTAGCTTAAGTATAAGTTGTATATACATATAATTTTTTTTCTAGCAAACTATTTTTATTTCTTTAAAATAACAAAAAATGTAGCGGTAAAAATTTCTATGAATGTTAAATATTGTGTAAAAAGAAAATTAGAAAACCCAAACAAATTTCAAATATTAAAACCCGAATAAATTACTACGTCAGAAACGCCAAAGAAAAATATTGGAAATGCATACAGCTGTTTCGGCAGCCTTAAGCGTGCCGTCTTCAATGCAAAAAGGATTCTGAATCTGCAGAAGTGCTCGTATATATAGGAGAGGGGCCGAATTTATATTCAGTCCACATTTTCTTAATTTTTCTACTGTTTACTCAGCTAACTTTAATAAATTCCTATTAGCCACTCTCCCCACCTTTCCCGTAATCCTATTGGTTGAACTAAATTCGGCCCCTCTAATATATATACGAGCACTTCTGCAGATTCAGAATCCTTTTTGCACTCAAGACGGCACGCTTAAGGCTGCCGAAACAGCTGTATGCATTTCCAATATTTTTCTTTTGCGTTTCTGACGTAGTAATTTATTCGGGTTTTAATATTTCAACGCCAAGTCTCCTGTTATTATTAGATTTCAAATACTTAAGAAAAAAAATTTCTGAATGAAAAATAGAACCAATTTTCTAATTTAAAGTCTGTTTAACTTTATTTAGGTCTTAGATACACATGCTTTATGTGATTTTAATTTTACTTTATTAAATATTTATTAAATATATATATATATATTTTAAATACTTCTATAGACTTACTGTCAATACTAATTTTTAACATGGAAAAATTATAATTATAAAAATTACGATCTTAAAAATAACCATTATTTAATAATTAAATACACATACGTATATAGAATTCTCTATAGTTATTTTTCTGCAATGGTAAATTAATATATATACCTTGTAAATAAGACAATTAAAAATTAATCACTGAAGATGTGAAATAAGAATAAAAAATAAAATCACTAATAAATTTATATTTATAGAACTTATATATACATTTTTTATTTGTGTTACTGCATTCTAAAATATCTATCCTGCAATATAAACAGAAAACTTTTATAAATAGCAAAAGTTTTGAACATTTTTTCTCAGCTTAATTAATTTAGCACCACATGCATTAATTTCAGAGTAGCAAGAATAGCTATTTTTTGAGCATATCTCACTCTAAACATTCAGACAAAAGGAATTTTCAATAACATGTTTCGTTACTAGTTTTTCAATTAGAGCACAAACTTTTAAAATTCTTTCATAAACTACCTACCAATAAGTATTTGGACGTTTTCGAATTTAGGCGTTTTGTCAAATATCGAGAAAAATACAGGGTAAGTCAAAATGAATATAGCGATTACAAACGGCTGTAACTATTTAATGGGAAAGAATTCATCAATAAGATTAAAGCAGAATGCAGACAGGACTCCAAACATTTTTATACATACGTCATAGATATTCCATGTGACTTCCCTTGGTCACACGGACAACATTTAGACGGTTGTCCATTTCCGCCATACATTCTGAAGTATGTTTGCAGTCACCGACACAGGCGCATTACAAATGCGTACTTTGAGACCCTGCGATTTTTATCTATGGGTTTATGTGAAAGACAGGGTGTATGTGTTTCCTATGCCCAAAATAATTGAAGAACTCAAAGTACGCATTTGTAATGCGCTTGCGTCGGTGACTGAACAAATGCTTCAGAACGTGTGGCGTGAAATGGACTACCGCCTATATGATGTCCGTGATACGCAAAAGTTTGGAGTTCCGTCTACGTTCTGTGTTAATCTTATCGATAAATTATTTTCCATTAAATAGTTATAGCCGTTTGTAATCGCTATATTCATTTTGACTTTCCCTGTAGTTTAGTAATTTATCTTGAAAGGTTAATAAAAAAAAAAAAAAAAGTTAAACCCGCATGTTTCAGAAAAAAAAATTCTGAAGAGAAAAAGTGAACCAGTTAAAAAAAAAAAAAAAAAAAAAAAAAGAAAAAAAAAATCAAAATCAAAATCTTTTGTATCACCCTGTAAAAAGTATTCCTTAAAATGCGTTTTGGCTATAGCATTTGATTATAAAAGTTCTTCTAATTATCTATATAAATTTTTATGAAGCTACCACATATATGTATGAAGTTATAATGGTTTATTTACATGGATGGAACACGGGCGCAGAATTTATACCACTATCAATGTAAGAAAATTTTCTTCCTCTTAAATCGACGATATTATAGGTAGAGAAATTTCTTAAACACATTCCGGTATGATTTCTGCGCCCGTGTTCCATCCCTGTATTTATAAAATTGAAAAAAATAAAATATACTACTTTTTAAATTATAACTCGTAGGGCAATTTTGCAATTAATGCAATTAATGCAAAGCAATTTTTAGGAAACTTGGCATACTACATCAATCAGTGGCATACTACATCATCTACAGTGTAATCAGAATGCAAAAATGGTTATCTATCTTATGAAAAATGAGTACTTTTACTAAATAATTTTTAACTACGCATGCACAAGCTTTATATATATATATATATATAAAAAAAAAAACATTTGCATAATTTAACACGTTGAGTGCCATATCAGTCATCGGTGGCTTACACTGAACTTTCCGTTTAGGCCGCATCAACCACCGGTGGCTGACAGTGTAAAATATTATGTAAAGCCGCGTCAACCACCCTTGGCTGACAGTGTAAAATATAATGTAAAACTAAACAAATTACATTGTTTTAAGTAATTACTGAAAATTTATTTAAAATTTACTTAACTTTTATTTATTGCAGGATTTTAGCATTAAGGCATTTTAATGGATTTTTTTTTAAACACGGTAAACACTACGCGCTTCTAAACAGCGCGCGTGGCCTGATATGGATTTCCTTAAGAATTTCCGTGGCGCTCAACGTGTTTATAAACAAAAGTATTGAGCTCCTTACATAAAAAACCTAGTATATATATGTATATATATATATATATATCTTGTAAATTCAAACAATTACGAATTATGAAAGGAACAGAATTTCAGTTCCTTCCATAACTCGGAAGGCTTTCTTGGACTAATTTTTTTTCATCATTGGATTCATTTTTTTTACAAAATTTCAGCACTTTCTACCCGGGGGTGTAAATTTTCAATATTAGTATCTTTCAAAAGATACTAGTATTTTGTTAGTATATCAGTATTTTATCAATATTAATGAATTTGTTAATGATTACAAATTTCGCCACATGGTGACGTTACCGGCTAGAAAACTAAATATTTCAATTTTTATTACTTTTTTCACACTACATGCTAACATAATTTTTACTGCCAACGCCTCTTTAATATAGCATGAATTCTTTTAAGAAAGATTAGCTGAAAATGTAATGATCTTTCTCTATTACTATAGCAGATGAAATACAACGTTCTCCCTGAGAAAAGTATAACTGAATTTCATCTATACGGCTCTCAAAATTTACTGTTTTTCTAATAATAATTTTGCAATTGGTGCATTTTTATAAGAAACGCGTTTTTACGTTAACTTTCGACGAATTTCAACAAAAAAAAAAAAAAAGTCGCATCGGGTCCCTACTGCCTTCGGCAGCGTAGACCCGTGCGCGATGCGCATGCGCGAATGCATATATATGAGCGCTGCGCGCGCTTATTCCTTCACCACACTTATGATTTCTCAAAATTCCATGTTATTACTCATACACTTTTATTCTTAAGAAAAGGAATTTAAAAAAAAAATCATTTCTGATCGGGTAAAGACTCACACCGGGTCCCCTCTGCCTTCATCTCACGAATTCATATATACGCTCGCTGCGCGCGCGTTTTCTTTCCCCACCCTTACTGTCCCTCCTTAATTTTACACTTTCGAAAATATCCTCATTCGACTCGTAATCACCCAAAACCTATATATACCAATTTTGAACGGTCTAACTGAATTTCTAATTTTTTGCCCCCCTTTAGGACACCTTAAAACATATAAATTAGGTGAAATCTCGAATAATTGCGATTATCGCCCTCTATTGGATAAATTTGATGTAGGTTATTCGATAATATAAAAGAACTTAAATTATCTTTCGAATGAGGTATTAAAAATAATTTAATCATATTTATAATTCGAAATATTATGATTTTAAAATATTGCAGCGCCATCTGGTGGTAGAAATTTCTGTAACCTACTATTCAATTCCAAATCAACAAAGCTTTAAAATGATGTATTACTTATGAAATGATTTTAATTAGTAGCTGAGGTACAAAAGAAAACCTAATCAGGACACCTTAAAACATGTAAATCTGGTGAAATCTCGAAATCTACTTTCGATAATACAAAAGTACTTCAAAATATCTTTCGAATGCTGTATTAAAAATAATTTAATCATATTCAGAATTCGAAATATTGAAATTTAAAAATATTACAGCGCCATCTGGTGGTAGAAAATTCTGTAATCTACTGTTCAATTCCAAATCAACAAAGCTTTCAAATAATGTATTACTTATAAAATTATTTTAATTAGTAGCTGAGATACAAAAGGACAATACCTAATCAGGACACCTTAAAACGTGTAAATCACGTGAAATCTCGAATTCCATTACTTACGGTAGTCGGTTAATGGAAGATGACAGAAATTTGTGGCGTCTACTCTTGAAATTCAATTCAAATAAGTTTCAAAATGACATATTACTTTTGAAATTATGTTGATTAGAAGCTGAGATACAAAAATGATATAAACACTATTATAAAACGATTTATTACTGACTTTTTTGTGGTTTTCTCCGAAACCGGGCTAAATTCCGGGCTAAATACTGTTAAAAATCCATAGTATGAAATGTGAAAGGAGTATCTGAATTCGAAACTTTGCAAAGTATAAAATAATAAAGGAGTTCTGAGTTTTCAGTTGTTTTCTCCGAAACAACCGCTCCTTTTCTACGTTTTTGCCCCTTCCCTCCCCCCTTTCCGTCATTTCTAATAATTTTACACTTGAAAATATCCGCAATCGATTTATCTTTCCTTGAAACCTAATAATACCAATTTCAAACTCTGTAACTCTTTTATTTTTTGCCCCTTCCCCCCCCTCCCCCTCAAGCCCTTCCTAATAATTCTACCCTTTCAAAAATATTCAGAATCGAATTATCGGGCGTTAAAACCAAATAATACGAAATTTCAACGGCATATCTCAATTTAAAATAGTGCAAAATATAAAACAAAATTTAATCTAATTTTTTTGTTTATCCACATATTTTCATGAAAATTGAACAGTAGCTTTATAATATGCTGTCTAGGCCGAATATTAATTCAAATGTAACGTGAATGAAAATTTGAAAAAAATTGAAAATTGCAATTTTCCCCCCCACTACAAAACACGTGACATCTTGATCGTTACAATCATTTCCTTTTTCATGGCAGACGGTCGTCTGGCATTTGAAATGATGTTGCCACAAAAAATTCATACTTTAGTTAATTTTAAAAAATCTAATTGTTGTACCGATAAGCCGCTTGCACACTTAGATTCAGGAAAAATGCCCCTTTTATTTGGTATCGAAAAGGTAACGATCGAACAAATATTTCTAATTTATTTTCCACATTTTTTGCTTTTAACTCCGTTAAAATATCTTTTTTTATGCAATGGCGGTGAATTCTCAGTCATTGAGATCGCTTTTAGATTAGACATGAGTGGACATTTTAATTAATATCTCCAAAACTAATTAAGTTACAACTTTCATTTTTGCGGCGTTTAGTTTCTCGGGTCGTAAACATTAATTTGGTCCCGCTCGTTGAAACGGCCTAGGATTCTATAGCGGACAAACAGACACATACACAGACAGACTCTGCTCTTATATATATATATAGATAGATATAAAATTCTGCTCAAAACATAATTTAATTTAGTACAGCAGGATTTACTTTAATCTATTTTTCTATATAAGTATATGCAGTTGCTGTATTTCATTCGTTAGCATCAATTATTATATCCATTTCTTAAAGTTTCGTTGGTATAGATTTAGCATAGGCGGCTTTTAAATTCTTGGCGGCTTTTAACTTTTTGTTATAATTTTGCTGATGATTTAAAAGATTTATCGCAATTGTGTGAGTAAAGATCTTGGGGAGAAGCGTTCGAGCTACTTCGATGCGAAATTTTAAATTTCGCCAAGGGGTTCTTACTCAAGCTGTTTAATTTTTTTTGCAAGATTTTTCTCAATTTTATTTTATAAGAAAATGTTTGCGCGCACACACACACACACATATATATATATATATATATTAACATAAAAAGATATATATTTACTTATTTAATTTTAGCATCATTTTTTCAGTAGTTTAAAAGTCAAAATGAGGTTTTTATTATATATATATCCAAACATCCAATCAAACTAAAAAAAATGGCTTTAGCTAAATTTTGTCCAGATTAATATGTGTACCAGTTTTTGATAAAAATCTTATCATTTGGACAGATACAATGATTAACTTTTAGCTTTATATATTTAAAATAAGAACAAAACTATTTGCACGTTTATTCATGGGAAATTAAAGATATAAAGCATTCACAAAATCGCCATCTGAAAAAATAGTACATCCTGTCGCACAAATAATGGAACTAATAATGTCGTACTAAGAATGGTTATCAATAGCTATTATGAGTTATAAGTCAAAACATCTCCAGATTCGGTTAAAAGCTAAGACCTTTTGACTATTACATATTTCTTTAAATTTATTTCCTTACGTGTTTTTGGCTAATTGTTTTTCTAGAAATCATAGGTTTTTTACTGGTCTTCCAGCCGGCATTGCAGGCATTTTGACAAGAATAACACATAAAATTTTGTTTTTCTAGTTATTGACCTAAAATTAAGATAGCTGTAAAAAGCAATGTAATGCTTCATTTTTTTTTTTTTTTTCAAATATTTGGGAATATGTTTCTCGATATGATAATACTAAAACGAAAACAAATTTCAAGATTTAAAAATTGCAGATTTCTAATTTAATTATTTAATTTTGAATTTTTTTTTATTTCTATTAAGAAACATGTGTCTGTCAAGAAATTTTCTCTGATTTCAGTAGAAAGTTTTCAAAGTTTTTAAACAAAAACTACCTACATAAAAAGGCCCTATATAGTAGGGCTGTTGAAGGCGCAGCTGAAGATAGTGCAAATCCGAGCTAAATTTCTATAAAATGTTTCCTTCAAAGTTTATATTTTTCTAAACGTAGGAGAAAAACAGTTTTTATTTTAATAAACTGCTTTAGTTTTTAGGCGAAGTTAAACTGATTTCTTTAGTGAAGCGGCCTAAATAAGCTAATAGAGAATAAACATTTAAAGTAAGTCAAAACTTTTATTTCTCTGTTGAAAAACAAAAATACTTTTAAAAAATCTTGGTTTTCTATTTTCTTACAGAAACGTGCCTTGAATATGCCCTAGTATAACTGGATGTAAACGATTTAATTCAGAGTTGCAGTTTGACAACAGTGTTTCTTTTATGAAAGTTCTGCTGTTTTGTAATTTAAATGTACAGTCGGTAACAAAAGTGTCCGAACACTAGCGAAAATTCCTATGTAAAAAAAGTACGCTTAATACAGTTTTGCTAAATAAATCCTTGCCTAATCATGTTCTTACGCTAACTAAGATCAGGATTCGACAAGGATTTCTTTAACAAAACCGTAGGAATTTTACCTTTTTTACATAGGAATTTTCACTAGTGTTCGGACACTTTTGTTACCGACTGTACTTTATTTTACAAAGAATTTTAATTCCATGTTGCCTGTTTAGTGAAATTTAGCATTTACAAAATGTACATTAAAAAAAAAAAAAAATCTATAAGTTATTAAAGAAGAATTAATGCCACACAGTATAAATGTGATATAAGTTTTACTTTCGATACATACATTATGTAAGGGAAAATTGGAAAATTATGTAATCAGGAAAAAAAATTTGACCGTGATATTTTAGTGTATCTATTAGTTTAAGGTCTCCTGGTTTCATTTTTGCTTATCAGTACTTTGTGCTGATTCCTATAACAGAGGTTCTGGATTTATTTGGAAAATGTCTTAGCAAATGTTACCAATATACATTTTTTATATTTTATAAGTCTATGATAACAAACAACGTGAACTGGGAAAAATTATTTAATTGGTTTATTTGGGTTTCTGTGGTTATTTGGATTCTAAGAGAAAAATTTTTGTTTATAATAAGGTTGAGGTAGAGTAGGATTTTAATCCAGGAATTAGAAACGGTATGGAAATCAACCTGGTCATTTAATGATAGATTTAATTAAATATATATTATGTATATATATATATATATATATATATAATGTTTGTTTTTAAAACATTTTGGTAAGAAACTTTGTAGAATAAGCTGTGCAAATATTATTTTCGTACACCTTAGGGATCACATCGGCATCAGATGAACAACGCATAGCTCTAACGTGACGTCAAAACGACCCAACTTCAACCGTTTTCTTTCTGAACTACTCGATCCAAATACAACAGTGCTACCAAAGTAAAATCTATTGAGAAAACTAAGTGAGAATTTACACTAGCCTGAAATATTTTCAATGTATAATCTTATCTCGAGTAAGACGTGGTACAGAGATTTAAATTGAGCTAAATGCGTAACTGACACTGTTGAAAAAATGACACATGTATTATTGTAATACCTTTATCTCATTTATTAACTTTTATATTTTATTGTTAAATTTTAGTTATTTAGAGGAAATTAATCTACGATTGAAATAAAATTGCTGTTAAAACTTGATTTTTGAAACACGAGGATTACTAAAATATATTTATTTTATATATTTCTTATAAATCAAAATACTATATTAATGAAAGATATATCTAATTAATGTCAATAATAATTTATTTATTTTGTACTCTTTTGAAATTTCGAACATCCTTTAACCATATTCCAAAGTTCAGACATCGCAGACTTTCACTTACACATAGGACAAATTCTTTGGTTATTCATCAAGGGTTAACAAATTTATCAGCTGCATAACTTTATATCTAAATAGTGTAAAATGTTGTTGTCTTACTCTAACTAATAAGAACGACTCAAATTTTAGAACTTTTCACAGCAATAATTTTTTGTACCCTTCGCATCAATAATTTTTTTAGGCACCATCGTGTACACTGAGTACAAAATTTTGAATAAACACTATAAAATGCAGGAACTCCTAACAACTGTCTCGGGTCGAAAGAAGGCACGACTCTTCGACAGGCGAACAAAGTAGGCACAAAACGGTAACTTTGGTTGCAGCACTCGTCCCTACTTCGTTTCCCTGATGAAGGGTTATCAGTGTTGACAGATAGGAGACTTTTTTTATTCAATAGACACAAATAAATTTGACAAATGATACTTGATATACAAAAGAGATGACTAATCTTCGAAGTGATTAATCAACCGTCACAATCAATACTTAGTGGTGGATATTGAATAAACGATGTTCCCAATCAGGCAAAAATGAGGATTATGTCTCAAACTTATTTGTAACGATTCTGCATTTTCCGTCCTTTCTACCAATTGTACATATTTTTCTTGGTGGGAATTTTGGCTATAGTGAAACTGCTTCAGGTGCAATTGGTTTTAATAATAATGGTGACTTACGGTTCAAATTCCTTAAGGGAGGTGTTAGCGATGATTTAGAAGACCCATTTACATAAAATTCAGGATATGGAGAATCTGTTACAAATAAAGACAGAAAATTCCTATCGCCGAACGTAATGTGATTTAACGATTAAAATGAAATTCATTTTCAAAATCCTGAAATTATATTCTTGGATATGAAAAAAAAAAAAAAAAAAAAAAAAAAAAAAAACCTTTTAATATTATATTTAAAATTGGCACTGTTTTATTCTAATGGAATACGTCTCTTCTGCCCCAACCGAATTAATCGCTATACCATTTTAATTGCATTTAGACTTAATGTAAATTACCTATTTACAACTTACCGAAAATAATAATAGCAGACGAACAAAGTTTAATAAAATCTCTACAATCACATAAACCACTGTCAAAAACCACTTAAACGTTAATTTAAACACGTAATTATTAAACCGCAAAAACAACCTCCTCTTCCCCCTAGAAATGAGTTTCCTATTGCTTTCAACAAATTAATAATAATAATAATAATAATAATAATAATAATAATAATCTCAAAGCATGTGCTTTTGTATTGAGAGTGTTTCCATTCGTTGGCAAAATTCTGAACATTTAACTCCTTTATTTTATGGGATAATTCCCTTGTTTCATTATTCTGTAGTCTCCCCTGTTTCTTTTCTTTTCTTTTATATTTTATTTATTTATTTATTTATTTTTAAACTTACTTACAATTTTTCCCTCTTCGACTTGAATTTTTGGATCAATTGATTCACAGTTTTATCACAAGCAATTCAAGCTGACTCCTAAAATTTGAAGTGAAATGAAAACACAGTATTTTCCATGAATAATAATATAATATTTGTACAAATACATATAATGTATAAAAAAATAGAAAAATTTACTAAATATTAAAAATCTTATTATTGAAGACACAGAATGTTTAAAACAAATTAGTATAGCATGGCCTTTTATTTCTTTCTATACAGCAGTGTCACCTACTCATAAATATATACAATTATTTAGTCATAGGTTTTCACAACAAAGATATTGCACGTGCATTTTAATTCAATTTTTGCAAAATAGTTCTAAATGTGAAAGTCGCCTAATGCTAAATAAACATTTGAATGTACTTTACTATTCTACTTCATATTCTTCATTCATAACTTTTTACTTTCCGAACACTATATTGAGGAAAGTATTGTAATCATGTCAAAAAACCGAATTCGAGATTTTGATGTTTCTATACGTTTTGAGGTCCCCTGAGTCCGTTTTCACTATTTTTACGATGATGTATGTATGTGTGTGTGTATGTGTGTATGTGTGTATGTATGTGTGTATGTCTGTGAGTGAACACGCTAGCGTCTAAACGCTTTGTTCGATTAACCTGAAAGTTGGTACGCATATTGTAAGTCACCATAGTACGAACCCTATAGATTTTGGTGAATCTAGCACTTATAGTTTTTTTACAGGGACACAAAGAAAAATTCTTTATCATTATGGCCTATGGGAACAAAATTTAAAAGTGCGATAGCATCTAAACGCCTTATTCAATTGAGCAAAAAATTTATACGCATATTATAGGTCACAAATACTCAATCTGAATAGATTTTGGAGAATCTAGCACTTATAGTTTTTTTTACAGGGACACAAAGAAAAATTCTTTATCATTATGCCTATGGGGCCAATTTTTTAAAAGTGTGATAGCGTCTAAACGCCTTATTAATCTGAGAAAAAAATTTGTACACATGTTATAGATCACAGTTGAACTAACTGTATAGATTTTGGTGAATCTAGCACTTACAGTTTTTTTACAGGGACACAAAGGAAAATTCTTTATCATTATGGCCTATGGGACTAAATTTTTAGAAGTGCGATAGCATCTAAACGCCTTATTGAATTGAGCTGAAAATTTATATGAGTATTATAAATCACTGTTGCACTAACTATAAGCATTTTGGTGAATCTAGCATTTATAGGTTTTTACAGGGACACAACGAAAAATTATTTATCATTATGATCTATGGGCTCAAAGTTCAGTAGCGTTAAATAAAATATCGTGTAATAGATGGAGAAAAATACTCAAACACTCTATTATGGTTTTCTCTCTTTTGTTTGTTTAACAATTCCTCTTTCTTAACTTTATCTACAAAACTGTTAATTACTCCATGTTCGGAAAGTCGAGTGGAGTCACTCCAGATTTTTTTTTCTTTTTAATGCTTTTATTTCGTGTTTTCTTAAAGGAACGTGAAGCGAATATAGTTGCAGAATATCGAGTCTAAAAGATCTAATTTAGAGTAGTTTCATAGCCAACAAAATTTCATTAAAGAATCTCATGTTATCTAAATAGATCCTTTATTCTTTTCCCGAATGCATTTTCTTTTTAGATGTTCCTTTCATTGTCATTTATTTAATCTATATAAAAGAGCAACAACATTAATTAAAGGAAGAAAAACTAAAAAAAAAAAAAGAAGAAGAACATAAAACGTAGTGAATTTGCATTAAATGGTATGTATTCAGATAAAAAGGAAACGATTTTAAAAAGTATATTGACTATTTACTTAAAAGATTTTCTTATATTCAAAAAAAAAAAAAAAAAAAAAATCACTTTTAGAAATTTAGATTTCAAAATTTAAAGTTTTGAAGTTGATAAAGTAAAAAAGAGTCTAAATATCAAGCGAAGTTTAAAGAAAAGCCTTCGAATTTTGACGATTTTACTTTTTTTTTTCTTTATCATAGAATTTGATATTATACACTTCTTAATAAGAGCATTTCCCGAAAAGTAAAGTCTAATATTTTTTACAGAATGTTAAATTTACCCTAATCCCTTATTACTGTACTGTGAGAGTTGAGAAGCATTGCGTAAATTTAAAGCATACATGCTCTATGAATAACAAAGTAATTTTCATGTGCATGCAGTGTAAATAAAAATAAATATTTCAAAAAAGTCCTATATTGAAAATAGAAAGTGACTTTTGAAATATCTAAAACATTGCTGGACAAAACTTTTGCGACCATCTGATTAGAAAAAAACAAAAACACAAATCATGTATGGCTGTATTTTTCACTCTGACTTCAAAGGAAATACGAAGCAAATATGAAAATCAAAAACTGTTTAATATCTCAAAATTAAATCATTTTACAAAAATACAAGAAAATGAGTAGCTAAAACTTTTGATATCACTAAGTAATCACACATGCAAAAAGGTGAGAGAGTAATTGAATTTGTGCCTCTATAGCATTAACAACTTTTAGCAAATGTGAAGGTATTGATTTGTATAGATTTATTATGGTTTCCTTATTGAACTTCACTGCACAGCTCTCCAGAGCATGAATCAGTTCTTTCTGATCATCGTATTGCTAATCGCTACACACAACCTCCTCCATTAGTTGCCAGAAATTCTCGATGATGTTGGAACACCACTGCAGTTTTTCGCCTTCTTTTGGCGATAATCACTTTCTTGGCAACTGGTTCTTGGGATTTTGCATGTTTTGAATGATTTGTTCTTTTACTACAAAAAACTCCAAAGAAAAGTCAAACAGAACAACGCTCAATCAATAACGAGGATTAGATTACTCGTTTTTCATTTTAGCTAGTGTAGGTTGTGGTTTATGTTTAATTTATACCTAATCGAAATATGAAACCGCAAGAACAAAGGTGGAGTTAACTTGGCTTGGTGGGAGTGGAATGTCGGTTTGGCGAATGAATTAGTGGTATGGTGGGGATGTGATGTTCACTAAATATATCGTCTAATATATAATATATGTCTAATATATCGTCGATGGACAAATCCTAGCAGCGATGCAAGGTGGAAGAGGTCTTCGTCAGTTTTCCGTCAGTGCAATTGTAACCACTCAGGTTGGTTGATTGGTCGGGTTTTATGTTGCACTAGTACTGTACTTTCGGCAATTGGCGATGATCTGGGACTTACCCCTAAAGATGGTCGGGTGCATTGACTACATATTAGAATAGACCCCGTACTAGTAATCTATTTGTTCTCGAACATCACATCCCTACCATTCCCCCAATTCATTCTCCAAAAGAAGGCGCCCATTATTCCAAAAACCGTAGTGATGTTCACGGAATTTTTCTCCGTAGCCAGTATAGGGAATATGTCCTCAATTTCTGTCAATAGTCAATGATCTGGAGACATGCCATCACAATTTTGATCATTTACTGAGGGTATGGCTCCCCTGCTTAAATAACTTCTAAAGGTATAATTTGTATGGGAACATAGAGGACATTGAAGCCACGATAAATTTTACATGCACCAGCCGTGTAGTGTATACAACGGTCTGTGGCCGGCTCGAGTATCGAAACCGCAATCTTTCAAGTATGAACTCGGCGTTCTAGCGACTGACTGAGCTACTGCGGCTCGCAGTCACCCAGGAGAAAACTCAATGTATGTTGTTGTTAGCTTCTGAAGAGTCCTAATTTAACACATGTTGGCTTCTTTTTATTGGCTTATAACAATAACTATGACAATAACATTGTTTATGGCGTAAAGTTTCAGAACTTCACATATTTATGGGTGAGTATTGTTGATGCAATTGCCACGGTGATGCCAGAAATGTTCCGTAGTACGTATGATTAGAAATAAGACTTTCAACTTGATATGTATAGAGAAAACTACGGTGCTCATATTGAAATTATTAAGGTGAAATTCAACTGAATTATGTGCGTTACAACAAAGTAATTCTTTGTTTATGTTAAGTATTTAATTAAATATTATTAACTTTTGTAATAATATTTATATACACTAGGAAAAGATAGATTTATGTATTTTTAAAAATAAATAAATGTATAATAAATTAAAATAGAGAAAAAAGTGCATTTGCGTTTTTCAAAAGTTTCTGGATATTGTAGGAAAAATCTTGTGACATAAACATATGGTATTAAAGTATTTCTCATTATTTATTTTATTAGCGTTAAAAGATCACGCTTAATTATTTTTGAACTACACAATTAAAATCTAGAAAACTTTGCCGCAGTATTTTATTTTAATAATGTATGTCAACCTATTTCTAAATTCCTCTATTAACATTTGACATATAGCTTTATTACCTGTCAAATCCTAGATATTATCTGCTTGGCTGTTATAGTGATTGATTTACCAAACATATTAATTGACAATATATGTTCAAATCAAAGATCTATAGTGAGAAATATGCATAGGAACACGCCTAGAGAAAAACACGCATTTATCAGACACATGACATGCGGTAACATGGTAATATATTATTATAGAAGCCTTATATGGTGTAATATAATAGTATACTAAAAAAAAAAAAAGGAAATATCAGAAGTTATGAGTGCTTCTCATGAAACGATAATTTCATACTTTTTTTCTAAAGTTAGTTTGTGGCTTATACTGCGGAAAACATAAATTGTCCACGACAAAATGAAGCATGGAAATTTTCTTTTTAAAGTGACACCTTTTTCTTTTTCTTTTCTTAATCTTTTTTCAAGTGAGAATTTATTGTAGTTTATTTTATTAAAGTAAATAAATTTAAAAATATGTATTTATTTCTAGGAAAATATAAAAGCTATATAATTAAATTGTTTACCTTTAATAAACACTATAATTATTATATACTGAAAAAGTTTAACTGAAACATATTAAAATCATCCGAAAATTATATATATATATATATATATATATATATATATATATTTTGCAAATAATAATAATCATAATCATAATAAATACATAAAAAATAATTCTAAAAAGGGGCGGATTAAATTAAAAAACAAATATCGTGAAAACAGTCTATATTATATGTTATATGTTTGGATGTTCTACATACGTTGATGTGAAAATGAAAGAAAAGCGAGTAATAATGACACAAAATGAATATGCAGTATGATTTGTTAAGCAGTGTCTAACAATCATAATGATTAACTCATATTCTATTACATTATAAATGCACGAATTTAATTTGAGTTAAAAAACAAGTAAATAATTAAAACTGTGAACTTAAAACACATTTTAATAAAAAGAAAAGCAACTTTTACCACCCAAACAAAATATTCCTCAATAAATATCTTTATAATTAAACATAAGTTTAACAGGAAATTCAATACATAAAGTAAAATAAAATATGATTTTTAGGTGCTCAGTCACACAGGAATATTTGCAGTTTTTTTTTTCTTTCCCTTTAAAGTCTTATCTTCGTATTTAAAATAGAGTTTCATTTATGAGAAAAGAAATTATGAGTAAATATAAAATAATAAATATTTAAAATACATAATTTTTTTAATTTAAGATATTTTTCTTTTTTGGATGTTGAATTTTTAAATTTTTAAATTTATTTGACTTTTTTATTATTAATTTATTATTCATGATTATGGTAAAAATAGTATCTGTGTCATTTTTATGTTAATTATTTTTATTTTTATTATTATTATTATTTGTGTATTATATAAAAACAAAACAAAAAAATCTGTTGTGACGCTCACACAACTGTCTCTTACCATGCATTTCAATAACATAACGACAGGATGCAAATTATAAAGCAAGATAATAAGCATTGTATCTAAACATATTAAAAAAAAAAAAAAAAGATTCAAACAAAGTTTATTAACAGTTTTATTTGACATATAATTCTGTGTCGGGGGGGGGGGGGGACTACCACCTCTCTTAGCCCTAAGTTTGGATACATTTAGATAAACTTATAGACTTCTATTACATTTAAATGTTTATTCCAAATTATTCTGATAATTTCATCCTCATTCCTCCTTGAAACTTATCAATCTTGATCAAACTTTTCAAGTAGTAACTTCATATAAACTTCAAAATACAACATAAAAAAAAAAAAAAAAAAAAAGAAAAGAAAGAGAAAAAAAGAAAAAAAGAAAAGAAATATCCCCCCGAAAGAGCACACGTGTGCTCTTTCGACCCGAAACAATTAAAAAACAGAAATTACTTTCTTAAGAATCCAATAAAATAAGAATAAAAAATTTTTTAAAGAATAGAAATATACCTTGAAAATTTATTTTTCCAACTGAGTGAAAATAATGCCCGGACCGGGAGTCGAACCGCGGATCTTAACTTACAAGATCAACGCTCTACCAATTGAGCTATCCAGGCCGACAAATGATGGGCATTAATCACTCAGACAACCTTTAGGCAGACAGTATAAGCCGCTCGACAGTATAAGCCGCAGGTAATGGAAAACAACATTAAATAATGGAAGGAAGAAATATATTTAATACATTTAAATGTATTAAATGAATAGAAGTAATTCTATATTACGAGCGCCAATTGGCGATTTGGCTGTTTTTTGTCTTGCTACAAACCAATAAAGAAATTATAATCAAGCATTTAGCTAAATCAGAGGAAAACGTAAAAATAAATAAATAATTAAATATTTGCTTCACATGGTTTCAAGAATAAATATTATAAACATACTTTTGGAAATAATTAAATAGTTGTCTTGAGGCATTACTTATTACTTACAAAACTTTGAATAAACATCATAAAATGCAATAATCTCGAAACAATTGTTGCGAGATTATTGATTTTTATGGTGTTTATTCAAAGTTTTGTAAGTAATAATTTAAAACGTAAGTTCTGTGGTGTTTTCTTATTAATTAGTTGTCTTGAGGTCCTTTCCAGCTTCCTATATTATTTATTTATTATTTTATTTTATTTATTTTTGTTGTTTCTGGCAGCCAAACCCTGTGCTATTCTATGGGAAATTAGGTTACGAGAATTATTTATTACCTAATGTATATTTTTAAATTCCATTTTCACACTTAGAAAATATATTCAAAACTGTTAAATTTGTTTTTCTTTCCCAAAAATTGGCTTTTCTTTTCTTTTCTTTCTTTCTTTCTTTCTTTTTCTTTTTCTTTTTTTTTTTTTTTATTGAAATATTTTATTTTGAAGCTATAAAGTACAAATTGTGCATTTAGTTTGTTTGTTGCACTTTTAAAAGGATATTCGCAAACTTATTCTGATTTAATTCATAGTACTTTTAGTATAGCGACTACAACGTGGCATTTCTCTTAGGGCCTTAATGTTAAACCCCAGAAATATGTCAAAAATATGCAATTGAATTACTGGCAATATTAAAATAATAAAAATATTTTTCAAAATTTGACAATAATTTATCTTTTACATTTTTTTATTTTTTATTTTTTAGTATGTTAACAAAAAATAATGCAATTTAAAATACTCTAAGATTGTCAAATAGTACTAATAATAACAATAATAACTATTAATAGTGTGTCTAAGTAAAAAAATACCTTTTAAATTGGTTTTTTGAAGGAAAAAAAGTCATAATAAAGGTATGTAATGTTTTATTTTAAGTTATAACGTAAATCTCAAATAAATTTTAAGTTAACTTAAGTGTTCCTGAGTTATCAAAGATTGTTAACACACGATCATTAGATTTCTGTTTACACATTTATAAACATAAATATAACAAAATTGTAGCGATTAAACTGTTTATTTTAAGTAATCCTACTTAAATCGTTTTACTGTGAAGAGTATAGAAAAAAAGGTTTCCCTTAAAGATTATCAAAAAATTAATAATAAAAAAATGGTTTAGTATAGGACTCCTTTTGGCGAAATTTGAAATTTGGCACCGAAGTAACTCGGTTGTTTCTCGCAAAGGTCTTTACTAGCGCAATTATGATATCCGCATTTTAATTTATTAAAAACAATTTACAACAAAAAAGTTACTATATCAATGGCATCCTTAAAATACCAACTCAAATTCAAACTTAATTATCTTGCATCTTTTTTTTTTTTTTTTTCATTTTGCACGCGCGCTGCTTATTTCCTAATTCAAAATTTTTCGATAGTGTTTGTTTCGATACTGAATATTATTAATTTTCCTTTCTTTCCTTTTTCTTAAAAAAAAAAAAAAAAAAAAAAAAAAAAAAAGATTTTGATTAAATTCTGGCAAAAGCAGAATTTAGTTTAGAATGGAGAACTATTAGTTTTTTTCTTTTTAAATTATAACATTGCTTTCAAATTACTCAATTATTTTTTCGATAAAGGCTCAACTATCGTAAAACTCATATCCTAAAAAACCGCAGATTGAGACTAATAGTCCTCAGTCCTTAAAAAAAAAAAAAAAAAAAAAAAAAAAGCTGTAAAATTTATTTTTAAAAAATATTTTATTTACCGTATGTGTATGAGGAATTATTTTTGACTGAACATGACAAAATACAATTAAGCATTTCCACCATTTACATTCAAAAGAAAAATTGTTTTTGTTTAAATATTGATAGCCCAGTATGTCGTCTATAAATTATGCATGCAGAGCGCATGGTGTGTTACTAAGTATAATCTTAAAACACACATAACCTAAATTTCACTTCTACCAATTTACATCTATATTCTCACCATATTTTAGTTTTTTTGGATGCCCCTGTACACGAAACGTGAATGATTTACATACCATGTTCTAGACTAAACATGTTTTCTTACATACAGAAAATATATATTCATTTCATTTTGTTTAGTTTGTCTATAGATATTCAACTTCACCTACCCAAAATTTCACCCACAGAATTCAACGTAATGAATTTGAATTCTCTCGGATGTTCCTGTAAACGAACGTTTACTTGATTTATCCACAGAACATCCTAAGGAGGTCCATAGGATTTCCTTTTTATCCACAGGAAATCTTGAGGATGCCTTTCGGAGAATACGTGTTGTTAGGGATATTTACTGTAGCACCTTTTTATACAGATATGAATTACCTCAGCTTGAACTTCCTGCTGCTATTTGGTCTTGAGATATGCTAATAACAGAGGCATTCACACACAGGAAGACACACAGACCAACCGAAAAAAAAAATCTGTTTTTCGGATTTAGGGCACTTTAAAACGTATAAATATAACAAATTTCGAAAATTTGACCCCAATTTTCCATTTTAGGTATGTAGATAAAAATAGGTTATTGTTATAGGCCGAAATTAAAAGAAATCAACCTAAAGTTCATACCTTGTCATTGTGTATCTGATTTCATCGCCATAATGTATATGCCATGCAATTCATGATAATGTTTGAACAGATGTTCAAGTGCATTTTTACTGCTTTCTTTCTTTTATTTACCCATGTTATGTGATAACGAACGGAAACTGACTATTAAAACTCTAGCATAATACATTATTTCTATATAAATTTATAATTAACTAATGAATTTTTATAATTTTGTGATCATTTTAAGTTTCAAATACATTTCTTAACCTGTTACCAAACTTTATATAAAAATTACAGATAAGTTTATATTAAATAATAATAATAATAATAAAATAAATGTTAATTATCTCAATGATTAATAAAGTAAGTGTCCTATATTGAACAATAATATTTTTACTTTCTTCTATATGTAATATAGAGAAAGTATTGGATTCGCGAAAATTTTCGACCTCCGTTTTTTGACGGATCTACACGTTTTGGGATGTCCTGAACACGAATTGATAGTTTTTAAAAAATGTCTGTCTGTCTGTCTGTCTGTCTGTCTGTGTGTCTGTATCATTTTTTTGTGGACGCTGTATCTCACGAACCAATGAATGAAATTTAACCAAACTTGGTATTTAGTTGCACCCTGACATGAACTGGTGCCCATTAGATTTGGGGATCAATAGCTCAACAGGTGGCGCTGTGATCGCATTTTATAGGACAAAATTCCGTATAAATGGGCATAATGAGAGTTATTTTAAACTTGTGATTGTAAAATTAATATGAATTATTGATAATAGTAGTAGTTAACTAGGAAAAAAAATTTGTGCATGGGGGGGCATCGGTTCCCCCCCTGGGGGGGAAGTACCCCCCCGGGGGGGTTAAATTTTGAAGATGGGTATCATTCGAAATATCTCGTCAATACCTTTAAAACGAATGGTTGAACCATAAATCTGTGATAATTTAAAACAAAGTTATCGATTTTTTTTACTTTTAACAAAAAAAAAAAAAAAAAAAAAAAAACTTAGAAAAAAATTCGATTTTTTTTTTTATTATTATTGTTAGTGATTGAATATGAATTAATTTTCACAAAAAAAAAAAAAAAAAAAAAAAAAAAAAAAATCTTTTTTTTTTTTTTTTTTTTTTTTTTTTTTAATATTGTTACTGATTGAATATGTATAGGAAAATATAGAAGAAAGTCTTGTGGTGGCCACAACATACTAGTTTTAAAAAGCAAAAGTGAAATAATAATTATTATAACCAATATAAATCCTATGTTACTTACATTTTCTATAAAATATGACAGTTCATTTTTTATAATAATAATAATAATAATAATAATAATAGCCTCAAAATAGTAATTTATAATTGTAAAATTACTATTACTTATAATAATTACTACTACATGTTTCCTTATTCGCAGTGTTTCCAGAGTTTTTCCATATTGTGTAGAGCATCTAGATTTTCGTCTAAACTTATAAATATTGCATAGTGAAAAAAAAAAAAAAAAAAAAAAAAAAAGTGGATGTAATTATTGAACAAATGCAAAAAAAGTCATAAAAACCAAATAATAAATAAATAAATAAATAAAAGAAATTATGAAACAGAGCGTTTACAAAAAGACTTAAATTAAACAATTAGAATTTTTTTCTTTAATTTAAATATTAATGAATAGAAGACAGATGAAAAACAGGGATTAGCAGACAGAAATTAACTTATATATTTTGTACACATTTAGCAATGTTAAAAAGAGTTGATAAATCGGATTTGCCCGTCTGTTTTTTATCCGTCTCTTTGAATTCTTATTTATGCAATAATTTCTACGCTACTTTGAAACTAATGCATATTAGTCAGGCTTAATATAGTTTGTTTACCATTGAAAATAGTATTAATGATACAAGAAGTTTCTAAAGAGGCACTCTTAAAAAAAAAAAAAAAAAAAAAAAAAAAATCCAACACATTACAGTGTCTCATAAGCGTTAATTTTAAGCACATTTTTAAATATTTATTTGATTAGATTTGTGTTAGAGGCCAAAAAATTATTACTTCAGATTATAGATCATACTGTGCTATTATAATAAAAGTTGTGATTTCAAAACATTCTAACTTTAAAACTACCGGACAGAATTTAAAATAATAATAAAAATAATATTGTCAAAAGAACGATTTATTATTGCAAAACAAATATTGCTTATAATAATAATTACGACCATTTGCTTCATAGTTCTCAGCAATTTCATGCACTGCCTTGAACAGAATTTACCAGAAGCATTAATCGACAGAGATCATATAATACGGAATTAATCCACAGATTTATCACACAAAAATTCTCAGATCGGAATTTGGCTTTTACGATATTATGCACTGCCTTTGGATTTTCTTCTAAACATGTAAAAATTGCCTATTAAATAAAATGGATGTAAACGAAATTACGGGAGAGAAAATGGATTTGACTTAATCAAATAAAAGTCTAGAACAATAAATTGATGCACTAAAAAGGACTTATTTGTCAGAGATTCAATAGAGGATAGGTGGGAAAAAGGGATTTATTGGTGAGCCCGAATTGTTAAAGGGATTTGGATGCTGAGTAAAACAAGTTTTGTCCAATCATAAGTGTTTACACGTAATGAATGATAGATTGGTGTTAACTATCAATATGTTTAGATTTTTTTTATTTATTTATTTATTTATTTTTTTTTTTTGACTGTTCTAAATTATAAGGGGAAAAAATCTAATAAGAAACTAATTTTTTAAAACTTTCTTTTCTTTCTTTTTTTTTCTTTTACCATACTGAGTAATATTAAAATAAATATCAGTGTATAATCAGTGTGTGTTGTTTTAACACTGCATTCATATTGACATTTATTCAATAAATATATGGTTATGTTTCGTGTTTTATCCGAAACAATTCCATTGCGTTTGTTTGCAATGTTAAAACACACTCACACAGAAAATTATCACATGTGTATGTGTGTGTACTTGTACAGCAGGCATATAATCTATTGTTACATAATAGTGTTTTTCTTTTTCTTTTTTTTTAACAAATGGTAACAGTTAACAATTTCTGAACGAAAAAATGATGTTTAAAAATTCAGTTACTTTCTTTATTACGCATATGTTTGTCAGTTACACTCTGATTTGGATAAATAATTTTATTATTTTGTACTAACAACTGAAAAGTATATCAATCTTCAAAATATTATAATCAAAATAGTGGTTTAAAAATGACATCCCTATCCCTCTATATGAAATATATATTTCCTTCTCTTTCTGCCTGAAAAAAAAATACTATGTTATTTTTTCTTTATAAATAAAGTTATTTTAAAATCTTTTATTATAATTAAAAAATATATATATATTTGTATTTTTTCCATGAAAATAATTATACGATTTGCGAAAGTGTTTTAAATGCAATTAGCACTTATGATTGCAGTAAAAGCCTTTTCACAACTTTCTGATCCTTCAATTGAATATATTTTCTAGCACGAAATTACATAAGGGAAAATAGATTTGACTAAATCAAATAAAAAGCTAAAACAATAAAATGATACATTAAAAAGGATTGATTGTCAGAGAGTCAGTACAGGATACGGGGAAAAGGGATTTATTGGTGAGCCCGAATTGTTAAAGGGATTTGGATGCTGAGTAAAAGAAGTTTTATCCAATCATGAGTGTTTACACTTAATGAATGATTTAATACAGATGAATTGATTTTTGGTATTAGTTTGCTTCAGGGTTTAGAAACTATTAAAGCGTATAGGGTATTTTTATTTTGGTTATCTCAACTTCTGCAAATCGCAAAAAATAATAATAACAAAATGCTTTAACCCATTAATTGCCCAGGACGTATTTATACGCTTTTCCGAAGTACGATTTTTGTATTGTACTAACAACGGTAAAACTACTCACGGGGCTCGGAAATGCGGTAAAATAACCTTAAAATTGATCTTGAAAGTGTGTGAGGTTAAAACTGTAGAAGGTCACCACAGTTTGTTTGAAATTAAGCTGGATCCAGCAAAGTATTAATTCGGGATGGATAAATCACTTCGATGCCAGTGACTCGGCGGAAGTTTAGGTCGGATTAGTTTTGTGTCGACATGGTGCTGCAACGAAGGAATTAGGTTGTGTGAGGTAGATGAATTGGAAGCGATTTCGGAAGTTTGATTGAAATGAAGAGAAAGGAAGTTGGTAGAAAGTAGTATAAGATGGAGATGGTTTTCGTAAAAAAGTGTGGAGTAGTGGAGTCTTGTCCGACGTTTGTCTAAGACAACGGCTAAGTATAGAGTGTGGAGAAAGTTATATTTCACTGGTTGAGATTAAGTGGTGCTTAAGTTAACTAGTTTGATGAGTGTTGTTATGCTTCAGTGCGAGAATTTGTGAATGAAAACTGATTCGGCCGGGAATCCACGAATCCATTGGAAAGTCACTGTATCATCGAAAAGGAGTGCATCCGTCCATAACTTCTACTATTCTGGGGTGATATATTTCATATTATCTAAAATTAGTAATTATACATTTAATTGATAAAGAATTTAAATCAGCTGACTGAGCTACGTATTCCAGATCATCCTCACATTATTCTAGCTAAATAAACTCTTAGCTTTATTTTCATATATCTGAGTCTCTGTGCTAATTTCATATCTAATACTTAAGTAGTTAAGTTTACTAAGTTAATCATTGAGTTAAGATGGGGTCTGCATCAACGCAAACCTCACAAGTGCTTGCGAAGGATTTACTCATATCAGCGTTGAGACAGAACGGTGGCACTGGAAAGTAAATTTTCCTCGGCAAGTAAGGTTTAGTAACACATTTTTTTTCATGCTACCATAATGAGTAATATAAAAATAAATATCAGTGTATAATGCCGCTTTCACACCGCACTTGTTTTTACTTTTATTCGACAAATGACGAATTGTACTCCATCCGAATCAATACTGGTCATTTTCTAAAATGTAGAGTATTCTTTTCTTTTTCTTTTTTTTTTTTTTTACAATGTTAAAACATACACACACGCACAAAATTATAATATGTGTATGTGTGTTTTTATGCTTGTATAGCCGATAGATTACCTATTAATACATGACTATAAATTATCAAATACATCTTTAATAACCAGTTACAACTGTTAATACGTTCTGAACGAAACAAATAAGGTTCGAATATTCAGATCATCTGTTTTATTATTTTGTATAAATCTGTCAGTTACACTCTGAGTTGGATAAATACTTTTAATATTTTGTATTGACAAATGAAAATGGTATCCATCTTTAAAATATTATAACCCAAAATATTGATATAAAATGGCGTTCGTATGTTTCTGTGTTTAACTTGTCTCCCCTTCTCCTTTCTCCATAAAAAAAAAAAAAAAAAAAAAACATGTTATCTCACCTTCATAAATGAAGCTGTTTTATTGTTTTTGTTATAATTTTTTTTTTTTTTTTTTTTTTTTTAACTTTTGCACTGTTTGCGGGAAAATGACATTACAATTTGCGACAGTTAAAATTAAAAAATGCAATTAACACTTCTGATTACAGTCAAAATCTCTTCACAACTTTCTAATCTTTCAACTGAATATACTTTCTAACATGAAATTGCATGACAGAAAATGGATTTGACTGAATCAAATAAAAAAAATAGAACAATAAAGTGATGCATCGTTGTCAAAGAGTCAATAAAAGAAACTGGAAAAGGGATTTATAGAAGGTCGAAATTGTTTAGAGGATATGAGTGCTGAACATAACCAGATTTACCTAATCAGGTGTGTTTACACTTAATGGATAATTTAATACAGATTGCTATTCGATATTAGTTTGCTGTAGTTTTTAGAAATTATTAAAACTTATAAAAGTTTTTTCTATACAAATGTTCCAAACGAAAGAAAAAAAAAAAAAAAAAAAAAAGAAAACAAAATGTTTTTATAACAATTTTTTTTTTCAATCTACCATTATGCGTAATATAAAAATAAATGACAGTGTATGATGTTCCTATCACACTGCATTCGTATTTACATTTATTCGACAAATGTTGTTATTTATTTTTTATCTGAAGCAATTCTTGCCTATTTTTATATTTTATGGTGTTTGTTTACAATGTTAAAACTTATACGAGCAGAATTATCATATGTGTTTGTGTATATGTGCTTGCATAGTCAATAAATAATCTATTAATACATGAATTTAAAAAACCAAATACATCTTTAATAACACTGCTCGGCATGAAAATTGCCTCTGACACCATTTCAGCATATTCTTATGTAAAATGACCTCTTGAATACGAGTATGACGCCCATTTTGCCCTACCACCCACCGTTTTTTAGGAATGGTCCCCTGTTTTTATCATTTTCGGCGCTTTTATGGCTATAAGTTTGATTTTTAGGAGGGGGAAGAATTATTTTAACCGTTAAATAGCTTCTGAGCGGCTACAGAGTTGGAAAATTCTAAAACATTACATTTGCGACAAGGGAAAAGATTTGGGGGGATTTGCCACTGAAATTATGCATTACATATCTTATATTTTTATAATCTGTTATTAATGTTACTTTTTAAACTTTATATATCTTTGTTTTTAGGTGTTAAATTAATTATTTTTCATTCTTCAAAACAAATTCATGGTCATAAAATTATCCAACAGGGAAAGAAATTGAGGGAGGGGGTAGTGTATCTAGAAAACGGTGGGTGACTGGGCAAAATGGGAGTCATATTCGGATGCAGGAGGTCATTTTACATAAGAATCAGCAAGAATGGTATCAGATCTTGATATTTTGTTTTCACAGCAGTGCAACCAGAGATAACTATTAACATTTTCAAAACTAAAAGAATAATGTTAAAAAATCGAATTTCTGTCTCTTTCTTATGTACATGTTTGTCAGTTGCACTCTGATAAATACTTTAAATATTTTGTATTGACAGCTGAAAAATAATATCAATCTTCAAAATAAATTAATCAAATTAGCGATACAAAAATGTAACTCCTTTTTTTCAGGGTGAAACATATATCCACATCCCCTTTCTGTCTGAAAGGAAAAGAACATAAACTATGCTATTTTATCTTTATAAATAAAGTTGTTTTAAATTCCTTGGTTATAAATTTCGTAAAAACATTTGTACTGTTTCCAAGAAAATAACTTTATAGTTTGTGAAATTTAAAATTAAAAATTTCAATTAAAACTTCTGATTGCTGTGAAAGCGCCTTCAAAACTTTCTAATCTTTCAATTGAATATACATTCCAAAACGAAATTACACGAGAGAAAATGGATTTGAGTGAATCAAATAAAAGACTAGAACAATAAAATGATGCATTAAAAAGAATTGATTGTCAGAGAGTCAATAAAGGATAACTGGAAGAAGGGCTTTATTGAAGTCCCCCAATTGTTAAAGAGATTTGGGTGCTGGGCAGAACGAAATTTATTCAATCATGAATGTTTACACTAAATGAATGACTTAATACAGATTGCTATTCTTGATTAGTTTCCTTTAGCTTTTAGAAGCTATTAAAGTACATAGAATATTTTCAGTGAAATCCTCCCAAATGATAAGTAAAGCTTGGAAAAATAAAATGCAAATTTTTATTTTTTCTTTCACATATTTCAATAATGTAGCTCCCTATTAAAAATAAATAAATTTCAGTGTATAGTGTTGCTTTCGCATTGAATTTACATATGTTCTACGGTTAAATCGTCATCAATTAGTACATTTATCCGAAACAATAGTTGCCGTTTTTAAGTTTATGACGTTTGTATATCTATCTATTTATATATATATACAAGGTTCCCACAGGCGACTTATTTTATACGCTTTCCGTACCACTATTTGTAAAATATTAATAATAATAATAATAATAATAATAATAATAATAATAATAATAATAAATATATATATATATTTTTTTTTTCGCAGATAAGTTTTAATTTGCCTGTTGAAATTTATTGTAAATTTTATGTTATGGATATAGTAGTAGGAAAATAATATATATATTTATATATATTATATAAGAACTGAAATCTATGCAGAGCAAAGGCAAAATCTCTATGAATATTTCTATAACGTGGACCAATTACAATTAAATTTTGTCGAAACGATGCGATAGTGACGTAATTAATAAAAGGGATAAATGAATAGTAAGGGGATATAAAATAAGTTTATACACGGGTAATATTTACGCAAGTGGACTTAGTTTAAAGATTTAATCAGAAAAATTATGGCATTTGTCCGATGACCGATGAAATAATCTTCTAGAAAAATGCATTTTGAAATGTTGAATCTTTACTATCTTTCCAAGCATGATTTTGAACCAAGCAATATTTCAATGATGTAAACAGAATATGAACTTTTATAATAAATTGACTGAAAACTGCAATAATAAAAAGTAGAATTAAACTAGGTACTAATTTTTTTTAATGAAAAATATACCAAAATTAAAAATTAAATAAATAGAAATCCGTCGCCAACACGCTAAAAAAAGATTTAAAAGTCGCTATAAGGACCTGTACTAAAGCTGTACTGCCCGGGGAAGAATGAAAAGTATGTCGTCAAACATAAATTTCATTTTGAAAACTTTCTTTGAATGATTTTTGTTCACTATCGCACAATATTAATTTAATTCTAATAATAATTTGGTTCCTGATAAATCAAATCGATTGGCAAACTATATAATAATATTTAGGTGTTTGGACTACATTAAATATTATATATATATAATATATATATGTATATATATATGTATAATTTAGTCAAAAGGTGACTGAGAAAAAGAATTTTGAATTCTGAAAGTTATTTTGGCTTCCCGAGGTTTGAAATAAAATTACATGAATGGTTATTATTATTATTCATTTGGTTTTACAACTTTTCTCAATCCATATACCAAAATTTTAAAAAGAAATGTTCGTTAAAAATTGTTAAACCTTAAATAAGAAATAAAAACGTATAATTAATTAACTTAGCTTAAACTGCCTTAAAAGAAATTGGTTTGGACATGGCTATCAAAATAAAGCTAAGCAACCTTACATACATTAACAGAAAGATTGCAAAAACCTTACGTCTTAAAAAATATATTTAGGAACAGAATTGCAAACTTCTACAATTTATTCCGGAGCACTTTTAGCCCCTCCTTTATATCACTTCACTTTATTTATTGAATAAATTTCTCCAATATATATCTACGATAAAATTCGAGAGAAAAAAAAAAAAAAAAAAAGAAAAAATTGCTATTAAAAAAATGGTATAAAAAAGGCGGAGTAAAAAAATGCACCGAAATGAATTTAAGAAGTTGGCAACTATGGAAAAATTTATTTCAATCATAATATTTTTTACATGTATTCATAGGTAATTTTTATTTTTAGTTATGAAGAAAACATTTATTAAAATTTTATCACTTCATTTGGAATATTGCCTCTGAAAGAAATTTAAAATTCTCAAATTAACTGCCTCATTTCTGATCCTATTTTCCATATTATCATGTAATTAATCTAAAGACTTTCTTATCTATCATTTATATTTATTTACAGGTTTACCTTTTCTTCTAGATACATTATTTCCCACACAATATATAAGAAGCTATAAAGCTATAAATCATAATTATATATTATTACATTAGAAGAAACATGACGATAGAACAAGCTCTAACTTTTAAACGTAATATGTAGAACAATATTTGAGTTATTATTATTATTATTTTTTCCCAGAATAAATAAAACATCATTTCATACATCAACAAAATTAGTGCTTTTTTTTTTTTTTTTTTTTTTTTTTTTACGTTTGTAAAAATATTTCTTTTTATTAACGTAAACTACAATATTTTTCACATGTACTCATGGTATCCTATAGTTTTAGTTATAAAGAAAATATTTCTTAAATTTTATGACTTTCTGAGACTGAGATAAAATTAAAATTTTCTCAAAATACCTGCCACTTTTTCCATCATATTTTCGCATTCTCAGATAATTAATTTAAACACTTCCCTACCATTCATATGTCTTTATTTATAGCTTCATTTTTTTTTTTCAGGTACATCATTTCCTAGAAAATATATAAGCATCTATAAATCAAAAAGATGGATTATTACGTTAGAAGAAGCCTAATGATAGAACAAGCTCTAACTTTTGGACATAATATTATAGATTAACATAGTTTTGGGATTTTTTTTTCCCCTTGATCAGTAAATTACTTAGCTTACTTCTAAATTCTATACAAATGATTAAATATAAATGGAGTGATTTTATTAATGCTTTACGTACTAATGCAGACAAAATAATTATCATTTTTTAAATATTAAAAAATTTTACTAAAAGAAATAAAACAAAAATTCCGATTTATGATAGTTTTTATATTCATATTATGCATAATTTAAAGAGATGTAGCTAGTTCGATAGCTCGGTCTGTAGCTTCTTTCAGGAATAACAGGTACTAGTATGAATCCTAGTTCCGGCATGGCCGTTTGTGCTGTTTTTATGTATGTATGAAATATTAGAAATTGTCCATTATTATAGTGAACTTATGTAACATGACTCATTTGAGACCAAAAAAAAAAAAAAAAAAAAAAAAAAAAAAAAAAAGGTCACTATAACTATAATTCTGAATTATTTTAACCCTTTAACGTTCACTTCATAATTTATTTTAAAAATTACTAAACTAATTTTTAAAATGGCTTTTAGACACATACCTGATCATAAATATTTAAAAAATAAAAAAATAGCATTGTTCCTTTTCCAGAAATTTTTCGTTTGAAACATCTATAAGTTAACCTTATTAAATTCAAATAATATTTAATTTAATAAATAAAACACTTTGTAAGTAAACATTATGGACTACAAAAACTCGTAAATGTTGTTTCAGATGAAAATAATATTCTAGTTCTAAATTAAATTAAAAAAAAAAAAAACTAGACGTGAATGCATCATCAAATCGGCAATTCGCACTCGCGCACACTAAGAAACTTCAAGTGCATTTAGCTTCCTGCGAAACATTTTTTATTAAATTTTACGAATAGTTCTGCTATCTACCGAACAGAAAAAGAACAAAAGCTTAAAACCTGATTAAAACAAGGGGGAAATGTTAAAAAACTGCTGTATGAAAATTGTTAAATTCCCCCTCTCCTATGCACGAAGGCGATTAGCAGTGTGGTAAGATAAATTGCTTATCTGGTTCAAAAATAAGTTTCTCCAATATATTTTTTCGACACATAATGAATATTACAAAAACAATAACTGAAAAATGTTCATGATATGTCTCAGTTTTTAGAAAGTTGCATAGACAAATTCGCATTTATTTTAAAAGTAAAACAATTTAGTAGGGAATAGCTGAATTAGTCTACCGCAGGTGGAGTTTTAGTAAATTAAACTTTATCACAAAGCAATGCTCAATTTGGCAAAAATAGCAAAATTATATGTATAAAATGTATATAGAATGTATTTTTAAAATCGGCATTTTTGGGGAAGTTCTTCAAAATTGAAAAAGAAAAGAAAAAATATCTAGTTGGCGTATGTGGACTCTGCTCAGTTTTCCGTCTATACATGTCGTCATAAATTTTTACTACAGGGTGTACAATATCCATCTTAAAAGAAATCAATATGCCCTGTCGTCTGCACAGTAGAAGATTTAAATGCCCCATCTAACAGGCTACCCACCATTCAGTTCGATACATATATATTATCCTCGAAGCAAGATATTTTGATCCCACCGGCTTTTTCCTGACGTTTTGGTCAAGTGTAAATTTCTGTCCCTGGTCATTTTGGTCTCGTGACATTACGGTTCCTACTAATATTTTGTGACTGTTTAAATATATAGGAATTTTTTAATGTGATTACATATTTGTTAACATATGAAAAATGAAATGTTTGTAAAATAACTATAATTAATGAATATTATATAGATCAATGAGTAAAACTTCAAGGTTGTAATTGCTCTCTAAAACTAAAATTCCAAGTTATTTCTGTCTCATAAATATTTACGAATATTTAAGTATATTTTAACTGTTTAAATATAATTTCCTTACATTTTGAATTGAGATTTTGATTTTATTTGGCTTAGGTTTTACCTGCATTGAATTAAAATTGATTTTTACTCTACTGTTAGTATTAGTAATAAAATTATTGTGGTTGAAAATGGTGGTTGTCATACAGAAAAGTCGGACCAGAACGCCTTTTTTGGCTCTCTTTCCTCATAAAATCTCTCCTTTAGTAATAACGGAAAAATTTTATTCGAAATTTTTATAAATGATCTGAAAAACCTGTAATATTTATGTGCATTTAAGAATTAAAATTACTTTCATTATAGAACAGAAAGCAGTGAGAATAGAGAAATTACGGTCTTGTAAATTCTAAACAACCATTTATGTTCACTTCCATTTCTTTTCTTTTATGATTGCATATCCCATTACATATTAACAATGCAGTGCTTTGAAATCGCTTTATTTAGTGCCAATTTTAAGATCCTTTAGATGTGAGACACAGACAGTCATATAAAACCGGCTGCGAAAGTGTGCTATAAACTCTGGACCCGATATTGAGCCTGGAAATCTAAGAAACCAGGGATCAGTTCTATAAACCACCAGTTTTATAGAACAGTCAGCAGCACTGCAACTGATAACACGATCAAGCACGCCCCTGGAGAGTTGCCTCTAGTTTACAATAACTTGTATTTAAGAAATTACTGAAATGTTAATTTTTTTTACAAGAATGTTTGGCTAGTGCGCGCAACTGGTTTATTTTATACCTTCATAATATAATACAATTCTATGCAACTTCATCTCGGTCTGAATTTTCCATGTCGTAACCCCTCATTATTATTATGAATAAGAAATATATATATATATATATATATATATATATATATATATATACATGTATATATATGTGTTTAGAAAGATTTCTTCTTACATTGTTTTGTATTTTAACACGAGAAATATTAATATATGCAAACGTAAATGTTGTATAAAAAAAGACAAAAAAAATCATAAACAATAAACTATAGCTAACAGAAAACTATAAAAATATAGCTATACACTAACTTAAATAAATCATTTTATCTACACACTTTAAAAGAAGAGTTTTCTAGGTGCAGATTTTGTAAAATACATGTTAATATTTTTATCTTGTTTGAAAGAACTATATTTTGTATATTATCTTAAATTGTAAAATATATCTTTTAAGCCAAACAAATTCTCGAAGACATATAAAAAGACATGTTTTCCATTTAAAAAATTTATAGAATGACCATTTCAACGGCTTTTGTTTATTTGTCCTTGCATTTCTTAAATTTATACAAAATTGAAACACATTACTATTTTTTCGAAAAAACATTTATGGGCTTTTTATAAAATAACGCGAATAATTTTATTTTATGTAAATAATATTTTTGGTCTTAGAATAAAATGGTACGTATTTCTATATTTATATGATCAGGGAAATACATTTTGAAATTGCTTTTACATTTTTAATGCGATAAATAGTAATACATAAAACATAAAGGTTAAGTTATTTATTTCAGCATTTCAGTATTGTAATGAAGCAAACACAATTTCATTTTCAAGCATTATGCCAACATTTCGGAATTGTTTATGATTTTTATTCATATACTATCTGTCTAATGCACATAAATATATTTTAGTTATTACGGCATCAAGAATCACTGTATGTCAATCCTTATTGGATATTTTGTCTCAGTTTTTATAGTGTAAACGGGCTTTAGCAAAAACATTCAAAATATTTTAGGTACTTTGTACAATATTGGTAATAATTCTCTCACGTGCTACTATCTCACGTTAAACTGCCTTCGTTGATTTGTGTGTAAATAATTAATGGAAATTGCGCTTAGTATGTTTCTATTTCATTGTAAGAGCTGTAACAAATAAATGAAATATATAACTATGTACAAGTAGTAATTAACACATGCCTTAGAAATTGTTTAACTATTTAAAAAATATAACATAAATACTTACACAACGTTGAAAATGCCAGTGTAAAAAATATTTACAAAGTAAACTTTAGTTTCAGTAGCATTAAGCGTACAGTCATCAGTGTATAATGAGAAGGCAGATTATTGCTCCTATAGCTGTAGTTCACTCACGTAATATATATATATTTTTTTTGCATTAGATACATTGAATTTACATATTTATTTTATATTTCTATTGAACGTAAGTCTAGTTATACATTTAAAAAATAAATTGTTGTTGGGTTTTTAAGTAGCTAGTTTAACTTACACAATAGCGCATAAAAAATACTGTTTAGAAACACAGACAAAAATGGGCTTCATGTAGGATTAAGATGTTATTGTAAATAACGGTGTCTTTAAAATTTAATAAATATTGATAATATTGATATAATTTATTATTATTATTGAGATATATACGACATTTTTCCAAATATATTACAATTTGTAGGTAATATTTGCATAATTGTTTTTATAATTTTAAATTATTTGAAAATAAATTAATAAATAAATAAAGGGTATGTGTTATTCGGTTTACTGCATTATTTTAAAATAAATGATAATATTTTTAATAATCAAAGAAGGCTTTATTAAAGGACGGTGATAATTATTGCGATTGATGGAATTTTGTATGAAGAATATTAAAGAACGGCTTTCAATTTTCCCTCGGTAATTTTTGAATAATAATACGGAAATCTTTAGAAACAATTTGTTGTTCAAATCTTTTTCTGTCTGAAATACTTTTATAATGAAACACAAAAAGAAATATAATCAGTCCGTTTCGGTCATATTACATTAGTAGTTCGTTATGACCGTATTACTTCTTACAATTATTTATATTTAATCAAGTAATTCTGCCTTATAATAACAGGAGACTTGGCGTTGGAATATTAAAACCCGAATAAACTACTGCGTCAGAAACACCAAAGAAAAATATTTGAGATGCATACAGCTGTTTCGGTAGCATTAAGCGTACCGTCTTCAGTGCAAAAAGAATTCTGAATGTGGAGAATTGCTCGTATATATAGGAGACAGCTAACATTCAGTTTACACAGCTAACATTCCTAATTTCCTATTGGCCACACTCCCCACCTTTCCCGTAATCCTATTGGTTGAACTGAATTCGGTCCCTCTCCTATACGAGTACTTTTCCAGATTCAAAATTATTTATGCACTGAAGACGGTACGCTTAATGCTACCGAAACAGCTGTATGGATCTGAAATATTTTTCTTTGGCGTGTCTGACGTAGTAGTTTATTCAGGTTTTTATATTCTGCTTTAGGTATATACTTTTACGAGGCCAGACAGAATTTTTTCCTTTTCCTGTTCCGGTTCCTCTTTTTTTAGCACATAAAATAATAATAATAATAATAATAATATAACGTTTACTTTTATTTTTATTTATTTTTTATTTTTTACGTAATGTAGACTGTTTCAATACTTTATGTTAAGCATAATAAATAGCTTTTAGATACTTTAAAAGTTTCGAATTTTTATTATTCATATTTTAATTATTTTTCACTATTATTTAAACAACTCTTATTCATTTCATTTATTCCAATAATTTTATTACACTTTAGATAATTCAACAATATTTACATAAAAATCATAAAAGTTGTTATTAACTTTACTTCAACATCAAAAGGAATAGCTATAAAAAATATATATAAAGCAAATTTAACAAGATCCACTTGGGACATAGCACGTTAACTGACGGATCCATTATAGACATTTTACTTTTACTAACATTCCGTCAAGAAGTTGTGATTTATGTATCTACATTTACGAGGTCAAACAGAACTTTTATCTTGTTATTTATAACTAGAGTTCATAAAAACTTTTAATTTAATAACATAACATTTTAAATAAAAGTCTTGCAAATTTTATGTAGTTCAAAATATTATACATGCATAATATTTAAATTTTTGTTTCTTTAAATCGGTTAGCTAACTATGTATAAAATGCATTTTTTTTCTTGATTAATTACTGATTATCATATGTGTAATATTTAGAATGTGTTATGTTAAAAATTTTGACCTTTTCGGAATTTATAATTGAATTTAATAAAAACGTTTTAAAATTAATAATATATCGTTTTCATTAAATGCTTTATAGATATTAGATTATTATTATTATTATTATTATAAATAATTTAATATTTAATTTTTGTTTTTAAATCAGTTAGCTATTATATAAGAATGCTATGTATGAAATGCGTTTTTTTCTTGAATAATTACTGATTAGAATGTAAAACTTAGAATGTGTTATGTTAAAAAGTTTGACCTTTTCAGAATTTATAATTTAATTTAACAAAAATCTTTTAAATTACTAAGATATCGTTTTCATTAATGGTTTTATAGATATTAGATTTTTATTATCATTATTATAAATAGTTTAATATTTAATTTTTGTTTTTAAATCAGTTAGCTAGTATACAAAAATGCTGTGTGCGAAACGCATTTTTTTTTTTTTTTTTTTTTTTTTTTTTAAATAATAACTGATTATTAAATATGTAACCTTTAGAATGTGCTATGATGAATATTTTGAATTTTCAGATATTATAATTTGATTTAATAAAAATATTTTGAATGAATAATCGCTTTCATTAAAATATTTACAGATATTAGAAAGTTAAAATATATAAATATATAATATTTAACATTTTGTTTCTTTAAACATGTTAGCCAGCATACAAGAATGATGTGTATGAATTGCTTTTTTTTTTTTTTTTTTTTTTTTTTTTTTACGGTTACTGATTAATAAATATGTAATACTTCGAATGTGTTATGGTGCAAATTTTGAACTTTTCAGAATTTATAATTTAATTTAATAAAAATCTTTTAAATTAATAATATATCATTTTCATTAAAAGTTCCACGGATATTATAAAGCTTAAGTGTGTAATATATTTTTTCTTCTTTAAAACTTACTCAGCTTAAAAGATTGCTATGTCTATGATAAATGCTTGTCATAAAGAAGAATGTGTAAATTTTTCAACGTTATGTAAACTATTTTTAGCGATTTATGCATTTAATTTCTTTTATGATTATTAAACTTAAGATATCATCAATGTTTTCATAGAAATCAACACTTACAATGAATACCACAATATTTTCATAAAAAATACAAATTGCTGATTATTTCAATATGAAAAGACATAGTCATTTAAAATAGATCTATCCTAATAATAATATTTATATAATGGAACAAAAGCAAATGTTAACATTCCACTTGGGACACACCACTTTTACAGACAATTTCATTATAGTCGTATTACTTTTTTACCCTTATTGACATTTAATCAAGTAATTCTGCATTAAGGTATATACTTTTACGAGTTCAAATAGGACTTTCCCTCTTCTTCTTCTTCACCTTCTTTTCTTTTCACAAATATATTTTAAAAGTTATTAAGTAAAGATATCATTAAAAAAAACCATAATTTTGAAAGATTTATCATTTTATAAAAGAGTATTATTAAACTTTTTGGTTCCTTAAAATAATTAGAAAGCTTAAAAAAATATATCAAGTATAAATTGCACTTATATATATATATATATATAGTAATATAATATTATCAGTGCAAACATTTGAAATTTAAAGAGGATTTAATTTCAGTATTCAAACGATTATTCTGATCAAAAACGAAGACCACCCAAATCGAACCAAAAAAGAAATAAAGTAAAATCTAAGTGAATTATAGCAAATTGGAATGAAAAAAAAAGCATTATTTGCATTCTAACGTTATCAAGGGCCTGGTAGAATGCAAATATCTTAAAAATTGGATGTTTTTTTTGTCACAAAGAAAGCAAAAGCTAAGAATTTCTTTGTTCTCAGGCCCGAAACACCCATTGTAATTAAAACCAGAAAAAACGAAGATCAAAATAAAACTCATCACTACAAATGATAATCCAATAACCATTTAAAAACGTAGATCAGAATAAACTCACCACTACAAATATTAATGCAAAAATTACATAAAAAATTATTATTGAAAAAGAGGCAACTCATAATTTATGAAAAACGAGACACATGTGAAATTTAACAAGCAGATATTAGTTAAAAGCACAGTTAGTCAGCTCAAAATTAGCAGTGAACATGGAGTAAAATAGAGAATTCACAAACCTAAACAGGTTGAATCCTTACGTAAATTAGGATTCATATTAATGGACAAATTCGGAACCATTCATGATTAAAATACAATAAAATAAGCTATTATTTACAAATTATCACTTAAATGTGTTTCTTTACATCGAAGCTCCGTTGAAATTTCTTTCTTGTGCGTGGCTTGAGAATCATGAATGGAGGATTTTGTATGCAGCGTAGACCAATATTCTGCCAACATTTTATCATTCCGCAAGCCCTCTTACCTGCTTTCCATTTCTCTGATATTTTGATGAAATAGCTCTCCTTGTTCTTCATTCACATCACCTAGATTTTTAGGAAAATAACTTAGATAGAAGATGAAAAAGTGCTCATTTCTGTCAAAAAAAAAAAAAATTGTCAAAACTGTACGTTATAGAGTTTTTGAATACATTATCCCTAATCTGCATCCAAACGTACATCAGAAAAACACATCGTTTGGAAGAAAAATGACTTTTGTTATTCATTATTAAATATTTAACACTTAGAATGTATTATGATTTTGAGATTCGAATTTTCTGAATATATATTTTTTCAGCATATTCTTAACTGTTTAAATATTTCACATATTTTATCCTTAGTGAACTTTGGATAATTTAAGAATATGCTTACATAAAAAAAAAAAAAAAAAGCAAGTAAAAGAAAAAGAAAGAAAGAAAAAAGGAAAAAAAGAAATATTCAAACATATTTATTTCAATATCAAAAAAAATTAGTTACTTCTTTCACATTTTTCTTAATAGTAATAATGATATAATGAGAAAAATTATATATTAATAGTTCTTTTGAGATCTATAACATACTTCATACAATTATTGTCACTCATTCAAGTAAATTTTCTTTAGGTATCTTCTTTTACGAGTTTAAACATAATTTCTTTCTATCGTCTTCCTTCTGTTACTATACTACCGTAGATAATGGAAGTATTGTGTGTATTCGGTCCAAAAATTCGATATCGAGTTTTCACCTGATTTATACGTTTTAAGGCCTCCTGAGTCCAGAAACATAGTTTTTGGCAATTGGTCAGCGTGTACGTATGTAAGGTAAAGCTAGGAGAGTTTGAGCAGAATTCGACTAAACGCCATAAAAAAAATGTAAATTTAAAATTTTTGCTAATCTGTTGGTGCATAGCTTTAAAGTGATCCTTCTTCTACGCATTTCACATTACTATTTTGATGTTATACTATGATTTAAAGCGACAGCTGTAATAAAACCAAGTGTGCTATTTTGCGCCATCTCTCCTTATAGGGCAGGAGAGATTGCGCTTGATTTTAACTACAATTAAATTGTTAACAATGATAATTGCGCTTAAATGACATTTAATATAAGTTTATTGTAAACAAGTATTTTTGTATTACATGTAGGTATTTCAATTTAATAATTAATAGAAACAGAAAAAAAAAAATGAAAAATTATTAAAGAATTTTATTTAAAGAAAATAAATTAAAGAAGCAGGTAGAAAAACAAGACTAGATAATAAAAAGTAACATTTAGTTGCTAGATAATATGTATTTAACTTAAAATTAATAAATTTCCTTTTCAGTTTGAATGTGTTTTTTGCTTGTTGACCTAATCTGTCGTTGTCTATAATCGTTGTACTCGTTGTTATAAATGATGCAATTTTCATGCAACCACTTGCCACAAGTAAAATCTATAAACGAGTCCGTAGGAAATCGTTTAATTAAAAAATATTTTGTAATACTACCATTCTATGAAAATTCTTAGAAAGAGTTTTGAAAATTTAAGCAAACATTTTTGAAAACCGGACAAATTAACCACGTTTAATCTTAGACTGTTCAAGCAATGAACATGCATATTTAATTGGGCACTTCGCTATCGATATTGTAGACTTAACTGGAGTTTCAGAGCGCCCATTGTACTCCTTCCTGCCGATCCCCCCTATGTGCGCAATCTCTCCTAGCTTTACCTTATGTATATATAGATATATATATATATGTGCATGCATGTGTGTATGTATGGGGGGGGGGATCTTCTGGCTATCATATCTACGAAATTAATAAAGACAGAACTACGAAACTTCAGAATTGATACACATAAATTTTCAAAGTTTTGGTGAAAATTGAAAACCGGAAGTGGGACCATAAGCCCACATATCAAAAACAGTTGTAACGAATTTCTTCAAAGTTGTTATTTAAATACTCTATTAGGTGCCCTTTCAAATGATGTAGTTGGTTAGTTTAGGAAGATTTATAAGCGTTCTGTATAAATAGCTCAATTTCAGGTATCGCAAGTGCGTTTCTTTAAAAACGGCTGAACGGATTTTTTTCCGACTCGACATATTAACTGCCATTTAAATATTTTTTTGTATGTAATCATTGTTTTCTGGTCTATAACTGAGTATGCCAAATTTTGGTAAAAGTTTGTATCTCAAAACCGACTCTAACGATTTTCTTGAAAATTGTTGCATAAATCAATTTTAAATATCCTTTCTCATGTATTACGTGGTTGATGCATTAAAATTAACAGTCATCCTGCATAGGTAGGTTAATTTGAGATCTCGGAAATTGGCGTTTCAAAAAATAACTGTACTATTTTTGTTTTTAACTTGCTATGTAGGGGTACCCGAGGTAATTTTTAGACAAAAAGTAAACTTTTGTTATAAAAAGGGGTTTTTTGGATATAGTTCAAATTTTACATTTTTATATTATTAATATTTTATGAATTATCTTATCAAAATACTCAATTAATGTCTTTGTAAATAAAGAAAATTTTTAAAAATATATGTACGTGTCTAAGAATTACCCCGGCAATTGGGGTAAGTCTCAGAAATGCACGGAGTAATTATTAGACACTAGATTTCTATGTTTTATGAATAGAAAATAAGATTTTTACAAACAGTACTAGTCACTCAGTATTTGGTTATATTGTGTGCTTCAAACAGGGTAAAATAATTGGCAATTTAATGCACACACACAAAAAAAGTTACATGTTTAATTTCACACTTTATAACAATTTATAAAAATCAGGGAAAACATGTCAATGACTAAAAACCTAGTTTAATTATTAAATCTGGATGTACTAGAAACGAGGTAAGTTGTTGCGATAAAGCAGAAGAATTAAAAAGTAAATTAATTCAAAAAACAGACTTTATTAACATGAAGGTGTTATCCATTTCAACTAGAACAACACAAATAATTTCAAATAATTTATCTTAGTTCATTCACAAAAACATCCTTATGGAACTTCTTAAGAGTTCTATAAACGTCAGCAATCTAATCATTGCTTGAAATTTTAAAGGAATAAACAGACTCTGTCTGAATTGGACCATAAAATAGATTAAGAAATTTTCTCAAAATCTGGTACTGAAGGTCACCAAAATTTGTTGTGCTCATACCATTTCAAAAATTTCAATTCCATTTGCTCTTTTTATTTTCTTTAAAGACCTCCAGCACTTTCTCAATGTACTACGGAGTTTCAAACAGCAAAAAATGTATCACTAGCAATCTTATTTATTCTATTTGTTAAGTGTAGCTTCAGTTGGTGAGGACGTTTTTGCAAGACATGTTTTTTTAATGTTAATGGTAGCACCAGAGTGCCTATTAAACTGATATCAGAGGATGCATCGCTGTGAAAACTTTTATCATCTGAAGTACTTCCTAATTTTTCTGATAAAAACTTTTTGTTTAGAGTGTTGTTCTTTTTCCTTAAGGAAACATTTTCCCCTTCTTTTTCTTTTATTTTTTTATATATAATCATCAGCTGCTATAACAACAACTGCATCCGTATTTATTATCATCTTAAAATGTTTTAGTTGCCAATACCTTGCTTTAAGGATAAAAAAATAACCTGGTTCCACCTTTAGAATCACTTTCAAGTTCTCTCACAAAAAGAAATAAAGATATCAGATAATAGTTAACAAGCTGTAATCTATATATTCATTGTAAAATAATAACATTTTTTTTGACTGTAACTTAACGTTTTTGTTCACTTCAGTTTTACTTTATTATGAATTGTAAATATAATAGTTAATTTATCTGATTTTTTTTAATAAAGTACTTACAGTTTTATAATATTTATTGATTTCTTTTTAAATTGTGCCTTATATAATCAATAAATGGATAATCAATAATAACTGGGCTCTTTAATATATATATATATATATATATATATATATATATTACATTGTATTACATTTACCTTTGATTAGAACACATAAAAAATAATTTAAACCTTTTTTTTCACTGTCTAAGAATTACCCCAGGGCATCTATTCTCAGACCAGACTATACCTCAATTCCGAATGTAGAAGTCGTTATTTTGATCACGTGACGTCACATTCCGACTTTTGATTTGACGACTGTCGTTTATGGAAGTCAGATCGGAGAATAAATGCCCAGGATGTCTAAACATTACCCAACAATACAACAATGCCTTTTAGAAAGGCCTACACTCATCTCTGTTTATGAATTCTGCAATATTCTGTTAATAAATTTGAAGGTAATTAATTTCTTATTTAATGCAATTTAAAATCTGCGACTAAACTAAATAAATATATGCAATAAGCATATTTGAAAATATTGAAAGTAAATGTTGATAGGTAATTTTTCAGAGACATTTTTCTAGCGAAATAGAAAACTTGCTAATATGCGGATTACTGCTTAGGAAATTTTTATACACTGAGAAAAGACATTTAAAAACTTAAATTCAAGTGCGTCTAAGAATTACCCAAAAAGTTTCAGGTTTAAAATTACCCCGGTTACCCTTAAACTTTGTTTTGTATGCCTTTACACGTGTATTAAGTTTCTCATACCGGAAAACTTTTATGCTTCTACTTCGTTAGTTCAATTTTATATCTTCTGATCATAGTGTCAGAAATCATATAAAAAAAAGTCATATTAAAAAAAAAAATAAATAAATAAATAAATAAAAAAGAAAAAGAAAAAGCATATAATACGTGTAATAGTGGGTAATGGAAGTCAAGTGGTTTTTTCCCACCAGTTTTTTTTTTTTTTTTTTTTTTTATGCATTTAACAAAGTTTTAATTTAATTATATAGCTTTCTTAATAAGTGTTTTATAGATATTAGAAGGCTTTTATAACTTATGCTAGTATAATGTTTTAATATTTGTTTGCTTAAAGGTATTCAGCTTGAAAGATCATTAAATATATAAAATAGATATTGTTTTAAGAATAATAAGTGATTATTCGATGTATAATATTTAGATTGTGTCAAGGGACAAATTTCGAATATCTTTAAATTCACATTTTAAAATTTTTAATATTATTTGAAATATTGTTTTTCATTTAATTATTTGAAATATTTTTGATTTCCATTGAGCTTTACATAATATAATAATTACATAAAAAAAAAAAAAAAAAGACAGGTGTTCTAATACCTTTACTTTACTGTAAAGTCCATGGCAGCGTACAATCTGTTCATGGAAATTATTGCATGTTAAAGAAAATTATCATATAATCCTCTGAAGCCTATAATCCGAGAGTGAAAATTCTCTTTAAAAAAAAAAAAAAAAAAAAAGAAAAAAAAAAAAAAGAAACTGGATAGATGGAATGATCGAAAATTTCTAGTCTATACTTTTCTAGATGGTGAAACAATATTATGAATGTTATGAATATTCTGAATCCTTTGTATTGTGAGTAATTCTCCCTTGATTTCCTAGAATTGGACTATAAATCAAGATTATAGTTACTAAAACTCACCTCTTGTTTTCGCATTTATTTGAAGAAATTTTCCAAATAAATTTTAACGCTAATATAGGTTGGATGGTTGGTTTTTACATCGCACTAGTGCTGCGCACATAGGCAATTGGCGACGGTCTGGGACACAGCCCTAGAGGTGGTCCGGAGACATGCCATCACAATTTTGATTCTCCACGGAAGGGATGGCTCTCCCGCTTCGGTGACCCCCAGAGATATAATTTTTGATGGGAACATGGAGGACATTGCGGCCACGACAGATTTTACGTGCACCAGCCACCATTAGTGTACACGACGGTCTTTGGCCGGCTCGAGTACCAAACCCGCAATCTTCCAATTACGAGGTCAGCGCTCTACCGATTGGGCTACCGCGGCCCACGCTAATATAGGAAAATGATATAGAAATCTAATAGCGGTTTTTAGAACTCGCTACAAAGGAAACTAGAATTTATGAGGGAGACATGTAACTATTTTCACTAGAGACATAATTTAGGTTTAACATGCCAGTCACAGATTTATTTTATTTATTTATTTATTTATTTATTTATTAAGAATAAACTTATAAATTTTACAAACGTCTGTATGACAATAATAATATCTGTTATAAGGATCATGTCTATTTGGAAAATAATAAAAATATGTATGTAAAATGTTGAAAATTTGGGACTAAAACATATAATATTTCCGAATGTATATAAAATTAAGAAAACATTAAACTCATTAAATAAACTAAATAAAGATTTTAGTTAATTTAATGAAACTATATTTTAATAAATAATGTTGAAATTCAGAAAATTATAGTATTGTTTACTTTGGTTTAATACGGTTTAACAGGCCAAATACTTTTTATTTATAGTGATGAAGAAATAGTTAACTGAGATATCGCAAATGCAGCATAATTTCGGATTATATTTCTTTACATAAATAATTATATTTGCACTAATAAAACTTAAAACTGACGTTTTCATGGTGGCAAAGGGGAAAAAATCCTAGATAATAACCGGCAATGCATAATCCGCATCATATATATATATATATATATATATATATATATATATGTATTTAAGAAAACAAGCGACGTAGTGTTGCCAAGTATTCCGACTCTTTTATTCTGTAGTAGTCAATCATTTTGAGAAATGATATTTCATACGTATATTAAAAGATTAATCTTTGAAGCGATTAGTCAACCGTTACATTTAAAATTTAGCTATGGTTTATGAATAAAAAAGTCGCAAAATCTAGCAATACTGAAGGGACAATGAATATTGTCATAAACAATGCACTTAGAAGTATCCAAATGTTATTATAAATATATATAGAAATATAAAAATTTTAAAAATAATACCATTTTATAGTTTCTCAAACATTATGTAGAATCTTGTATAAAATTTTAAACTTTAATTTTATTTTTCTTAGATTCCAATTTATGAGAATAACCAGTTACTCATAACTCGAACTCCACACAGAGAAAATATATATATACCGCCTTCATCTAGAATGAATAAGTGGACATTTTCTAAATCCCTTAACTATAAATATAGATTTGCGAGCTATGCGTATAAGGCACGCCAATAAACTGAATAGACGAAATTATCGAGAATTTCTAGTCTAAACATTTCTAGATGGTGAAACAATATTCTGAATATTCTGAATCTTTTGTTTTGCGAGAAATTCTCGCTTGATTTTCTAGAATTGTGTAATAAGCCAAGAATATAGTTGCTAAAACCCGCCTCTTGTATTCGCATTTATTTGCAGAGATTTTTAAATAACTTTGCCGTCGATAATATAGGCAAACGCTCTGGAATTCTAAATAGGGGATTCTAGAACTCGCTTTCAAAGGAGACTAGAATTTATAAGGATGACATGGAACTATTTTTTCTAGAGCCACAATTTAGATTCTAGATGCCAGTTAAAGAATTTTCTTCTCAGTGCATGCGCTTTTGTTTTTATCGAATCATTTAAAAAAAAGATGTATAGGTGCGAACCAGTGTATTTGTCATAAAGCTAGTTATTTATTTTGAAATCAATAAGTCATTTTTGTTACGAACTCTCAAATTCAGTCACAAGACGAAAATTCGTGAAAAGTTTAAATTTTATATTTCTTATTTATTTACGGCTAAATCTATAAGTGAGACAAAATAATAATGATAATAATAAATACGTAGATGCGTTCAGTTGCATTTAAAAACAATAATAATAATAGTAAAAAAAAAATAATATAATTTAGAAATAGCATGGAACATTTTGGTATTAGGTATTGTTACGATTGTTTAAATAACAGTCGTTATTTCTGTGTAATTTCATTTAAAGTGGCCTAGTCAGATTATAAAATTCTAAATTTCTGCGTTTCTGTTTTGATTTGTCATTAAAATAGTGCATTTTTCTTTTAAAATCCATTAAATAGCTTTTCCAGGGCAGAATTGGCTTTGGCTGCAAATTAGGCTCCATGTTGGCGAGTTTATCGCCTCTTGGCGACTTCTTTGAGAAAATCCTTATTATCAATATATCGATTATTGAATCTCTAAATCGAATACTTCGCGAAATACCGCGAACATTCTGGAAATATAGGAAGCTATATGAAGGAATCACATTCATGTCGTCGACTTCAGTTGAAACCAAGTCACTGAAGAGTTAAAAGCTCCTTGACTGAATCTATGCTATTGAATAAAGCTTATTCTGTGTATGTTATACTCATGGTACAGTTTTATGCTGTGATTTTTTGTCAGTTATTATTTAAGCTATGTTTTCTTGTGTAACTGAAGTTGATACTTGGTTAACAGACTTATAATCTTCTTGAATATTCTGTAAATAAACTTTAAAGCCTTTGAATCACCTGCCATTCATTCACGGACAATTCCTGAAACTCGAGTACGCGACAATATTTTTTTATATTATACTCCACATAAAAGAAGTAATTACTTTTTATGGTTCAAAATTTGTTATATGGATAAAAAATGATAGATTTCATGAAACCACGTGATATAGGAAGCAATAAAATGTAAAACAAAAATAATTAATTTCAATGTCCCTGGTTCCTTTTAACATGTAATACGAGGATTATATAGCCATTAAATAAGGACATTTATTTGCCTTAAACATTCAGAGACAAAAATTCTATATTTATGTTCTAAAAGAAATTTAGTTATTCTGTAAGGATCTTTTCTCATAATAATATTTAGATAATGGAATGACAAATGTTTGCAGAACACTTGAGGTAAATCAATTAATTGCTGACCACTTCATTATGCGCGTATTACTTCTTACAATTATTGACATTACGTCAATTATTGTGCTTTAAGGGGACTTGGAACCTTTGACAACATCACTCAAGTCGGTTTCATATAAAAGTTTATATATCCATTTAATATTTATAAACTCAAGTTTATTAGGTTTATTCAGTACAGTATATATTCAGGAAACATTTCTTATGATTTGTGATGTCTTTTTCTGCAGATTTGAAATCTTTAAATTGTGTTTTCATGAATTAATGATCTTTAAAATACTAAAACATTTGCAGATATATAAATAAATACTTAATATTTTTGGGATGTTTATTGGAACCTATTTAACAGAATCAAGGTTGGATTTTGAAATTCATTAATTAGTTTTCGATAAAAATAAAATAAAATGTGCATGTCAAAGAAAAATTTTGACTGCATTATTGATGAATACTGAACATATTTATTTTCAGAAATCTTATCTTCAGTTATATTAATAAAAAGAAGCATAGACAAAATTAGATGTTCTTTCAATTTTTAATACATAGAAACGCTAGAAAAAACATTTAAAAACAAAAATATTAATGTAATCTAAAAAAAGGTACGTTCATATAAGCGAAACAATAAGTATATTACATACTTTCTTAAGTGATTAATGTATATTACTCCTATTGCATGTTTTACGTAGAACAAGAACAATAGCAATTCTGTATCTCATTAGAGAACATCAGAAATTGTTGTGGAATAAATATTATTTAATAGATAGTATATGCTACAGAATTATTTTATATATGGTAGAGAAAACATGGTTTGATATTCGATTTATTACTTCTTTTTATAATATTTCTGTTTCGGTTTTATATACAGAGAGTGGATAGTTTTAAATCTGAATTTTTAAAATGTAATGGCGTTATTTAATATAATGGTGTTATAAATGAGTATTATAAATATGAAATCAATTTTAATTGAACTGTATATAGCGTTAATGTGATCTAATGAAAATGTCCCCGCAAGCCAGTGTTTCCAGATTGCGCGACTTTTTTATTCAACAGTCACCAATAATTTTGAGAAGTGATATTTAATGTACATAGTCGACTATTAATCGTCTATAATGTATATCAAACATCACTTCTCAAAATTATTGGTGACTATTAAATAAAAAATGTCATCTGGCAACATTGCCACAATCTACCAGTATCTTGCGATTGGCGATTTGGCGATCACTCCAATATTACCGTATTACAGCACCTAGACTCTACAGTGTGGCAAACGATTATCATCGAATGCTTAAAATACTGCTAAAAAATTAAGCTTCCTGGATGGCGCTGTGATCGAATTTTTTATTCAAATCGAAGAGTTGATTAGCTTTTCTCAGCTTCGTCTGCTCAGCCATGTCTGCTAAGCACATAATTCACCAATAGGGAGTTTTTCTAGCAATAAACTCGATCGCACTGACCTCTGTTGAGAGGCTTAATTTTTAAGGCACTGATTTGTTGGTCCCTTTCCACATTATGTATTCTTGGCTCTGTAACCGTATTACACTAGATATTTCGCTCAGCTTTTTACTAAGCACAACATCTCAACTTTTCCGAAAGACTTTCGAACAAGTTGATTACCCACTGACTTTAAATATTTTCCTGTGCGCTGCTGTGTTGTCTGTAGTAAAATGTTGCACGAAAATCTCTCGTGTGATATGGCCATAAGAAGCAAGATAACGCTTAACTCACACAATAAATACTGGAGACAGAAACTTGATTTTTACTCATTACTTTAAATCTTTCCAGTGTTTAGTTGCTATTTACTTGGTATTCAAAGTTATACATTTTTTAATTTTTTTCTTAATTCTTTTAGACAACACTACTGTAAAATAATGTGGAAGTATGCTACAACAATCTGTGGCTTACTAAAAACAATTCCAAATCAACAATAATAGCTATCGTTTAAGCATTATATATATATATATAAGGATATTAAAATTAAGAATAAATTTTATCGATATACTGATAAACCGCAGAAGAAAGATCCCTGGCGTCATCTGCGCATGGGTGAAAAGGGCTGGTCCATAAATAAAATAGGAATGTCCGTAGTATCAATGATTCTACGCATATCAAACGAAACAAGAGTAATAGAAAGAATTCCCCTCTCTCTTCCATTGCTGTCTTCCATAGCGCGTGAGTAGAATCGTCCTGGCACTTTGCCAAAAGCGGATCAATCTAACACGGCCGGAGTATCTCCTTTATTTCTTACAAGGAAACATTCAGAAGGTGTCGTCTTCAAAAGATATTGAAAAAATATATATATATGTGATTCTACTCTTCCTAAAACACCAGAAAGTGAAAAAAATATCGGCTGAAAAGAATTACAGCGACCACAAAAAAATATCAAAATTAAGCATATTTGACGATTTCACATTGTTAGGCGAGTACTTGGTGGAGAAACAAATCACGGTTCTGTTCGTACACGACAATCTCGGTGCTAGCGGACTGAACGCCTAACAGCGCTAAATAGCCAAAAATACTTAATTTTGATAATTTTTTTGTGGTCGCTGTAATTCATTTCAGCCGATAAATCTTTCACTTCCTGGTGTTTTATGAAGAGTAGAATCACCTATATTTTTTTTCAATATTTTTTGAAGACGACACTTTTTGAATGTTTCCTTGTTAAAATTTTATTTTTCCGACTGAGTGAAAATAATGCCTGGACCAGGAGTCGAACTCCGGATCTTTGACTTACAAGGTCAAGGCTCTACTAATTGAGCTATCCAGGCCGACACCCCGGTCAGCATTACTCACTCAGACAACCTTTTAGGCAGAAACATCTCTGGTCTATCATGTAGATAGCTCAACAGAAAATAAGCCGCAGGAAATGGAAAGCACCATTAGATAATGGGAGAAAGAAATAGAATTTTTATTAATATCACACAATCAACTGTGGAAGAAAATCATATTTATTGAAATTTTATTTTTCCGACTGAGTGATAATAAAGCCTGGACCGGGAGTCGAACTCCGGAATTGAAATTTTATCCGGAGTTCGACTCCCGGTAAAGGCATTATTTTCACTCAGTCGGAAAAATAAAATTTCAATAAATGTGATTTTCTTCTACAGTTGATTGTATGATATTAATAAAAATTGTGTTTCTTTGTTAGTAATAATTGAAATATTAAGACATTTCTAAATATCTTGAACATAATAAAATTTAGTATTTCGTACAATTAGAAATTGTTTTCAAAATTATTTTTATTTAATATTTTAGAAAACTACTAGATTTGTTGAAAAAAAAAAAAAAAAAAAGCTGCAAATCTAATTAAAACTGGACCAAAAACTGTCTATACTAATATTAGTAATGCAAAATTTGTTAGTATAGATGTATTCTGATTAATTCCCTATCATACATATGGCCTCATGAATTTTTATAACAATATACTTCAATTTCACTCTACTCGGTGAAATACTGAAATTATCTTATTATTCTAGACAGTTACTTTATCATAATTTGGTAACTAATTTTATTTAGGTAAATTTTGTATTTTGGTTTTTATACTATTCTACACTGTTTTGATCTTTATAATGTAAGTTTACGTGTAATATTGCTCTATACTGCTATGCTAAAATTATCTAAAATTTCGAATAACTTACTAAATTTTTAAATTAGAATATTCGTAGTCAATAATGGTTAAACTAGTATCATAAATGATATTTTAAAAGTAGTCTGAGATCTTTATTATGAGAATATTCCCCAAACTTGATCTTTAAGCAAAATTTTGCTCTATTCTTCCATGTTAAGAAAATCGTAAACTTCTAATAACTTTTAAATTAGAAAACATCATACTCTATAATATTCATGCCAGTATCGTAAATGATTTTTTTTTTAAATGTGGTCTAACATCTTTATGTTAAAAATATCTCTCGGAGAAAAAAAAAAAAAAGTTAATGCAAAATTTCGCTATGTTAATAATTTTGCAAGTTTCAAATAACTTACGAAGATTTCAGTATTTTTTGTTTTCTTTCATGAACTTTAAGCTTTGTTCTATTCTCCTAGATAAAGAAAAATCCCTCTCGGAAAAAAAAAAAAGTTAATGCAAAATTTTGCTATGTTAATAATTTCGCAAGTTTCAAATAACTTACGAAGATTTCAGTATTTTTTTTTCTTTCATGAGCTTTAAGCTTTGTTCTATTCTCCTAGATAAAGAAAATTGTAAATTTCGAACATCTTAAGAAGTTTTTAATTTAGAAATTCAAAATATTTAAAAAGCATTCGATACTTTTCAAATTTATAGTTTAACTAATAATAATACAAATAATAATGACTAAAAATAGTGATCTATCTTTTTAAATTGCTTAAAATTTTCATATTTTGCCAAAGTAAAATATCCATATTTTCCCCTAAAATTGTCTTAATGTTGAAACTTTCATTTTTTTTATAACAAGTTGTTCCAATAATACATTTCTATTTTATGCCTTTTGGAGCTCCAGAATAAAATATTCTACCGATAAGAACTTTATATATATATATATATATATATACAGTCGGTAATAAAAGTGTCCGAACACTAGCAAAAATTCCTATATAAAAAAAGTACACTTGTTAAACAAATCCTTGTCGAATCCTGTTCTTAGTCAGTGTAAGAACAGGATTCGATAAGGATTTATTTAACAAAACCTTATGAAGTGTACTTTTTAACATAAGAAATGTTTGTGTTCAGACACTTTTGTTACCGACTGTATATATATGTACAAATGGCAAAATGACATTTTTCTATGCGATAGATTTAGTACAGAAAGTAGGAAAATTCTTACTGAAATAAATCATTTGATTCAGAAATATGTAAAATAATAAGCAAAATTACAACGTAATACTTAAGTGCGTAACGCTTAGGAATTTATACTTTGCTGCAATTTTGCCAGAGTCACTAAGTGATTCGAATTCTAATTTTAGTATAAATGGATCTGAGAGTGATTCGGAAATAATGAGTGATATTTATGAAAGTCCGGATAGTGAATCTGAGAACAAAGTATTACACGTATAGTGTTGTATTAAACGTTTTTTTTTTTTTTTTTTTTTTTTTTTTCATAAAATACTGTTTTAATGTTTAAAACACATAATTTTTATTTTTTCTACTTAATGCAAATTCAACAATCAATCAAACTTGATTATTTGTTTTTCCAAAAAATTAAAATTTCTAGATTTCAAGCTAAAAAATTCCAAAAAATAAAAATGAATACATATATTGTTCACGCACTTTATTTTATACAATTTTTTTTTTAATATAAAAAATATGCGCATTCTTTTTTTTCCAGTTTCTTAAAAATAACGAGAGCGTTAAGCAGTTAAAAAGGAAAATGAATTACAATAAATGAATAAATAAAGTAATAATAAAAAGAAAAGAAAAGTAAAATAAAATAAATAAAGTAATAAAGTAATAATAAGAAGAAAAGTAAAGTAAAGTAAAATAAATAAATAAATATATAAATAAATAAAATTATTAGGAAAAAATGAACTCTAACTACTTCATGAACGTGGTTTATCACAACAGTTTTGCATTATTAAAAAATTACTCTATTCTCAAAACGCAATTAAATAAATAATTAAACCGAATAAAATAAACAAATAAAAATAGAATAAAACAAAATAAATACGTAAATAAATAAATAAAATTTCTAGAAAAAATAAACTCAAACTACTTCTTGAACATAATTTATTACAGCAGCTTTACATTATTAAAAAAATTTAGTCTCAAAACACAAATAAATAAATAAATAAATAAAAGCAAAATAATCTGGTGTGTCACTCACACAATTTTCTCTTACCCTGAAATTTAATACTATAAATACAGTTTGGAGATTAAGAGGTAAGATAACGGGTACTGTTATGACAATCTATGTTAAACAATTGAAATTAGGCTTTGGAAGAATTTTGTATGATAATTAGTTCTGTGTGAGGGGAACTACTGCCCCCTCAACCCCCTGTTTCATTAATAATGCACCTACATTTATATAGAATTTAATTCTGTTATTAAAATTAAAATTTTACTTAAAATTATACAGATAATTTTCACACGCAACATCCCTTGAAACTTATCAATTTCGATCTAACCTTTCCAGCAACAAACGTTTACTAACTTCAAAATACAACATTTGGTCGCCTAAAAATATTCGTTTTTAAGTCACTCTAAGAGACACAGACAAAGGTCAAACGTTAAAAAACTTGACAACGGTAAACAGGAAGTCTCAAAACGTGTAAATATATAAAAAAACAAGCGATGATTATTTAGCTTAAAACATACATTATTTACCATATCTCTATGAAGAATTTATTTCAATTCCCGATCAGCTTTGCTGGAAATTGTAAAATATTATTAATAAAGCACATCCACCACCAACAAAAAAAAAATGTTATCGCTTAAATATTTGCAGCCCTGTATATATTTCGAAGATTATATACAGACCACATGGTGCATTTAATATAATCCTATAGTAATCATACCTGACCCAGTCTGAAATGTACTTCCACAAATTTGCAACGATTGTCGCACTTTTATCTAGTTTTTTTGGTTAGCCCTGTAAACGAGCAGTCGATGATTTTACTACCGTATTCTACGTGAGACATGTTGTTATGCATATAAATATAGATATATTCGTTTCATTTGACTTAGTGCACACTATAGATGTTAAACTCTACTTACCTGCAATTTCCCCCATAGACGCAAATGTACTTGAATACTTTTGAGTGTCCCTGTACATGAACCATGTGCTTCATCTCAACGGAAAGCTTAGTGTAGCATCCTTATATCATACACATTCAGAATACCAAATTTGGAATTCTTTTTACTATTTGTTCTTGAGATATGCTGATAACACACAGACAGACACACAAACACACACACATATCATTCACTAAAAACATTATTTTTGTATTCAGGGTACGTCAGAACATGTAAATCTAACAAAAACTCACTTTAGAAAATTTGACCCTAAAACAATACTTTCTCTACCTTATGGGTAAGAGAAAGTAAAAAATCTGATCTCATTTTGTAGAACACTGAACACTGAATATTTTCATTTTTTTATTGTCCAATATGATATTACAACACGCTATTCTTATTTTTTATCTATTTATTTATTTATTTATTTATTAATATTAAACTTTTCCTAATATTCAAATCTTGTTCTGACACGTTAGTCAACAATTCTTATTTATTATCCTTGCCATTTTCAGAATTGTGTGCAAACAAAGAAATCTCAGGAAAAAAAAAAAAAAAAATGTTTATAGGCTTTGTTTTGAATTGTCTCGTAATATTTTGCTTCTCGTAAAAATAAACTTTTATCTTCAATAGAATAGCATTTTTATTTAAATTGGACAAATATATGTATATAGATAGATAGATGTACTTGAATTTTTGACATAAAATGTAAACAACTTTGCAATAAAATATATGGGAAACAACTTTGTACTCAAATCACATTTTTTTTTAAAGTGAAAAGTAAATAATAATAATAATTTGTGTAAACTTTTCGAATTTATGAAATGAGACTTAATAAAAAAATAATGGATTTTATAGTCTAAATATTTTCTGACAACGAATTTTTTTAAAAACCAAGTTTAACACTTTGCATTACAAAGAATGATAAAAATGTGCTATAGTATTTTATTTAAACTGAAATTTTCATAACAATGTCTTAGAAATTTTAAACAATAACATTTGTAAAGAAAAAAAAATTACGAATAAGAATTAATAACTTGCAATATAAATATTTGTCCAAATAAAAGTGTAATTTAGTAGAAATAAACCAAGGTAATATTTAGTAAATTTTATATATTATATAAATAAGAATATCCGTGATTAATAAATCACATTTTAACTTCTATTTTGCTCAAAATCTAATGAGGTGAGAATATAGTACATAGATAAAAATATTAACTGCAGAATTTTAGTTAGTTTATTATTATTTATTGCATTAATCTGTTTTTATAAACAGAGATTCCTTAAACTTTTAAATTATGAAGCCTACAATCTTATTATAAAAAAAATATATTAATAAAAATAAAAACCTTACTTCAGGCTTCATCCTAAGTCGCTTTCACTCGCTCCCCCTGCATTTTCGAAGGCGAGACTTCTATGACAGCGTTTCCAGCAGTAAGTGTGCTGAGCCGATTGTTCTTGGCATTAGTTGGCTGATCCTCTGGGTGGTGGCGCCAAATTTGATCAACGTCTGCCTATATATAAATGTATACTGTGCACATTTCAATGAAACAACGAATATCGTCGATTATGAAAACCCGACGAATGCATTCTATCGAGAAATCGCATAATTTTTAAACAATTCAGAATCCAGCAATGACAACGAGATCCGCGCAAGCGTTGATCAAATTTGGCGTCACCTACTGGAGGATCATTCAACTAATTCCAAGAACGATCGGCGCAGCACACTTACTGGCTAATTCACCGATAACCTTCAACTACTAGTTCAACCCCAGGTGCAAAAACTCTAGGCTTGCGACTCAAAACCTGGGTTGAATATTTGTTATTCACCGCAAAGCTGGTTACTGAACCTGAAGGTTTTCAGCGTAGATTGAACTGCTGAAAGTTGATTGGTCGAATGAAAGCAAGTGATTTAATACCCATAAGAAGACACTTCGCGCGTGTTTAAGATTTGTTTTTCTTTATTTCTTGGATCCGAAACGTTTATATATAGATATTGTAAAAAAAAAAAAAAGCTATTTATTATTTTATAAGAAATAAAAAAATTTGTAATAGTAATTGTGAACCAAAATGAAAATTTTGTATATTTAAGAACATTGCTTTTCTTGTGAATAAGTGGGAAATTAATGAGTATTTTTTAAAAGAAATCATAAAAATATTTTAAACGAATTTTTGAAACGTATATTTTGATATATTAAAAACAATGCTATCGATTATTATTATATTTTTTTTTTTAATAAAAAAAATAAATAAATAATTCAGATCAAATGCGCTTTTAGGATGTCTGTAGGAACCATTTTAGCGATTTTCTTTTTCTTCAAAATTAAGTTACAAGATATGAAATCATGTGTACTCACCATGGAAAATAATTTTATTGATTACAATTTTAATAAAAACAAATATGCACGGAATAAAATTATATTGGAAAACACAGAAAAATGTCTTGTCAATAAATAAGTTTATCTTTTAATGTTTAAATGACAAAGGATATAAACTGTTAATTGAACAAACATTAGACAGTATCTTATAATTTAATGGGTTGTGAGAAATAATTTATTTTTCTAAAAAAAAAAAAAAAAATGTGAATCTTACATATTTAATGGGAATTTTTTATTCTCCCATCATGATGTTTTAAATTTAAAATAACTTTTTTTTTTTTTTTTTTTTTTTTTTTTTTTAATATTAGAATTGCATTAAAAAAAAAAAAAAAAAAAAAAAAAAAAATATTGTAGATTTTCTATTTTCTATTCATATTATAAACGATAAAAAGATACAATTCAAATTATTGAAACATTCGCGTTTAGCTAGCATGTTTAATTTTTTAAAGGGAAGGGGGACGTTACGAAGCTTTTTATTATTATTATTATTATTATTACAGTTGTCAAAGTAAGAAAATTTGCATACATATCTATTAAAATATAAGTGTTAATTGTATCTTCTTCAAAACTATTTAAATTAGAAAGTAAAACTTATATATATATGTGTGTGTGCGTGCGTGTGTGTGTGTGTGTAATCGTTTAATGCCTTGCTCAGTTAAAAAAATTCCCTTTAATTTTAAATTAAAGCCCCAGTAGTAACCGAGTGGTTCTGCATTCAGAGCTGGTAGATGGGAAGTGCCAGGTTCGATCCCAGGTCCTGCTCGTCGACCTCGTTATTCTAAAATTTCCGTGGTTTTCTCCGAAACTAGTATGAATACAGGCCAGGACCCCTTAGAAAGATTCCTACGAAAGACACTCCACCTGCTGGCTTAGGAACCTAGAGTAGTTACATTCGGCATCAAAATCATCGAAGCGTTAACAATAATTCGTAATTAAAAGATAAATACCTAAATCTGTTTTGTTAAGTACATATTTCTCGAGTCATAATCTTAGTCCTTTGCTGTTTATAAAAAAGTAAGTTGATGATAAAAATTAGTAATCAAACTTAAAAAATAAAGAAAGAAAGAAAAAAAAAGTGTGGATGTGTGCTTCCTTAATTTTATATCGCTATTGTTCAAATATATATCCCAAACGTATTTAGATATTGCTTTATGGATCCATTAAAAAGAAATATTTTATGTTTAAATAGTGAAATTTCATAAGAGTTCCAGGTTTTTAAAATATTTTTAATTAGGTTTTAAGTCTAAATCAAAACAAAAACTATGATAGATACGCTGGTGTGTCAACAAGATGTCATTATTATTTTTATAAATTTTATTCCAGATCAGTGGTGTTAAAACCTGTTTAAAAATTAAAAAAATATTTTTTATTTAAATATTTTTGAAAAAATTTCAATATTTTTTATATTGTATACGTATATATAGTACATACAAATTACTGAATACATGCAATATCACTTTCTATCGTAAACAGAAAACAATAACAAAAACACAGCGCAAACGAAATAAGACAATTTGCGTATGTGCACTCGGCTTTTGTTAACACAAAAGTGATTATTTTTAGAAATTTATTCTTCAGTCTTTAATAGACTATTTTTTGTTAATTAATGCTCTTGGTTTTTGTGATAAAAGCACCACAGTTATATATATATATTATACGCAATGTTGCATGTATTAGCAATTCCCTAATATCTCTTATTACTAACAAGGAAAATATGAATATTTAATTTAAATGTTGAAAAAAAAAAATACCCCCCCCCCCTTTTCTGAATGAAATAAAATAATAATCATAATCATAATAAAATGCTTATATTTTGATATGTATATATGTATATGTATATATATATATATATATATTACATTTAAATTTAATTATAGTTATTATATACCAGAAGCTACAATTTGTAACTAATTTAATTTTCCGCCCATAAATTATTATTATCGCTTCAAATATTTCGCTAGAGTAAGAGCACGTACACTAATAATAAAATAAATAAATAAAAATGTTTAAGTTAATTTGATAATGTATAATTTATTATTATTATTATTATTATTATTATTATTGTTATTAATTTAATTTAACAAAAATGGAACTTTCTTCTACTTCTCTCTCTCTTTTTTTTCCCCCCTCTTCTTTCTGTTAGTTTAAATAAAATAATTTAAAAATAAAATGTTTGATCATTTTTATGCTTTTGAAAAGTTATTAAACATAAATTAAACTTTAAACTGAAATATTTTTTCTTTATTATTTATTTCTTTATACTTAATTTAATCTCATGTTATTGTGTATATATGTATTATTTAACTTACTAATTTTTTTCTACTTCATTATTCATTAAATTTAACTTTTTTGTTTTAATTAAATTTAAAAAATATTTAAAAAAAAGCAATTAAATTTTAAAACTAAAATGCTTACTTTTGAAATATTTACTTGAATTTATACTGAAATAAAAGTTAAATTCAACTAATAATGAAGCAGAAATTAATTGCTGAATTAAAACTTAGAACTGGCAAATTGTTTATTTTAAACTTCTTTTTTACAGACTTATAAATAAAAAATTAAAAAAAAAAAAAAAAAAAAAAAACTAAATAGGACGTAACGGGGTTTGAACCCGGGTACTGTTGATCTGAAATAAAATGCTCTGCGTCCAAGCCACTAGGAGACGAATAGCGGTGTCCTTATGTTATTTATAACAGAGTCCTTAAATGAGCATTTTTACAATTATTTTATTATGAATGATGAATTCACATGATTTAACTAAGAATTTATAGCTCTGAGGACGTCAAAATCGATTATTTTCAGAAAGTTATTCTTTAGTCTTTAATTTTAGGGTTATTTTTGTTTTATTATTTTAAGGTAAAAGCAACAGACCAATCGTCACTGGTAAACTTCCTAATCAAATATCTTTAAAACAATTTATTAAACGTATATAGTGTTCACACAAAAAATTTATAATTTTGAAAGTTCTTTTCAAAAAACTATAACTTATACGCATCATTTTTATTTTTTAAATCACCAGTTTTTATTAAAAAATGGCTGACAATATCTGAGCGTATTCACTTTCGACCATTCACGCACTGTGATTGGTCAGATAGTATTCAAAGCTGAAACTCGCATCTCTACCTACGTCTAACCTGCCGTTTGAGGTAGGTTGAGTTTATGCACCTGGGTTACGTTTTAAGCGGCGCTACCACAGAGGCGAGTTAAGGCTACTTGTCAGTCAATTTTTTTTTCAAGTTCTACGATTCAGCTTTCGCTTCTGTGGGATACCTTTTATATTTTCACCCCCTTCACTTAAGTCATTAGTCCAATTTCCGTTAAAGTTCATTCTTTGTTAAAGCTGTCAACATTCGGAATTTATTGTCGAGTAGGCGTTACTGGAAGACAAGAAGGTAGGGGGGGGGGGGGCTCCCTTCTACTGCTAGAGGATAAGGGACTGAAATATGTTAGTTTCTGTAGAATAAGGAAATTTCTTATTTTATGTTTATTGCTCGGAGTAATCTATCCTTCCTCCCAGGTTTATTGTTCATATTTTTTAATCATTACTAACATTTTAGATGTATGTATCTATCTACAACTGAAATTACATTATATTAATACATGTTCATAATAAATAGCTTTTTTCGAAGAGATTTAAATCCTATATTCACTTTAAATATGTCTACAGTATAGCGTTGCTTTATTTGACCTTCTGTGTATCTTTATAAATACGTTTTATTATAAATATTCTTGAGCAATTTTTGAGATAAATTGTGAGAAATAAAATGGAATAAAAAAGAATATGTTGTTTAAAAGTATATTTAGGTGTATATATATTTAGAAAGGTATAACTTTTGAATGAATGCCTCGATATTTTTTTCTTTATTCTATAATAAACTAAATAAGATAAATATATTATACGTAATATATATTGTTAGTTAGTGCCGTAACAAGTAAGCTGGGGACGCCTGTGTGAGAGAAAATTTATAGGGCTCCCTCCTCTGCTTTATTACTTCAGGCGCAATATTAAAACTTTTACAGCGAACACTAATACATATATTAATTGATTACAATATTCAATAAAAAAGTATTTAAAAATCGTTCTAGAATAAGAAAGCAAATTAATAGGTAGTATATCATAATTTTTGACAGATATTGCATTTATGAAAAAAGCATTTATTTAAAAAAAAAAAAAAAAAGAAAAAAAAGAAAGAAAGAATGTTTATTTCAATATTATAAATGCTTTGTAAAAATTAAATAAGCAAAGCAAAATTAATTATTTAAATAAAAATACAAAAAAATATATATAATGAGTAAATGCCTTATCTGAATGAACTGAAAATTTATATACATATTACAGTAAAACCTCTCTAAGTTGGACACCTACGGTTCCAGGAAAACGTGTCCAACTATAGGGGTGCTTGCATTTTTCGATTTAATTAAACTGCATCTATGCATGCCTTTTAACATTTAATCACATCTAAATATAACATAATTAAGTGTACTCATAACTTATATAGAAAAAATGAATAATTTGCTAATTTCTAATCTAAATTTAAACTGGTATATTGTGGCCATAATAACACTTTCTTTTATAATTTTTTATATAACAGCGCCATCCACCAGTTAATATGCACGAAAATTTAATCAATATAACTTCTCACAATAAAAATATTTCAGCAATTTTATTCAATAGACGCTGTGATAGTCATATGGAAAATCGGAGAATGTGATTAAAAGTAGTACCACTTTGTCTACTGATATACACCCAAATTAAGATAACATTCATTTTAATAATATTAATAGCTTATGAAGTTTGGTGAATTTATTCGCTCTGGAAACTGTGATATAGTTTTCCTGTGAAAGGGGAAAACTGCAGCCTAGCAGCGACACCTGTCGATTGATATGCACCCAAATTGAATCAGCATCTTTTTTCGCTATAGATAGATCTCTCACATATTATGTTTAGTGCAATTATACACTCAAGTAAAACTTTGTAGAAAAAATAAAAGGAACAAACGTAGAGGAACTCTAACTACCGAAATGTATTGTCTAATGCTCATTTTAAAACAGTCTAAGTTAAAACATACTTGTAGGCTCTCTACTGGATATTTCCTGGAGAAAAGAACAAAAACAATTCATGCAAATCAATAAAAAGAAAGACTATTTCATTAAGCGCTAAAATTCAGTAATTTGTGAATTTTTCAGTTGAACAAAATAAATATTTTTTATAAGATGAATATACATAGGTGAATATAGCATGACAAGAAACATTGCTTTTTGGATATTTACAGTTATTTCTACAAAGGATAAGTAAAATTTCTAAAAACGGCGAGAAAATGCAAGTTTCATATATTTTTTTCCAGTCTCATTGCGTAAAAGTGTTCAACTTAGGATAATATTTGTATGTCCAACTTCCAAGTTAGAGGGATGTCCAACTTATAGAGGTTGGACATAGGACATAATGTTAATCCTATGGCTACATTCCGTTCCGATAAAAAGTGTCCAACTTAGAGTGGTGTCCAACTTGACCGGTTTCACTGTACAAATAATCGTCACAGAAACTGTATAGATTTTGGGGAATATATTATAGATTTTTTTACAGAAACAGAACAAAAAAAATTATTATTACGGCTTACGGGCTCAAATTATTTAAAATGTGCTAGCATCTAAATGCTTTATCTGATTGCACTGAAAATTTATATACATTTTAAAAAACACTGTCGCAGAAGCTGTATTGATTTTGGTGAATCTAATACTTATATATTTTTACAGGGACACAACGAAATATTCTTTATTATTATGATCTATGGGCTATAATCATTTGAAGGGCTATAGCGTAAAATAAAACAACATACTATATGAACAAACAAACAAACTAAAAAAAACTTATAATTTTCTTTTTGTTTATTTAACGATTTTTTTTACTATATTTATTTAACCATTAATTACTTGATATTTGGAATGTTAAATGGACAATGGAGTCATTCTAGATATATTAGATAAAGCGTAAAGAAGCAGAATGAAAAATAACTTTTAAAAAATGGTTAAATATTATAACTAGGTATATATATATGTATTTATGAGGGTATAACTTTTAAATGGGATCCCGAAAAACAGGGCATCGGTAAAAAGGGCATCCGAAAGAAAGGGCACCGGAGAAAAAGGCACTTTTTCAAATCGCAAAATTTTAAATATCAAATAATGAATATAAAGAATGACTTTCAAATTACATTTTTGAAATTCGGTCCCCAAGGGGGGGGGGGGGGCGAAACGTGATTTCGCATGCGTTAAACGTGATTTCACATAATCCTATATATCTGAAACAAACAAAAAAAAAAAAAAAAAAAAAAAAAACAGATATACGTGAAAGAAAGGGCACCGGTGAAAAAGGTACTTTACAATACATTTCGGTTGTTAGCGTTCCTCTTCATTTGTCCCTTCATTTGACCCAGGTCGCGCTCGTCGGCCTAGCCGTTCGGAGTTTTCCGTAGTTTCCTCCGAAACTTGCATATATACGGGCTAGGATCCCTTAGAAAGACCCCCCCCCTCGAATGGATGGCACTCTCCCTCAAGCCTAGGACCTACAGCAGCTCTTTTACTTCTATTACCCAACTACCATAGGTAATGGAAGTATTGTATTCGGTCCAAAACTTAGATATCGAGATTTCACCTGATTTACGTGTTTGAAAGTCTCATGGGTCGAAAAGAGTGGTTTTTGGCAATTGGTCAGTGTGTATGCGTGTGTGTAATCTTCCGGTTATTATATCTCGGAAACTAATAAAGATAGAACTACAAAACTTTAGAATTGAAATAGGTCTGGTGTACAAACGAATTTTCCAAATTTTGGTGAAAAATGGAAAAACAGAAGTGGGGCATCGGAAATCGGAAGTGAAGCCGTAAGCCGTATGTCAAAAACGGCTCTAACGATTCTCTTCAAAGTTGCTGTATAAACACTCTATTAGACGTCCTTTCCAATGATATAGTTGGTTAGTTCAAGAAAATTGATAGGCTCTGTTTTTAAAAAATAATTTATTAAAATTATTATTTAAAAAATTTATCTTTTATGATAATGCAGACGATTTCCATATTAGAGAAGTAGTATAACACCAAATGTCCAAAAAAAGTCCATTTTATTCTCAAAAAAAAAAATCGATAACTTTGTTTTAAATTATCGCAGATCAATGGTTCAGCCATTCGTTTTAAAGGTATTGGCGAGCTCTTTTGAAAGATACCCATCATGAAAATTTACTCCCCTCGAGGGGGGACTCCCCCCCCCCCCAGGGGGCAGGCGAGGCTCCTACATACACAAAAAAAAAAAAAAAAAAATCCCAGTTAACTATCTCTATTACAAAAAATATATATTCGTTTCATTTGGTTTAGTGCAGTCTATAGACGTTAAACTCTACTTACCTGCAATTTCCCCCATAGACGTAATGTATTAGAATTCTCTTGATTGTCCCTGTACACGAACCCTTTGCTTGATCTTAACGAAAAGCTTACTGTAGCATCTATATATGATACACATTTAGAATACCATGTTTGGAATGTCTGCTACTATTTGTTCTTGAGATATGCTGATAACAGACAGACACCTACACAGACACACACACAGACCATTTGCTAAAAACATGATTTTCGTATTCAGGTGTAAATCTAACAAAATCTCGCGTTCGAAAATTTGACCCAAAAACAATTCTTTCTCTACCTTATGGGTAAGAGTATGACATAGAGTATGACATACCTAGCTAATTAAATTGATTTTTTTAATTTAAATTTTCGGTTATCTTCAACTGAAAATTTCGTTATTAAAAAAAAGAAAGAAAGAAAAAAAGAAAAGAAAAGAAGAGACCTTAAAAATTGCCAAATCTGAATTTGCAGCAAAAAGCTTTTTTTTTTTTTTTTTTTTTTTTTTTTTTAAGGGGGGGGGGGGGGAAGGTGAACTTCAGATATTAAGAACTTTGTATATAAATATCATAAAAATCAAAAGAATGGAATAATTATTTTGTGTTAAAATCATCAGAAAATTAAATAAAGAAAACGAAAGAAAGAAAAGGAAAAGTAGGCACGAATGTAGCGTGAAAGAGATAAGTCCGAAACAATATTTTGTGTTCTTTGGATTTTTATGTTGTTTCTATACAAAGATCTCTGCATCGACCAAATTTAAATGCTTTAGCTAAGTTCTTTTTCTTTTTTTTTAATTAATTAATTAATTAATTAATTTTTAATGTCCGCATGCAATTGTTTAGTAAGAAGAAATACAGTCGAATTTCCCTAATGAGCAATATTTTAAATATTTTTATGCACTTAGTATTAGCTCACTTTAAAAATATTGAGAACATAATAAGGATTTTTTTAATAATCAGTTTAAACTGTGTCCTGGACAGTTGAAACTTGTTACAATGCGCAGAAGAATGCTGAAGATAAAATTATTATTTCCCCTTCAATTCCGCCAGAATTTAAATTTATAAAGATTAGGTAAATATATATAGGATAAAAATTTATTAATTAATGGGGAGTAGGGGATCTTTAGATTTGTTTTAAAAATCTATTTAAAAAAAAAAAAAAAAAAAAAAAATGTAGTATATTTGTGATATTGAAAAAAGAAATTATCTAATAAATACATATGCATAGTATATGTTCAGAAAAACAAACTGATAGTTCTTATTCCCTATTGCTTCTGTCCCTTTTCTACTGACATGGGTAAGCATTCATTCACTTCAGGGCATTTTCACACTTTCAACTTATAAGAATGAAAACAACTAATGACCTGTCATCCTTAATGCGCTTTCTACCTCCCACCAGTGATAAATTACAGCAGGACGGGAAGGGGGAAAATCCAGTTTTTGCAGCTAAAAATTGCATTTCTCCCCAAAATTATTAATAAGTTTTTAAAATTTAAATATTATGAAAATTAATAATAATAAGTTACATTATTTAAAAAGGTTTAGCATGAATTATATTATTGATAAAACAACTTGTTAATTATTTGAGGGCGATAAAGGAGATCAAGTAAAATTTCGACTTTTACAGCTTAAAAACAAATTTAAAAAATTTAAAAAATCAATTTTTGAAACATGGAGGAACTCTTAACGGCCATGAATTTTCAGAATGCGAAAACAGAATTTGAAAATATGCATTACGTAATGAGTAATAATGGGGATTATTTTACAATAGATTAATACGGGATTTGGATGACCTTGAAGCTCACTGACAGAGAGCCTTAACGGTGAATAGAATTTCCTTCTGAACCTGTGGTTTACTGATAAACCAGCGGTGGAGGTTGACGGTGAATTGGGCGGTTACTGTTTGAAATGCTACCATAGAAGTTTCGCCTTTGAAAATGCCAGGGGACCCTGGTGAAAGCGACTTAGGGTGAAGCCTGAAGTAAGGTTTTTATTAGAGATAATCCCTTTATATACAGTAGAACATCGCTTATCCGAGGTAATGTGGGACGAATGTAATTCGGATAATCGAAAACTCGGATTACACGGACTTTGTTATAAATTGAGGAGGGGTGGGGGAACATACGGTAAAGTTTAAAATTAATGAAAAAGTAGTCAATGAAATAAAGGAATAGTACATCTATTATATATTTAAATATAGTCAGTTACAAATGCAATAAAATACATGCATACATACGTTAAACAATACAGTACGGCATAGTAAAATTTGTCAAAGTTACACATGCTGATTGTCACAGGCTACATTTCTTGCTCCGGGGAGGGGCCTGTTTGAGGCTACATCTTTTAACCCAGAACCCGGTTAATCGGAACTTGTGTAACCGAGCTGTACGGTAGTAGGATTGCATACTCTCTTTCTTCATAATAACATTTCTATCATGAATAAATCATTATATTTCAAGAGGAAAGAAATGATCCTTTAAACTATTCTGCGCTATGGAGCAGCTTTGAAACTAATATTTAATACGTATGATAATTTTCTTCATAAATTATTTGAAAAAGAAAATACAAAAAAGTACTATATAGAAATATTATTCTGTTCCAACATCGCAGAAAGATATCATTGAATAGTTTTATATTCTTTTATCGAGTTTTATTATTATTATTACAAAAAATAATATTATTTTTAAGCGACAGGAATTTTTGGAAAAAATCTTTTTGCTATTCAATTTTGACGACTGTTATTTATTATTTTTGTTAACAACTTTTGACAACAATTTTCATTTATTATTTTTGTAATTATGTGAATTGTGTACGAGCAAAAGAAATCATATTTTCAAAAATGTTTATGGGCTTTGTTTTCAATAATCCAGTAATATTTTATTCCTGGCAATTATAAATATCTATCTTAAATCAAAAATGATATTTTTATTTAATTTGGACTTATTTATATTTATTTAAATTTTCGAAATAAAACATAAGTATTTTTTGTGCTTTAAAAATAAACTGCAACTTCAATTGAAATAACTCTCCTCCCCATATAAATAAATAAATAAATAATATAAATATAAAAATAATTATTTCAGCTTCACAGATTTCTTAAAATAGAAATTAGTAAAAAAAAAAAAACAATTTTTATAATTCTAAATATTTCCTGACAGAAAAAAATAAAATAAAACCGCACAAAATAAATATGATAATAAAATATACTATTTAATTTTTTATATGAATTTCAATAACATATTCTTAGACATTTTCAGAAGTAACAATTTTATTAATAAAATAATAATAATAATAATAATAATAATAATAATCCCGTGTATTACTACTCACACGACTTTCTCTTAACCTGCATTTCAATACTATAAGGATAGATTGCAGATAAATCGTAAGGGCAATACGGTAAGATTAAATGTTTAATATACTTTTAAAATAATCTAATATAGTTTTAGGATCATTTTTATTTGATACATAATTTTGTGTGACGTGCTACCCTTCCCTCAAACCGTATTAAGTTATATAATCTATATCTAACTATATATTTTATTCAAAGTTGTTATCGATTTGCCTTTATATTTGTTATTATTAATAAAATTTTTCAATTTGTACGAACTTTAAAATACCAAATTTGGGTTTTTTAGAGTTATTATACATATTTTTTAAGTTATGTCGATAATAAAATATACATAAAAATCAACCGCTAGAAATTGGATTATCGTATTCAGGGCACCTAAAAACTTGACTTTATACCAAAAAATTAAATAAAAATAAAAATAAATAAATGAAAACAAAGCTTAAAATAGAACTAAAAAATAGAATAAAAAATTAAAATAGTTTAAATAGAACTGTCTGACAGTCCTCTGGTGTGACTCTGGAGAAGTTGGGGGTGGCGTGGACGTGCCAAAATGTTTCGAAGTGTTGTCACGCTAGATATCTGGTCACCCCTGTCCGCAGGAGAGGTCTACTGACTGTACGACCATGTGTTCATTTGGTGCTGCATCCGATTATGCTACTAATCATTCAACGTCTGCAATTTTTTTCCCCCAGGAAGACAACTCACGACCATGCATTGCATTTACTAGCAGAAAAGCCTTACAACATTTTGAGTACATTCCTTGTATGCAAGGTTTCCTATTTGCTCACCAATTGAAAATCTGTGATACGAGAATGGTCGTCATTTATCTACTCTGCCCCAGCCTCGGCAGGAGGACGAACTACAGAAAAGGTTTCAAAACGTCTGGACTTCCATTTCTCAGGATACTATCTTCTAAATAAATGAATCTGTACCCTATATCGTAGCTACTTGAATCATCGTAATAGTGAGTCCCAATTTTATTGGTCACCACATATTATATCGTTGTATCTAAAATTACCATTTTGTAAATCAATTCCTTTTTAGATAAAAATCAGTTGTCTAATAAAAAATATAATCCCATTCTATGCACTCTTTCATAGTGTTACATTTTATATATCGTGCGATAGATGTAGGTATATATATCTATGCATATAACAACAAATTTACTCACTCACTCATTTATTCATTCACTGATTTAAGGGGGAACAACACAGTAAAATTTTCGAAAAATGAAAAAAAAATTTATTGTATTTTTTGATAGCTTATACTTTTAAGATTATAATGCCAAAATATTAAATTGATTTTCGTTAAAATGTAGAAGTTACAGCGTAATACGTAAAGCGCGTCATGCGACTCGTGACGCGCTTCAACATGTACGAGCGAGTGAACTTGTTCGCGCGATTAATTGTTACATTTGCTCACTTTTATCGAAAGGTTATAGTAGAGTAACATCATTTTAACTGTTTTACGTTTTAACTAAATTAATTCGTTAATTATTTAAACAATAAAGTGTTGATGTGTTTTAATACATAGTGATGTGTTCATTTGACAGTTCTGATTTTTAAAAAAGGATTTTTTATATAAGTAGTTTGTATATAACTAAATATATAAAAATATATATACAAAAAATATAATTAATCACACATATGGATAGAAAATCAACAAAACATGATTATAAAAGACGAAATAGAGATGGGAAGAAACGGAAACGACCTTTTAATCGCCATGAAACTAAAAAAAAAGATTATACAAGTACTTCAGCAAAAAAGATAAAAGCATCTGATATGAAATAATGAAGAAGAAACATCTTATGGACCTGGTATAGATGCATTGTAGTATTGTAAGCATTTTATAAATTATAAACGAATGATTTTTCATAAAACTTTAAACGTGTTTTACTCGAAACCAAGTTTTTCAAAACGGCTGTCGCTCTAACTACTGTAATTTTTTACCGATTTGCTTCAAATTTTGACACCGTGTTCACAGTATGTTTAGCTTTCGTTGCACGTAGGGGTTTTTTGATTTGATTTATAGTTTTTCAGTAATCCAAGAATATGTACTCCTTTTTTTGAATATTTTTTGAGTTTTTTTTAAACACTTCGCCATTTTGTGAAAAATTCAAATTTTCAAAAAAACCTACGTGCAACGAAAACTATATTTATATAGTTTAAAAAAATCTAAACAGATTCAGTTTCGCATTCTTTTTACTCAAGTTATGCATACAGCCAATTATCGATAATTGCAAAACACAGTTTCAAAGATTGTGTTATATTAAAAATATCTTTTTTGATTTTTGTAATTTTTACATTTTAAAATGAAGATTAATGTAAGTAGAATAAGACAAAAAAAATATATAATGTTTTATTTATCTCAATCATTGCAAAATTCATTTTAAAAAAATGTATTTTACAAAGCTTCTACTGTGTTGTTCCCCCTTCACATAGCTATGGCAATTCTATGGGACATAGAGTCACAAATTTTGGTGTGCAAGTTGGTTTTAGAACACTAATCCCCACTAAGATCAAAATTTGCGAAATTCTCCCCGTTTCACCATGGGAAAGCAGAAAGCAAAAACAAGCTTGAAAGCATAACTCAGTACCAAAATATTTCACGGTAAAGAAATTGCACATGAAGACACTAGACTTGAGCATATAAAACACTTTTTTCTATGATTTTCGAATTTCTAATTTTCAAAAGGTGAAGGGAGAAAAGGATTTTCTATGGAACTTTCGCAAAATAAGAATTTTCGAGTTGAACTGTACTAATAATAGTAGAAATATGTTGAAAACAACCGTGCATCTTCTGGAAGATATTTCCCATAACCTATTTTTGTTTTTTTACGATTTTTGATATTGAGGGAGAGGGTTACGAGGGGGCAGATTTGAGACCCTCCATTTTAGTGGTAAATTCGTCCGAGGATATAGGGAGCTGTGGTCACGAATTTTGGTGTCTGGGTTGTTTATGTGTAACAAACACCCATTGTAAGGGTATTTTGTGAATTTTCTCCTTTTCTTCCTTGAGGATGGGGTCTATAAACACCTTTTAAAGTGTAACTTTTCTTTTATGTCAGTGAGATTAATTGTCATGTGTAGGTTGGTTATGTTTACCCAACATGAACTATAAAGAGATTTTACGAAACTTCCTTCTTTCCTCACTTTACAGGAGGGACAGGAGCAAAAACACAATTTCAAAAGTACCTCTGCTCTAAACTGTCACGAGAAATCGCATTTTTGACGTGTCGATGATTATACATAACCAGAACACATTAGAAATGGAATTCGCTCAATTCCTCACTACATCCACTTGGGTTTGGTTAGATCATAAAAAATTTTCCATGAGTATCTGTGCCCCAATTTATCTTAGAAATGTGATTTTTCATGTGTGATTTAATTATGCGTATTGAACTTGTAGTAAAAGAGATTTTGCGAAATTCCAAACCCTTCCCCCTTTTATGGGTGGGGAGGGGGCATGAAACACGCTTTGAAACGAAAATCTGCTCCAAACTGCACTGGTCTGCGAAGTCATACTTTTATTTTTATTTTATTTTTCACTGCTTTGGGAATTTTAAATGTTTTTTAATGCGCTGAATTCAGAAATGCTTGTCTTTTCTTCCTATCATGTAAGAGTTTTTTACAAGGTAAGGATGGAGATTGAATTAAATCACACAGAGCCTTTAACAAATTCGAATCTCTTTACGTATAAAACGCATTAAAATACGCTATTATTTACACATTGTATTTTAAATGTGCTTCTTTAAATCAAAAATCTGTTTAGAACTTTTTCTCTTGTGCACTGCTTATGGGGATTGAGAGGGTGTTTCTCTGCTGCATCCAAATAAAAATCTGCCAACATGTTTACACTCCATCGTCCCTGAAACCTCCTCTGCATTTCTTTCATGTCTTGACTCCCCTTATTCTGCACTCACATCACTGCGATTTTACGGGAAATAACTTAGATGGGAGTTCAAAACTTTACCTTTAAACTAAAAAAAATCCCATTTTTTAACAAAACCATACGTGTGGAAATTTTAAAACAGGCTTTTCTTAATCATCATCCAAGAATACATATGAGAAACAAATCAGAGGAAGAAAATAATTTATCGCAGATCTGTATTTACATTAGGAAGGTGAGTTTTTTATGTGTCGGCTGGTTATGCGTACGCAGCACGCATTGTAAAACTACAGGGTGCCCGGAAAAAGACTTACTAATTTCAAAATTAAATATCTCGAAAACAAAGTACAATAAACGGATGAGGCAAACTGCATCTTAAAGCTGTAAAAATTAAATACAGGAAATTTGAAAATAGTAACAAAAGTTGACAACAGATAGCCCCCAAATTGGGCTGGTGGGGCAAAAATCACGTTTTACACCATCACTCAGCTTCAAATTATCTTAGAATGACGTTTCTGGTTAGGGATATCTGTGATGTGGTCACGGTTCTCATCTGAGGAAAAAAATTGAGTGAGAATTTCTCACCCTTCCACAGAAAACAAAGTGAGAATTTAAAAAAAAAAAACTATGTGAGATTTCTGAAAATTAAGTGAGATCCTGAAATAAATATTAATAACAATAGGTCTTTGACATGAACACAAGTCTTTCAACTTTATCGGAGGAAGGGAGACCAACAAGTTGCATATACTTAAGCAGATTAGGGCCCACTTTGTTTGTCACATGTGTTTTCTATCATAGGACAAATATAAGTATACAAAGAAACGATTAAAAAAGGTTGCTATCGTTTTCATTTCCATTCTTTTCTTTTCATTCTTTTCTTTTTCTTTTCTTTTTATTATTACTATTTTTTTTTTTATAATGATTCCTGAAAAAAGAAAAAAAATAATAGTGCTTGAATGTCTCACACTATTTAAATTTTCAAGTGAGGAAGTGGCAAAAATATGCGAGTTTTTGACGGTCTTGCGCTCTAATGACAACCATGATTTTGGTTAAATGTGCGCAATATAATTTTCACATGATTCAAAATACCCGGGGCAAGAAAGAAATAAAAAGCGGGTAACGCATTTCTGATTCATTGATGATTCAGATACATCATGTTGCGGGCGAGAAATATTCTACAAAAGGCCGCGTGAAATTTAATTGAAGTTCCGACTGATTTCATTTTTTTTTTTTTCTTTTTCTGTTTTGAGATACTTTTTTATTAGTAATAACATGGAATTTGGTGAACTTATTTTAATATAATTATTAGCAAGGCGGTTAAAGTATGTTTATAATAATTAAAATAAGAATAAATACAGTTTCTGCTTAATTCCCAAAACAATTAAATACAAAAAAAAAAAAAAAAGTAAGTAAATAAACAGAAATTTAATTAATTTTTGATCATAAAAAGAAATTTATTTTCATGCTTTTGAGTACATTTAAAAAAAAACTAACTGATTTTATGATAAAATATAAATAGATTCCTTAATTTGGATGCAAACGTGCTTTCTTTAATTTTTCCGTATAATAAAATGTAATATTTTGAATATGATTGAAATACATAACATTTCTTCCCATATTTCTGTTATTCAGAAGTTTTGCTATTCTCTAAACGCATTATATATGTATATAAGATTTCCAATCCGTAGAAAGTTATTACCATACATTTTTAACTTTTTCATATAGTTTTTCTTTTTATTGCAACACATCCCGCACAGCCACTTATATCCATTAGATATCTAAATTACATCCAATGATCCTTAAAAGGTACAAAATATTTTAAGAATGTTTATTAAAATTCCTGGATATCCTGAACTAATTATACATATCTATTAGATGCTTAAATGTAGACGATATTTAGACATACCTTTTTCAATGTCTAATAGATGTAACATGTTATATAAAAACAAGATTTAGATATTTTTAATCTCTATTACATGTAGCAAGTTCAATTATTGGAAATTTGGAGATTTACTGGATATGTAAAATACATTTACACTGAAAAAAAAAAAAAAATACTGCCTTTCTCTAGAATGTATAACTGGCCATTTTCTAAATCCCTTAACTAGAAATATAGATTCTGAGCTATACGCATAAGGCACGCCAATAAACTGAATAGAGGAAATTATCGAAAATTTCTAGTGTACACATTTCTAGATGGTGAAACAATATTCTGAATACTCTAAACATTCTGAATCATTTATATTGCAAGAAATCCTCGCTTGATTTTCTAGAATTTGGTAATAAACCAAGATTATAGTTGCAGAAACCCGCCTCATGTAGTCTCATTTATTTGCAGAGATTTTTAAATAACTTTGCCCTCGATAATATAAGCAAACGCTCTAAAATTCTAATAGGGGCTTCTAGAACTCACTTTCCAAAGGGACTAGAATTCATACGGATGACATGGAATTATTTTTTCTAGAGCCACAATTTAGATTCTAGATGTCAGTTACAGATTTTTTTTCTCAGTGTAATGTATGTAAAAAGATTGATATTTGCCGTGCGAATAGATATCTGCAGAATATTTATAGAAATTTAATGGATCTTTTTTTTAGGACTGAGGGAATATTAATCTCAATCTGGGATTTTTGCGTTGTCGATTTCGATAGTTGGACATTTGTCGAAATCTAAAATTTATCGAAAATATAATTGAATAATTTGAAAGCGATGTTATAATTTGAAAAAAGGAAAAAAAAAAAAAAAAAAAAAAAAAAATAGGCCTCCGTCCTAAACTAAATTCTGCTTTTGCCAGAATTTCATCAAAATCTTTTTATTATTATTATTATTATTATTATTATTATTATTATTATTATTGAAAGAAAAAGAAAAGAAAATTAATAATTATCAGTATCGTTACAAGCGTTATCGAAAAAGTTTTTTTTAATAATTTTGAATTAGGAAATAAAAAGTGCGCGTGAAATAATATGAAATAAAAATAAGTAAAAAAATGAATTTAATGATTTAATGTTTTTGTTTTTCGGAGGCTGCTCATGCATATAAAAAATGCGTATTAAAACGAGTCGAAGAAGGAAGCGAAATGAGTATTGAGTTATATTACGATAAATACGATATATAATATGATACGATATATTAGACCTATCGTCCAGGGTTAGTAGGCATTTTCGTTGAAAGAAATAGTTTGTTCGTTCGGTGCAACTTGCACATTAGTCCCTTGAGGTACAACTTTCACATTAGTCCCTTGAGGTACAACTTTCACTTTAGTCCCGTCAGGTACAACTTGCACATTAGTCCCCTTTAAATATAGTGACCAGCGAAGCTGACAAGGCATTCGTTGATTCACTACCTCAATTGATTTTTTTTTTTTTTTGCACCAATTTTCATAGCGTAAAGATTTTTTTTTTCCTCCAGTTCAATAGTATAAAATGTCAAACCGTTGCTACAGGAACGCAAAAGATTGAAATGCAAGGAACTTTATACACAAAAGTTTACGGGTATAAAATGAAAAACTGCTTAAAAAAATTAAAGTATTTTTAAATACCTTCTTGATATCGTAAGATTTTTTTTTTTTTTTTTATAGATATTTATAGATGTCGTATCGATGAAAGTTGCTGTGTGGGATACAGAATTACCTGTTAAACAACAAAAATTTTCGAAAATATTACAGAATTATTTTTCTTATTCAAATGTTAACATGATACATTATTCCGCAACTTTTATTTACTATTTTTTCCATTATCATGATTCATATGCAAACAAAATTTTCTTTTTTTCAAAAATGTTTATAGGCTTTGTTTTGAAATGTTCTATAATACTTTATTTCTGGTAAATATAAACTTTTATCTTCAAATGAATAGCTTTTTTATTTAAATTGGACAGATTTATATTTATTTGAATTTTTGAAATAAAATGTAAACATTTTTTTAGCATTCAAATAAGAACAAAAAAACTTTGCATTCAAGTCACGAAAAATCATTTGTTTGAGAATTATAGATTTCGTGAAATGAGACTTAATAAAAGAATCACATATTTTATATCTCTAAATGTTTTCTAACCAGAAAAAAATCAATGTAACCAGTTTTACAACGATATATTAAAAAGAGTGATAAAAATGCACTATTGTACTTCATTTAATGAGCCATTTTCCTAGTATTTTGTTAGAAATTTTAAGCAATGACAAATATCCAACGAAATAAATATATCAATAAGTAAGTAAATAAAAAAAAAAAGAAGTAATAAGAAAGTTACGGAAAAATTTCAAAACAAGAATGAAAAATCATGCAGTAAGCATTGATTATTAACACTTTCCAAATATACTTAATTGTTGTATCGTATAACTTTCAATGTTATTTGCCAACGTAATCATACAACAGACAGACAGTAGTTCTGAAAGGCATACAGATAGACTAATTGAATTATTATTCATTCTTAAACATTGTTAAAAATGTTAAAAATGCTTGACACAAAAGAAAATGTAACCCTTAATTGCAGCCCATGTATCTGAATAATTTTGTGTAGCCCTGTAAATCTGACGGTTAACAAAATCATATTCTATACAAAATATTATTTTAGCATATTAACTACAAATGTCAATTTCTTTATGATTTTTACATAAGAAAGTTTTTTAAATGTAATTTATGAAAATGTCTGTTTTAAAATGCATTGCATTGGCATTTTTGGGGGTGTCCCTGTACATAGACCCGTTACACTGGACCTATGAATGCCATTTAAAATAGGAAACATTCCATAGTGAATTTGAATAACCAATATAATTTTTTTTTGAAATTCTGGAATTATTTACGGATGCTTTGGGCGGGCAGACGGACAGATAGGCAGATGGACAGTCGGACAGATAAATGGGCAAATTGAAATCATAATAACACTTAAAAAATGCCAAAAAGTGTTAAATCGCTTAACGTAAACGAAAATGCAATTACAGAAAATTTCCAATAAAAGCCTTCAATGTAACGGAATATTTTTGTAAGGCCCTGTAAATCTAATGCTAATCATAATACATTCTGTAGAAAGTATTATTTTGCGCAGATGAATGACATATTTCTATTTTATTAAGTTGTCTTCAAAATTATTAAAATTTGCTTTATAGAAAAACCTCTTATAGAACGAATGCTTTGGAATACTTTCGGGTGTCCCTGTACACAAATCAGTTTTGGTATTTACTCCATTTTCTATAGCAATCATCCGTTAGTGAATAACACATTTTAATTTCATTAAGATTTGAGTAAAGTAACGGTATTAAAATATAGTTTATAGAAATACCTCTCATAGAACACTATGCCTTGGAATACTTTCCGGTGTCCCTGTACACAAACCAGTAACGCTATATTTACTTCATTTTCAATAGGGATCATCCGATAGTAAACTTGAATAACAGATATAAGTTTCAAGAAATCCCATGAATATTTACGAGGGTTAGAGCGGTGACAGACAGATAGACAGACGGGCATACAGACAAACCGAAGTCATTAACACTTTTTATCCTTTTTGGAAAGTGTTAAAAATTTGAGAGTTATCTATAAATCAAGTTTTCGTATAAAGTTGCAAATAATTTTTTACACTCCAAGATTTTTGTGTAAAGTTGTACATTCTAATTTTAAGTGTAAGGACGACAAAATACACAAAAAATATTCCGTCATAAAATAAATGTTGTTCAGTTTTGATATCTGTCACAAAGTTTTCCTTTTAACAATAAAAAACATCTTTTCAGTTCATTTCATAAATAACTGTGGATATATGAATACAAAATGGTAATTTTCAATTCTTCGTTTTGGAAAAAAATTAACCGCACAACTCGCGCATTTCTACAAATTTATTATACCTTCCAAAATTGAACCATAATTATTTGAAATATAAAAAAAAAAAATTGTCTAATATGTAATAATCATATTTTGAAATTTTTGGCTGATTCAGAGTATTATTTTTAAAGAACGTTTCATTTTTGGAATAATTTACCTTAACTTATGCACATTTATTTCCAAAAAAATTATTTATTACTTACAGAATATCACAAATAAAAATGAATTATTTAAACGTTAGTAATTCCTTAATAATACATAAATTTTAAAAAATAAAGAAACTAATTCATATTATAATCATCAATGCTACATCACATAGATAAGTAAATCCTTTAGAAACTGTTCACCCAAATGCCTGATATTCCATTTCCTGAGAAAAATCATTACGCTTACTCAACAACGCTAAATATACTGAATAAGAACAGAATATAAGCAGTGCGGTATTTTCGGCTAAACGGGAATAGAAGTTACTTTTACTGTGTGAACAGGAATGAAATTTTCCTGATCCTTATGTTCCATGAACCTAATTAGATGACCCGTTACTGCTATTTGGATTGCTTTTTATCGTTTATATAACAGTTACAGATGTAATACTGTTCGTTAACTGAAGATTTAGATGTATCTGTGTTAAATTAAATATAACCGTATTGCATAGATTGTTTGGTTAAATTTTAATTTGTAAATTAGATAAATTTTATTCCACAAATACTATTTTGTGATTAGGTGGGTAGTTACCAATATATTCTTAGTTGAAATTATTTTATACAGAGATAATTGTTTTTAAAATGTCCTTGATTATAGTGTGAAAAATAAGAACTATATATATATAAAAAAAAAAAAAAAAAAAAAAAAATCTGATGTGGCGCTCACGCGACTTTCTCTTACCCGGCCATTTCGATAATACAAATACAGTCATGATTTCAAAAAATATAATTACATGATTTTAAACAAAATATATAATGTAATACAAAAATCAACTGTAATAACAAACTACAATACTTTCTCTTTAATTTGATTAAAGGGACATACGACCTTTAAAAGTGAAAAAGAGGCAAGAAAAAATCATCATGTTTTACATTTAATTTCTCAGAATGTATCTGCTCTGTGACCATAATTTTTTACTGGCTTTAAATTAAAGTATTATAATTTAAAAGATATTTTTTATATTCTCATAAAAGAAAAATGAGTTTATTTTTGTACAGTTTTAAACAGTACTTTTTTTTTTTTTTTTTTTTTTTTGAGTGATACGACCACTTACGCGCATGATTTCAAACAAAATATATAATGTAATACAAAAATCAACTATAATAACAAACTACAATACTTTTTCTTTAATATGAACCTAAATTTGTTCCAATTTAGGCTACAAACATAGATTAAAAGTATCAACTCTATGAAAAAAAAGGGAAGGGGTGGGGGGATACAAATTTAGGTACAGTTTGAAAAGAAAGTATTGTAGTTTCTTATGACAGTTGATTTTTTGTATTACATTATATATTTTGTTTAAAATCATGCTCGCAGATGGTCATATCACTTGAAAAAAAAAAAATACTTACTGTTTAAAATTGTACAAAAAATGAACTTATTTTTCCTTTATGAGGCGATGTAAAAAACATCTTTTAAATTATAATATTTCAATTTATAGCCAGTAAAAATGTTATCGTTATAGAGCAAATAGATTCTGAGAAATTAAATGTAAAATATGATGATTTTTTTTTTTTTTTTTTTGCTTAATTTTCACGTTTAAATGTCGCATATGTCCCCTTTTAAAGGGCCAAATTTTAAATTAAACTATTATAATTAAAATAGGTTTAAAAACAGTTTTATTTGATATATAGTTATGTGTGCCCAAGCCCCATACAATACATTTTTTTGAAAAAATAATCAAGTATACTATTGAATTAATATATATATATTCCAAATTATTTAGACAATTTTAACACGTATCACGCCTTGCAACCTATTACTTTGGATCAAAATTTTTAAGTAGCATCCTCCTACATTTTTCAAAACTCAAAGTTTGAGTTTTATGCATTTATTTGTTTATTAAGTTATGCTGAAAACAAATATATGCACAAATGAAACTACTAAAAAAGTGACTTCCTTATACTAGGGAACCTCAAAACTCTTATTTCATGGAGTCATTTAAAAGCCTCATTACTATAAACGTGCGTATCATTTTACCAAAACAAATAAAACTTCAAAATTGTTTTTAAATCCTTTAGTAGTATATACAGGGTGGGCAAAAAGTCCGTAAATACTTTGAAAATTCATAAGCCCAAAAAAGTAATCAAAATAAAAAACGGTTTGCAGGTTTAGCATTGATAGGCCATGGGATTTTTTTTAATATAAGAAGAAAAAACAGCCGACAGATGGCGCTGGTGTGAACGACTTAGTTGAAAATATGCAAATGAGACAGGCGATTATAAATACTTACGCTCTTGATCCGGCTATGGGGATATTTAAAATCCTGGGTGTATCGATTCCAACCATCCAATCTGTCGGAATTGAAAGATGTAATCCGCCGGGAGCTGTTATGTATACAACCAGACATGCTGCTGCAATCTGCCGTTGCTGGATTTATGACACGCCTGCAATGTGTTATCACCTGTGGTGGTGAACATGGGGAACACATATTGATGGGGAACACTATAATAAATGATTTGGTAACATTTTTGTTATTTGCGTGTCTTTTCTTTCACTTATGTATGAAACGCCACATATCGGCTGTTTTCTGAATTATCATTTTTTTTTTTTTTTTTCTTATCATAAAAAGAATCCCATGAATTATGGATGCTAAATCTGCAAACCGTTTTTTATTTCGGTTATTTTTTCGGGTTTTATGAATTTTTAAAGTATTTACGGACTTTTTGCCCACCCTGTATATATATGATTTTTTATGGATTATTTTTATTCATGGAGGGAAAACTAAAATTCTCATAAATCAAGTAATGAAGTAATGTGAAGCAGAACTATAAAATAATGAAAACACAAGATTTTTTTTTTTTTTTTTTTTTTTTTTATAGTAGAAATCACTGAGAATTCCTCACAATCAATATTTCCTTTTTTTTATTTTTTTACTGTAGGGAAGTTTTTATTTAGTAATCACCACTAATTTTGAAAAACACCGTTCGATATATGTAACAGCCAGTTATACGAATATTATAATGAAAAGTTAGAGATGGTGTGATCTCGCAAGCATATATATTTTAAAATCTTCTACGTAATTTTAGTTTAACTCTACATTAACGTTTCATGAAGTTATTTACACATGCATTCCATGTAATATTTTTTATAGTCTCTTTATCATCTTTCTTATTCAATAAATCACATATATAAAATAAAATGAATAACTTACAAAGTAAAATATTTCATGAGATCGACTGCTGAACGTACCACATGACTTTAGAGGTTTGGTATTATTTCAGTGTAATCCCCCTGTTCAATGTCTGTTTATTTGCAAATGTATGCATTTACACTGTTAAAAATCCATTTAAAAAATCTTTTAAAACCCAAATTCTTAATGTATTATATCACATAAATCTGTACTGATAAGTATGAAGGATTTAAGTCCAAAAATGTCGATTTTGAGTTAAGTACATAGTCAGACTAAGAAAAAAATTCTCTATCGATTGGTATAAAGGATTTAAATCCCTGTCATTTAGTCTTTGAGAAAATCCACTTGTAAAAAAATGATTCAAGTCAGAAATTTAGCATTAATCTTTGGTAAAAAATATTTAATTCAATTTTTCCCTTTATTAAATGAAGGTTGGCAATCACTGAATTGCATAAAGGGTATAGATCAACATAATCCCTTTTTCCTAATCGATTCTTCTGATTATTTTTTAGTTAGTTTAACTTTATTTTTCGTCTCCTGAAAAATCAAGAATATGGACTTAAGTCCTTTATACTTATCAGTACAGAAATATTTTCGAAGTTATGATTTTGCAAATTTTTTTGTATTAAGGTGAAATAAAAAATTTCATCTTAATACAAAAAAATTTGCAGACTTCCATTGACCGATGCATTGCTATGATTGGTCATTAGTTATTGTTCTGGTTGTGCCATTTATCGGTTATTACAAACGTAAATAGGCATAAAAACTTTTTTTTTTTTTGTAAATAACTGCATAATTGCTTTAGAATTATAAAAATATGCATACAATGTTGCTCCCTGACAACATTTTTTTTAAATTTTGAGTTGAAAAAAATATTTTAAATATGTTTGTGTACTACTTTGGGAATTTAATTATAAGTTAATTTTTATAAAACATTTTTATGTTTGAATACTAAATTTTTGCCTTAAATTTCAGCATTCGAACATTAAAAAAGAAAAGGTTTCTTAAAAAAAAACACTTCAAAAATTCTTAAGATACTGTGTAGTCAACGAAAAATTTTCTTTTATCAATTTACATATTTATACAAATTATCTGCAAAAAATAACACTCCGGACTTTTGGGATATCGAACACTGCGTTACTAACACTGCGCTCTAACCACCTGAGCCACGGAGATACAAATGAAAAAGCTTACATTTACCTTAAAATGGAGGCGCATTTTTTATTAGCTTGAGATTCACAAACATACCGTAGTGAATGACAGTAAGTACATAACAATTATGGGAAAACAACTAATGAAAGAGTTTTTCTGTTCCTTGAAAATCGTTAGTTATCTATCTCTCTAATCGAATGTTAAATATCTGTGCGAATCTATTCTATATTACGATAGAAATTGGATAAAAGTATTATCTTGGAAAACATGTACAGTTATTTTTCTCATAACAAATTTTGACGAAATTGAAGAAGCTTACTGGATACTTCATCGTTTGCTTAAAGTATGCAGAATTATTAATAGTATAATATGCAACGTATTTTGTCCAATATAGAATCCCAACTTGTGGTTCAGCACGTAAGTTGGCTGGAAAATCTTCTGTTTTTTAGACAAGTGATTAAAATGAGAAATCTTATGGAGTATTGTTCTGTAAGATACCCTTCCTTTTTCTTTATTAGCTTTCCTCTTAATAAAAAAATATAATTAAACTTTGATTTCTAAGGACATTACTAATGTTTTGGTAAATTTCCTCTAAGCCTTCTGCATATTATTTCCTAATCTTATAGTTTTTCAAGGTTTAAAGAATGTTCAACCCAAAATATCACGGATTACGAATCATAAAAATTACTATTTGGAACAATAGTCTGAAGATAAATTTGTGCTAGCAGTAGAGGACCAGATAATTTAATTCTTTTGCAAGATGGTGTCTCAAAAATAAATCTTCCTTAACTCTTTGACGCAGATGGGACACCGGTGTCCCTTTTGCTTATTTATTTTTTGACGCTCTTATTACAAATATTATTATTATATGATAGTTTTTTATTATAAAAGAGAGTCTAATAGTTACTATAAAAAATCTATTAGATTATCAGAGTAAATTTTTTACTAAAATAAAAATGTTAAATAAAAGTAGTTTGAAAAATTTTTATCAACCAATTTCAAAAATTTATTTCTAATTAAATTTGATTATTTAAAAAAGATCAGTAATGAATTATTACTACTCCTATATCTAAGTAATTGTAAATAAGTGCAATTTGTAAAAATATTTATTCATGGGACGCCCGTGTCCCATGATGAATTTACCTTTAACGCAGAAAGGGCCACCGGTGCCCCACTCTATATTTTAGAACCAAAATTAATTAAAATTTTAAATATAACATTTTCCACTTATTTAGATCTAAAGTAACTTAAAACTATCAAAAAAAGTGTAAAAATTATGTTTGATGAGAAATCTGCTTCAAAGGGTTAAAAGATAGTTTCCGAATTAAAATACATCTGGTAAAAAAAAAAAGTCCTTGTACAATTGCTGATTTAAAAATAACATGCTGATTTTTTAAGAGCTTATTTTAAAATTGACATTTTTTTTTATCGTGCGGTGGGGAAGGGAGGGTGATTGCGTGGTTTGGTTTTACGTTTTACTACCGCTATGATATGAGCAACTGACGACAGTCTGTCACACATCCTTAAGGAGGACGTGCACTAATGCCATCCAAATTCTACCTCTCTTAGAGCCCCTAAATAAAATAATAGGCTGGCTGAAGATGCTATGATCTGAAGCTAATCCGGTCAAGATAAGAGCAATAAGCAACAGTAATATTCCTAAAAACCCATTTTTTTTCACAGTGCGTTCTCAGGATGCCCTTTTATACTGAGTATATCCTATGGATGTATTGGAGTAAGATGTGTTGTTAGGGCGGTTTCTGTTACAAAATGTCACCAAAACTCAAATACACAGTAATAGAAGGTCTGTGAACACTTTATATTCACTTCTTGAATGATTATAGCAGTTTATCGCTAAACAAACTTCCATATCATAGTTTACTTAGCAAAAATTATGAAATATAATGAAACAAGTTACTCTAAAGTAACGTAAGACGATTAAAAAAAACGTTTGCCGTTTGTTTATCAGAGAAACGCGCTGGGTACATGTGGCAACCCTAAGGCAACAAAATGCCTGATGCGCCAGCTCGTATATATAGGAGCCTTAGCCCCTCTACGGAAGGACTGGCTTCCCCGCTTTGGTGACCTCCAAAGGTATAATTTGAATGGGAACAAAAAGAATATCGATCCATGATAGATCTTACGTACACCAGCCACCCGCTTGACTATCGAAACCACAATCTTCCAATTACGAGTTAAGCGCTATAACGACCACGCAACCCCGATCTGACATTAATTTTTAAATTATCATAAAATTTTTTGGCTTGATGGTTTATGGCATATAGATCTTAAATAAACATTTTATGATGACTTGGTTTGGAACATGGATGTCCGGAAACGGTTTCTGCATGTTGTATTTCGAAAAAAAAAAAAAAAAAAAAATGTTTTGTTAAAATACAGGCATTGTCTCTAGATGTTTGTGAATTTTTAAGAGGGACATTTAAATGAAACAAATGGTTGCCTAGCCTACGATTTTAAAGAGGTGATATTGTTACTCAGTGTTTAGAGGTATAGAATTACTGGACGATTTTTTCCGTTCTTTGTACAATGACTCACAGCTACAGTCTTTGGAATATTTTTCATCAATTCATCATCTACGAATATTCAGGTAGGAAAATTGGAGTGTTAGATTGATTTTTTTTTTATCAACCATGTGAAGAATGCAAGCGCCTGGGATCGAACGCAGACACTCCACTGTCTGTGTGGATGCTGTACCACTGACCCACCATGGATAATTACCAGCTCGGCGGATAATATAAGTGAGCATATTAATTGTGGCACAACTCCGATTAACTACGTCACTTCTACTTTGAAATATCATTAACTATGAATTCATTGACTATGAATATTCATTTAGGGAAATTGGAGTGTGAGTTTGATTTATTTATTTATTTATTATATGAACTACGCGAAAAATACCAGAACCAGGAATCGAACCCAGGCACTCCGCTTTCTGTAATTTCTCTAAATAAATATTTATGATTTTTGAACTGATGATTAATAATTAACAGTAGAAATTACGTGGTCATGTAGAGAGTAATGCCACGACTAATATGCGCACATGTCATAGTTGCATTTGCAGACACGGTGACTTAGTCAACGGATATTATGTGGGAAATGACGAGTTGGTAATCAGCCAGAGTGGCTCAATGGTAGAACATCCGAACGAAAAGCGGAGTGCCCAAGTTCGATTCCCTGCTCTGACATTTTTCATAGCTGGTATTTAAATAAAACGGCCTTACATTCCATTTTCTCTAAATTAATAAAAGCTACTGTCGTCTGATTCTTTGAATGCTCTAAAATACTTCTCACGTTTACTTTGCTCCTACATCAGCTACACTGTTAAAATAAAACGCTATATTTCACCAGAAAAATGGTTACAATTAACTGCAACCAATATTCTGGTGCAATGATTCTTCATTTCAGTGGTACGTACTACTGAAATGAACCATTAAAATGGCAATTGCAGCTAACTGGAACCACTTATCTGATGAAATATAACTTTTTATTTTTAACATTGTTTTGGTATGCTAAGGTAGCGTTACTTACTTATTTATTTTTATTTATTTATTTATTTTATTTTACTTTTTGCTTAATGCAAAGCGTAATAATTTTTTAGTTAATTTTTTCATTGAGTTTACATAGTAAACATGGTAATAATATATTTTTTTATTCATGCTGTTCGTTCACGAATGGCATAAAGTGCTTTTTCATTTTCTCCGTTGAAATATGACGAAGTCTTATGGTGGTTTCTGTGAGGATTGATTAAATTATAACAAGACTCATCCTCTTATACAGGCGTTTTTATCCTGATCCCCATGCTATTAAAAATATTAATGCTACAGAAGTGAATCCTGATTATTATGAAATTATTACAGTCTATAAAACGCATTATGTGTATCAGTACTTCTTTTAGGTTTTATTTTGTTATTCATTCATTTTCATTCCTTATTTGATCCTTTAAAATTATTAATCATATCTTTAAGTTACTTCATAATAGTTATGTGGACTACCAAAATTTAAAACACATTTTTTGTATTTACGTTTTTTATTCACATACCAATATAAGCAAGAATACTTTCTCTATATAATATATTTCTCTGGAACATAAAAAAAAAAAAAATCGTTTTTATACGGGAATTTTTATTTTAGCATATTTAAAACCTGAGTTATTTAATTCGCTTTATTAATCAATAGATATTTACATTTATGCTAAGTCAATTACTTTTAATGCAAACATACTACTCTAATGTTCTCATTTTTTGTGTTATAATTATTATAAAAGTCCAAATTTAGGTATATATAGTAATTTTCCATAATAATCTTTATATATAGTTGGTACATATTAATAATGTAATTTTTTCTTTCACAATATTATATATTTCTTAAAGAGCAACAATATTTATTCAATTTTCAATATTTAATTTATATCAAATTATTTAATAACCAAATTCCACAGAATAATTTAATATTGATTATTTTAGTTGATACCCAAACGATGATTGATTTCTACGTAATAAAAAATGTTTTTAAATAATCAGAATTACACAGCTGTTTGAAATTATCTTGCCCGAAGATTATTCCTGTTTTCTAATTGCTAATATATTACAATATTTTATCTAAACATGAAACGCCCGAAAGTTTGACATTTAGAAAGTTTTACTACCTATTTTAAATTAAGGTAGAAGATACATAATACAAATAAATTTTATATCAAAGTAAAATTTTAAAGAAAGTTTGTTGGTAACATGTACCTCTTTTCTTGTAAAATCTTATTTAGAAACTTCATAATTTTAATAATTGCAAATATGAGATATGGTATCTTACTTTAAAGCAATTTAATTCTTAACTTTAGGTGCAGGTGCATATGTTCAAAATCTTTAAAATTTATGCCAAAATATGTAGTCTTAAGAAATTTTAAGTAAAACTTTCGAATATAACCTTTGAAATTAACGTAAAATTTGCAACATGCAGAGAAATTAGATTTTTCCTTATCTAAATATTGAAAAACTGTACATCTGTTTATATGATTATAATATTTAAAAAATTCTTTTAATTTATTCATATTGTTGCGTACTTGGGGGTTCGTGAGTTGTCTGAGAATGAAAGGCCAAACGTACAAAAATTCAGTAATTTATTCAGAGAAAGTTCCAGAAAAATGCAGGTCTATAAACCAAGTATCAGCTTCAATTCAAACAGTAAACACAGCTTAAACAACAGCTGTCAATAGCAAATCCACAGCACAAACTGTATACCAATAACACTTGACGCAAGTCTCTCTCAAAGAGGCTTAAGAGCAGTGCAAGCACTAGCGAAGCTGGCTGCGATCTGAACTGAACTGACTGCCTTGGCGAGGAAGCGCTCCTTATATGCTGTTCCATGGAGCCCAGATTTTTCGAGAAAACTCTAGAAAGTGGTCAACCAATCAACTTACAGCTTCCATATTTGGTATATCCCATATAAGGATTTTCTCGCCAAGGTCGCCAAAAAAATCGCCAAGGTGGGAAAAAGTCGCCAAATCCATTACTTGCATTACTGGGGCTTTTAAATGCGTTTTTAAGGGAAAATAAGGCTATTTCAACGCTAAAACGACTAGAAATGCACAAAATTAGCACTTTATCAACTTACTAAGCCTCTTTGAAAGAATTTATACAAAAATAAACACAACTATTTACAATTTCGTAACAATATAAATACTTAAAAAAAAAATCACACTTTTCCCCGTGAGATAATTAATATTTAAGATGCACAACATAAACAGCGGTTGGGTTGGGTTCGTTGTATTTTTCGTCGTATGAGTCCTGCTTAATGGGCAGTTGGCGACCAACGCAATCGCCCATTGCGTTGTTTGCATTATTGCCCATTGTGTTACAAGGATAAGAATTGTTTTGAAAAGAAAAAGAAAAAAAAGTATGTTACAAAATTAACTTCCAAACATAAAGTTATTTTCCGTAAACACACACACACGTACACAGAAAAAAAAAAAAAAAAAAAATGGTGATCTTATGTATTAGTTTAATATTAGATAATTTTCTAAATGAAATCTTAAAATATTTCTCTTCAATTATCTCTAAACACTGTTAAATTATTTTTTTTTATTTTTAATAACACAGATAAAGTCACATTTAATTTCAATTTTGAACAAGATATGTTATATAACTATATGACATTAACATAATATCAATAATTTTTATGTAGTAAAACAATGAATGTTCAATATCCATGAGTTTTAAACGTTTTTCCTAAAATACATACAAAGGTAGCTAAATAAAAATCACTATAACTATTTTTAAATATCATCAAGCTAAAAATCATGTAGAGATTGTTCATATGTTATAATCATTATCGCTAAATATATCTCAGATAAGTAAATTAACTCCAAACTGTTAAATGTAATGTCCCTCATTTCGATTTCTGAGAGATTTATTTAGCTTATTCGGAAACGCTGAATGCTTTGGATAAGAACCGGACCTAAGCAATGTGATATTTTGTTGGCTAATGAGAATATAAGCTACTTTTATTCGGTGAACAGGAATGAAACTTTCTCTAATCCATTCTTTCTGGAAGTAATTAGATGTCCAGTTAATGTTGTTTAGAAATATTTTCGTGGATTATTTTGTAATTTTTATTCTAATACCGTTGAAGGTCTGAAAATACATGAAATAATTATAAGATTAAAAAAAAAAAAACTTTTTATATACCATGTTTTAAATTTCCTGATGAATCAAAGAGCTCTTATCAATGTGCATAAAATTTTAAGTGACAATGACGTTAATTTTTTTCAGATGTATAATTTAACTTTTAATAATTTTTTAACGTTCACGTTTAATTTAATGTATTTATTTTTATGCCGAAAGAAAATGAATTCGTAATTTTTTTTTGGCAACAATTAAATTATAGCTAATATTTTAATGGCTTTTTTAACGCTATTAGGATGTTATTATTTTCATATTTTAATTAATTATAAGAAAACTAATCAAAAATTCGAAAATCGGACTTCGACGTATTGTGTCGTCACCGGGTTCTGAGCTACTGTGAAAGTTTCAAATGTCTAGCTAGTAGGGAAGTTAGTTAAAATTCGATTGCAAGATTTGTACGGGACAAACAAACAAACAAACAAACAGGAATAGAAGTTAATAAAAGCATGGTAAAATATGCTTTGAATTTTAGTTTAGATTATGAGTTTTTGACACTTATCATACTAGTTCTGAATCCTTAGATTGTTTTTTATAATTTTTCAAATAACATTACGTAAGCCTAAAATAATTTGATTAAATTCTATATGATTAAATTAGTATAATGATATTTAATGTATTTAACGTTGTTCATACGTATTTTTAAGAGGATTGTGTAACTTTGTTTATACTGTCGCTTTTTATCATATAATATTAAACTAAGAACTATAATACATTATTGTATAATACAAAGTAAATATATTGTTTTAGAATAAAAGGTATATATCACTAGGATACAAAAAATATATATTTGTATCATATAAAATGTGCTTTTAGACATAAGATATGGAAATAGTAAAATGTAAACTTTGGTAATAATTTCGTATAAGTTTGCTTAAATAATTTATATCAGATTATACAATCATTTAAATAAATATTATTTAATATTAATAATAAATATCAGAAAATTAGGTGTCTAAATAATTTTGCTTGCACTTTCTTTTGTCGCATCACTATAATTTCCGGTGAAATACTGTTGTATTTCAGTGTAATCATATAGTATTCACAATTACGTTTTTTATATATATTTTATACAATTAGTAAAATATGATGATTGGGAATCCTGATCTTTTGTTAGTATAGTTACAGAATATCTAGCGTGAAACTTATATCATCTAAATAAAGTTTTCTTGATTAGGATGTAGAGATGAGCTTATGTAGTTAATATCACTTGGATTTCTTTTCCTAATTAATGTTCTAACATCGTTTTTCATCATTTTCATCATTTTCATACAGCACAAGGTATCAGAAAATATACTCAAAAATATATTTTTTATGGTTTGAATTATATAATACAAAACAGGTTTAGCTGTATCATAAGATGTAGGTCACTGAATTAAACTTAATATATTTCAGAAGCATGCGTGAACGGAAAAATGAAAATATACTTTCGAGTGAGGTGTATTAAAATTTCTAGCATAAACTATAAAATGAATGTAAAATTTCTAAAAGTAATAAAAATTAATTTTTTCCTAAATTGAATATTTAATAATGGTAAAAATCCGTTTTACGGTTTAATATTATTAATATATATATTTTTTTAATTATCATAATCATTCCAATATATATGTATATATATATATATATATATATAATTTTAAGTTTAAATTAGATTATTTTCAAAAGGGAATCTAAAAATACTTCTATAAATTACACTGAGCTGCAAAAAAAAAAAAAAAAGATTTTTTTTTTGAGTCTAGATACCATTCCTGCTGATTCTAAAGTAAAATGACCTCCGAATTTTTATCACTGTTAGGTAATTTTATGACCAAGAACGTGATTTGGAGGGTAGTAAAATATTATTTTAACACTCAAAAAAAAAAAAAAAAAAAAAAAAAAAAAAATGATGTATAATAAATATATATATTTTTTTATATATATATTAAATATATATATTTTTTTTATATATATTTTATTTATGTATATATTAAATATATATTTTTTAATTTCTAAAAGTAATAAAAATTAATTTTTTCCTAAATTAAATATTTAATAATGGCAAAAATCCGTTTTACGGTTTAATATTATTAATATATATATTTTTTTTTATTATCATAATCATTCAAAATATATATATATAATTTTAAGTTTAAATTAGATTATTTTCAAAAGGGAATCTAAAAATACTTCTATAAATTACACTGCGCTGCAAAAAAAAAAAAAAAAAAAAAAATTTTTTTTCGAGTCTAGATACCATTCTTGCTGATTCTAAAGTAAAATGACCTCCGAATTTTTATCACTGTTAGGTAATTTTATGACCAAGAACGTGATTTGGAGGGTAGTAAAAGATTATTTTAACACTCAAAAAAAAAAAAAAAAAAAAAAAAAAAAAAAGATGTATAATAAATATATTTATATATATATTAAATATATATATATTTTTTTTATATATATTTTATATATATATATATATATTAAATATATATTTTTTAATTTCTAAAAGTAATAAAAATTAATTTTTTCCTAAATTGAATATTTAATAATGGCAAAAATCCGTTTTACGGTTTAATATTATTAATATATATATTTTTTTTATTATCATAATCATTCAAAATATATATATATAATTTTAAGTTTAAATTAGATTATTTTCAAAAGGGAATCTAAAAATACTTCTATAAATTACACTGCGCTGCAAAAAAAAAAAAAAAAAAATTTTCGAGTCTAGATACCATTCCTGCTGATTCTAAAGTAAAATGACCTCCGAATTTTTATCACTGTTAGGTAATTTTATGACCAAGAACGTGATTTGGAGGGTAGTAAAAGATTATTTTAACACTCAAAAAAAAAAAAAAAAAGATGTATAATAAATATATTTATATATATATTAAATATATATATATTTTTTTTTATATATATTTTATATATATATATATATATTAAATATATATTTTTTAATTTCTAAAAGTAATAAAAATTAATTTTTTCCTAAATTGAATATTTAATAATGGCAAAAATCCGTTTTACGGTTTAATATTATTAATATATATATTTTTTTTATTATCATAATCATTCAAAGTATATATATATAATTTTAAGTTTAAATTAGATTATTTTCAAAAGGGAATCTAAAAATACTTCTATAAATTACACTGCGCTGCAAAAAAAAAAAAAAAAGTTTGTTTTTTTCTAGTCTAGATACCATTCCTGCTTATTCTAAAGTAAAATGACCTCCGAATTTTTATCACTGTTAGGTAATTTTATGACCAAGAACGTGATTTGGAGGGTAGTAAATGATTATTTTAACACTCCAAAAAAAAAAAAAAATGATGTATAATAAATATATATATTTTTATATATATATATTAAATATATATATATTTTTATATATATTTTATATATATATATATTAAATATATATTTTTTAATTTCTAAAAGTAATAAAAATTAATTTTTTCCTAAATTGAATATTTAATAATGGTAAAAATCCGTATTACGGTTTAATATTATTAATATATATATATTTTTTATTATCATAATCATTCAAATATATATATATATATATATATATATATAATTTATAGTTTAAATTAGATTATTTTCAAAAGGGAATCTAAAAATACTTCTATAAATTACACTGCGCTGCAAAAAAAAAAAAAAAAAAAAAAATTTTCGAGTCTAGATACCATTCCTGCTGATTCTAAAGTAAAATGACCTCCGAATTTTTATCACTGTTAGGTAATTTTATGACCAAGAACGTGATTTGGAGGGTAGTAAAAGATTATTTTAACACTCAAAAAAAAAAAAAAAAAAAAAAAAAAAAGATGTATAATAAATATATTTATATATATATTAAATATATATATATTTTTTTATATATATTTTATATATATATATATATATATTAAATATATATTTTTTAATTTCTAAAAGTAATAAAAATTAATTTTTTCCTAAATTGAATATTTAATAATGGCAAAAATCCGTTTTACGGTTTAATATTATTAATATATATTTTTTTTTATTATCATAATCATTCAAAATATATATATATAATTTTAAGTTTAAATTAGATTATTTTCAAAAGGGAATCTAAAAATACTTCTATAAATTACACTGCGCTGCAAAACAAAAAAAAAAAAAAAAAAAAAAAAATTTCGAGTCTAGATACCATTCTTGCTGATTCTAAAGTAAAATGACCTCCGAATTTTTATCACTGTTAGGTAATTTTATGACCAAGAACGTGATTTGGAGGGTAGTAAAAGATTATTTTAACACTCAAAAAAAAAAAAAAAAGATGTATAATAAATATATTTATATATATATTAAATATATATATATTTTTTATATATATTTTATATATATATGTATATATTAAATATATATTTTTTAATTTCTAAAAGTAATAAAAATTAATTTTTACCTAAATTGAATATTTAATAATGGTAAAAATCCGTTTTACGGTTTAATATTATTCATATACATATTTTTTTTATTATCATAATCATTCAAATATATATATATATATATATATATATATATATATATATATATATAATTTTAAGTTTAAATTAGATTATTTTCAAAAGGGAATCTAAAAATACTTCTATAAATTACACTGCGCTGCAAAAAAAAAAAAAAAAAAAAAGTTTGTTTTTTTCTAGTCTAGATACCATTCCTGCTTATTCTAAAGTAAAATGACCTCCGAATTTTTATCACTGTTAGGTAATTTTATGACCAAGAACGTGATTTGGAGGGTAGTAAATGATTATTTTAACACTCCAAAAAAAAAAAAAAAAAAAAATGATGTATAATAAATATATATATTTTTTTATATATATATTAAATATATATATATTTTTATATATATTTTATATATATATATATTAAATATATATTTTTTAATTTCTAAAAGTAATAAAAATTAATTTTTTCCTAAATGGAATATTTAATAATGGTAAAAATCCGTATTACGGTTTAATATTATTAATATATATATATTTTTTATTATCATAAGCATTCAAATATATATATATATATATATATATATATATATAATTTTAAGTTTAAATTAGATTATTTTCAAAAGGGAATCTAAAAATACTTCTATAAATTACACTGCGCTGCAAAAAAAAAAAAAAAAAAAGTTTGTTTTTTTCGAGTCTAGATACCATTCCTGCTGATTCTAAAGTAAAATGACCTCCGAATTTTTATCACTGTTAGGTAATTTTATGACCAAGAACATGATTTGGAGGGTAGTAAAAGATTATTTTAACACTCAAAAAAAAAAAAAAAAATGATGTATAATAAATATATATATTCTTTTATATATATATTAAATATATATATATTTTTTATATATATATATTAAATATATATTTTTTAATTTCTAAAAGTAATAAAAATTAATTTTTTCCTAAATTGAATATTTAATAATGGTAAAAATCCGTTTTACGGTTTAATATTATTAATATATATATATTTTTTTATTATCATAATCATTCAAATATATATATATATATATATATATATATATATATAATTTTAAGTTTAAATTAGATTATTTTCAAAAGGGAATCTAAAAATACTTCTATAAATTACACTGCGCTGCAAAAAAAAAAAAAAAAAAAAAAAAAGATTGTTTTTTTCGAGTCTAGATACCATTCCTGCTGATTCTAAAGTAAAATGACCTGCGAATTTTTATCACTGTTAGGTAATTTTATGACCAAGTACGTGATTTGGAGGTTAGTAAAAGATTATTTTAACACTCAAAAAAAAAAAAAAAAAAAAAGATGTATAATAAATATTAATAATAATAGATGAATGTAATACAATTAATATATTTTATAATTTTAGTAGCAATCCCCCCCCCCCCACACTAAATTTATTCCTTAGTACAAATGTTAATGTTTTAAAATTATCACCTCCTTAGCGCCTCAGAAGAAATTTAAATTTAAAATAACCCTTTACTCTCTTTCAAATCAAATTCATAGTCATAAAATTACTGAATAGTGATAAAAATAGCGGACGTCCTTAAAAAAACAGTAGTGAAAGGAAAAAATAGGTATCATATTCGGATTCAGGCGATCATTTTACATAAGAAATTGTAGGAATGGTGTTGGAGCCTATTTTCATGCAGAGTAGTATTATTTATAGACACTGTTAATTCATTTATTTTCCTTTTTAATGACAGAAATAAAGCCATATTTAATTTCAATATTAATTATTACTTAATTTTATTTAGGACAATATTTGTTATATAACTATACTATTAACATAATATCAATAATTTTTATATAGAAAAATAATAAATTCTCAATATCCTTAAAATAATAATAATAAAGAAAGAAAGAAATAAATGATTTAAAACCATTATAATTAATCTATAAATATCATCAAACTGAAATTCATGCAGATAGTTTATAAGCTATAATCATTACCGCTAACCAATATATCATATAAATAAATCAACCCCAAACTGTTAAGTCTAATGTCTCCCATTTCGATTTCCGAAAGATTTATTTAGCTTATTCGGAAACATCGAATGCTTTGGATAAGAACCGGACTTAAGCAATGTGATATTTTGTTGGCTAATGAGAATACAAGATACTTTTGCTCCGTGAACAGGAATGGAACTTTCTCTAATCCATTCTTTCTGGAGCTAATTAGATGTCCAGTTAACGTTGTTTGGAAATCTTTTTTGTGGCTTATTTTGTAATGTTTATTCTAATACTATTGAAGATCTGTGAAGATAAATTTTTAAATGAACTTTATATTTTATATTATAAGAAGCGTTTTTTCATATTTTATACAAATACTGAATCAGTAACTTGTTCTTATAAATTTTTGAAATACTTTTCGTAAAATTTAGATATTTTGAATAAATTTTATTTGATTATGATAATACGATGATTAATTAAGAAGGTATTTAAAGTTGTTGGTACGTATTTTTGTGTTTTTCTTTTATGTAAATTTTATTGTAATATCGCTTTTTAACGTTTAAAGATAAACTAAAGTATACAACGTACACGTATATTTGTACAAAATATTTAATGTATTATTGTATTATATAAAAATTATGTACTACTTGCATTCGAAGACTGTATATTTGTATCATATATGATACTATGTATATATACATATATATATATATATATATATATATATATATATATATATATATATATATATACTTATCACTAATATACAATTTATGTGCATTAGTGTCATATAAAATATGATTTGTATTCATTAAAAAAAAAGTATTATGTAAGTTTGATTTTTTTTTCTTTAAGTTTGCTTAAAATTTTTTTATTCTAAAATTCGGATAATTTGATTAAATTTTATATAATTGTATTATTAAATTGAGCCAATCAGCCGCCTATTTAATATTAATTGCACATATTTTTGTAGCTTTATTGTAATTCCTAGTGTAATAAAATTGAAGTTGTGTAAAAAAAAAAAAAGTTCTTTTTTAAACATATAGTAAAGTATTGTTGTGAAACCTGTTTATGCGTGTTTTAATACGGTTAATGAATATATGCCGTGAAATTTATATCACCTAAATAAAAATCGTGTGATTATGATATTGATATGAATTTGTTATTTATGTAGTTAATGTTGTTTAAATTTCTTTTTATAATTATTTTTCTATCTCCTATTATAATACTACTGAAAAGCTCAGTGTAAAGATATTAAAAATATTTCTTTCTTTTCTTTTTTTTCTCCCTTATCTTTTTTTTTCTCTCCCCCACCCCCCCACACTTTTTTATTTGCATTGATTTATATCATACAAAATGGATTTAGGTATATCATGATACTTAAGTCACATAATTAAACTTAATAAATTGCGAAGTGTGTAATATATGTAAAAAAAAATAAATAAAAGTTATCTCTTAAATCAGCTGTGTTAGTTTTTAAAAAAATCGGTTGAGCCGTTTCTTTAAACTCCGATTTCCAAGATCTAAAACCGACTTAACTAATCAGGCAAAAAAATATTTGGGAAAGGTAATCTAAAATAGAGTTGTTTTATCATGTTTGAAGAAAATCGATAGAGACATTTTTATGTTCAGCCCCACATCCAATTTTTAATCAACTTCGCAAACTCGCCAGTTCATCGAAAATCAAGAATTCTACACGAAAGTACATCTAAAAGGGAATTATCAACTAACTAATGCAGGATGCCAATAAATTTTTCTGAACTAACTAACTAATAAGGATACTAAAGGATACCAAATACTGAAGGATACAAAATAGGGTGTTTATATAGCAACTGTAAAGAAAATCGTTAGTGCAGTTTTTGGGACTTACGGTCCTGCTACGGATTTTCCAATTTTCACTAAAAAATGGAAATTTAATTTGTACTCTCGAATTGTCTCTCTTCTGAAGTTTCGTCATACTATCTTTATTAGTTTAAGAGATACGATAATTAGAATATCACCCACACACATACGTACACACATAAATATACACATATACCGACTAATTGCCAAAAATAATTTTTTTCAATATTCAACAGACTTTAAAAACAAGTAAATCAGCTAAAAACATGATATTTAAAATTTTTACGAAACACAATACTTCCATTACGTAAATATTTAAGTAATAGAAGAACAAAAGAAGAAATGCAGAGTGTTTATAAAGTCCCGGACCCATTTAGATGTTTAATAACTCATAAAATAATAAAGATAGATTAAAATTAATAACATAAATGGTTAGATAGACTCAAAAAGTTTCATGACCCTTGTCAATGAACTTCCACGTGTGCCCCCTTCGTCGCACGGAGAATATCAAGTCGATAGTCAATTTCACGCCAGGTAGCGGCAAGCATGTCGGCATCCACAGAGGCTATTGCGGTTGTAATTCTGACTTTTAGGTCATCAATGTTCGACACTCTCCTCCTGTAAACATTGTCCTTTACAAATCCCCAAAGTGGACTTTTTCCTTTGGAACAGTGATGAACTAAAAGTCAGAATTACAACCGCAATAGCCTCTGTGGATGCCGACATGCTTGCCGCTACCTGGCGTGAAATTGACTATCGACTTGATATTCTCCGTGCGGCGAAGGGGGCAGACGTGGAAGTTCATTGACAAGGGTCGTGAAACTTTTTGAGTCTATCTAACTATTTATGTTATCAATTTTAATCTATCTTTATTATTTTATGAGTTGTTAAACATCAAAATAGGTCCGGGACTTTATAAACACCCTGTATATACATAACGTAGATTTGGATCAATCATTATGTTTGTAGCAGTCATGTCCAAGATGAAATAGAGTCAATAATTAATCCAATCGTTTAACTAGTCAGCTTTATTTTAAAATATAAGGCTGGAGTTTGCGACGTAGGTGAGGAACGAGTACAATACCTTAAGTAACTACATGATAAAAATCTTAATCGCAAACAATATGGAGAAGCTATTACATAATCTTCTTTAGCAAAACTAAAACGAAGAAAGATTTTAAGGATGCAAGCACTTTTATATGATGGAAAAATGAGAAGAGAAGAGGGACTTTTTCCCCTACTGACCTAATGTCACGTGATCAAAAAGGGTGTTACTTAGTGCTTTTTAATTCCTGTATTTGCTTCTTCCTTTTCAGACAGGGCGTTGACCAAGTCTAAAAGGATATTTTTGGTCTGGAGGGGAAAAGACAATTTGGAAAAAATGCGTAAAAAAAAAAAAAAAAAAAAAAAAAAGATTACTTTTCCTAACGGTTATTTTTAATAAAGCGGAAACGAAAGTTTCGATTTGCAAAGAACAAATTTTAATTATTATTAAAGAATATATTAATTAATATAAAAAGACCTAATTAGAGGATTTTTATATTATATTATATATATATATATATACAATAAATTGATTTATATCTCTGGAGAAACATGCAGTGATTACATAAAAAAAAAAAAAAAAAAAAGCGAAAACTATAATATTTGTTAACAATACGAAATAACATCTAAGGTCGTACTGGCGCCGCACACACCATAATCATTAACACTAAACAGATAAGTAAATCCAAACTAAACTAATGACCTTAATATCTTCCATTTCATTTCTTGAGGGTTCGCCCAACTTATTCAGCAAACTCTGAATACTCTAGCTAAGTACGAACCATAACAGTTTAACATTTTCGTGGTTAAATGAGAATACGAACAACTTTTTTTTTTTTTTTTTTTTTTTTTTTTATGGAAACAGGAATAAACTTTTACAAATTAAACTATGTCATCTGTAGCTGTTAGGCGAGATGTTAATGTTTGGATGGCATTTCAGGGTAAATTTTGTAATATTTTGAAATTATAAATTTTACGAGTATATAAAATAAATTATTTGTGAAATAGCTGTCATTTTTTATTGAAAAAAATATTATTTTATCTGATCATCCACACAGATAACGGTCGTGTTTAGAAAAATGTATTTTTTCTGAAGCTAGATAAGGAGTAAGGTTATTGTTATTTAAATAAGAGTTCAATTTTTACTTCACACTTTTTAATGTAATTCATGTCATTATTCAATAAAACAAATTCAACTACCTTCTTTCGGCGAAAAGATGTTTATCTTATTAATGCACATACGCATACTTTTTTTAAAGTGAAAACTTCTTTAGGCGCGTTGAGCATTTTTGGGTGAACAAAAATCATGGAACTCGCGTCATCGTCATCGAACGCTTTCCATTTGAAGTGAAAACTTCTTTAAGCGCGTTGAGCACTTTTGGGTGAACAAAAATCAAGGAACTCGGGTCATCGTCACCGAACACTTTCCTTGAGCTATATGTATACTGTGCATATATGTACATAGATATACTTCCGTGCGTTATTAGTATACATTCTATTTATACAAAGAGTATATCTCTCTACATATATATCCAAATATGTAGCGCACGGCGCGGCATGCCTCATACACACACACACACACACACACACACACACACACACATATATATATATATATATATTTATATTTATGTATGTATAAAATGTATACTAATACCAGTAGTATACTGGCTACTGGCATCTGTCTCTTTCTAGTTCTATACTCTTTGTATGTATGTACTTTTTCCACAGTATATACATAGTTCACAAAGTACAAGCACATGTTTTTATACAGACTGTTAGATTCTTCTTTTTGCTTTCAATATAAATTTAAAGATTAAATGATTAAAGTTTAAATTGGTCCTTAACACTTCTTTAAAAACCAAAAATAATTCAAAAATAATAATCTAATAGCTCGACGATACAATTCACAAGTTACTTAGTTTTCACTTCTATCGGTAGTCCCCAAAGATTATGTCCCACGCAACACCGTGGGGGAAAATGATCATCAATCACTATCTTCATCTCCCCTTGGTACGGAGTAGGGTTACCTTTTTTGCATTTGAGTAATTTTGTTAAAGATGGTCCCTCAAAGAGGAGAGCCATGGGATTTTCTAGAACAGGGAAAGAAGATTGATAAAGAAGCTGATAATTTGCTGTTTTTTATTGAATACAGTGAATGAATTGGTAAATAATTGCACGGAAAAAAATCTTTTAAAATTACTTAAACTACGGAATTAAATATTACATATATCTCACTTTATTTGAGCAGTATTACGCAGAACAACTGTCTAGTAAAAGAAAAAAAAATAATTTTACAATTTAGGTAAATAAAAAAAAAAATTATAATAAAAAATCCCCCCCCCCACACACACACAAATATATATAATTTTTAATGACAATAATGAAAAGAATGAGAACGGAAACCAAACAGTTGAAAATAATTCACCACAGAAACCCACAGAAGCCGATTAGATAAGTAGTTAACTTAAATAAGTTAGTTTGGTGTTTTAAATTTATTTGAACAGTTATATATTAACTTAAATGTATTAAAAAGTTAATAAAATTATTTTTCTAATTTTAATATTTTTTTGGTTACAAAAAACGTAAACTTATAAAAGAAGGAATTTTAAAGGGAATTTAATATAAATATATTTTATTTATATAAAACCAATGTTTGTGCGTGTCGGTGTGTCTGTGGACAACGAAGCGTAAGGTTGGTACTCGTACAGTCAAGAGATTCAACAAGAATTCGCTTGAGGTGTCTTAGTGCATCTCGAAACCCCATTTTTGAAATGTTCATTATTATTATTATTTTTATTTAATTAAAATAAGAAAATAATATTATAATAGTTTTAAAAGTTAGTCATTTAAATATTAGTTTACATTTAGCGCCAAAAACAATTTACCAATCTTTTCTTTTTAAACATGAAATATTATTTATATGAATAATGAAAGAAAACATAAAAAAAAATTATTTCTGAGAATAGTATACTTAGCACGAAAGCTAATTGAGCATCAAGAGCTCATAGTAATCTTGGGTAATTAACCCGTTAACGCCCAAATCCCCAAATTAATTTTGTAAAATATTATTAGCTGATTATTTCACTTCTAAATTAATATACACAACTGACAGAAAAATATATTAACTTAAACAATTCTTCTGATAGTTTTAAATTTCAAGGCTATCCTCATTTATTGACGTTTAGTGTTCTAGCGAGAAAACTTCGAGATAGAAAAACTTTGAGATAACAGATTAATATCATGTTATATGTTGACGAAGATTTCAAAAGTGAAGTATTATAATATATATTATTATTCAACTTGATTTAAGTTAGTATACCTGCGCAAAAAGCAAATGTATGTGCGACGAATGAAAAATCTTAAAATGACTATCCACATTATGAAATAATAATTAATAGTAGTCACATAAAACTTTCAGGGATCATTTAGAGTGACGCTATAAACTGTCACTAAAAAGCAGAAATCATTCCAAGAAACCACAAAAAATATACGTGTCATTTTATTAGCTGTCCTCAAATGAGGATACTGGGCGCTAATGCGTTAAAAAAAGAACAACCACACGACTCCTATTACACATTATACAAGTATTATGTGCACTTTTTGAAGAGAATTGCACTCAGAAGACATATAATTGACCTAATGAATGATGATTCGACTCCACTCTACTCGCTTTACTTATGAACCACTGCAAAGCTCTGCCCGCCTATTCGCTGCTTTGCTTTTTATTGAAAACCGATATTAACATGTTGAGCGCCATGTCAGTCATTCTAGATACTAGACATTTTGTCATATATCTTTAAGTACTGAAGGAATCATCTTGAAACTTTAGGAGTGTGCAGAACCTGGTATACTTCAAACATTTCAGTGAAAGTTTTACCCCTAAAGTAAAAGTAGTAAAAATTAAAAATTAAAACATTGAGCGCCCTGTCAGCCATCGGTGGCAGACAGTGTCAAATATGATATAAAGCCGCGTCAACCATCGGTGCGCATATAAAATAGGATATAAGACTAAAAATATAACATTTAATGATTGAAAAATTATTAAAATTTGCTTAATGTTCATTTATTACAGGAGGTATCATTATGGAATTTTAATGGATTTTAAGAATTTGCGTGGCGCTCAACGTGTTAATAGTCTATAACAAAAGATTAAAAAAAAAAAAAAAAAAAAAAAAAAGTTACAGAAATTCCCATATTCAATGTTAAATTGAAATTCATAACAATTAGTACTCCATTTCTTAAAATGAAATATTATGCTAAAAATCAGTATAATTTCTTTTCCATAATAGAAAGAAATTTGTAATATCCAGACCATTTGCTCTACAGCTTTAATATACGACCACTTGGAAACTATTAATTTTTTGTCATTATTTGTCGATTTTTTTTTTTTGGTTATACATAGTTACTTGTAAAAAAGAAAGAAAGAAAATTACTTTTTTTTTTTTTTTTTTTTTGTCTATACTTTTTATTATGGAATTTTTCAGTTAATTATAGCATTGTATAATACTCTCTATATATTTTTAAGATAAAGCGAGGTAATAATTTTACACACTCGAAAATATCTGGGGGGAAAAAGTAATAGTCTATTAATGTTTTATTGTGGACAAATCTCCTACAGCTTCAGTTTTAAATTCTTTCCTACATACTTTTTAAGGCGCCTGCCGACCTTTAAAATGCAATTTTCAGTCAAAACTAAGATTTTTTATTTTTGGTTTAGTATTAAAGCCTGACATTTAAACTTTCTAAATCAGTTTGAATTTTGTTTCTATCTTGCTTAGAATTTGAGTTACAGGCATCTAAATATTAGTCACTCGCAACTTTTTGAAACCAGAAGTGACCGGAAATGTTTGTTTTCATAAAAGTTTTACTCAGTATAAGCATCAAAATTTGTTACTGAAAATAAAATGAATTTAAAAATAATAAGAAGAAATAAAAAACTTTAAAATAAATCAGGAAAGTTATTAAAATTATTTTTTATTTAATAGGTAAAATCTGGTTTTTAATTACGTTTTTTGCTTTTTCTCAGAATGAGATTTTTAACATTTTGCTTTTTCACAAAACATCATAACTCCAAAAGTTATTATATAAATCTTATGAAACTTTGACAAAATGCGCTAGAGAAGTTGTTTTATGGACTGAACTACTACAATGAATCTAGCTTTTTTTTTTTTTTTTTTTTTTTTTTTTTTTTGTCGATAGAAGTTATGAAACATTTTACAACTTCACTAATGATTGATTCACTAATGATTTTTTCAGCATGTAAAATGTTATATTCTCTAAAATATTAAATAATATGGTTATAGTTTTGAAAATAGCTCACTCCCATAAAGACTCTTTATATCACCATTTTAGAGATTTTAATGATATATTCTATAACTACCACTTACTTTTCATGAATATTACAATGAGTGTATTATATACCTGGGGGGGGGGGAGGGGGACCAATGGAAATAAAATGTATTCTTCTTTAAACTACACTATCATCGATCTAAACAAAAACTTTGCATAATAACGTACAATTTGTGAAAAAAATCACAGTAAGGTTAGACATACTTAAGGATGGGGGGGGGTTAAAGACGAAGGGGGGGAGGACAGAGGAAAATAAAATATTTTTTATATCTCCATTTTACCGATTTTAAAGACATATTCTATAGCTATCACTTGCTTTTTATGAAGATCTCAAAATGAGTGCAATATATATTTGGGGGGGGGGGGGCAAGGGGGACGCAGATAGAAGTAAAATATATTATTCTTTAAACAACCGCATTATCGATTAAAAAAAAACTTTGTATCTATGCAACTTTCTGCTTATGAAAAATTGCAATTGCAGTGAGTGTACACATATCTGGACGATTTGCTAAGGAGGGGGGGGGCAGAGTGAAGAAAATGTTTGTTTTTATATCACCATGCTACCTACTTATATGAAACTTTGTACGAATATCACTTTCATTTTATTAAAATTATAGTGAAAGTTAACTAAAGTTGATAAGGTGGGGGGGGGGGTGTTGGGGGACAGATGGAAAATAAAATAATCTTTTTAAACAACACTTATTATCGTTTGTTTTATTGTTTATTTATATTTTGTGTGTATCGATTACTATTAATGAATAATTATAGTGAGTTATGCAAAAAATCGATACATGATTTAAATCTGTAAAAAAGTTATTCAAAAATGAATTTTCTTCTTTTAATCTGTCTCTTTTGTCCTCCCCCGCCCTATGTAGAAATGGAACACTTCCACTCTCGTTGATGTTAAGCATCAATTTTACAAGGAGAAATTAGGTAAAATCGGTTAAATGGTGATATTAAAAAATATTTTATTTTCCTCTGTCTCCCCCCTCTCTTTAACCCTACCCCCACCCCCAAGTATGTCTGATACTTATTGTGATTTTTTTCACAAATTGTATGTTATTATACAAAGTTTTTGTTTAAATCTATAATAGGGTGTTTTAAAGGAAAATATATTTTATTTCCATCTACCCCCCCCCCCTGCCCCCCTCCAGGTATATAATACACTCATTGTAATCTTCATAAAAATTAAGTGGTAATATATTATTAAAATTGCTAAAATGGTAATTTAAAAATTTAATATATTTTCCTCTGCCCCCCCCCCCCCTCCTCCAAGTATGTTTGAAACTTACTGTAATTTTTTCACAAATTGTACATGATTATACAAGGTTTCATTAAAATCGGTAAGAGGTTTGTTCTATTTTTTACTATAAAATTTTCCTTCGATCCTTTTATTTTTTAAAGTTCTATAATGAATTAATGACAGTTTATCACATTTTCTTAAACAGCATATTTTAGTTGCATTAACTGATGTATTATTTTTAAATTTATTTAAAAAATTGTAATATCTGTTCATATTTAAAGATAATAAATCAATAAACATTTTTTCCACATTTGAATTCAATATTCTAATTATTTATTTAATTAATTAGTTTATTTACTTAATTAACTTATTTACCTAACATTAAACTATATTAATTAAAAAACGAAGTGAAATTACTAAATTAATACATTAAAAACCTTTACTAACTTCGTTGTCTGCCGTTAAACTTTTCCATCGGGATCCCGATTCTCATCAGACTTTTTATAAACTTATAAAAGTTAATTCTGGAGAAAACAATATTTACAATTTTAAATGCGTTTGAAATTCTGCTCTTTTTCTACAAATAATTGCCATTTTATCTTGATTTTCTTTATGCAGATTGCAGAAATATTTGATTAGGGGTGTTTAGACGCTATCACACTTTTAAAAATTTGGCCCCATAGGCCATAATGATAAAGAATTTTTCTTTGTGACCCTGTAAAAAAATTGTAAGTGCTAAATTCACCTAAATCTATACAAATCGTGCAACTATGACCTATAACATGTGTACAAATTTTTTGCTCAGATTAATAAGACGTTTAGACGCTATCGCACAAGAATTTTTCCTGGTGTCCCTGTAAAAAAACTATAAGTGCTAGATTCACCAAAATCAATAGGGTTCGTACTTTGGTGACTTGCAATATATGTACCAACTTTCAGCTTATTTGAACAAAGTGTTTAGACGCTAGCGTGTTCACTCACAGACACACATACATACACACACACATATATACACACATACATACACACATATATATACACATACATACATCATCGTAAAAATAGTGAAAACGGACTCAGAGGACCTCGAAACGTATAGAAACATCAAAATCTGAATTTCGGATTTTTGACATGATTACAATATTTTCCTCACTATAGTGTTTGGAAAGTAAAAAGATGATGATATTTACTTATATTTATTAATTTTAATTTTATTTGTTTATTCATTCATTTCATTTTTTATTTATTTTGATGGATAGTGTAATTTCTTAGAACATTTTTTATACTTAAATTTTGAATTTTTATATTTTTTATTTCAATGCTTACTTTAAAAAAGTAATAAAGATTCAACCACCGGGCGATTCTAATATTTATGAATTTATTTATGAATTATTTAATTAATTAGTTTATTTGTTTAATTTTTATAAATTTGTAAAAGATAATTATGGAGAAAACAAAATTTACAATTTTAAAATTTCGGATTTTTGACATGATTACAATACTTTCCTCACTATAGTGTTTGGAAAGTAAAAAGATGATGATATTTACTTATATTTATTAATTTTAATTTTATTTGTTTATTCATTCATTTTATTTTTTATTTATTTTGATGGATAGTGTAATTTCTAAGAACATTTTTTATACTTAAATTTTGGATTTTTATATTTTTTATTTCAATGCTTACTTTAAAAAAGTAATAAAGATTCAACCACCGGGCGATTCTAATATTTATGAATTATTTAATTAATTAGTTTATTTATTTAATTTTTATGAACTTGTAAAAGATAATTAAAGAGAATACAAAATTTACAATTTTAAATGCGTTAGAAATTCTGCTCTTTTTCTATCAATCTTATAAGGATTGTAAAAATATTACTCTTTCACTTTCACCCTCTAGTTAGTACAAATAATTCTCCGATAACAGTTATCTTGAACGAAAAAGGGAACATGCTCCAATTTAAACGAATAGTGCAGACTGCCATAGCTAGACTTTATCGCTCTTTTCCCTGACAGCTTTTAACAAAAGCAATCACAACCCTTGAGAGGGGTCGAAACACTTTAGGGTGGTGTCTGGGAATCTACCGTCCCCAAAGACTGCCCGCATTTTTTTTTTTTTTTTTTTTTTTTTTTTAATGTATGATTTTCAGAAAAATACATTTTCCATTGCACTACAGAATGTGTTTTAAGTATTTAATTTTAATAAATGGATAAATAATATCTTTTTAAATAAAAGACATATGTATGTACAATATCTTGTTACATTTTCAAAATACGCACATTTTTCTATTTAATTTTAAATATATACATATGTAAAAGAAAAAAAAAAAAAAAAATCTACGGAAAATCGCATATTACGTTTTTTTTTCTTTTTGTTATTTCAGGCATGATACATTTTCCGTCTCGAAATGGAGATTCTTGAGTATTATTCCTTAAATTGGTCGCTAAACTACACTGGTTCTCATAATTATAAGGACACCCGTTTTTCTATATTAACTAAACACTGAACAATATTATTTAAACAAATATATTTTTTATTAATTTGAATTTCATTAATAGACGACATTTAAAAGTTTTATCGTTTTTCTATCTTAAAAAACTTAAAAAACGGTGAAAAAAATGATTTTTCAGGTGTTCACAATTATATGGACAGCTCGTATCTTAGTAATTTTTTCAGTTATTCTTTAAATTAATATTTTATGGGGTCTCTTTTTAAGGTGTAACAGTCAGACATTCTCTCTGGTATATATATATATATATATATAATATTCAGTTTCAATACCATTTCATACAGCATAGATGATATTCTGAATGCATTTAAACTATTTAAAATTGCTTTCCAATTGCATGCACTTTTCTAATATGATAAGTTAAGGTTTTTTTCAACTTTTAAGTCACGGGAAAGGAAATAATACAGAAGTTTCTTTCTTCAAACTATTTTATATTGCTCTAGAAGTAGAACAAAAATGTAAGTCTTCTTGAAAAAAAAAAAATATATATATATATATTACCCCCCTCCCCCACCCCTCTCTAAAATCTAACAAAAATCAGAGAATTCTACGTTTAAACTTTGCGGATATTCTGTTGATGTTCATAATAATACAAAAATTTACGAAATTCATTCTGCCTTCAGTAGATAAAGTTCCCCAGAGCATTAAAAACCCACCTTTAAAATGCCGGATTCATATCTGCCTTTAAAATCTGCTCTGTCTTTCGCCATCTTCAGATCGTGCCAGTAACTGTTAAAACCATTTGTTTAATCAAGAATAAAATGTTTTTCATCCGAAAATGTAACATTTTACCATTTCATATTGTCTTTAATCAACTTTAACACAAATCTTCTTTCCTCCATTAAATGCTTATTGATTATTACAGGCATTTTATTCATTTTATTATATTACTAATTATTTTAAACATGCATAAATGTGGAACCCAACCTTTCGTTAAAATTACGAGCAAATTCAGCAGCAATTATTATGAGTAGAACAGTAAGAGGAATTATGAGTCTTCGATCTCTGTAAAACAACTCTTATTTTACATCAGATCTCTCTCCTATCGAACCAGCAGTTCAACATTTGATCACATTTCCTTCAGCAATTTTAGATCTTCGAATTTCATTAGAAATACGGCGGATTGAAATTATACCTCAACTTGAAAACCACATTTATCATACTTCACTACATGAGCGTTCTTTTTTTTTTTTTTTTCCGAGGAATTATCAGTAATGTCCGTCCAAGAAAAATTGAATGCTTATATATGAATTAATCTAGCCCAGTAGTTAACAAATTCGTATGTCAACAGAAACTTATCTGCTAAGAAGTTAAATAAAACGAAAATATCTCGATTGTCCCTATAATTATGAAGATCTAAAACCGTGAAGAAAAAAATATTTTGCAGCATTTTTTATTAATTTTGTTTCATATTAAAAGTATTATAACAGTTTAGGTTTTTAGAATTCTAGATATATTAAGTGCACTTAGTATAATTTTGTTCACACTTTTACATTAGTTATTTCAAAACATAAAGTGCTCTTATAAATATTAGAAGGCGTGCATTTTTTTTTCTTTTATGTGAAAAAAAAAAAAAAAAAAAAAACGACTTACAATTAGTAGTAGCAAATAATGTGGATACTTTCATACTTAAGTTAATTATCTATTCTATACATAAAACGTATAGCTGCAAAATTTTATAAAGCTTATTATGACGAGAAATTACATATTTTATTAATGTATTACATATATTCTGTTACATAATTTTTATTATGTAAATACAGTATAGGACCCCTTAGAAAGACACCACATAGGGCGCACTATACTCAGCCTAGAACCCTCGAATAGAAAACCATCCTTACTCCCAAACTTACAAGGAAACATTCAAAAGGTGTCATCTTCAAAAAATATTGAAAAAAATATATGTGATTCTAATCTTAATAAAACACCAGAAATTGAAAAAAATATCGGCTGAAATTAATTACAGCGACCACAAAAAATTATCAAAATTAAGCATATTTGGCGATTAAGCGCTGTTAGGCGATACGTTTGCTAGCACCGAGATTGACGTGTACGAACAGAACCGTATTTTGCTTTTCCGCCAAGTACTGAAAATTAATCGCCTAGCAGTGTGAAACCGCCAAATATGCTTAACTTTGATAATTTTTTGTGGTCGCTGTAATTAATTTCAGCCAATATTTTTTTCATTTTCTGATGTTTTATGAAGAGTAGAATCACATATATTTTTTTCAATACTTTTTAAATATGACACCTTTTGTATGTTTCCTTGTTAGTCTCATCCTTAGTCTCATTTTTATTGATGCAATTATTGCTCTGGTCATTTATTTCCATAACAATTACAAGATTGATTTATTTAAATAAGTAAGTGTATTAATATTTCCCACTGTTAAATAAAAAATAAAAAATAAATGAAAATTTATATATATATATATATATATATATTCTAATTTTGTATATTAACATTATTCAAGCGTCACACACACTTTTATCATTACCACTATATAGAACACAAATATTTAAGTCCACGCTAAACTAACAACCTTAATGTCTTCCATTTCATTTCCAAAGGATTTCATTTAACTTATTCAGCAGCTCTGAATATTCTGGATAAGAGATAAGCGTAAAGGATGTTATATTTTGTTGACTAAATAAGAATGCGAGGTACTTTAATTCCGTGAACAGGAATAAAACTTTTACTAATCCGTATGCTTACTGAAGCTAATTTGGCAGATTGATAATTTTGATTGAAAAATTTTCCTAGCTTATTTCGCAACTTCAGCGACAATACTGTTTAGAATATTTCTTGAAATTATATTAGCTTATATATTTCATATTTTATCATGTAAAATGTGCTCTTAATTCATTTTATTAGAATAATAATAATAATAATAATAATAATAATAATAACAACTTTTTGATCTTTTGACTTTAATGACAGTAAAAATGAATGATTAGGAATAAGATAATTTGTAAATATATATATATATATATATATATATATATATTTATTTAAATATGTTACGGATTCCTATATTCTATATTTTATGCAAAATGTAATGTACATTATAAAAAAAAAAAAAAAAAAAAAAAAAAAAAAGTAAAAGTACAATTATAATAATAGTATGTCTACACATTGTATATGTAATTGTACTGCCATAGCCTCCTAAACTAGATGCCCGTCACGTGGCTTGGAAATTTAGTAGCAGTTGAAGCGGTAGACAGCGCCACCTGGTAGAGATTGCGCGACTCTTTTATTCAACTGTCACCAAAAATTTAGAGAAGTCATATATGATAAATATAACCGACGTTTCCTCGATTCTGTTCGCCTTTTATGTATATCAAATCTCAGTTTAAAAAATTTTTGGTGGCTGTTGAATAAAAAAGTCGCACAATCTGTACCAGGGGGTGCTGTCTACTGCTTCAACTGTAGCCAAGTTTCCGAGCAACGCGACAGGCATCTAGTTTAGGAGGCTATCGTACTGCATAGGAAAAATGCGTGTAATGTATAAATTTGTACAATGTATCAATAGAGATAAAATTAAGACGGAAGACTGGATCGAATATTTCTTAAAAAAAAAAAAAAAAAAAAAAAATACAAATGTTAAGTGCGAAGTTCGAATCCCGCTTGGGCATGGACGTTCGTAGTTCTTCATATTTAAATGATATATATACACATATGTATCTATTTATCTATCTATCTATCTACATCTATATCTATATCTATCTATCTATATACATATGTAGGGGAGACCGGGGCAAGATGACTATGCTAACAATTTTTTTTGTTTATTAATTTATTTTTAAGGATAGTAAAATTAATTTTACATGAACTGTTAAAGTAGTCCTTTGTAGTATTAAATATATTTCCATTTAATTTTTCAAATAAAAATATTAAAGGATAATTTTATTTTTTCATAACCTTAACAAATCGTCATCTTGCCCCAGTACTGGGGCAAGACGACTTTGGCCTTGGGGCAAGATGACAACACTGAAAGAGGTTGAACATATTTTATCTTTTGAATATGTTACACGGTTTAACAAATGATAACTGTGTTTTTACATCTTACAAAGTATTAAACTAAGCGTAATGCATTGTAACGTAATGTTGAAGTGTTTAGTTGTGTAGCTAACAATAGTCACAAATAAAAATGCCATTTTCATAATTGGAACATTCCTCATGCCACCATTCTTGGCATTTACAGCACTGGATCCATTCTTCTGTTGTAGGGTCACAATATTCCTCTTCACAAGCAGGACATCCTTTGAAGTTGATGCAACTGGACTGTTTGGCCTGGATTTTATAGACTTAGGCCTACAGGAATTTAGTTTGAGTTTTTTTACTCCCTTTTTAGCTTCCCGAGCTTCTTTTCTCTGTTTTTTAAACCTTCCTGTTCTTCCTTGTGCTTTTCCCTTTGTTCTAACATTTCTTTGATGAGTGTGCTTGTAAGAATGCTTGAGCTTAGTTTTTTGCTTTTTTTTTTTTTTTTTTTTTTTTCTCACACTGTGTTGCTTTAGGCAATGGTTTGAAATCAAAAACGTTAACAGGATTCTTTGGTGCATCGGAATCAGCATTTGCCATAAGTTCTGGTTCTTCTGGAGGGTTTATATGTTGGCTTTCTACTACCAGGGTCTGAGAATTAGCACTATTATTCTCAGTTTCATCGCCAACAACATCATGGTCAGTAGTTTTTGCAGCAGCAAATTCATGTTCGCTAAACACAAGAGGATTATGAGGCTCGATCCCACATTCTTTAAACCCTTTAACGGCATTTCCAACTGTAGCTGCTTTGAAGTAAGCGGTGCTCAAAAGCTCTCCAATATTTTTGTCTGTGATAGTTTGTCCTGGATGAGTGACCATAAAGTTGTCACATGCTTGGCTATAGTAGGTTTTTAATTGGCTGAAAAAGGACACATCAAGGGGCTGGAGACGATGTGATGTGTGGGGCAGCAACCCAACCATGATGATGTTTTTCTCTCTGCAATATAAGATAGCCTGCAAAGTTATATGCGATTTTTGTGATTGTCAATAATAAACAGAGCAGGAGATTCATTGATTGGTTTCACGTGAAGATAAAAGTACTTCAAAAAAGAGAAAAAGGTGCCCTCATTGCTCCAGCCGTTATCACTACAGTGGCCCACAGTTCCTCTGTGGGACTCTTTCAACAAGTTCAGAAAGTATTCGTTTCGGGGCAAGATGACGAGCTCGTCATCTTGCCCCGGACTGCCTGTTTAAAAATATTCATTTTCATTGCCATGAAGGAAGGCGATTAATTGACATTTATTCATGGTAATATGTAGTATTTAAACTAAGTTACTCATAAATATTAAAGAGAAACTATATATCTTACCAGTAGCTGTAGCAGAGCTTATTTACACATGCATAAAAGTTATAACGTGACAGCGGTAAACAATCAAAGCTTCACAACTAACACAAAAATGGCGATTTCAGCGTTTCTATACTATTGTTTAACGAACGGCCGATAGAAGAGCCAGTAGTGCCCAACTGAGGCTGCCACCTAGAGGAAAACGAAAAAATTAAGACATTCGTTATCTTGCCCCGCTCTTCATCTTGCCCCGGTCTCCCCTACGTATTTACGTATGTATGTGTATTCATATACATATGAAATGTGTATATGTATATGTAAATGTATATATAGATAAACATATCACGTTCTCTTCTTTTAATCTTAAGTTTTTTTTTTTTTTTTAATAAAACTTTATAGGTCTCTATCTTTTAGCTGAATCTATACGCAGATTTGCGTATTTTTCAATTTATTACGTGACACTGCAAGTACCCGGCTTTTACTCATGCAATTATTTAGAAGAGTGATTTACTTCTTATTTAACCGCTATTACGTATTGGAGAAAATCACTGTACAGAAAAACTAGTTTAAAAACAGATAAATATTAACACTGTTACAGAAAAATGAAAATAAAAATTTGACAGATTTGCAGCATAATTATTTATAAAAATAGGCTAGTCGCACTGAGAAAACGCCGCCTTCATCTAGAATGAATAAGTTGTCATTTTCTAAATCCCTGGTCTAGAAATATGGATTTCCGTGTTATGTGTATAAGGTAAACAAAACACCTGGGCAGACGCAACGAACACAAATTTCAAGTCTATATTTTTCTAGATTGCGAAACAATATTACGAATATTATTAGTATTATGATCCTTTTCTACTTTAAGAAATTCTTATTTGATTTTCTAGAATTGGGTGATAACCCAGTATTCGAGTTACTAAAAATTCGAGTTACTAAACTAACCACTCACTAACACTCTAGAATTGTAATTGGTATTTATATAAATCTCTAGCAAATGGGACTAGAATTTATGAGGATGGAATGGAACTATTTTTATTACAGCCACAGTTCAGTTTCTACATGTCAGTCAGATAATTTTCTTTCAGTGCGCAGTATAACAAACCAGAATCGAAAATATGAGATAACTCAAATGTTTCGATTAAATGAACTCTTTCGATTATTCTTTCGTAAAATATTTTTTCTACGTTATTTCAACATAAAAAGAAAAAAAAAAAAACATATCGTATGCTATGTTCTGTTACAAATTGAATAAATAAATGTTTTCTACGAAGCACGCTTAACATGTTTCAGAATATCATTTCGTGAATAATAAAAACCATGATATACGTTTTTACATGTTAGCATGTATTGTATGCTACGTGATTTTTTTGCACAATTTTTACCTATGAATAATGATATGTTCGTGAGTAAAATTTAGAAGATTTCAAATGTCGAATCGAAAATCTATATTGCGGTATATAGTAATACATATCAGTAAACAATATTTTATTGACAAATGTGTATTTCATTTTACTAAAGTAGATATGCACATATGCTGCCTTTTTAGACTGAAAACATGAAGAAATTCTTTTAATTTGAAACAAGAAAAAATCAAAATCAAACATTGCCTACATAGTTTATGAATTAATTTCTGAACGCACTTACATAATACTTGTATATAAAGATACATTAAGATGTATGTCATTTAAAGCATATTTTAGTGTGTTTAATTATATTAACATACATTATTAGTATATTGAAAAGCATGTTTCTTCGCAATACACTGTAAAAAATTTGTCCTATTTGCTGCCAGAAATTCTCTGTAATTTGAGAACATACGCGTAATTTACGTAAAAATTACGTTGTCAGAACGTATTTTCTCAAATTACAGAGAATTTCTGGCAGCAAATAGGACATGGATTTTGCAGTGTATGGTATACTTAGCATATTTAAGATTAATTTACAGGTTATAGAAAGTTATTTAGGTATTGCATGAGATACAAACACAATTTGTTCAAAAAATGAGTTTCAGTTATATTAATTTCTTTCTATAAATACTTTATTAAAAAATCTAATGTGGGCACCACATGACTTCCTTATACACTTTTAGAAATATACATAATGTCAAAAAACATTGACATTGAACACGAAACAGTCGGCTAAAAATATTTAAAAAAAAAAAATAAAAAAAAAATAAATAAATAAAAGAATTATCACCGAGTTCTGAGCTTTTCTGAATGTTAGTTAAAAACCGATTGCAAGATTTGTACTGGTAACGCTGACGAAGGCAGCAGGGACCCGAAAAAATTCGCTAAAAGTATTTTGAAAAATGCATTTTCACCGTGTTCTGAACTATTCTGAAAGTTACAAATGTCTAGCTAGTCGGAAAGTTAGTTGAATTAATTTTCTGTTGAACCATATAAACGCTGTCGAAGGCAGCAGGGACTTGAAACAGTTGGCTAAAAGTATTTAAAAAATGCATTTTCACCATGTTCTGAACTATTCTGAATGTTTCAAAGATCTAGCTAGTCGGGAAGTTAGTTAAAAAAATTTTCTGTTGAATCATATAAACGTTGCCGAAGACAGCAGTGACCCGAAACAATTGGCTAAAAATATTTTAAAAATGCATTGCCACCGTTTTTTGAGCTTTTCCGGAAGTTTTAAATGTCTAGCTAGTCGGGAAGTTAATTAAAAATCGATTGCATGATTTGTACTGGTACCGCTGCTGAAGGCAGCAGGGACCCTAAACAGTTGGCTAAAAGTATTTAAAAAATGCATTTTCACCGTGTTCTGATCTATTCTGAAAGTTTCAAATGTCTAGCTAGTTGGGAAGTTAGTTAAATACATTTTCTGTTGAGTCACATAAACGCTGCTGAAGGCAGCAGGTATCGGAAACACTTGGCTAAAAATATTTTAAAAATGCATTGTTAACGTATTCTGAGCTTTACTGAAAGTTTCAAATGTCTAGCTAGTCGGGAAGTCAGTTCAATTGCAAGATTTGTCCAAACCGTTTTTGAGTTATTACCGTTTATTAATACATTATGACCAAAACCTATGTATTTTTGGTCATTATGAACCTAATTTTCCTAAATATCTCCAAAACGGAAAATCATACAAAGTCTAAAAAGGGAGGTGCACAACTAGATGTTATAACAAACCTATGTACCAATTCGAAACTTTCTACGTCCAACCGTTTTTGAGTTATGCGACATACACACACACAGACACACATACATACAGACGTCAAGAAAAATTTTGTAAAGTCTCTTATACCTCTAAAACGAGAGCTCGTGTTAAGACGACACTTGCAGGTGTACAACTAGACATCATGACAGTCACACGTATAAATTGGCAACATTCAGCGATCATTAATTTTCGAGCAATGTGAAATACAAAATCCATTTCGCAAATCGGGATTACTATACTTCCTTATACTTTGTATAAGGAAGTAAAAATTAATTTAATAATAGATTATGTAAATTATGCCGTGTTTCACATTGAATGTTTCGCAAAGCTAAAACATAAAATCTACAACATATTTAAATTTATGTTTCCTCATCTTTATTTTTTAAGTATATATATTTTTTTCTATTTCAAGGACTTTAGAAATATGTATATATATATATATATATATATATATATATATATATAATATGTAAAATGTTGACGTTTCAAAAACTGTTTTTTAAAAAAAATATTTGATCAAGTCAAGAGGGATACATTTCTGAAACCAGTTTATTAACCCAAACAAATTTGATATTTTTTTTAAAAACTAATTCCAAAAAAAATGTATTTCTTATTTAATAAATTTAACAATTAGCTTTGTCATTTTACTCACATCTGTTACTTGCATGTGTCCCAAAATGTCCAGATATGATTGTATTGATAAATCTTCAACGAGAGGGCGTTAGGTCATCTTCATACAGTTGTTAAATTGTTATAAGTATGTATATGATTCTTATGTGTGCATTTATAATATTAAATGCATTTATTTATACCTATTGCAATAAACAATTACATACATTTTTGTCCAAAAATTTTTAGCATAAATGGTGCATAAATCAGATGAAGCTATTTCTCTAACACGTCACTGGATAGGGAAAATGTAAATTAAAAATGTGTGTGTAATGTTTATCGAGCGTGGTCATATTTAAAGAAAAGTTGTTTTGTAATTCACTTTATTAAGCATAACTTTATTTATCTATCGAAAATAATGAAATTTATTCTTGGCCGTCATTCTACAGATTATTTTTTTTTCTATTTAGAACAAAAAAGATGAAACCTATAATTAAATTTCTAATTAAAATAGAACAATTATACAAATTTACTATCGGTGATACAGTATTGTGTTGTTTAATTTTGGAATCAAAAACGAGTATCATTTGAATAACCAAAATTGTGGTAATATATTAAATTGGTATAAATTATGATAATTAAGAATCAAATGACCTAAAAAGTAGTACATGATTCTGAAAAGTTCATTGATGATTAAATTGCAGGATTTTGAAAATGGAAACGGAGGGACAATATTTAATAAAGTCGTATTATTCTCACTTTTGTGTTTGCACACATATCATACGATTGACAATTTCTGTCTGCCCCAGTTAAAGACGATGATATTAATATCACTGTAAAAAATATGTCCTATTTGCTGCCAGCCTCTGTAATTTGAAAAAAATACGCGTAATTTACGAAAAAATTACGTTAACAGAACGTATTTTCTCAAATTACAGAGAATTTCTGGCAGCAAATAGGATATATTTTTTAAAGTGTAGTGCTGACGTTTTATTTACTTACTTATTTAACTTTCAGAAAATTAAATATTCTGACAAATTTTGGTTAAAAAATAATTTTATGGTTTTGAAGAGGAATAAGATATGAAAATATATATATATATCGGCGACTCAACATAACCCGTTTTAAAAAATCAATTATATAAATGTCTATAGAAGTCTTGCTTAGTATATATCTGGCTGCGGAATATTCGTTGAGTAAAGTCTTTTCTTCCGGCTAAAAGTGCAGAGTTATTCAAAATAACTTCGGTATTTTGAAATCCTACAATAAATTTATTGTGGCCCCTGCCGTTATGGGAATTTTGGGACTAGCTCTTCGACAAGCTTATTCTAATTATTTGAAGCTCAGCCCATAGTAGTGAGCGACTCCTTCCATTGTTCAATAGTTACCGTCTCTTACCTGCACCCTATATCGGGGGGGGGGGGGTTTATTTCTCTATGTACATTTCAATTTTACCTATGCCGCCCTTTGTCGTGAAGGTGTTACCGCAGGCGGCTAATGTATTTTTATTTCATTTCATTTTATTTTATTAATAAATCACGGCTGAAGACTCCAAAAATCTCCAAAACGTTATATAATTGTGAGTGGCGTCCTCTTTTCGCCTAAGAAACAAAGAAATCTATTTTCAGAAACGTACCAAAATGGGTTTTAATAGAAGAACAATTCAAATATTTCCCCTGCCTGTGCTTCCATAGTAAAGCGCATAATTTCATCAACAATTTGCTTCCTAGGCTGGGATTGCGGTGCCTTGTTCCTAAGTCTCATCTTAAATTATACGAACTTTCGTTGAATGGGCGTGGTTAAGAACGATCTTAACTTGGTATTGCGGTGCCTCAAGCGCAAGTCCTCCGCGTGTCCTCGTAAGAGAAAGAAGCCAACCAATGGGAGACGCAGAGCGAGCTATGTTGTGATTGCGCGCGCATCCAGTTAGGATTTCACTTAAGATAGCTCTGAGGTTGTCGTAAGATAGTGAGGCACTGCAATACGACTTGCGTTTTGTTTACATCTTAAGACAGAGTTTGTGCGTAAGATAGTGTTGAGCGAGGCACCGCAATTCCAGCCCTAATCTTTCTTTTGCCCGCACCACAACAAACGACAAAATGATCATTCCTTATGCTTCTTCCCTTTCTACAGGTTACAGGATATTTCCGAATGTGCTTTTTTCTTGTGGGGTTTTGTGAACTAAGTGTATATGCTACAACTGCCACGCGAACACGCATAGGTAATGCTTTGAATTTAGTACCACCATACATGTTGAATTAAGTGTGGAGAAAATGGACCATCGCTTAGATGCTGTCGATATGACTCAAATAAATCATATTGGACACTTATAATGTCATAAATAAAAATAGTTGAGTTGTCTTTTCTTTAAATTGGTTTTCATTAGTGTTTGTTTATAAATTATGTGTTAAAATGTCATTCGTCCTTCTGAGTGGCACTGTGTCTTATTTTCTCAGTTTTTTTTTTTTTTTTTCTTTTACCAATATTTCGCTTTCTTCAAGTTCAATGGAAAGATAATCTGCATGTAATTCATAATATTGTTTCCTTAATTTTTAATTTTCAATTCATTGTTTACTTTTTTTCTTTTTCTCTTTTGACAGAAGCAAAAAATATTTTTTTCATTTACATTGAAATTAATTTTTTTTTCCGACAAAAAAATGTAAATATTGTTACAAAATTGTAAATATTTGTGTTTATTTTTGTTTAAATTCTTTCAAAGAGGCTTAGTTAGTTGACAAATTGCTAATTTTGTGCATTTCTAGTCGTTTCAGCGTTAAAATAAACTTATTTTCCCTTAAAAACGCATTAAAAAGCTCCAATAAGGCAGGTAATGGATTTGGCGGCAAATTTGGCGACTTTTTTCCTCCTTGGCTATTTTTTGGCGACCTTGGCGAGAAAACCCTTATTAGGGATATACCAAATATGGAAGCTCAAATCTCATTCGCTGATGAGATACGGAAATGTCTGGAATTTTCCACATTTTTCTACAGGAGTATAAAAGGGACGTTTCTTCGCCAAGGCTAGTTCAGTTCTCAGCCAGCTTCCGCTAATGCTTGCATTGCTTTGAGCCTCTCTGAAAGAGACTTGCTTTAAGTGTTATTGCTATACAGTTTGTACTGTGGATTTGCTATTGACAGCTGTTGTTTAAGCTGTGTTTACTGGTTGAATTGAAGCTGATACTTGGTTTATAGACCTGTATTTTTCTGGAACTTTCTGTGAATAAATTATTGAATTTTTGTAAGTTTCGCCTTTCATGTTTACATTTTTTTCTTTTTCTCTTTTGACAGAAGCAAAATATAATTTTTTTATTCACATTGAAATTAATTTTTTTTCCCCGACAAAGAAAATGAAAATATTCAAAATAAATAATTTAGTTTTCAATATTTTAAGTTTATATTTTTATTTTTCTATGATTTTAAAATACCTTAAAAAATACTAACTTCTTATTTACAGCGAACGAGTCAATTAATGATATTTAAAAGAAACTGTCACATATTTATCACTTTCGCACTTAAAAATTGTCTTAAAAATAACTTTACAAGTTCTTATTTTAGATTTTAATTCTTTTTATCTATAAAATCTATTTGATGCTTTTTAATTTTGAGTAATTTTGTTGTTGTTGTTGTTGTTCATATCACTATGATAAAGGAGTAAAAAAGTTAATAATCATAATTTTAATTACCATAAATTCAAAATAGGTTTTCGGCGATTCTTCTTTGCACCGAAAGTTGTCAAAGCATTCAGAATATGTATCTATTTTTTTTTTCTTTTAAATGATACGAATCTGTGCAAAAAACACTTAAAAATAAAAAGGTAACTAATTTCAACTATGGGGAAAAAAAGACGATGATTTGTTTCGTAACAAATTATTTTAATGAATCAAAATTTTACAAAAGAAAATTTTAATTACTAATATATTTTTAAAGTGCACGCGTCATCTAAAATTTTCAAATTTGGATTTTTCTAGTTACTGAAATAAAATAAAATTAATATCCTCCTAAAATTTTTTTACTCACATCCATATTAAATTTTTGTATACTTCTCCGCATGACTTTTATATATATATATGCATATATAGATAGATAGATATTTCGTCAAAGATTTTTTTCGTCAAAAATCCCAACTGAATTCGCTGAAAAATGGTTTTTAAATCACAGACTTTGCTTTAGGCTTAAACGAATAGAAAGAAGAAATTTTTCGAAATGTCACATTTTTCAGGAAAAAATTAATAAACAATATTTATCTTTCATTTCCTCTCTCTCTCTCTCTCTGTCTCTCTTATATATATATATATATATATATATATAGTTTAGAGTATTAAAATATGCATTTTAATAGTTTGCCTTTAGCTTAAAAGCATGCATATAATTTTGAAAAACTCATAAGACTTGATATTATAGAAAAAAAAAAAAAAATTCAAGTTTTTAACTATTAAATAATCTTCATTTTTTGAGTAAAAAACCTATATAATTTTTTTAAACATAATTAGCGTTCATTTAAATCTTTATATCTCTTTATGCTACTTTGTTACAGAAAAATATATAAATTCATGTATCCTTTTATTTATTAAAAAAATCATCTTATTAATCATGAATTTTAATACTGTTAAATGATAAATGATTGTTATTTTTCATGTCATGATACAGGTTGATTATAATTAAAGTTACGATTTCAAAACGCTATGATTTTAAAACTACCCCTCAGAGCGATTTAATTATTTACCAGAGCAATCGTGAGGCAATGAAATTTTGTTTGGGGGAGGAAAAAATTAGTTCCATCATATTTCTATACATGGCGCAGTCAGGGTAATGTGAGTTCAAACGTCTAAATGGACTCATTAAACACAGAAATGTTTTTAGCAACACAAAGGAATAGCAGAAAACAATAGACTTCAATGGTTTACTACAATTTTTTAGCAAAAAAGTCAACAATACGTGTTTACAGCGGAAGCAGTCATAGTGAAAAGAGAAAAAGAGGAGCTTCATAAAACAAACACTTTACGGATAGAACTTTTCTTTTCCTTTACCAAAAAAAATTCATTGCCTCACGATTTCCCTGGTAAAATATAAAATCGTTCTGATAGGTAGTTTTAAACCACTCTGTATTAAAGTTATAGTAAATTCAAGTTTTCGTAAAAATTTTCAATCTCTCTCTCTCTCTCTCTCTCTCTCTCTCTCTCTCTCTCTCTCTCTTTTTTTTTTTTTTTTTTTTTTTACGTTATACACGTTTTGAGGTAGGATGATTCTAAAGTCATTTAGTTATGGTTCGTTATTTAATTTAATAAATTGTTCGTTGGTAAATAGGTTATAACTGAGTAGACAATATATAACAAGCTCTAATGTATATAAAAAGTTTTGTCTTGTTTTAAATATCGTATATAATTCTGGTAAGAACTTTATTTATTCTTAGAATTTTAATTTTAAAATTTCGGGAATTAGGGTATGCGATCCAGTGATTGACACTTTTAGAGCAATATCTGATGTTTTTAATGTTCTAGTCATCAGAAAATATTTTTAGAAATCTTAAGTTAGCACATATGGTATGAAAGACATTCAGAACCACATATATCATATGTTAAAATATATACGTTTGATAATAATAATTTTTTTTAGGAATTTTTATTTTACACCCACTTAGTGTTGCAGTAATTGACACTACTAGCCTTTCATTTTACCAGTAATTTACACGCTATATTCCAGTGTTTGACACTGCTAGTTATTCATTTTACCAGTTATTAGCATTCTTTGCTTCAATGTTGGACATACAATGTTAAAATTCTTATATGTAAAATATATTCTTTTAATATTTTCCTTATTTATTAATTGTTTCGGGATAGAGGCAAATTACTGGAGCATGTCAAACACTGGAGCACCTACCCTATTTGAATATTCAATTTTCTTACCATGAAAGAACTGATAAAAATTTCTAATAAATGTGCATTATAAACATTTTTTTCGTCGGAAGGATGTCTGATCAGTTTTAAAATACCATGTATGATGCTCATATAAACATTATTAACAATTAACATAATACTTTAAAAACTGAGGGAGTTATTCTAAATTTACTATTTAATTAGTAAAGAAGTATGAAGCATCGTTCTTTTAAATGTCTATTAAAAATATTATTTCCATCAGAAGGATGTCGAAGGATATTTAAAATACCATGGATGATGCTTATAACAACAATATTAACTACGAATAGTGTAACACTGTTCTGCCTGAAAGCTGCCCCAACACCATTTTTAGAAATTCTTATGTAAAATGACTTCCTGAATCCGAATATGGCGCCCATTTTGTTCTGTCGCTTACCATTTTTTAGGGATGGTCCCTATTATAACTTTCCGGTAATTTTTTAGCTATAAATTTGATTTTCTAGGGTTGTAAAAGATTATTTTAACTGTTAAATATCTTCTGAGGGGATACAGAGTTGGAAAATTCTAAAGCACGAACATTTTAGGCGATGGGAAAATTTGGGGGGGGGGGGGGGTGATTTGTCACTGAAAATATGTATTACATTTCTTATATTTTTTAAATGTATTATGAATGTTATTTATTAAATACTGTATATCTATCTATATATATATATATATATATATATATAACTGTTAAATTGATTCTTTATCTGTCTCCAAATCAAATTCATGGCCATAAAAATCCAAACAGTGATAAAAATTGGGGGAGGGGATGGTGTCTCGAGAAAACGGTGGGTGACTGGTGAAAATGGGAGTCATATTCGGGTTCAGGAGGTCATTTTAGATAAGAATCAGCAAGAATAGTAATAAGGCTCGAATTTTTTTTTAAATTTTTTTGCATTTTTATTTTGAAAACTACGAGTGTTATTCTAAATTTACCATTTCGTTAACATGGAAGTATGGAGCAAAATTTCCAATAAATGTGCATCATAAACATTATTTTCATCAGAAAGATGCCGAACCTGTTTTAAAATACTATATATGATTCTGGCATGTGCATTATTAATCATGTGAACATACTACTTTGAAAATCCCTCTAGTTATTCGAAAATTACAGTTTTCTTAACAAGGAAATATAGTTCAAGATTTCGCTAAACTTGCATCATGGAAATTATTCCATGAAAAATAGTACGGAATCGCATAGAAACTAAAGCAAGAAACTAACCTTAATAACTAATATTCTATATAAGAAGAAAAAAAAAAAAGCAATTTTCTTAACAGGGAAATATAGTGCAAACTTCGGTAAACCTGCATTATGGAAATTATTGCATGAAAAAAAAGTGCGGAACTGCATGGGAATTAAAACATGAAGTTAACCGTGTGGGGAAAATGTTAATGTGTTCCATGCTAAATTTTCGGCCGGTTTCATATCTATTAACAAGAATATAGTGCGTCACATGGTAGAAATATATAAGAATAGATATATGCTAGAGAAATAAATAAAGTCTCCCTATGCGAATTAGGTTTTTTTTTTTTTTTTTTCTTTTAAGGCCAATAGTAATAAGTAAAATGCAACAATTATAATGAATTCTTTTACAGAGGATCCTACAATAAAATGCTTTTAGGTGAACATAAGTCAATATTATATAATTTTAATTTTACAGTATTAGTGTTAAATTATAATGCGGAAAATGAGGGGGGTGGGGGTAGGGGAATGCTGCTATAAGCAAATTAAAAAACGTAATCTATTAAGATTTATACATTAAGTAATTGAGTGACTCCAAATTTTATTCATGATACGCGTGTCAATTTTCCAATAATATCTGTATTGTTTTAATTTTTACTTTCCGAACGCTATAGTGAGGAAAGTATTGTAATCATGTCAAAAATCCGAATTCGAGATTTTGATGTTTCTATACGTTTCTAGGTCACCTGAGACCGTTTTCACTATTTTACGATGATGTATGTATGTGTATATGTGTGTGTATGTGTGTATGTGTGTGTGTATGTCTGTGAGTGAACACGCTAGCGTCTAAGCGCTTTGTTCGAATAAGCTGAAAGTTGGTGCGTATATTGTAAGTCACCATAGTACAAACCTTATAGATTTTGGTGAATCTAGCACTTATAGTTTTTTTACAGGGACACAAAGAAATATTCTTTATCATTATGGTCTATGGGACCAAAATCTTAAAAGTGCGATAGCATCTAAACGCCTTCTTCAATTGAGCAAAACATTTATACACATATTATAGGTCACTGTTACTCAATCTGTATAGAGTTTGGAGAACCTGGCACTTACAGTTTTTTTACAGGGACACAAAGAAAAATTCTTTATCATTATGGCCTATGGGGCCAAATTTTTAAAAGTGCGATAGCGTCTAAACGATTATTTAATCTGAACAAAAAATTTGTACACATGTTATAGGTCACAGTTGGACGAACTGTATAGATTTTGGTGAATTCAGCACTTACAGTTTTTTACAGGGACACAAAGAAAATTTTTTTATCATTATGGCCTGTGGGACCAAATTTTTACTTTCTTCAATATTCAACAGAAGAAAATATTGGATTCGTAAAAATATTCGACCTCGGGTTTTTGATGGATTTACACGTTTTGAGAGCTGTAGAACACGATTTGACCATTTTTAGAAAATGTCTGTCTGTTTGTCTGTCAGTCTGTCTGTGTGTGTGACAAACTTTTGTGGCAACTGTATCTCAGGAACTACTTCACAGAATTTCCTACAAATTGGAATGTAGTTGACCTTGACATAAATTAGTGCCTATCAACTTTTGGTAAAAATTCTCTTACAGGTTGCGTTGCCATCCCGCTTTTTCTAAATTTTTAACATGGTGATATAGTACACAATTTGTTATAAATGTGCATAAAGAGAATTATTTTTTAATAATCATTATGAAATTTACCAGAATTATTTATAATAGAGATAGTCAACTGGTAAAAAATTTTTGTATCTGTAGGAGCCTCGTCTCCCCCCCGGGGGGGGATTCCCCCCCTCGAGGGGAGTAAATGTTCATGATAGGTATCTTTCAAAAGAGCTCGCCAATACCTTTAAAACGAATGGTTGAACCATAGATATGCGATAATTTAAAATGAAGTTATCGATGTTTTTTAATGTAGTATTGACAATAAAATTGACTTTTTTTGGATATTTAGTGTTATACTACGTCTCTAATATGGAAATCATCTGCATTATCATGGAAGATAATTTTTTAAAAAATAATTTTAATAAATTATTTTTACTGAGTGAATTTGTATAGGAAAATATAGAAGAAGGTCATGTGGTGGCCACAAGATACTAGTTAAAAGTGCGATAGCATCTAAACGCCTTATTCAATTGAGCTGAAAATGTATATGAATATTACAAATCACTGTTGCACTAACTATAAGCATTTTGGTGAATCTAGCATTTATAGGTTTTTTACAGGGTCACAACGAAAATTCTTTATGATCTATGGGCTCAAGCGTAAAATAAAACATAGTGTAATATATGGAGAAAAATACTCAAACACTTCATTATGGTTTTATCTCTTTTGTTTGTTTAACAACCCCTCTTTCTTTACTTTATCTACAAAACTGTTAATTACTCAATGTTCGGAAATTCGAGTGGAGTCACTCCAGATTATTTTCATTTTGGGTTGATATTTATGAAAATATTGTGCTCAAGGGCATGTTTTGTTAATGTAAAAAGTGCCTTAGAAGAACTTCCGAAATGCCCTTATGTTAAAGTTCCTCCAATAGACAGTTGGTTTAATCGTCTTTTTCACAATCAACTTTAAAACCGCTCTTTCTTTTCAATACTTGTATTTTTATTATTTTGATAGTAATATATGTATTTTTTAACTAGTCAGTTAGTAAATCATAAGTCTCAGTTTTTTTTTTTTTTTTTTTTTGTCTATAATAATATTTTTCTTCCAAAAATTATTTACTATTAGTAAAAATGAAAGTTTTATTTTCTTGCATCGCGCGATGTAAAAATGCTCTATGTCTTGTTGGTTACAGTTTTGGAAGTACCTAAGTTTTTAAGATACTTTGTATGTAATTAACCCTTTCATTCCCCGTGATGCCAATTGTAATCATAGCATTTCAGATTTTCTTTCTTACCATCTAACACTTCCGCTGATTCAAAATGAACAATATTAAAATGTATATACATTTTCTCACCGAAAAATATCTATTTTAGATGATTTCACCATCCTTGTTGACAAATGAAAGTATATTTTACTCTGTTCTTATAATAATATCGGAATCAGTTTCCTGTTTTGGGTAATGTAAGTAAGTTGACTGTTTGAAATATTTTTTATTTTATTTTTTAATGTTTATAATTTGTATTTTAATTAATTGCAATATGTATTTCTTCCAAAATTTGGATATTTTTATTTATTGAAAAGTTATGAATTCAAATGGCATCCGCGGTTATATTAAACATAAATAAACACCAACCAGTTGCTTTCTTAGCTATATTAATTCGTACTCTGCTTTTACTCCTATTTAAAAAGAATATTTATACATACGAGGGTTGCTATTTATATTTCTGGCCTTGGCAACAGTAAGTGTTGCTAGGCGACCGCAGACAATTTTAATCGAAAGTTTGATATTTTTAAACGTAAATTCAGCAGACGATTTCCCATTATAGCTTTATTTGTGTTGTTGACAGTAAATTGAAAAGTTCTTCTCTTTCAAAAAATGGAATTGAATCGTGAAAATTTTCGTGCGATTATTTTTCATAACTTTCGACGTGGATTGTCAAGACAAGAGTGCTTCGATGAACTTAATTCTTTATACAGCGATAAAGCGCCATCCTACAGCACTGTAAAAAATTGGTATAACGAATTTAATCGTGGTCGATGTTCGATCCAGGACGAATCCCGTGCAGGTCGTCCAAAATCCGTTGTTGTGCCAGAAAAGATCGATGCTGTGCGTGAACTGATAAAGCAAGATCGTCATGTGACATACCGTGAGATTGAGGCGTCTTTGGACATTAGTATGACTAGCATCAATAAAATATTGCATGAACATTTGAGCGTAAAAAAAAATCGTTCGCGTTGGATCCCGCATAATCTGACAAACGCTCAAAAAAAGGCTCGTGTCGATTGGTGCAAGGAAATGTTGGAAAAATACGTTCAAGGTACATCAAAGGCTGTGTATAACATCTACACAGGTGACGAATCATGGATCTATGCATATGAGCCGGAAACAAAACAGCAATCAACTGTATGGTTCTTCCAAGGCGAGGCAAAACCAACAAAAGTTGTTCGAGGAAGAAGCACATCAAAACAAATGATTGCCTGTTTCTTCGGCATTAACGGTCATGTGGCAACAGTGGCGTTAGAGCAACGCAGGACGGTCAATTCTGAATGGTACACGACCATTTGTTTGCCAGAAGTCATCGGAGAAATTCGAAAAAAGCAGAAGAACAGGCGAATCATTCTTCATCATGACAATGCGAGCTCTCACACATCGACTCAAAGAAATGCATTTCTGACTGAGCGAAAGATCGAACTGATGGGTCATCCGCCGTACAGCCCTGATTTGGCACCAAATGACTTCTTCTTATTCCCACACACCAAAAATAAATTACGTGGACAACGATTTTCGACCCCCGAAGAAGCGGTTGATGCATTCAAAACGCATGTTTTGGAGTTACCACAATCGGACTGGAAAAAGTGCTTTGAAAATTGGTTCAAACGCATGCAAAAGTGTATTGATCATCATGGAGAATATTTTGAAAAACAATAAAAGCAATTTCGATCCTACATATTTGTGTTTTCATTATTAGGCCAGAAATATAAATAGCAACCCTCGTATTACCTTTGAAATAAATTTATTACTAAATATAAGATTTATTGTTTTATGGATGAAGAAATAAATTGGAAATGAAAAGGTTGAATATAATCTGCATTTAAATGTTACTTTTTTTTTCTGTATTAAATTACGTAGTCCCAGAATCTAGACGCAAGACGTTAAAATTTAATAAAGTAAAAGTAATAAAAGAATTTCGATGAAATTGGTGTTAATTACGTGTTAGGTTTCATTAAAAAATTAACTCTCTAACAAAATAAAACTAATATGGTATAAAATTTTATAACACGCACAAAAACAGTTTTGTTAAATCTAATATATACGTATAACGGCATTGGAAAAAATTTCGTTAGAAAAAAAAAGTTCACAACCTGAATTTGTTTTATCTCGTTGCATTTATGTTAAAATTAAAATTAAAGAAGTGAAGTAAAGTAAAAGAAAAGAAAAAAGAAGAAGAAACCCCACATTATTTTTAAATTACGATATTTTATCGAAAGAGAAACAATTCTAAGACGTATTCTATGAAGTATGTTTGTTATAAAGGGGTCTTTAATCACAAAGTAGGCGGTTCCGAAAATGAGGCAAAATGGAGTTCTGACAAAAGTTTTCTTGTAAGAAATACTAAATAATAAATGTGTCGCTGTTAGAAGGGGAAGCTTCATAAAATGTCCATCTCTAATTCATTTATTTAGTTATATTTTTCTTTTTAATCTTTTTTTTTTTTTTTTTTTATATATAACAATTTATATTTTGATATGCTTTTGAACATTCTCTCTCGGCGATAAATATATATATTTAAAGGTAAGTTATATATTTAAGTTTAAAATGATACACATCATTTTTTAAATGGTATAATTATAAACCACGTTTTAATTTATTTTTTAATTATTTATAGTTACTTTTTGCAATAGAAATTACATCTAAAATTTTTTAATAAAAATATTTCATAACACATTTCTAAAAATTCATATGCTGAAAATATGTATATAAATATGATATAAAAACTTCCATAAACTTCAATAAATAAAGTTACTACGTATGGATAAAAATATTTGTGTATAATAAAGGCTGCAAAAATATAATATGTAAATTCTTCTTTAAATTGCCCCTGAAAATATTAAATAACCTCTATCGAGCCGGAAAAGAAAATATATCGACAAAAACACAAATATTACTTCCATATTTATAAACTTTCGTACCCATTTAAAAAAAAAAAAAAGTCACTGAATATGACAAGGATATTTTTTGAAATAGTTGAACATTACATCATCATCTAAATTTCTTTCTCTCTTTTTTTTTTTTTTTTTTTACATATGATGATATATATCACTGTTAAAATTTTATTAACAATATTAATACAAATACATCTAGTACATACATTGATAGGGATACTTTTATAACTTTAAATCTCTTAATATGCATTGCATACACTCTTTTAAAGACTGCTAAGTACATTACTAGTATGTTTTACAGAGGAAAAAATGTGAATATTCATATAATAGAAATGCCCTCAAAATTATATATATGTGCTTTGTTGGAAACAGAAGAGGTTATAGTTTCTTACAATTAAAAGTAAATAATTAAGCAAATTAATTAAAATTCTTTGCATTTTAACTATTCTTTTTTTTTTTGGGGGGGGGGGGGGGGGTGGAGGGGGATTTTTCTAAGTAATGAAAATATTTTTTATGATAATTCATTATTAAAAAATGTTTAGTATTAAATTTTAAGCAAAATTCCTTTAAATTATTATTTGGTTTATTAAATTTCAACTTCTTTAGTTATAAATTTTTCACAAATGCTTTTAGTAAAAAACAACAACAGTATTATATTAAACTTCAGTAATTTTTGACTGAATACTATACTCCAATTGCTTCTGATAGTCCTAAGAGGAAGTAGAATTATTCTATAAAATGCAATAACCTTGTCACGAGCCAATTATTAGCCAATGTCTTCAAAATTTAAATTTTTACACCCACCAATAACATTCGAATGATGAACTAATATCGTTAATAACAAAGTCTGTGTGTTTTGCTACTTTGATTATCCTATCCTGTTGTTCTGTGATTGCGGTTACAGTCGAACCTCGTTAACGTATACACGCTTAACATGAATTACTTTTAACATGAACTGTTTCTACAGTTCACATTCCCCGTTATGATGAAAATTAGTTAAGTTATATGAAGATTAGTTACTGATAGCAAGAACTACTGATAATATGAACAAGTTTTTTATCCCTCTTGAGATTTAAATTAATAAGGTTTGACTGTATCATAATTTCATAAAAGCATTTATCAATACCACTCATGCAATCATGTTAGATTTTTGCTAATAATTTTCAATAAAAATTAGAGATAATATACTTTACGGGAAAATCGGAAGAGTTGGTTACTAGAATATTGGACCAGTGATTGACTTCCTTTTCTACCACTTGATTTAAGTATCTAAGTTTATTTCTGTAACCTTGGTTTATTTAGAGAAAATCGAAAATCAACATTACCTTTTTCTACATATTCACAATAAAATTATTTGACCCTATTTCTCTATTTTTCCTGAAGTATTAGAAGGAACGTTTAACTTATACCTTCCGGGAAAAACGGAACAGTGGACAACTAGCATATTGGAACATCGACTGTCTTCCTTTGATACGGTCTTGCATAAACCATAAGAGCAGAACATCGTTTATTTCTCTAACCTTGGTTTCTCTAAAGTAAATAAAAAATAAGGAACACATTTTTAATGAAGTTTACTACAAGATTACTTGATTACACTTCTCTAATTTTTCTAATGAATTACAAAAAATTTTAAGGTTATATACCTTCTGTGAAAATCGGAACAGTTTGCAACTAGGTCATTGGTTATTTTTTTTTTTCTTTCTTTCATACGCTCTTGCTTAAATCCTAAGAGCCGATTACCATTTATTTCTTTAACCTTGGTTTCATTAGAATAAATCAAAAATCGAGAACACCATTTTCACGAACTATTACTACAAAATTACTTGATTGCATTTCTGTAATTTTTCTAACGAATTACAAAAAAGTTTAAGTTTATATACATGCTCCGTGAAAATCGGAACAGTTTGCAACTAGAATATTGGTCTATTGATAGGCTTACTTAATCCATAGGAGCAGTATTTTTTTTATTTCTCTAAACTTCTTTTCTTTAGAGTTAATCTGAAAATCTAAAGCACTTTATCATAAATTTTACTACAAAATTACTCGATTGCCTTTATTTATTTTTCGAATGAATTACATTGCTCTCTCGAATGCAAAAAATATGATAAAATCGAATTAAGTGTCTGATACAATCAATGCGTAAACAACGTATTTTCTTAACTGTATTTGCTATTTGTTTTGTATTTAAAATATTTTAAATTAATGGCTGCCGGATAAAAATGTTTTTCGGTTAAACAGAAGCCGATTAAGAGAAAATCTATTGATTGCTATTGATGCTATTGAAAGTCTATTGATTATCCTATTGGTTTGGGGGCCGTGGGACACGCTGCCACTCAGGTAGCGGTCAGCCTACTTGCGTCAGCCGACCTCACCTCCCAGTGGTGCCCCTGGATATCCGCTTCGGCGGTGAACTAACAATGCGGCGTGGGCGTGAAGCATGGCGGATGGACTGATAGTCCTTCACTGACCGGTTTCCACTTGGGCTCATTGGGCGCTTTCTATTCAGAATCCTTTGATGTGGCCACGCCAGCTCACTCTAGCTCACTCCGGCTCAAAACCCTGGAACGGGGTCCCCTGCTGAGATAATTGCGGGACTGGGGGTAGATAACTTTGTCAATTTTGCATGCTTTCCTTTGAGGTAACTGCCCAAACTGATAAAAAAGGGCTACAACTGATGACAAGACATTTGGCTCTTTGTGTCGGAAGCGTGATTAATGACATTTTGAGCGTTGATCTTGAGCCCAAGTGGAAACTGGCCTGTAGATTGTGCTTATGCCTCTCAGGCAAGGAGGCTATAACCACTCGTCGCTTGTAAAGTAATTGGTGATGTGTTATGTTGCGGACTGGTTGCGGACTGTTCCGGCGGCACGAGGCATCTGTGCAGTCCTACTTGTAATTGTCAGCTACTCTTCACACCCTTGTTCCTCTAACAGGCTCAAGTGAGTTCCAGGACCCGGCCTTGCACACCCGCTGGAGAGCAGCTAGTTTGCTCGCGATTTTGGGGTCTTTCCTTCCCGTGGGTTTCTCCGGGCCCGTGCCCCTGCCCGTGGGGCCGCTGGAGAGTTATGATGTCGTTTGTTGGGCGGGTACACGGTACACTTTAAGTGCCCAAGCTCTAAACCGAAAGGTGAGTTGCCCGTTCCAGCTGTTTTCTAACCTATTGATTTCTCGAAGTACTAATGTAGTGTAAGCATACAAATTTCACTATCAAGAAAAGGAAAGGAATTATTTCTTTAATTTTTACACATATTAAAAAATTGACGTAACTTTATTAAAATCACATTTTTCTATCTGTGTACATTTTATTACCATATTAACCAGTGTACAATCAATAAGTATTTTTTGTAATGAAATATTTTCTTTTAGACAGCAATGTTAGTAATGCTTTTCTAAAGTAAGAATCAGTGGCTAAAACATATTAATTAGTATTAATAAAATTCACATTACACAAAATTAATTATTTATCTGATACATAAAAGTCTTATATTTTAATTTACTTCCAGCTGTTATTATTACGAACAGGGAATACTTTTATTACTTTTTTTCATTTTTTAACGTTTTATCCCTGTTGAAAGAACAATAAAAGTTAATTTTTTGGTAACAACAGTTGATAAAAGCAATTTACATAAAAGAGAGAGAGAGAAAGAGAGAAAATATCATCTGATTATATTATAAATCGAATTATATATTTACTTTCTGTGCTTATTTTCTTCTTATGAAATCAGAAGTTTGACATTAGAAACTAATTTTACAAGAAATTAAAATTTGTCAGGTCATATTCTATGCTTAAAATTACCAAACTTTTATGTTTCACGGAAATCATTAAAGTACAGGCTGTGTATTTAAGAACAAAAGGACACTAAAACTTTTTTTTTTTTTTTTTTTTTTTTCATATTTTGTTGAAAATTTGCTATAATTCATTGAATGCTTATATGACGTTAATTGACGCCTACATTATATATTTAGTTAATAAATTCTCTATTATTAGCATTAATGGACTTAATCCAGGGTCGGAAACGACCTATTGTCCGAATCAAATGTCTTTATATCATGTTGTCCACTGTAGGACTTATGACGTCCTTTAGGGAATAAAGTATGTTATAGAGATATTTATTGTTCTCCCTCTCAACTACACTCCAGCTATAATTACCACTTGATAAATATCCGAACTGCTAGGGTGTTTATAAGTTCAGATTGATGTGGTTATAGAAATTGTCGGTCATACAATCCTTTTTTATTTTATTTTGTGTGTGAGTGTGTGTGTGAGGGGACAGAGGTTTTAATGAATGTGATATCAGTTAAAGAACTCGTGTATAATAAATATTTAAACGTTAAAACTTCTTTATGTTCCATAAATTAAAGAAAAGCGTTACCGGTTTCGAAAGTACCTGGCCTTTCTTCTTCAGGTGTTTTAAAAAATGCTACTAGTTTTCTAGAAAAAGCAAGACTGAAAGACAGGGAAAAATTCAAGGGGGTGGATAAAAGCAACTAGCCAATAGGATAGTTTCATGCAACAACCGAACAGAAGGGGACATAAAAACAAAAAAAAATTAAAGATGAAACAAACACAGACACAAAAAGAAAAGGGCGGATATTAATTTTATATTAAACTTATTTTATTTTTACTTTCAATATTATTATTATTATTATTATTATTATTATTATTTATTTAACTTATTCACTATTTACTAATTAAGTTATATTTTATTTCATTTTACAATTTATAATTATTTAACCTTATTAAAGAAAATTAAAGAAAATTATTTAGTGAAGCTAAACAAGTTTTTACAATCTGAAGACAGCAAAAAGGGTTCAAATTTTTCTTTAGAATTGTATTTCAGATTTTTTAATCGTGATAAAATTGTTAATCAAAAATCTTATTACAATTTGCTGTCCTCAGTTTGGGAAGAATTTGTTTAATTCCATTAAATAAATTTCTTTCTTTTTCTTTAATAATGTAATAAAAATATAAATTGCTAGCAGATCTACCCAGCGTTGCCTAGGTTGAAAAATTTTGAAATCAATGAAAGAATTTAACAAAAATGTAAAATGGAAAGAGAAATGAGTGAAGTACTTCCCGGATATGATTTGGTATCTTACGCACTTCCTTTAAATAATTTTCTTTCTTTTTCTTTAATAATATAATAAGATTATAAATAATGAAAAAATATAAATTAATTAGTAAATAGTAAATAATAAATAAGCTAAAAAAAACAAATTATTATTATTATTAATAATAAAAAATAAAAAGTAAATTAAAAAGTAAAAACAATTTAAAATAAAATAAATAAAAATAAATATTCCTTTTCTATTTGTGTGTTTGTTTCTTTGTTTGTCTCTATTTTTTGTTGTTATGCCCCCTTCTGTTTGGTTTTTTTCAAGCATTTATCCTACTAGATTGTTCCGTTGCCCCTCTCAGTTCGGCTTTTCCATGTCTTTGAGTCTTCTTTTGCCACAATGTAGTTCCGTCAGCTGTTTTTTGCACTGAAGAAGAAGGCGACGTCCTTTCGAAATTGGTAGTACTTACATTAATTTTTAAAAAACAATTTAAAATAAATTAAATGGAAATAAATATTCTTTTTCTATTTGTGTGTTTCTTTGCTTGTCTCCATTTTTTGTTGTTATGCCCCCTTCTGTTTGGTTTTTTTCAAGCATCTATCCTACTAGATGGTTGCGCTACCTCTCTTAGTTTGACTTTTCCATGTCTTTCAGTCTTCTTTTGCCTACAATGTAGTTCCGTCAGCTGTTTTTTGCACTGAAGAAGAAGGCGACGTCCTTTCGAAATTGGTAGTACTTACATTAATTTTTAAAAAACAATTTAAAATAAATTAAATGGAAATAAATATTCTTTTTCTATTTGTGTGTTTCTTTGCTTGTCTCCATTTTTTGTTGTTATGTCCCCTTCTGTTTGGTTTTTTTCAAGCATCTATCCTACTAGATGGTTGCGCTACCTCTCTTAGTTTGACTTTTCCATGTCTTTCAGTCTTCTTTTGCCTACAATGTAGTTCCGTCAGCTGTTTTTTGCACTGAAGAAGAAGGCGACGTCCTTTCGAAATTGGTAGTACTTACATTAATTTTTTGGCGTGTAAAGATGTTTTTACGTTTAAATATTCAATGAATATGTGTAGTATGCATCCATGTACATTAAAAATCCAGGGTTTCACAACAGATTACAAAATCTCCATGCAAATGGCAGCATGCTCTCGAAGTCCGTTCCAAATAAAGTGCTGTAGCATAACGGACTTATTAAGTATTGCAACGATTAAGTACGTAAAAGTCGCTCAGAACTGAGCGTGCATAACATGCGAACTTAAATAGAATGTAAGCATAAACAGCAGACTTTTTTTTTCTATTGGTTGTTTTGGTCTTAGTCACAAATTGTTCACCAGAAAAGAAGCTGAAGGAAAAGGCTATATCTCTGGAATTTATTTGTGCTTTAGAGTGTTCAAAAGGTGTTTTTTTCCCCAAAGAATTCTTAATTCTGATATTATTATGCTTTAAAAGAACATCTGCGCTAAACTTAGTATTTCTAGTAATGGTCTTTTTGAACAGTCTGACAGATTAGCCCGTTTAAAATATTAAAAATTACTAATGGATGGATGGTTGGGTTTTACGTCGCACTAGTGCTGCGCAGATGGACAATTGGCGACGGTCTGGGACACACCCTTAGAGGTGGTCCGGAGACATGCCATCACAATTTTGATCCTCCACGGAAGGGATGGCTCTCCCGCTTCATTGACCCCCCAGAGGTATAATTTTTTAAGGGAACATGGAGGACATTGCGACCACGACAGATTTTACGTGCACCAGCCACCATTAGTGTGCACGACGGTCTTTGGCCGGCTCGAGTACCGAACCCGCAATCTTGCAATTACGAGGCCGGCGCTCAACTGACTGGGCTACCGTGGCACAAAAATTACTAATGATTCCCATGAACTTGGAAGTTCCTTTCTCAATCACTTCTTTAATTACTTAGACAGTATCTGAAATTTAGGAATGTTTTTATGCGTTTTGTAACGGTTTCAACATCACAAGCTGACGGTTTTAAATGAATACAAAACTTATATATGAAAAATCGAGTGAATTAATTGCTTGCAATTATTTGTAAATCGGTGTGCTTCGCGCAGGATAATTGTAAGTTTATAAAAGCAAGAAGTGGTTATCAGTATATGCTGATTTCCCTGGCACTAACAAACGACATAGATTTATTTCTTTAAAAAAAGAAAATAATTTTTAATATTTGAATTTTAGCGAATTTTCTTTGAAGATGTTAGTTTATTTTATTATTATCGCACAAAATGGTAACTGTTTGCTTCAGATAATAATAATAATAATAATAAATTAATAAATTAATAATTAATTAATCTGATGTGACACTCATACAACTTTTTCTTATACTGAAATTCAATACTATAAACGCATATTAGATGTTATGGGATACGGAAACAAGTACGTAGATGAACCTAGATATATCTCTTCAATGCATGGTGATGCATATATGGATTATACCAATTTTTATTGAATTTACCATTAAAAATGTTACAAAACAGACTGTTTACTGAGCTGATTTTTATCTTAATATATCCATATAAATGTTTAACATTTCTTTTCCTCAGTACCTGGCAGCATGAAACAGCCAAGAGCACAGAAATGGAGCCAAAACTTCAGAATTCATTTCTGATATTTTTTTAATTTAAGTAGTCAAGCTAGTTTTGTGTAATTCATAAATTCGGTAATAGACTTAAACATTTTACTCTCAATAACTGAATTTATGCATTTTTCCTTTCTCCGTTAAGATATAACCCCACAAGATCTTTATTTAGTTATTTTTTAGGTTTAATGCATATATTCATCAAACCTAAAAATTCAAAAAATAATCAATAAAAAATGTTAAATATTTTTAAAACAATTTTTCTATATTTATTTAAGCCATAACCATGAAGAAAAAAATCGTTTAGTAAAAATATAAAAAATAATGCATTGAAGGGTTAAAAAAAAATTAAAAAATGATTTAAACACTGTTTTATTTGTCATATAACTCTGAGTGGGAAACCACCTTTGAATACAGTAACTACATTTATAACTAATTAAAGGTTGTTATTAAATTTAAATTTTTATACCAAATTATTCAGACGACTTTCACTCGTGCCACACATTAAAAATTAACAATGTTTATCAAACTTTTGAAATAGCAACCTTATATAAAGTTCAAAATAATAAAATTGAATTATTGCAATTATTTACTTTCATTTTTTTTTAATGATAAGAGGTCCTATACACAGTAGAACCGTTAAAACTTGATTTTAATATTCAGGGAACTTCAAAACATGCAATTATGCAACAAAAACAGCGCTAAAAATTTAATTTCAAAAGTAATTTTTTTTACGCATAGGTATAAGAAATTAATTTTAATTCCTTGTCAGTTTTCCTGCACTTGGTATAATGTAGCACTTGAATTAATTTCATTCAATAGGGAAAAAAATCACTTAATTATTGGTAACCACACATATAAATTATATACACAGAACATTATGTGTTTAAATATACTTCTGATTGTTTTAGGCTGCCCTGTAAAGGAATGTTGAATAATGTTTCATAGCATATTTTACACGAAACATATTTTTATACTTATAAAACTACATGTGTATTTTATTTTTATATATTAATTTGTACCTTTAAATATTAATTTGTACCTGTAAAAAAATTCATCGATAGACGGAATTTATTTTAATTCTTTTGATAGCTACTGTATTTGTAACGTCTTCGTGATCTGAAAAAAGGATTAGTGCAGCATTCATATATGATACAAGGGCAGAATACCGAGTTTAAATTTCGTATACTATACCATCTAGAGATATGCTATTAATAGACACATATAGAAAAAAATACCCACAAACACGCAAAATAACCGCTAAAAATCTGTTTTTTGGATGGAGGGGACTTCAAACCGCGTAAATATAATATAAACTCAATTTCAGAAAAAAAATATATATAGCGGGTGTACCAGAATAAAATAGACTGATATAAATTGATGTATAACTGAATATATTTAAGTAAACCCAACTTGGTTTTACACATAAACAATATAAATAGAATAATAAACAAAATGCAACATATTAATTTATGTAAATAATCCCCGTTGCTGTTTGCCATTCGATGTAAGCGTCTGGTCCAATCAGACAACTTTCCATTATTACGTCCTTTCTTATTCTCTTTAAGGCTCATTTTAGTTCTGAAATCAGTATTTTTTAACGTTTTATTTTATCCCAGTTCATCTGCTGTACAAATTCATCTTAAACCGAGAAGTCCAGTGGATTTATATCCTTTTTTCACCAGACAAAAGGATTCTCTTAGAACCTTTTCTGAAATTGTGTCGCACCCAATTAGCGAATTTGATTCTTTGCTTCTGGTTTCTATGAGTTTAGGTTGTATTCGTTTTTTGAAGGTCTTAATCCAATGTCATTTTTAAGTATTTGCTGTACAGATGGTTTTAATACTTTCAGTTCCCTAGCAAGTTTCCTTATGGATATGCTTTTCTTACGTGTCAAGTGACTCTTCACTTTTTGAATCAGATTTTTGATGTGGACAATGAGTGGACAGAATGGAGGTTGAGATGTTTTAATATTTTCACTCTTTCTAATCATATTAAACCACTTAAAAACAGTGGCACAACTTAAAACACCTTGCAAATGTCGAAATATTTTGCTTCTGGATTCTCCACTTTTGAACTTGGAAAGTACCAATTTTTGTACTTCTTTGCTCTTCATACTATCCTGTAGTTGCAATGTAATTTTTGCTTTTGATTTGTTGCACAGATTTTACCAATGTAATTGGGAATCTATAAAAAACGTATATGTATATATGTAATATAAAATTTCCATGCATGCATCAAATAGTAATAGTCTATTTTATTCTGGTACACCCGTTATATATATATATATATATATATATATATATATATTGTTTTATGGTTTCTATAATTAAATTTTAACAGTTAAATCTAAACAAATTCTAATTTCTAATAATTTTTAATATTTCATTATTAACTATCAAATTAATTAATCTAAGATTGGTAATAATTATTTGAAAAAAAAAGTGTATTTAATTAGTCCTAGTTTCTAAAGAAAAATTCTCAGCTTTTGAGTTTTAATTAATAACTTTTAATTACATACTGCATAGTATTTTTTATTAAATGTCCGATGCTCTAATAGGGATTTGTTAAAAAGCCACGATTTGTTTAGGTTCTATTAAGTAATATTAAAAAAAAAAGAAAGGTCAGTACCTTTTTTTATCTTTTTAAAAGAGGATGCTATCATTCCTCCCTAACTTGTTCTTTTGAATCCATGGGAAACAGTTTTACTTTTGCATGATACTTACGAATTGCGAACTTATGTAACCTCAGTTTTAAATTAAAATTTAATCAATTAATTTTATTTTTAAATTTTAACTTTAAGGTTTATTAGTTAAAAATAAAATAAAATAAATAAATAAATAAATAAATAAATAAATAAAATAAAAAGCAGAAACACTTTAAAATGAATTTTATTTTTACTCAATAGTTCAGTTGATAAATGTGACTCTCTAATTAACTGTAAATTTAACTGTATTCAGTCTCATGGCAGTTGTGGTGTGTTTGAGATAATTTCGGCGTGTTTTGCACAGTGTAGAGTAAGATATAATTTTAGTTTTATTATTTATTCTTAGGGTTACATTTATTTAATATGTAAATATTGATGATGTAGACATAAAAGTGTGTTTCTCACTTGTTTTTTCCTCTTTCTCTTTGAGATTTAAATTATTTTCGTGTCTTATGGGTAATATAAGGCACAGCATGCTGTAAATTTTTAGAAAATTACTTACAACATGACTGAAATACCCCCTTATTTGCCCTTGAGAAAGTAATTATGTGACATTAATATGCCACAGTCTTCTAAAAATTAAGTCAAAACAAAAGTCATTTAAAAAAATTAATCTCAATCCAGTAATTTCAAAAGCCGTGAATATTTTATTGAGATATTAAAACATATAAAAAGATGACAAATGAGGACAAACCCAGTTCGAATCCATGAATTATGAATTCGTTAAAAATGATGGTGGAGGAGAGAGAGATTTTAATTCACGAAAATTTTACATCTTGACAGCACGGTGATTATAGTCGAAGTGTGTGGAATCAAGACCGACTACACACTTGTAATCCGCCAGATTGTTGTAACATCACCACATTCAGAACCCAACGGCGCCAATTAAGTTTTCTTTGTCTTAATCTTAATTCAATGTGAATTTTTAAATCTAGAAAAGACGGTCAGAAAAAGAGCAACCCTAACCTGGCATACATCACTGCGCCAAAATAACGGTTACAAACAGGTCCAGATAATCATGAAATTCTAGCGACTTGATGTCTAAACGATGAGTCATTTAGATCATCTCAAACCGCAAATTAATTATTATATGTATTTGGAGTTAAATAAAAAAAATATAACGGAAATTGCTTAATGGAATTTTTACAGCTATAAATGTAAATAGATTTATTGAGAAACGCACTGAAATAAAAATAAAAAATAATTCTTTTCAGGGAGAATAAAATTAAATTGTGTTTAAAATCCCCAAAATATATATTGCACTATGCTAAAAAGGAGATCAATGGATTTACTACTGAATTCATTCAATAACTACAAAAGATTATAGATTTTAATTTCCAACAAAGAATTTAATAAATTTGAAATAAATGTGTCATATATAAAGAGGGTAATTAAAAGTTAATAATTTTAATTGTAAATAAATAGATATTTAATCACAATGAAATAAATTTGATGATATAAAAGCATATGGGAGCAACTCGCTCACAGATGTTGTATGTTTCAATATCAGGATGCTTAATTTTTTGAAATCTTTATTCGTGTTTTTTATTGTTCTTCATGTGTTACTTGGTTTCATCTACCGTAATGCTTAAAAAGGTTTTCAATAAATATATATTTATTAATCATTTTTTAAAACGTAGTAAAAGCCGAGTAACAGAAAATTTAAGACCACTGAATTCTACTTAGATCTATCCGTAATATATTAGGTATCAAATAGTGTTTTCTGTGAAAAGTGGTTTTATTATTACTTTAGTTAAAATAAATAAATAAATAAATAAAATAGTAAAAAAAAAAAAAAAATCATCAAAGGTAAAAGTGTTTTCACATATAAAGCTTTATAACCATTAACAAATATTTTTTTAGAAAACAAATGAGTATATTTTAAAGGTATTGACACATAATGAAGACTTAATTTCTTTTCGAATGCATGTATTATTTCTTCATCCCAAAATACCACCTTATTATCAGACTTGTTTCAAACTCTTAAACAACCAATCAACTTAACCAATGAAAAACAGTTTAAAAAATTTCAACTTTAACATTTTACTAAGTGACCACAAACAATAATTTTCTAACATAATTTGCATTTGAAAGCAGTTATTGTTGGGAAAGGCTTCGGATATCTCATTATTCTGAAGATAGCTCGGTAAAGATTTGGAAGATTAGAATTCCTAATACATTTCCGCTAAAACTGCTTTAAAAGGGAAAGTTATTAACATGTTAAGTTTAAGAGTATTACCATATATTGTAAGATGTGATTATAATTCTTTAAAAATGCGAAGATTTAATGCTATTGCTTAATTTTAATGATATTCAAAGCAAATCTTGAATTTACACAGATAAATATGTAAATATGTAATTTGCATTTATCTGTATAGTATTAAATAGAAATTACATAATATATATTAAAGGTTTATATGGGTTCTGAATAATGAAAATTTTTATTATAATATATATATATATATATATATATATATATATATATATATATACATATATAATTTGAATAATTTAATTCCTTTACAACACTCAGCAAATGAAAGATAGATAAAAATACCAACATATGAAATTTTAATTTAGATGTATTTCGAATAAAATTATTGTAACGATTATAATTTAATTTAATTACACTGAGTAGTAAAAACATGTTAAAGTACTTACGTAGAAGAGAAATGACACACATAACGCATAAGCTTAACGATGAGATAAGTTGCAAATCCATTAATAAAATAGACACATTCATCAAATAATAGAAATGGAAAGAGATAAATTAGCCAAATGGTTCTGTTAAAAGAAAAGAGAATTCATGAAATGAAAAATAGGATTTTAAATGCTGAAAACCTGAAATGATCATACATCCGGAAACTTGCATCTTTCGGATCGCTGTATTGCTAATTCAAGCAATATACAACTGAAGTTTCTATCTTGCAACAAAACAAAGTAAAAAAGGAAGTTAGATTAAACAGTAACACAACCAGAATTGAATAATGGAATAAGTATTTTGTAACCGATTCCAAACAGAAATAGTAGAAATAAACAGGCTGCCAAAACGAACAAACTGAAAAGAAATGATTAAAAGTAAAGAAACGATTAATCGATATAGTTGCTTCTGAAATGAAATAAATGAAAGCATTAAGTGATAGTTATATATATTTTTAAAATTTTGAGCATGTGAAAGAACAACATTTAAATAATACTTCATAATTTCTTTTTAATAAAAAATTATAAAATTTCAGCCGAAGAAACCTGTTTTATGGACACTGTCGCACACTTCACTTTAAGTGAAAATAACTTAATAAATTTTGCATACTTCACCTTAATTAAAAATAATATAGGCCGAGTATTCTATCTCAAATGTATTCTTCTAATAACCACATCAGTTCAGATTTTACTTTTAAAAGAGCTCCAGGAAAAATATTATGTAATTCCGTTACTATTCTATTCGTCCAAAATACTTATGAAAATCCAAACTAAAGAGAAAACGTTACTATCACCTTCTCTTTTTTCTTATTTTTTATCTTCCACGTGCGCGTGATTTTTATTTTCTAAATTCAATATTATTTCAATTTAATAAATCATGGTACAACTTAAATTTTTATTACACAGCCCTTTTTTTAAATTTATTTATTTATTTATTTATTTTTTAGTATCTTATTTTTATTTATTCTTTATGATAATTATAATTTAGTTGTTCAGCTACTTTGGCTAATTGTGAAGATGGTGTGAAAAAAAATACAATTAATTCCTCTGCTGAGAAAAACGAAATTACTTTCCGAATAACCCAATAGATTAGAAAATTTGAGTAAAGTACTTTCCAATTTGTTTTACAGAAACGACAAATAATTTTATAACTACTAGATTTTTATTGATATAATCTGCTAAAAAATACGTTATATTAAAAGTTGAAAGAACGGTAAGTACTTAATTTTTGGAAATTTATTTGTCAAAGAGTAAATCATTGTACCGTAATTCACTTGGATTTACATAAACAGATATGTATTTTTTCCTAATGATGTTGTTGGATGGAAAATAAAAATTTTCTATTCGACAAAATAGAAGGGTCGTATAAAAATTTAAGAAAAGTAAGTTTTTGAAAATTAACAGAAAGAAATATTTATAAATGAGGTCTTATTTCCTACCTTATTCTGAATAATTTTGCCAATTACATTGTAGACTTATTGCTAGTAGGTAAAGAATAAAAAAGCATTTCAGTCTTTTTTGGGACACCCCGTATATATTTTGATACAAACACATTTTTAAAACATTAAATTCCTATAATCCTTATCGCATATAATTCTTCTTTCAAATGGTACTAGAAGCATCAGGTTTATGCTCTCTGGAGAAAGAAAATATAAATATTTACTCAATAGTTATGCATTCAAATTTTATAAATCTTCGTATCTTCTTTAAACAAAAGAAAATCTTAACATTTTACTGAATAGAAAAATCTCTTAATACTTATTTTTCTTTGCTTAAGAGAAAATATTTTATTAAAAGCAATTTAGATTTTTTTTTCAGTTATACAATTTCATTTAATGAAATGTAAATATTTAATAAATTAATTAACATTTTTTCTTTGTAAACATGTAGACATTTTCCGTCATTTTAAAAAAGATACATATATATGTATGCATTAATAATGCTAAATAATAAATATAAAATTATTTTAAAAAAAAATTCAGAATGTTTTTAAATTTTATGATTTCGTTAGGTAAAATAATAATTAAATTTATGAACGTTAGCTAATAATTCTTGACCATTTTAAAAAATGGCAAATTTATAATATCTCTCTTAGTGGTCCTTTTATATTGAACAATGATTTTTCTTAAAAACGCGTGTTTCTCACTAATATCCACATTAATATCCTAGACATTTTACAGGGAGAATAGATAACTGTATTTTGTTTTCGCAGAGACTCGTAAACAGCGAAGTATTGCTATAATAAATAATAATAATATTAATAATAAATAATATTAATAATAATAATAATAAAATAGTTAATGTATCTAATTACATTTATAGAAGAAAAACATATATAATTCTTTCATCTAGAACGATAAGTAGTTATTTTCTGAATCCCTAAAATAAAAATATAGATTAACGGCTATGCGTATAAGGTAAGCTAATAAACTGAATAGACGAAATGTTGTCTATGACGAGAATTTCTTGTCTATACATTTCTAGATGGTGAAATAATACTATGCATATGTTGGATAGTATGAATTCCTTGTATTGCGAGAAATTTTTGCATTATTTCGTAGAATTGAGTCATAAACTCCAATTATAAAACTAAATCTTGCCTTATGTGTTCGCATTTATTTGCAGATTTTTTTAACTAAGTTTAACCCCTCGATAAAATAGGCTAATGCTCTACAATTCTAGTAAGGGTTTCTAGAACTTGCTTTCAAAGGAGATTAGAATTTATAAAGATGATATGGAACTTTTTTTTTTACTTGAGCCACAATTTAGTTTGTTTCCAGATGTCAGTCACAATTTTTTTTTCTCTGTGTGACCTCATCAAGTACAGGATAAAACAACTCTCCGAATTAAAAGTGTCATATTTTATAATTTAAATACAACTATTTAGTTTTGAGTAGTTTTTGTATCCATCATTAAACTCTTGACTATATTCAGATTTTGCCCGATTTCAATGCAACTTTTGACACTGGATCTGGAACATATTGTTATAGTGCGCGTTTCGAAGACGCTGCGAAAGGTAATGTGTTTAGTTTTTGTCAGACTTCAGTCTAAGTTTTTCTTCAAGGCACACACATATATATATATAAATATATATGTGTGTGCGTGTGTGTGTTTTAGAGGTCAGCACAGGCCGGAATTTTGAGGCCCGGGCCCGGCCCGGCCCGTTTATTTTTTGCCGGTGTACGGCCCGGCCCGAAAAAAAAACGATAAAATCAGGCCCGACCCGGCTCGGCCCGATTCAAAAATATGAAAAATTTAAAAAAAAAATGCATGCCTTTCTATGAAAAAGATTTTTAGTATGTATTTTGCAGAGGTTTTATATAGCGAAGCAATAGAATCCTCTTTAACAAAACTGCTGAACTTTTACAAGATAATTATACATAAACAAAAGTTCATTATTACAGATGTACAGAAGGCACAAAGACAGACAAAAGTCAAATCGAAAATATTAGCACTCATCAAACAATGTAGGATGGTATTTAAAACGGTTATTACTACTAAAAATTCACGTTCAACCACTTTCTCTTATGTACCGTAATGCATACGAATCTTTCATGTGATCCGGTAAACAAAATTTTAGTGGTAATCCAAACATATTCTATAGAAAAGAGGCTTTTGTACATGCTAAAAAGGATGCTATTTTCATTCAGTGCACTGGAAGAAAAAAAAAAAAAAAAGGAGTTTAGAGAAAAAGTTACAGCGGCAGGATTTTTATAGCCGTCATACCACCTAAACTCTACAGACCATAGGGCACAAAGCTTTATACACAGTAACGTATCTAATTTCTTTTGTTTGAACATGTGCGCAAACTAGTAGTGACATGAATACTATTTTGGATGGGAAACCATTTAATATTACTTGAAATTAAATATATTAATTTCGAGACATACTAAAAATATTTTCGGAAAATCAGATCGCAAACAGACAGACTTATAAGCAATTAAATTGAAGTTACAGACATTTTTTAACAAAATAAAATTTTATGTGATACACCAGCCTGTAAAATTAAGTGACATAAATGACTGAAGAAACATTTTATCATTTTTCTTTTTCGTCGATTAACGATGAAACCAGAGAAAGATTCGGGCCGACACGGCCCGGAAAAAATTTCATTCAGGCTCGGCCCGGCCCGAGTATACACAAAAAAATTGAGCCCGGCCCGAGCTTGCAATTAAATTTTAAGCCCGGCCCGTGCAGACGTCTAGTGTGTGTGTGTGTGTGTGTGTGTGTGCATTTCAGATTTATTAGACAAATAGTGATTATTTGATATTTTTTGATTGAATTGAAATTGAGTTCTTTAAACTTTGTGACAAAATAAAAGGGCAAAGCCCGATAGTGTCATTCATACACCTAAAATTAGTTTCAGGGGCATAAAACTCTTCATAATGCGATCTAAACCTTTTAGTCGACTTTTTGAAGAATAATGTTATAGCATTTCAGTAATAATTTGAAATAGTTCTCTTATTTTAAAATTACACGAAAATTATTTAGGAAAGTATGTTACCATTAAAATCGAATTTTCAGGATAAGAAGAATTGTATGTTAAATTTCTCTTTATAAGAATATCAATCTTTGTTTTTCTTTAACTTGTTGAGAACTCTTTATATTTTGTAAAATATTTTCTAGTTAAATAGTGGTTTAAAACTTTTCTCAAAGATTAAACGTGTAAGCTCGATTTCTATGCACAAAAAACACCAAAGCATGGTAATTGTTTATTTTAAAAGCAATTTATCTTCTGTAATTTTTGTTAAATGGAAAAATATCAGTTCAAAAACATTTTGCTCGTGTTGAAACGATACGAGTCGATGCTCAGTCCTCTTTAATCCTTAACATTTTCTGAAACATTGACGCCGTTTTAATTATCATGTACATAGTTTACAAAATGGTAACAATATTATATTTTTTCACAAACTGAAGGTGTTCATGATTGAATGTATTAGATATTTAATTAAAAATCTCGTAAAATGTAAATTGATTTTTTTTCCAAATCATATCTTAAAACAACATTCATTTCTTATTATAAAAAGAATAAATTAAATCAAACAAAATAAAAATAGGAAAGACAACAAAAACAAAAATAATATATCTTAAACTTTCAATTTTAAGACGTATTTTTACAAACTCAAACAAAAGAAAGTTTCACTAAAAAGAATGTTGTTTGATGGTATTAACATATTACAAAGATTTAATTTCTTTTCGAATATATGAAATTTCCTAAAATAAACAAATAAATAAAAATTAATATACACGTGTGTCAAACTCTTAAATTGCCAATTAACTCATCTAATGAAAAAAGAATCACAAATTTGAACTTAACATTTTACTAAGTGACCGCAAATAGTAATTTTCTAACTTAATTTGCATTTGAATGCAGCTATTATAGCGAAATTCTTTGGGTATCACATTTATTATAAAGATAGCTATTCGCAGATTTTAGAAGATTGGAATTTCTAATATCTTTCCACCAAAACTCTTTAGAAAATTAAAGTTATTAAAATGTTTAGTTTAAAAGTATTAGCATAAATTATAAGAGGTGACCAGATTTCTTTAAAATTGTGAAGAACTTTAATGAGATTCTGTTGTAATGCAATAAATAAAATTAAAGACGACATTAAATATTTATTATCTAAAACTAGTATCGACCAGAGGTCAAATCTCGATCAACTGATACAAAACTTCGAATATATACTATAAAAGAAATACACCCGCAACAATTGTTTCGGGTCGAAAGAAAACACGACCCTTCGTCAGGCATATGATGTAGGCAAAATTGCTGAAAACAAATACGCAACGCACATATGTTACAGCTTTTACATATACACATATACACAACTTTTGCATATTTTATGCATTTTTCTTTTTGCACTTACATTCGATTTAACTTGTTATTGCTCTTCACTAAACTCGGTTTTGTGCGATGACGCTTTGTTTGCAGCACTCGTGCCTAATTTATTTGCCTGACGAAGGGTCGTGTTTTCTTTCAAAGTGAAACAATTATTGAAAGATTAACAACAATTATTGTCAAACTCCTAAATTATCAATTAACTCATCTAATGAAAAAAGAATCACAAATTTGAACTTTAACATTTTATTAAGTGACCGCAAATAGTAATTTTCTAACTTAATTTGCATTTAAATGCAGCTATTGGAGTGAAATTCTTTGGGTATCACATTATTATAAAGATAGCTATTCGCAGATTTTAGAAGATTGGAATTTCTAATATCTTTCCACCAAAACTCTTTAGAAAATTAAAGTTATTAAAATGTTTAGTTTAAAAGTATTAGCATAAATTATAAGAGGTGACCAGATTTCTTTAAAATTGTGAAGAACTTTAATGAGATTCTGTTGTAATGCAATAAATAAAATTAAAGACGACATTAAATATTTATTATCTAAAACTAGTATCGACCAGAGGTCAAATCTCGATCAACTGGTACAAAACGAAACAACTGGTACAAAAGAAATATACCCGCAACAATTGTTTCTGGTCGAAAGAGAACACGACCCTTCGTCAGGCATATGGCGTAGGCAAAATTGCTGAAAACAAATACGCAACGCACGTATGTTACATCTTTTACATATACACATATACACCGCTTTTACATATTTTATGCATTTTTTTTTTTTACACTTATATTCGATTAACTTGTTTTTGCTCTTCACTAAACTCGGTTTTGTGCGCTGACGCTTTGTTTGCAGCACTCGTGCCTAATTTGTTTGCCTAACGAAGGGTCGTGTTTTCTATAAAAGTGAAACAATTGAGAGATCTTATATTTTATGGTGTTTATTTAAAGTTTTGATCTTATTACTTTTAAACGCCAGGTCTGTAGGGCTTTCTAATCAAAAATCCCGGTAAATTTTTCTTTTTTCTTTTTTATATAGAATATAATTTTTAAGAATATTACAAGAATATAAGCCTACATAAATATTACAAGTATATATAAGAATATAAGTATAAATAGGTATATATATATATATATTATATGATAATATAAGTACTTGAATCATGAAAATTTACACCCTCCAGTTTTCGAAAGATTTGCAAGTTTTGTATGTTCTAAGCACAATTTGGCCATTTTTAGGAAAAGTCTGCGTATGTGTCTGCCTGTAAAAAAAAAGAAAAATAAAGAAATAAAATAAATAAATAAATAAAATATCGCCTGTGTTCGACTAAATTTAATCAAATTTGATATTTTGTTGGACCTTGAAAAAAATTTAGTGCTGATTACATTTAGGGATCAGTTGTCATCAGGTGTCATCTTATTTATTTACTAATTTTTTTTTCTTCATTGTGTTTAGTATGGTAGCATAGATGAAACTTTTGCATAAATGTATATAATGAATGGTTTATTTAGCTTTTCATTGTTCACACACACACACACACACACACACATATATATATATATATATATATATATATATATATATATATATATATATATATATATAGTACTAGTCAGTCAAGAAAGTGTTTTTATACATACATCGCTTCTGCTCCAAGGAAGAAGTATCCACGAGTGTTTTTTTTAATATAATACCAACATTTGATTCAGCATAAAATTATCAAATCATGGTAAAAGGTTAAACCATCAGGTGGTTGCAGCTACTTAGGAACCAAGTTTTCGTTCAGACTAACACCAACATTTTGACAGTGTATGTTTCTTGTGGAAAAACGTTGATTAGCTTTAATTAAACACCAACAAGCCCAACAACCAGATTGGTTGGTTGATTCGGTATAGCTTTGCACTAGTACTGCGGAATAGGTAACTGACGACTGTCTGAGACGCACTCTTAACCAAACAACTGGGGAAAAATGTAACGTAGAATGGACATTCCCTGAGATGTATTTTCAGGTGTGGTATTCGTTTTTAAAGCTTACTTATAAAGGTAAAAATTGTTTGGGATTTTGTTTCCTGCATATGTTGTTCAGAGAATCTGGACTCAGTCTCATTAACGTAAATATATACTTATGCCCATCAAATTAAAACAGATTGTTTAGATTCATTACACCATGTTTTCTATTTAAAATGATATAAAACAGTATGAGTGGTTTGTGCATAGCTGGAATTTTAGAAGAATATTTTTATATTAGAATCTATAAGAAGTATTTAATTTTTTTCCTGTAAAATATGAGTTGATTATCTATTACTCATTTACATGGTAATACCCCCCCACCCCCCCCAAAAAAAAGTAAATAAATAAATAAATAATCAATGTATTATTGAATATAGGTGGAAGTTTATTTTATTTTTTATATTATAAGTGGAAGTTAAAATTTACTTATTTTTATCTACTATGCCATCGACAGTTGTCTCTTTTGTGTGTTTAGAGACGTTTCAAATAATGACAGTTCATTTAATAGATAAAAGAAAAATTTATCGCATTCCTTAAACTAAGAATTCCATCTATATTAATTACTTCGTTTGTTTTTACCTAAGTTTTTAAATAATTTCAATACTTTAAAGCTATTACACAACCTCACACAAGTATAAATAATAATTTATATATATATATATATATAAAATTCTTCTGAAGCAAATATAAATCTCACTCACAAACGTAAACTCTTATACTTAAAAAAAAAAAAAAAAAAAAAAAGTCATAACTATTTTCGTTTGTCTTTACTTTCTTTTTTAAATAATCTTTAAAAGTTTAATATTTTTGCAAAAGTTCTGAGATGTTTGAATAATCTAGAAAAAAAAACTTTAACTGAAGTAGATATGAGATATATTCCTATATATGTTAAGAAAATAAAACTTTTTGAACGAAAAATAACATTTTGCAGGTAACTGCATTTGTTCTTATATCATAAAAAAATGTCAATGTTTGTTTGCAGTATTAATTTATGCGTTAATTCTCGCAATTATGTTTACTTTAATCAGGTAATTACTAAATAATATATGTTTATTTAAATGCAAATAATGACATCGATTCTACGCTTTCGTTTCTACATTCCATTCTTATGGGAGGTAGAACAGGCTTCTTTAATAGTAAAAAATGATTCTAATTATCATATTTCATGTATTTTTCTTTTATTCCCTTAACGTTTATCATCTATTAATTTAAATAATTCTTTTATTATGGGAATAATTACTTAAATAGAATTGTAAAAATTTAAATTTTTATATCAGATTTATCACCACAGGGAAAAATGGGAAAGTTGGCAACTATGACTTAAACTGTAAATAAAGAAATTATATATGCGATAAAGGTGTAATGATGAAGCAAAATTTATAAAAATAAAAACATTTCACATAAGGGAAGCAATATTTACGGAATTTATTTTTTTATGAATTTCATTTGCAGATGATATAATTTATGAAAGCTAAAGTAAATTTTTGCTATTTCTCCTCCATTTTATTGTCATTTCTCGGTCTACCAGAAACATAGAATTTAATTATTAAAACTTAACAACAGCACTTTCTGCTGGATATACTTTATTAGTTAGAAGAACTATAAAAACTAGTATCGCCCAGTGGTCGAAACTCGACCATTTTTTTTGCAAAGCGAGGCAAAGCAAAGTTATTGCATTGTCCTAGACGGAATGCAATTGCAACACAGCTGCGGCAATTGTTTGCCGATATTCACTCTAACTGAATCAGCAGAGTTTTACTTAATATAACTATTCTTTCTGTAGATGTTAGCCTTTCCTGAAATGAGAAAAAATCGCAACGTGAAAACGCCTCTTGTTGTGTGATACAGTCCAAAAGCTAATAGGTGGCATATCAAACCAAGGCCCAACCAAGTATCAAATTCTGTTAAATTAATTCGATTGGTTCATAAAGTACAGTGTTTGAACAAAAAAAAAAAAAAAAAAAAAAAAAAAAGAAGAAGAAGAAAAGAAAAGAAAAAAGAAAAAAGAAAAAGAAAAAGATATTTTTCAAAAATGGTCGAATTGAGTTCGGGAAATTTCAAAACGTGTAACTTTATCGAAAACCGAAAATCTAAAACTTTTCTGAATCTTATATTTTCTACTTATATATGCAGAGGAAAGAATAATAAATCCACTTTTCAAAAAATAAAAATAAGTAGTCAATTTCACTTAATTAAAATGCAAGGAAATCTCAAAACGTGTAAATTCATCGAAAACCGGACATAAAAGTTTTTATGTATCTTCTACTTGCTACTTCTACCCACAAAAGCTAGCAATAAAGACACTTTTTTAAAAAGTAAGTAGCCAATTTCAGTTAATTGAAACGTAAAGAAAGCTCAAAACATGTAAATTCAGCAAAAAACGGAAATCGGATTTTTTTCCGTATCGTCTACTTATACATGCTGCAGTTAGTAACAAATCCATTTTCCTTTTATTTAGTATATTAGTTGAATATTTATTGTTTAAATATCACCCTTTGAAATGAAATGTTTATGTTTACATTCGAAACTGGAAGTTTGACATTTTTTTTTTCTGGAGTTTTGTGATTTTAAATTAAAATTTTATCAATTTTACAGAAAAAATAACTCAATCAAACCTATGTGGACAGTAACTTATATATAACTATACCCAAATATCGGAAATAAAATCGGCAGATAATTTCCGTTATTTTTTAATAATTTTTTACAAAAAATCCAATGGACGATTAACATAGAAAATCTTTTTCATGGCTCCATGGACAGGCAGTGACGTCATCACTTCGCTTGCGTATAGTGATGCTACATTATACAAATTACTGTGTGTATGGTTTTATTTGAGCTTTATGAAACTGCCAGATTTAACAACTTTCTACTTTTAGGTATTTTTTAATGTAAAGGAATACGTGTATAAAAGGGAAAAATTTAGGAAAATGCATAAAAAATAAATGTATTTTTAAATACCTTCTTGACATCGTAAGAAAATAATATTTGTATTCGCACCTTCCGGCTAACCATAACTTTCGAATGATACCATTTTTAACCCTCTACTCCCATATTTAATATGTTAAAAAGGGACTACAAATTTTATGCTTGCCTATTAATATATAGATACAATAGAATTACTCTTTAAAGGAAATGTATAATACTAGGGAAAAATAAAAAATTCAATTTAATCAATAGTTTGAACATAAATATTAATGATAAAAGAATTATTATTATTATTATTTTAATGATAATTAACAGTTTATAAATAAAATTAAGAGATATTTTTTTTTGTTTAACCCCTTACCTGCTGACGAAAATTAAAAAAATTCGCTTCGCAATTCCACAGTCTTAATTAACTCTAAAATGAATAAATCTTTCGAAAACACCGTAAAGATAGCTTCCAAGGTTATTTTACTGCATTGTCAAATCGTGTCAGTAGATTTACTGGTAAAACTACAATACGAAGAATCGAACTTTGGAAAGACGATTCTCGCCCGGGGCAGTTAACTGATTAAAAAAGAAATTAAGAAATTAAGAATTAATTAAGAAATTAATTTAAGAAATTAATTTAAGAAATAAATATATATATATATTATTTTCGATTTTTGCATTGGGCTCAGGTTTCTTCAAAATGTTGCTTAAAAAGAGAAGAGACGCTTAAAACTTTGAAGTCCACGAATTTTCTTACGAACGCAAGCTAAAGAATTAGCAAAATATGAGCATAAGATATATTTCTTGCAACTCGTTACACCTCTAGGGGTGAGTCCCAGACCGTCGCCAATTGCCCATCTGCGCAGCACTAGTGCGATGTAAAACCCAACCAACTTGCAACTCGTTAAAGGTTGAAGTTGGGTGTTTAACTGCGACTAGAGACGATGGTATATAATTTACGCTACGGGGTAGTACTTACTAGAATGACCCCCCACAGAGGGCAATAATCCTATTAGTCTAGGACCTCATTGTAGTCAATCGGCCTTATCCCACAGAACCACAACCAGCAGTGATTTAAAGGTAGAGGTTGGTTGCAGACATGCATCACGATTTTCATCATCAGCTGATGAGGATGATCCGTCTACTCTTTGGAAATCTTCAAACGAATTATTTTTATGGAACATTGGGTGCAGCCATTTTACGTGCACCAGCTGCCATGAAAGCACACGATGGTGTTCTGTTGGCTCGAATATCGAAAAAAGACTTCATTCATTACGAGCTCGACGCTCTGCCAGCTCAAGTACAAGAGTTCGTTTGGGAAAAGATACGTCAGAAATGTAAAGATTTAGGCTACGTAGCACGATTTAAATTAAAGAGAGACGTGCCTAAAATTAAATAATTTTTTTCTATCAAATATGCAGAAAAGAGAATTACGCAAAGTCCACCAAAGCCTAAGAAAATTTATTGTATTTATTTTAGAAACTTTGCTTCCCTCACTTCAAAAATACATTGGGGATTACTCCTATATATCTATTCTATATTTTTAAAAACACCGCCAGTTTAGATGGGTAAAGCAGGCTGCCTCTCTATAGTTTTCAATCTGGCCGTATCCAACAAAATAATCTTCCATTATTTAATTCGAATCAACTTTGTATCATTTTCAACACTATCTAGTTATCCGGTGAGTGATTATTTCTTCTTCGTCATTTACCGTATATTCTTGAATAAGTTATTTCATTTAATTTTTAGGAATGCAATATCATATCTAGTTATATGAACTAGAAATTATTTATCCGAGTTTAAAACACTTATAATTTTTTAAATAATATAAAAAGGTATCGACAACTTATTTTTATTGTTATAGTTTTAAAATTGCTGTTTAAAACATTTAAATTTATATTTTAGAGATAAACAATATTTATAAATTCAGTCCCCGACGCTAATTAAAATCGCATTCGTTCTGAGCCAAAGTGATTTTATTAAGCGGCTGACTTTTATATCCGGCAAACGATCCTGCACTTAAGGAAAAGGTATTACTTCGCTGAATTTGGAAAGGAACTTCAAAAGGTAACGAATAATGGAATTAGTAAACAATATTAATTTTTGATAGATAATTAATTAATTTTTCCTTCGATATAAGTAGAATAAACACATTCCAAGCTCCCATGCGCTTTCCCTTGAGGAAAATCGTTATTACTTTACCAAAAGTTCACGCTGTTCTTATAAATTTAAAAATTTTCCGTTTAAACCTCATGAATTATAGTAATTTCAAAATAAGAACTAGAAACTGCCTTTTAATAATTAGAAATTAAAAAAATATATATCATTTCAAATCAAATTTGTAACTTATTATTGCGCTTTGAAGAATACACGTTCCTTGAAATTGTTATGGAGATAAGTTATGGGGCTTGTTTAATTTGTAACTGTGCTGCAAGTGTAAAATCTTCAACAATCAGTGATAAACGGAGAGATTGTTGCGCTTTAATTTCTTTTTCTATTAAAAAAAAAATACAATTAAAAAAAAAAAAAAATTAGTGTACATAAATGATATTTTTTGCTGCTGAGGACATAGTTTTGAGTTTATTAACCACCGATGCTGATTTTTTAAGCGGCGGTTTTAAAAACAGTTTGTATTGATATGAATCCGGTCCTGGCAATTTGGTCAGATTATGCGGCTGATTTTATTAACTAGTAAATTTATTAAGCGACGGTTACTGTATATAATCACGTTTGTTTAGGAAAAATTCAAATGATATTGGTAAAAAAGGATTAATACTAAGTAATTTAATCATGATTAAGTACTTAACAAATTTACATTTAAAAGAACTCAAACAGGAATTTATTTTAATTATGTATGTCATGGCTTTGTGCTGATCCTGTGCGTTTAGAGACGCGTTAGAAAATTCTTGTTAAATTCATAAATAAAAGAAAATTTAATAAAATTTTTGAAACCAAAATTCTATGTAAAACGATTACTTCATTTAACTTTGCTTTGTTCTCTCAAATGATCTTCAAAGATTTACAGTGTTTTTGCACAATCTCACACATGTGGGAATAATAATAAAAATATATTATTTAGTTTATCTGTTTGAATTATAACAGTCATTCCCAAATGTGTTAAAACAAATAAAACTCACCGAAATGAAATTAACATTTTGCAGATATCTGCATCTATTCCTATGTGATATAAGAATTTCAATATTTGTTTGAAATTTTAATTTATGCTTTATTACATACAATGACATTTATTTAATCAGATAATTATAAATAAAAATATGCTTATTTTTATGTAAATTTCTATATCTGTATTCTATGGATTCTGATATATATTACATTCTTAAAGGAGATTTAAGGTTAAGCTTTGTTAAACGCAAATAAATAATTTTATTTACAAAATTCAGTATATTTTTCTATATAAAAGACAGAAGAAACAATATCGTCATTTGTTCTTTTAAATAATCGTGTTATTATATTCACATTTATTCATAATAAAAATAAATATTTGTAATTGTAAGTAAAAGTAAGGGAAATACGACCTATTTTTTTTTTCTTTCTTTCTTTGAAAAATATACATTTACTGATTGATAAATTAAAGAATATACATTTATTGATATATGAAATGCAATGTTTTGATATTTCATATTTTAGAAATATTGTTTGTAACGCTTGTAAGTCTTTTTTTTTTTTTTAAACATTCTCTAGTCTCTTTTTGTCATCACCCCGTTTAACATAAAATTGTAATTTAATTTTAAAATCATTAAAATATTTTCGAGAAACTATATCCCTTACAGCACAGTTTCATCCTTAGAACATGCAAAATACATCGATGTTTTACATTGATGACATTGCAGGCATGTCATATTTTACCATGTTTTTATTAACATCGATTCTTGTTTGTTTGTTAGTCCAGTAAAAATCTTGCAATCGATTTTTAACAAACTTCCCGACTAGCTAGACATTTGAAACTTTCAGGATAACTCAGAACACGGTGACAATACATTTTTTTAACATTTTTAATCAGTTGTTTCAGGTCCCTACTGCCTTCGGAAGCGCTTATATCCTTCAATAGAAAATTTATTTAACTAACTTCCCGAATAGCTAGCCATTTGAAACTTTTAGAATAGTTCAGGATACGGTGAAAATGCACTTTTTAAATACTTTTAACCAACTGTTTAGGGTCCTTGCTGCCTTCGGCAGCGCTACCTGTTCAAAGCTTGAAATCGATTTTTAACTTACTTCCCGTCTAGCTAGCCATTTGAAACTTTTATAATGGCTCAAAACACGATAACAATGAATTTTTTTAATACTTTTAGCCAATTGTTCTTCGTTCCCGCTGCCTTCGGTAGCGTTTATATGATTCAACAGAAAATTTAAAAACATGGTATATAAAAAGTTCTTTTTATCTTGTAAATATTTTACATATACAACTCAAGGATGTTGTTCACACGTGGAATGTGACGTGAAATGCGATACCACATGGATGTTCCGCCAATGCATACATATGACTTTCGCTACAGTTTCGCGGTCTCGAGGATGTCCATTTTACAGCCAATTTTGACTGCATTCAAGAAATTGAAAAAATTCTGTAAAACGCTGTTGCAGTGATGCACTAGCGATTCACAGCGCAAAGTGGCGGGTCATGAATGAAAAGGAGAGATGTAATTGCGATGTACTTTGGCGCAAGTGTTCTGTATGGGATGTTATCATTTAAACAGGCATTATACATACAACTGAATCATCGTTTTAGAGAAATAATAATAATAATATTTAAAAAGAAAATTTTGTAAAATTGTTTCTGTTAGAGGAAACGAACTTCCCCTGAAATGCTACCCTTTGAAAAAGTTTACTGAAATAATAAGCATTAGTCACCCCATTAAGTGAGATTTGTTATGCTTTAAACATAGTTTAAAAATTAATAAAAACAAAACCACACTATCTGCAGATTATTTCATGCCTCTCGACCTTCAAGTAATTAAAAAAGTAACATTTATTATTTCCATTACCCGACTACCATAGGTAATGGAAGTATTGTATTCGATCCAAAAATTCGATATAGAGTTTTCACATGATTTGTATGTTTTAAGGTCTTCTGAGTCCAAAAAATGTAGTTTTGGGCAATTGGTCAGTGTGTGTGTGTTTGAGGGGGGGGGGGAACTTCTGACTGTCATATCTCCGAAACTAATAAAGAAGAACTACGAAATTTCAGAATTGAGACAAGTCTGGTGTTCTAATAAATTCTCCAACTTTTAGTGAAAATTGGAAAAACGGAAGTGGGACATCGGAAGTTAGAAGTGGGACTGTAAGTCCGTATCTCAAAAGCGTCTCTAACAACTGTCATGAAAATACTTACATAAATCCGTTTTAGATAGCCTTTCTCATGTATTACGTGGTTATTACAAGAAAATGAACAGTCATCTGGCTTATGCAGATCAGTTTTAGATATCGGAAATAGGTATTTAAAAAATTAACTCTGCCATTTTTTTTTCTTATTTTTTACTAGCTATGTACACTTTGTTTTATATGTCTTTACGCGTGTATTAAGTTTCGCTTACAGAAAAAAATTTTAAGTTTCTACTTCGTTAGGTTAATTTTGTCTTCTGATAACTTAAAATGGATATAATACGTTAATAGTGCGTGATGGAAGTCGTGTGGTTGTTTCACGCCAGATATTTTTTTTTTTTTTTTTTAAACAATCTTCACGTACAGTGCAGCCATATATCCTAAAACTAGCAGTGAGGACGCGTCCAAAATATTGGAGGGATGCCAGCATGATCGACAGTTCGAAATTTGGAAAACATCCAGTAATTCCGCGCTCTGTGTTATTGCTCATTTTCTTTGAGTCAGATGACAGTCACCCCTATTTTAGTATTGGACTCGTTGAGTTAGCACTTGCGCAGATGCTTCCATGGTTTCATGAAATGTCGTCGAAGAATATATCCATTTCTGCTTATAAGATGGCTGTATATGTTTATTTTCTATCTGCTTACTTTTAATTATGAATTTAAGATTTCAAATATATCATTTTTAACGCTTATAAGCTAGATTTTCGAAACAACGAGTTGTTTTACCATTCCCTTGTATCTTTTTCTGATCACCCTGACTTACAGAAATTAAATTTTTAAGTTAATTCCATTAAAAACATCTCTCTTACAATATATATTGTGGCCTAAAAATATTTTATACATGCAATCCTGAGAACGTTTAAAGAAGCAACAATAACAGAATTTTAAAAAAGAAAGTTTTCAAATTATTTATGTTAGAGAAAAATGCCTTTTTACCCTGGAATACTACACTTCTGTACTTTTATAGTTGCCAGCTTTTATGCTATATAATACTGGAAAATTAGAGCAGATTTTTTTTTTTTTTATTTTTTTTTTTTTTTTAAATAAGTGAAAACCGTTACAGAAATAATTTTTTTTTTTTTAAATCTGTATAAATTTTCTGGAATACAAAAAAAGCGAAAATTTTGCAACTATGCTCTATGAAACACTTACGAAAAGATACCTATTAATCACCCAGATAAAGTGGGTTTTAGCATGCCTTAAAAATAATTTATAAGTTAATAAGAACAAAAACATACAACCTGCAGATTGTTTCATGTCTTTCGATCTGCAAGTAGAAAAAAAGTATAATTTAATGTTTTCAATCTTCAAACATCTCCATTTCCAGTTTTTGGACAAGGCAGTACAAGTTTATTTGCTATCGGTTTAGTTTTTAGGACTAATGAGCAGAATTCTTGGGTTAAAGACAGGAAAACGGAAACAAAGACAAAAAACAGTTTTCCGATTTCTCATTAAAATTTTAATCGTAATATATTTTGCTTGTTACATTTTGACGTTTACATGACAATGTATGTTGATTAATTCCCTGTGTATATCACAGCAATATATTATTATTATCATTACTGAAAAGAAAAGGAGAGAGAGAGAGAGAGAGAGAGAGATTTAAGTTAATGTTGATGTAGGGATACGCAAGGGAATGAATTTTTTTACTAAACAAAAGTTTTAAGTATCACATATTTATATATATTATCTTTTAATCTATGGAATACTATTTAAAAATACGTTGATATGTCTGAAATCAACCCAAACAAATGAAGATTTTATATGAAGTAAAAGATTATGAAAATTAATAGCAATCAAGAAATAATAACTGAAACAAACTCCAAAGAACACGCCATAATGTACCTATGGCTGCAGACGAAATATACAGATAACTTTGTTCAAATGAAGATAATTTCTTATCGGAAAAATTCACCAGTAGTACCCAATAATATTATCAAATAAACATAATGGATATACTAAAGAAAGAAATAATATTTATTGAACTTAAATAATTATAAGATAGAAAACACCATGTTTTAAATTTTCTGATGAATCATAAGTGATCGCGACGTCAATTTTTGTGAGATGCATAATTTAACTTTCTATAATTTTTTAACGTTCACGTTTAATTAAACGTATTTATTTTTATGTCGAAAGAAAGTGAACTAGTTTTTTTTTTTTTTTTTTTTTTTTTTTTGGGGGGGGGGGGGCAACAATTAAATTATAGCTAATATTTTAGTGGCTATTTTAACGCTATTAGGATGTTACTATTTTCATATTTTAATTAATTATAAGAAAACTAATCAAAAAATCGAAAATTGGGCTTGAAAGTATTGTGTTGTCATCGGGGTCTGAGCTACTGTGAAATTTTTAAATGTCTAGCTATTAGGGAAGTTAGTTAAAATTCGATTGCAAGATTTGTACCGGGCAAACAAACAAACAAAAAATAAACAGACAAACATACAAACAAACAAACAAGAATAGAAGTTAATAAAAGCATGGTAATGTAACAAGATAAAACTATAATAACTTTGAAAAGTATATAAATTTCAGATTTTCAATTTATATGTATTTTTACTTTGTATGTATGACAGTTACCTACAAATTAAGAAATATATATTATCTCATTACCTGTCGACTTAAAATTACGAGATTCGCTTTCCAGTGCTACCGTTTTTCACAAAAGCGCGTGTAGTTATGCGTTCGCAATTCCAGAAACATTCCCTTTCCCCGTCTTCTATGAAATAAGTAAATCCTTCGAAAACACTGTCATGGTCATTTAATTGCAACCCAAAGTCATGAGACTAGTTTCCCTGGTAACAAAGGGTCGTACTTCGGCAAGGCGTGTATATAGACCCGGAGCAGTTAACGCAACGGCATAGCTAGACGAATGTATACGTCCGGGGAATTTTAGGGGTTAAGGGACCCTTCAGACACTGGCAACTTCAGAGTATCATCGGCGGTTTCATTTGAAATCCCTTTGATGTGGGAATCGAGTTGACGCGAAGTAGGAGAGATATTTTCTCGGCTGACAAACCTCCTACTGCGATCGAAATTGGGTCTCTTTTGTAAAAGAGCAATAAAAAGTAATGTCCTTCATTGTAAATGTGTGCAAAATTTCAAGGGTCGCTTTCGGTTGGTTGGTTGGTTGGGTTTTACGTCGCACTAGTGCTGCGCACATGGGCAATTGGTGAAGGTCTGGGACACACCCCTAGAGGTGGTCCGGAGACATGCCATCATAATTTTGATCCTGCACGGAAGGGATGGCTCTCCCGCTTCGATGACCCCCAGATGTATAATTTTTGATGGGAACATGGAGGACATTGCGGCCACGACAGATTTTACGTGCACCAGCCACCATTAGTGTACATGACGGTCTTTAGCCGGCTCTAGTACCGAATTCGCAATCTTCCAATTACGAGGCCGGCGCTCTACCGACTGGGCTACTGCGGCCTGGTCACTTTCGGACAATTGATAATTTATGTGTTTTGAAGCTCTGCTCGTTGCCAGTGCCTGAAGGAAGCTTGAGAATCAAATTAAGAGGCAGTAATATATATGTTAATAATGCAAGAAAATTTTCTATAGAGAAAGTGGACAGATGAGAAATGAGTGCTGCAAATATTATTACCGAGAATTCACTCGAACTGAAGGAATTACAAAGGTAATACATATTTAGCTCTAATTTTATCACAATTCATCCTCAATTTCTTTTTCAGACATTAAAATAAATTTTTATATTGCTTTTAATGTCAATTTTCCAAATATTTTCTATGTCAAATTGTCAGTATAATTATTTTGCAAATGGCTTTTGCAGAATCATTAAACGGAAAATAAAATACTGAAAATACTGACAATGATTATATTTACAAGAAAATAAGAATTGGATTTAAAATCCAATATTTATTTTATTGTAAATCCCCGAGATTATTGTAGGCTATATCAGTGAGTTAGCATGCTGATACATTTTAACAAAAGAGTTAAAACACAAAGCATTCAACCAATATAATTTTATTCAATTTGCTTGATTCACAAATCAAGACAATCAATTTATTTCAAAAATCAATTTGCTTGATTCTCAAATCAAGAAAATTGAATGTTCCAGAAATTGAATTGAAATCCAGATGATTGTTCAAATCAATTTGGAGAACTATGCAAAAATACATGTAACACACTCCATATGAAACGTTTATATCAAACGCATTACATACCTATTAATAAGGGGAATTTTTTTAAAACAAATATTTTTAAAATATTCTGCTGTTCAAATAATATTAACTTAAATTTAAACATAAATTAATTCTAGAAAAATTAAACAAATAACAATGTTTTCATTAAAACATGTTATTGAAATAAATAAATAAATAAATAAATAATAGCGTTTTGAGAAAGCATATAGTTGCTGAAATATATTTAAAGTTTACATGACAAGTTAAAAACTAAAAATAAGCATAATTTTAAACTTTGAATATTTCAAAATGCTTTAAAAATATAATGAACAGCAAAAATGTAAAAAGCTGCTAATAACATAAGAATTAAAATTTTTAAAATGTCTTCTTACGTATGTCTTAAGTTGTCTTTATTTTTATTTTATTTTTTTAGGAAATTTTGCTTATAAATTCAATTTGTATTTTTTGCCCCAAAGTTTTTAAATTTTTATCGTAACAAATTAGTTAATGTTATCAAGAAAGAGCAATGTCAGATTATCACTATTTAAATGAGAAAAACTATTTGTAACGAAAAAAATAATATAATATATGTGATTGTTTGGAGAGAGATATGACAATTATTAAAAATATTTATTTTAAGAGTCTGTTGTAATCAAAAAGTTATGTTTCATTAAATATATGTAGATATATATATATATATATATATATATATATATATATATATATATATATATATATATATATATATATATATATATTTAATGAAACATAACTTTTAGATATATATATCTACGACAAGTAATGTTAAAGAAAAGTATTATTTGGTTACCGTTTTATTTAAATGGAAAATATGATTATGTATTTATTTATTTTTCGAGTGAAGAATTTATAATAAAATTCTAAGTAAACTTAGTTCTTTGCCTAAATTGTTTATCAATATCTACAAAAATATTAAAATAATATCAATAATTATTAAATTCTTAATATAAATATTAATTATTACTAAAATTATTCATTTACAAAAGGATTATTCATGAAACAAAATCTACATCATTACATGCTATTTTGACTATCAAATTTCCCCATAATATATATATATATATATATATATATATATATATATATATATATAATGTATATTTAAAAGGACACTGGCATGAATATCTATGACTATGAATTTTCCAATATAAACATTTCGTAAGTTATTGGAAATTTACGATTTTCTTAACATGGCAGAATAGAGCAAAATTTCACATAAACGTCAATCTTGAGGGATATTTTCATCGTAAAGATGTCAAACCACTTTCGAAATATTATTTAGGATACTGGCATGAATATCATAGACTATGATTTTTCCAATTTAAAAAATTCGTAAGTTATTTTGAATTTACGATTTACTTAATGTGTCAGAATAAGGCAAAATTGAGCATAAACTTCCACTTTGAGGATCATAAATACATTAGACAACTTCAAAATTGCATTTATAATATTGGTTTGAACATGATTGGATAAAATATTCTAATAGGAAAATTTCGTAAATTATTCGTAATTTACGATTTTATCAACATAGCGAAATTGTAAATTTTTCATATAAATATGGATTTTCTAGATTATTGAATTGGAAATAGTAGCATGAAAACTAAACAACGGAATTGACCCTGATAAAATAAATTGATAGATTAGAATAAGATAAATGAACGGTGGTGATAAATGAAGAATAAGATAAATGAACCGAAGTGAACGGTGGATAGCCTATTAGGCGGGGATTCCATTCTGTCACTGTATCAAACTTTGGTCAAATTCATTTCTTTTAACATGATTATAATATGTCTTGCATTAGAAATTTATGAGAACATAAATATGATGGAGAACTGAGCAGAGTCCACCTATGCCAACTAGTTTTAAAATATAGTGATGTTTTCAAATTTGTTGTAGTTATCTGATTTTGCACAAAATAAATAATAGAATAAAAATATATTAAATAAGTTTTTCTTTCTTATACAGGGTGTCCTAAAAGTTCCAGTACTCAACCTTAAAGAACTCATTATGTCCATGATTTTTTTTTATATTAAATTTTAACGACTGCTTATTATTGCATCAGCTCTTTATATTTTATAGTTTGTTTCTTTTCTCGCTCAAGTTGTGTGAGAATAAAGTTTTATGTTATTTTGTTCTTCATAGTGAAATGTTTTTATCACGCAATCAGAGAATTTCGCTGTTTGAAGCTTATTTTGATTGTAAATCGTATGAAAGATGCAAAGATGTTTGGCGATATAAATATCCAGATGATGCAATACCGAGTAAAAATATGCTATATCAGTTCATTCGACAATTTCATAATACAGGTTTTGTGCAGGTGGGTACAAGTTTCTCTACAAGAAGTCACTCCCAGCATGTTAAAACGCGTTTCTAAACACTTGCGCACAGGGCACGATTAAGCTTTGAAGCTAGGGGAAGCATTCACAAATAGGGGAATAAATTCACAAATTTATAGAATAAAAAAAACAAAAAATAATATAAACAGACATTTGATTAAAAAAGAATTATTCTTTGAAGCGTTCGTTTATTCTGTGATTCTCTCAAAATCACGTAAATTTCACTAACTTGATACAATAATCATTTCGTGTTAAAAATAAATATTAAAGTGAAAAATAAATAAAAATAAAGTAGCATCGCTTGTGCTCGCCTAACAATTCCCTATAGTTTTAACATAAGAAATTATTCCTACGGTAGATATTACTTCTATAAAATTCAAGAATTCAAACTTTATAACAAAATGCAACCAACACCGTTACTTTCTTTATTCTATTATATTTCTTACAACAATTTTTATAGAGGCCACACGCACCACATAAACTTTAAATTTTACACCTACTTTTTAAGATAGCACGCGATCATGTTTTATATAAATATTAAATCATTAAATTCATTGTTTTTTACTTATTTTTGCACGCGTACTTTTTATTTCCTAATTCAAAATTATTAAAAAGAAAACAAAAAAAAAACTTTTTAGATAGTGTTTGTTTCGATACTGATTATTATTAATTTTCTTTTCTTTCTTTTTCTTCCCCCCCCCCCCCAAAAAAAAAAAGAAAGAAAGAAAGAAAGAAAAAAAGAAAAAGAAAAAAAAAAAAAATGATTTTGAAGAATGTCTAGCAAAAGCAGAATTTAGTTTAGGACGGAGGGCTAGTATTTTTTTTTTTTTTCAAATTATTCAATTATATTTTCGATAAATTTTAGATTTCGATAAATGTCCAACTATCGAAAAATGGCACCGCAGTAATCCCATATTGAGACTAATAGTCCTCAGTCCTAAAAAAAAACCCACTTGCATGTAAATGCATCTTTTCAAATGACTCTTTATTATTATTATTATTATTATTATTATTATTTTAAGCTTATGAAAAAAATTCTTGTCTGAACATATTGATGATTTTTCTAAAATACCGTGACATTTTCAAATTTGGTGTAGTTATCTGATTTTGCACAAAATAAATAATAGAATAAAAATATATTATATAAGTTTTTATTTCTTATATAAGTTCTTATGTTCATTTCAACTTCATAATAGAGAAAAAAAGAAAAATATTTCACGTAGTCTCTAAAATTGAACACTGAGAAAAAGAGCAGACTCAAAGAAAAGTGTGTGTCAAAAAATTTTCACAGCCGCCAGTATTACTACTTTTTAAATCAGATTTATACACCAGAGTTTTTTAAATGGAATCTGTCACTTATATTTTTGACGAATACATAATATTAAGTAAACGGAAAACATTTAGTAAAACTTTCCGGCATGAAGTCTCCGTTGAAAATAACGGAGACTTGGCCCTTATGTATGCTCAGTATTTATATACCTTTGCAAACGTTGTATTATCCCGTTAACGCCCGAATTAATTTTGCAAAATATTATTAGCTGATTATTTCACTTCCAAATAAATATAGACAACTGACAGTAAAATATATTACTTAAGCAATTCTTCTGATAATTTTAAATTAAAAACCTATCCTGACGTTTAGTGTTCTAGTGAGAAAACTTCAAATAGAAAAACTTTGAGATAACAGATTATTTTCCTATTACATGTTGACAAAGATCTCGAAAGTAAAGCATTATAATATATATTATTATTCAACTTTATTTAAGTTAGAATACCTGCGCAAAAAGCAAATATATGTGCGACGAATGAAAAATCCTAAAATGACTACCCAAATTATGAAATAATAATTAATAGTAGGCACATAAAACTTTCAGGGATCATTTAGAGTGGCGCTATAAACTGTCACTAAAAAGCAGAAATCATTCCAAGGAACAAAAAAAAAAAAAAAAAAAAAAAAAAAAAAAAACTTGCTATTTTATTGGCTGTTCTCAAATGAGGACACTGAGCACTAACAGGTTAAAGCATGTAATATGATACATACTGTGATTAGTAAATGAGAAAATAATATGTGCAAAAAATACAAAAACTTATGGTAAAAAAATTAAAAAAATAATAAGAAGAAACAATAAACCAAAAATGAAGTAAGTAAAATTTAATAATAATAATAATAATAATAATAATAATTGTTCAAGCTTATATTAATACTTTAGTGATTTTAATATTATTTTTTTATTTTTACAATGTTTGCGGTCCATGAACTTTGACGACAATTCCTATTACTTGAGAAATATAATTATATATTAACATATTTTTTTTTTTTCCCCACAAATATAATAAAGAATGCACAGGTGTCTACCAACATTTTTTAAGTCAGTCTAATGGCCTTATTCACCATTAACTTCAACTACCGGATCAACACAAAAACTTGAAAAACGACTAAAGGCAGAGTGCAGTTTTCCAAGAAAATTTGGCACGCTACTTCTGTCATCTAAAGTCAAAGTTTTCATATAAATTTTTGATTGGTTATTTTCATATAGAAAAATCTGAAAATAGCAATACCCGTTAGATGGCAGATGCAACGCGTCAAATTTTACTAAAATGTTAAACCTTGACTTTATACGCTTTTCAAATTTTCGTTTTCAACAGGAAGTTAAAGTTATTGGTGAATACATCTGTAAGTAATGTCTCTATCTGTGATTCATTACTCCAAATAATGTATTTTTAAGGAAACAGAGTTTTAGTCTTTATATTTTAAAGATGCGCCCGCTTATATCCTTAAATAAATCTATCGGATCATTTGTCTTAAACATTATTGAATGGCACATGACAATTTACATATTAACATATTACTTGCATTCGGGTTTCTCAGTAATCACTGTTTTCTATACCACCTTTTTTATCACCATTTAATATTGCCATAAAGAAATCTTTCGTTATTTTCTCAAAGATATGTACTTAAAACTAATAATGAAGAACCTTATTTAAAAAAAATAGTGGTACACAAAATAGTTAGAGCTGAGAACTATGCTCGTATTCAAATGTTTCCAAAATTGCATTCTACTGAACAAACTATTATGTTTAACGTAATTAAATATTTGTATAATATATATATATTTTTTTTAAATATTTTTATTTTTATGTAATTAATTAATAAATGGAATGTATTTCTGTAAAGGTTTTAAAATAAATATAGAACGCGTACATTCCTGGTTTTTCCGTTAATTTTTTATAGATTTTTTTTCACTATTACATATACATATTAACAGTTGTTGAAAGCATCCTGAAAAAAAAAAAAAAGAAATGCGAGTTATACGAATTTTTTAATTTATATTTTAGAATAAAAATTTTAGATTAATGTATCTTACGGTTTGTGAAGAATTACTGGCAAGTTATGATATGATAACAATTTTATCGATTAATTGTATCGTATATTAAGGAATCAACATCGATGCATTATTGAAAAAAAATATTTTTATGCAGAAAAATGTTTACCTATTTATATAATTTTACATAGCTATAAAAGTAGCTCTACATTTTTATATAAAAAGATAAATTTAATTTATTTAATAATGGTTTATGAGAAATAATAGTAGAATGTAAAAAAACACATAAATATATTTAAATAAAGTTAATTAACAAGAAGAAAAATTTTAATGTAATTAAAAAAATATTCAAGCCTAAAACTCAATAGTTGCATCATCATCATCATCATCACCAGGTGGGAATACTATAATCTCAAAGAAATTGCGTAATTGTTATAGATATTCGAAGATATGTGAAACTAGCATAATACAGAATATATACAAAACTAATTCAGTAAAATGGTAGCAAAACGCAAGTTTTAACTACAAAAAACATTGCTTTAATCTAGCATTATTAAGCATTTAAAGATATTATAAATTAAAAGTAATTAGAAAAAGAAATAATTCCAAATAATTAGATTATGAATTTCAAGTAATTCCAATCCTTATTATTAAGTATTTAAAATTGTAGTAAAATTTGAAGTTATAAATCCAAAAAATATTGCTTTAATCTAATAGTATTAACCCTCTGCGTACGGTGCCCGAGATTTCGACAGGCAAAAGAACATTTTACATTAAATTTCATTTACACCACAACTTGTAAAATTCTATTTTTAATAGATAAATTATTAAAAATTATTATCCCACTAAATTACATTTCCACCACTAATTGTAAAATGCAATGTATGATATTTCTAAATCCTGGAAATTAATGAAACATGTTTTTATTCAAAAATAGTGTTATAAAAAAATAAGACTATTTGCAACCTGTGTATGTAAACATAGTAAATAGAAAGTAACATTCCCGTACGCGGAGGGTTAAGTGTTCGAGCAGATAATTATGCAGTTTGAAAATAAACAGAAATTCCATATTTAATTTTTAAAATATATATATTCCAAATAAATTCTATATTTAATTCTATATATATATATATATATATATATATATATATATATATATGATAAAATTTAATTATAAGATGAAGTAAAACTTGAATTAATAAATATATAGAACTAGAACAGATTTTTTATAAACCAATGCGCAAATGCAGCAAAAAGAAATATAAAACTTTAATTAAGCAAAATAACTAAAGCCAGGTGAAAAATTAATCCCAAAACACATGGGGGGGGGGCTTCATTCTGTGAGAAGTTGGGGGCTAGAAACGTGTTTTGGGTTAAATTACCTAAGTTTCGTCAAAAACTTCTCATATTCCTTTCCCTACATGGGGGAACTCCCCTGATGAAGGCCCCCATGTGCTTAGGGATTAATTTTTCATCTGGCTTTAGTTATTTTGCATATATATGTATATATGACATTTAGGAACTAAATATTTCTCAAATTATTCAAAAGTTTTTGTGATACCAAAAAAAGAAGTTTTGAAAGTAATATATAATTTAAATGCTATATTTAAGAATGGAGGAAAACGAATATATTGTTGCATAATACAGGCCAGTGAAATCGTACTTTTCAATTTATTTATTTATTTATTTATTTATTTTCACTGCTTTGAGTATTGATAATGTGTTTTGATGCGCTGAATTCAGAAATTCTTGTCTTTTTTCTTGTCACGTGAGGGAATTTCACAAAGTAAGGATGAAGATTGGAAAAATGCACCTAGAGGCTATAGAAAATTCGAACAATTTTATTCATAAAATACATTAAAATCTGCTATTATTCACACATTACCTATTAAACGTGTTTCTTTACATCGAAGCTCCGTTTACAACTTTTTGTCTTGTGCACTGCATGAGGGGGGTGGGGGGTTGAGGGGGATTTCTCTCCGCATCATCCAGAAATAATCTGCGAACATTTTAACACTCCATCGTCCCCGATAGGAGGACGTCCCCTACATTTCTTTTATGTCATGAAAGAGCTCTCTTTGTTCTTCGCTCAAATTACCAAGGTTTTCCAGGAAATAATTTAAATGTGAGTTTTACGATTCCAGAATCGGGAGGGTCAAAAAACGTACACGGAGGACGGGTTTGTCCCGGTCTCCAAAGGAGAAGGCGAAATCCTTCAGGTGTTACATAACAGAGAATTTTTACTCTAAATTCATTTTTCCCGTAGATAGAATAAATATTTTATTCTTCTACATTTGGCTATCCCCCCGACAACTGCAATCTACTGTGTCGTTTAACATTCGCGTATGATCAACCTTTAAGATAGTTACTTTACCGTAGGGAATTTATTTTTAACACGCTTTTATTAGCTTCACCTGTATGTGTGTTTGTATGCATGTTTGTAACCACTCTGGGAGCAAACAAAAATCTATATTGTAAAAAAAGAATTTCCCTACGTGAACGCTGTGGCTGTGAGGTAAAACTCCGGGATACGAACCTAAAGGTCTAACGTTCGAGCCCAGACTGGGGAGATTTTTTAAAAATAGCTTTTGTTAAATTCTAAATTATTTATTTCTCATTCCTTCATTATGTTATTTTTTCAGTTAATATTGCGTAATTTCCACACTTTTTAACACGTTTTTATTCATTTGACATGATGCAACTATTAATGTATGTAACGGAATCTTGGAAATCAATTTTCGGTTACTTCTGGTTGTCCGATTGACCTGAAATTTTGCACACGACTTCATTATCGATGACAATACTATATACAAGTGTTTCCAGGTGCAGGTTCCACGGGCAAACTATTAAGTAAAAATCTCATTATTTTAACTTTAAAATTATTTAAAAGGGATAAACAAATTGATGCCAAAAATAAGTAAGTGAATATATTTCTTATTATATCAAATAAATAAATAAAAACTTGCAAACCTTTTTTTTAGCACGCTTTTATTCACTTTTTAGTTTGATGTGTTTTAAAAACGTGTTTTTTAGTTTTTTAAACTATATTTTTATTATGTAATTTTAATTAATTTGTAAACGTAACTATAAATAATTGTATATATCTTTCTAACTTGTAAATGGTAAAATTTTTCTTACTTTATTTAGTAATGTATATAGTGTAAATACCTTTTTCTCTGACTGCTTAACAGTCTTGTTAGGCTAAATCTCTTTATTTATTGACATTTTATTTATTATTTTTTTTTTCGACTGGGTGAAAATAATGGATGGACCGGGACACGAACCCCGGATCTTTGACTTACAAGGTCAAGGCTCTACCAATTGAGCTATCCAGGCCGACACCCCGGTCAGCATTACTCACTCAGACAACCTTTAGGCAGAAACATCTCTGGTCTTTCATGTAGATAGCTCAACAGAAAATAAGCCGCAGGAAATGGAAAACACCATTAGATAACTAGGAGAAAGAAGTACAATTTTTATTAAAATCACACAATCAACTGTGGTAAAAAATCATATTTATTGAAATTTTATTTTTCCGACTGAGTGAAAATAAATTTCTTTAAATTTCTTTAATTTCTCTAATAAATTTCTTTATTTTAAAATTTTATTGTATTTTGACTGCTTAACAGTCTCGTTAGGCTCTTCTTGATTATCCTAAAAAAAAAAAAAAAAAAAAAATGTATGATTAGTGCTAGGGTTTCTCCTTGCTCTACTGCCTCATGACTTCACAGCTTCCAGATCGGCTCTTGTCTGCTTCTCTCTGCCGTCAAGCTGCATCTGCATCTGCATCTAATCATCACACCAGGGATCCTTGGGAACCCATTTTGCTCAACGTACCGAGAATCTAGTAGAATATGCAATACCTCTCCGTGTATTTCTCCTCTCCTCAAGTGGAGATAAGCGACTGTCCTGACAGTCGTAGGCACTTCTTCAAGCCCCGTGATGATGATGATGATGATGAATGTGAGTTGAAAAAGTGGAGCTTTAAGGATAGAAAAAAAAATCCCATTTTTTACCAAAACTGTACGTGGGGGAAATTTTTTGAACAGTTTTTTTCTTAATCAGAATCCAAATATAATCAGGAAAACATACACCTTGAAGAAAAAAATTACATCGTCGACGTATGTAATTAATACGATATCTATGACAGGTGTTAAAATTCTGAATATGAAATTCATACCAAACAATGTAAATTAGAAACAGTTAATTACACTTAAAATAACGTTTTTGGTAGCTTTATGACTTTAGAAGAGAATATCTTTTATGAGGTCAAAAATTATTACAGTGAGATATCAATAAATAATTTCAAATTTATGGCATAAAATTATTCTGAAATAAAAATTTTAGAGTAAAAAAGAAAATATGAAAATACATTTGTTTCTAAATAAAGAAAGCTAGCTGAAAGAAACATACACCTTGAAGAAAAAAATTTCATCCTCGAGGTCTGTAATTAATGCGATATGACAGGTGTTAAAATTCTAAATATGAAACTCATACCAAACAATTTAAATTAGAAACAGTTAATTACACTTAAAATAATGTTTTTGGTAGCTTTAAAATATATTAGTAATACAGCATGACTTTAGAAAAGAATATCTTTTATAAGATCAAAAAGTATTACAGTGAGATATCAATAAATAATTTAAAATTTATGGCATAAAATTATTCTGAAACAGAAATTTTAGAGTAAAAAAGAAAATATCAAAATACAACTGCTTCAAAATAAAGAAAGCTAGCTGAAAGAAGCATTCTTCAAAAATGTTAAGAGACCTTGGATGAAGTATGTTTACCATCCTGAGATCTTTAATCACAAAGTAGGCGGTACTAAAAAATGAGGGAAAATGGAGTAAATGGAGTTTTGACAAAAGTTTTTATGTAAGAAATACCGAAAAAGTAAATCTGTCTTTCAAGTAGGTTGTAAAGCGTCATAAAACTTCCATGATTAATCAACCTTTTATATATATAATTTAAAATAAAATATAAAATGTTTTAGATGTATTAACGATTTATTCATGGTTAAATTTAATGGTACAAAAGAAACTGTAAGTTATAGCTTTTATCCAGACATTTTAAAGTTATCTTAAGTTTATCTTATAGTCCTACTAATGTTGACTATTTAGATATTAATTTAGAAATGAAAGACAACTAGTTTATAGAATTTACGATAAAAGTGATCATTTAATTTTGATATAATAAATATTCTACATTTTTCTTCAAATTTACATTCTTTGGTTTTCAAAAATAATTTTTTAATATTATTAAACGAGTTCAGAAATATCCGGTAAAATAAAAGAAATATTACGTATATAGAATCAAGCTTTTAAACAGAAATATCCGGCTCTGTTTACACTGCGCTGCAAAAAAAAAAAAAAAAAAAAAAAAACGAACTCTGATACCATTATTGATGATTCTTATGTAAAATGACCTTCTGAATCCGAATATGACTTCCATTTTGCTCAGTCACCCACCGTTTTCTGGAAACATCACACACTCCCTCAATTTTTATCACTGTTTCGTAATTTTATGACCATGAGTTTGATTTGGAGAATGAAAAAGAATTAATTTAATACCTAAAATACCTTGTTATATATATAACGTTTATTTAACAACATTTGTTTCTGTTTCATTTTCATTTAATTTTGTTTGTTAGATTTGATTTAATTTTATTTGAATTGTAAGTTGTTTGATTTTAAAGTTTTTAGATCCTATGGTTATGAGTATTTCTATGTATATATGTATATATATAAACCGGATAATTCAGATGTCAAAAAAAAAAAAAAAAAAAAAAAAATAAATAAATAAATATATTTTTTTCAAAAAGGTTATTTTTTTGTTTGGGTTCAACGTCACACTAGTATTGCATAGTGATTAAAAAAGAAAAAGAAAGAAAATGACTGCTGTATTGTACGTTTTTCACAAAATTGCATACTAAACCATGTTTATACATATATATATATATATATACTAGCAAAGCCCCGGTTCGGGAACAAACCGAATTCCGAATGCGGGAAATATTTCAAAATCAAACTCAAATGTACAAAACTTGGCCTGATGCTGCCTGCGTGCCAGTATTCATGAAATCAATGAAGGTAATGAATCAACGAAGGCTTTTCTCGCTTCGCTGGTCACTATATTTAAAGGAAACTCTTTTTTTCTATATCGCTTTACAAACAAAAATAAAATGTAAAGAAATTATGAAATTGCTTTAAAACCCGCTTTGGTTTCCCGTTGGTTTATGTTATTATTATTATTATTATTATTATTATTATTATTTCGTTTCTTTCTTTTTTTTTTCGTTTTTCTTTCCTTTCCATATTTACTGAATTCGATTCTTTGTTTTTCAATACCACGTGATAGAGCAGACTACTATTTTATTTATTTAACGTTCATTTATATTTCCATTAATTTGTGGAACTCTCGTGCAAATTTATCTAAATTGTTTTTTTTTACTCAATTTTCAATTTTCATTTTTTCATGTGCATGAGTAAAATATATTATATATATTTTTCTATTTTTCGCGTGAAAGTATATTTCCTTTTATGTTAATTTTTTTTTTTTTTTTTTTTTTTTTTTTTAAGCAACAATTAAAATTTTAAATGTCCACATTTAAAGCTTTTACCAGGTTATTATTTTGATATTTTCATTAATTTTAAAAAATCTAATCAAAATTTCGTTACAAATACCATATGAAAGGGGAATTTTTTCTGAATCCGTCGGTTTAATTAACTTATCCATCGGACAATTAGATTTTTTTTAAATTAACTAAAGTGTGAAAATCTGGTGGCAACAACACACAGACAAACAAAAGAAAATATCTCTTAGCCAATCAACTTGCGTCCAGCCACGGACTTACAGGAAGAAAACTCTCTTAGCCATATATATAGAGAGAGATATGTGTGTGTGTGTGTATAAGAAAACATATTAACTTCATTTCGACCAGCAGAGAGCATTGTGTTTGCAATATCCTTTCACTTTTTTAATATATCTGCCTTCTCAGATGACGCCATATTGCGAATACTAATTAAACTGACTTTGGCGTGTTGCATATGATTTTAGATGTTCGAGAATATTTAAAATAAGCATTTATCGGTTATTATGCTGTTAATCGTTCCAAAAAGAAAATCATGATATTGTTAAGAAATAGAGCATTGTTATGAAGCTTTATTATGAAAATTTCCAATGTTCAAAGACGGCCGTCACATTTAACATTTACAATCTTAGTTGCGCTTTTGTATTCACAGTTCTACTGCGTCACTGTAAAAAAGGAATTTTTTTTATTAAAGCGCAACTTGATGGAGAAAAAATAAACAAATTCAACAGTAAGTCGTTTGTTATTTAAAAACAATCTATTAAAAAAGATTTTTCTGTGTATTTCATTGAAAACCGTATTGAGGTCCGTGAATACATTTTAAATAATATATAATTATATTTATTTATTATTTACTTATTTTTACTTTTGGATCACCCGATATATATAACCTATATTCTGAAACTTGATTTCAGTGGCATGCTGAAAATTTTTGAATATTTATATATTTGAATTCTTTTTCTTTCTTTTTTTTTTTTTTTTAATTGTTTTTGCAATTGAGATATAAAACAATTAAATCCAAAAGAAAAGGTTCAGATGCCTATACAAAACATATAGGAAAGTAATTACTGACTGAAAATAATTTAAAATTTGCATGAAAATTTTTGATATGTTGTATATTTTTACATATTTTTTATATTTATTTATTTATTAGGAGTTTTTTTTATATGAAACTAACTTTCTCATCGTGTCTTCGTGTCACGCTGCTAAACAATTAAAGTAAATATAAGACATTCCGTTTGTGGCTCTGTGGCTCAGTTGGTTAGAGCGCGACGTGAATGCAACAGTGGTCGCGTGTTCGATTCCCGGAAGGTCCGGCGCGCGTGCTAATTTTTGAGGATAATTAGTAGAAAAGGTGCCAATTGATAAAAGAAAAATTTTTGTTGACTACACAATATCTTAAGAATTTTCGAAGAGATTCTTAAGAAGTTTTTTCCTTTTTTTAGATATTAGAAAACACAAAATATTTTTAATATTAAAAAAGCTCAAAATAAAATGTTTCAAGTACAAAATACATAAATTAATATATTTTTAGAATTTATATATATATATTATATATTATTATATGAAGTTGAATTTGTCATCGCGTTTTCTGTCACGCTAAAAAGCAAAACACTTCCACTTAAAAAAAAAAAAAAAAATGTAAGCAATTGCATTGTATCTCTATCTCTTAATGGCTCAGTTGGTTACAGCGTCAATTTTTCAAATACTTAATAGAAAAGATATCAGATGATAAAAGGAAATATTTCATTGCGTACACAGTGTCCTAATAAATTTTTAAAACTTTTTAAATAGTTTTTTTATCTAGTTACTAAAAAGCACAAAATAATAAAAAACTAGTATGTTGTGGCTACCACAAGACTTTCTTCTATATTTACCTATACATATTCAATCAGTAACAATATTTAAAAAAAAAAAAAAAAAAAAGTACGATTTTTTTTTCTAAGTTTTTTTTTTTTTTTTTTTTTTTGTTAAAAGGGAAAAAAAATCGATAACTTTGTTTTAAATTATCAGAGATTTATAGTTCAACCATTCGTTTTAAAGGTATTGACGAGATCTTTCGAAAGATACCCATCTTGAAACTTTGCCCCCCCGAGTGGGAACTTTCCCCCCCCCCCGGTGGGGGGGGGGGGGAACCGATGCCCCCACATGCACAAAAATTTTTTCCTAGTTAACTACTACTATTATCAACCTGATCTTTCGAAAGATACCCAATGTGAAAATTTACCCCCCCCTGGGGGGGTATTTCCCCCCTAGGGGGGGAAGCGATGCCCCCCGATTGCAGAAATTTTTTTTCCTAGTTACATACTACTATTATCAATAATTCATATTAATTTTACAATCACAAGTCTAAAACAACTCTCATTATGCACATTTATACGAATTTTTGTCCTATGCTGCCATGTTAAAAATTTAGATAAAATGCTATCACAGCGCCACCTGTTGAGTATTGATCCCCAAAAAAACTCAGCACCAGTTTATGTCGGGGACCAACTAAATACCAAGTTTGGTTAAATTTCGTTAAAAAAAAAAAAAAAAATGCGATATTTTTCTAAGTTTTTTTTTGTTAAAAGTAAAAAAAATCGATAACTTTGGTTTAAATTATCACAGATTTATCGTTCAACCATTTGTTTTAAAGGTATTGACGAGATCTTTCGAAAGGTACCCATCTTGAAACTTTGCCCCCCCCGGGTGGGAACTTGGGGGGGGGGAACCGATGCCCCCACATGCACAAAAAATTTTCCAAGCTAACTATTACTATTATCAACGGGACCTTTCGAAAGATACCCATCTTGAAAATTTACTTCCCCGGGGGGGGGATTTTCCTCCCCGGGGGGGGGAACCGATGCCCCCCCATGCACAAAATTTTTTTCCTAGCTAACTACTACTATTATAAATAATTCATATTAATTTTACAGTCACAAGTGTAAAATAACTCTCTTTATGCCCATTTATACGGAATTTTGTCCTATGCTGCCATGTTAAAAATGTGCATAAAATTCGATCACAACGCCACCTATTGAGCGATTGATCCCAAAATCTAATCAGCATCAGTTTATGTCAGGGTGCAACTAAATACCAAGTTTGGTCAAATTTCATTCATTGGTTCGTGAGATACAGCGTCCACAAAATAATGATACAGACAGACAGACAGACAGACATTTTCTAAAAACTATTAATTCGTGTTCTCCATATCCCAAAACATGTAAATCCATCTAAAAGTGGACTTCGAAAATTTTCGCGAATCCAATACTTTCTCTATATTACATATAGAAGAAAGTAAAAATTATACAGAAATAAATAAATAAATAAATAATTTTTTAGAGGCTTTTTAAAAGCTTTTTATTGAAATTGGATTTCGTTATCGCGTCTTCAAATCACGCTAATAAATAAGGCACCTCAACTTTAAAGTAAATGTCAGAAGTCGCTATAGTCGTCGTTGGCTCAGTTGGTTAGAGCGTCAATTTGCTGTTACGATGGTGGTGAGTCCCATCCCCGATGGATCGACGTGTTAAATTTTGCAGATAATTAATAGAAAATGTGTCAATTGATAAAAGAAAGTTTTTCATTGTCTACACAGAATTCAAAGAATTTTTGAAGAGTTTTTTTTTTAATAAGCATTTTTTTTTAGATACGATACTAAAAAGCATAAAATAAAAACACACACACACACACATATATATATATATATATATATATATATATGTATTCTTTTAGAAGATTTTATTGAAATTGGATTTTTATCATCGTGCCTTTGTGTCATTCTGAGAATGAAGGCGCCTCCGCATTATGTAAATTTGAACAACCTTTTTTGTCACTCGTTAGCGCATTTCGTTAGAGCGTCATGTTGATAACGTGATGCTCGTGGGTTCGATCCTCGCAAGCCGATGTGTTACTGTTTTGCTGATAATTAATAGAAACTAGCGAGCTTCGCCCGCTAGCGGGTGAGTATTTTCAAATGAATCACTAACAGTAACTTTTAGTCTTAAGAAATGAAATTGGAAAAAAAAATCATTTATGATTGGGTAAAAAGTCGGCCCAGGTCCCGACTGCCTTCGGCAGCGCAGTCCCGTGCACGCTGCGCGCGCACAATTTAAGGGATACACGCGCTGCGCACGCGTATCCCTTCCCTCACCCTTCGTCGCTCCTAAAAAAAAAATCGAATCGGGTAAAAACTCCCATCGGGTGCCCACTGCCTCCGGCAGCGCAGACCCATGCGCGCTGCGCGCGCACGTGTGGAGGTATACATGCGCTGCGATCACATATTCCTTCTCAAGTCAAAATTTTATTTTTAAGAAAATTTAAAAAATCATTTCTCATCGGGTAAAAATTCGGACCGGCTTCGGCAGCGCAGTCCCGTGCGCGCTGCGCGCGCACAACTTAAGAGATATACGCGCCGTGCGCGCGTATTCCTTCCCTGACCCTTCGTGCCTGAAAAACAAAATTCTGATCGGGTAAAAACTCCCACCACGTCCCAACTGCCTTCGACAGTGCAGTCCAGTGCGCGCTGCGCGCGCACAAGTTAAAAGATACACGCACCGCGCGCGCGTATTCTTTCACTGACACTTCGTGCCCCCTAAAAAAATCATTTCTGATCGGGTAAAAACTCACACTGGGTCCCCACTGCCTTCGGCAGCGCAGACCCATGACGTGTTAAGGTATACGCGCCCTCCGCGCACATATTTCTTTAAAATAAAATTTTTATTCTTAAGAAAAGAAAATAAAAAAAAATCATTTGTCATCGATTAAAAAGTTGGACCGGGTCCCCATTGTCTTCGGCAGCGCAGTCCCGTGCGCGCTGCGCGCGCACAAGTTAGGGGGTACGCGCGCGGTGCACGCCTATTTCTTCTCCACCCTTTCTGGCTCTCTTAATTAACCTACGTATGCCAATTTTGAACGATCTAACTCTTTTGGCTGAGATGCAAAAGAAAACGTAATCAGGAGACCTCAAAACGTGTAAATGTGGTGAAAACTTTCGATAATTTAAAAGAACTTTAAAATATCTTTCGAATGATGTATTAAAAATAATTTAATCATAATTAGAAATTGAAATATTGAAATTTGAAAATATTACGGCGCCATCTGGCGGTAGAAATTTCTGTATTCCACTGTTCGATTCCAATTCAAAAAAGCTTTCTAATGATGTATTACTTATGAAATTATTTTAATTAGTAGCTGAGATACAAAAGAAAACTAATTCAGGACACCTCAAAACGTGTAAATATTGTGAAAACTTTCGATAATTTAAAAGAACTTTAAAATATCTTTCAAATGATGTATTAAAAATAATTTAATCATAATTAGAAATTGAAATATTGAAATTTGAAAATATTACAGCGCCATCTGGCGGTAGAAATTTCTGTATTCCTTTGTTCGATTCCAATTCAAAAAAGCTTTCTAATGATGTATTACTTATGAAATTATTTTAATTAGTAGCTGAGACACAAAAGAAAACCTAATCAGGAACCCTCAAAACGTGTAAATCGGGTGAAAACTTTCGATAATATAATTCCACTTTCGATAATGTAACAGTACTTTAAAATGTGTATCGAATGACGTATTAAAATATCTTTGGAATGATGTATTAAAAATAATTTAATCATAATGAGAAATTGGTGAGTTTCGGAAGAAACCACGGAAAACTCCGAACGGTTAGGGCGAATGAGAGTCCTAGCCCGTATTTACGTGTGTATCGGAAGAAACCACGGAAAACTCCGAAAGGTTAGGGCGATGAGCGCGACCTGGGATTGAACCCGGAACCTCCCACTATTGGATTAGATAAGATTGCACATCAGTCTGTTGTTATCTACGGCAAAAATAGTTTTCATTGTTAGCCAAATAAAAATTTAAAACTCAATTTAATTAATAAAAAAAGAAGATGTGATGAAAAAAAGATTACTTTTTCACTGTTAGTTATTTTTACTTATATACTAGCAGACCCGGCCACGCGTTGCTGTGACTAAGTTATACGTTGAATTATACGGCTGTAAACTATTTAGTACAGTCAAATTATTATTTACGAACAAAGACGAAAACGTTGTAGCCGATGTAAAAACCCACAGGGTTGAGATTTGAAACTTAGGTCAAAATTTGGAAGCGATTGATAAATATTTTCGTAGTGTTGATATTAAGCACAAATTAATTTTATTGTAGGGTCCTATAAATTTTAATGGAGAAGTGATATATATTATTTCTAATGCTACTTTGGATAAAATTGCTAAAATGACTAATATATAAATTAAATTCTATTAAAATTCTATTAAAATAAAAGTATAAAAGAAACAGACGATTTTAAAATCAATTTTTATGGAGGAGTGAAATATAATATATGCTATAATGGATAATTTTACTATAAAATGACCTTATCATTTTAAATATTTTAAAGAGGGCAACAGCTGTAGTTATAAAAAGGAAAACAATAAGGCTAAACCAGAAAAATAAGTAAATTTGATAAATATTTTAAAACTTTAAAATTGGAAATCTTATGAAATATTGGACATTTAAAGTAAATACATGTATCACTTTAAATAGAAAAAGATTTTGGAAAAGTTTAGTGTATTTTAACGAAGTGATGAGAAGTTTTTGAGTATGTTAAAATTTTAATAGTAAATTCAAGTTAATAAAGATGGGAAACATTGAGGATTAAGATAAGAATAATTATAAGATTAAAAAAAAAAAAAAAAAAAAAAAAACTTTTTATATACCATGCTTTTAAATTTTAATATACTAATAATATACTAATTAAAAGAAAAATGATAAATATTCTATCATAGTTTGAAGTCAAATTTGTTTTCAAATGTCTAAATAAAATATCTGATGTAAGATACTAATATTTTGCAGCGGAATAGATTTCATTTCCGTCATCCTTGGCGAAAAAAAAAGAATATCGCCAAATTATCTGGCGAAAATATTTAATTCCTTTCAAAAATCATGGTTATTTTAACAACTTATATTAAAAGAGTAATGAATAATATGAAACAATATTTCGTACAATACATATTACATGTCATACATACGTACAATGAATAATACATATTACATTTCGTACAATGCATACATCTGGCATGTATATTTTCGTGTTACGCTTTTGATCGCCAAATAATAATAATAAAAGCCAAGGGCGACAGAGTTTTGAAATTTAAAATTAAAATTTTGTCAATTTGACAGCAAAATAATTCAATCTAACACCCGCGATAACTAATACATATCTATACCCAAATATAAGGATTAAAATCGGGAAATAAATTTCCTCGATTTTTAATAATTTCTTACAAAAAATCCAGTGGGCAATTAACATAGGAAATCTTTTTCTTGGCTGCACAGACGGTCAGTATGTCACACTTTGCTTGCGTATAGAACTCATAGATATAGTATAGCATATATAGAATAGAGTGATCATTGGGGAGAAAAAAGTTATTCCTTTTCATTTGGGAAAATACGACGTTTTTACCAAAATATGGCCGTCTTTCCCCGAGTGAATACACACGGGAATACATACTAATATTTTAGCAAATAAAATTTATGAATAATTTATTTGCTAAAGGGGAATGGAAGACTCCAGATACAGTTTCAAATTCATATTTCTTTCTTTCTTTTCTTTTTTTTTTTTTTTTTTTTTTTCAATACCACTTAATGGCTGTTTCCAAAGCTCTTATTATTTTTTTTTTGGCATCAAAAATCTTTGTACGATAACATGGGGATGAGAGATCTATATATATTACTATATCTATGATAGAACTACATTAGCACCTTATCAATGTGTATAAAATCTTTAAATTGATTATGACGTCAATTTTCGTGAGATGCATAATTTAACTTTTTATAATTTTTTAACGTTCACGTTTGATTAAATGTATTTATTTTTATGTCAAAAGAAAATGAACTCGTATTTTTTTTTTTTTTTTTTTTTTTTTTTTTGCAACAATTAAATTAATGGAACTCACAGATATTTTGGAGCAACTTTAATAAAGGTCTATAATTAACAAATAATTGCAATAAAACAATATTGTGACAATAAATTGAGATAAAAACTATCCTATCTCTCAAGTTGGACCAAACTGCACACAGTGTGCAAAATTTCATTAAAATCGGTTCCTTAGATTAGGAGTTTACCCCGGACAAACATCGTGACACGTAATTTATATATATATATATACAGATGTTTACTTTTTTTTAACCCAATGACTTATTTGCGTACTGGGTTGAGCTTAAAAATTGTAATTAAGCGAGTTTCGGAAGAAACCACGGAAAACTCCGAAAGGCTAGGGCGATGAGCGCGACCTGGGATCGAACCCGGAATCTCCCACTATTGGATTAGAGAAGATTAGACATCAGTCTGTTGTTATCTACGGCAAAAATAGTTTTTATTGTTAGCCAAATAAAAATTTAAAACTCAATTTAATTAATAAAAAAAAAGATGTGATGAAAAAAAGATTACTTTTTCACTGTTAGTTATTTTTACTTATATATGTTTACTTTGTTTTTTTTAACCCAATGACTTATTTGCTCGAAATTGCAATTTTTAATCGCAGTAGCAAAACACGTGACCTCATTAAATACCAGATGTCTATCTGTCCGTTCAAGTTTTTTTTTTTTTTTTTTTTTTTTCGCTTTCCATCAGACATCGTTGAAGTGGTTGCCGTGGAAATCTCGGCGTGTAAAGAGAAAATTTAATTTGCAATTAAAATGTAAATCTTTTGTTTATTGACCCAAATCGATGAAATTTGAACTGTAAGTTTGTTTTGTGGTGTTAAGATTGTATACTAAGTAAAATGTGTAAAATTTGAAAAATTGAAGAAAATAGAAAATTGCAATTTTTAATCGCAGTACGAAACACGTGACCTCATTAAATACCAGATGTGTTTCTTTCCGTTGAAGACTGCTGTAGACTATCGTCTGCAAAGCTAAGATTATTGTGATTTGTTGCCAATATTTTTTTATAGTTTAGTTAATTTCAAAAAATCCAATTGTCCAATCGATAAGCCGTTTAAACCATCGGATTAAGAAAAAAAAGCTTTTTCCAATGATGGTATCTTGTTTGTAACAATATGACTGATATTTCTAATTTATTTTCCACTTTTTCCGTAAAAATGTCGCTTTTTAAGCATTTAATCATGAATTCTGGGTCATTTTTCGTTAGACAATGGTCGACATTTTAATTAATATCTCCGCTAATTAGGGTCGCATCGTTTAGCAAATTAGATAACCCAGATCTGCGATAAATTCTCTGTCCTTCGGTACCTGTTCGAAGTCCGTGCGACCGTTAGCGGCCGAGCTTTTGCTGCGTCGAACCGTTTCTCACAGACAGACAGACAGACACACAGACACACAGACACACGCGTACAGATTTTAATAATATAAGGAGATGATGTCAATTGATAAAAGAAAATCTTTCATTGTCTACACAGTGTCCTAAGGAATTTTGATAGTTTTTTAAACAAGCTTCTTCTTCTTCTTCTTCTTCAACTTTTTTTTTTTTTACTAAACGCACAAAATAAAAATTTTAGTAAAACAAAAATAAATATAAATATAAAAATAAAAATAAATATAAATATAAAAATATAAATAAATAAATAAATAAATAAATATAAATGTAAATATAAATGAATAAATAAATAAATAAGTAAAAATAAAACAGAGCATTTTTTGTTATTATGGAGCCCTAAAAAACTTAAAATTAAAATTTATTCTTGCAGAGACATGCTATAAAATCATAAAAGTTTCAACAACAAGAAAATTTTAAAGAAAAATGTAGATATTTCACTTTTGCAAAACATGAAAAATATTTAATATTCCAAATATTTTAAAAAGCATTCGAGAACAATATTCCTTTGTATAAGTATTTGTTAGATTTTTCTAGAGTGTTTTATGATTTTTCTTGACAGTTCTTAGACTTTTGGTTTGAGCGTCATGCTGATAACGCGATGGTCACGGATTCGGTCCTCAAAAGACGATATAGTACCTTTTTGCAGATAAATAATCAAAAAAAAAAAAAAATTGTCAATTGATAAGCAAAAATCTTCCGTTGTCTACAAAATATCCTAAGAAAATTTAATTAGTTTTCTTAAGAAGCTTTTTCCTTTTTTGTAACCAAAAAGCACAAAATAAAATTTAAGTAAAAAATCCTTTTTTGAAGTTAGAAGCTTTTTATTGTGAAGCCCTAAAAAGCATAAAATAAAATTTATTATGTCAAAGACATGCTACAAAGAAATGAAAGTTTCAACACTAAGAAAATTTTTGAGAAAAATATAGGTACTTTCCTATTGCAAGAGATGAAAATTTCTTAATGTTCAAAATACTTTAAAAAGCTTTCGAGACATTTCAAATTTCTGCCCTAACGAGTGATTATACAAAAACTAATAACTAAGAATATTGGTCTCGAAAACTTTTTAAAATATTTTGAACAGAAAAAAATTTTCATGTCTTGCAAAAGGGAAATACCTATATTTTTCTCTAGAATTTACTTTGTGTTGAAATTTTCCATTTCTTTGTAGGATGTCTTTGAAAAATAAATTTTATTTTATGCTTTTTAGGGCATCACAATAAAAAGCTTCTAACTTTAAAAAATGATTTTTTACTTAAATTTTATTTATATATTGCATTATTTTTACCTACAAAAGAAGCTTTCCTCCTCTAAAATTAACTTATATCTTTTGAAGTACCCCAATGTGCCTAAAAGTGATATACTTCATGCAACACATGATTGAGGAAGCAATACAAAGTAATATACAAATAATTAAAATTTCTTGCTATCGTATCAGTAGCATTTTAGAATATTCTAAGAATATAATGCAATAATAAAATATATACTAAAATATATATAAAATATATACTAAAAATTCACAATTATTTCTAATCTTCACCAATGAAATTCTTTAAGGGACTGAGACACTTGCGACAACCGAGAAGTGGGAAATTTAGGTTGTTGCTTTAATAGCCATATCTTTTTTAATTATGCACATATGAATATAAACTTTTTATGAGATATTAATAAGAAGTTCAATAGATATTTGATGCGAATTATTTGCTCTTACGTAATACAGTTTTTTTTTTTCTTTTATAATAACGCTGTAAACATGCATATTTTACTCTTAAAGATTTTTTCACTTTATTCACTTTGGTACACTTTTCTAAAAAACTAAAGAAAATCTTACTTTGAAATCATGTATGTTGATAGAAAATACTTTTGTTTATGTATTGAACCTATTTTATGTTTTGTTGCTCTTTTTAAAAAATATATATAAAAAAATGGCAATTTTTACTTATTAGAAATATGCATTTTTTAACACATATATTTGCTGATTTAAAAAATATCACAAGGTTTATAAGTAAAAAGATAGGTTCGCTATATGCAGAGACACACTTTCTATTTCCATCTAAAATTGCAGAGAACTACTTTCAACAGATTTTTCACAAAGTGTACCAATATATAGAAAAATGACGTATTGAAAAAAATGCGGAAAACAGTATAAATAAATAAACAAATATATATACACTGTTAAAAAAATGCAGAAAAAATACAGAAATTCTCTGTAATTTCAGAAAAAAAGGCGTAAATTACGGAAAAATTACGTCGACAAAACGTATTTTACGACTTTTTTTCTGAAATTACAGAGAATTTCTGTATTTTTTCTGCATTTTTTTAACAGTGTATATATATATATATATAATATACTCAAGTTCAGTTTATCTGCAATTTTCAACAGAAAATTTTGTGAACTGATTGCCGTGGAAATTTCAACTGACGAACTTTTTCTGACGAACCATGGTCAAATAAAATAAATTCGAAGCAATAAATTATATATATTTGTAATCTGCAGAGTCTGTACTATTTTTTAAGCCACTAATTGAAAAATCGAAATTTTGAAGGTGTTTCACGTCCCAGCCCCCTTAAGAAACAAACAAAAAACTTTTATTTAAAAAAAAAAAAAAAAAAAAAAGGTTTCAGTCAAATACCAATGGAAAAATTCGGAATCAATTATTATTCTGTGCCCTAGAAAATAAAGAAAACAATTCATTTTATCTTTCAAAAAATATGCTAAAGGAATTTCGAAAATACTGTTTAGTGTTTTGAATTATTCATGTACAGAGATTTCGGAAAAAGGAAAGGAAATTCTAAAGCTTTATTGTACAGATAAGGAGAAAAGAAGATAGATAAAAAGCGATAAAATAATATATTCTGTAAGAAAAACTACTGGGTATAATTGATTAAAAAAGAAAAATAAATAAATAAATAAACTTATTAAAGATTGCCTTACGCACAAAAATCTTTCTAATAAATGAATTAAAAAAATAATTAGTGTTACTAAATTGCAGAATGTTTAGAAATAAATGAGAAAAATATTAAGTAATAATAGACTATATTCCAATAAAAATGCAATGTTCATAACAAAAAATAACTGGAAATAACTGGAAAGATATTAAATAGAAATAAAAGCTATTAAATACTAAAAAAATCTAAGATTGATTTATCAGAGATTATACCTTCAGTATGTAGGAATTAGTAAAGAAAAAAATAAATAAATAAATAAAAACAAGAGTTTATATGTTTGTAATCGTTGCAGTTTTTAAAATTCTACTGGGAAACTCGTAAATTTCATTTTATTTAAAAAAAACATATATATAAATTTTAAAATTTTAACTTTTAAGTTATAAATTTTTAATTGCCAAACAAATATATTTACCTTTATTTATTTATTTATTTATTGTAAATCAAGTCCCATAAGAAGGTAACATGAAAACCAATTAAATTATGAATGAAATTTTACTTATGCATTACATATGCATTCGCATTTACATATGAATACAGACGTAAAAACATATTTATTTCTTTTAATCTGCTCTGCTATCGTTTTAAAGTTTATCTTATGTGCTTGAAGATTAACTTTAATATTGTATGTATCCTAGTACATACTTACGAACATTCTAATTAAGATTACCTGTTATTGTTACTACCGTCTCCTTTTCTGCATCATTTACTTTAAAGTGTAATTTTTTTCAAATATAATCATATATAGTTATAGGACCCCATAACACGAACCGTATTGATTTTGGTGAATCTAGCAGTTATAGATTTTTTTTTTTTTACAGAGACACACACGCACACAAAAAAAATTCTTTATCATTATGATCTACGGGCTCAAATTTTATAAAGTGCGATAGTGCCTAAACACCTTTTTCGTATGAGTTGAAAATTTATACACATATTATGAGCCACCGTCACATGAACTGTATAAAGTTTGGTGAATCTAGCGTTTATTGTTTTTTTACAGGCACACAAAGAATAATACTTATGATTATGGTCTATATGGGCCAAAATGTTTTTAGCAGCGATAGCGTCTAAACACTTTTCTCCATTGAGTTGAAAATTTACAAATATGCTATAGCAATTTTTGCACGAAGTGCATAGATTTTTATGAATCTAGCACGCTTTTTTTTTTTTTTCTTTTATTATTATTTGCAGGGACACAACGAAAAATTCTTTACCATTATGGTATATGTGCTGAAATCATTAGCGTCTAAATGCCTTGTCCGATTGAGCTGAAAACTTATACACGAACTGTAGGTCACCATCGCGTGAAGTATAAAGTTCTAATAAATCTAACACGTATAGGTTTTTACAGGGACACAAAGAAAAATTCTTCATCATTGTGCGTTACGGGCTCAAATTATTTAAAAAGCCTTACTAAGTTCCCTATTTGAATGAACTGAAAATTCATACACATGTTGCAGGTCACAGTCGCAGACACCATATAGTGAATCTAATTCTTATAGTTATTTTACTGGGACACAAAGAAAAATACTTTATCATTGTGGCTTATGGATTCAAATTGTTTAAAATGCAATAGCGACTAAATGCCTCATCTGATTGATCTGAAAATTTAAATGCAATTTATACGTAACTATTATACCAAATGTATAGATTTTGGTGAGTCTAACACTTATAGATTTTTACAGGGACGCTACAAAAAATTATCATTATGATCTATGGGCTCAAACTAATTGAAGACCAACAACGTTAAATTAAACAACAAACTATATGAAAAAATGTACTTATACAACCAATTATAATTTTCTGTTATGCGTGTTGAACGATTTTTCTTAATTTAATTTTTTTATACAACCGTTAATTACTTAATGTTCAGAAAATTATGTGGAGTCACTCCAGATTTATTTTATTTTATTTTATTTTATTTTATTTTATTTTATTTTATTTTATTTATTTATTTATTTCTAAGGAAAACAGTTATGCATCAAATATTTTAATAATAATTTTTATTGTAATAATTTTCAATGAACAAAAAAATAAAATAAATAAAATAAAATAAATAAATAAAATAAATAAATTAAATAAATTAAATTAAAATGACAAGAATTGTGAAATTTAACATGTTATTGAACTAAAAGTGAATGGAAAATATGTATTGCAATTGTTAAAATAAAATACGTTTGTTCGAAACAGTTGCTGTTGATGTATGGTGTAACGTTTATTTTATTTTATATTGTTCATATTAACGTTGGTTTAATTTAAAATATCTGTTTAATTTGGCCCGAGGAGAAAGCAAAGAAAAAAAAAGGCATTTTTAATTGGTATAAATAAACAGAAAAATTGTAATATATACATATACATATACATACATACATACATATCTATATATATTTATTTATTTATTTAAATTTTAAATATGCTGAAGTGTTCCTTAACAATGCAAACATCTACATTTCTTAGTTATTTTTATTTTATTTATTTATTTTATTCAATTTTAATTATATATATATATATATATATATATATATTGTTGATAAAGGGAAAATCATTCTATGATATTCAAGATTAAAGGAAATGCAACAAATGATGGTGAAGTGAAATGTCTGGCTGGAAGCAGTAATTCTCTAATACTAATAAGTGAGCAACTATTCTTTTCACATTCTAACAGAAAAAAGGGAAGAAAATATAAATCTAACATAGTAATATACTCTAAAAATGATTTACGATATGTTCTTTAAGTGTTAACTTCAAATTTATATATATACATTAATATTAAATTGAAACCTGTAAAAAAAAATACTTTACAATATTGTGTAAGAGAAGGTACAGATTTTGAAATAAATAAAATGTATAAAGAAAGAAATAATTTAGATTGGCATACCCAAGTAAACAGAATTCCAACGATTGAAAAATGCATTAATTTAAAAAAAGACGTTGAACAAATTTCCATCGTTAAATAATAAGAAAATCAGAAATTTTGATTTAATCCCAAATTCAAGGTCTGACAGTAGTCTTGCATATATGAATAAATATATTTATATTTTGTTTTGTTATTAATCATTCAACCAACTTTGTTTAAATATATTTTAAGTACTTTATTTCATACAATGCTGAAATTTTGTGTAATATATCATTAAAGTCTAGGGTATATTTCAATAATTGAAAGTCATTTTTATAAGCCCGTACTATAATGTAAATTTTAAAAATATTAATATTAAAATTTCCTGTATCGATTTTGCATAATTCTGTACTTTTTAAAACTTTTTCTTATAGTTTATTTAACACGACTAAGAATGAAGCTGGTGTCAATGTTCATCAAACACCCTCCAGAATTAATTCAACACCAAAAAATAATATTGTTGACCAAATCTTAAACTCCTCTTAAAATTCATCTAACCATTTCTTATAAGATTATCATTATTAAATAAAATGAAACAAATATTGATTAATTCACAATACTTTTGTTTCGGATTATAAGCACTTTTAAGCCTCTTCAGTTCAATACTTTCAAAACTTTAGCAAAAGATCTAAACAAATATAACTAATACTCTAACATCGACATAAAGCCTTAAAATACATTATTCATTCTCAAGAACAATTCGCAAATTCGATAAAATAACGCAAATGTATTCAAATATTATGGTAAGCTTTCTCGTAGAAGATTTGTATTTGTATATTTTATCTGATTATGAAAAATAAAACTTGATATTAAATAAGTTCAAACAAAAATTAAAAAAAATAGCTCAGATTTTTTTTTTCCTTAATCACACCATAAATTTTGATTATTTAAATAATTTAGAATAAAATGCCCTTTGTTATGAATATATATATGTATTATGAAAACATTTTCAACCACTGCCCAGGATGAAATGATAAAATACAAATTAAAAAAAAAAAATGGAAAGAAAGAATGAAAAAGCGTAATGAGAATACAAATACTGAAAGCATATACGATATCAGTACTTTATCAAAGACTTTGATTAAACATAGTAAGCAAAATAGATGACTTTTCTGTTGCTCTACAAAATTTTACACAGACAAAAAAGCGACTGCATCTATAAGGAGCATAAAAATAAAACAAATAAAAAGTTTAAAAAATAAATGAATATAAAGGTAAAATAAATCTTACCGGTTAAAAAATTACATTCATGAAAATTTCAGTAGAAATCTTAGAATATATAAAAGAATAACGCATGTCTATATCTCACTATCTATTGAACATCTTAATTTTGGCGCCATGTATTAGTGAAAAATATCCTTACACCGTTTGTTTAGCCCTCGTACTGTGATAACAAAATTATAAGTATAATACATTCATATTGCTAATATTTGTATTATAACAATATCAATATAAACTTTGTTATAAATTTTTATTAAATTCAAAATTTAATAAATTAACTCTTTTCTATTATATTACTATTTAATTTTAATAAATACAGGGTGGTTATAATTAAACTTTCCTTATAAACAACATCCTACAGTGCAAACGGTTGAACGGAATGCAACAAAATTTGGTATATAGTACACGAAATGCGCTCACGGAATTAATATATATATATAGTTCCAAAATGTCCATCAAAGAACGCCTTTTCCGGAAAAACTTTAAATTTAACACAATAAACAACCAAAACGGAATATAGAAATATTATTAACATTTATTGACTGATCACCAGATTCTGATCACCTTGTAATCAAACCACTTTAAGGTCCCTCTTCACTCACCGCCGCCGGAAGCCGAAGCTAATGTTATGGGAAATTTTTCTTTACAAATAACTTATTATCTAATACATATTTTTAAATTCTATTTTCACATTCTGAAAATTACCAGCTGTTAAATTGACGGATCTTTTTTTAAAAATTATTTTTTTAATATTTTATATTTTATTTTGAAACTGCAAAATACGAATTTTCAATATGTGAATTTTTTTTCATTTTGCAATTTCAAAATAAAATATTAAAAATGAAAAAAATACATTTAAAAAAAAGGTCCGTCAATTTAACAGTAGGGAATTTTCTGTATGTGAGAACAGAATTTAAAAATATGTCTTGGTTAATAAGTTATTTGTAAAGAAAATTTCCCCATATAATAACATTGGCTCTGGCTTCCAGTGACGGTAAGTGAAGAGGGCCGTTAAGAAAAGGTTAAGAAAAAGTAACAGTACTCTATTTGAGAAAAAAAAAAAAGTTTAGTTTGCAGAAACAAGATCAGATTAGGACGAAATTGCACAAGAGGAGCAGTTGTTAATCGTGTCCGGGACGATGTAGGTAAAGGTGCTCCATGTGACTACCCTCATTCACCTGCAAAATTTTAAGTCGATGGACAGTGTGTTCAACAGCAGATCGTAACTGATGAGTTGTGATGCCTCGCACATTAAGCGTTATGGAGTTCCTTAAGTCACTCAACGTCGCAACACGTCCACGATACACCACACTTTTTAAGGCGATCCGAAACTAGTCAATAAATGTTAATATTGATTCTGTATTCCGTTTTGGTCTTTTATTGTATTAACTTTAACGTTTTTTTTCCCGGAAAAGGCGCCCTCTGGTAGACATTTTTGAGCTTTTTTTTTTTTTTTTTCTGAAAATCCGTAAGCGCATCTTGTGTATAGTCTATATATCAAATTTCTTTGCTTCCCATTCTCCCGTTTATGCTGTAGTATGCTGTTTATGGGGAAAGTTTAATTATAACCACCCTGTATATTGAAATAAAAAACAAATTCTCTTTCAAACATATTTTTTAAGTCTTCATATAAACAATTTTTTAAATGGTAATTATTGAACTAAAATATCACGTTTTATTTAGTTTTAAAAATTCTAACGATTGTATTGCTTAGACAATTATATATGTAGTCCAACTGATTCATATGCCAAGTTTTGCAAGTCAAAAATCAGGAGCTTGAGCAACGGATTATGCACACACAAACGAACATAACTTTATTAAATAGATGTCAAATAATTAATATGAATTGGAATTTCTGTATGCTTTATGTGATTAGTACGGCTTTCATTAAACGATATCTAGAATAACTGACTCATTCAACATCTTAAATTGTTTAGTCTCTCTTAAAAAAAATACACAAAAGTTCTTACAATAAACATTGCTTGATTCGAATGAGAGAAATATCTTTTACACAAAAATCTCTGAAAATTAAGGCTATTTGAAGCCTGATATCCCTTTTACGTGACAAAGTATCTCAATTTTATGTAAGAAGGGTGTTTTCAAAAACATAGTTTTTCTTCAGACAAACAATATAAACAGGGTGGAGTGGGCGTTTGTCTGATATTTCAAAACTGAAATTGGAAATGAATTTGGTGTTAGTGTTGTTATTTTGGAATAAGGCCGGTTGACTGCACTGGAGTCCTAGGTCTGAGGTGTGAACCTTCCGTGGAGGTCTTTCTAAGGGGCCCCAACCCGAATTTTCGCAAGTGTCGGAGAAAACCACTGAAAACTCCGATGAGAGTGGCCTGGGATCGGGCTTGGCACCTCACGTCTACCATCGTTGAGCTGAGAACCACACGGCAACTCAGATATAAAGTGGATATTGTATAACGTTTTAAAATACAGGTTAATCCAAAAGTCACAGAAAAAAAAAGTGTTATTCATAAAGATATAACCGTAGCACTTTACAGTTTTCACTAAAATGCACTAAAAAACATCTTTTTTTCTTCTCCTTAAGGGAAAAAATAGTAAATTAGTTTAAATTTTCTTCATCAACTGGTGTTTTAATCGTAAAAAAGTGCATTTTCACAATAGTAACGTACATACAAGTAAGTAACTGGGACTATAAATGTCAGTGTAACGGTCATAAATAATTAGAATAAACGTCAAACGTTGCGCACTGGAAACTCTCCTAAAGAAAGCTTCAGAATTTAAGTTATGGTGTCATTTGGTCTAACAATTCTGTTTGAAATGTGAGAGGATACTACAAATACAGCGCGAATTGTTGGTGAAAAATGTATCTAATAATTTTATGTATATATATCTATATATATATAATCCCATGCCTTCCTGCACAGAGCTACAATTACATAGCTGTCAAGTTTTTTAATTTATTCCGGAATGCTGTTAGCCCCGCCCTTTTTTCACACCGTAAACTTTGTAGGAAAATTTTCTTCAATATATAATTACGATTAAATATGAAGAACATTACTCTAAAAAGATTACGGTGTGAAAAAGGGCGGGACTAACAACATTCCGGGATAAATTAAAAAACTTTGCAGCTATGCAATTAGTACATTTTTAATCATATATATATATATATAGATTTTTGTTTCTGTGACTTTCGGACGACCTGGTATACATTTTATTTTTAAATACGTGTTGAATTTGTGTACAAAAATCTTAATAATACGAATGTTAAATATGCTTTATACTTAATATATACATATATATATATATATTACTGTTAATGTTTTCTTGCTAGGTACTTGATATATCAATCAAATCTCTATCCCATTCATTATTCTTGCAGTTTTTTTATGGACATCACGCAACCCAGATTAACTCCTCTACATTTTTTTTTTTTTTTTTGTAACTTTTTCAAACGCAAAAGGCATGCTTAGCTTACTCTATGGTCGACATTAAACATTTAAAGACACAAAAAATGCCTGTTAACAGGGCCATTATACACAATAAAAGCTAGCGGACATGGGGGTTTACCTGCATTACCGTTTCGATGCACTATAAAATTAATCTGAATTTTATAACAAAAAAATCCATGTTTTTTACAAAAAAAAAAAAAAAAAAAAAAAAAAAAAAAATCTAATTTTACGAAAAAAAAGTAATTTTTCCTGTAGTTTATCTCCCTCCTGTTTCCTGAACCTCAAACAACCGATTATCAGCGTCTTCAATTTCGAGCGGCATGTCAAGATTCAAATTTTGAATTATTTAAATACAAACCACCCTCTATAAATATATAAATAAAGAAAATATAAAAACTACAAGCAAACGAAAATCCTCTCTATCACTGAAAAATAAAATTTTGTCAATTTAATAATGATAAAATAAAAAGATAAAATAAAAAACTGACAACTTGTGTACCAAAAAAAGTTTTTTTTTTTTTTTTTTTTTTTTTTTACAATAAAAGAACCACATTTGTAACAGAAAAAAAAGGCAATTCTTATAACGAACATTAATTGTTTCAACAAAGAAAATATGTTGTACAGTTTATAAATGTATTGTAATGAAACTCATATTTCAGGTCTCAGAATACCATATAATGCGTAAAGAATTTCGCAAGAAGTTTTGGAGTACGGAACTCATTACGGCAAGTTGCCTAAGATATGTTTTTGTGAAAATTTACGGAGGAGTTGTCAAAAGTATGTTCTTTTACTGTTAAAAATAAAATGTCGTTAACATATTTTTTTACCGGTTAAAAACACGGTATTTTACTGTTAAAATATTAAAGTTCCTAAAAAAAAACTACAGTTTGTTTCTGTTAAAATTACAGTGTTTTACTCGCACATCAGTTGACTATATTTTTTCTCTGTTAAATTGGCAGATTTTTTTCTTTTCTTTGCAGTACATGGGAAAGGTCGCACATATTAAAATATTCCTCTTAATTTCACAAATGCTCTTTAATTCAGTTTTTCCCCTTAATGATTATATGCTACAGCGTCATCTATGAAAAAAAAAAAAAAAAGAACTTATATATGATTAACAAAACATTTTATTGTAAGAAACACTGTGTAAAATACCACACCCTCGTACTTCAATTACTTGATTATATGTTAATGTTTAAACTGCGTCGGGGTCTTTGGCCTACATTGTATAAAATGTTGACAACATGTTAGAACTTTTTCTTTTCTTTTTTTTTCAATTACACTACTCGGCATGAAATTTGCCCCTACACCCTTTTTGCAAATTCTTATGTGAAATGACCACTCGAATCTGAATATGACGGCAAATTCGCCCTATCACCCACCGTTTTATTCCCCTGCCCCCTATTTTTACAACTTTTCGGTAATTTTATGGTTATAAATTTTATTTATAGTGTAGAAAAGAAATATTTTAACTGTTAAATTACTTCTGAGGGCCTGAAGAAGTGATTTTTTTTTTTTATAAAATTAACTTTTGCAGCAAGGGGAAGATTTAGGGGGGATTTGCCACTGAAATAATAAGGTACATTTATTATATTTCATTAATCAATTATTATTATTACTTATTATACATTATATTTAAGAGTTAAAAAAATAATTATTTTCCATTTTCCAAATCATGGCCTTAATAATGGCCATAATCATGGTCATAAATTCATGGCCATAAAATGTCCTAAGAGTGAAAATATAGGGGGAGGAGGTGACGTCCCAAGAAAACGGGGGGTGATGGGGCAAAATGGGGGTCATATTCTGACTCAAGAAGTCATTTTACATAAGAATCAGCAGGAATAGTATTAGGGCTGGATTTTTTTTTTTTTTTTTTTTTCAGCGTAATGTTATTACCACTAATTATGAACAATGATGCTTGGTATATATGGTGTCGATTAATTCGGATTATATAAATATTACGAAAGAATTTGTGGTGGATATTGTGTGTTAAAGCCCCTAAAAGCTGCTATATATTGAAAGTGAAAAGTGATACAAAATGTAAAATTATGTATCTTTTTTTTTTAATATTTTGAACTCTTGCATTAATTAAACTTCTTCTTTTTCAAATATTTTCGGTTTTCATTTCTATTTAAATTTATTGCTTCTTTTTAGAAGAAATATTTTTTTATAACTATAAAATTAGCGTTACATACATTAAAACATGTTCCTTTATGATGAAATATTATGACTTACGAAAATTTATGAATTAATGAGAGTGTATTATTATTATTATTATTATTATTACTATTATTAATCTTTGAAAGACAAAAAAAAAAAAAAAAAAAGTAAAATGAAAAGAAACATGTAATTTTCTTTAAAACCATTAAACTTCAGTTTTCAGCAAAAGTTTTTATCTTTTTTTTCTTTTTCTTCAAAAATATTTCCATACACACCATTTATCAATGTAATAAATTAATTTTTGAAACTTCAAATCTGTTATCGGAAAAAAAAAAAAAAGCAGCAAATATGTTATTTATTATACTGCGAAAAATGCGTAAGCTTTTTTTTTTTTTTTAATTTGGTTTGTGATAAGGAATAGATGGGAAACAGTCGGGAATTATTGGGGAAAGCCTTAACGTTTTCCTCTTATTATTACTTGGATGTAATAAATGTTTAACGTATAAAGTTTCATTTCTCTATTTTTTTTTTCTGAAATATTATATTAAATACAAATTTGAGAATACTTTATTAAATTAGTTTAGCACAATATTTTTTAGAATGTTTTTTAATTAAATTTAAATATTATACTTTTTGTTTAAATAATGAGAAAAGTATTCTGTTTATTAAAATTTGTATTTTTTTATTATTATTATTATTGAGAGGGGGGGGGTATTAAGGGAAAACAAACATTGATTTCTTATGAATTTGTAACTAGAAAAACATAGGAAAATTTTAATGCAGTAAGTGAAATGTTATGTATAATATGAGGAGTACAGAAACCTTCGGCGAAATGAAAATTTATGACGTAGCACTTTTTTAAAATATTTGTCTTAAAAATGATGATGTCAAATTTTGAGTGACAATTTGCTATTAATTAAAACCTACACTGAGTTTCTTACTTCGTTATTTACTTATTTCTTCTATTTATATTCACATCACAATGTAGACATACAATTTTCCACTTAAACATGAAACGACATATAAAATTTACTCACTGATATATTTTCATTCGTATCTCCTAAATTCAAAATATAGGTTTTAAAAGAAATGATATAAAATAAAATTTCAGTGACGCCTCGATGTAACTTGAAAAGGTTTGTTTTTAGATTCCATTACAATAATTTTTATTTTGACCTATAAAGTATATTTCACATTGAAATAATGCTTTTCATTTTCATATATAATGTAAAATAATCACACTTTCACTGAATTTAAATTGTAAATTGAAATTATTTATTTCAATGAATTTCCTTGTCTTTTGCGTCACGCTGTACAAAACTGCAAGTAAAATATCAGCAAATGTTTTCTTTCAATCACACTATCTCTTTGCAGATATTTTCACTTAGTATATATACTATAACACAAAGTAACATTTACATAAATTTTATATACTTTAATATTATGTTTACTCTGTGAATATAAATAGAAGAAAAAAGAAAATGATAAAATAAGAAAATCTATGTAGATTTCAACTAATAGCGAAGCCGTCACTCAAAATTTGACATCATTATTTTAAGACTCACGTTTCAAAAATGTGTGGCATCACAAACTTTTAACCCGTCAAGAGTTTTTGTGCTGATATTATTACATTTTAGGAGTTATTGATCAAGTAATAGAAAAAAATAAAAAAAATAAAGAAAAATAAAGAAAAATAAAAGACTGCAGCAATAGGCTGTATGCAACTGTGTAATAATTGCACTTATTATTTATTTATTTATTAAGAAAAACAATTATACATCTTTCATATTAATAATCATTTTTATTGTAATCACTTTCATAAAAATGAATAAATAAATAAATAAACAAATAAATTTGAACTTTAACATATTATTGGATTACAAATTAAGTGAATATATAGAAGGTTTGTCCCGAAAGTAATGCGCCCATTTTTATTTTAAGAAATTTATTGAACTGATTCGTACAATTACTCAATATTCTTCGAAATACGTCCCTCTTGCTTCAACACTATTGTTCCAACGCGATTCCCATGCTTTATATGCGTCCTGGTATTCCGTCGCATGGATGTCCTATAGTAACCTCGTCGTAGTCGCTTTGATGTTCTCCAGAGTCCCCAAATGCTATCCTTTGAAGTCGGGCGGTGACAAATCAGGACTGTATGGCGGCTGGGGGAGTGTTGAGATGCTGACCTTGGTCAGGTAGTCGGTCGCCATAAAGGCGGTGTAGTTGGGAGCATTCTCATAGTGCAGCTTCGAGGAATTCTTGATATCGCGCCTGACGCGGATGCCCCGTTGCCTTAGCCTTTTCAGTACTTCGACGTAGAATTTGGCGTTGACTGTTTGGCCAGGTGGAACAAATTCTAAATAGACCACTCCCTTGAAAAAAAAAAAAAAAAAAAGAGTATCGCTTTGACCTTCGATTTGCTCCTCATTCTTGCCTTTTTTAGGCGTGGGGACGACGTCGTCGGCCATTCTGCGTTCTGTTTTTTTTTTTTTTTTTTTTTTGTTTGTTTTGCTTCTCGGTCATAAAAGAAGATCCAAGATTAGTCACCACTTATCAAATTGTCAAAAAAAGTCGGATCGTCCTCACAACACTGCAACAATTCCGCGCGAGAGTTTTTTTCCACCTTGATTTCGATCCAGCACTCACACAAGGGTTCTCTGAAACAGGCAATGTGAGTTTGCAGGAACTCGATGCCGAGTGGAGGCGGTGGCGATGTGTTCTCAAGACTCCACCCTCCCTTCCGTGAAAGCGGCAACTCTGTGCGATGGATAGTAGCGGCAGAAAAAATGGGGTGCATTACTTTCGCGACATACTTTGTATATATATTACAATTGTTAAAATAAAATACATTTTTTATACAAGCTGTTGGTGTTGATGCATGGTGTAACATTGATTTTATTTTATAGTATACATATTAACGTTGATTTTATTTAAAATATTTTTTTAATTGATGCGATAGGGAAAAAAGAAAAACAAATTAACTAGACTAAATAAATAGAAAAAGTTCAATAAATAAATAAGTAAATAAAATAACTGATTTTTTACCTTAAAATATAAAATTGTTTCTCTTAGCAACAAAGGAATTTTTTCAAAGAAAAGAACATATCTCAGTATTTTTATTTATTTATTTATTTTTGCATTCAAACTTAATTTTGTATACTTTTTAAATTGTCACCAAAGAGAAAATCACCCGTTATTTAATATGAAACGCTACAAATGATGAGAAAGTGCAGTGTTTTACTGAAAGTGATAGTCCTCTCATACTGATAAATAAGCAGCATTTCTTTCCACAGTCTAACAGAAAAAAATGCAATATATATATATATATATATAAATCTACGTAGTAGCATTATTAAGACACGCTTCTCAAAAATAATCAGAATCGTCTCATTTTTGAGAAGTTTCATTTCTTAAAATAGATCCGAGTAGGAAATTTTCTTTTTTAAGAATTTATTTAATCATTTAACTACTCATTTCAAATTTTACATTACCTTATTTATAGATGATAAATTTTCTGGAACAGAATATTCTAGAATTCGAAAAGTCTAGAAATTGCATAACATTAAATGAATAATTAACATAATGACAATGAATAAATGAAAAATAAACTATTTAGATTTAAACAAAAACTGTTTTTAAACAATTTCTTTTGACGGGAATGAAACCCATAATCTCTGGTTTCGTATCCCTACGCTGTAACTCGGAGCCAAGGCGTTCACACACGCAATTACTTCCTTTACAATATTAAAAGTGTGAATTTGAAATAATTAGTTTAATGAGAAAAAAAAAAAAAACTTAAAAATGAGAAGTTCCTACTCAGAGCTATTATAAGAAATGAAACTTTTCAAAAATTAGAATATCCTGCTTTTTTTTAAACGATTATGAGAGGCGTGTTTTAATAGTGTACCTTATTATCCAAGGGATTTAAAAAAAAAATAAAAAGCATTTATCGTAACGCCTTTCATGAAATTAAATTAAGAGCAATTGTACTTATTTTTTCTAATATTTTAATTTTTAAAAAAACAACGCCTCCTGTATTTTTGAGATTTTTTTTTTTTTTTTTTTTTTTTTTTTTTTTAAGATATGAGGAGGTTTATCTTCTCCTTTTTAAGTGAATAAGTAAACAGTGAATATACGATACACAGTAATAATGATGTGCGAATGATTTCTTTTATTATTATTTTTTTTTTTTTTATTCTGTAACAATTAACCTTAAATATCTTTATTAATTTACTTTTTTAACTGAAACCTATAAAAAATTTTACAATTTTGTAATTTTATGTAACAGAAGGTACAGAATTTCAAAATCAAAAAAATGTATAATGAAAGAAATAATTTAGAGTTACGTGTCTGTCATAATTATAGCGTTGCACAAATTTCACAGTTAAATAATAAGGAAGATAACATGGAATTCCTAACATAGAAAATCTGTTTTAAATCCAAATCCAAAACCTTAAAAGCAGCCCCCCCCCCCAACCAAAAAAAAATAAAAATAAATAAAATAAATAAATGAATACGTTAAATATATATATATATATATACATAAAATGAAGATAGTATTTATATTTTTATAATTTACAAGTGAGAATTTCCATGACATATGTAAGTATATAAATTATATTTTGATTTATAAATAATCATGCAAATAACTTTATTACTTTATTTAAATACATTTTAAATACTTTATATAATACAATTCTGAAATGTGCAACATCTCATTAATGTATAGGGTATGTTCTACTAATTAGAAGTCTTTTTATATAAATCCACATAATAATGTAAATTTTATAAATATTAACATAGAATTTCCTGTATCGATTTTATAAAAGTCTGTACTTTTTATTTTATTTTTATTTATTTATTTATTTATTTCTTTTTTTTTTAACACAACTAAGAATTATTGCTGGTGTCAATAATTTTCAAACACCATGCTGAATTAATTCAATACTAAAAAACAATATTGCAAACCAATCTTAAACACGAATTCAAATACAGCTTATCATCTCTTATCAGATTATCAATATGAAATAAAATGAAGGGAATATTGATGTATAATTAATTCACAATACTTTTGTTTTGGATTATAAGGACTTTTAAGCCTCGTTAGTTCAATACTTTCAAAACTTTAGCGATAGATATAAGCAAACATAACTAATACTCTAACATCGAAATAAAGCCTTAAAGTACATTATTCATTCTCAAGATCAATTCGCAAATTCGGTAAAATAACGCAAATGTATTCAAATATTATGGTAAGCTTTCTCGCAGAAAATTTTTATTTGTATATTTTATCCGATTATGGAAAACAAAACTTGATATTAAATAAGTCCAAACAGAAATTTTAAATAACACAAAAAATAATTTTTATCACACCATAAAATGTGATTAATTAAACAATTTAGAATAATATACCCCTGTTATGAGAATATAATTATTATAAAAACATTTTGAAACATTTCAGAAGATGAAAAGATAAAATAAACGTGAAGAAATGGAAAAAAGAAATGGAAATAATTAGAATACAAATGATGAAAGAAACAATATCAATATTTTATCAAGGTATTTCATTGAATATCGTATGCGAAACAGATTTCTGTTACTTTCTGCGAGCATCATCTCTGTGGAAATATAACTAACTTTTTTATTCAATTAACAAAATTTTTCATTATTAGAAGTATTGTGGATAATAACGCATTTACGTACGTCAATTGTATGGTTTATATTAAAGTTTACACTTCGTCAGGGAATTTTGGTCTTCATTGTATACAGTGTTGCCAACTTGTAACGACTTTTTATTTTTAATTATTACCACTAATTTTGAATAATGATGCTTGGTATATATCGTATAATTTAGCCAGGCATATACCGCACTTTAGAATGTAGAAAAAAGAGGGGGGAAAGCTAAAAACCCATAGAAATAGCATGGGAAGAAAACCAAAAAAACTCACAATGTCAAATATGTTATTAAAAAAAAAGAAAAAAAAAAGGCTCACACCGGAAGTAATAAAAGGAGAAAATTGACTAGAAAAAGACATCGAAGAGCAGGAACCGGCGGGCTGGGGCATTGGTCCTATCGCCCAGGAATAATACGTCTCGCTTATTATGTATTGTATATAATCATTATAATTACAAATTAGTGATGGATATTAAATATAAGAGCACCTACAATTTGGCAACGCTAACTGTATACAGAATTTTGTGCATACTTCATGTACACGTTTTAGTTGTTCATTTTTAGGTATAAATACCGTGAGTTTGCTTTTATCTGATAGCCATAGTTCTGGACAAAAGCTCTTGCTGGAATTTTTCATAACATTAAACTTTTTCTTTGCGCTAGTCATGTCAGTTTAATTCCATTATTCTTGTACCGTTTTGGTAAGTTCGCTCAGCGTTCATGAATGCCGTTTTCCTAAGACTCGTTTTGATAAACCAAAAAACACAAAAGTCTATTGGAAACGCATCAGGTGATTTTACAGGGGAAATTTTAAATGGGATACATTTTATTCTTCTCGTGTCTTTTTCCTATAAGGCTAGAATTTCTTCTTCAAAAATTGATTTTAGAATATTATGTTAATAGTAGAATGAATTAATTTTGGTTATACTTGAGACTTTTTTTTTTCTAATATTCCGTTGTAATTCTGCAAGTATCGTGAATCCTTTGGGAATTTTCCTGTACACTGAGGAAATCATTTCGTACGAATATTCCTCTCAGCTGAGCAACAGAAAATTTGTCATTTTTTATTACAGTCTCTTAAACACGTCCATGCCTCATCATGTGTTACTAAAAATTTCCATTTTTCAGCAGCTAGTTGTTTTATATATAATTTTCTGCAATTAGTTTTTCTTTCAGCAATATGATTTGGCAAATGAAGATGAACTTTAGGTTTAAACATCATTTATAACTTCAAATCTTTATGATTGATTTTAATTGCAGTGCCAGAAGACATTCCTAGTTGCGAAACAACGGATCTTTTTGAGTCAAGGAATTTTCTTTAGGATTAGAAATATCGCTTTCTTCATATTTAACTGCTTTCGATTAGTCTTAGGATGAAGTTTCATGGCCATGTTTTCATTTAGTCGTTTTTTTTTTTTTTTTTCTTCTTTCAAATTGAGTACACTATAAATACATTTTTTAGAAATGCAATGACAGCAATTTTTGCATTGCTTTATAATTTGGTGATACGAATATTTATTCTCGGAAAGCGCAGTTACATAATCTTTGAGCCATTTATGAGTATTAGGAGCCATTTTCAAAATACTTTTTTCGTTCCAATCAAAAGATTAAAGTAGCAGATGATTATTCTAAAGTTGCAAATTTTTATCTCAAACTGCAAAATAGAAAAAAAAAAAGTTATAAAATCATTTCCATAAAGTGTAAACGAGCATCTGTAATCAAAATAAAAAGTGATACAATGTATAAAATTGTATATATTTTTTTAAAGAATATTACCTTGTTTTTATTAACTCGCTTTCTTGTTTGTTTGTCCGGTATAAATCTTGCAATCGATTTTTAACTAACTTCCCGACTAGCTAGACTTTTAAAACTTTTAGAATAGCTCGGAAAAAGATAACAGTGCATTTTTTAAATACTTTTGTTCAATTAATAAATGTTTGAAATTTTCTTATAATCTCTCTTTCTATTACACATTTGATCGTTTTTTTTTTTTTCCCAAGTTGATAGGATAATTCGTCAAAATAAATAAATAAATAAATAAATAAATAAATAAAAATAAGATAAATAAATAAATAAATTAAAAATTAAAAAATAATAAAAAGTTTTTATTAATACATAGAATTGTAAAGTTTATATTATAAAACAGAAAATTTAAAAACGTGGTATATAAAAAGTTCTTTTTATCTTGTAATTATTTTGAAACTTGTGTTATTTAAACGACTTCTTTTTGAAATATTTTTGTTCTCATTTCTATTAAAATTTACTGCTTCTTTTTACAAGAAAAATGTTCAGGAAAATGAGATTACTGTTCAATAATATAAAATATTTCCTTTATTAAAAGCGCAGAGCACATGATTTTTTATGATGAAATATATCAAATATTTGACTTGCGAAAATTTATGGATTAGTGAGAGTGTTTTTTATTAATTTTTGAAAGATGAAATCGTAAAATGAAAAGAAACATGTAATTTTCTGTAAAACCATTAAACTTTAGCTTGTAGCACTTTTTGTTTATTTATTTATTTATTTTTTAACAAATTTCCATAAACACCATTTATCAACGTATTAAATTAATTTTTGAAATTTAAAGTCTGTTATCGGGAAAAAAAAAGCAGCAAATATGTTATTTATCATGCTGCAAATAATGCGTAAGCCTTTTTTTTTTTTTTTTTTTTGAAAATTCAGTTTTAGATAAGGAATAGATGCAAAACAATTCCCAATTATTGGAAAAATCTTTCACGTTCCCCGTTATTTTTACTTAGATATAATAAATATTCATTGTATAAAGTTTCATTTTTCTTTTACTTTTTCTTCTTCTCTTTTTTTTTTTTTAATTCCTGAAATTATTAAATATTATTTTGGGAATGCTTACGGTTTAAAATAGTTTAACATAACGTACTTTGGAGGTGTATTAATTAGATTTAAATATTATTCTTTTCATTTAAAGAAGAAGGAAAAAATTTTGTTTGTTAAAATTTGTATTTTTTTTTTTTTTTAACAATTAAGAAAAAAATTCACTTATTTCTTACGACTTCTTTAACTGGAAGAATATTCTAAATATTTAATTTAGCAAATGAAATCATCTACAGAATAAGATTCAATAAACATTCTAATCACAATTTATGGTATACATGACTAGGTGTTGATTTATCTCTCAGTATTTTTTCCTAGATTACATATGCAATGAGCTGTACTAGTAATCCCGTGCAAACTGTGTGGTACAAAAAAGACTAACGCAGAAAGGTATTTATAAAGTTGAAGATATTTGAAAAACTTAAACGTCATCTAATCGTCTAATAAGTTTTTTCATATTAAACCATATTTCTTAGTAATTGTGTGCATTTTTATATTTTTTATCACGTTTTTATTAACTCGCTTTCTTGTTTTGTTTGTACAGTAAAAATCTTGCAATCGATTTTTAACTTCCCGGCTAGCTAGACATTTTAAACATTTAGAATAGCTCAGAAGACGATGACAATGCACTCTTTTAATATTTTTATTCATTTAATAATTGTTTGAAAATTTCTTATAATTGGTCCCTTTATTACACATTTGATCATTTTCTTTCAAGATGATAGTATTAATCATCAATATATATATTAAAAAGAATTTACTAATACATGGGTTTATATGATTCAACAGAAAATTTAAAAACGTGGTATATAAAAAGTTCTTTTTATCTTATAATTATTTTCAATTGCATTCGCTATTCTTATGTATGGTTTACTTGAACACCATATCTTATCTATTTCAAAAAGGGATCACGTTCTACTGAATAATTGTAATAAATATGTACTATTAAATCTAACAATACTTTGCTTTATAAATTGCTTTTAAAATTCAACAATACTTTGTAAAGAAGAAAATAAAAAGAGAGATACAGTCATTTAGGATATGATAAGAAGTGTGCAATTGCTACAATCAATTACTGATTATTATTACTTAGCTAGTTTGTTATTTAATATAAGAAATCAAATTTCTTTAAAATTTTATAATGAAATTGGTTAACATCTTGCATAAAAAAATGCCATTAAAAACATTAAACATTCTGTTTGTGTTTGTTATTCTGCTACTGACATATTTTTTTTACGAACTTAGGCAATAAGTTTAGCGACAAAACCAAAGTATTTTTTGTTATGCTGTTGCTATAATTGAATATTTTAAATTTTATAATTTTGTAAGTTAAAAATTAAAATTTATAATCACCGCTCGTCTTAAATTTGTTCGTCTATTTTTCAACAGAAACACACACGCACACACACATATGTGTGTGTTGAACAACCATTAAAATATATTAAAACCCGCAGTTATTAAATAAATATGGATGGATACTAAATTCCTAATACTATGTATTGGCATCGAATCATAAAAAAGTATACTAGTTCATTTCAGTATCCAAAATTAAACTTAAAACTGAAATTTCAACATTTCTCAATATTTCTTTATTTCCTTTTGTTTATACATTTTCTATAAGAATTTTATATTTTATTATTATTATTAATTTTATTATTATTTAAACTGACATGCATGTTAAACTTTCTGGGGAATATAAAATATTTTAAAAGTTTGCATCAGTTTCAATAATATATATATATATATATATATATATTAAGATTTCCTTTAAATGAGGGGGGATATTGTTTTTTATATTGTTTCCCTATTTTTTTTTTCTTAATCCGATGCGCATGGACTCTACTTTTTCCTATTCGACCTTAAAAGCTTTTTAGCAAAATATCTGGAAAATGTTAACACGTGCTGAATTGACGGGAAAATCCTAATATAAATATTAGGATTCTCTCATCATTTCGGCACGTTATAACATTATTCCAGAGAACTGATGTTTTACTAAAAAGTGTTTAGGGTCAAATTGAAAAAATTTAGAGGGAATGTGTATCGGATTAGAAAAAAAAAAAAAAAATACTTTCATTTAAGGCACACTCTGATATATATACATACACTGTCAGAAAAAAGTCCTGTTTGCTGCAGTTTGCCGCCAGAAATTTTATGTAATTGAGAAAATTTCTGATTTACGTTCTGTCAACGAAAAAATGACGTTGATAGAACGTATTTTTCTGAATTTTAGAAAATTTCTGGCAGCAAACAAGTTTTTTTTTTTTTTTTTTTTTTTTTTTTTTTTTAAAGAGTGTACATATATATATTCTCGAACAACAAATTAAATTTTAAATTTATTTGATTATTTTTTTTAAAAAAAAATTCTATTCAAAACAAGAGATTGGTGAAGCATCAGAGAAAATATCAGGACCATTCGAACACTGATCACTCGTTAACTACAGCATTTTGTTGTTCTTGTTGTCCTTAATGTTGCCCACCACTACTTTTAACAGCAATATTTTATAATATTTTTATATTAGTGAATAAATTAAAAATTACTATACAAAATTAACAATGTTGAAAGTTACGGATATGTACACTGTTAAAATTAATAGTTCAACTTTTCACCAAAAGATCAGTGTTAAATAAGCATTTTTAGCTGCTACCAACATTTTGGTGCTAAGTTTCACCATTTCAACAGTGCTTACTACTGAAGTAGGACCACTAATTTGATAAAACATTGCACCAAAATACTGGTTGCAGCTAATTGGAACCATTTTGTAGATAAAATGTAGGCTTTTATCTTTAACAGTGTAATATTTTAAAATGTGGGAATAATTAAACAATAGTAAAAATAATTTTCTTTGATTTTTGATTTATTTATTTATTTATTTTAACAATTCTTAGACATTACATAAAAAAAAAATACATTTAATATTCAATAAAAATTTATAAGCAGCTATTCATTTGTACTGTTTAATACGTTTACATTTAAAAGAAGTAAGCATCCAAAAATGATTAAAAACATGAAACACTACCTGGTTCATATTCTTTTTATCGAATGGTCAATATTGAATATAAACGCTTTAACTTTCAATGTATACTTTCTTAAGAAAATTGCTAAATTTATTTCCAAAATTGCTATCAGATAAGTAGTTGATCATAATGTGTAAAAGGAAAAAAAAATAATTTCTAATTTTTGAAAATTTTTTGGTTTTACAGTGAAATAAGCAGCCTATTTTTTTTCCTTCCTAAGCTAAGCAACAAAATACTAAAAGGATTTTTCCGAATAGAAATTGATTCTTTTCTTATAAAACTAAGTACATTTTAGCTCATAAAAGTAGATATTTAATACTATAATAAGAATAAATAAATAATATAAGTACTTCAAGTAAATTTAATTTGTTTAGATAACTATAAAGTATTTATTTATATTTATAAGGCAGACTATGAAAAGTTGTATCAGAACTCTCTGGCACATGAATTTGCTTATATTATATATCTACATACAAAGCAGCCAAAAGTGATTTTTTTTTTTTTTTTTTTTTTTTTTTTTTTTTTATAATCTTTTCGTACCACTATTCTCGTAAAACAAATTTATAATATATTTATGCAGGTAAATGCAGATTTACTTGTATAAATATATCATAAATTTACTTGTATAAATATATTGTAAAAAGTGGTATACGTATATACAATCATAATACATAATTCAAAAAAATTATAAAAATTGTATAAAACTTAATAATATAAAAATTTCAAAAGAAAAATTTAACTTCCTTATTATAAATGAAATAATATAAATTTGAGTTATAAGTAATATAAATGATATTCTTTCAAATCAACGTAGAACTAGTCACTCGTTCGTCTGACATAATTTGACTGTTAGTGGAATTTAATTTTCCCGTCAAACCAAAAATCTTCCTTAACTTTTTAACATGTCTCAATGTTCTTATAAAAGATTTTACATTGTAATTTGCGATTTATAAATAATGTAGTATGTCCATATGCAATTATTCAAATTAATTTATAGTTCTATATTTTAAAAACTTGTGGAAGTAAGGAAATTTAAATTCATTTCTGTGTAAGTCTTCCTTTAAAACATTAGTTGATAAATTTCAGAGTAATGATTTTATGTAATATAAATAAATATAGGAGTAAATATATAAAAATCTCCTAAAACAAAGAAAAAGTGTTTAAATATTATAGCTTAAAAAAGAAAAAAAAAAAAAAAAAAAAAAATCATCATTTGTCTCAATGCAAAACTAAAACGCGTTAAAGGATTTCATTTGGATTATGAGCAGTTGTAAATTTCTTTTACATCAATATGTTCAAAACCTTATCGGACGATTAAAAGGAATATGACTAATATTAAAACATCGATATCAAACTTCATACATTTTCCGTCATAACATTCACAACATCGGTATAATTACAAATATTCATTCAAGTATTACGAAAAAATTTCTCACTCAAGTTTTAAATTAGCATATTTTACCTTATAATGAAATACAAGACTGCACAGGGATTTACTTTGTGCAAGTATTTTTAAATCATATTCTAGAAACCATTAAAGAAATCGCATTTTAAATTTAGATTTATAAAAGGCTTTATACACAGAAATCCCTTTCGAATCAAGTAATATTAATATACTCGTAGGGCTTTTTTAATAATGAATCTTATGTTATAGGAAAATTTATGCAAGTAATTTTTTACAAATTACTGTATGAAACTAAAGTAATGGTTAAAGCTCTTAGGCTATGTTTATATATTTTTTAAGATAAACAAACTCTTATTAAAAATAGAAAATTCTTTAAATCTTCGAAATATTTATTATTAATTTGACAGCACTTAATTTTTAAAGTAATTTTCTTCAAATATATTTACGATGAATTAACAAGGAAACATTCAAAAGGTGTCGTCTTCAAAAAATACTAAAAAAAAAATATATGTGATTCTAATCTTCATAAAACACCAGAAAGTGAAAATAATATCGGCTGAAATGAATTACAGCGACCACAAAAAATTATCAAAATAAACATATTTGGCGATTTCACACTGTTAGGCGATTGATTTCGAGTAGTTGGCGGAGAAGCGAAACACGGTTCTGTTCGTAAACGGCAATCTCAGTTCTAACGAACTTATCACCTAACAGCGCTAAATCGCCAAAAATGCTTAATTTTGATAAATTTTGTGGTCGCTGTAATTCATTTCAGCCGATAATTTTTCACTTTCTGATGTTTTATGAAGAGTAGAATCACATATATTTTTTTCAATACTTTTTGAAGACGAGACCTTTTGAATGTTTCCTTGTAAGAAGAAAAAAACTCTAAAAAATGACTGGTGTGGAAAAAGGGGCGATACTTACAATTTGCCGGATTAGGTTGGCAGCTCTGTATACATAATTTTAATTTTAATTATTTACATCATATTTCCTACAAATGCATACAAAAGTATATAATTTAAAATATGATTCAGTGGAAATATTTTAAACAATTTGACTGATTTTTTAGGCTCGGTTATTTTTTTATATTCATTAATTAAGAATTTGTTCAACTTGAAATTATATTGAGCTGTGGTAAATAAAAAGTAAGTGTTTAAATCTTATGCGTTCGTGCATAAAATATAAAAAAGAAGAACTCTTCAGAGGATATTTAGGGTTATTTAATTGTTCTCATGAGGATGAAGTAAATTCGGAATAAGATTTTTTTTTTTCTTTTAATCTTTTCTTCTGCAAGGTAAACAAATTAAGATTTTAATTTTTAAAAACCTCAAAAGGAATTAAAGCCAAGTTTCATTTTTCTAAAAATGTAATTAAATAAATGTAGAAATAAAAGCTGAATTTATTTTTGATAATGTCTCTCAAACATTTTTTTTTTCCCTACGCAACTAATTATTAAATCTTGAGTCTTTTTAATGAAATAAGTAAACAAAATATCAAATATTATTCAGGGATGATTAATACATAAAAGTTACTTTTTCTAAAAAAAGTAAAGTAAAATACATAAAATACCAAAACTTTTTCGAATTAATTTCATAAATTGAAACCATTGAAATTTCAAAATTCCTAACATAATAAATGAATTATTTATACAAATAATAATAATAATAATAATAATAATAAATAAATAAATAAATAAAATTTTTCAAGAAAAGCATTAAACATCTTTAACATAATATAATAATTCAGATAGAAACAAAATCGTAATATACTGAGCTGGTCTCTTTTATTATAATAGAAAATTACCATATATTAAACAAGAATTGAACTTTTAGATTATATTTACTTCCTTTATTTTATTTCTTTATTTATTGTTTTCTTCTAGATTCAAAAGAAGAAAGTATTGGTTTCGCAAAAATTTTCGACTTTCGGTTTTCGATGGATTTACACGTTTTGAGAGGTCTAGAATTTAACCATTTTTAGAAAATGTATGCATGTCCGGCTGTCTCTCTCTGTGTGTGTCTGACAAGAATTCTTTGGCGATATTATCTACGGAACTACTGCTCGTAATTGTATATAAATTTATAAGTAAATGCACCTTGACCTAATTTAGTGCATATCAACTTTTGATGCCAACCTCCCAACAGGTGTCCCTGCATTACAGTGATTTCCGCGATTTAATGTGAGGCTATATCTCAGGTTCTATTGCGTATAATCAAACAAAACTTGATATCTGAAAAAGCCATTATGAGATACTACTCTGATTCAATCTGAATGTTTATCGGGAAACAGGTGGCACTGCTATACAGCGATTTCCGCAATTTAAAAGTAGTCAATATCTCAGGAACTACTGCACAGAATTGCATATGAATATATATGTAGATGCACCTTGACCCAATTGTGCCTGTCAACTTTCGTGCCAACCTCTACTTATGTGACGCTGATATACAGCGATTTTCTCAGTTTAATGTGAGGCTATATCTCAGGTGCTATTGCGTATAATCAAACAAAGATTGGTATGTGAGAAGGCCATTATGAGACATTATGCTGATTGAATTTGAATGCATATTGGGTAACAGGTGGCGCTGCTATGCAGCGATTTCCACAATTTAAATGAAAGCAATATCTCAGGAACTACTGCACAGAATTGCATATAAGTTTTTACGTAGGTGCAACTAGACGTAACTAGTATCTATTAACTTTTGGTGTCAACCGATACTACACAGCTATGTCCATAAATTGAGGGAAGGCTATATCTCAAGTTTTATTGCGTACCATCAAACAAAACTTGAAATGTGACAAAATCATTATGAGACATTATGTTGATTCAGTTTGGACGCTAATCGGCCGATAGGTGGCGCTGCTATATTGAAAAGTTCCTAGATAATGGGGAAGTCTATATCTGAACTTCTATAGCATATAAATGTACGAAACTTGATATGTGAGATAACCATTATAAAAACGCATATTTTAAGATATAGACAATAAAGCTGTCTTTAATCAGATATTTAGTGATAGTTTTCTCTAAGATGAAAACTATTTGCATTCATCATGATAGATAATTATAATAAATAATAGTTTTAATAAATTATTTGCTGTTATTGAATTTGAATATAAGAAAGTTTTGTGGTGGGCACAACATACTAGTTCTTGATATATATATACAGAATTTAAAGTTAATGCGCTTGATTATAATATTTAGATCCTTTGGAGATGATGATTTACACATATCTCTGACTTTAATTAAAAAAAAAACAGTTTTCTTAATATGACTATAAGATGATGTTCTTTTAAAAATGTTTATTAGATTAACATTTCTTCTCCCTTTAGCCATCTATTACTTCATTTAAAAATATTTGTTTTTCTGCATGATTGTTACACTTTTTAAAAAGGTTTGTTTTAGTAAGTAGATGTTATAAATATTTTAGTCGTATATTGTTTGTTATAATAATGCTTCATTTTATTAAACCACTTCAGGATTTGAAAATTCAGTTCTGTAAATGACTATGCATAATTTTAAGCTAAATATTAAATTTAGATCAATGCACATTTTTTTTTTAAATCAGATTCACTAGTTTCGGCAAATATCGCATGATTAGAAGATTATAAATTGATAATTAATGATTAAAACTATTAAAAATTATTATCAATCAATTTTTTTTAATTAGTAAGAGGACTATTAGTTTCAATCTGGGTAAAAACGTCGTCGCCAATATTTGTTGAACAGTTTTGTGCAACACCAAAACCAGAAATATCAGTCCTACCAGAAATATCATACATAAACCTACCATAAACCAGAAATATCATTCCTACGGTTACGAATTCCATACCAAATGAAAGGGTCGATTTCTCGGAATCCAGGGATGCAAACAGTTTTTCGACACGAGAACTAGATTTTTTAAAATTAACTAAAGTATGAAATTTAGATGGCAACACTTCATTTCAATTCATTTCAGTCACCCATAAAAAAAATAAATAATAAATAATAAATAATAAATACAGATTGAAATTAATCGTCCTCCTTACTAAACTAAAATCTGTCTTTGACACAATTTTTATTTTTATTTATTTACTTATTTATTTAATTATATATATTATTAAAACCAGATTATATTTTAAAATTATTTTTAGATGAATATCAGCTAGTACAGTATTCACAGAACTAATCTGTATGGTCATATAGAAGTGACGCACGTGTTTAATTTTTTTTTTTTTTTTTTTATTATTATTGCTGAGGAATTCCGTACAAATCAAATCTAATTGAAAGGAAGTTCAAATTTCAAAGATAAAAATAATAATAATTATTATTATTATTATTATACATTAAATACATCATTTTTTTTTAATCAATCATTGTATACAAATATAATTATTTTTAAGATTCATTTGACATTTATTTTAATTACTTAATTACTTAATATTTTTATTATCATTATTTATTTTTTTTTTTGGATTAGAAATGATATACAAATCGTGAAAATTGTTTAGTTAACTTAATTGAACTTCTTTAAGCATGCATACCTTAATATAATTGTAATTACAAACAAAAACATCTTTCAAGTATAAACAAAAGTTTGTATTTATGAAGTTAATAAGTGTGCATATATGCTTTTCAATTTTCTTGAAACAGATGTTCATGTTTCTACGAGAAAATTAAGACACGCGTTCTAAATCATATTTAATTAATCCAAGGAAAATAAAGTGATGTTATTGTATCTTAACAATGCGTTTCACATTGGAATAATAAACAGCGAAATAGAAATCGTGAAGATGCTTTATATACAAGTGATAGCAAATTTTGAATGTATAACTTTATTATTGAAACAAAATTGTAAATCTATGTCTCTAATTTAGATTTTGTGTCGGATTGTAGCGCGTTTTAATATACTTTATTTCTTATGTTACAATATAAACCCTTTCAGGTTTGAGCTATTTGAAACGTATGTATTGGCTGGACTGAGGGTTTTTGACAGTTTTCTTTTTTTCTTTATATATACATACATACATATATATATATATATATATATATATATATACTTTGAAGCTACATTACTGAACAATTTTTTTATTAGGATTTAAATGATTTTATTCATAATGTAGATTTTTTTTCTTAATTTACTACGAATTACCGTTTAAGGTATCTGCCTGGGTACGGAGCACTTTTTTCTAAAAAAAGCACACTATGCATTAAGTAATTATATTTTCAGTTATAAACGGACATAGAATTATGAAAAATAGTACATTTTAAGCAAATATTTCTTTATTTTGCAGAAAAATAGGTGATTTTGTGTAAAAAAATGAGCAAAATTTCACGTTTACGCCAAACCTCATATACTCGATAAAAATTAATATAATTCAGTATTCATTGAAATACATAATGAGATGACCCTTATCTGTGCATTGAACTAAAAGTTAAGAGATATTCTTAAAATTGACTGAAATATGGTAACTAACAGAGAAAAAACCAGAATTTTCCGAAAAAAAAAAATGTTTTTTAGGAAATAAACACATGTATAATCTTTAAAATAGTACATAGAACATATCTTTTAGTTCATTGCGTGACTGGAAATCTGTTATATACTGTAAAGAAATTTCATAGAAATAACTTGAAAATTTTTGTAGAAATCAGGTTTATCGCATACACAAAAATCGAAAAATATAGTGTTTCAGAAAACGCATTTAAAGATTTTACTTAATGTGTAATTATTTGTTAGAAAAAATAAATAAATACATGGGGTATAATAATAATAAAAAAAAAAACCTGAATGATTTAAATTAAAGATAAATGTGAAATCAAGCCTAATTACCAATGTTTACCTATTGCCAGCTCTTTAAACTGGCGAGATCGAGCACTTCCTGTCTTAAAGAATCTCACTTCCGGTTTACTTAATTGGCTATAACTTCAGTTCTAATTAGCTTACAAATAAAAGTAAAGTTGTTTTAGAAAGCTAAAAGTCTATTCTTTAAAACCAAATAAAAAACAGAAAATTGATTTTTTTGTCAAAAATGGTCATTTTAACCCAGGCACCTTAATAAGGAATTATAGAAAAAAGCAAGTTTTAAAGTAAATTAAAAAAAAAAAAAAAATCAAAAAAAAGAAAAAAAATCTGCATAATAAAATATTATTTTGAACATAAAATTAAATTAAAACTTAACCTAGTCGTTTAGAAAAAATTAAAAAAATAGCTTTTATTGGTAAATAGTAGAATTTAATAAAATGCTCAAAAAAATTCTCACTCTCATTTGAAGTATGATTCTAGATCGTTTCATAAATTTAAATCTGTTAGGTGCTGCTACCTACCTATATATATATATATATGAAATGTAAAATGTTCATCATTTGAAAGTAAAATGTTCATAGATAGTATCTGAACAGAGGGCGAAGGTACATAATTGACAACTTAGCAGATCAGAGAGTTCAAATTGACCACGAGAGACTCTCGAGCTTAGTTTGCTTTAAGGAATATAGGAACCCAAGTGACACGCGAGGATAAGCATCAAAGTGTTAAAGAACTTTGTTAAATTAACATCGGAAAAAACGTATGAGTAATAATTAAATTTACTGGTTTTCTAAAGTTTGACTGACAAATTCAATGGCGTGATAGGAGGCACCATGAAAACTTACCATAGAACATGGGATCGCAAACTACGTTAAGATTCTGAAAATCCAGCAAAACAAAGAAGGAAGATTAGAAGCGCGGGACCCGTTGCATGTCCTTCGATTTCACCAGATTTCAATCCACGTGACTTGTCTTTCTGGGGTCACCTTAAATCATTCGTCTATGCGACGTCCATGGACATGATGGATTTCATAGCGCGGATTGTCGTCGCTGCGGCAAGCATCAAAATAATAATTGTCAACACCGAGTGCGGCCGGGAATTTTTTCTACGTCGTTCTAGTCTGTGCAATAACGTCAGCGGGTGCCACTTCCAGCAACACTTATGATAACACTGCTCTGAAAAAAAAAAATCGATATATGATACCATTCTTGCAGATTCTTATGTAAAATGACCTCCTGAATACGAATCTGGCCTCCATTTTCCCCATAACCCACCTTTTTTTTTTTTTTTTTTTTTTTTTTTTGGTACGCCCCCTCCCCTATTTTTATCATTGTTTGGTAATTTCATTCCCACCAGTTAGATTTGGAGAGCAACAATGATTATTGTAACCGTTAAATATCTTCTGGCCTGAGGAGCTACAGAGGTACAAAGTTCTAAAGTACGAACATTTGTAGTAAAAAGGACATTTGAGGGGATTTGTGCCCAGAAAAAAAAAAATCAATAAAAACAACCAGTTTCTGTTTCTTTCTTTTTTTTCCGCAATATTTCTCTTATTTTTCTACATATTCCAGTTTCATGTTTGCCATTTTCTTACTAAAACACCCCCAAGTAATAAGAATTATACAGTGTTTTTTTTTTCAAAATGTTGATGAGTGAAGTAAACGTCTCCAAGCCCTCGCAAAAAAGTTTGTGTGATTCCCTGTACGACGTTTGCTTTCAAAAACTCCCATGTTAAATGTTTTGGGCAGTAAAACATGAACAGTAAAGTATCCTCCTTTGACACGTGTTAAAGAACACCGCACAATATCACCACCGTCGAGAACACCATAAAGTTCACTATCTTATCGCAAAAGGTTTGCTAAAGGTAGATAACGACTGACGACTACAATGATAAGAGCAATAACTTTAACACGTATATATATTGTTAAATTTTAAATTTCTTAAAATTTGACTTATTAATCACTAATTGTCCTATAACATTGAAAAAAAAATCAATGATGTATATTAACTGAATTCGCAGTATAAAATGATTTCAATCTTGATATAGTATAAGAGGACCCTTATGAAACACTGTGCTAGTTATATTCAGATATATGCCATCCGGTAATCACACTTTGCCATGCTGGAATTTTTCCCAAGAATAGGAAGGCTAAATGTCTTCTACGGTATTTAAATGCACGAAAGTTGAAACAAAAGCGAGCAGTTATGAAGACAAATGCTGATATAATTTGAGTGCATATGAGCTGATAGGTGGCGCTGTTATTATACTTCTTGAGTGAGTTTCACAAGGCTATATCACAGAATCTACTGATTAAAATTTCACCAAACTTCATATATAAGACTTTTATTGTGAGAAGTTATGATTAAAATTTTGTACTTGTTAAACTGTTGTAAGTGACATTGATATATCGAACAATATGCAACAACAATAAGAATATTTCCGTTCCATATTTTTTAGCAAAATTTATTGAACTACGCGTATTAGGATCTTTACCAAATATCGACAAGATTAAAAAAATATATATATCGTCCACAGAATGAACCCGATATCAATTTCTCTAAACAAACGTTTTATGAATTTTACTTATAATCGAAGAACAGTTTATTTCCGTTGATTAAATTAAAATAATAATTTATGTGAAACTACAGTTGGTAACAAAAGTCTCCGAATGCTAGCAAAAATTTCTATGTGAAAAAGGTACACTTAATACAGTTTTGTTAAATAAATCCTTGTCGAATCCTGTTTTTAGACTGACTAAGAACAGGATTCGACAAGGATTTATTTAACAAAACTGTATTAAGTGTACTTTTTTTATATAGGAATTTTCGCTAGTGTTCGGAGATTTTTGTTACCGACTGTACTTATAGTCTTTTTTTTTTTTTTTCTGTATCAAACCACTTACAGTCTTTTTTCTTTGAAAGAGAATGAGGAATTGAAAATCAATTTATTTTGCGATATACGAATTTATATGAATTATTTTAAATAAATTTATAAAAATTCAAATATAGCATACTTATAACTTCTTATGATAAATAGACTTTATTTTTATTTATTTATTTATTTATTTATTTTTTAACAACACATTTCTAAAATTTTATGCATCCTGAAATACTTTACTAAAGCAAAAATAACGAGTTTCTTTTTTTTTTTCTATTTTTGCATTTCCTTCCAAAGGATTTCTTTTTTCTTTTTTTTTTCCTTATTCGAAGACATTATATGAAGCAAAACAGAGCAGAAATGAAAATCAGCAAAAGTAAACGTATTTATGATAAATGGAGAAAGAAAGTTTTTAAAGAAATCAGAAGCTTATATACGAGCATTTAAAAGATAAAAATATTGCTTTTATTGTTAAATCTGACAAATTTTCTCAAATGGATTTCCTTTTGAAAATGATAGTGAAAAATATATGTACTGTACTTAGAGTTCTATCAGTGCTATTTTGACAAAAATGCTTGCTTTTGAAAAATGGTAATTTCTACTTTTCTGTGCTCAAATAAACATTCATTATCGTAAAAAAAGACAGTTTTGAAAGAATATAATTTATCTTATGGCACTCTCTTTAACAAAATTTTAATAATTAAAAAAATAAAATATACCACTTAAACCATAAGCTTTTATCAGTTAACCAAATATATGACAACATTTGACATTTTTATACAACAATTATTTAATTTTTTCTTGTTTTAATCGATTTTGAATCGTATTAAACACTTTTCAAAAAAAAAAAAAAAAAAAAAAAAAAAGTGTTTGTAATTTCGGTTTTTTTGTCTGTCTGTCCGCGTTTTAATTTCCGTAAATAATCGTAGAATTTTTTGAAAGTGATACATGTTAACTAAGTCATCAATGGGATGTTTCCTGTTGAAAATGGAGTAATACCACCACAGATTTGTATACAGGGGCACTCGAAAGATTTCCGAAACTTTGCATTCTCTGAAAGACATTTCTATAAATCATGTTTTAATACTTTTATCTTGCATAAATCATAATGAAATTCATATTAATATTAAAAACAAACTGTTTTCTATAGAATATAGTATAATTAGTATTAATATTTGCATTGCCACATAGATATATTTAGATACATTAGTGCTATAATTGAAAATTTCTGCAATTGCATTTGAGTTTCTATTACACACGTTTCACATTTTCTGGCGATACTTAAGAGAGATTATACATTGAGTTCGTCTATCAGAGTTGCCAACCTAATCCGGCAAATTGTTAGTACCGCCCCTTTTTCGACACCACTTAATTATTAGAGTAATTCTCTTCAAATGCATTTACGATGAATAAAGAAAAAAAAAAAAGACTAAAAATTTATTGGTGTAGAAAAAGGGGCGGTACTAATAATTTGCCGGATTAGGTTGGCAGCTCTGGTCTATATGTCTGTTCGCCTGTCTCCAAGTTCGAACTCCAACTTCCGTAAATATTCACGGAATTTCTTGAAACTGATATATGTTGTACAAGATCACTATGACATGTTCTCTATTAAAAGTGGGCAAAATATCACCACTAATTTATGCAGAGTGACACCTCTAAAATTTCAAGATATTGCATTATACGACAGTTTTTACCAGAAATGAAATTTTAATACTTTTATTTTCTAGAAATCACTATACAATTAACATTAATCATAAATACACACAAGAAAATGTTTTCTATAGAATATAGTAATCATTCGCATAAAGATTTACAGAGCTACATATACATATTTAGTTTTCTTAAAGGTTATAGTTGAATTTCGGTTTTCATTTCTTGAACACATTTTTCAGATGTGTAAGAGTAGCTGTGATTTGAATTCAATTATCTATAAGACTTTCTTTCCGTCTGATTGGCCGCCCGTCTACTTATACATCTGTTCTCCTTTATTCTGTGTATATTTTCAGAATATCTTAAAAATGATACATGATAATCAAGTTCAATTTGGTATATTCCCTTTACAAAATGATATAAATACTATTATTGATTTGTGCACAGGTACATTTAAAAGCATGCTAATGCATTGTGTTTTACGACAAGCATTTTTATCAATCGTGCGTATTTAAGTAACTTCGTAATGCACAAATCATAGTGAAATTTACATCTAATGTTCATACAGGGTGATTATAATTAAAGTTACGATTTCAAAACGCTGTAATTTTAAAACTACCCATCAGAGCTATTTGGTATTTTACAGGAGCAATTGTGAGGCAATGAAATTTTGTTCGGGTATGAAAAAAGTAATTCCAACCTGTTTCTATAGATGGCGCTGTCCGGATAATGTCAGGGGAAACGACTAAATGGACTCATTAAACACAGAAATGTTGTTAGAAACACAATGGAATAGCAGGAAACAATAGACTTCAAGGGTTTAATACATTTTTTTTTTTAGCAAAAGGACAAGAATACGTGTTTAAAGAGGAAACAGTCATAGTGAAAAGAGAAAAAGAGGAACTTCATGAAACAAATACTTTACGGATAATTAACGGCACATTCTGGAATTTTTTTTCTCCAAACAAAATTTCATTGCCTCACGATTGCTGTAGTAAAATACAAAATCGCTCTGATGGGTAGTTTTAAAATTATGGCGTTTTAAAATCGTAACTTTAATTATAATCACCCTGTATATCTATAGAGTATGGTGTATTTAGCGATACGATTTGCACAGATATACGGAAATATTCAGATATATTAAGGGCTTTAATTGGATATTGATGGAATTGCATTTCTGTTTGTGCGAAGCGATTTTATAACTTTACGACAATATTTAAGAGATATTATGAGTTCAGTTAGTTAAACTTTATATTTTAATCTTTTAGTTTGTCCGTTCTGTGATCACATTGACAAAGTATAGTCAATATTACACAATGCATACAACTTCAGAATATCTTTGTTTTCCCCTGATATTGATGTTTTTGTGATCATTGAACAAACCGTGTACATAACGATTTAGTTAGATTTGCCTTCCCTGGTTATTATTTGAGATTACTTCCTAAATCACGGCGTAAGGCACTCTCAAAAAAAATATACTCACTTTTGAAGATTCAGACATCCTCGGGCTTAATTTTGTTGTTTTTGACAACCATTTCGTCAAGCGATCACGTGACTTTGAGGAAACGTGAACTCTCATATATTTGACGAAACTGTTTACTCTCAATAGCATTTGCTAGCTTTCATTCCCGCCATATTGGGTTTTTTCTTTTCCTGTGTTCTTTCGACTTTACGTTACAATGACTTTTACTTGACGGCCTGGTGGTTCGAGTTGGTAGGGCGCTGCCTTCTGGATTCCCACGTCCCGGGTTCGAATCGCGGTGCGCGCATGGATGTTTGTGATGTCCTATGTCTGCAAAATATTGTGTGCCCTCGTTTGTGAATTTCTGTAAAAATATGGATCATTGGAGACATAAGTCATTGTAACTATAGGTTTCAAAGCTGTCAAATAAATGTCCAAATGACTTTTGTTTGCTCTGTTTTATTTATATTTTCAGTAAACATAATTATGATTTAATGTCAAAAGGAACGAACTTGCAGGTAATTTTATAATTCTATAATTTATATTTTATTCTGTATCATAAAACTAGGATGAAAAAATGTATCTTTACTTTTGACGAAATTCGTATGTTCAAACAAGTGACGAAAGTAATTTTCTCAATTTGACGAAATAAGAAGGAGAAAATATTTTTTTTTATTTCTGACGAAATTCGTATTCTCAAATAGGTAACGAAACAAATTTCGTCAATTTGACAAAATGTTCGCTCGGAGCATATCCCAAGAAACACTTTCGTCAAAAAAAAAAAAAAAAAAAAAAAAAAAAGAAATTTTCGTGAAATTTGAGTATCCATTTCTGAGAGTGTATCTTTGGTTTCCCCTGATATTGATGATTATGTGGTCGTTGAAACAAACCGTGTATATATCAATTTAGTTAGGTTTGCCTTCCCTGGTTATTATTTGAGATTACTTCCTAAATCACGGCGTAATGCTAGTTGTATTTTAATTGGCATCAAGAACACTTTACTCAAGGTGCAGGTGACAAAAGATGGAAGACTCTGGTAGATGCGAAAATAATTCCTGGTTTCCCAAGAAAGACTGTGGAGACTCTTTTTAGAGGGTTAATTGGAAATAATTGTTTACGGAGCCATCTCTGTAGAATTGGCGTGACAGATTCTCTAGACTGTGTTTTGTGTAACTCTGGTCAACCAATGACTTTTAAACATTTGAATTATTGTAATGTATTGTTTCAGTGTGAGAACATTGTTAAGGAGTATTGGAGAGTCCGTGAACTTATGGATTAAGCGCTAATGTTTGGCATTTATAAAATAAATAAATAAATATTACACAAAGCAGCGGATACGTACAGTTGGAAAGTGTTAATAATCTACGCGAATCACATATTTTTCATACTAGTTTTTTATTCGGTAGATAGAAGCAATACTCGAAAATTTAACAAATTACGTTTCAGAGAGAGCTATTGGCATAAGTCACTGAAAATTTCTTAGAAGGCGCAAGTACACTTTGCTGATTTGGCAATGGACTGCTATCTAGATTTTCAACTTAATGAACGGCTGGGGTAAGACATTTAATGGAAACAACTTTTGCGAGTTTCTGCAGAATATAATGTTTACTTACAAAATTTTTATTTAATATTAAATTAAGCATTATTTGAATTTATTTAATTTAACTTACATATGTTTCAAATTACAAAATTTCTGGAAAAGAAAAAATGATTTTTTTATTGTTTGTTTAATCAATTTATTTACTAATTTATTTACTTATTTTACACAAATTTGTATTCAGCTATGCGTCTATTGACTTTTTTGAAAATTACTTTAGTCATAAAAAGAATAAAAATAAATAAATAAATAAAAAACATAATCTAGTGCGTCACTCATACGTAGGTTGGAGATTAAGAGGTGAGATAACGATGTTATGTAAATCTATGTTAAACAATTTAAATTAGGCTTCGGAAGAGTTTTATATTATAATTAGTTCTGTGTGAGGAGGGCTACCGCCCCCTCAACCCCAAGTTTCAATAATGCACCTACATTTATATAGAATTTAATTCGGTTATTAAAAAATAGTTCTGTTTTTAAAAAATAATTTATTAAAATTATTATTAAAAAAAATTATCTTTTTGATAATGCAGACGATATCCACATTAGGGAAGTAGTATAACACTAACAAACCAAAAAAAGTCCATTTTATTCTCAGTATAAAAAAAAATATATATACATACGATTTAAGTTTTTTTTCGTTAAAAATTAAAAAAAAAATCGATAACTTTGTTTTAAATTATCGCAGATCGATGGTTCAACCAATTGTTTTAAAGGTATTGTTGAGCTCTTTTGAAAAATACCCATCATGAAAATTTACTCCCCTCGAGGGGTGACTTGCCCCCCAGGGGGAAGACGAGGCTCCTACATACAAATTTTTATTCCCAGATGACTATCTTTATTACAAAAAAATATATTTTCGTTTCGTTTGGTTTAGTGCAGTCTATAGATGTTAAACTCTACTTACCTGCAATTTTCGCCATAAACGTAATGTATTTGAATACTTTTGAGTGTCCCTGTAAACGAACCGTTTGAACGAATCGTCTCGACGAAAAGCTTAGTGTAGCATCCCTATATGATACACATTTAGAATACCAAGTTTGAACTTTCTGCCATAATTTGTTTTTGAGATATGCTGATAACAAACAGACACACACACAGGCACACACACAGACATACACACAGACCATTTGCTAAAAACATGATTTTCGTATTCAGGGGACCTCAGAAAATGTAAATATAACAAAATCACACTTTCGTAAATTTGACCCAAAAACAATACTTTCTCTACCTTATGGGTAAGAGAAAGTAAAAAGTTAAGAAGTGAGCATTAAATTGTCAAATATAAATAAATAAAAATCGTATTTGCCACTTTTCAAATTTAAAATAAAATGACAGAAACACGAGGAATTATTTTTCTCGAACGATAACTGTGAAAATATTAGGGAAAAAAAAAAAAAAAACAAGAACGAAAATTTAAGCGGTTTGCTGTGATTATTAACTCATTGCAAATGTTCATACTTGTTGTATTATGTAACTATCAATGTTCTTTGCCTATGTTATCACACAACAGACAGACAGCAGGTTTGAAAGGCACACAGATAGTTTAATTGAACTTATAATGTCTCTTAAATGTTGTTCGAAGTATTTAACAAGATTTAACAAGGAGTAGGTGCCGCTCACCGCTCTAAGAGTGGTGTCGAGCGCTTCTAGCTATGCTAGGCCCCCTACTCCGGAACGTTTATTTAAAAAAAAAAAAAAAAAAAAAAAAAAAAGGAAAAAATAATTACACGGTTCGCCAGAACAATATTCCCGCGCGACATAGGGCGAAGTATTATAAATATATATTAATTATTAACAAACTTTAAAATAAAAATAAATTAAATTAAATACACTAAAGTAAGATTCGCCAGTACAGAGTACTCGCGCGACAGGGGGCGAAATAAAATAAATCTTGAAAACTCAAAAGCACAATGAGCTAGAATTGAACAGGAAGGAGGGAGAATTGTTTACAAGTAAATCAGTTCGCCAGAACAAGGTTCCCACGCGACATAGGGCGAAGTTGGTTGTTTTACGACATTTACAAACACATGAGGAAAGAATAGATATCTTAGGGCTAGTGGGTAAGTGAAAAGGATTATTTAACTTATGAGATTATTAAATACTTTTAATTTATTTAACTGTTTAGGAATTAGATAATTTTAAATGACTTAAGAAGAATTTAATTTGTTCTATTTGAAATATCTATGAGTAATTCAAAAATTCTTTTTAGTTTTATGGCAAGTGAAGGTCTTGTTAAAATATTTGTCAGCCAGTTGGCTGGTCTATTATTCGGATTTCTTAAGTGATAGGTTATTGTAAGCGGGCAATGGAAATAGTAATGAAAGGAAGAACCCTCATCTCCACAAGAACATAGGGGCGAATGTCGACGATGCAATCTGTGCAGATAAGCCGGAAAAGGGCCATGCCCAGTTAAAAACGCTGTAATTTCTGGGGTTAGTACCCAATCATTGAGAGAAACATTTGGTATTAGAGAGAAAGTAATTCTGCCGTTGAGGGAATCTTCCCACCAAGACTGCCATTCCCGGAAAAGGAGAGATTTTAGTTTTCTTTTGACATATGAAGGTGGGACTGGGAGAGAGTAAAAAGGTGTGTGTTCCTCTGTAGCAGCCTTGGCCAAGTCATCTGCACGTTCGTTGCCCACGACACCCCTATGGGCAGAAACATGTGCCAGGGAAACTAAGGAATTAAGTGAAATTAGCAGTTGTTTTATTTTAATTACCTGAGGGTGTCTGCACCTGTAACTAATTATAGCCTGCAGACCCGAGAGACTATCACTAAAAATGGGAAGAGAAGTAAATTGATCTTTGTTGTTGTGAGCCCATTCTAGAGCTTTTTCAATAGCGAAGAGTTCCGCCTAAAAGACAGTATTATAGTCCTCAAGCCTGCAGGCCCACTCATGGATAAAAATATTGCCCCTGAGGTCACAGAATGCTGCTGCGACTCCATGCTCAGTTTTAGAGCCGTCAGTATAGATTGCAACAGGAGCAGACGGGGAAAAACAATTCTTAGAACTATTAACTAATAACGAGGCTACATCCTGAGCATGATGAATGTTCCAGTTAGGAGAATGGGATTGTAGTAACATATTTTCAAAGTATTTAATAGCGATTGCTGAGTTATTAAGTTGAAGAATATTTACTTTACGATAACAATATTTAAGTTGAAGATGAGCAAGTGGGACCCCAGTGATGACTGAGAGGGCGTCTGTAGAAATAGTTCTATAGCCTCGCAAGATCTGTAAAAGAAACATTCTTTGAACTGAGTTAATTTTAGTGTTTCCCAATTGTTTTAAACCCCCGCCCCAGATGCCTGCACCGTATGTAATAATCTTGTCTATAGTAGTATTGTACCAGATTTTTAGTAAATTTGTAGAGATACCCCATCTTTCCCTACCATTTTAGCTGAGTTATGATAAATTTTGAGACATTTTATTTTTAGATCATTTAAATGTTGAGTCCAACTAATGTTCTTGTCTATTGTAAGACCTAGTATCTTAAGATGGGGTACATGTCTAACACTGGCGCCATCTATCCTCATCACCGGAGTCCTACGAAGAATTCTTGGTTTAGCGAAGGTAAGAGCTTGGGACTTAGAAGGGGAGAGTTTAAGGTTATATTTATGTAACAGGTTGCTAAAGAGAGAGAGGGCCATCCTGGCCTGACTCTCCAGCTCATCCCTCGTGCGACCCGAGACAACAAGCGAAAAGTCATCCGCATAAGCAAAAGTTTGAAAGCCTGCGATGTTCATACTTTCCAAGATGTTATTGGCGATCAAGTTCCACAGGATCGGACCCAAACAGGATCCCTGTGGGCATCCCTTAGATTGTGGGAGGTCTTTCATTTCCGGACCCCAATTTATTGCAATTATTCTTTTGGAAAGGTAGGAGCTGATGACTCCCGCTATGTTACTCGGGCAATTAATTGCTTTGAGAGAGTTAAGGATATCAATCCATTCAATGTTGTCGAAAGCCCCCTGTATGTCAAGTGAGATCAGAGTGGTATACCGACTGGAATCAATATTAAAGGTGCAGGAGCTTATAATTTGTTGTAAAGCATGTTCGCATGATCTGCCCTCTCTGAACCCGAATTGTGAGGGATGAAGAAGTAAATTTGTTTCCATATGAAATTTTAATCTGGTTACAATCAACTTTTCTAATAATTTGCCTAAAGGAAGGAGGCAGATCGGTCTGTAAGAAGAGGGTTCAGAGGGAAGCTTCCCTTGCTTCAGAAAGTATACCACTTCTCCCCTGCGAAGTGTTTCTGGGAAGTATTGATGTTGCAGGCAGAGATTAGACCATTTGTGAAAAATATGTGGAAATGTTAGAAATGAGTGTCGGAGAATTCTAAAATCAATCTTATCAGGACCAGGGGCTTTCTTGGTATTGAAGCTAAAAAGGGCTGACCGGACTTCCATTTCCGAAAAGGGTTCGTCTGGTTGGGCTGTGAAAGTGGGTTTTTCTATTGAGTGAAATTTACTGGGCGGAAAAAGAACTGATGTTAAATATTCCAGATTGTTTTCTTTAGAAGAATGAGCTGGGGGTCGTTGAAGCCCAAGCTCTGTAGGTGTAAAGAATTTATTGCTATAAAACTTTTGTGCAATGCCAAAGGTATTTGCTTGTGTTGTACAGAAGTGTTTCCATGCGGAATGTTTTGCAGTGTTAATACGTTTTTTGAAGGTTGCCGAAAGTTGTTTAATTTTTAATTTATGTTGGGGGAGGTCTGTGTCATTAATAAATCTCTGTTGACGGCGAAGAGCTGTTAGATGGTTCCGCATGGCTCGGAGCTGGGGCGACCAGAAGTTATACGTGAACTGACGTCCCGACTTCTTTAGCCTGAAGACAGAAGCAGCTGTGGAGTGTAATGTATTTATGAGTGTGTTAGTGAACGTTTCCAATTGGTTGATATTGTTTATGGAATTGACTAAATTAGTTAGTTGCTCAGAAGAGTTTTTAAGTAATTTTGTGAATTTGTGGAAATTACCTCTTTTTGTATTAAATCTATTGTTAATTGAAAATTTAAGTGTTGTGTCAATAGAAAAGGTGATGTAATTGTGATCTGAGCAATTGTGTGTATCTTGAACTGTCCAGTTTGAAATTATTGGAAACGTTCGTGGATTGACTAAAGTGAAGTCTGGCCAACCGCGAGCATTATTTTTCTGAAAGGTGGGCTTAGAGTTTTCAACGTTGGCCAGACAGAGACTATTAATTGTAATGAATTCAATGAGACTGCCACCTCTAGCATCCTCAAGTGGAGAGTTCGAAAGAGGGGAGTTAGCGTTGAGGTCACAGCCACATAAAAAGTATTTTCGATGAGTAATTAAATGTTGCCACTCCTGCAAGCAGTCCTCAAAGTCTGTGGACGGGGCAGAGTATGCACTGCAAAGGATCAATTCACCTTCATTCGTAGTCAGTGTTACAAAAACACAATGTTCCCCTGTGAATAAGTGTGTTTATACAAGGTTCTGTGTTCTGATGACTATATGTGAGGAGAGTTGTGATGAGCCAAGCTTGGACCAGGATGAAGGGAAACCATACAGATCACCCCCAACACTGCAAATCGCATCCTGAAGCAGCCCGATGTCTATGGAGTTTTTATCCATGTATTCCCTGGCTGCCGAGTTAGCTGCCTTACAATTATTGAGATTGATCTGCAGGATTTTTAAACTATTGATAGAAGGGAGAGTTTGAGTTTTATGGGAAGATGTAGCCCTACAGGAAGGAGATAAAGATCTGGTTGATTTGAAGACAATATTAAAATTTACCTATAGAGAGAAAAAAAAAAAAAAAAAAAAATTAGATATAAAGTCTTACCCACTAGACTGGTCTGTGCCAAGTTCTGGTGACGGCCTGAGAAACCTCTGTGGGCCTTCATAGTAGTATCTGCCAGAGTCAAGGTTTGCCTGCTGATAGTTTACAAAGTTAGGTGCAGGAACAAATGGGTTATTAATCCATGGATAATGATGAACTGAGTTCTGTGTTTGTAGTTGAATAGAGGATAAAGTTCGCGCATTTGACGATGAAAGTCCATTTTTGTCAAATCTTGAATTAGATGATTTTAAGTTCTGAGATCTCGAATTTGGGGTCTTTGACGTTGTTCAAAAGGATTAGAAGATTCTAGTAGAAACCTCCTATCAAGTTCTTCTCTGAGCTTTATATAGTTGTTCGAGATTTAAATTTTCTTTTACGTTGTTCGAAGTATTAAAAATGCTTAACGTAAAAGAAAATTTAAATCTTAATGTATCTGAATATTTTATTGTAGACCAGAATATCTGAAGATTAACCAAGGCATATTCTACTTAAAACTTTATTTTAGCTTACTATGAATAAATGTCAATTTCCTTCTGATGTTTAGATTAGAAAGTTATTTAAATGCAATTTATAAAAATATATAGCCGAAAACGCAATGCACTGACATTTTTTTGGTGTCCCTGTACGCAAACCAGTTGTACAGGACCTATTAATGCCATTTTCATTAATAAACATTTCCTTATAATTTGTATAATATATATAATTTTTTAAACATTCTGAAAACATTTAAGGATGATGGAGGCGTGCAGACAGACAGATAGACAGATGGACAGTCGGGCAGTCAGATACATAAATTGAAATCATATTCACACTTAAAAATTGTTAAAATGTGTTAAAATGCTTAATGTAAACGAAAGTTCAATTCCATTCCATTTTTAATAATAGACATTAATGTAACCGAATATTTTTATGTGGCCCTATAAATCTTAATACTAATCATGCTGTATTTTATAGAAAGAATTCTTTTGTGCATATGAAGAGCATATTTTAATTTCATTAAGATTTTTGAAAAGTAAAGTTATTAAAATTTAGTTTATGGAAATACCTCTCAAAGAATGCAGTGCTTTGAAATAATTTTGGGTGTGTACATAACCCACTGGTGGTACTATTTTCTCCATTTTCTATAGAAAACATGCGACAGTAAACTTGAATAACACATATCAATTTCAAGAAATTCCATGAATATTTACTGGCATTAGAGTAAGGGCAGCAGACAGACAGACTGACAGACAAACAAATTGAAGTCCTTAACACTTTTCAACCTTGTTAGAACGTTTTAAAAGTGAAAGTTTAAAGCGATATAATATAAAATCGACACTGTTGCGTAAGCTGACAAAAAAATAATGTTACAGAGGAATAACTGTTATAATTTTAAAAGTAAAACATACAAATATTATTATTAATCCAAATTCTTGTGAATCGTTTAATATATTCTTCCTTTTACACAAGATAGATTCTGCGTAATTATTTTTTATTTCCAAAATTTGCCATTGCGCAACAGAATGTACCAAGAAATGTTCAACTGTCTCTCACCAACAAATCTACAGAGTTTAATCCTTTTTTTTTTTTTTTTTTTTTTTTTTGAGAAATACTTATCTCTACAGAAAATTGAATGACTCAATTATAAAAAAAATCCTGTAAAATCTTAAAGGTTAATCGTGAACTAAATCTCTTTTTTGAGATACCATAGTAACGGTGAACTGCCTTCAGTAGTCGTACATGATTGAAATAATACCGAAATAAATCATGAAATAGATTTACAGTTTTAAAATAATGAGCTAGTAGAAACAATATTATGTATATATATATATATATATATATATACATACTGGGTGATCCAAAAGTCAGGACAAACTTTAAAAATGAATAATTCGAAAACGAATCAAGATACTAAGATACGGTTTGCACCAAACGGATGAAAATGAAACCGGGTTTTGTGTGGCAATGAAAAAAAATTAGTTCTGTTGGCGACCAACAGATCGCGCTATAGTGTTTTATTTCACCAAAAGATGATTTACAAATAAAAAAGTGTTGACAACTTACAAGTCAGCTTAATTACAGTTAATTAGTACTACTACAGTAAGTGCTCAATGTGCTGTCCATCATTCTGAAGTACAGCTGTGAGACGATTCACCACACCGTTCACAGGATTTAGTAGCATTTCTTGCGTTATGACCGACAAATTTTGGCGGATGGCATCTTTCAGTGCTGCTAGTGATTCCGGTTGGTCGCGGTACACTTTTGTCTTCAAGAATCCCCACAGCCAAAAGTCACAGGGTGTCAGATCGGGAGATCTTGGAGGCCATGCGTGATTAAAGTAGCGATTGAGAATGCGATATTCCGATGCATGTAAGCTTCGACTACCATTACCTGCTGCAGTTGCTCCTTTTTATATCATTTGTTGCTTTGCATAATCCTACATCAGAAATCCGACAGCGCCATCTGTTGGTCGCCAACAGAACTGTTTTTTTTCATTGCCACACAAAACTCGGCTTCTTTTCCATACGTTTGGTGCAAACCGTATCTTTGTATCTTGATTCGTTTTCGAATTATTTATTTTTAAAGTTCGTCCTGACTTTTGGATCACCCGGTATATAAATTGTTACTTACCCATATATCTTAGAGAAAGCGCCGTTTTGGGGTTAAATATATTTTATGTGTTATCAAAATATATTAAACGAATATAATACTTCAACATTTGATGAATTTATAAGAAGAAGGAAATAAATTAAAGAGTAAATAATTATTTTATAAAAGCCTATACCACTGTATAAATGTATTCAAATTATTTAACTAAATTTATGTTATTACTATACTAATTATTTTGACAAAATTTTAAAAATAAAATAATAAATATGCCAAACTTAAAGTATTTTTATGATACTTGTAAACAGAACATTTCATTGAAATATATTTATAAAATTTTACGCATCCCAAAATTCTTTACTAAAGAAAAAAGAACAAAATTCAATTATTTCCTTTTTATGCATTTTCCTTCCTAAGAGAAATCATCTGATATTCTTTTCTTACTTATTTTATGGGATTACGTAAAAGAAAAGAAAGCAAAAATGAAAATCGGTAAAAGTAAACATAAAGATAAATGGTCAAAAAAAGTTAAAAAAAAGAAAGAAAGAAAAGAAAGAAAGAAACAGGAACTTCTATACGAGCATTTACGAAAGAAAAATATTGCTTTTATTGTTAGATCTGGCAAATTTTCTTAAATAGATTTCTCTGAAAATGGTAGTAAAAAATATAAGAACAGTACTTAAAGTTGTATGAGTGTCATTTTTGTGGATATATGTTAGCTTAAAAAAAAAAAAAAAAAATGACAATTTCTATTTTCTTTTTCGGAAACAAACATTCATATTAAAAAAAAAAAAAAAAAAAATTACAATTTCTATTTTCTTTTTCGGAAACAAACATTCATCTTCGTAAAAATAGCAAGTTTGAAAAGAATATAATTAATCTTATAGCATTCAATTTAGTTAAAATTTTAAGTAGTTTGGAATATTTCATATATCTTATTGCAATTTAAATAAAAATAAATAAATATCGTAAATATGTGCTTTCCTATACGTAATAATTCTATTTGGGAATTCCAGTTAACATACACTACGTGACATTGAAAATGTAACACCACAATGAGTGGCCAGAAAGGGATGTAACTCAGCAAACAAAGAAAGACAGCAACGACCAACGAGTGACCTTTATTTCGAAATAATATTTGTGATACAGAACGAGAAGAGCGTCGGCTCAGCAGGTTGTAGGATCGCCTTTGACGGCGATACACGAAGCAACACGTCTAAATACAGAGTAAATGAGAGTACGGATGGTGTTCTGAGGAATGGCTCTCTATTCCCTGTCAACCATTTTCAACAGTTCGTCAGCTGAATGCAGCTGCAAATCGCGTCAAATCACACCCCAAATGTGTTCGGTTGGTGTGAGATCATAATAGAACGGTGACCAGGGAATCATGTGTACACCTTGAATAGCACGTTGCCTGATGCGAGCAGCGTGCAGCCGGGCTTTATCCTGCTGATAAACAGCATTAAACACCCCTAAATGTTGAGGAGTTTCATCGGCCGCAACACATCATATACGTATCGATGGTCGTCATACTGCCCTGAATACGAACTACAGGTGACTTGAAATCTTTCGCAATTGCGCCCTAAACCATGGTGCCGCGATGTCGCGCGGTAGGGCGTTCCACAAATGCTGCCGGGTCGGGCCTGTCCTCACGCAAACGCCACACTCGTACCCAGCGACTATCATTGGAGAAAAAATAACGTGACTCATCTGAGAACATGACCCTGCACCCCTTCATCGTCCACATCGCTCTAGCCCGGCACCATTGCAGACATTGGCGTCTATATATGCTGTGGGGTCAATGGCTGTATTCTTAACAGACGCCATGCGTGCAGCCCACTACCAACCAATCGACGAGAAATAGTTCTGGTAAATATGGGAAAATCCAGGGTGTCTTGAACATGCTATAGAAGTGGATTGAGGGTCTGCCACCGCTTGTTGTCGGTTGCGTCTATCCGCATGTGCTGACGTTACTCTTACTGCCCTGGCACCCCTCAAACTTGCCACATTTCTTTTTTCCAACCATCTTCTCTCTAGCCAGTGCACTGTGGACGCATCCGGGTGTGTTTCAGCTGATATTTGTCGTAAGGAATAACCTGCCCTTCGCAGTGCGATCACCATGCCCATCGTAAAATTGTCTGTCTGCTGGAACTGCTTCCATTGATTACGGTCTGACATTCTCTGATATTACACGCGTCCTCTGAAACAAGAACAATTTCTACAACGATTTCCTTAGCATAAATAACGGCTCGGAAATTGAACATTCGACAGGTTCCTTCAGTTATATCTTATTCAACGTGTAAAGAAGAGCTGTGCATTTCACTTCATTCGCAGAGCTCGGTGAGGTGTGTCTACACTGAAATTTACACAATTTCCTGACCACTCCTTCTTGTTGTTGCATTTTCAGTATCACGTAGTGTATATACGTATTCAGATTTCAAGTGGATCCAATATCATATTTCATCACTGAATCTGTTCCCCAGGAAAAAGGGTATGGTGATGACTTTTAAATTTTATCGCAATAATGATTGTCCATGATAAAAGTTTTTAATTTCCAGCACGCCTGATTGTCCTAGTGTCTTACACTCTAAAATATAAAGTGTTCAAAAATGATTAAATGAACATGCTCATTTCGAAATGAATAAGTTTGTTCCAAGAAAGGAAACATGCTGGTCTCATTTAAGAATTATCGCACGTTTTCAAATTAATATCTGTTTACTTCATAATGTATTGTAAATATTCTGAACTAAGAGAAGTTCCGTAATAGAATTCCTACAAATTTACACAGAAAAAGTTCAAACACAAAATTTTATCACACTTATCACAAGAAATATATTTCTTACCGATTTCATACTGGTTTACAGAAGAATACATCAACGAGAATCTAGGTTTGGGATATAAGGTATATCCCAATTCGAGGATTAACTTTAGTATATACCCACAACGATATTTGGCGATTTTTTGTTCGCGATTATGGCTAAATCATAAATCTAAAAATTATAAAACATAAAATCATAAATCCAAAATAAACAACATATAGGTTGCCATATTATATCGCAAACAGTCCAGAACGACATCGTTATCGTTCAAAACGGCGCCAAAGAAAAATCGCGAAATTCAGCTGTGGGGATATACTAAAGTTATACCCAATTCGATATTCGACATACGATATTCGATTCCACTTTTTCATCATACGGCAATGTATTTAATAGTAAGCACATGGGATTTTAAAATTTGCGTATATTTGCTTTGGAGCTATTTTGAGTATGCGACATACTCAATATTCACGCAATTTTAGTCATTTTTGAGTGTTATTACTTTTTTATTTTCTTCAGTTTAAATCAGTAAAACTCATTAACATGAATACTTTGTGGCTGTTAGTATTTCAAAAACTTGACACTGAAAATCTTATAACTGCCAAATGTTATTTTTAATATCACTGTTTTCGAAAAAATATTTTTGCTTTACGTTTTTGAGGGAAAAAAAATGTGAATTAAAATAAAACACAAAAAACTAATCTGCAGTATTTTTATATAAAAGTTTTTACAGCTATGAAATATAAAAACAAATATAAAAAAGTATTTAACGCCTATTTGATTTATCCTGTAATAAAATAGATTACATTTAAAATATCCATTTCGTTTAAAATATCCATGCATTTAGAAATGTGTGACAAAGTTAAACGCTGAAAATAATTAAAAATACTTTCTAATGGACTGAACAACTAAGCGACATTTTATTTGTCTCATTCGAGAAGAGATACAGTACTAGATTTAGAATTTTTGTATATATATTTTAATTTTACACTATTTACAAAGAAGTATTTGGGCACTTTCGAATTTAGACGTTATGTCAAATATCTAGAAAAGTTCTTTATAAATTATTTTGAAACTTTAGTAGTGTAGAGAACATTTTATACTTCATATATTGTAGCAAAAGTTGTGTCCTGAAGAGGAAATGTGACCAATAAAAAATTAAACGAAAAGTAAAATGTTTTGGATTACCTAGTAAAAAAGAATGCTTTAAATGCGTTTTGGCTGTAACATGTTATTATGAGGATTTTTCTCTTTATGTTTATAAGTTTTTACGAAGCTACCTGAAGCTACCTCTACAAAGAAGTATTTGGGCACTTTCGAATTTAGACGTTATGTCCAATATCTAGAAAAGTTCTTTATAAATTATTTTGAAACTTTAGTAGTGTAGAGAACATTTTATAGCTCATATATTGCAGCAAAAGTTGTTTCCTGAAGAGGAAATGTGACCAATAAAAAATTAAACAAAAAATAAAATGTTTTGGATCACCTTGTAAAAAGGAATGCTTTAAATGCGTTTTGGCTGTAACATGTTATTATGAGGATTTTTCTCTTTATGTTTATAAGTTTTTACGAAGCTACCTGAAGCTACCTCTACAAAGAAGTATTTGGGCACTTTCGAATTTAGACGTTATGTCCAATATCTAGAAAAGTTCTTTATAAATTATTTTGAAACTTTAGTAGTGTAGAGAACATTTTATAGCTCATATATTGCAGCAAAAGTTGTTTCCTGAAGAGGAAATGTGACCAATAAAAAATTAAACAAAAAATAAAATGTTTTGGATCACCTTGTAAAAATGAATGCTTTAAATGCGTTTTGGCTGTAACATGTTATTATGAGGATTTTTCTCTTAATGTTTATAAGTTTTTACGAGGCTACCTGATATATTCATGGATATATAACGTTTCTTTTTTCTTTTTCTTTTTTTTTTTATTGCAAAAGTTTTTTCCACTTTTTTAATTATATCACATAGGGCATTAGAGCAAGTTCAAAGTCCTTTTTAGAAAAATTGGCATATTACATTAGACACAGCATACTGCACTCAAAATGCAAAAAATACTAAATAATTCTAAAATTTACTAAATAATATTTAACTATGCACGCGCTAGCTTTTAAAACATTTCATTTGCATGATTTAACAGCCAAATCTATTGAGCAACTTATATGAAAACCCCAAACAACTATCGTATAATTTTAAAAAGGTATCAGAGATAGAACGAACAAAATTTCAATTCTCTCTCTCAAAAAAAAAAAAAAAAAAAAAAAAAAAAAAAACTAAAATATAAGGGGTTTTGCTCACATTTTATTTTGATTCAATCAATGCCTAATGGTAATACTATGTCCGATGACAATAAATAAATATTGATAAATCCCCCTACCATCTTCCTATATTTAATAAAGAACTGGATATCAGTTCATTCTAACTCTCACAACTTTTTGAATTTACACGATATTTTTTTGGATTTTTCGTATAAATTGCTCCTTTCTCTTGGGTATTAATTTATGCAAATTGATTTTTTTTTAAAGCTAGAACATGCGCATTTAAAGCTTATTTAGTAAAAATGCGCAAATTTGAAAGATATTTAACACTTTTGCATTCAGTTTGCAATCTGCTGTATCTAACGTAGTACGTCAAATTTTCTAAAAATGTCTTTAAACTGGGTCTAAAATACCCTACGTAATATAATTAAAAAGAAGGTACTTCTTCTTTTTTTTTTTTCAATTAATATAAAAATGCGTTAAATCTCCATAAGTATATGTAGATGATGAAAAAAATCCTCACAATCACATGCTACAGCCAAACCGCATTTAAAGCAAATGAATTTTTTTAAAAGCTAGAACATGCGCAGTTAAAAATTATTTAATAAAAATGCGCAAATTTTTCAAGATGTTTAACATTTTTGCATTCAAATTGCCGTATGCTGTATATAATGTAGTATATGAAATTTTCAAAAAATGGCTTTGCACTGGGTCTAATACCCTACATGTTATAATTAGAAAAGATTTTTTTTTTTTCAATTAATATAAAATATGTTACATCTCCATGATTATATGTGGTAGCCTCTTAAAAATTTATATAGATAAATTAAAAAAATTCTCACAATCACATGCTACAGCCAAAACGCATTAACCCTTTCAGTCGCAGTGTTCCCGCTGATGGAACACCTAATTTTAATTCTGAAGTGCAAAAACTCATCTTGGAAATTTTTTAGCAAAAATTTACATTTATTACATAGCAGAAAAGGCCCATTTTTTAACGTGAAAATTTAAATTTTTTTTCTATTTTAATTATGTGTTTAAATTCCGGTGGCAGTCTAATTTAAATGATCCGAATTACCTTGCTCCGCAAAGGGTTAAAATACTCCGGAATAAATTGAAATGTTGGGATCTATGCAACTTTGACGAGTTTTTGTTGTCGATAATGTTTAGTTATAAAGTGATTTATTTATTAAATTATATATTGTTTGAATTTAATAAGATTTACTTACAGATGTTTCAAACCGAAAATTTCTCGAAAAGGAACAATACTAATTTATTTATTTTTTAAATATTTATGATCAGCTATGTGTCTAGAAGCCATTTTTAAAATTAGTTTAGTAATTTTTAAAATAAATTAAGTAGTGAACCTTAAAGGGTTAAAGCATTACTTTTCACAGGATGATCCAAAACATTTTTATTTTTATTTTATTTTTCTACTGGTCCCCTTTTCCTCTTCAGGATACATCTTTTCCTGACATATATGAGGTATAACATGTTCTTTAGACACTCAAAGTTTCAAGATGATTCCTAAAGAAGTTTTCTAGATGTTTGACAAAATGTCTAAATTCGAATGTGTCGAAATATTTATTGGTTGATAGTGTAAAAGTATATTAAGGGCCCTTTTCACTCGCCGCCGCCAGAAGCCGAAGCTAATGATATTCTATGGGAAATATTTTTTTTACAAATAACTTATTAACTAATACATATTTTTAAATTCTATTTTCACATTCTGAAAATTCCCAGCTGTTAAATTGGCGGACGTTTTTTAAAAAATTATTTTTTAAATTTTTTATATTTTATTTTGGAGCTGCAAAATACGAATTTTCAACATGTGAATTTTTTTCATTTTGCAATTTCAAAATAAAATATTAAAAATTAAAAAAAGAAACATTTTTAAAAAAGGCCGACAATTTAACAGATGGGAATTTTTGAATGTGAAAACGGAATTTAAAAATATGTATTAGTTAATAAGTAATTTGTAAAGAAAATTCCCCCATAGAATAATAATAACTTTGTCTTGGGCTTCTAGAGACGGTAAGTGAAGAGGGCCGTTTAAGTGTAAAAGTGATGCTATAAAACAATATTTTTGAATTTATGTCTCTCTTTCTTTTCATTTATTTATTTTTTTTTACTTGAAATGAATGCTTTTATAAAAACATTTGACTACAATTGAATATCTTCTTATCTTTCTCAGCTTTCGAGAGTTTCGTAGATTATACCTGCCAAAATTTACATAAAATGTCCATTATCGTCGTAAAAGCTGGCCGGAAACCACAGATGGAAGTCTAAGATTAGTTTGTAAAACTTATGGAATGCTTCAGATAATTGTCTAAAACAAGCTTAGCCGATATAAAAAATGAACTGAGTAAAGAATTTTCTACTCACGTGATTTTATTCTGAAAGTAGGAAAAATAATAATAATAGCACTTATGGAAAGGAAAACAGTTTTTTTTAAAGAGGAAATTTGAGAAAAATGACTAATCGTCACATTTAAAGAGAGCAAATTGTTGATCAAAACTTTTGTTTCGCGATTTGCTAATTGTCTTTGAAACCTGACATGATCTGAATGCATCTTAGTTCATTATGTGGTTAACAGTCTGAAATAGTTTTGTCTAACAAACAAAAGGAAATACCCAGTCACGAATAATAAAAATGCTTTAAGTGTATTTTTTATTACAATACATTTATAAAGAGCAGGGATGGAACACGGGCGCAGAATTCATACCGGAATCCGTTTAAGAAATTTCTCTACTTATAATATCGTTGATTTAAGAAGTAGAAAATTTTCTTACATCGATAGTGGTATGAATTCTGCGCCCGTGTTCCATCCCTGAAAGAGGAAAAATATATTATATTTCCAACCTGTAAATTTCTTTTTTTGGATTAAATTTTCTTGCACAAAAATATTTGATCACCTAAAATAAATTACTTGTTTTGGAATATTCCTATCGAAACATATATCTAAAATCATAGATACCAACATTATAATTTATTCTGGAGCATTTTTAACCCCGCCTTTTTTTTCATACCGCTTATTTTTTAAGGATATTTTTTTCTTATTTTTTAAGGATATTCTTTTTCTTATTTTATCGAAGTTATATATAGCAGAAACATTTTCTATAAATAAAGTGGTGCGAAATAAAGGCGGGGCTAAAAATACAACGGAATAAATTAAAAAATTGGCATCTATGATAAAACCTATTGCTTTTGACTTTATGAATAAATCTTTTTTATTGAGATGTCAGAGTTGCCAACATTTTAATTTATTCCGGAGTATTTTTAGCCCGCCTTTATTCCATACCACTTTTTTTTTTTTTTTTTTTTTTTTTTAAGAGCAAATTTTTCTTGTTTAATTGTAGTTATATGATGGAGAAAAATATTCTAAAAATAAAGTGGTACAAAATAAAGACGGGGTTAAAAATGCTTCGGAATAAATTAAAATGATGGCAACTATGGAATGTACATTAGATAAATGTTGTAACAAAGAATAGAACTATCTTTACTGTAAATAAAATAATTTTCTTTATTAACTTGTACTGAAAAATATTTACAGAGATAAAGTAAACGGAATACATATCTTTGTAAATAAAGAAATCGTTTCGATAACTCCGAATTACCTTATTGTAATTAAATCACTAAATAAGAATATTATTTCGTTATTTTCCGTGTGGAAAAAGAAAATTAAAAAAACTAAGTCGTGCGAAAAGGTATGTTTATTATAATAGGACGATGGAAAGGATATATAATTTATAAAACAATGTACATTTAATCTAAATACAGGTTTAGTTACGCTTTTTAATCCCGTTATGCAAAAAACTTTCGCAAAATGTCTATACAAATAGTAAAATTGCAGTTATATATTCAGGGGATAATGGACATTTTATGTACTTTTGTAAATTGCTGTCTTATTGTTGTGAAAATTTATATACATATTCATTGAAATACAATAATATCACGTATTTGAAATTTCGTCAGAGATTTTATAAATTTAATAAAATAAAGTTCAAATTTTAAAATTATTGAAACATCTTTAATTGCTCCTATCTAACTAAATTTTAAATTGTCCCTTGGTTTTACATTATTAAATATTAATAATATATTTTAAAGCTATATGAGTATTACTTTGTAAAGCCATTTATATATATATATATATATATATATATATATATATATATATATATATTTGAATATTTTAAAAATAATTTCGAATATTTTTATGTTAGAAAAATTTGCATTACATTTCAGCATTCAAATTGAAACTTTTTTTTTTTTTTTTAATTACTACAGAAATTAAAAATAATAACCAAATGTGTTTAGGATATATTGTCTACATTATTGTTAAGAAAATATATTCGACTGGTGGATATTATTCTAAAAAATATATTCGAAAATGTAAATCTACATAAATCTATATAGAGTACGTTTTAAAATTTCCAGCTTCACTTTAATCCATGGTTGATAGTTAATTATAAGCTATGTGACACCTTTCTTTTTGAAATAAATAAAAATAAAACGTAGATTGTGTGTGTGTAATAGTTTGGTCTAAAATTATATAAATTGTACAGTGCGCGTTTCAAATTTTCGAGCTTTTTTTCAATTCAGGGTTGAGGGTTAATTATTAGTTGTATGACACCTTTCATTTTGAAATAGATAAAAATAAACCCCGCATTGTGTGTATTATTTAAGCATACTTGCCAACATCCTAATTAATATTCCGTAGTATTGTTAGTCCCGTCCTTTTTTTCTCACCAGTAAGTTTTTAGAGTAATATTCCCCCAATTCAATTGCAATTAATTGAGAAGAAAAACACTCTAAAAAGATACTGGTGTGAAAAAGAAGGCGGGCTAACAATACTACGGAATATTAATTAGTATGTTGGCAAGTATGTTTAAGTCTAAAATTAAATAAGTTGTACAGTGCTTTTTAAAATTTCGAGCTTCTTTTTAATTCGCGGTTGATGGGTAATTATTAGTTATGTAACACATTTCTTTTGGAAATAAATAAAAATAAAACGTAGATTGTTTGTGTAATAGTTAAATCTAAAATTATATACATTGTACAACGCGTTTTAAATTTCCAGATTCATTTTAATTCGTGATTGATGGGTAATTATTAGTTGTGTGACAGCTTTTTTTTTTTTTTTCTTTTTTTAAATAAATAAAAATAAAACGTGGATTGTGTGTGATAGTTAAATCTAAAATTATATAAATTGTACAACTCGTTTTAAATTTCCAGCTTCATTTTAATTCGCGATTGATGGGTAATTATTAGTTGTGTTACACCTTTATTTCGTAAATAAATAAAAATAAAACGTAGGTTGTGTAATCATTAAATCTAAAATATTATATTTATAATAATTACATAATGGCGCTTTATCGATTTTATATTACTAGACATATAGAAAATAAAAATTATGTATTTGACAAATTTCACTGAAATTATACTTTTTCAAACAATTCAACGTGTTTTTAAAATTTAACTATTTCTTTCATTGATCAATTAAGATCTCATTTAACTTAAAGATAGATCAAAAAGCTTTATTATGTAAATACAACTAAACATATAAACTTAATGCACATAATATAAGAATGAAGTAACACCTGAGAAGATATTTAAGATAATTTAAGTATTCCTTAATAATCGAACAAATATATATATATATATATATATATAACTATTGAAATGAATTTATATATATATATAAGTTAAAAGATTAGAAAAACCAGAAGATGAATTACAAACCAATACGGAAAATTTCAGGAAATGCAAAAACTTAAAAGTAGGAATATATAAACAAATTAATGAAATTAATAAAATTAACACCCCCCCCCAAAAAAAAAAAACAAAAAAAAAAAAAAAAAACTGAGGTCTTCAGCAGGAAGACCCTTCAGTGTAGGGGTGAAAGAGAAGTTTATGAAATGACAGTAGCAATTAGCAAAATCTATCCTTAGCCTCCAACTTCTCAATAAACAGAAAAACACCATTAACTGAAGAGAAATCAAACATATATATGATGTATAAAATACTAAAAAAGTTTTAAAATTACAAAATTGCAGAAGTTATCAAATTACATCAATTCGTTTTAAAAATATACAGTAATATAAGGAATTACTGAAGGTAAACCAGAAAGTATAAAATGAAATAAAATAAAAACCCTTTACCTGATAAACAAACCCACATCGGCCGACGGGGCTACTCGTCGGTATCTAAATATCGCCCATGAATGGGGAAATTGAACAAACCGAAATAGGAAAACACTGGAAACATACAGTTAAAATTTGGGACAGGTAACAGTTAATTTGTAATGTATTTTTTAGATCTTCAACAGCATATTTTAAATAATTTTCACTGTTGCAAATAGTACGAATTCTTTCAAACTGTGCGAACATGATATTTTTAAAAACTTTTCTACTGAGATTTGAAAACCAATTAGTGAGACTATTTTCTTTAAAATTAAAATCCTTCCTTTTGTCGTATAATCCAATGAGCTATTTTTCTTTATTTGTCTTTACATTTAAATCTAGGAAAGAAATTTTATCAGTATCTGTACGGTTTAAAATTAATTCTGTAGGATATATTTTTACAGAAATATTTTCAAAACCATTACAGTTAAAAGTAATTAAATCATCAATATATCTGAAGAAAGTAATATATATACTATATATATATATATATATATATATATATATATATATTACAGCGGAGGGGGATTCCTATGGGAACGAGTTTTTCGAGTGCTTTCGCAAATTTATTTTTATATTTTTTCGAAACATTTTTTACAAATATTACTTTCTTCAGATATATTGATGATTTAATTGTTTTTAATTGTAATTGTTTCGAAAAGATTTCTGGAAAAATATATCCTAAAGAATTAATATTAAACCGTACAGATACTGATAAAATTTCTTTCCTAGATTTAAATATAAAGAAAAATAAAGAAAAATGGCTCATTGGATTATATGGCAAAAGAAATGATTTTAATTTTAAAGTAAATAGTCTTACTAATTGGTTTTCAAATATCAGAAGAAAAGTCTTAAAAAATATTATGTTCGCACAGTTTAAAATAATTCGTACTATTTGCAATAATGAAAATGATTTAAAATATGCTCTTGAAGATCTAAAATATTTCTTACAAATTAACTGTTACCTGTCCCAATTTTTAACTGTATGTTTACAGTGTTTTTCTATTTCGGTTTGTTCTATTTCCTCATTCAAGGGCGATAGTTAAGTACCGACGTGTAGCCCCGTCGGCCGAAGTGGATTTGTTTATCAGGTAAAGGGTTTTATTTTATTTCATTTTATACTTTCTTGTTTACCTTCAGAAATTCCTTATATTATTGTAAATTTTTTAAATGAATTGATGTAATTTTATAACTTTTGCAATTTAGTAATTTTAAAACTTTTTTAGTATTTTATACATTATATATATGTTTGATTTCTCTTCCGTTAATGGTGTTTTTCTGTTTTGTGAGAAGTTGGGAGCTAAGGATAGTTATTAGCTAATTGCTACTGTTCTTTCAGAAACTTCTCTTCCACCATTACACTGAGGGGCCTACTTAATAATAAGACCTCAGTTTTTTTTTTTTTTTTTTTTTTTGGGGGGGGGGGGAATTTTATTTATTTCATTCATTTGTTTATATAATCCTATATGTATATACATATATCTTTACTATGGTATAATAAATCAATTAAGAATATAGAAAAAGATAAAATGTAGAAAAAATTTATTAATGTCAAAATTTTATCATCTGAGAAAAGAATTAAAGAAATGCTAAAATAAAATCTGGAATTACTTTTCAGCAGAAAAGAAAATATCTCATAGAAATGGTATTTACAGTAATATTACTAAGTAAAATGTAAGCCATTATCTAAATACTCTAAAGTCGTAACTACATAAAAGACACATTTTAAGCATCTTGTATGTATATGTATATATATATATATATATATAAGTCAACCTTAATCATTTCGAACTTTCGACATAAAATATGATAAACAGAATTGACAACTTACTGAGTTAACAAAACATGTAAAAATGATAAATACTAGGTTGAGTATGAATTCATGAAGGGATTTTTTTAATTATCAATAAAAAGAAAAAAACGGGAAACCCAAACTTTTTATAATCAGAAGATGGAAAATGTGGGCTCTCTCATTCTGAAATAGCATAAAAATCACGGAAGCAATGCGTTATCATATCATTATATTTGACATTCTTTTTGGGTGAATGTATGTATGTGATTTCAGAATTTAAAAAAAAAAAAAAAAAAACTTTTACTAATTTTATAAAAAAAAAAAAAAAAAAACCACTCATTTTACCGATCATTTCCCTTGAAGCATGAAAAATTACCTATAATGAGGAAGAGTTTTTAAGACTGGCAACACAACTTGTTTCATACCTGTAAACCTGAAATTAAAATAAAAAATCCATTTTCGTTTTTGATGGGAAATTTTCATTTGTAAGAAGGTCTTGTGCAATATGTTTCGATAGAAGATATAAAGACATTTTCATACATAATTTTAATTTCTGAATTGTGATTTAAATATATATGAATGCAAAATTGACTTTGATATAGATATAATTTTTAAATAAAATTTCTCTAATAGTATCTCGCACTTATTTTAGATTTCGTGTGTAAAAGAAAATTATTTATTTATTTATTTATTTATTTATTTATTATTTTGTTTTTAGCTCTTAACGTACGCAGTAATTAGCTGTTTGGTTAAACATATACTAATTATCGTTTTTACTTTTTTTGGATCAATTCATAATTGACAATTTTTATAATTTCTGTTGTAGAGCTCGAAGTCTCCGTCGTTTTTTGCGGTCCGCGGTAGCCCAGTCGGTAGAGCGCCGGCCTCGTAATTGGAAGATTGCGGGTTCGATACTCGAGCCGGCCAAAGACCGTCGTGTACACTAATGGTGACTGGTGCACGTAAAATCTGTCGTGACCGCAATGTTCTCCATGTCCCCATCAAAAATTATAACTCTGGGGGTCACCGAAGCGGGAGAGCCATCCCTTCCGTGTAGGATCAAAATTGTGATGACATGTCTCCTGACCACCTCTAGGGGTGTGTCCCAGAACGTCCCCAATTGCCCATCTGCGAGGCACTAGTGCGACGTAAAACCCAACCATCCATCCATCCGTCCATTTTCCATGACACTTCCAGTAATAAGAAATTTTCGCCTTTTTTGCTACCACTATACCTATAAAGAAACTTTTAAAGTACTTTTATAGTAATGTGGCGTGATTAAATGCGATAGATATTATTACATAAAGTAAATAAATAAATAAATTTGGAACCAATTAGGCTGAAATTTCTCATCATCGAACGTTTCCTTGAACTAGGCGGAGACTTGGAGCTCTATTGTTGTGATTTTCTATACTTAAGTAAGATGAAAATTGTTATTAAAATATTATTATCCAAAATATGTAGCACATGGCAACTATGTCTGTTTTTCCTTATATTTCATACATCAACGAGTCTTTAATGCAATATTATTTTAAATTTTAATTGTACGTTTAAGTTTCTTCGTGGAACTTAGTTTTTTCTTAGCTAGTTTCGGTTTCAGTTCACTTTTTATAGTTTTCTTTCATTCTTTATAAAATATGCTCAAAAAGTCAGCTATTTAACTTTCATCATTTTGCATCCTCTTGTCGAAGTATCTTCTTTAAATGATTATGAAATATTAATAATTTATCGTCTGATTAATCATAAACGTTTTGAGTTTTTCAAGTTAAAAAAAAAAAAAATAATAATAATAATAAAAATAATATAAATAAATAAATAAATAATAAGAAGAAGAAATTTTTCGCAATATATAGGGTGATTCAAAAGACCAATATATAAACTTTTAGGGGATATATGACACATTCTAAGGATTCGAAATATCATGGGAACTCATGGCTGAAAACGTAATTTTACCTTCTCCTTAACTGAAGTTTTTTAGTTAATTTGTAAAAATAAAACTCGCATATGGGTGTAGCTTTTATAAATTAATTTTTTTACTAAATATTATATAGTACTTGATATATCAAGTCTTTTTATGTAAACATTAACATCTAAAAACGTTTAATTAAAAATGCAATATAAAAAAAACCACGCCCATTTGTGTGTTTTACTGATACAATTTAACCAAATACATCCATTTCTTAAAGGGTTAAAATAATGTTTGCTGTCAGGAGTGTCTATGCATTTTTTAATTCTTAGCATGTGCCCTATCTTCCCTAAAAGTTCGTTTGTTGGATTTTGAATGTTAACATGTAAAATCTATTAACATATTTATTGATACATAGATGCTAACATTTTAATTTATTACGGACCAGGAGGCGTTTTAGCCCCGCCTATATTTCGCACCATTTTATTTTTAGAGAATTTTTCACCAATATATAACTACGATAAAATAAGAAAATTTTACTCTTTAAAAAAAAATGTGGTATGGAATAAAGTCGGGGCTAAAAATATTCCGGAATAAATTAACACTTTCACGACCGCATGTTCATAGGCATGTTTTTGTCTTTTTGACAGTAGGTTCTGCCTGTGGGCGATGTTGTTTGAAGCTACATTATTGCAGAACAAAGTTTCCTGTGTCATGTTCATATCACGAATGAATATACATAGTAATTATACTCTTTCTAATAGAAGCATTTGTATCCATAGTATTTTGATTGTATACATATGAATATAGGGAATATTCTTAGGAAGTATAGCAACATACAAATCGCAAAAGTAACGCCTACTGGCGAAGTTATAGATTTAGAAATGATGTTAATCTACGTCACCGGTCGCGAAATTGTTAAAATATTGGCAACTCTGTTAATATAGCCTATACAGGGTGGTCACAGACCACATGTTTTCCCTGATTCATCCCCCAATATTTTTCTTTTGAAATTTTAAATAGCACATTTGCACCATTAATTTAGTAAAAATTATCATATAAATATTCTGATGGAAGAATCAGGGAAAAAAGACGGATCTGTAACCACCCTGCTATAGCATCAGCAAAAATGTTATTACCCCAAACCAAATTATTTCATTGTTTTAATGAAACAATTTTATTAACCCGTTAGTAGTCGCTATAGACAGCGCCACCTATTACAGATTGCGCACTTTTTATTTAACCCTTTGCGGCGCAAGACAATTTGAAACATTTAAATTATACTGCCACCGGAATTCATGAACTAAATTAAACTAAAAGAAATTTTAAATTTTAAGGTTTAAAAAACTCTCCTTTTCTGATATGTTATAAACGTGAATTTTTGATAAAATATTTCCGGGATGAATTTTTGCAGCTGGATCTTAAATTTTGCGTCCTCGTGGCGAGGACACCGCGCGTTAAGGGGTTAACTCGCACCAATAATTTTAAAAAGTGATGTGATCAACGTTTCTTCGATTTTATTCGCGTTTTATGTATATCAAATGCCACTTCTAAAAATTTTTGGTGGCTATTGAATAAAAAAATCTGGCAAAACTGTAGGATGGGCGGCAAGTCGACCAACTGGCGACTACTAACGGGTTAATTTAACAACTGTTTGTTTACATCTGCCAAACCTTGTTAGTTTAAATAAACAATTTTATAGATTCAGTTTTATAGATTATTTTTTAAACAAACATTTTTGTTGATTCAGCTCATCATTAGTTCATTGGATGTTTACAGATAGATTTATGACGTAGTTTATAGAACAATCCAATTAAAATTACACTTGTTTAAACCATATTCCTTTAGTTAATCAAAGCAAGTTGATCTGGTTAACTGAACAAAATTATTGTTAAAAATCACAAAATATTTCTAAAAATTAGTATGGGAATCTAGATTTATCCCAAAACACGTTTTTTTTTTTTTTTTTTTTTTTTTTTTTTTTTTCCCAGTGTAAAAATTTATACAAGTACAATATAAAATTTTATGTTAATTCAAAAATTTTAAGCATATTTAATATTTAAAAAGTTATTTTTGTAAAGTTTCACTTCACATTAATTAAATAGATATTTATAAAATAATATATGTAGCATTGAGTATATGACATTATTTCTTTTATTCAACGGAATTTATATGTATTTCTTTAAAAAATATTCATTTATAAAACAATGTGAAGGGAGTACATGAAGTGTTTCCAATTAATCTCTAATATATAAAAACGAAATTAAAAACAACGTCGATTTTCAGCAAAAATACGCTTTTAAAATTTTGAACGCTATTTCAAAACATCTCATTTATCAACATGATAAATTGAATTTAGAAATTTCAAATCTGTTACTAAAGAAAAAAAAAATAAAATAAAAAGTTATGTTATTTATTATGCTGCAAATAAAGTGCAAGGTTTGTTGAAATTTTTGTTTATTGATAAGGAAATATGCGAAAAAATCAATAATTATTGGAAAAAAGCTTTTACGTTTTCCTATTGCTTCTGTTTGGATATCATAAATGCTCCATGCTTATATATATATATATATATATATATATATATATATATATATATATTAAGATTTTATTTACTTGTAATTTGGAGTAAATTAATGTTGGATTATTCGGTTGGTTGGTTGGTCGTGTTTAACGTCGCACTAGTACGGTACTATGGGTAATTGGCGACGGTCTTGGTCGAATCTAAAAGGATGGTACGAAGACATATCATCACAATTTTGATCCTCCACGAAGGGGATAACTCCCCCGCTTCACTGACTCCCTGAGGTATAATTTGGATGGTGGAGTACTTGTCATGTGCTTTTATATAAATTTTTAAACGAACAACATATTAATCTGAATTATAATATTCTATTGAACATTTGATTATCAGAATATTTGATTGAAATTAATTCTGAAATAATTGAATCAAAATTAAAATGTTTAAAATGTTTGAGGTTGGGTTTGTTTTAATTCGCACCAGAGCTATGGCATAGGTAGTTGGCGACAGTGTAGGATACATACCTAGGGATGGTCCGTACACGCGCTATCACATTTTTTATCCTTCGCGGAGGGGTTTACTTAAAATTAGAAAAATATACGCATTACTACGCTACTTTATGGTTTCTTACACTTCTGGCAGTTTATTTTATATAAGTTCGCGAATAATAGTATGAAAAGTCTTCTAAAAATATGCATTAGAATTTTATAGGGAATTTTATGGAATTATTAACTAGGAAATTTTGTAGTTTTAAAAGTAATTGTTACGCTGAATGCACACCCTCCGTGGTCGAGTTAGTATGTCGACCTCGCTAATAGCTTTCAAGTGTAGAAGAATGGATTCGATTATCCCGCTGTCCCTGAGGGTTTTTTTAATTTTTTGTATTGTAATCCTGTCGTGTGATATCTATCCTCATCTCGACGAAATTTACAGGGGTTGTAGGTCGAAGATTCGTATTGCTCAATGTCTTAAAAAAAATGTGTTCTGATTTGAAATTCTCTCATTTTGGTTTTAAATACACAGCTTTGTGTTTTAATATATAATGTTCTATTTTATTTAAATTTATATAAAAATCTTGATCATATTTTTTTTTTTTTTTAAATGATATTAAAAATGTTATTGTCATCGACACAGCTTACTTAATTGAAATGTCGAATGCTATTTAGAATTTCGACTAATTAAGTCGAAATAAGGTAAATTATCAGGTTTTTGTTAATCTATTCTGAATTCTCAATTGCTCAACTGCGAATGGAGTTCGTTTGGCTACCAAAGACAAAGAAGAACATTTATGTCTATTTAATCCTCATAACAATAAAATTTCCAATAATGCTGTCGCCAAACAGGCGCCTTTTTGGAAATATTGCAGACATGATTTCATTTTTAGAAATTTTTTCTAGCTAATCTACTGCGACTGAACATCTAATATTTTAGAAGAATACTATTTACTAGCAAACCCATGCAAAATTTTCGCACTTTACTTCTTCTCTAATTTACCTTTAAAATTTGAAACTCATAAATATTACACCAACTTCCCAACCTATTTAAAATTTTAATTTACCAGAAACCAAGTCATTATTAAAACCAAATTGATACTGTGTAATAACGAAAACAAAATCATTCAAAGAAAGGTTTCAAAATAAAGTTCACCGTTGACGACCCAGTTTTCGTACATCCGCAGGCATGCAGTTTTAGTATAGAACCCACACGACGCCTTTCAAATTTTTGAAGTTCCGTTGGCGATGACTCTTCATATATATATTTATTTTGCAACTTTATTTTTATTTATACATTTATTTATTTATTTATTTTTAACTAATTCCTATTTTGATTATACTTTTTATGATTGCAGTTATTAGACAATTTATGATAATAATTCATATTTTTAAAGCATTGCATGTATATATCTTTAAAATATTGCTATATTTAAAACGACGCTTGCAAAGATTTTGAAGATGCAACTTTTAAAAACGCATTTTAAAAACTTTTATTAATTATTGCATTACTTAATTATGGCATTTTAAACAACTTTTAAAAACGCATAATCTCATCACACAAATGTCATCATTTTTTTTATTAGATCATTGATCTGAGTCCGCGGGCTTAAATATTGTCCATTTATAAACATTATTTTTTATCCTCGCGTATTTTATTAATTACATTGTTATCGTATCGTTTCGAGAAAATATATTTGTAACTGGTCTACGTTAGAGAAATATTATACAGATGTTTAAATATTATGTAAGTACTTATTTTTTTTTCTTCTTCAGAAAATAGACAATTAGCACTTCAAAGAGCTCCCTTGTAAGTTACGCGTGTTAAATAAATATATATATACATATATATATATATAAATCCCGATTCCAATATCTTTACGTTCCGAACATACATGAGTAAGGAAAGAATTGCAACCATGAAAAAGTTCGACTTTGTTATTTGGTTTATTTATACATTTTGAAGTCTTCATGTTAGCTTTTTTTTACAGTGATGCATGTATGTGTGTATGCTTGCGTGTGTAAGTACGATAACGTCTAAACACTTTGATCGATTTGAGATGACATTTGATACTTATGTTAAAGGTCACCATAGCACGAAATAAATTGATTTTAGTGAATCTGTCATAAATATATACATATTTAATAAGGGACACACACACAAAAAAAAAAAAAAAAAAAAAAAAAAAAAAAAAACTCTTTATCATTATAGCCTACGAGCAGAAATTATTCGTTGTATTGATAAAATACATTAACCAAATATGATATTTCTACATTTATTAAACTGAAAAAAAGTAAAAAACACAATAAACATATATTATAATTTATGATAATGCACAGTGCTATTTTGCTTCTGAAAGTGTATACTGCTGTTTAATAACGCATCCAGTTTCTTTAAATAAAGATATGTAAATATTACATGAACTAATATTTTTAGAAGCTTTTAAAAATACAAATATATCATACTCACAATAACTTTAAGGTACGAGAAACTAGAACTTTTCATCCAAAGTATATTTATCAAATTTTACGCATCTCAAAATGCTTTACTAAAGCAAAAAGAGGGAGTTTCAATTATTTCCTTTTTATGCATTTTCCTCCTTAAGATAAGTCATCTGATATCCTTATCTTACTTATTTTATGGGATTATGTAAAAGAAAACAGTAGAAATGAAAATAAGTAAAAGTAAACATAAAGATAAATGGTCAAAGTAAAAAAAAAAAAAAAAAAAAAAAATTAAAATTACACGAGCATAAGAAGGGGACAGAAGAAAAATATTTACAGAAGAAAAATATAGCTTGTATTGTTAGATCTGGCAAATTTTCTTAAATGGATTTCCTTTTGAAAAGGATAGCGAAAAATGTAAAAAAGTACTTAAAGTTGTATGAGTGTCATTTTTTAGATATATATGTTAGCTTTCAAAATATGACGATTTCTATTTTTCAATCCGAAAATAAACATTCATCTTCGTAAAAATAGAATATTTTGAAAGAGTATAATTTATCTTATACTATGCCTTTCAGTTAAAATTTTAAGCATTTCGGAAATAACTCAATTTTATTTATATTACTGAAACAGAAATACAAAATAATAATAATAATAATAATAATAATGAGCATGATTCGGTTTTTATTCACCATATAGCTCAAATTTCAAATTCCAATTAACATATATGGGGGAGATCCGTGTACCTAGGGCCGCTTTTTTCCAATGCCCAAAAATAGATCCCTTGACCTGTTTAAAATTATCAAACTGATATGTACATATCTTTTGGACTAATTACTTATAATTGGGATTAATAGAAATACCTAAAATAATAAATTTTGACAAATAGAAGGTTTTTAAAAAAACTTCACTCGTGGCCCTAGGTACAACATCCTCATTGTACCAGGGGCCAGACCTCATTGTACCTAGGGCCATTCTCTCAGATTTAGATTTCACTTTGTAATGAATAGAAAATAAGCATATAAACATGTATTTTATAAAAGAAACAATATCAAGTAATATATTTATTTATCATATAATAATTATCATGTAAATAATTTGAAACACGAAAATTTTCACTTTTTCTTCTTCTTCTTCTTTTTTTTTTTTTTTTTTTTTTTGGGGGGGGGGGATATTTTAAAAGAAAGTTTTTTTTTTTTTTTTTTTTTTAATTTCTATTTTTTTTTTCTGGAGTGTCTCTTGGATTTCTAGATCTCTCTGGTTTTCGGTCACATCTTTTCTTTGATATGGGAGGTTTTGCTTTAGGTAAAGGTTTCGCTTAGGTTCGTTAATGTTAAAGCATGACACACGAAAAGATGTTAGATGTTGAAGGTTTCGATATTTCAACAGGACACAAATCAGAGACATTCAGTTCTATCATTGTTAGTTCACTTTTTTCCTGGAAAATCTTTTTTTTTTTTTATGGAGGGATCTTGTCCTTCAGTCACATTTGAACTTAAATATTCATCATCAGCGAATGTGTTTTGATTCACTGGCCATATGCCGGATACACGAAAGCCTGATAGAATGTTTACAGGAGCAAAGGCCGACGGATAGGACTTGCCAACATTTTCAGAAACATCATATATAGTGATTGGTTTACCAGGGTTTCACAGCATCCAATTACTATAGGCTGTACTTTGTTTCTTAACACTTTCGCGACCGCTGACGTAGATACACGTGATTTGAAAATATGAAACTCCACCAGTGGGCGATTCTTTCGCAATTTGTATGTCATTTGTTTCTAAAAAATATACGCAATATTCATATTTCTACAATCAGTATACTATGGATGCAAATATTTTGATTAGAGAGAGTATAATTATAATGCATATCCATTTGTAATATAAATGTGAATACAGAAAATTTTGTTTTGAAAAATTGTAATTTATGAGAAAAACGCCCATAGGCGGACCTTACTGTCAAAAAGATAAAAACATGCGGTTGCGAAAGTGTTGAAAGGTCCAAACACACTGGCCCTAGGTACAAGGCAGTCATGTGGCCCTAGGTACAAGTTTTGGTAACTTCATTCAAAATGCCTTCCATTAAAAAAACCACATACAGAGAGGACTAATTAAATATCTCATTTATCACTCAATAAAACAAGCAAAATTATACACTAGAAATGAAAGAAAAATATTCGACTTGCCTTTGTAAAATAGAAAAAGAGATGAGCTGCAAAATTTTACTTCAAACCATGTAAATTCGTTTTCTACATGTAACTTGTCAAAACTTTCTTCTCAAAAGTTCCAAGGTAGTTGTAAAAGTAGCAATAGGTGTTGTTATTCGCCCAATTGAGTATTAAAACTTAAAATTAAATATTATTCAAATAAAGTGGGGTGGCCCTAGGTACATGATGGCCCTAGGTACACGGGTCTCCCCTACAGAGATCAAATATATATCCACTATTATTACAATATTCCTTTCCGAGAAGAAACCTAGACCCGTTCCTCTATGGCGGTTGTATTGAAGTTATTTGGTTATAATGATAACCCTTGATAAGCATTTTTATTTTCGAGTACTACTGGATTTCCTAGAGTACTAAAGTGTATAATAATCATAACCAAGAATGCTTTCTAATTGATAAGATTACCCAGACAGCAAGCACATTTTCAGCAAGTTCGATTTTTATTGATATTATCTTGCCAAGATAAATTTAACGCGACAAAATTGCTGTGAACATTCCGCAGTGTAGACGGAACATAAATCCATCTTCCGTTTCAATTAATATTTGTTTTTTTTTTTCCTTTTACACCGTTTATTCTGTAAATTGTAATTACTATGTAAGTATTTGAAATTTAACAGTAGCATCTGAAGACAGATACAGTGCGGCCACATACCCTAAAACTAGCTGTGAGGACACTTCCAAAATGTTGGAGGGATGCCAGCTTGATCGACAGTCTGAAATTTGGAAAACATCCAATAATTCCGTGCTCTCTGTTATTGCTCATTTTTTCTGAGTCAGATGGCTGTCGCACCTATTTTAGCATTGGACTCGCTGAGTTAGCATTTGCGCAAATGCTTCCATGGTTTCATGAACTGTGGTCGAAGAATACTGAAGCGGCTCCGCAGCATATCTTGCTCGTGTTGTTTCCTGGAGGAAGAAGCATGATACTAAACCACAGGGCTTCCGAAATATTCGAGGTCCTGTATTGGCATAGCTTCTGTGAAACATGTGCTATGTTTGCATATTTCTATGCTTATTTACAGATAATGTGACGTGACAAGAACCTGAGTTTGCAATGCATTAGCCGTTGGTGTGGCATGACAAGCTTACATGTTGCAATGAAATGGCAAATACTCTTGATAGAACAATGCTAGATTTTCTACTAGTTTTCAACGGATTTCCAGCAAATTTGATACAGTAAGAGTGCAACTTGCACTTGCTGCAAATTCAGCGTATGGTGACTTCGGAGTTTGCGTTATCTTTTGCTTCAGTCTTGTTCAGAGTTGCCAAATTTGGCATTTTTTTATTCAGTAGTCACCAATAATTTTGAGAAGTGACATTTGATATACACTAGTGGATCTGCAGATCAGGAGCCACAACGTCCTATTTGCATCAGACATTATTCAATAGGCTATTTTTATTTATTCCTTATTATATAATAGTATATATTGATTTAATCGACTTGTTACCATAATCAGATACATTCCTGAGGGGGGCTGCCGCCCCCCTCAACCCCCCGCCCTATGTCCCTTTGTATACCTATTTCTATATCGAATAAAGTGTTACGGAATTGTAAATAATTGCATTTATTTTTGCATAATTTCTTTCAAAGAGGTTTAGTAAGTTGTTAAAATGCTAATTTTGTGCATTTCTAGTCGTTTTAGCGTTAAAATAGCCTAATTTTCCTTTGAAAACGCATTGTACAGCTCCAATAAGGGAAGAAATGGATTTGGCGACTGTTTCCCTCCTTGGCTATTTTTTTGGCGACCTTGGCGAGAAAATCCTTATTAGGAATATACCAAATATGGAAGCTCTAATCTCATTGGCTGATGTGATACGAGAATTTTCCAAAACAGTCTGTGTTCGATACAAACGTATAAAAGGAGCATTATTTTCGCCAAAGCGGTCAGTCTCAGATCTGTGTGAGTAATAGTAAGAAATTCTTTTATGTATCCTGGAAAAGTAGCCACAGTCATTATAAACGCCAATAACAAGAATAAACCTAATTAATTATAACTCATTATTTCTTCAAACTAATTTGACATCATTTGGATGATTACAGTACATACTCGGAATTATTTTGTGTGGTCCCATAAGTTATTTATTTTATACATAAACTTTTTTAAGAGTAAACATGATTTCAAGCATCTTTATAATGTATGTTAATTTTATTAAGTTCAATTCAGCATAAACGCATTAATTGTGCGAGCTTAAATAAAAATTTGTCCATAGGCTCTAATGTTACGAAATTCTTTCCTGTGTCTCTGTAAACAAACCATAAACACTGTATACACCAGTAAAAATTTTTCATCTTATTTTGCGTTTAAAATTAATAATTGTTCCAAATTTAACATCGTTTGGATGACTATGTGACATTGTCAGAACACTTTTGTAAGGTCCTGTATATTAATTAGAAAGCTTAAGAGCACATATTTTCTTCAAACTACATAAGTTTAAGCATCTTACTCACGTACGCTAGTTTCATTATCTTCATTGCAAAGTAATGATATTAAAATGCGTTTAAACGAAATTCACCCCATATGCCGTAATGTTAAGAATTTTGGCCTGTCCCTGTACACAGTTTATAAACAATACAGTAATAAAAATTATACAGCTACTTATATGCAAAGCTGGAACGTGTACGCAATTTTCAAGTCAATCGGAAGATTTTTGCGGCCGCTATTGCGGTTCATACAAATTCTTCCCATAGGCTGTAAGGATAAGAAACACTTTAGTGAGTCCCTGTACACGAACGACAAATGGAATACACACCTCACACTATACAACTAATTCCGTTGGGCTCATGAATATGTGTACCGAATTGCAAGTCAGTAGCGTGATTTTTGGGGCCGCTATCACGGTACATACAAATTCTTCCCATAGGCCGTAAAGTTATAAAAAAAATTTTGCGTGTCCCTGTACACGAACTACAAATGGAATGCACACCCAAAACTATACAGCTTGTTTCGTAGAGATTATGAACATGCGTAACAAATTTCAAGTCAATAGCGTGATTTTTGCGGCCGCTATTGCACGACAGACAGACAGATAGACAGACGGACAGACGGAATCAAAAATCCTTTTGAGTCTCAACAGAGGGCCTCCACTGACGTTTCGGCAAAAATTGGATATTAATAGCTTGATTTTTGCTGTGGCTATCGCGGTACATGTACCGATTCTTCACATCGGCCGTAATGATAGGAAAAACTTTGGCGTGTCCCTGTACACGAACTACAAATGGAATACACACCCAAAACTATACAGCTGATTTCGTGGGGCACATAAACACGTGTACCAAATTGCAAGTCAATAGCGTGATTTTTGTGGCCGCTATCGTGATACATACAAATTCCTCCCATAGGCCGTAATGATAAGAAAAACTTTTGACGTGTCCCTGTACACGAATTACAAATGGAATACACACCAAAAACTATACAGCTGATTTCGTGGGGCACATGAACACGTATACCAAATTGCAAGTCAATAGCGTGATTTTTGTGGCCGCTATCGTGATACATACAAATTCCTCCCATAGGCCGTAATGATAAGAAAAACTTTGGCGTGTCCCTGTATACGAACTACAAATGGAATACATACCAAAAACTATACAGCTGATTTCGTGGGGCTCATGAGCATGTGTACCAAATTTCAAGTCAATAGCTCTATTTTTGCGGCCGCTATCGCGCGACAGACAGACAGTCAGACACTGCCCAAAACCGTTTTGAGTCTCAACAGAGGGCCTCCACTGACGTTTCTGCAATAATACACTATTAACCTTCGAAGAGATTAGTCAAACGTTACAAATAAAAATTATTGGTAACTATTGAATTTAAAAAAGGCCAAATTTGGCAACCCTGGCTTGTTATGAACTTACAAGCTTGCCAAGCTGAACTTGCTGCAAGTTTGATGACTTACAAAGCAGTACTGCTGCAGTTTTGCTTCGAAATAAAATTGTTATATGGGTACAATGGTTTGACATTAAAAATCGCACAGCTGTCAACGCAGAATTTTTAATATCACTATCATCAAAGAAATGTGTTCACTTTATATAGAAACTAAGTTTCTGAAATTATATAAGACATAGATAACTAATCTGGAATAACTGCGATAAAATGATTTTGCAGCTTCGAAATAAAAACAATATATATATATATATATATTTTTTGGTGCCTATTCGATTTATCATAGAATCGATTAAATTTCACTAAAATATCAATTTCGTTTGTGATAACCATAGATTGTGAAAAATTGTGACAAAGTTAAATGCAGAAAATAATTGAAAAAATATACTAATAGACTAAATAGTTAATTTACATATTTACATTTTACTTGCATCATTCTATAAAGGATTTATAAGTAGAGTTAAAAAATTTTGTGCACACATAGGCGGCGATTTATATGGGTTTTTAACATCACTATTTCTTCTTATATAATTTCTTCTTCTAATAATTCTTCTTTTAATTCTGGGAAATTTTTAAAATATACATAAAATATACATATTATATACATTTAAAATATACATTTAAAATATACATATTTAGAAATTTATATAAATTTTTAATATATAAATTTCTATAAAAATTATTTCCGGTAGCAAAATGCGTAAGAGTTGCAATATATATATATATATATATATATATAATCATAAATATTGTATAAAATAATGTCCCTGTGTTTCTTTTTTTTTCTTTTTTTTTCTTTTAGCATGATGTGAGTGTTTTTAGACAAGCATGCTGTAATTATATACATCCTTATGTTTCATCGCTTTACAGAGTTCCGCAGAACATGTTTGCTGAAATTTCGATTAAATGTCTATCACTAATCTAGGGCATAACCGGAAACCACAGATGGATGTTAAAAATTAGCTTGTAAACTTACGAAATATTTAAGATAATTATCTGACATAAGTATAGCCGATAAAAAATTGAACCGTGTAAAGAAAAAAAAATTCTATTTACGTGATTTGGCTATGAAAGTAAGTATAAGAGGAAATTTGAGAAAAATAAGTAATCGTCGCATTTAGAGAAAATAAATAGTTGAACAAAACTTTTGTTTCACGATATGGTACTTGCTTTTGCAAATTGACATGACCGGAATGCACACTAGTTCATTATGGAGTTACAGTCTTGTCTGAAATATTTTTGTCTAACAAACAAAAGGAAATACCCAGTCACGAACGCCAGAAATGCCTTGAGCGTATTTTTTATTAAGGTACATTTATAAAGATGAAAAGTGTATTATATTTACATCCTGTATTTATTTTATTTGTATTAAATTTTCTCACACACAAATATTTGAGAACCTAACATAAATTATTCATTTTCAAATATTCCTATCGAAACATATGTATAAAACCTATTGCTTTCGACTTTATAAATAAATTATTTTTGTTGAAATGTATATTAGATAAATGTTGTAACAAAGAATAGAACTATCTTCATTGTACATAACATAATTGTTTTTATTAACTTATACGGAAAAATATTTACAGTGGTAAAGTAAACAAAATACATCTTTGTAAATGTAGAAGTTATTTTGATAACTCCGAATTAGCTTATCGTAATTAAATCAATGAATAAGAATATTGTTTTATATGTGTAATTTTATTCTGAATGTGAAAATAAAGCTAAGTAAGCTAACAAAGGTATTTCTCTTATATAATAGGAAGTATAATTGCTAAAATAAGTTTAGTCTAAATACTGATTAAGACAGTCTTTTTTATACCGTTATGCTTAAGATTTTTCTTTAGTGCCTGCACAATTCTTTAAATTACATACCTACATTAAGAGAATATCGTGGAAATTCTAAATATTTTTGTAAATTACTGTCTTATTATTATGAAAATTTTAATAAGAATTCATTGAAATATAACAATATCACGTGTATAGTGTTTTCTCGAAGACTATTAAATTTTATTAAATAGAGGTTTAAAGTTTAAATCTTTAAAAAAACATTTAAATGCTCTCATCTAACAAAATCTTATTTTTTCCTTAGTTTTACATATTATTGATTAATAATATATAGTTATTTGGGTAATACTTTGTGGAGCCATTTGTATTTGTATTTTTATTTTTTTATTTTAGTTTGAATGCTAAAAATTTACATCTCCGCATTCATATAAAAATGTTTATATATATATATATATATATATATATAACATACTTGCCAACATCCTAATTACAGAGCTGCCATCCTAATCCGGCAGTTTTTAGTACCGCCCATTTTCCTACACCACTAAATTTTTTAGCGTAATTCTCATCAAATACAGTTACGATGAATTAAGAAAAGAAATACTTTAAAAATTAAGTGGTGTAGAAAAGGGGCGGTACTAACAATTTGCCGGATTAGGTTGGCAGCTCTGTAATTAATATTCTGTAGTCTTGTTAGTCCCGCCCTTTTTTTCACACCAATAAATTCTTAGAGTAATATTCTCCAAATGCAATTACTATTGAATAAGAGGAAAAATACTCTAAAAAGATACCGCTGTGTAAAAGAAGGCGGAGCTAACGATACTATGGAATATTAATTAGTATGCTGACAAGTATATATATATATATATATATATATATATATATATATATATATACTTTTTTTTAAACTATAAAATAAAAAAAAAGACTAAATATTTTTATATTTTTAGAATATATTGTTTAACTATGAAAATATGTAATTATTGGAAAATTTAAACAAGAAAACAAGAAAAAAAAAAAAAACATTGCGGAGAGTATTTTATAATTTTCCGCCACCCCTTTAATCCATTGTCGATAGCTCCGTAATAGATGTGAGTAACCTTTCTTTTAGAAAACACAAAAGAGTAATTTCTAATAATGACGTCTCAGATTTTGTATTATTTTACATCATACAATGCATTACAGGATTTTATTTCATATATGCATATAGAAAATTATCCAAAGGATTTTAGAAAAATGACTCATTTTTAATGAAAAAAAATAATGACTCATTTATCTGAAATAATTTAACTGATTTTTTTTAAATTAATATATATATATATATATATATATATATATATATATATATATTCTGTGTCTAATTAAGAATTCTCTTAGCTTAAAAAGATAAGGAAAAAAATATGGTAAATTAAAGCAACGCGTAAAAAAATTATGAATTCATGCGTGAAATATATAAATGAAGTAGCAATTTAAAAGATATTTAAGGTAATTTTATTGTTCTCGTAAAAATCAAGCGGAACAGATAATGAACAAATTAAGAATTTATAAAAAGATTAAAAGTAAAAAAATAGTGTAATTAAAACATATTTTCCCCCTCTGAGAATAGAATTAAAGGAGTGCTGAAATAAAATTTTGAAATATCTTTCAAGAAAAAGCAAATCTGTCATAAAAGGTGGTACTTAAAGAGGTTTTTTTTTTTTTTTTTTTTTTTTTTTTTTTTTTTTCGCAAAATCAGTAAGCAAAATGTCTGTTACAAACTAAATATTCATGGTTTGTAAATATATAAAATATGTAAGCTTTATTACACATACCGAAATACATATATAATTTTTAAGGACCTTTATGTCTCCATAAATGTGTGCGCAAGTTTCCTACAGAATACATATTTGTAGGAATTTGTTTGAATACATATAGTTTAAATACATATAGTTAAAATAGATTTGTTCAAATACATATAGTTAAAACCTGTTTCATTATTACATTCTACAGCCAGAATGCATTCCATTCATAATTATTTACAGGGTGATTGCAAACAATTTTTCTTTAATTTTTTATTGATCTTCATATATTTTACTGAAATTATGCGGCATGTTATGTTTTTTACACTTATGAATTTTTATGACAATTCATCAAGTACGTTTTAAGATATCTAACAAAACGACTAAAATCGAAAGTGCCAGGTAATTTGTTGTAGGGATAGTCTACACACACATGCATAATCCTATATTTTATTTTATTATTTTTTATTTTATTTTATTTATTTTTTAACAAATTGATACGTCGGTATAAAAGATTCGATAGAAAAATTAAGGTAAAAAAATGATAATCCAACAAATTAAAATACACTTCGAAAAATATACGTCATTTTAAATTTTAAATTCAGAATTTTGAATAATATTGAGTTTTCGGAGAGTAATTTCTTTCTGTTTTTTTTTTTTTTTTTTTTTTTTTTTTTTTTTCGCTAAAAAGGAAAGAGGATTTTCTTATACTGTATGGATATTTTATGAAATTATATTTTCTCCATTTTGCTCCAATATATTTTGCTATCTTTCTCGCAGCAGCATTTTCCCCCTTCATAAAATTTCTTATATTTGCTGGAAAAAAACTGTTTCCAAGTCATGTTTTACATCATCATTTCAAATGAAGGTTTTACCATCTAAAACATTTTGTAGCCACCAGAACAAGTAGTAATTCGAAGGTGCCAGATCTGAGGAATATGGTGCGTGTAATAGTGTATTCCATGCAAGCTGTAAAAGCTTTTGGCAAGTTAACAAACTTGTGTGCGATCTCACATTATTTTGGTGGAACACTACACGTTTTCTATTGATAATTTCTGGTGTTTTCTGTTTGATTACACCATTCAAATTGTTCAGTAAATGACAGTACACTTCAGTGCTTATCGTAAAATCTTCCGGTACAAGCTAAAAAAATATGGATTCCTTTCAAATCCCACAAAACAGACTGCATAACTTTATTATTTTTTTTTTCATGAATATAGATTTGACAACTTTTCTAATTTATTCCGGAGCAATTTTAGCCCCGCCTTCTTTCGCGCCAGAAATTTTATAAAACATTTTTTTTAATATGCGACAACGGTTAAATAAGGGGAAAATCATTCTTTAAAATTTCCGGTGTGAGAAAGGGGCGGGGCTAACAATGCACTGGAATAAATTATAAAAGTTGGCAACTCTGTGAATATCGGGTTTCGAAATGCTTTGAGCCAGTTCATTTTCGTTTTTTTTTTTTTTTTTTTTTTTTTTTTTTTATGATCTCTTGCTATTATCTTTATTGTAGATTACCCCTTTCTCCTCCCCAGTGATGATTCACTTAGAAAACTAATCATTTTCTTTACGTTTGAGAAACAGAACTCATATGTCATTACAAAGTTCTAAACTGATTTCTGTAAGAACATATGATACCATATGCCGAGATAAACCAATGCGTTTCACTTGATCATGAACGGTCGAATTGGATTAATTTAATCTCTCAGTGTCCTCACAAGTTGTTATACGGCGTTATTTATTTATTTATTTCTATTTTATTTTTTTAAACAAAATGTCTTTATTTTGTCATAATCAACTTCAACTGGCTTTCCAGGATCAATCTTTAATATCAAAATTGCCGGAACGCAATTTTGCAAACCAGTTTTGGCACTAGCATTTTATCAATATATTTTCTCCATGTCCATCGAATAAATTTTTCTTGCTTGAACATCATTTCTGGCTTTTTGATAGTAAAAAAAAAACAAAGCATGCTGGAAGTACTGCTTTCGACTTTTTATATTTGATAGAATGCGAAACAGAAACTATTGTGCAAAACCAAACAAACGTTTTTACAAACACGTATTGCTTTATCACTTATAAAAATAAATGGTGACAATGCAACATAATTGTGACGTTGAAGTGAAAAGAAATATAATTAATTCCTCTGTTGGGAAAAGATGAAATTATTTTCCAAACAATCCAATAGAAATATCTTAATGAAATCATGTTTTAAAAATTTAGAATTTTTAACATTAGAAATTATTTTAGTTTATAATACGTGATATGACAAACTTATAATGATAAATAAAAACTTTATAATTTAATTTTTACAAAAGCACATAATATCCTAGAAATATTATTCGCCCTTTTAAGAATTTGTGGTGTTTTATTGGAAAACTTTCTTTTATTATCATTGAACGCCAGAATTTTGGTATATTTTCATGCGAATGACATCTCTAGACAAACTCAAAGAAATTTGCTATCATTATTACGTAAAACATATGAATATATTTTTTCATTAAAGTTTTCAATTTGTTATTGCGATTTTAATAAATATTTACATTTCGCATTTTTATGCAAAAACGAATTTTCAACAAAAATCTATATTTATCTTCAAATAACTTAGAAAATTTGTGTTTTAATTAGAAATGTTTCCTAACATTTATTGTACGACAGAAATCTCGGATAGTATTCATTTAATTTTATTTAACTTCTGAAAAAAAGCTTAACTTAATGTGATATTTGTGGTTATAAACAAAAACATCTTGTAAAAAAAAACAACACTTTTATAAACAAATTTAATCAAAACTTCTAATGGATATACTTTTTAATCTCCTTAAAGCAATCTCGAGCTCCTGCAAGAAAAATAAGGCATGCATACTAAATCACATTTAATTAATTCTAGGAAAACAAAGCAATGTTATTGTATCCTAACAATGAATTTCGCAGTTTAATAATAAACAGTGAAAGAGAAATCGTATAGATACAATATTCATTACAGACAGCAAGTTTGGAATAGATAGCTTAATTAGTGAAACAACATTTGTAAAGTGATTTATCATATCTACATTTTGTACCAGATTTATGTGCGTTTTAATATACATGATTTCTACTGTTTACAATATTGAAACATGCTTATTAAATTAACTGAAGAAAAAGTAAATAAATGTGACAAAAACAAAAATATGTTCGAATAAAAAAATTCTCTATGTAAATGAAATGTAAATCTAGTATTCAATTGATTTTATTTTAAATATTTTAAATATATATTTTACATATATTCTTAAAATTAACTTCTTTCAGAAGTTTGAAAGTTGATAAATTTGAGCCAAACTATTATTAATATAACGTTTATGCAGCGTAGAATATTCTATAAAGTGATACCTTACACCCTTAGTCAAAAACAATTTGTTATTATCTGAATAATAAAAATATAATAATAATAATAATATTATTATTATTATTATTATTATTATTATTATTACAAAAGCTGATACTTATTCTTTAAATAGAGCGATTCTGCGCTCAAAACTGATAGATGGGAAGTGTCAGGTTCGATACTAGGTCACGCCCATCAGCCTAGTCGTTCAAAGTTTCCCATGGTTTTCACCGAAACTGACATAAATACGGGTTAGGACCACTTAGATAGATCCCCACATGGGCATTTTACCTATAGGCCTAGTACCCTAGTGTAGTTAATCGGCGTTAAAAACCTACAACCATCGTTCTTAAATAACTTTAAAGCAGAGAGATGTATTTCAAATAAGGCATTATACTATTGCTTAAACATTATTTGTCGCAGAAATATTATAGAACACCCGGCGAAATATTAGATGATGGCCAGCAGAAGAACAATTGTTTTTTTGCCAACAGTAGTCGCAGTTGGCCTGCTTATGACAAAAATCTAACGTTACCGAATGAAACCTGTTACACTGGAAGGCAGACAGCCATTGCTGGTAGGTTGCAGCATAGCGTTAATAAGTTAGTGGGTCAGTGATGGGTTAATGCATACAGCCAACAGTTAAATGGAAATCGTTAGTGGACCAGTATTAGACTGGCTGTGGCAAGCATAAAGTTTTCATGTTATTGTTGGCAGTTTTCATTGTCCCTTTATATTTTCCCATTAATGGACCAGTAGTGGCTTGATTACGGCTAGTAAATTATTATTATTATTTTAAGATACCCTAAATTTTATTAGTGGTAGTTTCTATGAGTCCAACATTTAATTTGATTTTTTGCTTATTTGTGTTTTAATACTATTTTTAAGAGTATTTAATTAGAAGATTACTGCTATAAATTCAGATTTTCTAGTGCAGCACAGTAAATATCTAGTCGATCCGTTTCGACTGAAGTCAACATGATAATAAACATATATTTTTATGCAACTATTTCTCGATATTATATTCTTTGGAATGAAGGAATTATGTTTTCTTCCAAAGTGCTACAATAAGGAAAGGGCATGTTTACAAACAAACGCCCCATTAATCAATCTTTGCCACTCTCGAATAGCAAAATATCGCAATCCCTATTGGTGAAAACACTAGTATTTCGCCTTTCTACAAATAACTTTACTGTTAGTGACGTCACGTGCGCTTTCCTTATTTTAACATTTTTAGTAGTTTTAGCAACATCTCTTATCAATATACAACGTGTAAATGCTTGTCTAGGCATCTTAGCAGATGGTGTGGCTGGAGCACATGACCAAATTATTTCGACCTAAAACATTTATTAGTAAAAATTGCTGATACTACCCTGCAATCAAAGAATGTGGATTTTGAACTGACGTCTCATGATAATTTATATTCCAAATCCTCTCTTGTTTGAATGTTTATTTTACATCAACGAATCATTTGTGTCGAGCAGTGTAGTCCCACCACATTCTGCTACAGTAAACCCATGAGGCATTTGTCATGTACACGATAATCCGCAGATGACAAGATTAAAACACATCTCACATGGTAGTGTAGTATTCGTTTTTTTTTTTTTTTTTTTTTTTTTTTTTTTCGTATTATTTGCCACGCGTTATGAGAGGAAACGTAAACAGCTGAGAAAAACACGTATTACATTCTATTTATTCATATATACATTGAAAAATGCTTTGCGTTAGAGGTGGAATTTTTACTCTCGTTCCGCGTCCGATATCTTGCATGAAACTTTTAAAAGATCAATTTTTCTCAGTTATTGATGAAATCTTTGAAAACCTCCTGTTAAATAAAATATTTCTGGAAACATTTTGTTCTTGTTCTTGTCTGGTACTCTTGAGCCGTGTACATTGAATGCATCTCGGTATGCATTTCATTCATGTACTAGCTATTTTTTTTTTTTTTTTAATACAACAGCACGAGCGAATGCAGGAAAAAGCTAGCAAGACTGTCTTGCTTTTGCCTGAATGGCAGTAGCACGTGTTTTTTTGCACCTGAAGAGAAAAGGTCACGTCCTTTCAAAACCGGCTGTGCTGTATTCAATTTTATGTTGTGTGATGAAGTTTTAAAGTTTAAATATTACTTGTAATTATTTTGTTTTAAGTCTTATGTACGGTTACAGGAAAAAAAATAACAGAGATATTAAAAACTTTATTTTATATATTTATTTTAATGACTAATATATATTTAATTAATTATTGGAACGAGAATATGTTTGTGACTTAAAATGCTTTTTCTATATTAAATACATTTATTTTTAATTTTTATTTTAAAATTAAACTACAAAAATACATAAAAATGCGGAATATTTATAGTATAATGATTGAAATTCTCGATTATATATTTTAAGTAATTTTTTTTTTGTAAATTTACTGAGACTCTTGAAATATATTTCAGTAAATTTATAGAAATATTTTAGAGTGTGCATTGTTTTTTTACAATTTTATTATAAAATTTATCATGCCTGAATACAAAACAAACTGCCTTTTAATTTTAAATTACAAATCACTTTACTACAATTCTGATTACTATATTTTAAGCTAACATAATGCATATACAGTAAAACCTCGATCCATCGTTTTTCAAGGGTTGCGTGAAAAAAAACGATGAAAGTGGGAAAACGATGAATGCGGGATGAAGTCAAAACACAAATAAAACAATGATTATGAAATAATACACGCAATGTATATAGTATACTACTAATAAAAACTAATTTGTTACTCTCCAAACTGTCAAAGAAATAAATCAAAGTTGTAGAATATTAAGTGATATTTATTTTTAAATTTATGTTAGATTTTTATTCATTTTATAAATTAAACTGGGATTTTCCAGATTTACAACGTTTTCTAGTCCTTTCTGTAATTTTTTTTTTTTTTTTTTTTTTGTCGTGTCCATGACGTAGTCGAATTAGATTAAACCGTGGATCTTTATAACTGCATCTGCGATTTGTTGGACGTTGTCGTCATATAGGTCTATCAGTGACGGCAATACTCCAATTTCTCTCAAGTTCGCACTTATTGCTGGACGCTCAAAGATATGGCAAGGTGTAAGCTGTGTATCTGGGCAATTGTTACAGTTTCTATATACCCTTCCACCCTCTTTATTAATTTTCATGCCTCTGTGATGACCGATTCTTAGCCTTATTATAGTTTTTCTTATTAATCGATCTGCATTTATTTCACAAAGCTTGTCTTGTGTTTCGTTTGGATTGTTTTTTCTCTAAGTTTAGATTTAGTTATTGCATTTGCATCTTGAAGAGAGACACTGTTGCTGTTATTGTTGAGATTTCTGGAGTCCTTGGCTAGTTTATCAGCATTTTCGTTGCCTTCTATTTCAACGTGTGCAGGTATCCACTGAAGTGTACAGGTTTTATTCATAGCTTGATGATCTTGAAGTCCTGAAATGATTTCATGGGTGATAGAAGAGTGCCTCTTTGAAATGGCCTGGAGGGCGGCCTTCGAGTCGCAGAAAACCACTAGGCCCACTGCCTGCTTAGTGCTTAGTAGTGGGAAGGGACTTATACATATTAAGTGCCTCCAGAATAGCCCGTAGCTCGGAGGTGATCCTAGAGGCTATATTTCCTGTACCAAATTTGCCCTGGTTAGGCGTATCATCTGGAGTAGTTAAAAACACACCTGAACCCCCATTGGTGATAGTTTTGTCAGAGGAACCATCTGTATATGCATATACAAACTTCTCTTTTGGAAAGTTTTCAATTGTATCGAGTCCCTTTTTCCTAATGATATCATTCTGTTCATTTTTGTTGCATGGCTCTAAAAGGTCGGTATGAATGTTGGTGTTCAGTGGAAGCCTTTTGCGCTTTCTGTAATTTCATGTACATATAAAAAGATTCGTGCATTTTCAAATGCCGAAATTATGTCAGACCATAGCCTCCTTAACTAGATATCTGTCGCGTAGCTCGGAAACTAGGCAACAGTTGAAGCGGTAGACTGCGCCACCTAGTACAGATTATGGGACTTTTTTATTCAACTGTCACCAATAAATTAAAAAGTGATATATGATATATATAATAGACGTTTATTCCATTCTATTCGCCTTTTATGTACATCATATGCCACTTTTAAAAATATTTGGTGGCTGTTGAATAAAAAAGTCACGCAAGCTGTACCAGGTGGAGATGTCTACCGTTTCAACTGTTGCCTAGTTTCCGAGCTACGCGACAGGCATCTAGTTAAGGAGGCTATGGTCAGACACACTTGGCACTAGCGTAAGCTCAGCCTCAGGAATGTGAAAAAATGTAGTAGCTTGCCATACTGAATGCAATCATTCTCCTCTTTACACAAAGTAGAATAACTTATTCTTCAAGCAACAACACGCGATCCGTATTAAGTAATTCATAGACACGTGTTACAATATGTGCACAATCCCTGTTCTTCACCTAAAACAGCATAAAGTTCAGCAGTTGAGGTTAGTTGGGTTTTGCATCGCACTAGTGCTACAATACGGGCAAATCACGGCGGTCTGGAACTCACATTTGAGAATAGTCCGGAGACATACCATCACAATTTTGATCCTTCGTGGAGGAGGAAGAAAGTTATTTTAGAATAAAAGAAGTAATTCCAATTTGAATGCCGTATGGAATCGCTTGATTTTTCAATTTGATTTCGGTCAAGAGAAAAATTTTACAACGATGAATGTGGGAAAACGACTTTTTGAAGCACGATACGTGCGGGTTTTTTTTAACATTATTTAAATACAGTTTGTGCAGGGACCATAGAAATAAAACGATCACTGCGAGAAAATGATGGATGCGGGAACGATAGATCGGGGTTTCACTGTAGAATGATTTAATATCACAGACATATTTATAAAATTTTAAATATATCTTATTTATATTTTGCCATGTTAAGTAGAATATTTTAACCATAATTCATTTGTAAAATTTGGCAGATACCGAATAGCTTTAAGCAAGAAAAAAAAAAAAAGCAAAATTTATTCTCTATTTTCTGATTTTTACAACATTATAAAAGTTTCTTTTTTTTTTTCCCCTACACATTCTAACACATTATATAAATGGAACAGAAATAAAAATCAGTATAAGCAAACAAGCAAACATATTTATGATAAATGACGAAAAAGTTTATATACATTTATATAGTTTCTATAGAAACATTTAAAGCAGAAAAATATTAGTTTTCCTTTATTGTTAGATCTAGCAAATTTTCTTAAATGGATTTCCTTTTGAAAAAGATAGTGAAAAATATAAGAACTATACGAAGAATGTCATTTTGAGAAAACGTTAGTTTTGAAGGGGGAAAAATTGTTTACTTTTTAGTGCAGAAAGAACATTCATGTTCACAAAAATAGAAAATTTTCATGAAACGTAATTTATTATATGGCACTGGAACGAGCAAACATTTTAAGCAAATTTTTAAGTAACTCAAAAATATTGTTGAAATATAAGCAAACAAAATTTGTAAATTTGTTCTACGAATATTTTTTTGTAATTGAGTAAACTAACTATAATAATGGGAATATGTTTTATAAAACGATAATTCTACTGAAAATTATAATGAAAATTTAGTAAACAAAAAATATAAATAAAAATAAAACATATAGTGTAGTATTCAGACCTCACAAAAACAGTATTTCTACAGAGTTCGTACACTCCTTATTTTTTTTTTTACACCAGTAAAGTTCTATTGCAATTTTTGTAAGTTCATGATTGTAAGTAAATTTTTTATATGAATATTGTGGCGGACAAATCCTTAGAAAAGGCCCTGTGCATACGAACCCTGTTAAAGAAAATGACTGCTACAATAAAAAGAAGAAAAATTAAATCTTAAAATTATCCATTTTAAACCATAAATATTTAACCAATAAATCCATTTACATAATTTAGTTTACATGCAATAACTTGCAATGTCAAAAATCTAAATATGCCTCATTTTTCAGCATCATTACACGATACCTATCGTCTAAGAAGAATTATGTTGTACCGCCTTTTTTTTTTTTTTTTTTTTTTTTTTTTTTTACACCTCTGGAGCATTTGCATAAAAAAATATAAAAAAGGAATGGATTTAATAAAAAAATAAAAAAAAAAAAAGAAATCAGATAGAATATTGCAATATCATAAAGGTTAAAAGTGAACTCAGTCGTTCTCCATGATGCAGGTGTGGTGGTTAAACGTAGATAAGCTACGAGTAATACAGGTACCCAGGAACATAACTGAAAAAACCTTAAGGACAGAAATATTGTGCCATTACAAAGTGTTATGCCCGATTACATACTGATTTTATCCGAGCTTCAGTATAATCTATAATTATAGGCAGATAATTATAATGTTTTTAATCGCAATTACATTTCAATTGTATAAAATCATTATCCATTACATTACATATAATTGTAACTAATTTTTGCAATTATAATTACAGTAAAGTAATTATAATTAAAAGCTTTTAGTCACGATTAAAATAATGATTAATTGCAGGTGCTTAGTTACAATTACAATTAATCATAATTGTAATTGCTTACTGCCAATTGAAATGTAAATCATTACAAATTAATTGAATTATGATTTTGCCCAACTGTGGTATCAGGTTTAGCTACAGATGTGTTATCAGCGTTTATGGAAGTATTTGTGTTAGTTTCAATAGTTTTATTGTCAGTGACTTCCGTTTCAGCGTTATGAGGACTGTTATTAGGTTTTTCATTTTTGGATTTTTTTTTATAATTGAAATCTTTGAGTATCTCCGCTAGTTCAAAACTATCTTGGAAATGGGTTTGTTTATTTTTAGGTTCTTTAGTTTTACAATTGTTATTAGTAAGTTTAAGTTAACCGGGTTTTTATTGCACCCTCTGAAGGTGGCAGGGTGGTCTTCGCAATAGATTGCGCGTTTTTGTATAATTTTTCCCTTAAGGGGATAATCATTGGAAAGGTGATTCTGTGCGCGCTCGACACACCAGGGGATAAGCCCACAGGTCTCGGAGGCGTGTCCATAATTCTTTCAGAGATAACGCTGCTTAACATGGTTAGATTTGAATCCTTCGATATTGACTGTGATATAAGATAAATTAGTAATTGCATAAATTTCATCAAAATCCGCTCTGGGGTGTATGTTGCACATATACATTGGCATAGGGCTTCCTGTCTTACTATTTTTCATCATAGCTTCACGTGTGCATATAAAACCATATTCGGCAAAACCTTCGATAATGGTATTTTGTTCTGCATAACATGGCATGCCACGTACTTAGATTTATTTTGGACGTTGGGCAATTGGGTTTAAATTTGTGAATTTAGGTTTTTTGTCAGTTAAATAATTTTGAATTTTCCTAAAATCCTTGTTAATTTTACAGTGGACTTTTAATAGTTGTCCAGAAAGTTTTATTAGAAGTTTTTCTTCACATAGGGAAGAGATTCTTTAATAATATTAATTTCTTGATTTAAGTCCTTGGTTTCATCACAAATTACTTAAAAACCCTTAATAATATTCCGAATTTAAAAAAAAAAAAAAAAAAAAAAAAAAAACTCTAAATTTACTTCCTCAATCACTTATGACTGCGGAGCATTCAACAAAATTAGAAATACTGCTAATAAATATGGAATTAACATCCCCATTAAACCAAATAAAAATATTTTTCAATTAATACGCAGCGACAAGGACCCCATTGCACCACTTGAAACAGCTGGACTTTATAAAATCCCCTTCGTAAATTAAAATGGAAACTCAAATTCATATATTGGTGTAACTAAAAGGAAAATTAAAACCCGAATTAATGAACACAAATATGATATTAAAATTGTTAAATAAACACAGCCCTCGCAAAAACATATAATAACCAAAATATTCAAATAAATTTCAACGAAACTAGGAAATTAGCAGATTACATCAATTATATTTACGCAATGTTTCGTGAATCTATTGAAATCAATACTAATTTACACGTGTGCAATGACAGCGGCGCAATGGCACCGGATGGTGCGTGGCGTCACCTTATGAAAAGAACCACCAAGTGAACTCATTTCAAGAGCTTCAAGACAGAGGATTGCCGCTGAGGATGGTCGGGTACCCGGCTGGAAAATTTACGGCCAATAATGAGGCAAGTGTTTAAGTTTTTTTTAATTAATTAATATAATTATTTATATTATATAAATTGTTCCAGGTGTCATTAAATATATAAGAAATACACTTTTTAATCAATTATTTAAATTGTAAAGTAATATTTATATTTATATAATATGTTTAAATATATTTATTTTATTTTACTTTACTCCTTAAAATATTTATTGATTTATAAATCAATAATTTTATTTTAATAAGAAATTTAAAATTATTAAGTACAATATATTTATTATATACGAAATATTTCATTGCAAATACATATAAAATTGGCAAAACTAAATTTTATGCAATTTATTAAGTCCTTCATTCTTCTATCGAGTAGGATTATCATCCCAATCCCGTTTTAATGCTATACACGTTGAGTCAGCACGTGCGCAGAAGCGCCACTGGAAGCACGAAACGTGGTCGAACTATAATTTCATATTTTAAATTATTCTTGTCTTTTTTTTTTATTATTACTATTATTTAAAATCTTTAAAATATTTAGATTTGGCATGAAACTTCAGTGTTCTGGATAACAAACGTTTAACGTAATACGTTGTGAATTGTAATTAATATTCGATTTACGTTATTAAGTATGTGATACTGATCGTTTAAATTTATTGGCGGTGCACAGTTAAGTAGAAATAGATTAAATTTTTATGTGTTATTCGTAATACAATTAATAATTCGACAATACACTTGCTATGAATTAAAATACCACAGAAAATATGTTGGCAATATTTTGCGATATAAATATAATTTGTTATACCTTTTCTTAAACTATTTTAACTGAGATACTTGTAATTTCATATAAAAAGTAATTTAAAATTTATTTTGATTTCAATTTATAAATGTGTTATAAAAAATGTACGTATATATATATATATACAATGTTATTATTGAAGATTCTTGAATACGAACCTTCAACTAGTGTTGGGCATAACTGATTAAAAAGTAATTGAATTACCATTAAATTACAATTATAATTATTTTCTGTCAATCGATTGACAAGTACTTGATTGCAAATAAATTGAATTATTACAAATAAATTGAGTAAGTAATTCAATTTATTTGTAATCAATTACTTGTTAATTGATCGACAGTAAAATAAATATTATTGTAATTTAATTGTAATTCAATTACTTTTTAATCAATTATGCCCAACACTCCCTTCAACATTATATAAAACTACACGCTTAATAACTTACTCGTGTTACTTTGTGTTTATCGGAAATCTCTCTCTCTCTTTTTTTTTTTTTTTTTTTTTTTTTTTTTTTTAAAGACATTTATTATGAAGAGTATATGAAAAATATCTATTCCTAACTAAAAGAAAAAAAAATATCTAGTACCCGAGCGTAAAATATAATGTATCCGGGAAAATATATCTGAAATCCAATATTCTGCAATTTTACAAAAGTTTCAATGTGTAAAGTGCTGAACAGCGGTCCTATACATCTTAATTCCCCGGGTAGTGATGGTTTATGTAGGGTCATATTGTAGAAGAAAAATTGGATTATCATAAATTAGAAGTATCATATTAAAGGAAAAGTATCATATGTCAGATATTTTTAACGGAATGTATAATCAACAAAAATGTTTAAAAGCTGTTTCTTTGTGTGTGTGTTATTATTTTAATTTACTCTATAAGTAGATTTTAAGAGTGTTTTAAGCTTTTGCATATACACTAGTTTTTTTTTTTTTTTTTTTTTTACATTTTAAAATTTATGATAGGTGTAAAAATACTGCCAAACATTACACATCCAAATTTTTAAATACATTATCAACAAGTTTTAAATATTTTAAAGTCTGATTTAAACCATTTATTCTTTTGTTTAATGAACTGATATTTTTTTAATATATAAGCATATTTGCTAATTTATTCTATACAATTGTTGTATTTTAAAAATAAAAATTTTAAACTTACTTTCCATTGAGCAAATATTTGTTGAATCATAAGCATCATTGGTCATTAGCCTATCTACACATTTACGTATATATTTAATGAAATGCATAAGATAATATTAAACTAATATAATAAAATAATGTTTTCTTTTTCTTTTTTTTTCTACAAATATTATTCTAATACACTTTATACACAATATTATGTATATTAGATTAGAATCTGATACATTTAAAAAAAAAAAATAATCTAAGAAACAGGAAAAATGTTTATTTAAATTTGTTTAGTATAATAATGCTTTCTTTTCAATAATGAAATCTAAAATTAAATTAGAATTTTAATTCAATATAACAATTTTTTCATGGAGTTTGTAGTGATTCTGTATAACTATAGGTCTTATAAACCTATAACTTGAATGTAACTCTTAAATATAACTTTATCATGAAAACTGAAATATAGTTTTTTTTTTTTTTTTTTTTTTTTTTTTTAAGTGGTGTGAAATTTAATCGGTATATGGTCAAATGATAATAGTTTTATACTGTAAATTTCCTATAAATATATTTCATAATAACTTATATTCATTTTGCACTAAAATGAAAACTGCAGTGAATGATCGAATAACATAATGAATTAATCTTCCATATTATTTAATTTAGATAATTGGATAAATAAATTATATATCTCAACAAACGTTATTTTATCATACAAATTGTAAATTAGAAAAAAAAATGCCATCTACATATCGATACACGTAAGCGCACACATTTAACAGCAATGAAATTTAAAACATGCATTCTTCCTTATCATTGAATTTAATGGAATTAAGTTAATGAGGATTTAAAATTATCCCATTTTGGATTCATTACTTCCAATGAAGTATGTCTCATAATGGACCTGTTATTCCTGGGTGAAATTGAGTCATTTAGAGTTATGTATTTTTCATATAAGACAATTAAGATAATATATGTACCATTAGCTTTCATTAAACTTTAAATTATCTTTGAAAAATTGATACTTTTGTGAAATTACTCGGAAAACCGGGATAGAAATGAAATTATAGAAATTTCATATTTTATGTAAGTTTTGATGATGGGACAGATGATGAAAGGAAACTTCATTTAATTTCCATATATAAATATGTAGATTATATTATTTCTTGTTAAATTACTTACATCAATAGAAAAAGTTTTTAAAAGATTTTTAAAGATTTTTTAATATCACAAAACAATAAAACAGGACATTTTGATTACAAGTATTATGTCCTTATTTAAATGCAACTTACAACGTACCTTGATCACTTTTATAATTCTATAAATAATAGTAATTTACTTTATCAATATACTAACATAAATTCAGTCAAATATAATATTTCATTAGAATTACCGTATATACCTGTGTATGAGCCCACCTGTGTATAGGCCCACTAGTAGAAAGGGATTCTGCGCTCAAAGCTGATAGACGTAAGGTGCCGAGTTCATTCTTTCGTTCTTCCTCAGGTGCAAACAACTGCTACTGCCTTGGCGGTAGCAAGACTGCTTTTGCCAGTCTTGCTTATGCCGCCAAGACAGTAGCACTTGTTTGCACCTGAAGAAGGCTCCATTCTTTCAAAACCGGTAGAGTTTTCATTAGTTTTAAAGTGTGTGAAGAAGTTTTTAGTTTGAATAAAATCTGGTGTGAGAAAAAAAAAAAAAAAAAACTAGTATGTTGTGGCCACCACAAGACTTTCTTCTATATTTACCTATACATACTCAATCAGTAACAATATTTAAAAAAAAAAAAAAAAAAAGTACGATTTTTTTTTCTAAGTTTTTTTTTTTTTTTTTGTTAAAAGTGAAAAAAATCGATAACTTTGTTTTAAATTATCACAGATTTATAGTTCAACCATTCGTTTTAAAGGTATTGACGAGACCTTTCGAAAGATACCCATCTTGAAAATTTATCCCCCCCCGGGGGGGGGGGGGGTACTTCCCCCCAGGGGGGGAACCGATGCCGCCCCCCATGCAGAAAATTTTTTTCCTAGTTACATACTACTATTATCAATAATTCATATTAATTTTACAATCACAAGTTTAAAACAACTCTAATTATGCACATTTATACGAATTTTTGTCCTATGCTGCCATGTTAAAAATTTAGATAAAATGCTATCACAGCGCCACCTGTTGAGCTATTGATCTCCAAACATAATCAGCACCAGTTTATGTCGGGGACCAACTAAATACCAAGTTTGGTTAAATTTCGTTAAAAAAAAAAAAAAAAAAAAAAAAAATTGCGATATTTTTCTGTTTTTTTTTGTTAAAAGTAAAAAAAATCGATAACTTTGGTTTAAATTATCGCAGATTTATCTTTCAACCATTCGTTTTAAAGGCATTGACGAGATCTTTCGAAAGATACCCATCTTGAAACTTTGCCCCCCCGGGTGGGAACTTCCCCCCCCCCCCCCGGTGGGGGGGGGGGGCGCAACCGATGCCCCCACATGCACAAAAATTTTTTCCAAGTTAACTATTACTATTATCAACGAGACCTTTCGAAAGATACCCATCTTGAAAATTTACTTCCCCGGGGGGGGGAACCGATGCCCCCCCCATGCACAATTTTTTTTTCCTAGCTAACTACTACTATTATCAATAATTCATATTAATTTTACAATCACAAGTGTAAAATAACTCTCTTTATGCCCATTTATACGGAATTTTGTCCTATGCTGCCATGTTAAAAATTTGCATAAAATGCGATCACAACGCCACCTATTGAGCGGTTGATCCCAAAATCTAATCAGCACCAGTTTATGTCAGGGTGCAACTAAATACCAAGTTTGGTTAAATTTCATTCATTGGTTCGTGAGATACAGCGTCCACAAAAAAAATGATACAGACAGACACAGACATTTTCTAAAAACTATTAATTCGTGTTCTCCATATCCCAAAACATGTAAATCCATCAAAAAGTGGACTTCGAAAATTTTCGCGAATCCAATACTTTCTCTATATTACATATAGAAGAAAGTAAAAAAAAAAAAAAGGCAAGATATTAATTAGTATGTGATAGGTATGTGATCTTGATATCTGAAAGCAAGCGAACGACTAATGTCTTTGGATGTTAGAAACCGCAAAAGACTTGACATTAGTCTATGAATTGGTTAACTCAGTAACAAAGTAAGAAGGAAAGAAGGAGATATATTTAAATATCTGATCACTGCGAAATAATAAACGTTTTTAATAACTATCTTGCTTCGTTTATACGCTTTATAATTTCAAGTATTGGTACACTGTGTAACTTAAAGTTATAACTTTAAGCCATCTGTACAGTCTACTTCGATACATTAATGATGCAAACATTGATGAACAATGATGAAACATTTTTAGTTATTTATGAACATTTTAAAAAGTATATGTAATAAATATTACGCATATTATCTTATCATAGTAAATAAGAAAGATTTTGTGCCGTAATATTTTATTGTACCTCTGTTATATACAGATCGAAAAAGCTATTTGTTTATTAAAATGGTGTAAAAGAAAAAAATATATATTTACTTTTTACGTTCCTTATATTTTTACTTTCTCTTACACATAAGGCAGAGAAAGTATTGTTTTGGGGTTACATTTTCGAAATTGAGATTTTATTATATTTACACGTTTTGAGGTCCCCAGAATCTAAAAATCAGGTTTTTAGTGGTTGGCCTGTGCGTCTGTCTCTCTGTGTGTGTCTATTATCAGCATATCACAAAAACAAATTATAGCAGAAAGTCTAAATTTGGTATTCCAAAAGCGAATGATATAGGGATGCTACACTAAGCTTTTCGTTGAGATCAAGCAAATGGTTCGTGCACAGGGACACCCAAGAGAATCCAAATGCATTACGTCTGTGGGGGAAATTGCAGGTTATTAACATCTATAACACACTAAACCAAATGAAACGAGTATATGCATATTATATACATAAAAACATGCTTCACGTAGAGTAAGGCAATGAAATCATTCACTGTTTGTTTACAGTGCGACAATAGTTGAAAATTGATTGAAGTGTACTTCAGGTTGTGTCGTGCGTTTCTAATATTTATGTCCACATCGTGATGTGTACATAACTTTCAGAATATATACAGGGCTGCAGTTTTTAAGCCATAACATTCTTTTTTATTATTAGTGGAAGTGCTTTACTGTAATGTTTTACCATGACCAGGAAAGTTGCTCAGGAATTGAAATTAATTCCTCATAGCCATATGGTAAATATTGTATTTTTTTAAGTTAAATATTTATCACTTGATTTTTTGTATATTTACACGTTTTGAAGCTTCTCGAATCCCGGTTTTAACGCTTAATTTTTGTTTGCGTCTCTTAGAATAAATTAAAAACATATAATTTCAGCCGACCAAAATTTTATATTTTGAATTTAACATGTTTGTTACTAGAAAAGATTGATAAACATTGATAAGTTTCAAGGAAGGTTGGTGTGAAAGTTGTCTGATTAATTTTAAATAAACTTTTGAATTTAATAACAGCTTTGAATTTTATAGAAATATAGGAGCTGTAACAAAACAGGGGGGCCCCTCACACAGAATTACTTGTTCAATAAAGTTGTTCTACAGCCTAATTTGAATGTTTTAACATAGGTTTGCATAACAGTATTTGTTATCTTACTCCTTAATCTCCAACGTGTATTTATAATATTGAATTTCAGGGTAAGAGAATGTCGTGTGAGTAACACACCAGATTATTTCTAAGAGTCATGGGAGATTTTTAATGTAATATACGAATTCACGACACATGAAGGTCGTGAAAAATGCCCAGCAAAAACAACGAGAGTGTTCTAAAAAAGCCGTTTCTGTGACAAAAACGGCCGCATGTGGAATCTAATACGTTTTAGTGAGATTGCAATACGCTCTATTCTTATAAAAACTTTTTACATTTCTCCGATAATTTCGATTTTATACGCTTTTAAAACTAATGGTACTTGGACTAACACACTTGGACTAATGGTACTAATAGACTAAAATACCGTCAGTAGATACAAGGTTCAAAGCTTTTAATATATCATTGTAATTTTTTATTCACATATTGGAAAATTTTATTTGATTAATATATTTTACCATAGCCTCCTAAACTAGGTGCCTGTCACGTAGCTCGGAAACATGGCAACAGTTGAAGCAGTAGACAGCGCCACCTGGTACAGATTGAACGACTGTTTTATTCAACTGTCACCAATAATTTTAAGAAATTATATATGATATATGTAATCCACGTTTCTTCGATTCTATTCGCTTTTTATATATATCATATTCCACTTCTAAAAAATTTTGGTGGGTGTTGAATAAAAAAGTCGCGCAATCTGTGCCAGGTGGCGCTGTCTACCGCTTCAGCTGTTAACAAGTTTCTGAGCTACGTGACAGGCATCTAGTTGAGGAGGCTATAATTTTAAAGACATGCCAACATTTTAATTTATTCTGGAGCATTGTTAATACCCACTATTTTTTTTCACACCTATTTTCTTTAAAGTTATTATTTAATAACAATTACATATTATAGAAAATGTCTCTGCAAGTAAAAAGATGAGGGGGAAAAAAAAAACGCGGATTCTAGCAATGCGCTGGAATAAATTAAAACGTTGGCATGTTTGACTGTGCACTGTTAAAAATAACATCTTTCACTAAAAAGATGTTTCTAATTTAACTTTAACTAATTATTGAAAAAATTGGTACACTAAAATTGCAAAAAGTTAAAAAAATAAAACACTATTGTAATAAGTATCATCAGGCATGCATTTTTAGACTGATATTGTAAACGTAAGTTTAGTTGTTTATTTTCTTTTTAATAATATATAAACATATTAAGATTAGACATTGCAAAAAAATTCAAAAAGGAAGCACTATCATTAATTTTTTTCTGAATGTTATGAAAGTATGTAGAAATTAACGTCACTTAGCAAATATATAGAATTCTAAAGGAATGTAAAGTACAATTCAAAATAGATAATAAAAAAACTGGTAATTTAAAATGTTTTTACGTCTTAATAAACAATTTTCACATAAAGAATTTCAATTTACTTTTACAAAATTTAGTCTTCAGAAATTGCCTTGCTTCTAATCTTGCTTCTAAATGAAAAGTAAAAGAATGGAGGCATCATTATCTCACGTTAGAAGCGCAAAATATATTTCAAACAACGTACTTATGTGTAATTACCGAGACAACAAAAGTAGGTATAAAAGTAGAAAACAGAACTAAAATTATGGTATTTTGTTTTATAATCGAAAGAAAAATTCGATTGCACTTTTTTTAAAGAAACAAATATCGAGAGAAATATCGTTATGGCTCATTTAATATACATACCTTTAAAAAACTATTTTTATTCAGCAAAATGTGAAGAAATGTATTTTTATATTTTTACAAGATGTTTAATAATTTAAGAATAATAATAAAAAGATAAAATTGTTATTACACAATAAATATTTCAAATTAATACTTTTTAATATTGCAAATATATTTAATATTATTTATATTTTGAATGTTTTTTAATCGATTGGAATAATAGTAAACATTTTTTTCTATTTTTAATGTGAGTTTTTATAAATGTAGCTAATATATAGATATAGTCTATACAATTTTTATTTTGTTTATTATACATGATATGATCAATGATGTGTATGCCATTCTTCAAGTATTTAGAAACTTTACAAAAAAAAAAAAAAAAAAAAAAAAAAAAATGCTTCTTAGGTTGTAAAATGGAATTTGTAAAATTTGGTACGATATATGTTAGGGTAGTAAAAATTTAACAAATCAGAAAAAGAAATAGTAATATGCACGAAAAAAGATTTCACTTTCTTTTACTCATATATATGTAATGTGAGAAAAGGTGCTGTTTTGGGGTGAAGTTTTCGAAATTGAGTTTTTATTATATTTACACATTTTGAGGTCCCCTGAATCCGAAAAACTTGTTTTCGGTGGTTGATCTGTATTTGTGTCTGTTGTCTGTATGTGTATGCTTGTTATTAGCATATCTTAAAAACTAAAAATTCTAACTATGTAACTTATAGTGATACTGCACTAAATTGTATGTTGAGATGAAACGAAAAGTTCGTGTACAGGGTCATCCGAGATAAATCAAATACATTACGTCTATGGAAGAATTTTCTGATAAATACAGTGTAAAATCTACAGAGGCTGTTCGCACAATTTTTAGACGATTTTGATGGAGTGTACTGAATTAATTTCCTTCATATTTCGTGTTTTATTTGTTCAGTTTGATAGCCCTTGTTCTTAACTAACATTCTACATCATAATTTCTATGATAATAATGCTTTTTATAATATCGGAAGAGTGATATTTTTCTACTCCTCTTGAACGGCTTTCCAGAGTCCACAAAGCTTTGTAGGTCGGTGTTTGGATAATGTTGATTTTAAGAAAACACAAAAATCCAACAGTGATACATCAGAAGATTTAGCAGGAATGTCAGTGGAGGGTGTGGTTTTAATTCCCGTTTTTTGTTCCATTTTTACATTCTTCTATATGTAATATAGAGAAAGTATTAGATTCGCGAAAATTTTCGACCTCCGTTTTTTGACGGATCTACACGTTTTGGGATGTCCTGAACACGAATTGATAGTTTTTAAAAAATGTCTGTCTGTGTGTCTGTCTGTCTGTGTGTCTGTCTGTCTGTGTGTCTGTATCATTTTTTTGTGGACGCTGTATCTCACGAACCAATGAATGAAATTTCACCAAACTTGGTATTTAGTTGCACCCTGACATGAACTGGTGCCCATTAGATTTGGGGATCAAAAGCTCAACAGGTGGCGCTGTGATCGCATTTTATAGGACAAAATTCCGTATAAATGGGCATAATGAGAGTTATTTTAAACTTGTGATTGTAAAATTAATATGAATTATTGATAATAGTAGTAGTTAACTAGGAAAAAAAATTTGTGCATGGGGGGGCATCGGTTCCCCCCCTGGGAGGGAAGTACCCCCCCCCAGGGGGGTTGAATTTTGAAGATGGGTATCATTCGAAAGATCTCGTCAATACTTTTAAAACGAATGGTTGAACCATAAATCTGTGATAATTTAAAACAAAGTTATCGATTTTTTTTACTTTTAACAAAAAAAAAACTTAGAAAAAAAAATCGTATTTTTTTTTTTTTTTTTTTTTTTTAAATATTGTTACTGATTGAATATGTATAGGAAAATATAGAAGAAAGTCTTGTGGTGGCCACAACATACTAGTTTCTCTAGAAAAGCAATTGCGAATTGCGATGTGTGGCTGCTTGTTTTGTCTTGATGCAGTTCAACGGATTGATAGCATTGTGGATAAAGATCTGGATTTTCATTTTTTAAAATTGGAATTAAAATATGTTCTTGAGAGTATTTAGAGTTGATTTTTACATTTTTGTCACATTTTTTTGCTTTTATCTTGCGCTTATATGAAAAAACCAGTGGCAATCATAAATCCTTTAGAAAAACTCTCTTTTGATGCTTTGAGCCATGTAGCAAATTTTTTTTCTCCACTTTTGTGATAATAAATTGATCTTTTTTTATTGCAACCACTTAAATAGACCCAAGATTCATCTGTTGTTGCAACATTTTTCCATTGTTCTCCTAATAAATGCTTTTCATAAAGATTTCACTAAAAACTATCTTTGGAAAGAGTGGAAACCTATCCTTCCATCCACTGCCATTTTAAAAGCGCATTTTTGCATCTAAACAAAAATTATAAATATCAGAAGATAAATAAAACTTCCAAAAATATAACTGTTGTGAAAATAAAATTCTCCATGCAAACGATTTTTTCTTACTCCGAAATAAAATCGTCTAAAAAATGTGCGAACAGCCTGTATAGGTTTCCATAGTGAAATGAGCGTGAATGCGGTATGGACATCATTTCTCATTCGTCTATAGGGTTACGCAAAGCAATTGGATATATTAAAGACTATACATGGAGACTGTTGGAAGTATATTTCATTTTATACTAGGTATTTTTCACATGATAATTGAAGTACATGATATGATGTACACAGGGTCAGTCAAAATTAAACTAAAAGTTATTTTCTATTGAATGAAATTGAAGCAAGTGCTTTACTGCATTTTACTATATCGAAGAACACTTCACAGGAAGGAAAATTAATTTTTCATATCCACACTGTAAACAATGTATTGTTTGAAGTTTTATTTCCACCTCTAATTTTGTATACTATCACGTTTTGAGGTTCCCTGAAAACGAAAGTCCAATTGTTAGCGGATCATTTAATCTGTACGGTTATCTGTTATCAGAATGACTTAAAACAAAAAACCTGCAGAAAAATCAAGTTAGTTATTTTGAAGTTTGTGTTCGGTTTTCACTTAAAAAATATGATCAAGATTGAAAAGTTTGAAGGCAAATTAGCAACTGTCTTGAATTATTGAAAAATAATAAAGGTAGGCTCTACAATTGAAAAGGCGGTTAAGGGGGATGGTAGTCATCCTCATACAAAATTATATTTTAAATAAAACTGTTAATAAACCTATTTCAGATTATTTAAAAAGTAGATTGAACTTTATTATCTTACCTTACGGATTCTATAATTTAATATGACATCTATCTTTATAGCATTGAAAAGCAGGGTAAAAGGAAGTCACTGAGTGGCACACAAAATATTATTTATAGTGCGGCTCTTGCGGCTAAGCATTAGCCAGAGGGTCGACGAATTAATGGTCGTTTGATAAAGGGCACCCAATGGACAACCGGTACTAGACAACACGACCATTATTTTCCGGGATTCGAATATATACGCAAAAAAAAATAGAAATGAAAAAAAATATGTGTATTAAACTTCACCCATTAATCGCCAAAACTAGAAATAATGAATTTTTTTCAAAATACAAAGAGTAACCCTCATTATTTTGATGGTATATAACAATAATTTAAAACAAAATTATGAAAATTGGTCTTACCTTACTAAAAATAGAGTGTTGTATCTGTAAAACTTCAGAGGAATAAGAATATAAAGTGAATACAAATAAATATTCATGGAAATTTTCTTGAGGGAGCATGAAATAGCAAAAACTACAGATGGTTTCAATAGTAATTTTTTTATTATGAAAAACTTTTTTTACAAGTTATGTAAACGCATTGAAACAGGAAATTTTTCAAAAGTTTTGGTTTGAAAAGTACTTCAAGTTTGAAATTCATTTTCAAAAATAAAATTATTTTTCAGATAAATTTTTTTTGTAATAAAATAAACATCTGCTATTTTCTTACTTAAAAACAATACTTAATACAAAATATCTTTTATAGTTAACTGTTAAACGCATTTATTTCTGGTGTTGCGTGAACGCAACACCAGCGGTTAATGGGTTAATCAAAGAATTTTTATAAATAAAAATAGTTCTTTCACATGAATCAATTTTGTTTTGACAATATATATAGATGATTATTTCGATTATAAACTTATTGCCTTGTTTATTGCCATGGAATGCTTGCGTTGGTATCTTAAAAAACAAATTTAGAATTTTTCTCATATATTTAAAATGTAGCTTAGATGTTCAATCTTGCTTGAAATAAATCTACACAATACATACATATAGAAGAAATTATTGTACATTTCATTACAAATGATGAATTTACAGCTAAAAAAAGAAAAAGAAGGAGAACTTTATTTTTTATATTGCATTGTTGGATGTGTATTTAAAAATGAGCTTTGAATAAATGATTAAAATTGTTATGATTCATTCGAATTTTTTTTTTTTAATGCTTTAAACAGATGCGTATAGGAGTTCCAGCTAGTTGTCAATAGACATCAAATCGTATACATTTTCATACTCTATAGTAGGGTATGATCAGATGCAATTTCGTTCTTTTTGTATTTTTTCCTCTTCTTTGAGGTGACAATTTCTGTGTTATATAATACAGTGTTTTAAATCATGCATTTTACTGAAAACCTATAGACGAAATCGATATTTATCATGTGAAAATAATAATAAAAATAATAGTTTACATTTCCATCAGAATATGAGCACCTGATAATGATCCATCATTTCTGTCTTGTAATAAGCATTACATAAACCGCTTAAAATGTACATTTTTATCCTTCAAAAATTTTTTTTATTTATCTGAAATTAAACCGTTATTGACAAAAAAGAATGATAAAGAAATATTTATCCTTATTACAGAATATAGTTAAGACAAAACCTGTAGAATAAAATTATTAATTTAAATGTAGTTATTTACACATTTGTACGACCAATCTAAATTATAGTACAAAACAAATATATATAGTTATGCACATTGTTGCTAAGTCTCCCCGTTTCGTCTAGAGATTTAATACACGAAATTTGATACAACTTTCGCTTTTTTTAACTGTAGAAAAATAACGTGATAAATTTCTTTAAAAAAAATAATGGTGATAAATCTGATTTAAAAACTGAAAATTTTGACAAGTACAATTATGTATAACTCAGGGATGGAACACGGGCGCAGAATTCATACCGGAATCCGTTTAAGAAATTTCTCTACCTATAATATCGTCGATTTAAGAAGTAGAAAATTTTCTTACATTGATAGTGGTATGAATTCTGCGCCCGTGTTCCATCCCTGATAACTGAAAAACTACAAAGCACGTTCTTATATCTGTTAAGAAAGAATCGGTCTTTCTAAGAAAAACTACCGAAATATGAACGATGTAACAGAATAATTTTCGAATTTCCTGAATGACACATACATACGACTGCATGCTTGCACACGTGCACACACACGCACGTAGAAGAATCCTGAATCAATGATTAATTATGAACTATTTTACCAGGTATATATATTAGTATGACTTAGTATTTACCGCCGAGAATTTTTGATATACAGGGTGTTTCATATTGAGTATGGCAAAAAGAAACATACCTATGAAAGCTGTAATTATTATTATTATTTTGACGAATCCAATTTAAAGTGAAACTCCAATTATATAAGTTACTGCAGATATTATATGTGTGCCCATCCAGTCACAGGGAAAATATATATACGGTATTCAAATCCTCCTACACTCGTGACAGAATATCTTTTCTTGGTTATTCGAGTAATTCAGCTATCCACTGTATCAGTCGCTGTAAGTCTTGGGTAGTCAAGTCAAGTCAACGATGTGCTTCGGAGTACCTGCATTTGGTCGCAACCAATGCTTACCTCCAACGGAAAATAGGAAAAACATAAAAATAATTTTCCATAAAATAAATAAAAGCCAAAAGGATGAATTTAGAATTTTGATCTCTGAATAAATCTCCGCGTGAGCAGAGACCAATCAGAATGAAGCACCAGGAGTTAAAAAAACTAAATAAATAAAAAATAAAATAAATAAATAAATAAATAATAAAAATAAATAAAAATAAATAAATAAAATAAATAAATAACTCCTTGAAAAAACCTAAGTGTAACAGTGAAACTGTTACGTGCGTTGACGAGACGGTCTGGACGGCGAAAAGGAATTAAGAGTTGAGCAGGGCGCCCAAAGGGGCACAGGAAATCGCTAATAATCAGAGTTAATAAAAAAAAAATCAGAGTTAATCAGAATTAATAAAAAAAAAGGGGGGCATACAATTTTTTTTCCTATCAAAAAGTAATTGAAATTCAGGAGAATTAATAGTGAATTAATTATAGAACATCTTCAAGAATCGCGGTGCCCAGCCAGAACCTAAGTTCCGAGCTAAGTCCGTTGACCAATCAGAAGCCTACAAAAAACCCCACGATCCTCACTGAAAGTTAAAAGCTAAAAACGAGAGGATTTTGTCCTCAAACTAAGAGCCAATCAGAGGCCAGGAAATCGGCCAATGAGAGGAGACCTCAGAACCGTAAGAAATAACACTAAAACTAATTAAAAATTAATAAAAATAAGCCAAATGATAAAAAAAAGATGCAGCAGTTAGGAAATTTTTATAAAAAATTAAGATGGAAGAACGAACACTTCGTTTCAACAAAACCCGAAAGAAAAAATTACAAGGGGGATATCGGCGGATACAAAAGCCACGGCATATCGTTTGCTCCAGAACAGACGATCGAACAATGAAGTAGACTGTCGTTCAGGTATTGACGTACGTTTCTATGCCTGTATTCTGGAGTACAATATGACGATGTTTTTTCCTCAGTCTTCACATGCGAATCTTTTTAGCGTGTTGTGCCTTTGATGGCATCATTCTGATTAACAGTACTCCAGCAGCGATTTTGAAATAAGAAGATTTTTCGTTATTGCAGGATAAAACTTGTATAATTATAGTTGTGGAATTAATTTGTTTCGGCTAAATAAATCAATTGCAGAATTTGTACTGGTGCTTTTATTTTTATCATATTCATTACAAAATATCCTGTATTTTTGTAGAATTATTTTCAGAATTGTTATATTCTTAAGACAACGTTATTTATCTTCAAGATTTAAGCTGTTTTTTTGTGTTTTTATTCTGGATTAAAAAGACAATGCAAACAGACATTCACCAAATTACGTTGTAAAAGAAAAATAATGTTTCTTTTTTTTTTAATTGCTTAATAAATTATATATAATTATTTTATTTTAATTTATTTTATGCAGAAATGTTACCATAATTTTTTTATACTATTTTTTTTTTTTTTTTTTCAGAGTGGAGACAAAATAAATTTATTTTTTAACGAAAAAAAAAAAGAAGCGTTTATCAATCGTAACGACCGATTTAAAAAAAATAAAATAATACATTAGTAACTAAAATGAAACCTTTTAAGAAAAATTTGGCTCTCAAAACACAAACGGTATTTTAAGTAAAACCTTTCTCTGAATAGAAGTATTATTTATAAACTTCCAAGTCATAATACTATGTTTTCATAATTCGGAAAAGTTATTTTATTTGTTATTATTCTTGATTGTGAGTTGTTTCTTCTAAAATGTATAAAAGTGTAATGAACTAGTAAGTGTAATTTTTCTCTTGGAATATAATACAAAATTTGAAAGGAAAATAATTTAGAAACAAACTTAACATACTATTTTAGAAAACAATGATCTGAGGTTTCACTGTCATAAGAAGAAGTGCAATAAAAATGCTTTTAAATGCATTACCTGTAAATACGGTTAATGCATTTTAAATATTCATCGCTATTACAGTTATTATAATCCGAATTATACAAGAAAAATTAAAATAATAATAATAATACTTTAATAATGGAACATCTAAGAATCTCCGTTTACTTTTCCTTTAAAAACATTCATCTCAAGTTATTTTCTGTTTATAACTATAAATATTTTTTGTGTAACGTTTTAGTTATTAAACATTAAAATACACAAAACATTAAACATAATAGTTTGTAAAGAAACTTGTGTAAAACGCATTCCTTTCTTTTTCGTATTAAAACAATTTTTTTAGATACTTTTATTTTTTCTCCATAGTTTTAATCTCCAAAATAATTAGTTTTCACTGGCAAATCTTTTTTCGACTTAGATAATCACGCAGCGAAAATCAAGTGCCTTTGATCATATCAATTTAAATAAATGTTAGAGATGGAATTCAAACGAATTACATGTTGATTTCGAGAAATATTTTTAGAGCATAGAATTCGAACGATATACATGTTGTTTTCGAGAAATAATTTTCAATAATGCCTCATATGGACAATTACTACTTAAAACATTTTGACTGTTTTTGAGAAATGCATGAAAATGAGATATAGAGGGTTTTAGTGCATAATTTACCAATTAATTTTACAGGACATTATCTATCAATAAATAAAATAAAATAAAATAAATGAATAAATAAAACAAATTGTCACTGATTATTAGACTGTCCGATTTTGTGTAAAATAGTTAAAAAAAAATTTACATAACTATTTATATGTTTAGTTATTCTGGGGGAATTAGTATCCTGTACTTCGAAATGGATAAACAATGGGATGTCAACCACTTCACCTTTTTCGATTAAACGCTGGTACATTCTTCTTCAAAGAAAAGAAATAAATGTGCAAACCATGTGGTAGTTGCAAAACCACCCATATCTAAAACTTAAAACTTTGAGAAAAAGCTCATTTTTGCCATACTTAACCAAAATTAGATAAGGACCAAAACTCTTTAATTTTACAATGTTAAGACAGTATATTTGAAAACTCGTAATAAGGTGGCAGGGGCACGTGATGGGAGGGGATTACTCAAATTTTTATTGTGCATTGGCCACCTTTGCAACTTATTTTTGAGTAAAAGTGTTGATTAATCATGCACTATTGTATGAAGGTATCATAAAATGTATTTTAGAATGAATTCTCCAACTTTTAAATGGCATATATGCGAAACTTTTTTTATAAAAATAAATTACGAATTGTTTTCTTGTCTGGACTAGCCTTAACATAATTTTTTTGTTATAAGATTCGCCTTGCCTTTGTAGAACTTTGACCTAATAGGTAGTATTCCAGTAGAATAAAAACAGTTTGGTCTAAGGAATACGACTTGATGTTCTCCAATTTCTCATAGTAATTAATTCGATGTAACTTCCTTACACATGTCAGCAATGAAACAGGCTGACGAATGAACTTTCTGTACTTCTGAGTACTATTCAAAGTTTCACGTGCTTGTGGCGCCATCTGTTAGTCAATCTCGGAATTATTTTTACAAACATGTGTATAACAAATTTCAGACCTATTCATCTAATGTACCACTTGATTCATTTTTCTATTTCTCATTGTTTCGCAGTTTTCCTATTTCAAAGTTGGCCACTCTTTTCTGAAACACCCAGTAAATATGGCATTGGGGACAAAATAGAATGAATTTACAATATGTCACGGTATATAAATTACACAGAAACATATATGGTTTAAAAGTAAAGAATTCAACAATCATTCATTCAATTAACGTTCTGTGTTGCAGTTTATGGTTAATTTTTCGTCTGAAATATGAGCTCGGGTTTAGCATCTGCAATGCGGCATTCAATTGTGAAACAGTAGTCAGTCAACATTGTTTTGCCGTAATTCTTTGACTTCCTTGAACCCATAGTGCCTTTCTTAAACTTCGTCCTTGTCTGCACTAGGTTCCCTAGAAAGGAATACGTGTCTAACAAAGAGAGAGACATGCTACAAAACAGCGCAGCTTTAATGCACAATTTTTTTAATCGACCCTAATCGGCCGTCTCTTGGACAAAAAGCTTTCGTTACTGAATATATTTTCTACATGTAATACAAATATTCAGAAATAACTAGAAATCGACCGATTGCAACCTCTCTTTGTACATATAAAGAAAATTTTGTCTTCACGATAAGGGGCCGCTATAGCCCAGTCGGTAGAGCGCTGGGAGCGTAATTGGAAGATTGCGGATTCGGTATTCGAGCCTCCAAAGACCGTAGTGTACACTAATGGTGGCTGGTGCACGTAAATTCTGTCATGGCCGCAATGTCCTCCATGTTCTCATCAAAATTATACCTTTGGGGGTTACCGAAGCGGGGGAGTCATCCTCTCCGTGTAGGATCAAAATTGTGATGGCATGTCTCCGGACGACCCCTAGAGGCGAGTCCCAGATCATCGCCAATTGCCCATTACGCAGCACTAGTGCGACGTAAAATCCCATCAACCAATCAATCAATGTCTTCACAATAATACCCGAAAGTCCGAATCGAATGGAAAATAGGCAGGTGGGCTAATTTTACAAATTTCTTAAATGAGTTTGCTAACCAGATTACTTCAACCATTTTGTTTCCAAGTAGTGGCCACTGGAAATTTTCAAATTAACATCGTAAGAAACACATTTGTCTAAAATTGAATACATACATTATCCATATCAGGATATCAACCAATTTTATTATTAAAATTGACATCTCCGTCTTATTTCGAAACGGCTGCAATTTAAAACCATTGCGCCACTTGAAACTGCGTGACCACTTGAAAGTTTGTCATCGCCATAACTTGCAAAGTACTCAATGAATTCGAACTAAAATTAAGAAGTAGAATTATCTTAGAAATATCTGAAAAGAGTACGTTAGACAACTCAATACGTCATCGTGTTTCAATATGGAGATCATTTGATAATTTATCATCGTAATAACTTCCAATATATCCAGTCAATTTGAACGAAAGTTGCACAGTGGAACTATTTTACAAATATATTTGATGAGTTTGTTAACTAAGTTGATCTGCTATTTTGTTTCTAAGTAGTAGCTACATGAAAATTTCAAATTCACATTAAAAGGTATTTATGGATCGAATTCCTTAAATCTTCGTATATATATATATATGTATACCCAACGCAAGTTTTAAAAAACTTTAATAAATAAGGGGATCCAGTAACTTCTTTTTTAAAGTGGCGGACACATAAGAGTAAGTGAACACTTGAAATCTCGTGGCTACTTGAAAATTAATCGCCGAGATAACTTCTGTAATACTCAGTTAATTCGAGCCACAGCTGAATAGTGTAGTTATCCTACAACTCTCTCTTCTGTGTTTTTTTAACGAAGTTAATATTTCCAGATGGTGACAACTTGAAAATTTTGAATTCATATTAAAACCGGATTTAAAAGGGGGATTTGCTTAAAATTTGATACACACAGAGCCTGATTAAGGGGGGAAGCACACATTATTTATACTTACACCGTTATTTTTTAACAAATACTTTCCTCCTATAATAAACACAAAATTCTCATTAAAAATTGTTTTAAAAGAATTCTGGTGTCTAATACCGGTGAGTAAATTGGATCGTTTTACACCGTAATTTTTTATAAAAAATATTTCCTCGTCAAAGCGTGGAATTTCTATGACATGAAGTAAAAAATAATTGTAAAAATATTCCGGTGAGAGCGGAGATAATGTGTGCTTCCATCTTAATCAGGCTCTGGATACACATACAATCTATATCAAGGACTTAATCATATATATTAAGCAACTAAATCCGCTATCATGCTTTAAAATGGTATCCACTTGAATTTGAGAAGCCACTTAAAAATTTCATTGCAATAATGTTCGAAATACTAAAATAATTTTAACCAAAGTTGGATAGTGGAATAATCTTAGAAATGTATAGGATAATTTTGTTGGTCAACTTCAACCACCATTTTTTTTCAGGGGATGACGAGTTGAAAATTACAAATTACAAATAAAACATATTTCTGAAAAGGTGTTGCTTGAGTTTCCTTATAAAGTTTGATAGTAAAATCGAACAGATGCTATCACAGCCCTTGCCTAAAGGTTAAAACTCCGTTTATGTAAAAACTTATGTCATATATTTAATCAAGGTAACTAAGTTTGTTAATAATCACAATTCTTCCTCCTCTTCTTTCAAAATGGCGGCCACTTGAAAATTTATCTTCCCGATAACTTCTAAAATACTGACTCAATCTGAACAAAATTGAACAGTGAATTCATAGCTGACATAAAAATATTGATATTAACAAATCTATTAACCTTTTGACCGCATTTGATGTACAAGAACGTCATTGAAAGAATAGATTGAGAATTGTAGGTGTGGTAAATTATCTTACCACGCCTTCCCCATACCAAAATTGATAAAGGTCGACTTTTCTGCGTTTGGCAATCTAAATGTGTATAGTTTTAAGAGTAGATAAAGAGTTAATGATGAATGTAAAATATTGAGATAGCTTTAATCTAATAAGTGTCATGGAATTACTGTGTTAAATAATGTAATATTTTAAAACAATGTTAACACTTTTGCGACCGCTGACGTAGATTCACGTCATTTGAAAATCAGTAACTCCGCCAGTGGATGTTTCCTTTGCAATTTGTATGTCATTTATTTCTTAAAGATGTACACAATATTCATATTTGTACAACCAATATACTATGGATATAAATACTTTCATCAAAAAGAATGTAATTATAATGTATATCCATTTGTAATATGAATATGAATACAGAAAATTTTGTTCTGAAATATTGAAACTTTGGAGAAAAACGCCCACATGTGGACCTTACTGTTAAAAAGACAAAAATATGCGGTGTCAAAAGTGTTAAATGGCGGGGCTTGCTGTTTATTATAGGAAAATAGGCGAAACTGAAAATGTTATTAAATAGCAAGAAATGGTTATTGACGACCGCGGGTGTTATAGTAATATATTCATAAAATGAATAAATTCTTGCATAAAACTTTGTGCGTATATAAATTACTCCAGACCCCAAAGAATTAACTGCACCCCAAGGGTTAATTTAATTTTCTGTACCAGAATTTTTTTTATAATATTAACAAGTTAATTAAAGCACATAATTTATAACATATATAAAATACTGTTGCTAAAAAAAAAAAAAAAGAAAAGAAAATACTGATCATAGAATACCCAGAGTTGCCAACCTAATCCGGCAAATTGTTCGTACTGCCCCTTTTCTACATCTCTTAATTTTTAAAGTAATTCTCTTTGACTTTAAATGGATTTACGATGAATTAAGAAGAAAAATACTCTAAAACATTACTGGTGTGGAAAAAAAGGGCGGTACTAGCAATTTGCTGGATTAGGTTAGCAACTCTGTATACCTCTGACTTTGTCGCGCTCCGATTTTATCGATTTAAAATATATTATATCTTTTCAGCAGCCAGTTTATGACGAAATTAAAATAATTATAATATTCTTATTTACAAAGAATAATTTTCGTCTTATTTAATTACAGATAAACCTTATATATATATATATAAAAACTATTAATGGTTGTTTTACGAAAATCGCGAACAATCCATAATAATTTGACAGCTTTAAATTTTTATAATTGTATGTTCAGGCATTGAAGATAATTTTTTGTTTAAAAATTCTTTCGTTTTTTATTACATGTATAAGAGAAAATTTCAGAAATAGGAATTTTCAATATCGGAAAGTGATTTGAATACTTTTATTTGCAATTTTTTATTTCCCTCAAATACTTTAAATCGCGTGTACTGAAATGTTTTTTAACTCAGATAATGTTTAAAAGGAAACTTATTCTGAATAATAATATAGAAAGCGTTCGCACGTAAAATTCTTATTCCTATAAAAACGTAAACTACTGTGTGCTTGAAATGAAAGTAATATAAATATTAAATATTTAAAAACATTTTTATAGACTAAAAGTATTTTCTTCGAGATAGACGTTTTATATGTGACATTTCATATCTTTGAAACATTTTTTTTTTTTTTTTTTTTTAATCTGGCTGACTGCCAGGCGATATAACTGGTTGTTTATTTTATTTTATTTGTTTTTTAATAAAGTTAAATTTAAAATCGAAAAACAAAACGTGTGTCAAAAGAACTTAAATTAGAGAAAAATATAAAATGTTATATTACGCTTCATCGGAATTTTTTCAACACGTTTAAAGTTCACTATTTTGTGTGAGTCAGTTTTTTATTACATTAATATAAATAGAAAATAAGATTATTAAATAATAAAATATATTTTGTTGGCTTTTTTTTTTTTTTTTTTTTTTTTTTCGCAACATTTTACATGAAGAGAATTTTTTTCCCTCGTTAAATTGTAATTACATTTTGGAGAAATTTTTGATACGAATAAAGTAATGTTAAATAATATTATAGTTTTGAAAAAAAGTAAAGAACACGCTTTTATAGAAATGTGAACTAAAAAGCACAAAATATCTATCTTTGTATTAAAATGCAGGGTAAGAGAAAATCGTGTGAGTGACACACCATAATATATACATACATTTAAATCTTTAATTAAAATAATTTAGAATTAAACAAAAACCATTTTTTTTAAATCTCCCCTGACTGAGCTCGAACGCTAGACCTTTAAGTTCGTAGCGCGGAGCTTTAGCTCACAGCCACGGTGTTCAAGTAGGGAAAGTCTTTTTTTGCAATATAGATTTTTTGTTTGCTCCCAGAGCGGCAACAAACATACAAACATACATACAGGTGAAGCTAATAAAAGCGTGTTAAAAATGGCGGTCATTTATTTTTATTCCAAAATAACATTGTTATTACACATTTTTCCCCACCACTAATTGTATACTCTAATTAGGTTGATAAAAAAGAAAGTCGCTCTTCAAAGTAGTATGAAAAGAAGGCGAGTGTTTACAATATCTATATATATAAAATAGTTTGTCCTAAGTGAGTGAGTGAGTGATTCATCATCCCTCAGCCCAAACCCATGGACTTAGAAACATGAAATTTTGTGAAAGTGTTCCTTCTATTACGTAGATATCCATTAAGAAACGATTTTACAAAATCCCCCCCCGCCCCCCCGAAGGACAGAGAGAGGGCAAAACGTGAATTCACAAAATTCTTCATAGCTCAAACAAAATAACAGATATCCGTAAAATTTTAGTTTTAAAATACAGCTAACACAAATATCTAAAAACTACTTACAGGAATTTTAGAAATTCGGTATCCCAAGGAAGGGGGGGGGGACAAAATGTAATTTCACATAATCTTATATATCTCAAACAAAAAAAATACGTGAAAATTTTGCTCTGAAATATAGCTAATACAAATACTTAAAAACCAATTTCTGGAATTTTAGAAATTCAATCCCTAAAGGGGAAGGGGAAAAACGTGATTTCAAATAATTCTTTATATCGCAAATAATATATGTGTGTGTGTGTGTGATTTTTGGCCTAAAATATAGCTCACACAAATATCTAAAAAAAAATTCTGGAATTTTAGAAGTTTTAGAAATCCGTTACAGGTGGGACAGAAAGGGAGGTTGGCTATGGGGAAAAAATAAATAAATAAAAATACAGTTACACTGTTCAAAATTAGTACAGATACGTTTTAGAGGTCTGGAAGTGGAATGAGGATAGTGTAAAGTTATAGTGTAAAGTGTTTCGAAAGTGTAAAGTTATAAGGAGGGGCGAGAAAGAGGGGGGGGGGCAGAAGGGCAAAAAAAGAAAAGAGAGAGAGAGAGAGAGTTAGATCGTTGAAAATTGGTAGATAGAGGTTTTTGATACCTATAAATCGATTAAAATGTTCGCATGTACCTTACTTTGTAACTGTAAATTATACTGTAATACAAGTTTTAACACTTAAAACTATTTCAAAATTAAACTTTAACTATTTCAAAATTAAACTTTTGTAATTCCTTAAGCTACCTTTTTTTTTTTTTTTTTTTTCTGTAAAGAGTTTTAATATAAGTTGAAAAGTAATTTAATGATATATAACACATATAGCAAGTAAAAACATACATAATACTACTATAAATTATATTATATTATTTCCTATTTCCCATTTTTATTGTTATTTATTTATGTTGTCACTATTCCCAAATATGCCAAAATTTCATAATATTTTTTCTGATTAAGTATGGTTATTATTAAAGAATAGCATTTTAAAAAAAAATTGAGATATCCCTTTTATATCAGACTTTATATAGATATATCCCACATAACAATTTTATTTTGAAGCAAAACTACATCAGTCTTGCCTTGTAAGCCAACAAGCATGCAGCAAGTTCAGCGTGGCAAGCTTGTAAGTTCACGACAAGACTGAAGCAAGATAACGCAATTTATATACGTGTTATAGATCACAGTTGTATAAATTACACAGATTTTGATGAATCTAACACTTACAGTATTTTTTTTTTTCTTTTTTTTGCAGGGATACAACAAAAAATTCTTTGACATTATGGGCTTTGGGTTGAAATTAATTAAAGTGTGATAATTAAAGTGCATCTAATTGAATTATCCGATTGAGCTGAAAATTTTTATACATGTTGTAGGTCACCGTCGTAGGAAATGTATGGAGATTGATGAATCTAGCATTTATAGACTTTTACGGGGACGTATCGGTAAACGCCTTATTCGATTGATCGGATTCATTTCAGACTTCTCTTACTTTAATTTATTGTCCAGATGTTAGTGGAGGCCTGCCTGTGCAAGACTCTAAAAGTTTTTGGGTTCTTTGTGCCTGTTTATCTGTCTACATGTGTGTACCGCGAAAGTAGTTGCAAAAATTACCGGATTGACTTGCAAATTGATACAAATTCTTATGAGGTACAGTCAGCCAAAAAAAAAACGCCACCCCCCCACCTAATTTCGCCGTAAATTATCGTAGAAACATGCGGCTGGTACCTATCGATCTGTAATAACGTCTAGTTAGTTCCCCATCATACTATAGGTATGGGGAACTTAGGTAATCGTGAAAAATTTCGACCTCGGTTTTTTTACTTTTCTACACGTTTTCAGGTGTGAGGAATCCGAAAATGACAAAATTTCTATGGTGTCTGTCTGTAGGGTGTGTGTTAGTCTGTTAGTCTGTTAGTGTGTTAGTCTGTTAGTGGGTCAGTCCGTTAGTTTGTTAGTCTGTGTACACGATATCTCAAGAACAAATTGTCGCAGAGAGGTCAGATCAGTTTTAAAATATTACTTTCGACACGGGCAAGAACCATATTCATTTGCAACATTCGATTTTAAAAACTTCGTAAGTTATTCGAAATTTACGATTTTCTTAACATGGGAGAATAGGACAAAAAATCACTTAAACGTGCATTAAATGAAAACTTTTTATTGTAAAAATGTCAGACCAGTTTTAAAATATCAGTTTTGATGCCGGAATGAACATCAGTAACTATAAATAGGCTACTTTGAAAATTTCGCAAGTTACTGGAAATTTACGAATTTCTTAACATGGCAGTATAGGGGAAAATTTCACATAAACGTCAATTTTGAGAGATATTTTCATCGTAAAGATGCCAGACTACTTTTGAAACATTATTTAGGACACTGGCATGAATATTAATGACTATGAATTTTCCAATATGAAGATTTCGTAAGTTATTGGAAATTTACAAATTTCTTAACATGGCTGAATAAGAGCAAAATTTCACATAAACGTCAATCTTGAGGGATATTTTCATCGTAAAGATGTCAAACCACTTTCGAAATAATATTTAGGATACTGGCATGGATATCATAGACTATAATTTTTCCAATTTAAAAAATTCGTAAGTTATTTGGAATTTACGATTTATTTAACATGTCAGAATAAAGCAAAATTGAGCATAAACTTCCATTTTGAGGATCCTAAATACGTTAGACAACTTCAAAATTACGTTTATGATATTTGTTTGAACATGATTGAATACAAATATTCTAATAGGAAAATTTCGTAAATTAAACGTAATTTACGATTTTATCAACATAGCGAAATTGTAAATTTTTCATATAAATATGAATTTGAGGATTATTGCATTGGAAATAGTAGCATGAAAACTAAACAACGAAATTGACCCTGATAAAATAAATTAATAGATTAGAATAAGATAAATATATCGAAATGAACGGTGGATAGCCTATTAGGCGGGGATTTCATTCTGTCACTGTATGAAGCTTTGGTCAAATTGATTTCTTTTAACATTATTGCCGAAACGTCAGTGGAGGCCCTCTGTTGAGACTCAAAACGGTTTTGGGCTGTGTCTGTCTGTCTGCCTGTCGCGCGATAGCGGCCGCCAAAAAAGCGCTATTTACTTGAAATTTGGTACACATGTTCATGAGCCCCACGAAATCAGCTGTATAGTTTTTGGTATGTATTCCATTTGTAGTTCGTATACAGGGACACGCCAAAGTTTTTCTTATCATTACGGCCTATGGGAGAAATTTATATGTACACGATAGCGGCCACAAAAATCACGCTATTGACTTGCAATTTGGTACACGTGTTCATGTGCCACGCGAAATCTGCTGTATAGTTTTGGGTGTGTATTCCATTTGTAATTTGTGTACAGGGACACGCCAAAGTTTTTCTTATCATTACGGCCTATGGGAGGAATTTGTATGTACCGCGATAGCGGCCACAAAAATCACGCTATTGACATGCAATTTGGTACACGTGTTCATGAGCCCAACGGAATCAGCTGTATAGTTTTAGGTGTGTATTCCATTTGTAGTTCGTGTACAGGGACACGCCAAAGATTTTTTTATGATTACGGCCTATGGGAAGAATCTGTATGTACCGCGATAGCCACCGCAAAAATCAAGCTATTGACTTCCAATTTTTGCCGAAATGTGAATGGAGGCCCTCTGTTGAGACTCAAAAGGATTTTGGATTCCGTCTGTCTGTCTGTCATGCGATAGCGGCCGCAAAAAACACACTATTGACTTGAAATTTTGTACACATGTTCATGATGCCCACGAAATTAGCTGTATAGTTTTCTGTGTGCATTCCATTTGTAAGTTCGTGTACAGGAATACGCCAAAGTTTTTTTTTTACCATTATGGCCTATGGGAAGAATTTGTATGTACCGCGATAGCGGCCCCCAAAATAACGCTATTGACTTGCAATTTGGTACACATATTCATGAGCCCATTGAGCAAGCATTTGACGAAACTGATTTAGATCTGAGACTGACCGCCTTGGCGAAAATAATGCTCCTTTTATACTTTTCTATCGAAAACAGACTGTTCTGGAAAATTCTCGTATCACATCAGCCAATGAGATTAGAGCTTCCATATTTGGCATATCCCTAATAAGGATTTTCTCGCCAAGATCGCCAAAAAATCGCCAAGGAGGGAAATAGTCGCCAAATTTGGCGCGAAATTTATTTCTTCCCTTATAGGAGCTTTTTAATGCGTTTTTAAAGGAAAATTTGGCTATTTTAACGGTAAAACGACTATAAAGGCACAAAATTAGCATTTTATCAACTTACTAAACCTCTTTGAAAGAATTTATACAAAAATAAATGCAATTATTTACAATTTCGTAACACTTTATATCATGTACAAATAGGTATACAAAGAGAGATACAACGGGGGGTTGAGGGGGGCTGCCGCCCCCCTCAGGAATGTATTTGATTTTGGTAATAAGTCGATCGAATCAATATATACTATTATATAATAAGGAATAAAAAAAAATGACCTATTGAATAATGTCTGATGCAAATAGGACGTTGAGGCTCCTGATCTGCAGATCCACTAGTAATATGTCTCGCACTAGAAATTTCTGAGAACATAAATATGATGGGGAACTGAGCAGAGTCCACCTATGCCAACTAGTTTTTAATGGTGAAGTCAGATTTTGCTTAAGGGGTCATCTACATATTAAAACACGTATTTTTCAATGACGACCCCCATTTTTGACCCCATATTCAGATTTCTGAGATCAAGGCAGTTCGGAAAACATACGTATTTATATACTTTAAATCAATTTTAAACAGAGTTACACGTGAAAATGTGTTAGGGGACCGTCTATACATTTAGAAAAAATAAATCGTGATCTACCACACAATATACATTATTTATTAAATTTCACACCGGAAAAAAAGTGCAGAAATGTTAGTTATAAAATAAAAAACGATTCAAATTCGTAGAACTTTCTGAGTTAGCTTATGAATTAAAAGATTTTTATTGGTTTCAATTTATTAAACATTGAATAGTTAAATACAACACTTATAGCTTGAATCATATGAACCCTACAATGTTTAATTATAAAAATCTAGATACCATGGTAAAAGAACAATAGTAATAATGATAATAATATTAATAGCGGTTAAAAAAAAAAAAAAGTGTTTAATATTTAAGAAAAAGAATTATCTACTTCTTAAAAGCAAAAACTGTTTTATTTAAGAGACAGAAATGTAAGTTAAAATACATATATAATAAAATATGTATATATATAAACAATTAAAATCTATTAACTAACAATTATTATCTACTTCTTGTTGGGTATATTTTTATTTTATACAGTAAGCCTCCCATGAGAGTGTTTTTATAAAGATTTACATTTAATTTTAGGCGTGCAAACCAACAATAGATAATATACAAAAATATAGATAACAAGATTTAAACTAAAATCTGAGAAAGGATATTTAACATTTTCGCGACCACTGACGTAGTTTCACGTCATTTTGAAATCTGTAACTCCTTCAGTGGGCGTTTCTTTCACAATTTGTGTGTTGCGATATTTCTTAAGAATATTCCTTATATTCATATATAAATAAACAAAATAGTATGAATACAAATACTTTCACTAGAAAGAGTATAATTATTATGTATATCCATATGAAAAGAAATATGGATATAGAAAAAACGGTTTCCTATTGCCTAGAACGAGTATTCCCCGTTCTGCAGTCGTCTACTGTACTTGAATTCTTAATTTTAAACGTGTAAAAACTATATCTTTAAAAGTAATAAGACATGTTACTTTGTTTTAAATCCTTTTTCCGTGATAAATGTGACGCCAGTTTTACGCCGTGATTAGAATAATAGAAAATAAATAATATTGCGCTTTGTTTCAATAATAGATATTAAAAACTTAAAAAAAATAATAAAAAAAAAAACTTTATTATTCAGTATTAAAAAAACATTTAATAAAAATTTTATATTTTATTATGTTACGTCATGCGATCAAATTTAAATAGCATAAACGGTAGAGTAATCGAATGCGAAAATATCACAACAAGATTAAAACAGAAAATTTGTTTTAAAAAATCTGATAAAAATTAATAAAAGTCAATTATATTAATTTAAAAAAAGGAAAAAAAAAAAGTATTGTTCACAGCTTATTGCTCTTTTTTAAATAATAGTCCTCGTCTTACTACGTTTTTTTACCGTCATGATACTTAACTTGAGGTGTACGAATTGTACAATTTTCAAGTTGAAAACAAAAGACAAAAGGGACAAAATAGAATTTTAGCAGTGAGAAACTGGGAAACGTTATGTAATATTTAAAAAAAAAAACATAACATTTCAGAATCGAGTATAAACCTCTTTGCGACGGAAGCCACGCCTTTACACAGTTTTTCTACAACTTTACATTATAAAACAAAATTATTTTACATACTTCCAATTAAATCAGTTAAATTTTGTTTTCAGCATTCGCTGTAGTAAATGCCATTGCCATTTATGCATACCAGCGTCACATAGAGAGTCATATACGAATACATAAACTAGTTTTTTTACTAATTTTTCCGCAATATAGAGGCGGGGCTTCATTTCTTTTGGAAATTTTTTCACAATCTCTCGCTTGCATTGCGATAATTTTATAAAAATGATCCAATTTGTATCATAAACATCGAAATGTTGCTTAGAAAACAATTAGAATAACATTAAGGTAAATTAAAATAGTTTTTCGTCAAAATATATACAGATATTTACTCACAAAGGATACAAATTATTATAAGTGACGGCCCCCTAACAACACTAAAAAATAAAATATCACTGTAACTCAAAAAATAACGTTAGGAACGAGTTGTAAATTTGGAAACCCATGTTTTTGATGATGCCCGTTCTATTTATGCAAAAATTAACATAGGTCATAATTCATAATTTTTTCAAATATGAAATTATTAATAATTTTCATATTTCAAAAAAAAAATTTTAATCAAAAATATGCATGGAATATGTTTGGGTCACTTCATTCTATCATATAAAAAAAACAGAATTCGAATATCATAATTATTTTGGAAGATATGAATTAATGTTTGTCACATTCATTTTACATTAGCGCCCTCATAGTTTGACAGCTTATAACTCTGTGAAGAATTGAGCAAAATATATAAACTATACCATTTTCCGCGATGATTTTGTCCATAGAATTAAAATAAATTATAAAAAATGGGGGTTACTATTGTAAAAAATGAAGTTGATGCCAGTTTTAATATATAGACGACCCCTTAAGCAAAATCTAACTATATCATTATAAACTAGACGTTATTACAAATCGATTAGTACCAACCACATGTTTCTACGATAATTTACGGCGAAATTAGGTGGGGGGGGGGGGCGTTTTTTTTTTTTTTTTTTTTTTTTTGGCTGACTGTACATGAAATTAGCTGTATGATTTTGAGTGCGCATTATGTTTGTACTTCGTGTACAGGGACACGCAAAAGTTTTTATTATCCTTATGGCCTATTGACAAAATTTGTATGTACGACGACAGAGGCTGCAGTAATTACCTCGTCCGAATTTAAAGTTCAGGCACTGTAGAAATATAGCGCTATAGTTTTTGTTTATATTGTTTATGGTTCAGGTACAGAAACACGCCAAAGTATTTTTTTTTTTAATTGTTACTACTTATGACACAAAATTTCTTTTAAACGTATTTCAACTTATTTACACTGCATTCAAGAAAATGAAATAAACATACATAACTGATACGCTTGAAAGCGTGTTTTCTGTAGCTAAATGAGTGCTCAGATAAAATAATTAATGAACAGAAACTTACAAAAATTTTCTGACAATGTTACATAATCATTCAAATTATGTTAAATTTTGAACAATTATTCTTAAGATACATATAATAAGTTGAACTATTTTTACTGACGTATATAATATTTATGGCTGGTTCACAGGGATACAGAAAAGACTTTCATAATATTAGAGTCTATGGACAGGCTTTAATTTAAGTGCATTTTAAAGCGTTTATATGTTGTAATTGACATATATTATAAACAAGTTTAAAAGAATGATTTATCTAGAATAAGTGTGTATATAGACTAAATAATTTATTTACAGCACCACACAAAAGAATTTCGATGATAATCTGTAATCATCCAAGTAATTTCAAATATTATTCAAATATTAATGAGTTCAAAGGAAATAGTAGTTTAGTTTTTTTTTTTTTTTAGTGTATGTAACCTTTGTAACTCGTGTATTGGTAAAAAAGAATTCTGTATCAATATGGTCTATAGACGGTATTTTTTATAAGTGCATTTTAACACGGTTACACTCCATTACACTTAGCTAAATAAACATATGTTATTAGAATGTTTAAAACCATTGGTTCTTTAGAAAATGGTAGGCACAGAATTGGTAATTTGTTTACAGGGCTATGCTAAAACTTCCGATTTGTTAAAAAATCATATGTTGTGAAATTTTAGTACAAGTATTTTGAATTTCAAGAAATTAATACAAGGTTAAGAGTTACAATACATATACAAAAATACAAATATATATAGACAGATAGTACACCATAGGGTTGAGGGGATGGTAGCTCCCTCAGAAACGTATATGGTTATGTAACGAGTTAATCATATACATGTGAGTGAGTTGTATATATATATATATATATATATATATATATATATATATATATATATATATATATATATATATATATATACAGTAATTATTTTAAATAGTATGGTATAAATAAAAATTATCTGATAAGTAATTATGGATGCAATTAGGATGATGAGGCTCCTGATCTGATACTTCTTTAAACAACCGTTAATTACCTACAGTTAGGAAAGTCGAGTGAAGTCACTCCATATTTTTATACAAAGCAATCTCCGTATTGTTCTTTTGAAAATATATACTACAAACAATTAAAGAAAATTAAAAAAAAAAAAAAAAAAAAAAAAAAGTGGTGTTAAAAATTGTGACTACTCAGAACCTGCTACTTCCTACGATTTGTTCATTGATTTTCTTCAAATCTTACGTAAAAAAATAAAACATTTAACAAAACCTTTAAAAAATGTGAAGAAATGTGTTTTAAATTGACGACAGTTTCTTTGACTAAATTACTTTTTTTTCGTAAATTCTTAATAAACTCACGAATATTCACTTTTACTGTGATACCAAATAAAGTACCAAATTTCCTATGGAACATGGAAATTTTATACCGTATTTCAAACGATTTCGGTTGCCTCATGCGAATCTGTTAAAAAATGAAAGACAGTTCTATAGATGAATATTATTAAGATTTTCATTATTATTATTTAATAAAGCATACTACAACTTTTTTAAACTAATAACTGTTGCTCTTCAAATAAAACCTAGTATGTTGTGTCCACCACAAGACTTTCTTTTATATAATTTCGCACAAATTCATGCAATACAATTTTTTTTTTTATTAAATTGTTATTTATGAAAATTACTTTCCATGATAAATGCGGACGATTTGTATTTGGCAAAATTATAACATTAAATGCGGAAAGAATGTCAATTTTGTGCCAATATCGGAAGATTTTTTTTTTTTGTTGTTGTTGTTAAAAATAAATAAATAATCCACCGCAGGTTTTAGTTCTTTTTAATGCTAAAAATATGAGTGTAATTATGCATTGATTTTTTTTTTCTGGAAAATTCTTTATAATCGCAACTCTTTCACTATATTAGCTTATATTTTTTTAATTCTTTCTGTTCTTAAGCTTCTTTGAGATAGTGAAATTATCTGAAGTTCTCTTAAGAATTATTTCATTTAAGTATTTAACACTCCAATGCATATCCATTTAATGCTGGTTTCTTATTAACCGCATTTTTTTCGCCTGAATGGAAGTCTTTATTTCATTTCGTAACTTCATTACTTTTAAGTAGCTTATAAATATTCATGGAAATTCCGAAATATGATAATGTTAGCGATTGGACTTTTTTTTTTTTTTTTTTTTTTTAGGAATTATTAATGCTGCGAAATAAATAAATAAATAATATTTTTAATACTCATTAAGTAGTGCATAAATATTGATATTGTTATTAAATTTACAAAAAATAAAATAGGTAAAAATATAATAATATTATAGTTTTAAAAAATTAAAGAACACGCTTTTATAGAAATGTGAACTAAAAAGCACAAAATATCTATCTTAGTATTAAAATGCAGAGTAAGAGAAAGTCGTGTGAGTGACACACCATAATATTTACATACATTTAAATTTTTAATTAAAATAATTTAGAATTAAACAAAAACCATTTTTTAAAAATTTCCCCAGACCGGGCTCGAACGCTAGACCTTTAAAGGTTCGTAGCGCGGAGCTTTACCTCACAGCCACGGCGTACACATAGGGAAAGTCTTTTTTTACAATATAGATTTTTTGTTTGCTCCGAGAGCCGTTACAAACATACAAACATACATACATGCATAACATGGGAAGCTAATAAAAGCATGTTAAAAAGGAACGCATGTCTCAAAAATTAAGAAAATGTGTTTGGAAATGTAAATTACTAATGTTCTTTTTTTTTTTTTTCACTTTTCTAATATATAATTTTACTGTCTTGGGACCGTTCACCTGTTTTGCTGCTATCACTTACTCATATATGGTAGATAAAGTATTGCATTAGAATAAAAGTTTCGAAATTGAGTTTTTGCTATAATCACGCGTTAGAGTCTTGGGAGTCTAACAATCACATTTTTACTTTCGAACACCAGTTTTTGACGGGTTTAGACGTTTCGAAATGTCCTGCACTCTAGTCGATTGTTTTTAGAAAATGTCTGTCTGTATGTTTGCGTGTTCGTCTGTGTATGTGCATCACAAATTTCATGGACGTTATATTTCACCAAGCAATGCCAGAAATTTAACCAAACTGGGTATTTTTTTTTTTTTTTGACCCTGACCTGATCTGGGGCTAATTACATTTGGGGATAAAATTAAATAAAGTTATTAAATAAAGTTATCGGTTCAATAAATCAGTTTAGTAAATTATCGATTAAATAAAGTTATCGGTTTTTTTTTTTTTTTTTTTTTTTTTTTTAGAGAAAAACTTTGAAAACAAAATCGTATTTCTTCTGTTAAATGCAAATTATTGACTTTCTTTCGGCATTTAGTGATAAAATTCAGTCATATGAAAATCGTCTGCATTTATAATTTAAAACAAGTATGATGTGGCCACTACATGACTTTCTTCTATATAGTTTTACACAAAATTTATTCAATACAAATTATTTATTAAATTATCAAATTATTTTCCATTAGAAATGCAGACGATTTTTATCTGACAGAATTATATCACTAAATGCCGAAAGAAAGTTTTTTTTTTCTTTTGCAATTATCAGAACAAACGCGATTTTTTTTTTCCTAAGTTTTTTCTCGCTAAAAGTTAAAAAAAATCTATAACTTTGCTTTAAATTATCACAGATCTATAGTTCAACCATTCGTTTTAAAGGTATTGACGAGATATTTCGAAAGAAACCCATATTTCACCCCGGGGGGGGGGGGGGAGAAGCGATTCTCCACATGCGCAAACATTTTTCCTAGTTACCTACTACTATTATCAATAATTCATATCAATTTTACAATCATATGATTAAAATAACTCACATTATGTACTTTTGTTCGAAATTTTGTCCTGTACTGCCATGTTAAAAATTTAGATAAAATGCGATCACAGCGATTGATCCTCAAATCTAATTAGCACCAGTTTATGTCAGGGTCCAACTAAATACCAAGTTTGGTTAAATTTCGTTCATTGGTTCGTGAGATACAGCGTCCACAAAATTCGTGATCCACATACACAGACAGACACACACGACAGACAGTTTGTAAAAACAGTCAAATTGCAATAACAGGAGACTTGGCGTTGGAATATTAAAACCGGAATAAACTACTACTTCTTTTTGCACTGAAGACGGTACGCTTAATGCTACCGAAACAGCTGTATGGATCTCAAATATTTTTCTTTGGCTTTTCTGACGTAGTAGTTCATTCCGGTTTTAACAGTCAAATTGTGTTCAGGACATCCCAAAACGTGTAAATCCATCGAAAACTGGAGTTTGAAAATTTTCACGAATCCAATATTTTCTCTATATATACATATAGACGAAAGTAATAATTTAATAATTTATTAAATAATTTTTATTGAATGAATTTTGTGTGAAATTATATAGAAGAAAGTCATGTGTTGGCCACACCATACTAGTTTAATATATATTTAACATGGAAGTATAGGACAAAATTTCTTATAAATATACTCAATGAGAGTTATTTTTAACGCATGATTGTAAAATAAATATGAATTATTGATAGTAGTAGACGTAAACCAGGAAAAAAAAGCATGTGCATGTAGAAGCATCGCTCTCACCCGAGGAGTGTAAATTGCCAATGTGGGTATGCTTCGAAAGAACTCGTCAATACTTTTAAAACGAATGTTTAAACCACAGATCAGCCTGCAGCAAAATTATTAAAGCGCACTTCTACATTTTTCATTCATTTTTTTTTACTTTGATTGCTAATTTTACCACCAACTTACTTTTTTTATAAACAGCATAAAGAATAAGATCATGACTCGACAAATATTTACCTAACAAAAAAATATTAGGTGCACTTCTTTTAAATACAAATTGTTGCTAGCGCTTCAATAATTTTGCTCTTCAACTGTACACATCTCACCTCTCAAAAAAATCATTGTAATCTCTAAAAAAATATAAAAACAATTTTTTTTAGAAATTAATTTTATTGAAATTATCCTGAATTCGCACTATCATGAAATATGAGCTCTGGCATGGAACTAAGACATCGCAGACCGTTCAAAACATTAATAGTGTGTTTGGCTATATTGTTACTACACTGCAGACAGTATCGAATTGGTTCGCCAAATTTTATATACAGGTTGTTTTGAGCATAGCCTCCTAAACTAGATGCCTGTCGCGTGGCTCGGAAACTTGGCAACAGTTCAAGCGGCAGACAGAGCCAACTGGTACAGATTGCGTGGCTATTTTGTTCAACTGTCACCAATAATTTTATGAAATGATATATGATATATATAATCGACGTTCTTCGATTCTATTCGCCTTTTATGTATATCAAATCCCACTTTTGAAATTTTTTGGTGGCTGTTGAATAAAAAAGTCGCGCAATCTGTACCAGGTGGCGCTGTATACCGCTTGAACTCTTGCCAAGTTTCCGAGCCACGCGACAAACATCTAGTTTAGGAGACTATGCTTTGAGTATACAGATGAGCCACTCAGTTTCTCTGAATCAAAGATCAACGATGACAAACTACAGGTTACCATTGAATTTGACCCTTCTCAAAGTACCCATGAATTATTATTCAAGGTCGGTGCTAACAAACAAGCAATATTAACTCATTCAACTGAATTTGGTAAAGTGAAAAAGCCGGATTAGTGGGTTTCACATGAACTGAATGAAAAACAGAGACAATAGCGTTTGGAAACTTTCTTGGTATTGCTTTCTCGTTAAAAATCTGATCTATGTTCGAATCGAATTGTCACTTGTGAGGAGAAATGGATGGATTATGGCTGATGCAAACGAACACAAGGTTTGACAATTGTTAGAGCAGGATGAATAATCAAAACACACTCTAAAGTGTAATCTATAATAATAAAATATTTAATAAATGAAGCTGCTGGTGATTGTTTGGTGCACCTACGCATGTGTGAATCATTATGATTTCAGGAAACATGGCTCATCGATCACAGCAGAAATATACTGAATTAACTGGAAGAAATAATGCAAAAACTTAAAAAAAAAAAAAAAAAAAAATGAAGAAGAAGAAGAAAACCTAGATTGTTACAGTGTTGAGCATAATTGATTAAAAAGTAATTGAATTACAATTAAATTACAATTATAGTTATTTTACTGTCAATAAATTAACAAATAATTGATTATAAATAAATTGAATTACTTTTTCAATTTACTTGTAATAATTCAATTTATTTGTAATCAATTACTTGTTAATTGATTGACAAAAAAAAATTATAATTGTTATTCAATTGTAATTCAATTACTTTTTAATCAATTATGCCCAACACTTTTGTTCAGCAGTTCGACTCCTATTTTACTGCATGATCAGGTTAGACCACACACTGCAAAAATGACTGTGGCAAACCTACAGTAATTGGAGCTGAAACTTCTTCATCATCCTCCATATTTTACAGGTTTCTACTAGTTGTCACTTCTTTCACAATTTCGATATTGTTTTAATGAAAAAGTAATTTGCTTCCGACAAAACTATAAATCTGGCCTTCCAGGAGATCTTTGATTCTCGTCTGACAATGTTTTATTCCACCGGCCTGAATATCCTTCCAAAATATTTTAAAAACCATTCGAGACCAATATTCTCAGTTATAAATTTTATTATCAGTATTCGTTAAGCCATAAATTAAAAAGGTCTCGAAAGCTTTTTAAAATATTTTCAATATTTAAAAGTTTTCGTCTCTTGAAAAAGTGAAATATCTATATTTTTCTCTATAATTTTCCCTTTGTTGAAACTTACGTTTCTTTATAGCATGTCTTTTCAAGAATAAACTTTTGTTTTACGCTTTTTAGGACTCCTCAATAAAATGCTTCTAATGTTAAAAAAATGATTTTTTTTTACTTAAATTTTTATTTTGTGCTTTTTAGTTAGGGTGAAAAAAAAGGCTTTTAAAACAACTAATCAAAAATTCTTAGGTTATCGTGTATACATTGAAAGATTTTCTTTTATCAAATGACATTGTTTTATTTTAATTATCTGCAAATATTAAAACATCGACCCTCGTGAACCCCACGACCATCGCGTTATCAGCATGACGCTCTAACCAAAAGTCAAATAACAGTCGTGAAAACTCACAAAACATTTAAAACATCCTAAGAAATATTTATACAAAAATCAATGACTAAGAATATTGTTTTCGAATGTTCTGTAACATATATTGAATATTAAAAAAAAAAAAAAAAAAAAAAAATTATCTCTTGCTAAAATGAAATATTTTTATTTAAAATTTTCTTATTACTGAAACTTTTATATTTTTACATCATGCCTTTGCAAGAATAAATTTTTATTTTATGCTTTTTAGGACTCAACAATAAAAAGCTTCTAGTGTTTTTTTTTTTTTTTTTTAACTTAAATTTTTATTTGTTGTGTATTAGTAACTATAAAAAAGCTTCTTAAAAAGACAAACATTTCTTAGGATACTGAGTAGACAATGAAAGGTTTTATTTTACCAATTGAAATCTTTTCTATTAATTATCTGCAAAAAAGTAACACCTTAACACTTCGAGGTGGAACTCACGAACACCGTGTTATCAAAATGACTCTCTAACCAATTGAGCTAACAAGCGAATAAAAAAAAGTTTGCTTACATGTACATTAAACTAGTGGAGCCTTCGTTTTTAGCGTTACACTAACACACGATGACAAAAATCTAATTTTAATAAAAAATTTCTGAAATATATATGTATAATATACTTTTTTTTTTTTTTCAAATGTTCTTTAGTAACTAAAAGAAAGCTTCTCAAACAAACTCCTCAAAAATTCTTAGGAAATTGTGTAGACAATGAAAGATTTCCTTTTATCAATTGACACCTTTTCTATTAATTATCTGCAAAAACTAACATATCGGTTCTTCGAGGCTCGAACTCACGGCCATCACATTATCAACATGGTGCTCTAATCAACTGAGCCAACGAGCGATAAAAGGGTTTACATATTTTTTTTTTTTTTTTTTTTTTTTTTTTTTTTTTTTTTTAAGTGGAGGCGTCTTGTTTTTTAGAGTGACAAAAAGACGCGATGACAAAATCCAATTTCAATAAAAAGTTTCTAAAAAAGCTGTTTAAAACTCTTAAAAAATTCTTAGGATACTGTGTAGAGAATAAAAATTTTTCTTTTATCAATTGACACCTTTTCAATTAATTATCTGCAAAAATTATTACATCGACAATTTCGAAGATCGAACTGACAACTCTCGCGTTATTAGCATGACGCTCTAACCAACTGAGCCAACAAGAGACGAAATGAATCGCTTGCATTTTTTTTTTTTTTTTTTTTTTTTTTTTTTTGAATTGGAGGTGCCTTGTTTTTTAGCGTGACGCGAAGACAAAATCCAATTTCAATAAGAAGCTTCTAATAAATAAAAAATAAAATAAAATAAAATAATTTCCTACAGTTGCACGATTGGCTAAAAGGTTTCGTTCTCAAAGTAGTTACTGTTGCGGACAAGCTGAAATGAGGGTGCAAACCGTCTACATTTCCTACTATAAATTTAAAATGAAAATTGTAAAATTTTGCTCTTAAAATCCAAAATATTCTCCCTATCACAATTCTTCCTTCGAGTTTTGCAATGTTATCTTTAAACTTTCTTTTTATTATTATTTGTGTTTTCTACTTCTGTATTAGTTCCAGAATCCAATATGATTCACTTGTACTTTTATGTTTTCCGTCCCCCATTGGCAGCGAAATAGATTTTCAGGACATCCACCTAGTTCATTTTTTATCTTTATGCAGAGGAATATGCTTGATCTAGTTCACAGGTGCTTCCGTCTCACACAGCGTTCCCAACTTTTATAATTTATTCACAACCATTTTTAGCCCCGCCTCTTTTTTCATACCGGAAATTTTGAAAAATAATTTTCTTATTTAATCGTTGTCACATGTTAAAGAGAAATAATTCACTAAATTTCTGTCACGAAAAGAAGGCGGGGCTAAAAATGATTGTGAATAAATTATAAAAGTTGGGAACGCTGGTCTCACATCTTTCGAATTCGAAATCATAATATGCTTCGTCTGTTATCGTACTGTTCGGCGTATAACGTGCGGGTCACAAATAAGTTACACACCAGAAAATTTAATTTACAAATAAGGCTGTATTTTTAAGAAAAACGCTTGTTAAAAAAATGGTTTTTACTGTAAAGTCAAATTTCTAGTGTAAAACTGATTTAACAAACCTGCCTTTTATAGGTCGAAAATACAGTAATTAAAATCTTTGGTGTAATACTGATTTATCTTATCTGCAAAGAGAGGAATTTACGAAATTTCGGGAAATATTTACAAAAATTTCTGACATGCCAACATTTTAAATTTACTTCGGAGCATTTTTACAATCAATTTTTTTTTCCTACATTGAATTATTTAAAGGGAAATTTTCTTCAATGATTGCGATGAATTAAGGAGAAAATACCCTTCAAGAAAATCAGTGTCAGAGTTCCCAACTTTTATAATTTATTCACGAGCATTTTCAGACCCGCCTCTTTTTCATACCGGAAATTTTGAAAAATGAATTACTTGTTATTTAATCGTTTTCACGTATTAAAGAGAAATAATCTACAAAATTTCTGGTGCGAAAAGAAGGCGGGGCTAAAAATGTTCGTAAATAACTTATAAAAGTTGGGAACTCTGATCAGTGTAGAAAGGGACCGTTATTAATAATGTTTAGGAATAAATTAAAAATTTGATAATAACACCATAGGATTTAATACTTTAAAGCTCATTATCACATAGGTGACAAATTGCATGATTTTTTTTATAATCTCTTTGTGACAAAATTGACTAACAAGGAAACATTCAAAAGGTGTCATCTTCAAAAAATATTGAAAAAAATATACGTAATTCTACTCTTCCTATAACACCAGAAAGTGAAAAATTTATCGGCTGAAATTAATTACAGCGACCACAAAAATATTATCAAAATTAAGCATATTTGGCGATTTCAAATTGTTAGGCGATTGATTTTGAGTACTTGGCGGAGAAACAAAACACGGTTCTGTTCATACACAGAAATCTCGATGCTAGCGAACTGAACGCCTAACAGCGCTAAATCGCCAAATATGCTTAAATTTGATAATTTTTTGTGGTCGCGGTAATTCATTTCAACCGATAATTTTTTCACTTCCTGGTGTTCACTTCCTGGTGAGTATTATAACATATATTTCTTTCAATATTCTTGAAGACGACACCTTTTGGATGTTTCCTTGTACATTTAATCACAGGAAACTGCTAAAAAATATATTAAATATTTCTATTAAATATTTTCGATCGCAAACAAGCGTAAAAGCTGACATCTGTGTTATTATAAATTATTGTTTTTGAGTCTATCGCAAAAAGCGAGTGAATTGCAATTACATCTAACCAATATAAAAATACCACCTGGGATGTGACTTGGAAAAAAAAAATATATCATTACAGAATGCGTTACAATATTATGTGAATACTGTCATCTATACCTTCGTTTAAACATTTTTTATTACTTTCCGAACACTATAGTGAGGAAAGTATTGTAATCATGTCAAAAATTCGAATTTGAAATTTTGATGTTTCTATACGTTTCAAGGTACCCTGAGTCCGTTTTCACTATTTTTATGATGATATATGTATGTGTGTGTGTATGTATGTGTGTATGTCTGTGAGTGAACACGCTTGTGTCTAAACGCTTTGTTTGAATAAGCTGAAAGTTGTTACGTATATCGTAAGTCACCATAGTACGAACCCTATTCATTTTGGTGAATCTAGCACTTATAGTTTTTTTTACAGGGACACCAGGAAAAATTCTTTATCATTATGGTCTATGGGGCAAAATTTTTAAAAATGCGATAGCGTCTAAACGCCTTATTAATCTGAGAAAAAAATTTGTACACATGTTATAGGTCACATTTGCGCGAACTGTATAGATTTTGGTGAATTTAGCACTTACAGTGGCACAAAGAAAAATTCCTTATCATTATGGCCTATGGGACGAAATTTTTAAAAGTGCGATAGCATCTAAACGCCTTATTTGCTTGAGCTGAAAATTTATATGAATATTATAAATCACTGTTGCACTAACTATAAGCATTTTGGTGAATCTAGCATTTATAGGTTTTTACAGGGACACAACGAAAAATTCTTTATCATTATGATCTATGGGCTCAAAGTTCAGTAGCGCTAAATAAAACATTGTGTAATATATGGAGAAAAATACTCAAACACTCTATTATGGTTTTCTCTCTTTTGTTTGTTTAACAACTCCTCTTTCTTTACTTTATTTACAAAACTGTTAATTACTCAATGTTCGGAAAATCGAGTGGAGTCACTCCAGATTTGTTTTTTATAAATTATTCTCGAAATACATTTTTTGACTCGTCTAAACACAAAAATGTATACCAGCCTAAAATGTGATAATTAACTGCTAGTAATTATAGAACTGAATAAGGTATAAATTTAAACTTACCGTATTAATAATAATCAAAGTAAATATTAACTTAAAACAAAAATTATATGTAGAATTTCGTGCAACGTTATCTAAAAAAAGAAAAAAAAAAAGATTAAGATTAAAAATGTAGACATAATTATTTAAGAAAGCAAAAAAAAAATTCATAGGGTTATAACAATTATCGTATAAAGAAACTAAGTGTTTTCTATATTTTTTGCTAATTAACTAATCAACTAAGTTTTTTCCTCATTCAAGAGCAAAAATAGAAATGTAGATAACTATAATTAAAAAAAAGGAATATGTAAAAACACTATAACAGATATAATTTTATTATATAGGTTCTTCTAATACTGATAATAGTGTTTAATTATACATTGAATTTTTGCTGAAAATGACATATGGTCTTTATTTATCCATTACTAAAAGTAAAATATTGAATTTTTTTTCTCTAATTAAATGTTTTGTGGAATCATAGATTTCCCTCCAGCACTCTTTCAAGGAATACTTAATTAAATTATTTTACGCTCTGATGCATGGATTAAAAACAGTTTTTTTATTCTTTTATTGCCATTTATAACTACTAATTAGCTTTTTTACGCCATTATATTTATCCAAAAATTAAAAAATAAATGCATAAAATTAAAAGTACATTAAAAGTAAATGTAATCTCGTTATTTTAATTTCCAAAACAAAACAACTTTTTCAAAACCTCTTTTTGAAAAGAAATTTTTTAAACCATTACTAATAAAATATATTAGAAAGGAATTAGAAAAGAAAAAAAAATACAAAAGTTACTTTTAGACGTACTTTTAGGTGCTTTTAAAAAACACTTTTATCGTCTGCTGTCAAAACTTTTTTATTGTTAAAACCTGACAGTCAAATATATTTTAGCATTTTTTTTTTTTTAAGTGGGGAGGGGGGGGAGAGGGGGATTTTATTAAGAATTAAACAGGACCGGGTTATCATGACCCTCAAAATTGCATACAAAACAAATTTTTAATAGCAATTTGATAATAACGTTATAATATTAAAAGGAATTTTTGGTTAGACAATAGTGGTGGAGAAATCGTTAAAAAAAGAGGGCAAGTGCGGACACTGAATGTACAGTAATATATCGTACAACGCAATGGCAAAGATGAAAAATGAATAAAGCAGCTTCATTTTTTTAACACCACTATATGTTTAGAGTATTAGTCTATTAGATCATACACACGATTTAGTTTTTAAATAAACTAGTTGCTTTGATATAAAATTAGTGGTGTTAAAAAATAAAATTGTAATATTCATAAGGCAAACTTGCACCCGCATTGTACGAGACTTTAAAGAGACTTTACTGTATACCTTTTCTTCACACGAACACAGACATCAAGCCACTATTAACACACACATTTCTCTCTCTCTCTCTCTCTCTCTCTCTCTCTCTCTCTCTCTATATATATATATATATATATATATATATATATATATATATATATATATATTTCATTATGCTTCATATTAATAGGTTATAATATATGTTATAGATCAACCTAATAAGTCATTAAATACTTCACGTATTAATTAAAGGTTTTGGTGTATTAATGATTTATCTTATCTGCGAAGTAAGGAACTTACGGTATTTCGTGAAATATTTAGTAACATTTCAAACATGCCAATATTTTAATTTATTCCAGAGCACTGTTACCACCCGTTTCTATGAGATTTTTGTCATAACTACAAGTTTTGTAGTCCTGTGAGGCCATATTTGCTATTTTTTCGGTGATGTATATGTGTTTGCATGTATGTGTGTACATATGCAAGTGAACACACAGCGTCTAAACGCTTTGTTCGAATGAGCTGAAAGTTCGTACGTATATTATAGGTTGGCATAGCACGAACACTATTGATTTTTATAGTTTTTGTACAGGAATACAAAGAATTTTTTTTTTATTATTATGGCCTACGGGCCTAAATTTTTTATAGTGCGATAGTGTCTAAATTCATTAGTCGATTGCGATGAAACTTCATACACATGTTATAAGTCACCGTTGTACAAACTGTATAGATTTTGATGAACTTAGCACTTACAGATTTTTAGAGACTCAAAGAAAAATTCCTTATTTTGAGCTCAAATTTTTTAAAGTGCAATTGCGTCTGAACTCCTTATTCGATTGACCTCAAAATTTATACACGAGTTATAGTTCTCTATTTTACAAACTGCATAGATTTTATTGAATGTAGCACTTATAGTGTTTTTATAGGGATACAACGAAAAAATATTTAACATTATGCCCCGCGGGCTCAAATTTTTTAAAGTGCAATAGCATCTAAACGCCTTATCTGATTGAACTGAAAATTTATATATATATATGTATATATATATATATATATATATATATATATGTTATAGGTCACTATCACACACGAACTATATGAATTTCGAAGAATCTGGCACATACTTTTTTTTTTTTTTTTTTTTTTTTTTTTTTTACATTGACGCGAAGAAAAATTCTTTATCATTGTGGCGTATGGGCTTAAATTATTCAAATTACAATAGGGGAATTCCATGCAAAATGTAACGCCAGTCACATATAAAGATAATTCTGCATCCACCAGTATTTCTTAATAATAATCACTATCCTATTCAATCATAAAAAATCACAGTATACCATTAAAATTTCTGTATAGAAATACTGGTGGTAAAAAAAGAGGAAATATTATCCTTTTGTGTGATTGATGCTACATTCTTCCGTGGAATCATTAGATCCATAGATCATTGTTACACAAAATGTATGAATTTTGGAGAATCTAACACTAATAAATTTTACAAGGACAGAAAAAAAATTTATTTATCATTGTGGCTTATGGATTAAAATTATTTAAATTGCTATAACGTCTAAACGCCTCATCCGAATCAGCCGAAAATTTATATACATGTTATAGGTCACCGGAAACGAACTGTATAGGTTTTAGTGAGTCTAGCACTTATGGAGATTTACATAGCTGCCAATATTTTAATTTATTCCGGAGTATTTGTAGCCCCGCCTTTATTTCGTACCACTTATTTTTTTAAAGGTAATTTTGTCTTATTTTATCGAAATTATATATCGGAGAAAAATTTTCTATAAATAAAGTCGTGCAAATTAAAGGCGGAGCTAAAAGTACTCCGGAATAAATTAAAATATTGGCAGCTATGGATTTATAGGGACAGAACGAAAATTTCTTTATCATTATGATATATGGGCTCAATTTATTTGAAGGACTATAGCGTGAAATTAAACAATATACAGTACAAAGAAAATACTCAAACACCCTACTATAATATTCTCATTTGTTTGTTTAACGACTTCTCTAACTATAATACATTTATACAATCTATAATTACTTAATGTTCGGAAAATTAAGTGGAGTCACTCCAATTTTTTTGAAGTGAAAACTTCTTTAGGCGCGTTGAGCACTTTTTGGGTGAACAAAAATCATGGAACTCGCGTCATCGTCACTGAACGCTTTCCATGAGCTATATGTATACTGTGTATATAATATATGTACATAGATATACCTCCGTGCGTTTTTAGTATACATTATAGATATACAAAGAGTATATCTCTCTACATATATATCCATATATGTAGCGCACAGCACGGCATGCATATTTTATACACACACACACACACACATATATATATATATATATATATATATATATATATATATTATGTATACTAATACGAGTAGTATACTGGCTACTGGCATCTGTCTCTTTCTAGTTCTATACTCTATGTATGTATGTACTTTTTCCACAGTATATACATAGTTCACAAAGTACAAGCACGTGTTTTTATACAGACTGTTATATAATTCTTTTTGTTTCAATATAAATTTTCAAATAAATAATAAAAAAAAGAAAATTATTTTAGTCATATTACAATAATTTTATATAATATAAGGCTTAGTTCATTTAATTTGGTTAGCTACAAGTATTGTACCGAATCATATAATACAGATCATAATCACTTCTTTACAAACCAAAAATAATTCGAAAATATTAATCTAATAGCTCGACGATACAATTCTCAAGTTACTTAGTTTTCACTTCTATCGGCAGTCCCCAAAGACTGCTTTTAGTATTTTTTTTTTTCTTTCTTTCAATCTTTTCTTTTCACACTACAGTATTTGTAGTGAAAATTTCTCCAATGTGTAATTGTTATTAAATAAGAAGAAAATACTCTTCAAGAAAATTGTTGGAAAAAAGGGTGGATACTTACGATGTTCAGATATAAATTAAAAATTTGGCAAATCTGTAATATGTATTTCATAAATCAAAGATTTAACAAAGAGAAAAAGAAAATGTAGGGTAAGTGCACCAGTTATTGACACTTTTAGAGCAATCTCTGATGTTTTTAATGTTCTAGTCATCAGAAAATATTTTTAGAAATCTTAAGCTGGTACATATGGTATGAAAGACATTCGGAACCACATATATGTTAAAATATATACATTTGATAGCAATTCTTTTTTTTGTGATTTTTTATTTGACACCCGCTCAATGTTCCAGTAATTGAAACTGCCAGTTTTTCATTTTATTAGCAATTAGCATCCTATGTTCCAGTAAATGACACTGCCAGTTTTTCATTTTATTAACAATTAGCACCCTATGTTCCAGTGTTTGACACTGCTAGTTATTCATTTTACCAGTTATTAACACCCTATTCTCCAGTGTTTGATAAAGTGTTAAAATTCTTATATGTAAAATATATGATTTTATGGTTTTTCTTATTTATTAATTTTTTCGGGATAGATGCCAATTACTGGGGCATGCCTATCACTGGAGCACCTACCCTAAATACTTTTTTTTTTTAACGATTTGGTTTATAACATCAAATAGATATTATGTTCCGATATTCAAAACTAAACTTTAAAAATGAGTGTAAGCTCATTCTTAAAGGGGTTGTTAATGTTAAAGTAAAGTTCGCGAAATATACCTCTCTTATGAAAACAATAGTGAAAATTCATAGTAGCATTAGATGCAAAATTTTACATTTTGTAAATAAAATTTATTATCACCATATATTACTGGAAATCCCTGATATCATATTCTTAAGACTTAATACATTGGTGCTCATTGTTACATAGGCAATAATTTGTAGGGGTTTTTTTACTATCACTATTTCATTGTTAAGAAAATGCACCAAGATTATAAAAAAAGAATATATATTAAATATTTCTATTAAATATTTCTGGTCGCAACAAAGTGTGCAAGTTGTCTGCTGCATTTGTACAAATTATTGTTTTTTATTCTATCGTAAAAACTGAGTGAATTGTAGTTATACTCAGCCAATACAAAAATAAATAAATCATTACGGAACGCGTTGCAATAGCATGCGAATATCGTCATCTGAACCTTCGTTTAAGTATTTATTTTTTACTTTTTCGTTAGTTATTCTGAAAAATCATTTCTTGAAATATAAAAGTAAATACTGGCTTAAAATGTGGTAAATAACTGTTAGTAATCATAAAAGTGCATAAAGTATAAAATTAAAATTAACGTATTATTAATTCAAATAAATATTAACTTAAAACAAAAATTAAATATAATTTCGTGTAACGTTATCTAGAATACAAAGAAACAATCAAAAGAAAAAAAAAAGTAGACATAATTATTAAAAAGAAAGAGAAAAAGAAAAAGAAGAAGAAATTGTTTATCTTGTTATAGTAATCATTGAAAAAAAAAAGGGGGACTTTACTATATTTTTTGCTAATTAACTAATCAACTAACTTTTTTCCTCATTGAAGAGCAAAAGCAGAAATGTAGATAACTATTATTAAAAAAGGATTATGTAAAAAACACTATAACAGATATCATTTTATTACACAGGTTCTTCGAATACTGATAATAGTGTTTAATGAAAAATTGAATTATCGCTAAAAGTAGCGTATGGTCTTTATTTATCCATTACTGAAAGTAAAATATTGAATTTTTTTTTTCTTTAATTATATCTTTTGTGAAATCATAGATTCCCTACAGCACTCTTTCAAGGAGTACATAATTAAATTATTTTACGCTCTGATGCATGGATTAAAAGCAGATTTTTTTATTCTCTCATTGCCATTTATAATTACTAATGAGCTTTTTTACGCCATTACATTTATGAAACAATCATTTTAAAAAAATGCAGAAATTTAAAAATACATTTCATAAATGTAGTTTTGATGTTTTAATTTTGAAAACAAAACATCCGTAACAAAAGTTCTTTCAGTAGAGAATTTTTTTTAAAGCATTAGTGATATATTATCATGTAAAGGAATTACAAAAGAAGAAATATTAAAAAAGTTGCTTTTAAAAAATAACTTTAAATTCTACAGTCCGATTTTTTTTTTTTGTATTGTCAAAACGTTACAGTTTAAAAGTAAATGTTTGCATAGATTCACAGTCTTTTTTTTTTCTTATTTGGTGGGGTGTGGGGGTTATTTTATTAAGGAATATACAGGATCAGGTTTCCACGCCCCTGAAAATTTCATACCACTAATTTTTAATAACGCTATAACATTAAAGGAATTTTATGGCTACAGAATAGTTGTGGAAAAATCATTGAAAAAAGCTGGCTCGCACGAACCTTGACTATATCCCTTTTCTTCACATCTATGCATACGTACATATACATATCTATATATCTGTCTATTCACATACAGTGGAACCTCGTTAACGTAAGCACGCTTAACGTGAATTACTTTTAACATGAACTGTTTCCACAATCCCCGTCAAAATGAAGCGTAGTGTAGTTATATGAAAATTAGTTACTGATAGCATGAACTACTGATAACATGAACAATTTTTTTGCTCCACTTGAGATTCACGTTGACGAGGTTCGACTGTATATATTTATTTATTTATTTATTTTTTCATAAATCATATAATACATATATGTATTTCATAATGCGTTTAACTCTTAATTTCGTTAGTTGAAAAATTTTATACATAGAAAATAATTTAAACTTTAATGTTCTACATAAATGGTAAAGTTCAACCTAATTTAAAATTTCCTGATATATATATACACTAATAATTCACAGTTTTTGCAAATTCTCTCATCGCTAGGCTTATGTGTTATGTTAGTGTCATTTCACTTCTGAGTAAGTACTTTAACTTGCTTTTACTAATCATTGGTAATCAAGTTAAATTAATACCGTGACTAATTGTAATCGAAATAAATCTCAATCAAAATTTATTTTATGTTGATATCTCCATCTATCTTTTTTCTGCTGACAGGGATGGAACACGGGCGCAGAATTCATACCGGAATCCGTTTAAGAAATTTTTCTACCTTTAATATCGTTGATTTAAGAAGTAGAAAAGTTTCTTACATTGATAGTGGTATAAATTCTGCGCCTGTGTTCCATCCCTGTGCTGAGTATTACATACTAAATAATTCAAATTATATATATAATAGTTTAATTTTAGACAAAATAGTTTCTATCATAATTTTCTTAGGCATCATTAATTTAGCGGTGGAGAGAATGCTTAAGAGTTAATTCTGTACGACACTCATTGGCAAAATTTTAAAATGCTAATTCATATCCTTATTAATACATACTTCTTATTTGGTTTAAAAATTATTTTAATTTTGCATTAATAAAAAAAGCAAAATACTTTTAAGATTGTAGAAATATTATTAAATGAAAAGTCATATATGTATATAAATTGACATCAATTGTGGGGAAAAAATATCTACTCTCATTATCTTATAACAAGAAAGTTGCATAAATGAATTTAGTTAACTAATGCATGTAAGTTAAAAAAAAAAAAAAAAAAAAAAAATGGGGGGGGGGAGGGAGAGGACTTCATAAAACACTTTCTAAAAATAAAACATAAAATCATTCTATCTATCACTAATCTTTCTTTGATGATGTAATGTCATCCATAATCTTTCTCATTTTTATTAAAATATGCTTCCATTTCTCATGAGCTCATTTTATTATTATTTTTACTATTTATTGTTTATTTAATGTATTTTGTCATTTTTGTTGTCCTCTTTCTGGTAGGCAATCCAATTCCTGATTTCCTCACCCCGATTTTTTTTTTCTATTTATCTATTTTATTTTTTTTTTCATTCTCTCTCTCTCAGAAAAAAATGCGCAGCATTAGCCACAGGTGCTTTATGCTCCAGAAATATTCTAATTCGTGTCAATTGACTAACTCTTTAATGCTCAGGATTTCGTTTTACCTCCAAACAAAAAATTATTTATATTTACAAGGTGAAGAATGTTATTAAAATTGCAAACAATGCATTTTTTTTGGTGTACACTGTTAAAAAATTGCAACTTTGCTGCCAGAAATTCTATGTAATTACACAAAAAGTGCATTTTGTCAAAGTAATTTTTTTTGTAAATTACGATTTTTCCTCAAATTACAGAGACTTTCTGGCAGCAAAGTTGCATTTTTTTTAACAGTGTAGTATGTAAAATTTAATAGAATTTTTAAATAAACTTACTTGAACTTAAAAAACATTTGCCAGAAAAAATAAACCATCATTTAATGACCCAGAAAAATCTTTAATGTGTCGTTCATTTTCATATATAACTATGCTTTAATGAGTAAAAGAATATAATTTAATACTTTTCATCTATCAAATTTCATAAATTTAAAGATATTACTTTCGCTTTCTTTAACCCTTTGAGGTACAAGGTAATTATGCTCATCGATAGCTACCAGAAATTACAATCACAGTTAAAAGAATAGAAATGATTTTTTTTTTCTCTAACTAAGTTATTAAATCAAATTCTATTGAAAAATACCTGAAAGATTCTTATAATTTGAGAATAAGAACTTGGTGGTGTATAATGTAATATATATCACCATGTTTCAAAGAGTTATGATAAATCACTATATAAAAATTTCATTACAGATTTATTTATTCATTTGGATGCTGTAATTTCTGAGTTAAAGGGTTCAATTATCGATTTTTATTGTTTTAAGAGTACGTGGGCACCTTTGAAGTGCACCTCTGAAATACTTCTTAAAAAAAAAAAAAAAAAAAAAAAAAAAAAAAAAAAAAAAACTTATATTTCTATTTAATATTCATAAACTGAACAATAGAAGGTTTTATTAAAACCAGTAAAAACTACAACGTCAGAAATGCCAAAGATTCTTTATGCACTGAAAACGGTACGCTTAAGGCTACCGAGACAGCTGAATTCTTCCCAAATATTTTTCTTTGGCGTTTCTGACGTTGTAGTTTTTACTGGTTTTAATAATCCAGCGCAAAGTCCCCTTTTAATAATAAAAGGTTTTTTTCCCAATAGTATATATATTCAGGCAACAATTCTTATGGTTTTTGATAGATTTTTTATAGATTTGAAATCTTTAAATTGCGCTTTCTGAGTTTGCACTTTTTAATAAAATCATGATCTTCTAAATGCGCAAACTTCTACAGATAATTAAGAAAAGACTATGTATATATATATATATGTATATATATATATATATATATATATATATATTTATTTATTTATTTATTTATATTTATATACGAAATATTTGATGGAACCTACTTACAAAAGTTATCGATGGATTTTGAAATTTATTAATTAGTTTTCCAGAAAAAAAAAAAAAAAAATTACATTTCTATATAAAAATTGGGGGGGGGGGGGGAAGCATGCCTTTTGTTATATATATATATATATATATTTAATCACCTGTCTGCCGATGATAGATATATCCGGTCACTGAGCCATTCTTTTTTCCGCACTACACTTATAATTCGAAATTATATAATTAAATAATAGTTATAAGTAATATAATCATGTACACGGTTACATTTTTAATATGAAGTCAAAATAAATATTAATATAATACATTGATGAATCTCTGCAGCCAAAACAACATTACAATTTTGCCATTTTTATAGGCTGTCAGAGGACTTGCAAAATCCATACTTAATTATTTTAAATAAATTCTATGAAACGTCCAAAAAAATAATATGTCTTCTCTTAAACATCTGTACAAGTTTTAGGATTTTGTAGATCATGAATTCATGAAAAAGTGCAAACTGTGAAAACGCCATTTAAAGAATTTAAATCTGAAAACGATTAGTCAAAAACCACAGAATTATTTCCTGAATATATATTTTATTCAAAAAACATAATATAGTTCAATTTATAAAGATTAAATGGAAATAAACACTTTTATATGAAACCTATATTGGTGCCGTCAAAGGTGCTACGGCAAGTAAATTATATTTAGTAAGATTTAAATGCATGTTTTTTTTCCCTTTCGGACGTCACTCGTACCCAGTGTTCCGTTCTGGATAATGTAGTTTTTGCTTGATATTGTTCACCTAAGCGGCATGTGAAATATTTTTCATATTATGCAGCTGCAAACTTTAGATTCAAGTTTTTATATTTATAAGTTTAAATTACATCGCTCGGAAAAAAAAAAAAAAAAAAAAAAAAAAAAATCGAGATCTTATACCATTCTTGCTGATTCTTATGTAAAATGACCTCCTGAATCCGAATATGACTCCCATTTTGCCCAGTCACCACACCGTTTTCTAGATACACCGATACACCACCTGCTCCCCTAATTTCTTTCCCTGTTTGATAATTTTATGACCATGAATTTGATTTGAAGAATAAAAAATAATTAATTTAACGCCTAAAAACAAAAATAATATAAAGTTTAAAAAAGAACATTAATAACAGATTAAAAAAACATAAGATATGTAATGCCTAATTTCAGTGGCAAATACCCCCGAAATGTTTCCCTTGTCGCAAATGTCCATATTTTAAAATTTTCCAACTCTGTAGCCCCTCAGAAAATATTTAACGGTTAAAATATAATCCTCCCCCCTCCTAAAATCAAATCTATAGCCATAAAATCACCGAAAAATGATAAAAATTGGGGGCCATTTCTAAAAAAAACGGTGGGTGATAAGGATAAATGGGCGTCATATTCGAATTCAGGAGGTCATTTTACATAAGAATATGCTGAAATGGTGTCAGAGGCAATTTTCATGCCGAGCAGCGTTATTTATTACGGTATTTTAAAGATTCAATTTTCTGTTCACAACTGTCTTAAATTAATTCTGTGTTTGGTAGTTATTAAATAGCTCTGACACCTATGGTAGAGCTATCAGTAGTTTCAGTTCCATTATCCCTCTACCGCAGGTAATGGCAATATTTTTTCGGAAAAAAAAAAAAATGGATTTCAAGTTTTCATTTGATTTACATGTTTAGAGTTCTCCAGAGTCTAAAAAACGGTTTTCGGTAACTGCTCAGTTTGTGTGTATGCATAGCCGCCTAAACTAGATGCCTGTCGCGAGTCTCGTAAACTTGGTAATAGTTCGAGCGGTAGACAGCGCCACCTGGTACAGATTGCTCAACTTTTTTATTCAACAGACACCAAAAATTTTTAAAAGTGGGATTTGCTATACATAAAAGGCGAATAGAATCGAAGAAACGTCGATTTCATATATCATATATCACTTCTTAAAATTATTGGTGACAGCTGAATAAAAAAGTCGCTCAATCTGTACCAGGTAGCGCTGTCTACCGCTCGAACTATTACCAAGTTTCCAAAACTCGCGACAGGCATCTAGTTTAGGAGGCTATGGTGTACGTGTATGGGAAATCTTCTGACTATCATAACTTCGAAACTAATAAAGATAGTATTACGAAGCTAAAGAATTGAGGCAGGTCTGGTGAACAGATAAATTTTCCAGTTTTTGATGAACATTGGAAAACCAAAAAGGGAACATAAGAAAATGGAGGTGAGACCATAATTTCATATCTCTATAATTCCAAAACGGCTCAAACGATTTTCTTCAAAGTTGCTATATAAACATTTGGTTAGATATCCTTTCGTATGTAATAGCTGGTTTGTTCAGGAAAATCGATCGGTGTCCTGTGTAAGTAAGTCAATTTGAGGTTTCGCAAGTGTTTTTAAAAACGACAGTATATATTTTTTTTCTCTAAACTTGCCGTATTAACTCCCTCTTAATTATATTTTCGTATGTAATTGTTGTTTTTGCGAATATTTGCTAAAAATCAGCATTTCAAAACGACTCTAACGATTTTTTTGAAAACTGCTTAAAAGCCACCTTTTTTAAGTACCAATTCGAATATTTTAGTAGTTATTACAAGTTAATTGGCAATTATCCTGATTAGGGATGTCAGTTATGGATCTGAGAAATGGATGTTTCATATACAGTCCTACCGATTTTTTTGTTTTGTTTTGTTTTTAACTCGCTGTATTATATTTCTTTACACATGCCTCAGTTTTCTGTTAGACGAAAATTGATAGATGTACAATTTTTTAAACCAATTTTATGTCTTCTGGCCTATTTTCTCCAAAAAGTATAATACGTGTAATAGTGGGAAATAGAAGTCGTAATTTTGTTACAAACTAGATTTTTATATTAATAACTGTCAATAAATTTATAAATATTTTATATTTAAATACTCGGGCGGATGAAATAAAGGTTTTATCCCCCCCCCAACACACACACACTTTCTTTTAATTTGTAGGTAAAATATTTTCAGAATACAGTTTGCAAATTGTTTTAAATTTGAAATATTTGTGAACATTTGAAAATCTTCATTTAGACTTAAAAGGATGTGTAAAATAAAAAATTTATAATTAAGATACATATTTTGAGATGTTATATTTTATTTATTCAAAAATTATGTTTTATAAAATTTGTTTACTTATATAGTTTCAAAATCTGGAATTAATGTTGAATAAACATAAAATTGAGAAAATTTACATATAAAAAATATACATATTAAAAAAAAAAAAAAAAAAAAAAAAAAAAAAAGAGAAAGAAAGAAAGAAAAAGAAAGGAAGCAAAAGAAAGGAAAAAAAGGAAACAACTTTCACTTACAGAGAGAAATAAAATAAATGCAATACTTTTCTTTTCCTTCTTTTTGGACTGCGGTTGCCCAGTATTCACATTCCTTGAATGAGGAAATCTTTCATAGGCTGCCTAGCTGACATCTAGTTTATGACCACGCAAAACGTACAGTCAGAAAAAAAAGATGCACCTTAACTAATTATGCCATAAATCGCCGTACGAATAACGGCTGGTATCAGTCGATTACTAATTACGTGTAGTTTATACCACCATATTAAAATTTTTCTAAGGTGGTCATCTGCACGTTAAAAAATTGCTCAATCTTCACTTTTCTTAAACTGTATTACTCATTTCTGATATACTTTTTTTAAAGTTATATCGATAAAATCAGTCTGGAACAAAATATAGTTTACATATTTTTCTTGAACTTTCTTAGAGTTATAATCTGTGAAATTTTGAGGATGTTTATATTAATCAGATGGAACAGACCAAACTGATGATCATTTGTAAAGGAGACTGTAATGGATGGTCATCGCTATCCATAACAGGGACAACATATCCCTGCTTTGTCTGGGATTTTAACCAGTGCCCTGTTGTGTGAGTTTCAGGAACGCTAACCACCACACCGTCTAATACAGGTTTCTGCCTACAGGCAGATTGTTGGCAACGAAATTACAGACTTGCTGAGAAAGGCAGCAACTGAAACCGAGAAGCCCACTTCCATCCTTCCTCTACACTCCCCCCACAAATGTATCATTAAAAGACACCTAAGACAATTAAACCTTTCAGGGGCAAGCAAATTTTCCTCATTTAAAATCAACAGCCACCAGAGATCACCAACAATATTAAAAGACGTGAAATAAATGAAGTTATACGTCAAAGTTATAAAAGAAAAAATTAAAAAAAAAAAAAAAATCCGGGGACAGTTATTGCAATCTTGAATTCAAATTTGTAGTTGTACTATATAACCGTCCCTGAAAGGGTTATTACAACAGGACTAGAAGGAACTGTGGGACAATTCCTCAAAAGGGCGGCACTACACTTGCCAACCTAACCCAAAAGTTTGTTAGTCCCGCCCCTTATCGCCTATTTTTTCACTCGAGTCTTTTTTAGAGTGCTTTTCTTCCTATTTAATCGTAAATATACTTTTAAAAAATTTTACTCTAAAAATTAAGTGGTGTACGAAAAGTGGGCAAAATTAACAATCTTCCAAGTTAGGTTGGCAAGTATGCGACACACATTTCACCTAATTTCCAAAGTGTCCTTCACATCATGTGGAATCAATCCTGCAGTATGTTCCTTACAGACCATCACTCTTTAATAGAGTACTTATTTCGATTTTGCTGCAAACAATTACCTCTGTATTCCTATAGAGAAAACCCCTACACATTCCTACTACTTCTGCCAATTAACACTTTTGCGACTGCATGGCTTTGTCTTTTTGACGGTAAGGTCCGCCTGTGGGCATTATTCTCCCAAGTTACAATATTTCAAAACAACATTTTCTGTATTCACATTTATATTACAAATGAATAAACTTTATAATTATATTCTTTCTAATCAAAGTATTCGTATCCATAACATATTTGATTGTGAAAATGTTCTTTTGATTGTTCAGTGGTAGTATTTTAGGTGCAAATAAGTATTCCATCTTTCTTAATTATGATTTACTAAACCTATTTACATATTAAATTTACAAATATTTACATATTTTACAAGATTAAAACATTTAGGATCTCCCTTTTCGACCTTTCCATACCAATGCCTGACACACACTGACAGCAAAAACCAAATCAGTACATGTACGCACGTGTCTTGACATACGACGACCCCTGGTGGAGAGAATTCCGTAACACTCCCCACCGAACTCGCATGAGTGTACTACCAATTTCAAAAAAATTTACAATCATAATCAATTAAACATTCCCCACCGAACTCGCATGAGTGTACTACCAATTTCAAAAAATTTACAATCATAATCAATTATTAAATCGACATATTGCTAAATAATTTGAACATCTAAATAACTATCAGTTAAAAACAAGAAAAATGTCATGTTAAACATTAACAGAAATTTACAAATATTATTTAAACAATCTAAATAAAGTTTTCAGTAATCAAATAGCAATATATACATAAATAATAATCAACATTATACATAAGATAACAATTTTCACTTATTTGATTTATTATTAAGGGTTAATTTCTAAATTATATACAAGTTGAACTGAACGCTTAAAGCTACCTTTGGGGGTTTTGATAAGAACAGAACGAATTTTACCATCTGGACCTGGATATAATTTTAAAATTCTATCCATCACCTATATGTTTCTAGGATAGCGCTCATCATTAATTAAAACCACATCATTTATCTTGAATGCAGAAATCTTACCTGGTTGTGGAGATGTATAAGCAGATCTTAGATTAAGCAAATACACTTTTCTCCACGTGTTCTAAAAATGAGTTAAAAGAGGTTGATATTTGTATCTCTTTACCAAAGAATTTCTGCTTACAATTAATTCGTATTTGTTAAGCTTAGTTTCAGATAAAGAAATTAATCATTTTCCAACTAGAAAGTGAGAAGGAGCCAGTGGGGAAGGCTCTGATGGTTCACTGTGCAGATACGTAATAGGTCTAGAATTAATCATTTTTTCAATTCCTAGAAAAACAGTTTTTGCTATCTCTTTAAGAGAAAGAGAAGATTTACCAATAATTTTCTTTAAGCAAGTTTTAACTGTACGTATCTGCCTTTCCCAGAAATCTCCCCACCAAGGACTCCTTTTAAGAATGAATTGCTATTCTATACCTTTAATGCAAACAGATTTTTTACCTCCGGGTTATCAATTTGACTCCACAATTTTTTCTGTTCACCTTTTGCCCTTTTAAAGGCTTTAACATTTTCAGAATATAAAGCAGAACATAAACCTCTACGTGAAATAAAACGTCTTAAACCTAATAAAAATGAATCTGTACTCATATCAATAACTAATTTTAAACGTACAGCTCTTATAATTGCACAAGTAAAAATGAGTAAATAACATTTTTTACAGTCAATAGTAAAAAAGGGTCCAGTAAAATCTACACCAGAAACATCAAAAGGGGGATATTCCTGAATTCTGTTAGAGGGTAGAGGAGCTACCACATAATTACCAGATTTCACTGAAAAACATCTACAAATCAGTTTCTTGGGATTCTTTTTACGAACTGTCTGCATTTAAGAATTCAGAACTGTTATCTTAGGTGGGTTAAAGTAGCATCTACACCCAAATGGCCCATTTTTATGTGAGCATCAAAGATGAGTAATTCAGTGAATTTATCGTTGGTCTGAAGCAGCAGGAGGTGTTTGGCCTGCTCATTATTACTTGAAATCTGCAAGCGTCCCTTCAAACACAAAAATTTTTTTTGGTTAAGTTCACTATTTAAATTGTAAATTCGAGAATTTTTATTAACAGTATCCTGGGAGAGAAGTTGCTGGAACTCACTCCCGAAGTATTCATGTTGAATTGTCTTGATCCAATAATCAAATTCATAATTTTTGAAGCACATATAGGTCCCCGGCATTTCTAAGAGCCAGGCTTGGCATTGTGGGCAAATTTTTTTACACAAGCTGTCGCGCGCAAATGTCAAGAAAGGTTACTGTATTTATTTACTTCAATGATCTTTAAGAGAGAATAATGATTAGTAAAACATACTCTACAGCTTTTAGCTCTTTAGAAATTAATTGTTAAAGATTATTGTCATCAGATTGGTGGATGGAAATTGGACCAGGCTACAATTAAACGGGTTGAGACAACCAAGAAGGGCCCATCAACCACCGGGAACTTGAAATAATACTTTTCGCTGATTCTTCTCTGGTAGTGAGATTTGCAGGATTCTCCGATCCACTGCAATAATTCCAGCACACAGAAAGGGTGAGTGATTGCACTTGAGCCACTTGGTTGACAACGAAAGGTTTCCAAACTTTGGATGAATTTTTCACCCAGTGAAGAACGATTTTTTAGTCACTCCAGAAATATATTTTTTGAGTAATGGCTGGAAAAATGCTCCTAATTTAATTTCATAAACGAGCACCTACAAGCAGTGTTGCCAATTTGCCAGACTTCTTTATTTAATAGTCACCAATAATTTTGAGAAGTGATGTTTGATATACATTATTAATTGTCGATTACATATATTAAATATCACATCTCAAAATTATTGGTGACTGTTAAAAAAAAAAGGCGCGCAATCTGGCAACACTGCCAACAAGTGCTGCCATTAATTCTAATCTGGCTAAGGTTAAACTTCTTAGAAGAGCAACTTTACTTTTGGAAATCACAAAACTTGAGCCTTCACTAGTTACATATCGAATATATGCTACAGCTTCATACGCCTTAGAACTGGCGTCCACAAAACATGAAGACATATTCCACTAACATTCTCCACTGAAAATAGTTTACGTTCGATGCAAACTTTTTCTAATTCAGAAAGTTCAGAACACCATGTTCTCCATTTTTTTTCCCTAAGTCATATGATAATTTTACTTTTTCAACTGTTTAATTTAAACCGTCAGAACTTTCCTCCAAAATTAACACACACACATATATGTATATATACAGAGAGAGAGAGTGTGTGTGTAATAAACAAGTAGATAGTTATATAAAGTAAATATACTACAATACACAATTATCATAATGTATACAGTATACTCTTTTCCACAAATTATTTTATAACTAGTCATTAAGTATTTGTTAAATTTAAAGAAACATTTCATCATGCCCCCCCCCTCTTGTATTTACATTAGTTTCACTTTAAATATAATATTGTGGATCTTTTATGAAATCTATTTCTGTCTGAGTTACAAAGTTTTTTATAATTTAATATTAAATACAAAATTTAATACATTTAACTGTTTATAGGAACTGATTTTTGTTGATCATGAATTGTTTGGAAAAGGTTTATCGAATTGGCTATTAAGAAATTTTAAATATGAGAATTCATAACTTGGTATTTTGAAGTATTTTGTAAATTTTCACGAATGTTTGGTTATTCACATCTGTCGTGAAAGAAGGCTGTCGCTAAAAATATATCTTAAACCCAATACCACAGTTACAAACAAGGGTAAGCAGTTAGTCTTCAGATGGAACTCTCCCCATACTATTTTTTAGCAACAATCTCTATCCTATATAATCACAAAATATTAAAATAAAAATATAATAAATGTTTCTAAATAAAAAAATGGGGGTGTCGAAAACGCGGAATACTTTCAACTCTAGTTCCAAATGTGTGGATTTTTTTTTAATGTATATACACACTGATGGAAAAAAAAATCCCAACACCAGGAAGGAGCTGTGCTAAATAAACGAAATTTGGTAGGCGTGTTTATACATCTGAAAGATGACGTCGATTCAAACTTCGAGCTACGTGCATAAGTGTGGCGCTAGTAGCGACACTATGAACATGCAAATGAGGTTTGCTTTAAATAAGCGCTGTAAGGTTCGTGATCGTTATTTACAGTTGAGATTTGACGTAGTGGGTTAATGTTAGTCAAGGATGCCTGTAAGAAGACGAAGAAGCCATTATCAAGAGCTCACTGAGTTTGAACGAGGTCGTGTAGTAGGGCAACGAGAAGGTGAGTTTTCTTTCCGCAATATTGCAGAAAGACTTGGGAGGAATGTATCCACTGTGCATGAGTGTTGGCAGCAGTGGTCAAGGGAAGGTACTGCCTCAAGAAGACCGGGTTCCGGGCGGCCACGTGGCACTACTGAGAGGGAAGACCGCCGTGTTCGGCGTATGGCTGTGGCTAATCGTACTGCGTCTGCAGCTGAAATTCGAGCTGCAGTTGGCACCACAGTGACACAACGAACTGTTACAAATCGGTTACTTCAAGGACAGCTCCGAGTCAGACGCCCTGTAGCGTGCATTCCACTGACTCCAAACCACTGCCGTTTGCGACGTGAGTGGTGTCAAGCTAGAGCTCATTGGAGGACGGAAAGGAGATCTGTTGTGTTTTCTGATGAAAGCCGGTTCTGCCTTGGTCGCAGTGATAGCCGTGTGTTGGTTAGAAGGAGGCTAGGTGAACGCCTTCTAGCGACCTGTCTGCGGCCTAGACACACGGGGCCTACTCCTGGAGTTATGGTTTGGGGAGCAATTTCGTATGACAGCAGGAGCACTCTCGTGGTTATCCCACGCACCCTGACTGCAAATTTGTACGTCAGTCTAGTGATAAAACCTGTTGTGCTGCCATTCATGAACAGCATTCAAGGGGGTGTTTTCCAACAGGATAACGCTCGCCCTCATACCGCTGTTGTAACCCAACATGCTCTACAGAGTGTCGACATGTTGCCTTGGCCTGCTAGATCCCCAGATCTTTCTCCAATCGAGCACGTATGGGACATCATTGCACGACAACTCCAGCGTCATCCACAACCAGCATTAACCGTCCCTGCATTGACCGCCCAAGCACAACAGGCATGGAACTCCATCCCACAAACTGATATCCGACACCTGTACGACACAATGCATGCACGTTTGCATGCTTGCATTCAAAATTCTGGCGGTTACACCGGTTACTAATGTACCAACATTTCACATTTGAAATGGCTCTTCTCGCCAATGGCTCTACCTGTGATCTTGAAACTTTAATCAATTAAATATGTTACCTAGACAAATGTATTGCTGAAATTTCATTACTGTACAATAATTTTTTCTTGGTGTTGGGATTTTTTTTCCATCAGTGTATATGTGTGTGTGTCTGCAGTCGGCAGCAAAGTTATTGAAGCGTTAGAACTAATTGGTATTTAACCCCACAAGACTCATTTTTTTTAGTGCGCGACAAAAATATATAGGTTGTAATTAGTGATCAGAAGATAGGGAAAACTTATAAAATAAAAATAAAACCATATTTTACGGAAAAATTAACTTTTTATTTCAATTCCACATACGGTACACTGAGCCTTAACTATACTTTTTGGTATTAAACTAGTACAACTGAATTGTTTTGGAAATAGTATTGTATATTGGACACACATACATAGAATAACACAGTTTTTTTTTTTTTTTTCGATTTAAAACTGTTCAATAACTATTCTTTTTTTTATTTTGTATTTCCGAAAAACGACTAACGTATCACTTTCAATCAAATTTCACACTAAGTGCACTATAACTAAAACACGAACGGCATCTTTAGGAAAAGATTCGTATTACTACATTGCTAAATGTCAGTAGCTTCTATCAAGATGTCAAGAGATGTCGCTACTAATAGTTTTAAAGCTATAGGAACGATTAAAGTCGATGTTCCACATATGGAACTGGGTGCCTTGTAGGGTTAAAAGGTGTGCACATAATATTATTTTGTTAAATATATACGAGGGTAGTTTGTTAAGTCCGTGACTTTAGAAAACGTGGCGCTCTGATCGCTCTCTTATTATTATATTTTCAATTTATTATTATCTGTGGCAACATCCGTGAGATTTGCAGACGATATTTTGAATGCATTGTGTTCCATTGGATTCAAAAGCAAACGATTGGCGTATTTGTTTTGATTAATGAGAAAAAGGAATTTCGTGTGTTAATAAAACATTATTTTTTTGTGCTGTCAAACAGTTACCAAAACTGAAAAAAAAAAAAAGTTGACAAAATATTATGGGGACTCTGCTCCATCACATGGTATGGTTCACAAGTGGTTTACGGAATTTCGTTGTGGCCATACGAGCACAACAGATGCAAAGCGTTCTGGACGTCCAATTGAGATCACGACTGAAGAAATGGTTAACAAAATCCATGATGTCATGTTAGAAGACTGCCAAGTGCGTGAGATAGCTAAGCAGGTAAACATTTCAAATGAACGTGCATTCAAAATATTGCATTAACATTTGGGCATGAAAAAGTTATCAACAAGATGGGTGCCGCGATTGCTGACACTGGAACAAAAGCCGACCCATGTAACCATTTCAAAGCAGTGTTTAGACAGGTACGAGCGCAAATCAAGCGAAATTTTTCGGAATTATATTACAGTTCGTAAAGCATGGATACATTACTACACAGCCGAAATGAAAGAACAGTCTAAACAATGGAATTTTTCTAATGAACGTGCTCCGAAACAGGTAAAAACAATTCCATTGGCCAGAAAGATTATGGCCACAGTTTTCTGGGACTGAAAGGGCATAATCCCCATTGACTGTCTGGAAACGGGAAAAACGATCACCCAACCGTATTATGCTGATTTACTTTACCGTTTTAATATAAAACCGAAAGAAAAGCGGCCCCATTTGTCCAAGAAAAAAGTGTTTTTTCATCATGACAATGCGCCAGCATACTCGTCTTCAATCGCAGCCGCCAAACTGTTTAAATTTCGATACGAATTGCTCCCTCATCCACCCTACTTTCCTGACTTGGCGCCCAGTGTTTTTTTCTTTTTCCAAATTTTAAAAAATGGCTTGGTGGAAAGAGATTTTCATCCAATTCTGCGATCATTAATGCTCGCAAATGCCTATTTTGAGGACTTTGAGAAATCTTATTTTTTCGAAGGATTAAAAAAGTTAGAACATCATTGGAAAAAGTGTATCATTATGAAAGGAGATTACAACAAAAAATAAAATGCATTTTGGTATTTTTTTTTTTTTTTTTTTTTTTTTTTTTATTCAAAGCCACGGACTTATCAAACTGCCCTAGTATTTGTGAAATCATTATCTTACTTTTTATGCTGTTTATACAAATGTAAATTAATGACAAAAATTAGTAATCAAACTTTCAAAAAATATATTAAAAATCGGGGTGTGTGCTTCAATAATTTAGCAGCGAGTGTATGTGTGCTACATGTATATATATATATATATATAACCCCACACATATGTCTCAAGTCATATGGGGCATTTTTGACGGTTTAAATTATTTATTTTATGTTTTTGCAGTAAGATTTTCTTATGAATTTTTCACATTAATTAATTTTCTCGTAAGTTTTTCTTTAGTTATTTTTGTTACTTATTTACAACTACTATGACTGAAAACATATATTATAATTTCATATATATATATATATATAATATTATGTTTATTGTTACTATTATTATTATGGTTTTTTATTTATTTATTTAAAATAAATATATACGACACTGACAGTTCTAAAATGTCATAAAAAGCAGCTTTAAAACATCACCGGAAAAAAAAAAATAAAAAACAGACAAAAAAAATTAAACAGAAAGACTATCATAATTTTATTATCTTATTCGATTTATCTTCATGTATTCAGATGATCCGTCAAAAAATTGAGTGAGATTGTTTACCGCGATAGAAAAAGAATTGAAGGGATTTCTATTGTGAACGAGATTTGAAGTCATTTAATAAAGAAAAGATTGTGATATATTACCCTTTATTGGAGTATAAAACATATAAATTGGAATAAGAAGAATATTCTTCAGATTTTGTGTTTTAAATATATCTGATGTAACTTAAATTGTGGTGAAATGTTTAGATGGAATAAAAATAAACTACTTACTAAACTCGCTTACTTTTGCGTATTTCCAATTTTTATTTATTTATTATTTTCTTCTATATTTATATCAAAGAAAGTGTAGGATTCGTGAAATCTTTCCAACTCCAGTTGTCAATGAATTTACATGTTTAGAGACTCCCTGAATACGATTTGACTGTCTGTCTGTCTATTTCTCTGTCTGTATCAAAAAATTTCTAGGAACTCTGTGTTAAGAATCAACGAACGAAATTTAACCAGATTTGGTATTTAGTTCTATCGTAACATAAACTGAAGCTGATTAGACTTGGGGATCAATCGCTCAACATGTGGCGCTGTGATCCCATTTTATATATTTTTTTAACATGGCAGCATAGGAAAAAATTCCATATAAACGTACATAATGAGCGTTATTTTTAACCTGTTATTGTAAAATTAATATGAATTATTAAAAATAGTAGTAGTAAACTAGGGATAAAGAGTTCGAGTATGCAGTGGCATCGCTTTGTGTAAATTTTGAATATGGTTATCTTTCGGAAGATCTCATCAATACATTTAAAACGAATTGCTGAACCATAGAATTGTAATATTTAAAAACAAAGTTATCATTTTTGTTTTTCTTTTTTAACGGAGGAAAAAAAACAGAGGGAGAAAAAATACCATTGCTTCTTATATCGACGCAAAATTGACTTTACTTCGGTATTTATTGCTGCAAATCTGTTAGACAAAAATTATCTACATTTATCATGGGAAATAATAATTTAATAAATAACTTGTACTGCATGGATTAGGGTAAAATTATATAGAACAAAGACTTGTCGCTGCCGTAACATACTAGTTTTGTGTAGCATTTAAAATTTTAGTAGCTGTTATATTGTTCTATTAGCACAGAAAAAAAAAAAAAAAAAAATCCTAAATCAAAAGTAACCTTAAAAAAATAGTAATAGCATCTAACACTCCTTGATTATAAAACTATTTAGACATAAATAACATCCACTTTCACTAATAAAAAAATCGCGTGCAATAATATCATTTTCGTTTAGTTAATAAGACAGATGGCGGTGTTCTATTTCTTTATGGTTTGTAGTAATACTGTAGGTTGGAATACTAATAGTTCATATGAATTAAAACTTCATCATGTGTTTAAATAAAAAAAAAAAAAAAAAAAACTTTGTATTCAAAAAGAGAATATTTGATAAATCAAAAAACCGATAATTTATTAAAAGTCATTAAAAGATGAAAAAAAAAATTTTTTTTTTGAACGTTAAAAACCTTAAACTTGAATTTAATAAAACAATTTCCTTAGCGTACGACTTTCGAAATAACACACAAAAAAGAAAAGAAAAGAAAAAGAAAAAAGAAAAAAAGAAAGATATAACCAAATTTAATAAACTCACACCTGGATTAATTTATAGATGAATTGTATTGTGTTTCTGTAAGTTGTACCTGTCACAACCTTCAAGGAATTTCGTCTGGAAATTAAAAAAAAAAACTGAAAGTTTCAGTACGTGCTTTCAGTTAATAATAACAAAATGTATGAGGCAAACTGATGAAAAATTATAGAGTCGTGATTCATTTCTTTTATCAAATTTCGTTTGGAAGATAGTTGGCTGAGAAGTAAGAGGAGTTTCTTTGCCAAAGTAAGTTTAGTTGCCAACTTAACGCCACTTGGCCATTTATTTCCACTACCTGACTACTGTAGATAATGGAAGTATTGTATTCTGTCCAAAAATTCGATATCGAGTTTTCACCTGATTTACACCTTTTAAGGTCTCTTAGGTCCAAAAAATATTTTTTGGCAATCGGTCAGTGTGTGTGTATGTATGTGGAAAATTTTCTGGCTATTATATCTCTAAAATTAATAAAGATAGAAAAAATAAAACTTCAGAATTGATACAGTGTCTGGTGGACAGATGAATTTTCCAAATTTTTGTGAAAATTAGAAAATCAGGAGTGGGACATCGCAAATCGTGAGGGGACCGCAAGTTAATATCTCAAAAATAGCTCAAACGATTTTCTTCAAAGTTGCTATATAAACAATATATTAGATGCTCTTTCAAATAATTTAGTTGTGTAGTTCAAGAAAATTTATAGGCATCCTGTATAAATAGCTCAATTTCAGGTCTCACAGGTGCGTTCCTTTAAAAACGTCTGTACTGATTTGTTTTCAAACTCGCCATATTATTTACCTTTTAAATATCCTTTTGTGTGTAATTATTGTTTTTCGGTCAATAACTCAGTATACAAAGTTTTGGTAAAAGTTGATATCTCAAAAATAACTCTAGCAATTTTCTTGAACATTTTTACAAGGATCTATGTTAGATATCCTTCTCATGCATTACGTGGTTATTACAGAATACTTAATTGTCATCCTGCTTAGGAAGATCAGTTTTATATCTCGTAAATTGTTATTTAAAAGAAGTACTCTACCATTTTTTTTCTTTTTTTTTTTTTTGTAACTCGTTATGCAAACATTGTTTTATATGTCTTTACACGTTTATTAAGTTTTCGCAAAGGAAACACGTCAAATATTATACCTCTGGGGGTCACCGAAGCGAGAGAGCCAACCCTTCCGTGGAAGATCAAAATTTCGATGGCATGTCTCCGGACCATCTCTAGGCGTGAGTCCCAGACCGTCGCCAATTGCCCATCTGCGCAGCACTAGTGCGACGTAAAACCCAACCAACCAACCAACCAACCGGAAACACGCCAAGTTTCTACTTCATTAGGGCAATTTTATGTCTTATTGCAAGATTGTATTTTCTGATCACATCTGAAAAAAAATGCATGTAATACATGCAGTAGTAGGTAATGAAGTCGTGTGGTTGTTTCATACCAGATATTTTTAATTTACTATATGAATTCACTGGTTAAATAAAATAAATGTTTCTATTAAATTTTCCCAGTAGCAAAGAAGTGCTAAGATGGCACCTATAAAACTTAGATTATACGGATCAGTTGTAACATACTTTATAATAAAATACCCATAGCCGGCTTTTCCTTTTAAAAAAAGTTCAAGAAAAATTTGTCCTTTGCTCGTTTTTATCCATAGTGATTTCGAGAAAAATCAAAACCAACACCATAATTTAAAATCGAAGCAAGCCAAATTTAATTTAACTCATTCACGAAATCCCTTTAATTTTATTTCCAGCTTAATTAAATCATATCATTTCATTACTTTTTTACTAATCAGTAAATGAATCTTATATTTGGTTTTAATTATAAATTGCGAAAATTTTAAGTAGAATTAGATTTTTAAATATAAAAAAATAAAGTAGAAAAATTCAATTATCTATTTATAATACATAAACAGAATTATAGATACCAACATTTAAATTTATTCCAGAGTATTTTTAGCACCGCTTTATTTCACATCACTCTATTTATACGAAATTTTTCTGTGATATATCTGTACTGATAAGTATAAAGGATTTAAATCCAAAAATGTCGATTTTGAGTTAAGTACATAGTCAGACTCAGAAAAAAATTCTTAATCGATTGGTATAAAGGACTTAAGTCTATGTCATTTAGTCTTTGAGAAAATCCATTGGTAAAAAAAGGTTCAAGTCAGAAATTTACCATTCATGTGTGGTATAAAATATTTAATTAAATTTTTTCCCGTTATTAAATGAAGGTTGACAATCGCTGAATGGTACAAAGGGTATAACTCAAAGAAATACCTTTTTCCTAATCGATTGTTTTGATTTGTTTTTAGTTAGTTTAACTTTATTTTTCGTCTCCTGAAAAATCAAGAATATGGACTTAAATCCTTTATACTTATCAGTACAGATATAATTTCGATAAAAAAAGAAAAAAAATCACTCTTAAAAAATATGTGATGCGAAATAAAGGCGGGGCTAATTATACTCCGGATAAATTAAAATGTTAGCCTCTATGCATAAATACATGTAAATCTTCAAGATATAAATGAAATATATCCGTTATAAGTCTTTAAGAGACGCTATCTAACTATGCGTTATTCTAAATAAATAAATTAAAAAAAAAAAAAAAAAATCGATAATTTCTTTTGAAAGAAACATTTTAAAAAATGAAGATCCATAGTTCGTGCAGTCCTTGAAATTTCTTATTTTTCTGAAACGGTATTATTATTTAGCAAATTTTGATATTAAAAAGGCTTAAAACTTAAAATGAAATATACTGCATAAAAATACTAGTGGGAGATTCCTTGAAAAAAGGCGTGTTCGTAGGAACTATGAGATCACACAGAAAATACAAAAAGAAAAAAAAAAAAGTCCTAAATAACATTAAAATTAAATTTAAAATTTCTTAAACAGTAGTCATTGAGAGATTGCATTATAAGCTGTTAATCATCTTTGCTGATCAATCAGCATACCTTCAACTTATTAGATGCAATGCTTCCAATATTTTAATTTATTCCGGAGTAATTTTAGCCCCGCCTCTATTTCGTACCACTTATTTTTTAAAAGTAATTTCTTCTTATTTTATCGAAATTATGTATTGAAGAAATTTTTTTTATAAATAAAGTGGTGCGAAATAAAGGTGGGGGCTAAAAGTACTCCGGAGTAAATTAAAATATTGGCAGCTATGTTATATGTACACTATTTTCATGAATTGTGTTGAGAGGGAAACAATTTATATGCATTCGGGTGGATCGAAAATAAAGATGTTCGTCATATCGAAAACAGGTACCCTTGTTCAGTTATGGCTGGACAATATGGAATTTTTTACAAAATGATATTCTTTGCATATCTAATTTATTCTGGACCGTATTTATATGCCTCAGTTTATACCTTATTGATTTCATAGATAATAAATGTACGATAATCATTGTACGTAATAGATAATAATAATGCAAATAATAAATAAATAATCTATAAAATAAATATATATGTATTTTTTGGTAATCAGAAAACTAATTGCTTTATACTTACGTGTCCGTTGAGGAGATTCCACGTTGTTTGAAAATCTATATCTCCACCAGTGGTCGTTTCTTTTACCTTATCTGTGTTATTTCATCGTCTGAAGATTGCACCCAATATTTATATTTGTATTTGATACTTGAATTAATTTTCACTGTTTATTAGAACGAAAACTTATTTATTCTAAAAAGATGGAAACTCGGTTTAAATTGACGCATCCACATGTAGTGTTTCAGACAAATTACGATTGTTTTAGATGAATTTCCTACCATTAATACTTTGCTGCTCTTATTTAATTTCAGTTCTCTGGTCAGTGTTGCGAAATTTAGGAACGTTTTTTATTAAATATTTACCACCATACCTTAATTGTACAGGTTACATACATTTTTTCCGGATCGGCAACACTGTGACTGGCGCATTCCTTCAAAACCGAAAATTTAAATTAAATTGAATGTAATACCGTATAAAAATAATGTAAATTAAACTAGTATGCTGTGGCCACCACAAGACTTTCTTCTATATTTTCTTATACAAATTCACACAGTAACAATATTTTTAAAAAAAAAAGTTTTTTTTCGTACAAAAAAAAAAAAAAAATCGATAACTTTGTTTTAAATTATCACATATTTATAGTTCAACCATTCGTTTTAAAGATATTGACGAGACCTTTCGAAAGATACCCATCTTGAAAATTTACCCCCCCCCCTCCCCCGGTGGGTACTTTCCCCTGGGGGGAGGGAAGCGATGAATGAGATTTTTTTCCTAATTAACTACTACTATTATCAATAATTCATATTAATTTCACAATCACAGGTTAAGAATAACTCCCATTATGTACATTTATACGAAATTTTGTCCTATATACTGCCATGTTAAAAATTTAGAAAAAATACGATCACAGCACCACCTGTTGAGTGATTGATCCCCAAATCTAATCAGCCCCATTTTATGTCAGGGGCCAACTAAATACCAAGTCTGGTTAAATTTCGTTAAAAAAAAAAAAAAAAAAAAAAAAAAAAAAAAAACGATTTTTTTTCTAAGTTACTTTTTGTTAAAAGTAAAAAAAAATCGATAACTTTGTTTTAAATTATCACAGATTTATAGTTCAACCATTCGTTTTAAAGGTATTGACGAGACCTTTCGAAAGATACCCATCTTGAAAATTTACTCCCCTCGAGGGGGGACTTCCCCCCCAGAGGGGTTCACGAGGCTCCTACGCATACAAAATTTTTTCCCCAGTTGACTACCTCTATTATAAAAAATTCTTGTAAATTTCATAATGATTACTAAAAAATAATTATCTTTATGCACATTTATACAAAATTTTGTCCTATATCACCATGTTAAAAATTTAGAAAAAGCGGGATGGCTACGCAACCTGTAAGACAATTTTTACCAAAAGCTGATAGGCACTAATTTATGTCAAGGTGCAACTACATACTAATTTGTATGAAATTCTGTGCAGTAGTTCCTGAGATACAGTTGCCACAAAATTTTGTCACACACACACACACAGACTGACAGACAGACAGACAGACAGACAGACAGACAGACATTTTCTAAAAAGGGTCAAATCGTGTTCTACAGTTCTCAAAACGTGTAAATCCATCAAAAACCCGAGGTCGAAAATTTTTACGAATCCAATACTTTCTCTATATTACATATAGAAGAAAGTAAAAAGTTGCAAAGCATGGCAATAAAGGTTACCTAATGATTTCCGTAGGTGCCAAGTGCACTGTTTTTGGCGGGAGACTTCAAACAGGAAAAAAGTTATAGCTGTTTTCGGTAATATTAATCGTCGAAAATATAAATAACATTTTCCATTTAAAAATACTGGTTTTATTTCTGATTTAAAGGTTTAAATCTTGGAAGCTCTGCATTTCGAAGGTTATTCGTCCATTAAATATATTAGATATCACCCTTCAAAATTATTGGCGCAAGTTGAAAAAAAAAAGAGTCCATGCTTTAACAATTTTTTTTAGAGCGTTAGGGCCGGCTAAGCGTTAATGCCTCTAATTGCTTAATGACAAATTTTTTCGGTTGACCAGGACATGTTTTATCATTTATCTCATAATTATTGTTTTCAGTCATCAAAAGCAATCTCTGCACGTTTAATATAACAAAATTCCATACGCTTTACACTAACACATGATTACTTTCCACAGCAAATTTTTTGATGTGAAATCAAAAGAGTAACATTTCCCGCAAGCACTATTTCTTAGATAACAACCTCGACACGTTCAAGGAAAAACACGTGTCTTAATTTTATTCCACTTGAAAATCAAAACAGATCAGAAAGTCTCTTATTGCTACAATTATGCATATTTTTAGTAATGTCCGTATTAGTACTTTATTGCACTCCATTCGTCAACAGCGAGAATTAATTTAAGTACCCAATAGAGTCAATGCATTATAGATTCAAAAACTTTAATTAGAAAGCAGTTGTAACATATACGCATTTGCAATATAAAAAAAGATACAGAAAAAACAGTTCTAAAATAACACAATCTTTTCGATTTACGTCACACGGACGCAGCTTCCAAAACCACTAAAATATGCTGTTGTTTAAGTGTTTAAATTTATCAGCATACTAAACAAACGCAAAAGTAGCATGATTAAAAAGAAAAAAAAAATTCTTGCCTCTTCGTCTCTTAATATTTGCATTCACAACTATTTAAACTGGATATTTTGTGCGCAAAAGCAGTAACGAGAAAAAATAATATAGACACATAAGTGCTAATATTTTAATTTATCCCGGAAAATTTTTAACCCCGCCTTTTTTTTTTTTCACCACTTTGTATTTAGAATATTTTTCTCCAATGCATAACTACAATAAAATAAGAAGAATTTACTATTTAAAAAAAGTGGTGTGGAATAAATGTTGGACTAAAAATATTCCAGAATAACTTAAAATATTGACAGCTCAGTAGATAATTTATCAGGATATTGAAAGCCCACGACTATTGAATTACAGAAGCAGTAAATAGTAGAAACTCTTTTTTTTTTTTTTTTTTTTTTTTTTTTCGCGTAGAAAAAAAAAATAGCCCTTGGCTTTGAATATTTATGAATCCAATGTTTATGCACATTGGTACAATCTCGCATTATATTTTATGGATCATTCTGAATCACTTATAGGCAAATTTAACGCAAATTCTACGGAACTATTGTCGCAAAATATACATATATTACGTTGACGGGAAAATTCTACAGTTTTGAATTAAATAATTTACACCGAAAATTTATTCTCAGCAATGTATATATAACTTTAAAGAAAATAAAAACTTTTTTAAAATTTATCTAAGTATATTCCTGGATAATTTTACTGTTTCAGTTGTTTAATTTAACCCGTCAGAACTTTCCTCCAAAATGAACACACCCACACACACACACACATATATATATACAGAGAGAGAGAGTAATAATTAAGTAGATAGTTATACAAAGAAAATATATAATACACAACTATCATAATGTATACAATATACACTTTTCCACGAATTATTTTATAACTAGTCTTTAAGTATTTATTAACTTTAAAGATACATTTAATCACCCCCTCTTATTTATTTACATTATTTTCTTTTTAAATATAATATTGTGGATCTTTTATGAAATCTAATTCTATATCAGTTACAAAGTTTTTTATAATTTAATATTGAATACAAAATTCAGTACATTTATCTGTTCATAGGAACTGATTATTGTTGATCATGAATTGTTTGGATAAGTTTTATCCAATTGGCTTTGAAGAAATTTTAAATCTGAGAGGTCATAACTTGGTATTTTGAAGTGTTTTGTAAATTTTCACTAATGTTTGGTTATTCGCATCTGCCGTGATGGAAGGCTATCTCTAAAAATATATCTTAAACCCACTACCACAGTTACAAACAAGGGTGAAGCAGTTCCGTCTTCAGATGGAACTCTCCCCATACTATTTTTTAGCAACAATCTCTATCCTATTTAATCACAAAATATTAATATAAAAATATAATAAATATTTCTAATTAAAAATATAGGGGTCCCGAAAACGCAGAACACTTTCAACTCTAATTCCAAATGTATAGATTTTTTTTTTTTTTATGCATATATGTGCCTGTGTTTGCAGTAGGCAGCAAAATTATTGAAGCGCTAGAAATAATTGGTATTTAAAAGATGTGCACCTAATATTATATTGTTAAATAAATATTTGTGTAACCATTATCTTAGTCTTTATGCTGTTTATAAAAAAAATAGTTAATGTCAAAAATTAGCCATTAAACTTTAAAAAAATATTAAAAATGTGGATGTGTAAATTCAATAATTTTGCTGCTAACTGTATGTGTACTACTTAAATATATATATATATATTATTATATTTATTGTTATTATTATTACTCTTATGATTTAAACTTTCTTTATTTAAAATAAATATATACGACACTGATAGTTCTAAAATGTCATAAAAAGTAATTTTAAAACATTCCCGGAAAAAAAAAGAAGATAAAAAATTAAGAAGATATTATTATTATTAAGAAGATATTTATTATCTTATTCGATTTATCTTCATGTAATCAGATGATTCGTCAAAAAATTGAGTGAGATTCTTTACCACGATAAAAAAAGAATTAAGTATTTAAAATTTAGTATTTAAAATTTTAGTAGTGATTATAGTGTCATAGCTGCCAACATTTAAAATTTTTAATTCAAAATTGACACCAGTAATTTAAAATAGGATATGGTATATATATTTTCGACGATTAATAATACCGAAAACACCTATAAAGAATTTCCGGTCTGAAGTCTCCCTTGAAATACGGACTTGGCACATATGTGGTGTTATTTATTAGCACAGAAATAAGCAAAAAAATAAACCCCTAAATCAAAAATAATGTTTAAAAAAATGATAATAATAGCATCTAAATACACCTTGATTATAAAACCATTTGGCATACATACCAGTATGCTATTTAATATTCCGTAGTGTTGTTAGTCCCGCCCTTTTTCTCACACCAGTACATTTGTAGAATAATATTCTCCAAATGCAATCACGATTCAATAAGTAGGAAAATATTCTAAAAAAATACTGGTGTAAGAAATAAGGCAGGGTTTACGATACTACGGAATATTAACTAGAATGAAGGCAAGCATTCATTTACATATGAATAACATCCTCTTTCGCTAGTGAAAAATCGCATGGAATAATGACATTTTCGCTTATTTAATAAGCCAAAAGGCGGAGCTTTATTTCTTTATGGTATGCAGTAATACTGTAGGTTAGAATAATAATGGTTCATGTGAGTTAAAACTTCCTAATATATTTAAAAAAAAAAAAAAAAAAAAAAAAAACTTTTTATAAATTTTTATAATTATTTTTATATTTTATAAATTGAAAATCATTGAACGGCGAAAAAAAGAAAAATAAATAAATAAATGCTAAAAAACAGAATATCTAGCTTTTCACTTGAATTTGATAATATAATTTCCTTTCGAAAGAAAACTGAAAAAAAAAAAAAAAAAAAAGATAAAATGAAATTTAATTTCACACCACAATAAATTTACAGGGTAATTGTATTGTATTTCCGTAAATTGCGTCTCTTTTATCTGGGTTGTTGTGGTTGAATAAAGGTGTTGAAAAAAACTGAAAGCTTGTGTACTTGCTTTCAGTTAGCAATAACTAAAAGTTAAGGTGGAAATTAATTAAAAATTATTGAGTCGTAATTCAATTCTTTTATCGAACTTCGTTTGGAAGATAGCTGGCTATGAAGTAAGAGGAATATTTTTTTTTACCAAAGTCAGTTTAATTATTAAAACAGGAATAAACTACTACGTCAGAAACGCCAAAGAAAAATTATTGAGGTGCATACAGCTGTTTCGGTAGCCTAAAGCGTACCGTCTTCAGTGCAAAAAGAATTGCGGCATTATTTTTGCACTGAAGACGGTACGCTTTAGGCTACCGAAACAGCTGTATGCACCTCAATAATTTTTCTTTGGCGTTTCTGACGTAGTAGTTTATTCCTGTTTTAATATTCCAACGCCAAGTCTCCTGTTATTACAAAGTCAGTTTAGTTGCCAACTTAGTACCATTTGACCATGAAAAAAATTAATAAATTTTTGATTCCACTTCCCGATTTTAAAGGTAATGGAAGTATTGTATTCTGTCCAAAAGTTCAATATCGGGTTTTCACCGGATTTTTTAAACTCGCCACATTAACTACCTTTTAAGTATCCTATAGTATGTACTTAGTAGTACTACGTAGTAGGTAAATGTTGATATCTCAAAAATGACTCTAATGATTTTCTTGAACATTTTAACCTTATCTATATTAGATATCATTTCTCGTGTATTACGTGGTTTTCACTGGATAATTTACTGTCGTCCTGCTTAGAAAAGTCAGTTTTAGATCTCGAAATTTGGTATTTCAAAGTAATTCTACCACTTTTTTTTTTTTTTTTTTTTTTTTTTTTTTTTGTCATTCGTTGTTTTATTTGTCTTTATACGTAATATTGTTTTATTTGTCTTTACACGTATATTAAGTTTCTCTTACCGGAAATATTTCAAGTTTCTACTTCATTAGGACAATATTAAGTCTTCGGGCAAGATTGTATTTTCTGATCACATCTGCAAAAAATGCATCTAATACGTGCAATAGTAGGTAACGGAAGTCGTGTGGTTGTTTCGTCCCCAGATATTTTTAATTTACTATACGAGTTCACTGGTTCAATAAAATAAATCTTTCTATTAATCTTTTACGTTAGCAAGGAAGTGTTAAGATGGCAACTATAAAAGTTAGATTATATTGGTTAGTTGTAACAGACTTTATAATGAAACAGCCCTATCCGGCTTTTCCTTCTAAAAAAATTCACGAAAACTTTGTCACGAAAACTTTGCTCGCCCTGCTCCATAGTGATTTATAGAAAAATCAAAACCAACACTATAATGGAAAATCGAAGCAAACCAAATTCATTTAGCTCATTCACGAATTCCCTTAATTTTATTTCCAGCTTAAATAAATCATATCACTTCATTACTTTTTTACTAATCATTAAATTAATTTTATATTTGATTTTAGTTATAAATTTGCAAAATTTTAAGTAGAACTAAATTTTTAAGTATAGAAAAAAAATAAAGTAGGAATTTCCAATTATCTATTTATAACATATAAACATACACATAGATACTAACATTTTAATTCATTCCGGAGTACTTTTAGCTCCGACACATTATTTACACGGAATTTATCTCCGATATATAATTTCGATAAAATAAAATAAAATCACTCTTAAGTGGTGCGAAGTAAAGGCGGGGCTAAATATACTCCGGAATAAATTAAAATGCTACCAGCTATGCATAAATATATGTAAATCTCCAAAACACAAATGAAATATTTCTATAATAAGCCTTTAGGAGACGCTATTTGACTATGAGTTATTCTAAATGACATAAAAAAAAGTAATTCGATTTTCTTTTTTTTTTTTTTTTTTTAAGTAACATTTTTAAGAACTTAAGATCACTCAAGGAAAAAAAGTATAAAATCATAAATAGACCTGTTAACTATGCTAGATTATCCTTAACGGTGTTAGGCCTCGCCTTTTTTTTAAACCAGAATATCTGTAGAGTAATATTTAGCAATATGTTCTCATGATTAAATAAAAAGATTATTGCTCTACAACTATTCATGCGTGAAAAAGAAGCGGGGCATAATACCATTACGAATAAGCTAGCATAGTTAGCAGGTCTACATAAATAACATAAAAATTAAAATTACAATCAATAATTATAAAAAAAAAAGACTGTTACATAAATTTTGGAAACACCATTTTTCCTTAACCAGTAGACGGAGAGATTGCATTATAAGCTGTTAATCATCTTTGCTGATCAATCAGCATACCTTCAACTTAAGTATGTACAGTCACCCCCCAAAAAAAACGCAACCCCCCACCTAATTTTGCCGTAAATTATCGTAGAAACATGCAACTGGTACCAATCAGTTTGTAATAACGCCTAGTTTATAATGTTATTGTTAGATTTTACTTAGGGGGTCGTCTACATATTAAAACTGACATTAACTTCATTTTTTTCAATGGTAACCCCCATTTTTTATAATTTATTTGAATTATTTGCATCAAATCATCACGGAAAATGGTATAGTTTATATATTTCGCTCAATTTTTCATAGAGTTATAAGCTGTCAAAGTTTGGGGGTGCTAATGTTAAATGAATGTGACAAACATTAAATCATATCTTCCGAAATAATTATGATATTTAAATTCTGTTTTTTTTATTCGTTAGAATGAAGAGACCCAAACATATTCCATGCAAATTTTTGCTAAAAAAACATTTTTTGAATTATGAAAATTATTAATAAATTCATATTTAAAAAAATTATGAATTATGACCTACGTTAATTTTTGCACGAATAGAACGGGCATCATCAAAAACATGGGTTTCCAAATTTACAGCTCGTTCCTAACATTATTTTTTGAGTTACAGTGATATTTCCCTTTTTATTCCTGTTAGGGGGCCGTCACTTGTTATAATCTGTATCCTCTATAAGTAAATGTTTGTATATAATTTGACGGAAAACTATTTTAATTTACCTTTATGTTATTTTTATTGTTTCCTAAGCAATATTTCGATGTTTATTATACAAATTGGCATATTTTTGTAAAGTTATCACAATGTAGGCGAGGGATTGTGAAAGAATTTCAAAAGAAAAGAAGCCCCGCCTCTGATTCGCTGAAACACTATTAAAAAAAAAAAAAAAGACAAATTTGCATATTCCTATTTGGCACTATATGTGACGCTGGTATGCATAAATCACAATGGTAATTACTACATCGATTATTGAAGACAAAACTTAAATGATTTAATTACAAATATGCAAAATTATTTTGCTTTATATTATAAAGTTTTAGAAATTTTGTGAAAAGGCGTGGTTTATGGTACAAGAGAAGAATATATCCGATCCTAATATGTTAAGTCTTTCTTCATAAGTATTAAATATCTTTTTCTAGTTTTTCGCTGCTAAAATTCTATTTTAACCCTGTTACACTTTTTTTCGCATTTCAATATTCAAGAGTACGTACACCTCTAGTTAAATATCATGTTTTAGAAAACACGGTACAGCGAAACTGATTGCATGAAACAGCAATTATGCATTCGACAATCGTTTTATTATTATTATTATGAATATTTAATAATTTTAAAAAGATTTTTTACCATAAATTTTCTGTTTAAATTTTGTTGTGACATATTTGCATTTGGTTACTGTACCGTTTGTAAGCTTTGTGTTATTTAAAATTTATCCCATAATGTAACATAATAAAATATCAAATTTCTATTAAAAGTTTTTTAATACAGAATCAAATAGTGAAAAATTGCTTCATTATTATTATTATTATTATTATTATTTTTTTTTTTTTTTTAACTTTATAAGATCTATTATTGGAACATAGCTCAATAGTATTTATTTTCAATTTCCTAATCACGAAATCAAAGTCACAGTTATTATGGAATAAACATTTAAAACAAAGGAATTGTCTTATTACTTTCAAATATATAGATATTGATCTTACAGAATACTGAAATTTCATTTAAAAGACTTTAAACGTCTAAATTTAAAAATTCAAAATAAAATAAATTAATCTAAATGCTTTTAAAGTTGAAACGGGAAGATTTCAAAATATATGAAAATTGGCATTTGTGTTTTCAACATTTTGGTGCGGCAGATATTAAAAACAATATTTTTATGATGAGCTGAACCTGAGGTTAAGAGAGGGCGGATCCAGCTATTTAGCACGAGTGATATCACCTGACCAGAATAAACAGCATTTTAATTTATTCCGGCGTATTTTTAGCCCACTGTTATTCTTTTTTTTTTTCTTTTTTTTTCAAATTTCAACACTAGATACAGTACGCTTACGTCCTATTTACATTAAGCCTTGATATGGAAGCTATGTTGCTGTTTTTCGATGCTGCGAAATTTACAAAATGTATTTTTGTTAATATACTATACAGATAGAAGAATAATTATATAATATCAACAAATCTTCTTTAATCAATATGTTTATATACATTACTGTATGGAAATGTTTATATATGAATATTGTATTTATTTTTAATGAGAGATATAAACACAAAATACTAAAAAAAAAGAAGAAAATGTGTTATAAATTTTTATAAATCAAGCAAAATATATATGCATACTTGCCAACCTAACCCGTAACATTGTTAGTTCCCGCCCCTGTGTGTGCACAACTTAATTTTTAGAGTAATTAACTTCAAATACATTTACGATTAACTCATTGAGCGCCACGCGAATTCTTATGGAAATCCCATTCAGGCCACACGTGCTGCTTAGAAGCGTGTTATGTTTATCGAGTTTCAATAAACCCCATTAGGCCTTAACGATATAATCCTATAAAAATCCTATTAAAAAAAAAAAAAAAAAAAAAAAAAAAAAAAAACATGAAGTAAATTTTAAACAAATTGTCAATAATTACTTAAAACTATCTAAGTTCTGTAGTTTTATATCATATTTTACACTGCCGGCTGACTTAGCCTAAATGGAAAGATCAGTGTCAGCCACCGATGGCTGACACGGCTCTAAAAAGACTGATGTGAAAAAAATGTACGGAAAGGGGCGGGACCAGTAATCTTCCGGGATAATGCCAGAAAATGATCTTTATTTTTCATGAACCAGATGAATGGTACTTTTTTTCTGAATAGCCTATGTATTAATTATAATGCTGCTTTAAATACCCTTTAAATGAAAAGTTTTATTACATAAAGTAATTTTCTGGCACTCTACAGCTCCCAAATGACACACAATACAAAACCCCGCCTTTTTCCAGTGTTTAAAGGGTATTAACGTTTAATATGCTTTATATTCGTTTTGATCTTTCCTTCTTCTCCTTATCTTCTTCTTTTTTCCTTAAAAAAAAAGAGTTATGTAACATTTTGACATTTTCAAGTGAAGATTTAGATTAAGGGTAGGCAGCCTTTCTACACCCACCGTCCACAGTGTAGAATTTTAGAACATCCCTTTAAGTAGTAGGATTTATTATTTTGCATATTAATTTGTTACACATTATAAAATATAAAAGCAAAAGAATATCGTGGAGATTTATGTAAAAGTTTTTAATAATGTCATGAAAAAAAAAATAATAATAATTAATTAAAAAAATAAATAAATAAATAAATAAAAATCTGTTTTAATATTTTAAAAATGTCAATTAAAGAAAATGAAAGTACTGCAGTATCAGAACAAACTCCCATTGTCACTGTGAAACGGCCGTGGGAACCAGGTTGAGTGCCGCCGTTTCAGACAATTATACGGCAGCTTGAATTAAAATAAGTTTGAATTTTCATACAAATTTAAAACCATTCATCTTTTTTCTTTTTTTTTTTTTTTTTCTTATGATAGATATTTTAATATCTATTCAAGCTATTTAATTTTCTTCGTCTATGAAGTGAACTATCTGATGTTTAATCAACAGAAACCAATAAAAATCTTTTAATTCATAAACTAACTCAGAAAGTTCTGTGAATTAGTCATTTTTTTTCTTTTATAATTAACATTTCTGAAATTTTTTTCCGGTGTGAAACTTAATAAATAATGTTTATTGGGTGGTAGATCATGATTTATATATTCTAAATGTATAGACGGACCCCTAATATATTTTCCCGTGTAACTCTATTTAAAATTGATTTAAGGTATATGAATAGGTATGTTTTTCGAACCGCCTTGATCTCAGAAATCTGAATATGAAGTCAAAAATAGGGGTTGCCATTGAAGTTAATGCCAGTTTTAATATGTAGACGACCCCTTAGGCAAAATTTAACTATACCGTTATAAACTAGACGTTATTACAAATCGATCGGTACCAGTCAAATGTTTCTACGATAATTTACGGCGAAATTAGGTGGGGGGGGGGCGTATTTTTTTGGGGTGACTGTACACTATTTCCATGACTTGTGTTGCGAGGGTAACAATTTATGTGCATTCGGGTGGATCGAAAATAAAGATATTCGTTATATCGAAAACAGGTACCTATGTTTAGTTGAGGCTGGACTTTATGAAATGTTTTGCAAAATAATACTGTTTGCCTATCTCTTTCCGCCTGCGAATTGGATCTAAAATTGTAAATTATCTGCAACGTTTGTGATTTTTTTTCCTTCCTAGATTAAGTTTCACAAAAATAAATTCAGATAATATTGTATTTTACAAAGAAAATTAAAAAAAAAAAAAAAAGTAAGTAAATGATTTTTCCCCTTCGTGTCACATTTTGTACATTCAGCTTGTTCGTGTGGCTTTAATTTTGAGATTTTTCGTAAATTTTTACGTTATATTCGATAATTATACTCAGGGGTCGTAGTCTTCGACTTTTTTTTTTTTTTTTTTTTTTTTTTTTTCAGGACACATTGAAAAATGAGAAATTTATCCCTTTTTACCACTACTATTTATATACAATAATTTCTACACTGTTTAGTTGCGACATATTACTTTAAAAATAGAATAGGGATCTCTCTTAAAAAAAAAAAAAAAAAAAAAAAAATGCCAAAGAGGCAAATTTTCTCATCTTTGGAAGTGTCCTGAAATAAGAAGGCGGACACTACGACCCCTCCTAGCTAAAAACGAACTGTAGTTTTTTCACAGAGCTGAAGTATTTTTAAAGTTTTTCTGCGGTCAACTATAGATTTTCTGTGGTGCAATCTCGACTGTAAAAATACTTCAGTAATTTTTTAAGGCGTGGCTAATGATACTACAGAATATTATTTAGGATGTTGGCAAGTATGCACTAGAAGAAAAAAAAAATTATCTAAATAAGCGGGGTTTACTTTTTGAAATAGAAAAATAGGTTGAATGTAGAAATTGTTAATAAAAAAAAAAAAAAAAAAAAAAAGAATGGAATTGGAAGACAGACTTATAAAATCGTTTCTTAACTGCTGTTATAGTTAAAGGCTTAATCTTTTACTTCATGTATTGCTTTATTTTATTTTATTTATTTATCTTTATTTTTTTGTAGGGGGGAGGATTATTATTTTAAGGATACTTTAGTCTTTAAAATTTTATAAATATATTTTAACTTTATATACTTTTAAAAATATACTTTAACTTTTATAAATATATATTAACACTTTTGCGACCGCAGGATTTTTTTTTTTTTTTTTTTTTTTTTAACAATAAAGTCCGCCTACAAGCGTTATTCTTTCAAAATAAAATATTTTAGAACAAATTTTCTGTATTCACAATTATATTACAAATGGATATACATTGTAATTATATTCTTTCTAATCTATATATTTCTATCCATAGTATATTTTATTGCAAAAATATGAGCACTGGGAAGAAATACGTAACACACACTACTTAACCCCTTAACGCACGCTGTCCTCGCTGCGAGGACGCAAAATTTAATGTCCAACTGCAAAAATTCATCCCGGAAATATTTAGCAAAAATTTACGTTTATAACATATCAGAAAAGTCCGGGTTTTTTTTTAACCTTAAAATTTCTTCTAGTTTAACTTAGTTCATGAATTCAGGTGGCAGTATAATTTAAATGATCCAAATTCTCTTGCGCCGCAAAGGGTTAAGAAATAAGTAACACACAAATTACAAAAGAAACGCCCACTGACAGAGTTACAGATTTCCAAATGACGTGAATCTACGTTAGCAGCCACGAAAGCGTTAATAAAGAAATTATATTTCCATAAGCAAATCATAAAACATTATTGTTTATGAAACTTTTTTCATGAAATATTTCTTGGGTGAAACAGTAAAATTTTCTTTATTTCTTGTATGATCTTAATTTTATTTTTGTACATTTACAGATAATCCCTAACACATTTTTGATTATAACTCTATGAATACTATAGATAAAGTATACAAATAGTACACTTTTCCGCACTGCCAGACTCTCAGAAATTCAAAGACTCTCAGTGTTGTTTTTGAAAAAAAAAAAAAAAAAAAAAAAAAAAAAAAAAGTTGGCGCTAAGTTCAATATGTAGATAACCCCTAATTAAAAATTCGACAACGTTTTCAAAGAGCGCATTTAATTTCGTGTTGAATGGTGTCTATGAAAATTTTCTGCGTCAATTAATAACGAAATCATAGCGAGTGCTGCTTTTTTTTTTTCCCGACTGTCCAAGGCAATAAATGTTAGATTTAAATTTATAAAATTTTGAATCAATATCCTTTGTTGTACTTTTTTAATGTCTAACTTTTACAAGTGGCTTTTTCATAGTTATTTCCAAATAAAAATTCATCTTTAACATGCTTAAATTAAATGAAACATAAGCTGTAAGTGTAATGAGTTTGTTTGTCTGCTCTTTAAAAAAAATTTAAGTTTGTCATACATACCAATATTAACAATCTACTGTTATAGATTTAGAAAAAAAAATATTTTTCAAGTCAAAAAATAATATCATATACCCCCCCCCCCCCCCCAAATCTAAAAAAAAAACACTTGGATTAGGTTTTCTTTTTGCCCTGTCTCTACGAATATTCATCTCACATCTCTTATCATTATACAGTACACTTCCAAAAACCTGCACGGCCTGTTACTTGAGACTGTGCAAATTTTAGAATTTTGAAGATTATATATATATATTTCATTTCTGAACTGGAATTTTAATACTACAATTTCATAAATATGATAATTACACAAGTAAACATGTAAAATGTTAAATAAATAAATACAGGCAATAAAAGAGTAATGTATGTATTAAAAGATATAAAGTTACATATATATATATATTCAATTAACTAATTAAATTTGTCCCCATTAAGTAAAAACACATTATTTATATCTGATGCAATAGAGACTTACAAATTCTATTACAATTTACAAATACAAATAAAAACTTTTTTCATGTTTTTCCTTTAATTATTTTCTGGTAGTCTTTTAAAAGTTATTTTTTGTTTAAACATGAATACGAATGTTGTATTATTAAATTTAAGATACTTATCTCCGGGACTTGGAATTTAATTAAAATTACTTTTTCTTATTTCATTAGATACCTACAGTTTCTGTTAAATAAATCACTGTTAAATAAGTGCTATCTTTCTTCTTTCCCTTGAAAACTTTATTATTTCATTATTTGTTTACATTGGTTATAAAGGGAATATCTCTGGAGTTTGCGGATTTTAAGGGTATGTATTTCTGCGAGTTTACTGTACATACAGTAAGAGAGTCTAAATATATTTAATAATAATAATAATAATAAGTAGTAGTATTAAATAATTTGAAAAGTAAATTATCAGTTTAAAAGTTAAATATTTGTCAATATATAAATAAGTAAATAAAAACGTTAATATTCTGCGACATTTATTTGCATAAAGTACGTAATGTCAAATATAGGCAAAATCGCATATTTCTTTATCACATCAATTGGTGTAAATGCTATTGTTTTGCTCTTAAATTGAGCATCGTTATCTGACACAGTCAATATATTTGTGCACAGAGGTCCAACTTAAGGAGAATATATTAAGAACTTAGTGGCAGGAAAGATGTCCCGTCAGAGCCTGATTAAGGCCGGGACACTCTCTCACCGGAATTTTTTTATGGATATTTTTTACTTTAAATCATAGAAATTCCGCGCTTTGGCTAGTAAATTATTTTTATAAAAATGAACGGTATAAAACAAACGAATTTACTTATCGCTAGTTAGACACCAGTAATTTTTAAAAATAATTGTCTGCTTATTTTTATGAGAAATTTCTGTTTATTGTAGGACGAAAGCATTTGTTAAAATATATTGGTGTAAGTGAAAATAATGTGTGCCCCTGTCTTAATCAGGCCCTGTCTCCCCTAAAAATTAAACTTCATCATTTAAAACTATAATATGGGTGATTTCTACGCAATTTTTGTTAGACAATAATACAGCATAATCAGCATAAATAAATTTTGCCACTAAAAATGTGTCCTGAAAAACACATTCTATTATAAAACTTTACTGTGGATGACAATACAAGTTCACAGCCTAAATGCTTTTCAGTTGCCCTTTCTTGAGTTCTTAGCAATTTGCGATGTTCCGACTTTCCATTTAAGATGCATCCATTTATGTTTGTAGTTTTCTTTGTTACAGCATGTTCTGTCTGCAACTCCTGATTAAATTTTAAATTTTAATAATTTTGTTTTGCTTGCTGAGATAAGAGGACTCCAAGTAATGCTTTATTGGTGTAAACTGAAGTAATCAACATAGGTACACACTTTGTACCGTGATGTAGAATTTTTAATTTGCGAATTGTATCTTCAAATATGAAACAATAATTTGCCCACAGAGTTGCCCCGAGACTTTACAGTAGCAGGCAAGTGCAGCAATAGGTAAATATTGAATGATTGCTCTGTTATTCCATAGATAACCCATTGGTAAAGATATACCATGAACAAAAAGAAGTCAATGTTTATATACAATAGCGTTCAAAATATTCTTTGGGAGTACATTGGATGTTAACAAAAAAATTCTCCATGCAGAAGCTTTCCTAAAATAAATATGTTTGGTGCTACGCAACATCCGTGTGGCTTCATGTGGGAGCTTCAAATCTTTTATTCGTATGTCAAACTTTTTAATGTTTTCGGCTCTTAGAGAAAAAAAAAGAGCCAGAGCTCTCTACAAAAAGACTTACTAGTTGACGAGTAACACCAAGAAGTACACTATGCATATAATCTGGAATTAAACCATCTACTATGTTAAAACTTTTATCATATCAAACTTGTATCAAAACTTGTAATCATATAAACTGTTCATCAATATAGATGTACAGTCGGGGAAATTTATTTTGTTTGGTTTTGTTTTTAACTCGCTGTATTACATATCTTTACACATGTATCAGTTTTTTGTTAGACGAAAATTATTAGATGTCCTATTTTTGGCCAATTTTATGTCTTCCGTCCATATTTTCTCCAAAAAGTATAATACGTGTAATAGTTATAAATAGAAGTCGTATGATTGTTACAAACCAGATTTATATTTTAATAACTGTCAATAAATTTATAAATATTTTATAATTAAACCCTCGGGCAGATGAAATAAATGTTTTCTTCCCCCCTCCCACTCTTTATTTTAATTTGTAGGTAAAATGTTTTCAGAATACAGTTTACAAATTGGTTTAAATTCAAAATATTTGTGAAAATTCGAAAATCATCACTTGGACTTAAAAGGCTCGGTAAAATAAAAATTTATAATTAAGATACACAATTTGAGATGTTATATATTATTTATTCAAAAATTATATTTTATAATATTAGTTTACTTATGTAATTTCTAAATCTGGTATTAGTGTTGAATAAACATAAAAGAGAGCAATGTTTCAAAAAAATTACAAATGAAAAATATATATCTTAAAATTGATTTAAAAAAAAAGAAAGGAAAAAAGGAAACAACTTTTACTTACAGAAAGAAATAAAATAAATGCTATATTTTTCTTTTCTTTCTTTTTGGGCTGCGGTAGCCTAGTATTCGCATTCCTTGAATAAGGAAATCTTTCATAGGCTGCTTAGCTGACATCTAGTTTATGACCACACAAAACGTACAGTCAGAAAAAAAAAGATACATCTTAAATAATTATACCATAAATCATCGCACGAATAACGGCTGGTAACCAATCGATTACTAATTACATGTAGTTTATACCACCATATTGAAATTTTTCTAAGATGGTCATCTGCATATTAAAAAATTGCAAAATCCTTACTTTTCTTAAACAGTATTACTCATTTCCGATATAATTTTTTTAAGTTATTTCGATGAAATCAGTCTGGAACAAAATATAGTTTACATATTTTTCTTGAAATTTCTTAGAGTTATAATCTGTGAAATTTTGAGGATGTTTATATTAATCAGATGCAACAGACTTTCATTTAAATCTTTCCGAATTCATTTTTTATTACCAATGGCGCGATATTTGCGATTGGATATTAATCGGCAGGTTGCCAAGCTGATGACCATTTGTAAAGGAGAGTCCAATGGATGGTCATCGCATCCCTAACAGGGACAACACATCCATGCTTTGTCCAGGATTTTAACCAGTGCCCTACTGTGTAAGTGTCAGGGACGCGTCCCACCACACCATCTGGTACACGTTTCTGCCCACAGGCGGATTGTTGGCAACGAAAGTACAGACTTACTGAGAAAGGCAGCAACGGAAACCGAGGAGACCACTTCCATCCTTCCTCTACTCCCCCCCCCTCCCCCCCACACACGCACACAAATGTATCATAAAAAGACACCTAAAACAATTAACCCTTTCAAGGGCAAGCAAATTTTCTTCATTTAAAATCAACATTCATCAGAAATCATCAACAATGTTAAAAGACATGAAATCAATGAAGTTACACTTCAAAGTTATAAAAGAAAAATTTTATAAAAAATTTCCGGGGACAGTTTTTGCAATCGTGAATTAAAATTTGTATTTGTACTATGCAACCGTCCCTGAAAGGAATATTACAACAGGACTAGCAGGAACTGCGAGACAATTCCTCGAAAGGGCGGCACTATACTTGCCAGCCTAATCCGAAAGATTGTTAGTCCCGCCCCTTTCTGCCTATTTTTTCACACCAGTCTTTTTTAGAGAACTTTTCTTCTTATTTAATCGTAAATATACTCAAAAAGAATTACTCTAAAAATTAAGTTGTGTACGAAAAGTGGGCAGAATTAAAAATCTTCCAAGTTAGGTTGGCAAGTAAACGAACCACACTTAACCTGATTCCCATTCACATCATGGGGAATTAATCCTGCAGTAACTTCCTTACAGGCTATCACTTTTCAATAGAGTACTTATTTCGATTTGGCTGCAAACGGTTACCTCTGTGTTCCTATAGTGAAGAGGGAACCCATACACATTCCTATTACTTCTGCCAATTAACACTTTCGCGACTGCATGTTCTTGCCATTTTGACGGTAAGGTCCGCCTGTGGGCATTATTCTCCCTAGATACAATATTTCAAAATAACATTTTCTGTAATCACATTTATATTACAAATGAATAAACATTGTAATTATATTCTTTCTAATTAAAATATTCGTGTCCATAATATATTTGATTGTGCAAATATGTTTTTATCGATTGTTTAGTGGTAGTATTTTAGGTTTAAATAAGTATTCCATATTTCTTAATTATCATTTACTAAACCTATTTACATATTAAATTTACAGATATTTACATATTTTACAAGATTAAAATATTTAGGGTCTCCCATTTGGACCCTTCTATACCAATACCTGACACACACTGACAGCAAAAAACCAAACAGTACATGTACCGCACGTGTCTTGACATACTGCGACCCCTGGAGGAGAGAATTCCTTAACACTCCCCGCAGAACTCGCATGAGTTCTCCATCAATTTAAAAAAAAAATTATAATTATAATCAATTATTTAATCCACACATTGAAAAATAATTTGAACATCTTAATAACTAACTATCAGTTAAAAATAAGAAAAAATGTAATGTTAAGCATTAACAGAAATTTACAAATATTATTCAAACAATCTAAATAAAGTTTTCAGCAATCAAATAGCAATATATATAAATAAATAATGATCAACATTATACATAAGATAACAAATTTTACCTATTGAATTTATTAAGGGTTAATTTCTAAATTATATACAAGGTGAACTAAGTGCTTAAAGTTACCTTCGGGGGTTTTAATAAGAAGATAACGAATTTTACCATCTGGACCTGGATATACATTTAAAATTCTACCCATCTCCTATATGTTTCTAGGGTAGCGCTCATCATTAATTAAAACCACATCATTTACCTTGAATGCTGAAATCTTACCTGGTTGTGGAGATGTATAAGTAGATCTTAGATTAAGCAAATACACTTTTCTCCACCTGTTCTAAAAATGAGTTAAAAGAGGTTGATATTTGTATCTCTTAACCAAAGAATTTCTGCTTACAATTAATTCGTCTTTGTTAAGCTTAGTTTCAGATAAAGAAATTAATCTTTTTCCAACTAGAAAGTGAGAAGGGGCGAGTGAGGAAGGCTCTGATGGTTCTCTGTGCAGATACGTAATAGGTCTAGAATTAATCATTTTTTCCATTTCTAGAAAAACAGTTTTTGCTATCTCTTTAAGAGAAAGAGAAGATTTACCAATAATTTTCTTTAAGCAAGTTTTAACTGTACGTATCTGCCTTTCCCAGAAACCTCCCCACCAAGGACTCCTTTCAACAATGAATTGCTATTCTATACCTATGCAAACAGATTTTTTACCTCCGAGTTATCAATTTGACTCCACCATTTTTTCTATTCACCTTTTGCCCTTTTAAAAACTTTATCATTTTCAGAATATAAAACAGAACATAAACCTCTACGTGAAATAAAACGTCTTAAACCTAATAAAAATGAATCTGTACTCATATCAATAACTAATTTTAAATGTACAGCTCTTGTAATTGCACAAGTAAAAATGAGTAAATAACATTTTTTACAGTCAATAGTAAAAAAGGGTCCAGTAAAATCTACACCAGAAACATCAAAAGGGGGATATTCCTGAATTCTGTTAGAGGGTAGAGGAGCTACCACATAATTACCAGATTTCACTGAAAAACATCTACAAATCAGTTTCTTGGGATTCTTTTTACGAACTGTCTGCATTTAAGAATTCAGAACTGTTATCTTAGGTGGGTTAAAGTAGCATCTACACCCAAATGGCCCATTTTTATGTGAGCATCAAAGATGAGTAATTCAGTGAATTTATCGTTGGTCTGAAGCAGCAGGAGGTGTTTGGCCTGCTCATTATTACTTGAAATCTGCAAGCGTCCCTTCAAACACAAAAAGTTTTTTTTTTTTGGTTAAGTTCACAATTTAAATGGTAAATTCGAGAATTTTTATTTACAGTACCCTGGGAGAAAAGTTGCTTGATTTCATTCCCGAAGTACTCACATTGAATTGTCTTGATCCAAAAACCAAAGGCATAATTTCTGAAGCACACATGTCCTCGGCATTTTTTAAAGCCTGGCTTGGCATTGTGGGCAAACATTTTTACCCAAGCTGTCACGCGCAAATGTCAAGAAAGGTTACTGTATTTATTTACTTCAGTGATATTTAAGAGAGAATAATGATTAGTAAAACAGACATTATTTACTCTACAGCTCATAGCTCTTTAGAAATTGATTGTTCAACATTATTGTCATCAGATTGGTGGATGAAAATTAGACCAGGCTACAAGTAAACGGACTGAGACAACCAAGAAGAGCCCATAAACCACTGGGAACTTAAAATAATACTTTTCGCTGATTCTCCTCTGGTAGTGAGATCTGCAGGATTCTCCGATCCACTGCAAAAATTCCAGCACTCAGAAAGGGAAAGTGGTTGCATCCGTTTAGTGTAGCATCCTTTTATGATACACATTTAGAATACCAAGTTTGAATTTTTGCCATAATTTGTTTTTGAGATATGCTGATAACAGACAGGCGCACACACACACAGACATACACACATACCATTTGCTAAAAACATAATTTTCTTATTCAGGGGACCACAGAACATGTAAATATAACAAAAATTCGCGTTCAAAAATTCGACCCCAAAACAATACTTTCTCTACCTTATGGGAGAAAGTGAAAATGGGGGTGCGGAAAACGTGGAACACTTTCAAGTTTAGTTCCAAATGTATGGATTTCTTTTTTTTTTTTAATGCATATGTATGTGTGTGTGTCTGCAGTCGGCAGCAAAATTATTGAAGCGTTAGAACTAATTGGTATTTAAAAGTGTGCACATAATATTATTTTGTTAAATTAATACGAGGGCAGTTTGTTAAGTCCGTGACTTTAAAAAACGTGGAGCTCTGATCGCACGCTTATTATTATATTTTCAATTTATTATTATCTGTGGCAACATCTGTGAGATTTGCAGACGATATTTTGAATACATAGTGTCCCATTGGATTCAAAAGCAAACGATTGGCGTGTTTGTTTTGATTAAGGAGAAAATATAATTTCGTGTGTTGATAAAACAGTATTTTTTTGCCCGGTAAATCAGTTACAAAACTGAAAAAAAAAGTTGCTAAAATATTACGGAAATCTACTCTATGACATGGTATGGTTCAGAAGTGGTTTACGGAATTTCGTTGTGGCCATACGAGCACAACAGATGCAAAGCGTTCTGGACGTCCAACTGAGATCACGACTGAAAAAATGGTTAACAAAATCCATAATATCGTGTTAGAAGACTGCTAAGTGCGTGATATAGCTAAGAAGGTAAATATTTCACATGAATGTGTATTCAATGTCTTGCATTAACATTTGGTCATGAAAATGTTATCAGGAAGATGGGTGTCGCTACTGCTAACAATGGATCAAAAGCAGATATGTGTAACCATTTCAAAGCAGTGTTTAGACAAGTACGAACGCAATTCAAGCGAATTTGCGGCATTATGTTACAGTTCGTTAAGCAATCATACATTACTACACACCAGAAATGAAAAAACGGTTTAGACAATGGGATTCTTCTAATGAACGTGCTCCGAAAAAGGCAAAAACAATTCAATTGGCCGGAAAGATTATGGCCACAGTTTTCTGGGACTGAAAGGGCATAATCCTCATTGACTATTTGGAAAAGGGAAAAACTATCATTAAACGGTACTGTGCTGATTTGCTTTACCGTTTTAATGCAAAACTGAAAGAAAAGCGGACCCATTTGTCCTAGAAAAAAGTGCTTTTTCATTATGAGAAAGCGCCAGCTTACTCGTCTGCAATCGCAGCCGCTATATTGTTTGAATTCCGATAAGAATTGCTTCTTTATCCACCCTACTCTCCTGGCTTGGACCCCAGTGCCTTTTTCCTTTTCCAAAACTTAAAAAAAAAAGCTTTGTGGAAAGAGATTTTCTTCAAATTCTGAGATCATTAATGCCGCAAATGCCTATTTTGGAGGATTTTGAGAAATCTTTTTGGAAGGATTAAAAGAGGAGAAAGTGTATAATTCTGAAAAGAGATTATGTCAAAAAATAAAATGCATTTTAGTATGCATATTGTTTTTTCAATTGAAAGTCACGGACTTATCAAATTTCCTTCGTATGTGTGAAATCATTATCTTACAAGGAAACATTCAAAATGTGTCATCATCAGAAAGTATTGAAAAAAAATATATGTGATTCTACTCGTCGTAAAACACCAGAAAATGAAAAAATTATCGGCCGAAATAAATTACAGCGACCACAAAAGACTATCAAAATTAAGCATTGATAGTCTTTCTGTTTAATCTTTTGTCTTTTTTTTTTTCCGGTAATGTTTTAAAACTGATTTTTATGACAGTTTAGAATTATTAGTATCGTATATATTTATTTTAAAGAATGAAAGGAAGAATCATAATAATAATAAAAGTAACAATAAACATAATATTATATATATATATATACATGTAGCACACATACAGTCGCCTGCAAAATTATTGAAGCACACATCCACATTTGTAAACACTCATTTTTGTGAATAATTTACTTTTTTTTAAACAGCATAAACACTAACAAGGAAACATTCAAAAGGTGTCATCTTCAAAAAGTATTGAAAAAAATATATTTGATTCTACTCTTCGTAAAACACCAGAAAATGAAATATATATATATATATATATATATATATATATATATATATATATATTGGCTGAAATTAATTACAGCGACCACAAAAAATTATCAAAATTAAGCATATTTGGCGATTTCACACTGCTAGACGATTGAACAGGGAGAGGGACGCATCTCACCACTCTTGGAGCGATTTTGAGCGCTTCTATGGCAATCTCTTCATTTATTTGAAAAAAAAAAATGTTTACAAAAACGCCAGGACTTAGTCCCAAACCGACAAAGGGCGTTGATGTGTATACTATCAACGCCCTTTGTCGATTTGGGACTAAGTCCTGGCGTTTCTGTAATTTTTTTTTTTTTTTCAATAAATGGAGAGATCGCCATAGAAGCGCTCAAAATCGCTCCAAGAGTGGTGAGCGCCGTCCCTCTCCCTGTTCAATCGTCTAGCAGTGTGGAATCGCCAAATATGCTTAATTTTGATAATTTTTTGAAGTCGCTGTAATTAATTTCAGCCGATATTTTTTTCATTTTCTGGTGTTTTATGAAGAGTAGAATCAAATATATATTTTTTTCAATACTTTTTGAAGATGACACCTTTTGAATGATTCCTTGTTAGTGTTTATGCTGTTTAAAAAAAGTAAATTAATCACAAAAATTACTGTTTAAACAGATGTTGATGTGTGTTTTAATAATTTTGCAGGCGACTGTATGTGTGCTACATGTATATATATATATATATATATATATATATATAATATTATGTTTATTGTTACTATTATCATTATTATGATTCTTCCTTTCTTTCTTTAAAATAAATATATACGATACTAATAGTTCTAAAACGTCATAAAAAGCAGTTTTAAAACATTACCGGAAAAAAAAAAAAAAAACAGACAAAAGATTAAACAGAAAGGCTATGAAAATTTTATTGTTTTATTCAATTTATCTTCATGTAATCAGATGATCCGTCAAAAAATTGAGTGAGATTGTGTACCGCGATAGAGAAAGAATTAAAGGGGTTTTCTATTGTGAAAGAGATTTGAAATCATTTAATAAAGATTGTGATATATTACCCTTTATTGGAGTATAAAACATATAAATTGGAATAAGAAAAATAGTCTTCAGATTTTGTGTTTTACATATATCTGATGTAACTTAAATTGTAGTTAAATGTTTAGATGGAATAAAAATAAATTACTTTCTAAATTCACTTATTTTTAGCGTATTTTCAATTTTTATTTATTTATTATGTTCTTCTATATTTATATAGACGAAAGTGTAGGATTCGTAAAAACTTTCCAACTCCAGTTGTGGATGGAGTTACACGTTTAGAGACTCCCTGAACACGATTTGACGGTTTTCAGAAAATTTCTCTCTGTCTATTTCTGTGTCTGTATCACAAAATTTGTAGGCACTGTATATCAAGAATCAGTGGACGAAATTTAACCAAACTTAGTATTTAGTTCTATCTTAACAAGAACTGAAGCTGATTAGATTTGGGGATCAATCGCTCAACATGTGGCGCTGTGATCCCATTTTATATAATTTTTTATCATGGCAGCATAGGAAATAATTCCATATAAATGTACATAATGAGAGTTCTTTTTAACGTTTTATTGTAAAATTAATATGAATTATTAAAAATAGTAGTAGTAAACTAAGAAAAACTTCGTGCACGTAGTTTCATCGCTTTGTGTAAATTTTGAATATGGTTCTGTTTTGAAAGATCTCATCAATACATTTAAAACGAATTGTCGAACCATAGAATTGTGATAATTTAAAACAAATTTATAATTTTTGTTTTCCTTTTTTAACGGAGGAGAAAAAAAAAGAGGGAGAAAAAATAGCATTGCTTCTGATATCGACGCAAAATTGACTTTATTTCGGTATTTATTGCTGCAAATCTGTTAGACAAAAATCATCTACATTTATCATAGGATATAATTTTAATAATTAACTTGTACTGCATGGATTTGAGTAAAATGGTATAGAACAAAGTCTTGTCGCGGCCGTAACATACTAGTTTTGTGTAGTATTTAAAATTTTAGTAGTTATTATATTGTTTTATTAGCGAAGAAACAAACAAAAAATAAAAAATAAATCAAAAGTAACCTAAAATATAATAATAGCATCTAACACTCCTTGATTATAAAATAATTTATACATAAATAACATCCACTTTCACTAGTAAAACAATCGCGTGCAATAATATAATTTTCGCTCAGTTAATAAGACAGATGGCGGAGTTCAATTTCTTTATGGTTTTTAGTAATACTGTGGTTTGGAATCCTAGTAGTTGATATGAATTAAAACTTCCTCGTGTATTTTTTTAAAAAAAAGAACTTTGTATTCAAAAAGAGAATATTTGATAAATCAAAATCGATGATTTATTGGGAGTCATTCAACGATGAAAAAAAAATTTTTTTGAACGTTATAAACCTGAAACTTCCATTTAATAATACAATTTCCTTAGCGTACGTCTTTCGAAATAAAAAAAAAGAAATATATAACCAAATTTAATAAATTCACACCTGAATTAATTTATAGATGAATTGTTTTGTGTTTCTTTAAGTCGTACGTGTTATAAGCTTACAAGAACTTCTTGAATAGATTTTTAAAAAAACTGAAAGTTTGTGTACGTACTTTTAGTTAATAATAACAAAATGTGCGATGGAAACTAATGAAAATTATGGAGTCATGATTCATTTCTTTTATGAAATTTCGTTTGGAAGATAGTTGGCTGAGAAGTAAGAGGAGTTTCTTTGCCAAAGTAAGTTTAGTTGCCAACTTAGCACCACTTGGCCATTTACTTCGACTACCTGACTACTGTAGATAATGGAAGTATTGTGTTCTGTCCAAAAATTTGATATCGAGTTTTCACATGATTTACACCTTTTAAGGTCTCCTAAGTCCAATTTTTTTTTTTTTTTTTTTTTTTTTTTTTTTTTTTTGCAATCGGTCAGTGTGTGTGTTTGTATGTGGAAAATTGTCTGGCTATTATATATCCAAAATAAATAAAGATAGAAATGACAAAACTTCAGGATTGAGACAGGTCTGATAACAGATGAATTTTCCAAATTTTTGTGAAAATTAGAAAATCAGAAGTGGGACATCGCAAATCGTGAGGGGGACTATAAGTCCATTCCTCAAAAATAGCCCAAACGATTTTCTTCAAAGTTGCTATATAAGCAATCTTTTAGATGCTCTTTCAAATGATTTAGTTTTGTAGTTCTAGAAAATTCATAGGCATCCTGTATAAATAGCTCAGTTTCAGGTCTCCCAGGTGCGTTCCTTTAAAAACGTCTGTACTGATTTTTTTCAAACTCGCATATTATCTACCTTTTAAATATCCTTTTATATGTAATTATTGTTTTTCGGTCAATACCTGAGTATACAAAGTTTTGGTAAAAGTTGATATCTCAAAAATATCTCTAGCAATTTTCTTGAAAATTTTTACAAGGATCTATATTAGATATCCTTCTCGTGTATTACGTGGTTATTACAAAATACTTAATTGTCATCCTGCTTAGGAAGGCCAGTTTTAGATATCGGAAATTGGTATTTAAAAAAATAACTCTACCTTCTTTTTTTTTTCTTTTTTTTTTGTAACTATTAAGTTTCTCTTACCGGAAACACGTCAAAAATTATACTTCTGGTGGTCACCGAAGCTGGCGAGCCATCCCTTCCGTGGAAGATCAAAATCGCGATAGCATGTCTCCGGACCATATCTAGGGATGAGTCCCAGACCGTCGCCAATTATCCATTTGCCCACCACTAGTGCGACGTAAAACCCAACCAACCAACCAACCGGAAACACGTTAAGTTTCTACTTCATTAGGGCAATTTTATGTCTTATTGCAAGATTGTATTTTCTGATCACATCTGTAAAAAATGCATATAATACATGCAGTAGTAGGTAATGGAAGTCGTGTGGTTGTTTCGTACCAGATATTTTTAATTTACTATATGACCTCACTGGTTAAATAAAATAAATGTTTCTATTAAATTTTCCCAGTAGCAAACAAGTACTAAGATGGCAACTATAAAAGTTAGATTATATGGAACAGTTGTAACATACTTTATAATAAAATAGCCACAGCCGGCTTTTCCTTCTAAAAATGTTCACGAAAACTTTGTCCTTTGCTCGCTTTGCTCCATAGTTATTTCTAGAAAAATCAAAACCAACACCATAATTTAAAATCGAAGCAAGTCAAATTTAAATTAACTCATTCACGAAATCCTTTAATTTTTTCCAGCTTAATTAAATCATAGCATTTCATTACTTTTTTACTAATCAGTAAATGAATCTTATATTTGATTTTAATTATAAATTGCTAAAATTTTAAGTAGAATTAAATTTTTAAGTATAGAAAAAATAAAGTAAAAAAATTCAATTATCTATTTATAATACCCATACATAGATACCAACATTTTAATTTATTCCAGAATATTTTTAGCACCGCTTTATTTCGCATCACTTTGTTTATACGAAATTTTTCTCAGATATATAATTTCGATAAAATAAGAAAATAATCACTCTTAAAAAATAAGTGCTGTGAAATAAAGACGGGGCTAAATATACTCCGGAATAAATTAAAATGTTAACATGTATGCATAAATACATGTAAATCTCCAAAATATAAATTAAATATATCCGTTATAAGCCTTTAAGAGATGCTATCTAACTATGCGTTATTCTAAATGATATTTAAAAAAAAAAAATCGATAACTTCTTTTGAAAGAAACTTTTTAAAAACTGAAGATTACACAAAAAATACAAAAAATAAAATAAATAAAAAGTCATAAATTCATGATTAGGTTGCCAAGTATGGGTTTGTAGTAAAACTGTAGGTTGGAATAATAAAAGTTGATTCGAATTAAAACTTCCTCATGTATTTAAAAAAAAAAAAAAAAAACTCTGTATTAAAAAGAGAATATTTGATAAATCAAAAACCGATGATTTATTGAGAGTCACTCAACAATGAAAAAAAGAGTTTGAACGTTAAAAACCTGAAACTTCAATTCAATAATACAATTTCCTTAGCGTACGACTTTCGAAATAACACAGAAAAAAAAAAAAAGAAAGATGTAAGCAAATTTAATAAATTCACACCGCAATTAATTTATAGATGAATCGTATTGTGATTCTGTGAGTTGTGTCTGTTACAAGCTTAAGAATTCCGTAGGCACTGCTTTAAAAAAAAAACTGAAAGTTTGTGCACATGCTTTCAGTTAACAAAAGTGTAAATAGGAAGGTAATGAATAATTATGGAGTCGTAATTCATTTCTTTTGTTAAGTTTCGTTTGGAAGGTAGTTGGCTGATAAGTAAGAGGAGTTTCTTTGCAAAAGTAAGTTTAGTTACCAACTTAGCACCACTTCGACATTTACTTCCACGACATTTACTCCTTCTTCGACATTTACTTGTATTGTATTTAGTCCAAAAATTCGATATCGAGTTTTCACCTAATTTACACGTTTCTAGGTCTCCTAAGTTCAAAAAATATTTTTTGGCAATCGGTCAGTGGGTGTGTGTATGTATGTTAAAAATTATCTGGCTATTATATCTCCGAAATTTATAAAGAGAGAATGACAAAACTTCAGAATTGAGAAAGGTCTGGTGTACAGATTAATTTTCCAAATTTTTTTGAAAATTTGAAAATCAGAAGTGGGACATCACAAACCGTAAGTCTGTATCTCAAAAATAGCTCAAACGATTTTCTTTAAAGTTGCTCTATAAACAATCTATTAGATCGCCTTTCAAATGATTTAGTTGTGTAGTTCACGAAAATTGATAGGCGTCCTGTATAAATAGCTCAATTTCAGGTCTCGCAGGTGGGTTCCTTTAAAAACGGCTGTACTGATTTATTTATTTTTTCAAATTCGCCACCTTAACTACCTTTTAAATATCCTTTTGTATGTAATTATTGTTTTTCGGTCAATAACTGAGTATACAAAGTTTTGTAATGGTTTATATCTCAAAAATATCTCTAACGAATTTGTCGAACATTTTTACAAGGATCTTTAATAAATATCCTTCTTTGTATAACGTGGTTATTGCAGAATACTTAATTGTCATCCTGCTTAGGAAGGTCAGTTTTAGATATCAGGAATTGGTATTTAAAAAAATAACTCTACCATTTTTTTACATTCTCTTATCCATAAGGTAGAGAAAGTATTGTTTTTGGGTCAAATTTTAGAATGCGGGATTTTGTTATATTTACACGTTTTGAGGTCCCCTGAATGCGAAAATCATGTTTTTAGCAAATGGTCTGTGTGTATGTCTGTGTGTCTGTATGTCTGTGTGTGTGTCTGTGTGTGTATGTGTCTGTGTGTGTGTCTGTCTGTTATCAGCATATCTCAAAAATAAATTATGGCAGAAAGTTCAAACTTGGTATTCTAAATGTGTATCATATAGGGATGCTACAGCAAGCTTTTCGCTAAGATCAAGCAAGTGGTTCGTGTACAGGGACAATCAAGAGAATTCTAATACATTACGTCTGTGGGGGAAATTGCAGGTAAGTAGAGTTTAATGTCTATAGACTGCACTAAACCAAATGAAACGAATATATATTATTTGTCGATTTTTTTTTCTTTTAACGAAAAGAAACTTAGAAAAAAAATCGTATATATATATATATATATATATATATATTTTAATATTTAGAATAAAATGGACTTCTTTGGATATTTGGTGTTATACTACTTCTCTAATATGGAAATCGTCTGCATTATCATAAAAGATAATTTTTTCAAATAATAATTTTAATAAATTATTTTTTAAAAACAGAATTATTTTTTAATAACCGAATTAAATTCTGTATAAATGTAGGTGCATTAATGAAACGGGGGGTTGAGGGGGGCGGTAGCCCCTCTCACACAGAACTAATTATCATATAAAACTCTTCAGAAGCCTAATATGAATTGTTTAACACAGGTTTACATACCAGTTCTCGTTATCTTACCTTTTAATCTGCAACCTGTATTTATAGTATTAAATTTCAGGGTAAGAGAAAGTCGTGTGAGTGACACACCAGATTATTTTCCTTATCTTTGTAACTCGTTATGTAAACATTGTTAAATATGTCTTTACACGTTTATTAGGTTTCTCTTACTGAAATTTTCGTCAGGTTTTTACTTCATTAGGGCAATTTTATGTGTTATGGCAAGATAGTATTTTCTCATCACATCTGTAAACTAGTATGCTGTGGCCACAAGACGTTCTTCTTTATTTTCCTATACAAATTCAACCAGTAACAATTAAAAAAATATATATATACGATTTTTTTTTCTGTTAAAAGTAACAAAAATTCATATCTTTGTTTTAAATTATCTCAGATTTATAGTTCAGCCATTCGCTTTTAAGATATTGACGAGAACTTTCGAAAGATACCCATCTTGAAAATTTACCCCCACATGGTGGGAACCGATGCCCCCACATGCACAATTTTCTTTACCTAGTTAACTACTACTATTAACAACAATTCATATTAATTTTACAATCACGAGTTTAAAATAACTCTCATTATGTACATTTATACGAAATTTTGACCTATACTGCCAGGTTAGAAATTTAGAAAAAATACGATCACAGTGCCACCTGTTGAGCGATTTATGCAGAATTCGTGTATGTCAGGGATCAACTAAGTACTAAGTTTGGTTAAATTCATTTAAAAAAAATTGTTAAAAGAAAAAAAAAAGGATAACTTTGTTTTAAATTATCACAGATTTTTAGTTAAGCCATTCGTTTTAAAGGTATTGATGAGACCTTTCGAAAGATACCCATATTGAAACTTTACCCCCCGTGGGGGGTACATCGCTTCCAGGGGAGGGGGGGGACGATGACCCCACATGCACAAATTTTTTTTCTAGTAAAATTCTACTACTATTATGAATAATTCGTATTAACTTTACAATCACAAATTTCAAACAACTCTCATTATGCACATTTATATATGTAATTTTGTCCTATACTGCCATGTTAAAAGTTTACAAAAAATGCGATCACAGAGCCACCTATTGAGCGGCTGATCCCTAACGCGTAAATCCATCAAAAGACGGAGGTCAAAAATTTTCGCGAATCCAATACTTTCTCTATATTACATATAGAAGAATGTAAAAATGCATATAATACGTGCAGTAGTAGGTAATGGAAGTCGTGTGGTTGTTTCGTACTAGATATTTTTACTTTACTATATGAGTTCACTGGTTAAATAAAATAAATATTTCTATTAAATTTTCCCGGAAGCAAAAAGGTGCTAAGATGGAAACTATAAAAGTTAGATTATGGATCAGTTGTAATATACTTTATAATAAAATTGCCATATCCGGATTTTCCTTCTAAAACATTTCACGAAAAATTTGTCCTTTGCTCGCTTTGCTAAATAGTGATTTCTAGAAAAATCAAAACCAACACCATAATTTAAAATCGAAGCAAGCCAAATTTAACTCATTCACGAATTCCCCTTATTTTATTTCCAGCTTAATTAAATCATATCATTTCATTACTTTTTTCCTAATCAATAAATGAATCTTATATTTGATTTTAATTATAAATTGCGAAAATTTTAAATAGAATTAAGTTCTTAAGTATAGAAAATATAAAGTAGGAAAATTCAATTATCTATTTAATATATATAAACATAGATACCAACTTTTAATTTATTCTAGAATATTTTTAGCACCGCTTTATTTCAGATCACTTTATTTATACGAAATTTTTCTCAGATGTATAAATTCGATAAAATAAGAAAAAATCACTCTTAAAAAAATAAGTGATGCGAAATAAAGGCGGTGCTAAGTATAGTGTGAAATAAATTAAAATGTTAGCATCTATGCATAAATACATGTAAATCTCCAAGATATAAATGAAATATATCCGTTATAAGCATTTACGAGACGCTATCTAACTATGAGTTATTCTAAATGATATTAAAATAATAATAATAATAATTCGATAATTTCTTTCGAAAGAAACATTTTAAAAACGCAAGGTCTCACAAAAAATACAAAAAAAAAAAAAAAGAAGTCATAAATAACATAAAAATTAAAATTAAAATTTTTTAAACAGTAGTCAATGTGAGATTGCATTATAAGCTGTTAATAATCTTCGTTGATCAATCCGCATAACTTCAACTTATTGTAATGTACGCTGTTGTGTTGTGAGGGTAACAATTTATATGCATTCGGATGGATCGAAAATAAAGATATTCTTCATATCGAAAACAGGTACTCATATTTAGTTGTGGCTGGACACTAGGAAATTTTTTACAAAATGATTTTATTTGCATATCTAATTTACTTTGGGCCGTATTTATATGCCTCAGTTTATATCTTATTGATTTCATAGAAAATAAATGTACGATAATCATTGTACGTAATATATAATAATATTGCAAATTATAAATAAATAATCTTTAAAATAAATATATATGTATTTTTTGGTAATCAGAAAACTGATTGCTTTACAATTACGTGTCCGTTGAGGAGATTTCACGTTGTTTGAAAATCTGTATCTCCACCAGTGAGCGTTTCTTTTACCTTAGATGTGTTATTTCATCGTCTGAAGATTGTACCTAATATTTATGTTTGTATTTGATACTTGAATTAATTTTCGCTGTTTATTAGAACAAAATCATATTTATTCTATAAAGATGGAAACTCCGCTTAAATTGACGCATTCACATGTAGTGTTTTAGACAAAGTATGATTGTTTTAGATGTATCTCCTACCATTAATTCTTTGCTGCTCTTATTTTATTTCATTTACACTAACAAATGATTACTTTCATCAGCAAATTTCTTGATGTGAAATCAAAAGAGTAACATTTCCCGCAAGCACTATTACTTATATAACAAACTCGACAAGTTCAAGGAACAAAACACGTGTCTTAATTTTACTCAACTTGAAAATCAGAACAGATCAGAAAGTCTGTTATTTTTACAATTATAGACATTTTTAGTAATGTCCGTATTAGTACAACTATTGCACTCCATTCGTTAACAGTGAGATATAATTTAAGTACCCAACAGAGTCAATGTACAATAGATTCAAATACTGTTTTTTATTTATTTATTTATTCATTTTTTTTTTACACAGATGTGTGTGTGTGTTTGCAGTCGGCAGCAAAATTATTGAAGCGCTAGAAATAGTTGGTATTTAAAAGATGTGCACCTAATATTATTTTGTTAAATAAATATTTGTGAAATCATTATCTTAGTGTTTATGCTGTTTTTAAAAAATCAATTTAATGTCAAAAATTAGCCATCAAGCTCTAAAAAAATATTAAAAATATGGATGTGAAATTCAATTATTTTGCTGCCGACTGTATGTGTGCTACTTGTATATATATATATGTAATATTATGTTTATTGTTTCTATTATTACTTTTATGATTTTAACTTTCTTTATTTAAAATAAATATGTACGACACTGATAGTTCTAAAATTTCATAAAAAGCAATTTTAAAACATTACCTGGAAAAAAAAAAAAAAAAAAGAGAGAGAAGATAAAAAAATTAAGGTGTTATTATTCTTAAGAAGATATTTATTTTCTTATTCGATTTATCTTCATGTAATCAGATGATCCGTCAAAAAATTGAGTGAGATTGTTTACCGAGATATAAAAAGAATTAAGTGGATCTTCTGTTGTGAACGAGATTTGAAATCATTTAATAAAGAAAATATTTTGATATATTACTCTTTATTGGAGTATAAAGCACATAAATTGGTATAAGAAAAGTATTCTTGAGATTTTGAGTTTTACAGATATCTGATGTAACCTAAATTGTGGTTAAAAGTTTTGATGGAACAAAAATAAATTACTTTCAAAATTCACTTTTTTTAGTGCATTTTCAACTTTTATTTGTTTATTTAGTTATTATTTTCTTCTTTATTAATACAGAAGAAAATATTGGATTCGTGAAAACAATCCAACTCCAGTTTTCGATGGATTTATACGTTTTGAGACTCCCTGAACACGATTTGACTGTTTTTAGAAAATGTCTGTCTGTGTGCCTGTTTATATATCTGTCTTTGTGTAACACAAATTTTGTTGGCGTTGTATATCATGAATGAATGAACGAAATTTAGCCAAACTTGGTATTTAGTTCTATCTTAACATAAACTGGAGCTGATTAGATTTGGCAATCAATCGTTCAACTTGTGGCTCTCTGATCCCATTACATATAAATTTTTAACATGGTTGTATAGAAAAAAATTCTTTATAAATATACATAATGGGAGTTATTTTTAACGTGTGATTGTAAAATTAATATACATTATTAAAAATAGTAGTAGTAAACTAGGGAAAAAGAGTTTGAGCATGTAGCGGTATCGCTTGGTGTAAATTATCAATAGGGGGTATCTTTCGAAAGATATCGTTAATAGCCAATTATTGGACCATATTTGTCATAATTTAAAACAACAGTATCGATTTTTTTTTCTTTTTAAATAGAAGGAAAAGAAAAAAAAAAAGAGGAAAAAAAATAGCCTTTCTTCTGATATTCGCGCAAAATTGTCTACTTTTCGGCATTTAATGCTGCTATTCTGTTAGACAAATATTATCTACATTTATCATGGGAAATAATAATGTAATAAAAAACTTGTACTGCACGAATTTGTGCAAAATTATATAGAACAAATAAGTCTTGTCATGGCTGCAAGATAATAGTTTTATTTAGTATTTAAAATTTTAGTAGTGATTATAGTGTCATAGCTGCTAACATTTTAAACTTTTAATTCAAAATTGACACCAGTTGTTTTAAATGGGAAATGGTATATATTTTTTCGACGATTAATATTAACGAAAACAGCTATAAAAAAATTCCGGTCTGAAGTCTCCCTTGAAATACGGGAGACTTGGCACCTATGTAGTGTTATTTATTAGCACAGAAATAAGCAAAAAATAAACTCCTAAACCAAAAATAACCTTTAAAAAAAAAATAATAATAGCATCAAAATGCACCTAGATTATAAAACCATTTAGCATACATACCAATATCATAATTAATATTCCGTAGTGTTGTCAGTGACTCCCTTTTTCTCACACCAGTAAATTTGTAGAATAATATTCTCCAAATGCAATCACCATTCAATAAGAAGGAAAATATTCTAAAAAAGTACTGGTGTAAGAAAGAAGGCAGGGTTCACGATACTACGGAATATTAACTAGAATGAAGGCAAGCATTCATTTACATATGAATAACATCCTCTTTCACTAGTGAAAAACCGCGTGTAATAATGCCATTTTCGCTTATTTAATAAGCCAAAAGGCGGTGCTTTATTTCTTTATGGTATGCAGTAATACTGTAGGTTAGAATACTAATGGTTCATGTGAATTAAAACTTCCTAATATATTTAAAAAAAAAAAAAAAAAAAAAAAAAAAAAAAAAGGATCTGTATTTAAAAAGAGAATATGTGATAAATCAATAACCGATGATTTACTGAAAATCCTTCAACGGCGAAAAAAAAAAAAAAAAAAAGAATGTTAAAAAGGCGGTGCTTTATTTCTTTATGGTATGCAGTAATACTGTAAGTGAGAATAATAATGGTTCATGTGAACTAAAACTTTCTAATATATTTAAAAAAAAAAAAAAAATACTCTGTATTTAAAAAGAAAATATTTTATAAATCAAAAACCGATGATTTACTGAAAAAGATTCAACAGCGAAAAAAAGAAAAAAAGAAAGGAAAAGAAAAGAAAATGAATGTTAAAAAACAGAATATCTAGCTTTTCACTTCAATTTGATCCTTTCGAAAGAAAACTGAAAAAAAAAAAAAAAAAAGATAAAGTGAAATTTCATTTCACACCACAATAAATTTAAAGGTTAATTGTATTGTATTTCTGTAAGTTGAGTGTCGGTTATTCAGATTTTCCTGCATAGACTTGCATGATGTTAAAAGAAACTGAAAGCTTGTGTACTTGCTTTCAGTTAAAAATTATGGAGTCGTAATTCAATACTTTTATCGATCTTCGTTTGTAAGATAGCTGGCTGGGAAGTAAGAGGAATTTTTTTCCATCAAAATGAGTTTAGATGCCAACTTAGCACCATTTGACCATGAAAAAATTTCATAAATTTTTGCTTCCACTTCCCGACTTATGAAGGTAATGGATGTATTGTATTCTGTCCAAAAATTCGATATCGAGTTTTCACCTCATTTTTCAAACTCGCCACATTAACTACCTTTTAAATATCCTTTAGTATGTGCTTATTCTTTTTTGGTCAATAACTGAGCATAGAATGTTTTGTTAAATGTTGATATCTCAAAAATGACTCTAATGATTTTCTTGAACATTTTTACCTTATCTATATTAGATATCATTTCTCGTGTATTACGTGGTTTTTGCAGGATAATTATCTGTCATCCTGCTTAGAAAAGTCAGTTTTAGATATCGAAATTTGGTATTTCAAAAAATAACTCTACCCTTTTTTTTTTTTTTTTTTTTTTTTTTTTTGTAATTCGTTTTGTAAACATTGTTTTATTTGTCTTTACACGTTTATTAAGTTTCTTTTTCTGGAAATATTTCAAGTTTCTATTTCATTAGGGCAATTTTATGTCTAATTGCAAGATTCTATTTTCTGATCACATCTGTAAAAATTGCATATAATACATGCAGTAGTAGGTAATGGAAGTTGTGTGGTGGTTTCCTACCAGATATTTTTAATTTACTATATGAGTTCACTGGTTAAATAAAATAAATATTTCTATTAAATTTTCCCGGTAGCAAAGAGGTGTTAAGATGGAAAATATAAAGGTTAGATTATATGGGTTAGTTGTAACAGACTTTATAATGAAACAGCCCTATCCGGCTTTTCCTTCTAAAAAAAATCACGAAAATTTCGTCCTTTGCTCGCCCTGCTCCATAGTGATTTATAAAAAAATCAAAACCAACACTATAATGGAAAATCGAAGCAAACTAAATTCATTTAGCTCATTCACGAATTCCCTTAATTTTATTTCTAGTTTAAATAAATCATATCATTTCATTACTTTTTTAATAATCAGTAAATGAATTTTATATTTGATTTTAATTATAAATTTCCAAAATATTAAGTAGAACTAAATTTTTAAGTATAGAAAAAAACAAAGTAGGAAATTTCAATTATCTATTTATAATATCTAAACATAAACATAGATACCAACATTTTAGTTTATTCCGGAGTACTTTTAGCTCCCACACTTTATTTATACGGAATTTATCTCCGATATATAATTTCGGTAAAATAAAATAAAATCAATCTTAAAAAATAAGTGGTGCGAAAAAAAGGCGGGGCTAAATATACTCCGGAATAAATTAAAATGTTAGCAGCTATGCATAAATACATGTAAATCCCCAAAACACAAATAAAATATTTCTATAATAAGCCTTTAGGAGACGCTATTTGACTATGAGTTATTCTAAATGATATAAAAGAAATAATTCGATTTTTTTTTTTTTTTTTTTTTTTTTTTTTTAAGTAACATTTTAAGAACTCAAGATCACACAAGGAAAAAAAGTATAAAGTCGTAAATATACCTGTTAACTATGCTAGTTTATCCTTAACTGTGTTAGGCCCCGCCTTTATTTCAAACCAGAATAGCTGTAGAGTAATATTTAGCAATATGTTCTCATGATTAAATAAAAAGACTATTGCTCTACAACTATTCTGGTGTGAAAAAGAGGCGGGGCTTAATACCATTACGGATAAACTTGCATAGTTAGCAGCAGCAGGTCTACATAAATAACATAAAAATTAAAATTTCAATCAATAATTAAAAAAAAAATAAATAAATAAAATAAAAAAAAAAACTGTTACATAAATTTTGGAAACACCATTTTTTCATAAGCAGTAGACATGGAGAGATTGCATTATAAGCTGTTAATCATCTTTTTATGTGCATTCGGTGGATCGAAAATAAAGATATTCGTTGTATCGAAAACAGGAACCTATGTTTAGTTGTGGCTGGACTTTATGAAATTTTTTGCAAAATAATACTGTTTGCCTATCTCTTTCCGCCTGCGAATTGGATCTAAAATTGCAAATTATCTGCGACGTTTGTGATTTTTTCTTTTTTTTTTTTTTTTTTTTTTTTTCCTTCCTAGATTAATTTTCACAAAAATAAATTCAGATAATATTGTATGTTACAAAGAAAATTAAAAAAAAAAAAAAAAGGAAATAAATGCATTTTCTCCTTGGTGACACATTTTGTACATTCAGCTTGTGCGTGTGGCTTTAATTTTGAGATTTTTCGTAATTTTTTACGTTATATTCGATAATTATACTCAGATTTCGTAGTCTTCGACTTTTTTTTTTTTTTTTTTTCATAACACATTGAAAAATGAGAAATTTATCCCTTTTTACCACCACTATTTATACACAATAATATCTACACTGTTCAGTCGCGACATATTACTTTAAAAATATAATAGGGATCTCTCTTTAAAAAAAAAAAAAAAAAAAAAAAAAAAGCCAAAGAGGCTAATTTTCTCATCTTTGGAAGTGTCCTGAAATAAGAAGGCGGACACTACGACCCCTCCTAGCTAAAAACAAACTGTTGTTTTTTCACAGAGCTGAAGTATTTTTAAAGTTTTTCTGCTGTCAACTATAGATTTTCTGTGGTGCAATCTCGACTGTAAAAATACTTCAGTAATTTTTTAAGACGTGGCTAATGATACTACAGAATATTAATTAGGATGTTGGCAAGTATGCACTAGAAGAAAAAAATTATGTAAATAAGCGGGGTTTACTGTTTAAAATAGAAAAATAGGTTGAATGTAAAAATTGTCAATAAAAAAAAAAAAAGAATGGAATTGGAAGACAGACTTAAGAAATCGTTTCTTAACTGCCGTCATAGTTAAAGGCTTAATCTTTTACTTCATAAATTGCTTTATTTTATTTTATTTATTTACCTTTATTTACTTTTTATTTATTTATTATTATTATTTTTTTTTTTTGTAGGAGGGGGGGAGGATTATTATATTAAGGATACTTTAGTCTTTGAAATTTTATAAATAAATTTTAACTTCATGTATTTTAAAAAATATACTTTAAGTTTTATAAATATATATTAACACTTTTGTGACCGCACGATTTTTTTTTTTTTTTTTTTTTTTTTTTTTACAGTAAAGTACGCCTACAAGCGTTATTCTTTCAAAATAAAGGCTAAGCTTTACTATACGGCACCCATTTCTTATTGCCGTTGCCGATGTTTTGATCGCGTGGTATGATGGTGAATTGAGACCCGAATCAGAGTATCGATACTTTTTTCTGTTGTATCGAAACGTAACATTTACTGATTCATGCATCGCTAATTAGGGGTATTCAGTGATGTTTTTTTTTTTTTGGTTTTAATGCTCGCGAAGCGAGCAAACAGCAGAAAACATTGTGACCGCGGCTCCATGAATTTTCATGCTTTTACTGATTCATGCTCCACGAATTAGAGGCGTCCAGTGATGTTTTTTTAGGTTTTAATGCTCGCGAAGCGAGCAAACAGCAGAAAACATAGTGACCGCTGCTCCATGAATTTTCATGCTTTTACTGATTCATGCTCCACGAATTAGGGGCGTCCAGTGATGTTTTTTTTTTTTTTGGTTTTAATGTTCGCGAAGCGAGCAAACAGCAGAAAACATAGTGAAACATAAAAAAATGTTTCATAGTAATGAAAAGTATTGTTTCACGACATTTTGATTCGATTCACGACGTTGTGAAACAATTCGCAGTACCGACTCACAAACCGAATCAAAACACCATCATACCACGTGATCAAAACATCGGCAACGGCTATAAGCAATGGGTGCCGTATAGTAAAGCTGTTCCAAAATAAAATATTTCAGAACAAATTTTCTGTATTCACAATTATATCACATTTATGAATGTTTGTGAATTATATATTATATATTATATATATATATATATATATATTTCCACAATTTTTGCTCGATTTAAATCTGAGAATAATGAGAAGTATATTTTGCTGGACGATATTTTATAGTATATATCCACCGAAGTGACACCTACCAAAAATTAAAGTTTGCTTGTTTATTAGATTGCTATTACATAGAAAAATATCAAAGGTGTCAAATAAGCAGACCATAGATTAAAAAACGAAATCCAATACAGGTATCCGTATAAAGTAATTTATGTTTATAGAATCAATTATGAAAAACAAAGGTAAGTTAGAAAAAAGAATCATTTTGAATCAAGATTTAATCGTCATCACTATTTTCTTCAGTAGTGATAGTTACACTAGTTTTATCAAATATTGAAGCAATATTTCAGCTGGTTTTACACTTTTTGATTTGCATCGATCATTTGACAAATAGTAAAATATTGCTGCTAAATATGGGCAAAATCCCGCCTTTTTTTTTTTTTTGTTCTTCTTTTGCTGCTAGTATTTTCATAGATGCCAATATTTTGATTTATCCCGGAGTACTTTAAGCTCCGCCTTTATTTAGCACCACTTTATTTATAGAAATATTTTATCAAATATATAACTTCGATAAAATCAGACAAGTTTATTCTTAAAAAAATAAGTGGTATGGATAAAAGGCGGGGCCAAAAAATATTCCAGAATAATTAAATTTTGCCATCTATTCTATTTTCATATAGAAATTTTTATATCAGTATTTTTGTAGTGTTATTGCATGATTAAACAAGATAGAGGCTATTATAAAAAAATAAATTTAGCAAAAATTACGGAAATTTCTCGTCCCTAAAAGCGTCTTGAAAAAATGGCGAGATGTAAGATCCCTGATAATCATAGCTGCCAAGTTTTTTTATTTATTCCGGAATGTTGTTAGCCCCGCCTTTTTCTCATACCGAAATCTTTGTAGAGTAATATTTTTCATGTTTAATCATAGTTATATAATGAAAATAAAATTTCTACAAATATTACGGTGGGAGAAAAGGGCTGGGCTGCATCATTCCAGAATGAATTAAAAAACTTGGCAGCTACGGATAATGATCAAATAGAATATATTTTTTATTGCTAATTGTAACGTTTTAATAACAAATGTTAATACAGCATTTTTATATTTCCTTGCGTTGTTTGTTTATTAAGTAGTTTTTAAAGATAAATATTATATCGTTGGTATTATTATTAAGTGATTATTAGTTTTTTCACTGCGTTCAAGCAATTTGGTACTACTGTAATTTTAATATGTAATAGCTAACTAATAAACACATAAACTGTATTTTTTTGGTAGGTGTCACTTTGGTGGATAGTATAAAAAATCGCCCGTCAAAAATATACTTATCATTTTCAACTATTGAAAACTGAGTGAAAATTTTGAAAAAAATATATATTATGTACTTCATAAACATTTATAAATTGTTTCAACCTCGATAAGATATCTTGAATAGTTTTCAAAAAAATTAAATTTAACGTTTTAGGTTGCCACCCCCATTACTCCCTAACCGTTGAGGGTAGAAGTCTAAAATTGTATGCAAAAGATGTTTCAGATAAAGAACAATAAATAGAAGACAAGAACTCTTCATTCGACGCTGGTGCAGTTTTCATATGCTTAACCTGCAATACCCTTTCGTTTGGAAGGTAGTTAGCTGAGAAGTAAGAGGAGTTTCTTTGCCAAAGTCAGTTTAGTTGCCAACTTAGCACCACTTGGCCATTTACTTCCACTACCTGACTACCGTAGATAATGGAATTATTGTATTTTATCCAAAAATTGGATATCGAGTTTTTACCTGATTTACACTTTTTAAGGTCTCCTAAGTCCAAAAAATATTTTTTGGCAATCGGTCAATGTGTATGTATGTGGAAAATTTTCTGGCTATTATATCTCCGAAATTAATAAAGATAGAAATGACAAAACTTCAGAATTGAGACAGGTCTGGTGGACAGATGAATTTCCCAAATTTTTGTGAAAATTAGAAAGTCAGAAGTGGGATATCGCAAATCGTGAGGAGGACCGTAAGTCTATATCTCAAAAATAGCTCAAACGATTTCCTTCGAAGTTGCTATATAAACAATCTATTAGATGCTCTTTCAAATGATTCAGTTGTGTAGTTCAAGAAAATTTATAGGCATACTGTATAGAAAGCTCAATTTCAGGTCTCGCAGGTGCGTTCTATTAAAAACGTCTGTACTGATAATAAAGTAGGAAAATTCAATTATCTATTTGTAATATATAAACATAGATACCAACATTTTAATTTATTCCAGAGTATTTTTAGCACGCTTTATTTCACATCACTTTATTTATACGAAATTTTTCTCAGATATATAATTTCGATAAAATAAGAAAAAATCACTCTTAAAAAATAAGTGATGCGAAATAAAGGCGGGACTAATTATACTCCGGAATAAATTAAATGTTAGCATCTATGCATAAATTGAAAAAATTTTAAGTAGAATTAAATTTTTAAGTATAGAAAAAATAAAGTAGAAAATTCAATTATCTATTTATAATACATAAACAAAAACATAGATGCCAACATTTTAATTTATTTCAGAGTATTTTTAGCACCGCCTTATCTCACACAACTTTATTTACACGAAATTTTTCTCAGATTTATAAGTTTGATAAAAATAAGAAAAAATCCCTCTTAAAAAATAAGTGATGCGATATAAATACGGAGCTAAGTATACTCCGGAATATATTAAAATATTAGCATCTATGCATAAATACATGTAAATCTCCAACACACAAATGAAATATTTCCGTTATAAGCCTTTAAGAGACGCTATCTAAGTATGCGCTATTCTATATGATATAAATAAAAATAATTCGATAATTTATTCTGAAAGAAACATTTTAAAAATTGAAGATCCATAGATCATACAGTCCTTGAAATTTCTTATTTTCCTACACCGGTATTATTATTTAGCAAATTTTGATATTAAAAAGCCTTAAAACTTAAAATGAAATATATTGCATAAAAATACTAGTGGGAGAGTCCTTGAAAAAAGGTGTGGCCGTACGAACTTTGAGATCACACAAAAAATACAAAAAAAAAAAAAAATCATAAATAACATTAAAATTAAAATTTCTTAAACAGTCGTCATTGAGAGATTGCATTATAAGCTGTTAATCATCTTTGCTGTTCAATTAGCATACCTTCAACTTATTATATGCATAGCTGCCAATATTTTAATTTATTCCTGAGTAATTTTAGCCCCGCCTCTATTTCATACCACTTACTTTTTAAAAGTAATTTCTTCTTATTTTATCGAAATTATGTATTGAAGAAAATTTTTCTATAAATAAAGTGGTGCGAAATAAAGGTGGGGCTAAAAGTACTCCGGAATAAATTCAAATATTGGCAGCTATGTTATATGTACACTATTTTCATGAGTTGTGTTGAGAGGGTAACAATTTATATGCATTCGGGTGGATTGAAAATAAAGATATTCGTCATATCGAAAACAGGTACCCATGTTCAGTTGTGACTGGACACTATGAAATTTTTTACAAAATGATATTCTTTGCATATCTAAATTAGTTTGGGCCGTATTTATATGCCTCACTTTAAGTCTCATTGATTTCATAGATAATAAATGTACGGTAATCATTGTACGTAATAGATAATAATAATGCAAATAATAAATAAAAATCTATAAAATTAATATATATGTAATTTTTGGTAATCAGAAAACTAATTGCTTTACACTTACGTGTCTGTTGAGGAGATTTCACGTTGTTTGAAAATCTGTATCTCCACCAGTGGGCGTATTTTTTACTTTGGCTGTGTTATTTTATCGTCTGAAGATTGTACCCAATATTTATGTTTGTATTTGATATTTGAATTAATTTTCGCTGTTTATTAGAGCGAAAACATATTTATTCTAAAAAGGTGGAAACACGGCTTAAATTGACGCATCCACATGTAGCGTTTCAGACAAAGTATGATTGTTTTAGATGAATCTCCTAACATTAACCCTTTGCTGCTCTTATTTAATTTCATTCTTCTGGTCAGTGTTGCGAAATTTAGGGACTTTTTTATTAAATATTCACCACTATACTTTAAATGTACAGGTTGCCTACATTGTTGCCGGATCGGCAACACTGTGACTGGCGCATTCCTTCAAAACCGAAATTTAATTAAATTGAATGTAATAGCGTGTAAAAATAATATTAAAGTTGCAAAGCGTGGAAATAACGGTTACCTAATCATTTCCGTAGGTGCCAAGTTCACTGTTTTTGGCGGGAGACATCAAATTTTACAGCTGTTTTCGGTAACATTAATCGTCGAAAATATAAATAACATTTTCCATTTAAAAATACTGGTGTCATTTCTGATTTAAAAGTTTAAATCTTGGAAGCTCTGCATTTCGAAGGCTATTCGTCCATTAAATATATTAGATATCACCCTTCAAAATTATTGGTGCAAGTTGAAAAAAAAAAAAAAAGAGTCCATGCTTTAACAAACTTTTTTAGAGCGTTAGGGCCGGCTAAGCGTTAATGCCTCTAATTGCTTAACGACAATTTCTTTCGGTTGACCAGGACATGTTTTATCATTTATCTCATAATTATTGTTTTGAGTCATCAAAAGCAATCTCTGCACGTTTAATACAACCAAATTCCATACGCTTTACACTAACAAATGATTACTTTCATCAGCAAATTTTTTTATGTGAAATCAAAAGAGTAACACTTCCCGCAAGCATTGTTTCTTAGATAACAACCTCGACATGATCAAGGAAAAAACACGTGTCTTAATTTTATTCCACTTGAAAATCAAAACAGATCAGAAAGTCTGTTATTGCTACAATTATGCATATTTTTAGTAGTTAGTACTACTATTGCACTCCATTCGACAACAGCGAGAATTAATTTAAGTACCCAATAGAGTCAATGTATTATAGATTCAAAAACATTAATTAGAAAGCAGTTGCAAAAACATACACGCATTTGCAATATAAAAATAAATACAGAAAAACCAGTTCTAAAATAATACAACCTTTACTATTTACGTCACACATACGTAGCTTCCAAAACCAATAAAATATGCTGTTGTTTAAGTGTTTAAAATTATCAGAATACTAAACAAAGGCAAAATTAGCATGATAAAAAAGATAAAAAATATTTTTGCCTCTTCGTCTCTTAATATTTGCATTAACAACTATTTTAACTGGATATTTTGCAACGCAAAAGCAGTAATGAGAAAAAATAATATATATATATAATCGTTAATATTTCAATTTATCCCGGAGAATTTTTTAACCACGCCTTTATTTTTCACCACTTTGTTTTTAGAATATTTTTCTCCAATGCATAACTACAATAAAATAAAAAGAATTTACAATTTAAAAAAAGTGGTATGAAATAAATGTGGAACTAAAAATATTCCAGAATAACTTAAAATGTTGACAGCTGTGTTGATAATTAATCAGGATATTGAAACCCCACGGCTTATGAATTACAGAAGCAGTAAATGATGGAAACACTTTTTTTTTTCTTTTTTTTTTTTTTTTTTTTTTTTTTTTTGGGGGGGGGGGGGATTAATAAGGAGAAAAAATAGCCCTTGACCTTGAATAATTATAAATACTATGCTTTATGCACATTGATAAAATCTCGCATTATCGTTTATGGATCATTCTGAATCACTTAGAGGCAGATTTAACACAAAATTCTACAGAACTATATCGAACAATGTATATTACGTTGGTGGGAAAATCCAGCAGTATTGAATTAAATAATTTACACCGAAAATTTATTCTGAGCAATATTTATATAATTTTTAAAAAAGTTTAAAATTTCTTAAAATTTATGTAAGTATTTTCCTGGATAATTTTACTGTTTCAGTTGTTTAATTTAAACCGTCAGAACTTTCCTCCAAAATGAACACACACACACATATATATACACAGAGAGAGAGTATTAATTAAGTAGATAGTTATACAAAGAAATTATATAATACACAATTACAATAATGTATACAATATACACTTTTCCACAAATTATTTCATAACTAGTCTTTAAGTATTTGTTAACTTTAAAGGTACATTTAATCAGCCCCTCTCTTTTATTTACATTAATTTCTTTTTAAATATAATATTGTGGATCTTTTATGAAATCTATTTCTGTCTGAGTTACAAAGTTTTTTATGATTTAATATTGAATACAAATTCAGCACATTTAACTGTTCATATAAACTGGTTATTGTTGACCATGAATTGTTTGGATAAGTTTTATCCAATTGGCTTTGAAGAAATTTTTAATCAGAGAAGTCATAACTTGGTATTTTGAAGTGTTTTGTAAATTTTCACTAATGATTGGCTATTCGCATCTGCCGTGATAGAAGGCTATCGCTAAAAATATATCTTAAACCCACTACCACAGTTACAAACAAGGGTGAAGCAGATCCGTCTTCAGATGGAACTCTCCCCATATGTTTTTTTAGCAAAAATCTCTATCCTATTTAATCACAAAATATTAATATAAAAATATAACAAAAGTTTCTAATTAAAAATATAGGGTTCCGTAAAACGCAGAACACTTTCAATTCTAATTCCAAATGTATAGATTTTTTTTTTTTTTTTTTTTTATGCATATATGTGCGCGTGTTTGCAGTAGGCAGCAAAATTATTGAAGTGCTCGAAATAATTGGTATTTAAAAGATGTACACCTAATATTATCTTGTTAAATAAATATTTGTGAAATCATTATCTCTTAGTCTTTATGCTGTTTATAAAAAAGTTAGTTAATGTCAAAATTTAGCCATCAAACTTTTAAAAAGTATTAAATATGTGTATGTGTAAATTCAATAATTTTGCTGCCGACTGTATCTGTGCTACTTTAATATACTTATATATATAATATTATGTTTATTGTCACTCTTATTACTCTTATTATTTTAACTTTCTTTATTTAAAATAAATATATACGACACTGATAGTCCTAAAATGTCATAAAAAGCAATTTTAAAACATTCCCGGAAAAAAAAAAAAGAAGATAAAAAAGATATTACTATTATTAAGAAGGTATTTATTATCTTATTCGATTTATCTTCATGTAATCAGATGATCCGTCAAAAAATCGAGTGAGATTGTTTACCGCGATAAAAAAAAGAATTAAATGAATTTTCTGTTGTGAACGAGATTTGAATTCATTTAATAAAGAAAAGATTTTGATATATTACTCTTTATTGGAGTATAAAGCACATAAATTGGTATAAGAAAAGTATTCTTCAGATTTTGCCTTTTTCAGATATCTGATGTAACTCAAATTGTGGTTAAACGTTTTGATGGAATAAAAATAAATTACTTTCAAAATACACTTCTTTTTGCGCATTTTCAACTTTTATTTGTTTATTATTTTCTTCTTTATTTATATAGAAGAAAATATTGGATTCGTGAAAACTTTCCAACTCCAGTTTTCGATGGATTTACACGTATGGAGACTCCCTGAACCCGATTAGACTGTTTTTAGAAAATGCCTGTCTGTGTGCCAGTCTATATATATGTCTTTGTGTAACACAAATTTTGTAGGCGCTGTATATCATGAATGAATGAACAAAATTTAACCAAACTTGGTTATTAGTTCTATCTTAACATAAACTAAAGCTGATTAGATTTGGCGATCAATCGTTCAACTTGTGGCTCTGTGATCCCATTATATATAAATTTTTAACATGGTTGTATATGAAAAAAATTCTTCATAAATATACATAATGGGAGTTATTTTTATCGTGTGTTTCTAAAATTAATGTACATTACTAAAATAGTAGTAGTAAACTAGTGAAAAAGAGTTCGAGCATGTAGCGGCATCGCTTGGTGTAAATTTTCAATAGGGGGTATCTTTCTAAAGATATCGTTAATACATTTAAAGCCAATTGTTGAACCATATTTGTCATAATTTAAAACAACATTCTCGATTTTTTTTTCCTTTTTTTAATAGAGGGGAAAAAAAAAATAGCATTGTTTCTGATATTTGCGCAAAATTGACTACTTTTCGGCATTTAATGCTGCTATTCTGTTGGACAAATATCATCTACATTTATCATCGGAAATAATATTTTAATAAATAACTTGTTCTGCACGAGATTGTGCAAAATTACGTAGAATAAGTCTTTTCGTGACTGCAACATAATAGTTTTATTCAGAGCCCGATTAGGGGGGAAGCACACATTATCTCCGCTCTCACCGGAATACTTTTACAATTATTTTTTACTTAATGTCATAGAAATTCCACGCTTTGACGAGGAAATATTTTTTATAAAACATGAACGGTATAAAACAATCCAATTTACTTACCGTTATTAGACACCAGAATTCTTTTAAAATAATTTTTAATGACAATTTTCTGTTTATTATAGGAAGAAAGTTACAACATTTGTTACAACATAACGGTGTAAGTATAAATAATGAGTGCTTCTCCCTTAATCAGGCTCTGGTTTTATTTAGTATTTAAAATTTTAGTAGTGATTTTAGTGTCATAACTACCAACATTTTAAACTTTTAATTCAAAATTAACACCAGTAATTTTAAACGGGATATCGTATATATATTTTCGACGATTAATATTACCGAAAACAGCTATTAAAAATTTCCGCTCTGAAGTCTCCCTTGAAATACGGGAGACTTGGCACCTATGTAGTGTTATTTATTAGCACAGAAATAAGCAAAAAGTAATCTCCTAAATCAAAAATAACCTTTAAAAAAATAATAACAGAGCTGCCAACCTAATCCGGCAAATTGTTCGTAACGCCCCTTTCTCTACACCACTTAATTTTTAAAATAATTCTTTTCAAATATATTTACAATGAATTAAGAAAACAAATACTCTAAAAATATATTGGTGTAGAAAAATGGGCGGAACAAACAATTTGCCTGATTAGGTTGGCAGCTGTGTAATAATAATAGCATCTTTTACACCTAGATTATAAAACCATTTAGCATACATACCAACATCCTAATTAATATTTCATAGTATTTTTAGTCCCACCCTTTTTCTCACACCAGTAAATATGTAGAATAATATTCTCCAAATGCAATCACCATTCAATAAGAAGGAAAATATTCTACAAAAATACTGGTGTAAGAAAGAAGGCGGGGTTAACGTTACTACTGAATATTAATTAGAATGAAAGCAAGCATTCATTTACAAATGAATAACAACAACTTTCACTAGTGAAAAATCGCGTGGAATAATGCCATTTTTGCTTATTTAATAAGCCAAAAGGCGGTGCTTTATTTCTTTATGGTATACAGTAATAATGTAGGTTAGAATAATAATGCTTCATGTGAATTAAAACTTCCTAATATAAATTTATTAAAAAAAAAAAAAAAAAAATACAATGTATTCAAAGAGAGAATATGTGATAAATCAAAAAACAATGATTTACCGAAAATCATTCAACGGCGAAAAAAAAAAAAAAAAATGAATGTTTGAAAACTGAATATCTAGTTTTCCCCTTCAATTTGATAATATAATTTCCTTTCGAAAGAAAACTAAAAAAAGAAAACTAAAAATAAATAAATAAAATAAAAATAAAATGAAATTTAAATTCACACCCCAATAAATTTACAGGTTAATTTTATTGTATTTCTTTAAGTTTCGTATCTTTTATGTTTATTGTCTTGAATGCAGCTGTAAGGTTTTAAAAAAAACTGAAAATTTGTGTACTTGCTTTCAGTTAACGATATCTAACAGGAAAGGTGGAAATTGGTTAAAAATTACGGAGTCGTAATCCAATTCTTTTATCGAGCTTCGTTTTGAAGATAGCTGACTGGGAAGTAAGAGGAATGTTTCTTACCAAAGTGAGTTTAGTTGCTAACGTAGCACCATTTGTCCATGACAAAATATAATAAATTTTTCATTCCTCTTCCAGCCTTATGAAGGTAATGGAAGTATTGTATTATATCCAAAAATTCGATATCGAGTTTTCACCTGATTTTTCGAACTCGCCACATTAACTAACTTTTAAATATCCTTTAGTATGTACTTATTCTTTTTTGGTCAATAACTGAGCATACAATGTTTTGGTAAAAGTTGATATCTCAAAAATGACTTTAATGATCTTCTTGAACATTTTTACACGAATCTATGTTAGATATCATTTCTCGTGTATTACGTGGTTTTTACAGGATAATTAACTGTCATTCTGCTTAGAAAAGTCAGTTTTAGATCTCGAAATTTGTATTTCAAAAAATAACTCTAACACTTTTTTTTTTTTTTTTTTTTTTTTTTAATTCGTTTTGTAAACATTGTTTTATTTATCTTTACACGTTTATTAAATTTCTCTTACCGGAAATATTTCAAGTTTCTATTTCATTAGGTCAATGTTATGTCTTCGGGCAAGATTCTATTTTCTGATCACATCTGCAAAATATACATATAATACGTGCAATGGTGGGTAATGGAAGTCGTGTGGTTGTTTCATCCCCTGATATTTTTAATGTACTATATGAGTTCACTGGTTAAACAAAATAAATATTTCTATTAAATTTTCCCGGTAGCAAAGAGGTGTTAAGATGGCAAATATAAAGGTTATATTATATGGCTTAGTTGTAACAGCCCTATCTGACTTTTCCTTCTAAAAAAAATCACGAAAACTTTGTCCTTTCCTTGCTCTGCTCCATAGTGACTTATAGAAAAATCAAAACCAACACTCTAATGGAAAATCGAAGCAAACCGAATTCATTTAGCGCATTCACGAATTCCCTTAATTTTGTCTCCAGCTTAAATAAATCATATCATTTCATTACTTTTTTAATAATCAGTAAATGAATTTTATATTTAATTTTAATTATAAATTTGGAAAATTTTAAGTAGAACTAAATTTTTAAGTAAGAAAAAATAAAGTAGGAAATTTCAATTGTTTATAATATATAAACATAAACGTAGATACCAACATTTTAATTTATTCCGGAGTACTTTTTGCCCCGACACATTATTTATACGGAATTTATCTCCGATATATAATTTCGATTAAAAAAAAAAAAAAAAGAAAAAAAAAATCACTCTTAAAAAAATAAGTGGTGCGAAATAAAGGCGGGTTTAAATATACTCCGGAATAAATTAAAATGCTAGCAGCTATGCATAAATACATGTAAATCTCCAAAACACAAATGAAATATTTCTATAATAAGCCTTTAGGAGACGCTATATGACTATGATTTATTCTAAATTATATTAAAAAAATAATTCGATTTTTTTTTTTTTTTTTTTTTTTTAAGTAACATTTAATTATTAACAATTTAAGTAATAGCTGTAGACTAATATTTAGCAATATGTTCTCATGATTAAATAAAAAGACAATTGCTTGACAACTATTCTGGCTTGAAAAAGAGGCGGGGCTTAATACCATTACGGATAAACTAGCATACTTACAGAACTGCCAACCTAATCCGGCAATTTGTTTGTACCGCCCCTTTTTCTACTCCACTTAAGTTTTAGAGTATCTGTTTTCTTAATTCATCGTAAATATATTTGAAGAAAATTACTCTAAAAATTAAGTGGTGTAAAAAAAGGGGTGGTACAAACAATTTGCCGGATTAGGTTGGCAGCTCTGTACTTAGCAGGTCTACATAAATAACACAAAAATTAAAATTACAATCAATAATTATTAAAAAAGACCGTTACATAAATTTTGGAAACACCATTTTTTCTTTAGCAGTAGACATGGAGAGATTGCATTATAAGCTGTTAATCATCTTTTCTAATCAATCAGCATACCTTCAACTTACTGTATGCACACTATTTCCATGACTTGCGTTATGAGGGTAACAATTTTTATGCATTCGGGTGGATCGAAAATAAAGATATTCTTTATATCGAAAACAGGTAGCTATGTTTAGTTGTGGCTGGACTTTTCGAAATTTTTTGCAAAATAATACTGTTTGCCTATCTCTTTCCGCCTGCAAATTGGATCTAAAATTGTATATTATCTGCGACGTTTGTGATTTTTTTTTTTTTTTTTCCTTCCTAGATTAATTTTCACAAAAATAAATTCAGATAATATTGTATGTTACACAGAAAATTAAAAAAAAAAAAAAAAGTAAATAAATGAATTTTCCACTTGGTGTCACATTTCGTACATTCAGCTTGTGCGTGTGGCTTTAATTTTGAGATTTTTCGTAAATTTTTACGTTAAATTCGATAATTATACTCAGGGGTTAGACTTTTTTTCTCAATCAGACTCAGTCTTAGACTTTTTTTTTTTTTTTTTTCTTTTCAGGACACATTGAAGAATGAGAATTTTATCTCTTTATACCACCACTATTTATATACAATAATTTCTACACTGTTTAGTCGCGACATATTACTTTAAAAATAGAATAGGGATTTCTCTTAAAAAAAAAAAAAAAAAAAAAAAAAAAGTGCCAAAGAAGCAAATTTTCTCATCTTTCGAAGTGTCCTGAAATAAGGAGGCGGACACTACGACCCCTCGCAGTTAAAAACGAACTGTAGTTTTTTTACAGAGCTGTAGTATTTTTAAAGTTTTTCTGCAGTCACCTGTAGATTTTCTTTGGTGCAATCTCGACTGTAAAAATACTTCAGTAATTTTTTAAGACGTGGCTAATGATACTACAGAATATTAATTAGGATCTTGGCAAATATGCACTAGAAGAAAAAAATTATCTAAATAAGCGGACTAGAAAAATAGGTTGAATGTAAAAATTGTCAATAAAAAAAAAAAAAAAAGAAAAGAAAAAAAAAATGGAATTGGAAGACAGACATAAAATCGTTTCTTAACTGCCGTCATAGTTAAAGGCTTAATCTTTTACTTCATGTATTGCTTTATTTTATTTTATTTATTTATTTATTTTTATTTATTTTTTGTAGGGGGGGGAGGAGGGAGGATTATTATTTTATGGATGCTTTAGTCTTTAAAATTTTATAAATATATTTTAACTTTATATATTTCAAAAATTATACTTTAACTTTTATAAATATATATTAACACTTTTACGACCGCACATTTTTTTTTTTTTTTTTTTTTTTTTTTTTTACGGTAAAGTCCGCCTACAAACGTTATTCTTTCAAAATAAAATATTTCAGTACAAATTTTCTGTATTCACAATTATATTATAATTATGAATGTTTGTGAATTATATATTATATATATATATATGTATATTTCTAAAAATTTTGCTCGATTTAAATCTGAGAAAAATGAGAAATATATTTTGGTGGACGATATTTTGTAGTATATATCCACCGAAATGTCACCTACCAAAAATTAAAGTTTGCTTGTTTATTAGATTGCTATTACATAGAAAAATAACAAAGGTGTCGAATAAGCAGACTATAGTTTAAAAAACGAAATCCAGTACAGGTATCCGTATAAAGTAATTTATGTTTATGGAATCAATTATAAAAAACAAAGGTAAGTTACAAAAAAGAATCATTTTCAATCAAGATTTAACCGTCATCACTATTTGCTTCAGTAGTGATAGTTATACTAATTTTATCAGACATTGAAGTCAATATTTCAGCTGGTTTTACAATTTTTGATTTGCATCGACCATTTGAGAAATAGTAAAATATTGCTGCTAAATATCGGAAAAATTCCGCCTTTTTTTTTTTGCTACTACTATCTTCATAGATGCCAATATTTTGATTTATTCCTGAGTACTTTTAGCCCCGCCTTTATTTAGCACCACTTAATTTATAGGAATATTTTATCAAATATATAACTTCGATGAAATCAGACAAGTTTATCCTTAAAAAGTAAGTGGTATGGATAAAAGGCGGGGCCAAAAAATATTCCAGAATAATTAAATTTTGCCATCTATTCTATTTTCATATAGAAATTTTTATATAGTATTATGTAACAATATAGATATTATATCATTGGTACTATTATTAAGTGATTATTATTTTTTTCACTGCGTTCAAGCAATTTGATACTTCTGTAATTTTTATATGTAATAGCTAACTAATAAACACATAAACTGTATTTTTTTGGTAAGTGTCACTTTGGTGGATAGTATAAAAAATCGCCCGTCAAAAATATACTTACATTTTCAACCATTTAAAATTGAGTGAAAATTCTGAAAAAAATATATAAACATTTATCCACATGTTGTCCCCAATATTTATGTTTGTATTTGATACTTGAAGTTATTTTCACTAATTATTAGAACGAAAACATATTTATTCTAAAAAGATGGAAACTCGGCTTAAATTGACGCATCCACATGTAGTGTTTCAGACAAAGTATGATTATTTTAGATGAATCTCCTACCATTAATCCTTTGCTGCTCTTATTTAATTTCATTTCTCTGGGACTGTTTTTATTAAATATTCACCACTATACCTTAATTGTACAGGGTGTCTACATTTTTGGCGGATCGGCAACACTGTCACTGGCGCATTCCTTCAAAACCGAAAATTTCATTAAATTGAATGTAATATCATATAAAATAATGTTAATTAAAATGGTCGCAAAGTGTGGCAATAACGGTTACCTCATCATTTCTGTAGGTGCCATGTGTACTGTTTTTTGGCGGGAGACTTCAAACCGGAAAAATTGTATAGCTGTTTTCGGTAATATTAATCGTCGAAAATATAAATAACATTTTCCATTTAAAACTACAGGCGTCATTTCTAATGTAAAGGTTTAAATTTTGGCAGCTCTGCATTTCGAAGGTTATTCGTCCACTAAATATACGAGATATGACTCTTGAAAATTATTGGTGCTATTTGAAAAAAAAAGAGAGTCCGTGCTTTAACAAACTTTTTTAGAGCGTTAGGTCCGGCTAAGGGATAATGCCTCTAATTGCTTAACGACAATTTTTTGGTTGACCAGGACACGTTTTGTCATTTATCTCATAATTATTGTTTTGAGTCATCAAAAGCAATCTCTCACGTTTAATACAACAAAATTCCATACGCTTTCACTAACAAATGATTACTTTCCTCAGCAAACTTCTTGATGTGAAATCAAAATAGTAACACTTCCCGCAAGTACTATTTCTTAAATAACAAACTCGACATGTTCAAGGAAAAAACACGTGTCTTAATTTTGTTCCACTTGAAAATCAAAACAGATCAGAAAGTCTGTTATTGCTACAATGGGCTCTTCCCAGTGTCGTCTGCACAATCACGTGATAGAGGAAAACGAATAATCGAATTCTGAGAATCGAATTCAATTAAATATTGTTCTTAAGAACAAAAATTTTAATATTTAATATAAAATAAAATAAAAGTAATACTGTGCATTTGTAAACAGTAAAATAATTGTATTTGTAAATTTAATAATTTTTAAAAAACATTTTATTTGATTATTTATTTTTACCTATAAGAATCGATTTTTGTATATTGTAGTGTAACTGTAACATTAACTGATCTAGCAATAAATAATAGCTTCTTGTGGAATGTTTACGAATTATAAATTGAAAATTTAAAATGTTTTCATGTAATTTAATTGCATAAAGGTGTTACAACAAGTTAATTACCTTAGTTACTGGTCTAAATGGATTTACGTAGTACGATATTGCACTGTCACTGATTTAAGTACCAATAATCAGAGTATTTAAACATGTCTTCATGAACATCAATAACAGGTATAAACTAAATGATGACTGTAAATCTATACAGCAAACAAAAGTTGATGAATAATGATATAAAATTGATTAAAAATGATGATGTGTAATAAATAACACAGATTAAATACGATTGATCAAAAATAAGAATAGAAAATATGTTATTTCAGCAATCACTCTAGATAAACAAGACTTCGTCTGCTATTTGTTTTTCCTCTATCATGTGACCTCTGACGTCAGGTGGGAAGAGTCCATTATGCATATTTTTAGTAATGTCCGTATTAGTACAACTATTGCAATTCCATTCGCCAACAGCAAGAATTATTTTTACTGCCCAACAGAGTCAATGTACAATAGATTCAAAACTCCAGTTTTCGATGGATTTACACGTTTTGAGACTCCCTGAACACAATTTGACTGTTTTTAGAAAATGCCTGTCTGTGTGCCTGTCTATATATCTGTCTTTGTGTAAAACAAATTTTGTAGGCGCTGTATATCATGAATGAATGAACGAAATTTAACCAAACTTGGTATTTATTTGTATCTTAACATAAACTGAAGCTGATTAGATTTGGAGATCAATCGTTCAGCTTGTGGCTCTGTGGCTCTCTGTATGAATTCTGCGCCCGTGTTCCATCCCTGTTACTGTCATGTTTTAAAAATAAAAATGTTTTGACAACAGATGAAAAAATGTTTTTTAAAAGCACCTAAATGTGCGTCAGAAAGTAACTTTTGTAATTTTTTTTTCTTTTCTAATTCCTTTACAAGATATTCTATTAGTAATGGTTTAAAAAAATTCTTTTGAAAAAGAGGTTATGAAACAGTTGTTCTGTTTTAGAAATTTAAATAACGAGATTACATTTACTTTTAATGTACTTTTAATTTTATGTATTTATTTTTTTATTTTTAGATAAATATAATGGCGTAAAAAAGCTAATTAGTAATTATAAATGGCAATGAGAGGATAAAAAAATTGTTTTTAATCTATGCATTAGAGCGTAAAATAATTTAATTAAGTATTCCTTGAAAGAGTGCTGGAGGGGAATCTATGATTTCACAAAAGATATAATTAGAGAAAAAAAATTCAATATATCACTTTCAGTAATGGATAAATAAAGACCATATGTTATTTTCAACAAAAATTCAATGTATGATTAAACACTAATATAAGTATTAGAAGAACCTATATAATAAAAGGATATCTGTTATAGTGTTTTTACATAATCCTTTTTCAATCATAGTTATCTACATTTCTATTTTTGCTCTTGAATGAGGAAAAAAGTTAGTTGTTTAGTTAATTAGAGTAAAGTCTTAGTTTCTTTTTACGATAATGAATAAAACTCTATAAACTATTTTTTTTTTTCTTTTTTAAATAATTATATCTACATTTTTTTAGTTTTTTTTTTTTTTTTTTTTTTTTTTTTTTTGTCTTCTAGATACCGTTACATGAAATTCTATATATAATTTTTGTTTTAAGTTAATATTTACTTTTATTATTAATATGGTAAGTTTAATTTTACACCTTATGCAGTTGTATAATTACTGGCAGTTAATTATCACATTTTAGCTTGGTATACATTTTTTAATTTACACGAGTCACGAAATGTCTTTTAAGAATAATTTACGAAAAAGTAAAAAATGTTTAAACGAAGGTTTAGATGACAGTATTCACATGATATTGTAACGCTTTCTGGAATGATATATATATTTTTTTTTTTCTGAGTCACATCCCAGGTGGTATTTTCATATTGGTTAGATACAATTTCAATTCACTCGCTTTTTGCGATAGACTCAAAAACAATAATATATAATAACGCAGATGCCAGCTTGTACGCTTCCACTCACCATTATTTTGAAAATTTTTCACTATATAATTTTTATTATTTGGGGTGTTTTTGTAAGAAAGTGGCAAAATTGAAGCTGGAATATGTAAAAAATAAGAGAAATATTGCGGAAAAAAAAGTTAGTGGAGAAAAGTCTCAAAGCCCTCGCAAAAACGTTTGACTGATTCACTGTATAACGTTTGCTGTCAGTAACTGTCACATTAAATGTTTTGGGCAGTAAAACATGGACAGTAAAATATCCTCCTTTGACACGTGTTAAAGATCAGCAAGCAAGATCACCGCCGTCAAGAATGCCATAAAGTTCACTCTCTTATCTCAAAACTTGTACTAAAGGTAGATAACGACTGACGACTACAATGATAAGAGACCTCAACACGTATCAAAGCAGGATATTTTACTGCCCAAAACATTTAACGTGGGAGTTATTGTAAGCAAACATCGTACAGTGAATCAGTCAAACTTTTTTGAGAGGGCTTTGAGACTACTCCACTCACCAGAATTTTGAAAAAAAATTTCACATAATTTTTATTATTTGGGGTGTTTCGGTAAGAAAATGGCAAACTGGAAGCTGGAATATTTAAAAAAAAATAAGAGAAATATTGCGAAAAAAAAAAAAAAAAAAAAGAAACAAAAAGTGATTGTTTTTATTACTTTCTTCTATATGTAATATAGAGAAAGTATTGGATTCGCGAAAATTTTCGAAGTCCACTTTTTGATGGATTTACATGTTTTGGGATATGGAGAACACGAATTAATAGTTTTTAGAAAATGTCTGTCTGTCTGTCTGTATCATTTTTTTGTGGACTCTGTATCTCACGAACCAATGAATGAAATTTAACCAAACTTGGTATTTAGTTGGTCCCCGACATAAACTGGTGCTGATTATGTTTGGGGATCAATAGCTCAACAGGTGGCGCTGTGATAGCATTTTATCTAAATTTTTAACATGGCAGAATAGGACAAAAATTCGTATAAATGTGCATAATTAGAGTTGTTTTAAACTTGTGATTGTAAAATTAATATGAATTATTGATAATAGTAGTATGTAACTAGGAAAAAAATTTTCTGCATGGGGGGGCATCGCTTCCCCCCCTAGGGGAAAAATACCCCCCCAGGGGGGGTAAATTTTCACATTGGGTATCTTTCGAAAGATCAGGTTGATAATAGTAGTAGTTAACTAGGAAAAAAATTTTGTGCATGTGGGGGCATCGGTTGCCCCCCCACCGGGGGGGGAAGTTCCCACCCGGGGGGGCAAAATTTCAAGATGGGTATCTTTCGAAAGATCTCGTCAATACCTTTAAAACGAATGGTTGAACGATAAATCTGTGATAATTTAAACCAAAGTTATCGATTTTTTTTACTTTTAACAAAAAAAAACTTAGAAAAATATCGCAATTTTTTTTTTTTTTTTTTTTTTTTTTTTTTACGAAATTTAACCAAACTTGGTAATTAGTTGGTCCCCGACATAAACTGGTGCTGATTATGTTTGGGGATCAATAGCTCAATAGGTGGCGCTGTGATAGCATTTTATCTAAATTTTTAACATGGCAGCATAGGACAAAAATTCGTATAAATGTGCATAATTAGAGTTGTTTTAAACTTGTGATTGTAAAATTAATATGAATTATTGATAATAGTAGTATGTAACTAGGAAAAAAAATTTCTCCCGGGGGGGATAAATTTTCAAGATGGGTATCTTTCGAAAGGTCTCGTCAATACCTTTAAAACGAATGGTTGAACTATAAATCTGTGATAATTTAAAACAAAGTTATCGATTTTTTTCACTTTTAACAAAAAAAAAAAAAAAAAAAAAACTTAGAAAAAAAAAATCGTACTTTTTTTTTTTTTTTTTTTTTTAATATTGTTGCTGATTGAATATGTATAGGTAAATATAGAAGAAAGTCTTGTGGTGGCCACAACATACTAGTTTTTTCTTTTGTTTTCTGTGCACAAATCCACTAAAATTTCCTCCTTACTACAACTGTTGGTGTTTTAGAACTTTCTACCTCAGTAGCTCTTCAAGTCAGGAAACATTCAACGGTTAAAATATTCATCGTTCCTCTCCAAATCAAACTAGTGGGTATAAAATTTGGAGCTAAATGCTATCCGAGGTTAAAAACCTTTATTCGGAGCCAGTGTGACTTCAAGGAGCTCAAACTGGCAACCCTATTACGACTTCACAATTTTAGTTATCGTTAGCTGAAAGCTGGCAGACAAGCTTTCAGTTTTTTTTAACTTTTTCATAAAATTTATTCACACAATAAAGACTCAACTTACAGAATTACAATAAAACTAACCTGTAAATTTATTGTGGTGTTAATTTAAATTTCATTTCAACCTTTTTTTTTTTTTTTTTTTTTTTTTCAGTTTTCTTTTGAAGATCGTACGCTAAGGAAATTATATTACTAAATTGGAGTGAAAAGCTAGATATTCCGCTTTTTAACTTCCATTTTTTTTTTTTTTTTTTCGCCGTTGACCGATTTTCAGTGAATCGTTGTTTTTTGATCTATCAAATATTCTCTTTTTGAATAAAGAGTATTTTTTTTAATATATTAGGAAGTTTTAATTCCCTTGAACCATTATTATTCCAACCTACAGTATTACTGCATACCATAGAGAAATAAAATACAGCCTTTTATCTTATTAAAGAGGCGCAAATGCATTTTTGCACGCGATTTTTCACTAGTGAAAGAGGATGTTATTCATATCTAAATGAATGATTCCCTTCATTCTAATTACAGGATTTCCACGGCCACGCCTTTTTTAAAAAACTGGTCCACCAGAATAAACTTAAGATATTTTTTTCTTAAAGTTAAACTGTACATTTAAGAATAATTTTATATTTAGATAATACTGGTGGAAGAGTCATTGAAAAAAGGCGTGGCCGTGGGAAGCCTAAATTAATATTCCGTAGTATCGTTAACCCCGCCTTCTTTCTTACACCAGTATTTTTTTAGAATATTTTCCTTCTTATTGAATCGTGATTGCATTTTGAGAATATTACTCTACAAATTTACTGGTGTGAGAAAAAGGGCGGGACTAACGACCATATGGAATATTAATTAGGATATTAGCATGTATGCTGAATGGCATCTAGGTGTATTAGATGCTATTATTATATTTTTAAAGGTTATTTTTGATTTATGAGTTTATTTTTTGCTTCTTTCTGTGCTAATAAATAACACTATAATCACTAATAAAATTTTAAATACTAAACAAAAATATTATGTCACGGTTACGACAAGACATATTTGGTCTATATAGTTTTACACAAATTCGTGAAGTACAGTCACCCAAAAAAAAAACGCCACCCCCCCACCTAATTTCGCAGTAAATTATCGTAGAAACATTTGACTGGTACCGATCGATTTGTAATAACGTCTAGTTTATAACGGTATAGTTAAATTTTGCCTAAGGGGTCGTCTACATATTAAAATTGGCATTAACTTCATTTTTTTCAATAGCAACCCCTATTTTTGACTTCATATTCAGATTTCTGAGATCAAGGCGGTTCGAAAAACATATCTATTTATATACCTTAAATCATATTTAAATAGAGTTACACGTGAAAATGTATTAGGGGCCCGTCTATACATTTAGAAAATATAAATCACGATATACCACCCAGTATACATTATTTATTAAGTTTCACACCGGAAAAAAATTTTAGAAATGTTAATTATAAAATAAAAAAAATGACTAATTCAGAAAACTTTCTGAGTTAGTTTATGAATTAAAAGATTTTTATTGGTTTCTATTGATTAAACATCAGATAGTTCACTTCATACGAAGAAAATTAAATAGCTTGAATAGATATTAAAATATCTATCAAAAGGAGAAAAAAAAAAGATGAATGGTTTTAAATTTGTTTGAAAATTTAAAATTATTTTAACTCAAGCTGCCGTATAATTGTCTGAAACGGCGGCACTCAACCTGGTTCCCACGGCCGTTTCACAGTGACAATGGGAGTTTGTTCTGATACTGCAGTACTTTCATTTTCTTTAATTGACTTTTTTAAAATATTAAAACAGATTTTTTTATTTTTATTTTTTTATTTTTTTTATTAATTATCATTATTATTTTTTTTTTCATGACATTATTAAAAACTTTTACATAAATGTCCACGATATTCTTTTCCTTTTATATTTTATAATGTGTAACAAATTAATATGCAAAATAATAAATCCTACTACTTAATGGGATGTTCTAAAATTCTACACTTTAACACACATACCGAAGTGGACGGTGGGTGTAGAAAGGCTGACTACCCTTAATCTAAATCTTCACTTGAAAAGGTCAAAATGTTACATAACTCTTTTTTTTTAAGGAAAAAAGAAGAAGATAAGGAGGAGAAGGAAAGATCAAAACGAATATAAAGCATATTAAACGTTAATACCCTTTAAACACTGGAAAAAGGCGGGGTTTTGTATTGTGTGTCATTTGGGAACTGTAGAGTGCCAGAAAATTACTTTATGTAATATAACTTTTCATTTAAAGGGTATTTAAAGCAACATTATGTTTAATACATAGACTATTCAGAAAAAAAAGTACCATTCATCTGGTTCATGAAAAATAAAGAACATTTTCTGGCATTGCTCTCTATATATACATTCTTGTCAACCTAACCCGGAAGATTACTGGTCCCGCCCCTTTCCGTACATTTTTTTCACATCAGTCTTTTTAGCGCCATGTCAGCCATCGGTGGCTGACACTGATCTTTCCATTTAGGCAGGGTCAGCCGGCAGTGTAAAATATGATATAAAACTACAGAACTTACATAGTTTTAAGTAATTACTGACACATTATTTAAAATTTACTTCATGTTTTTTTTTTTTTTTTTTTTTTTTTTTTAATAGGATTTTTATAGGATTATATCGTTAAGGCCTAATGGGGTTTATTGAAACTCGATAAACATAACACGCTTCTAAGCAGCACGTGTGGCCTGAATGGGATTTAAAAATAGTGTTTCAGCGAATCAGAGACGGGGGCTTCTTTTCTTTTCAAATTCTTTCACAATCCCTCGCCTACATTGTGATAACTTTACAAAAATATGCCAATTGTATAATAAACATCAAAATATTGCTTAGGAAACAATAAAAATAACATAAAGGTAAATTAAAATAGTTTTCCGTAAAATTATATACAAACATTTACTTATAGAGGATACAGATTATAGCAAGTGACGGCCCCCTAACAGGAATAAAAAGTGAAATATCACTGTAACTCAAAAAATAATGTTAGGAACGAGCTGTAAATTTGGAAACCCATGTTTTTGATGATGCCCGTTCTATTCGTGCAAAAATTAACATAGGTCATAATTCATAATTTTTTCAAATATGAATTTATTAATAATTTTCATAATTCAGAAAATGTTTTTTTAGCAAAAATTTGCATGGAATATGTTTGGGTCACTTCATTCTAACGAATAAAAAAAACAGAATTTAAATATCATAATTATTTCGGAAGATATGATTTAATGTTTGTCACATTCATTTAACATTAGCACCCCAAAAATTTGACAGCTTATAACTCTATGAAAAATTGAGCGAAATATATAAACTATACCATTTTCCGTGATGATTTGATCCAAAGAATTCAAATAAATTATAAAAAATGGGGGTTACCATTGAAAAAAATGAAGTTGATGTCAGGTTTAATATGTAGACGACCCCCTAAGTAAAATCTAACTATAACATTATAAACTAGACGTTATTACAAACTGATTGGTACCAGTCGCATGTTTCTACGATAATTTACGGCAAAATAAGGTGGGGGGGGGCGTTTTTTTTGGGGGGTGACTGTACAAGTTATTTTTTAAATTATTATTAAGAATTATACAGAACCGGGCTATCACGACCTTCAAAATTGCATACAAAAAAAATTTTTATTAGCAGTTTAGTAATAAAGCTACAACATTAAAGGGAATTTTTGGTTAGAGAATGGTGATGGAAAAATCATTAAAAAAAGAGGGTAATTGCGGACACTGAATATACAGCAATGTCTCGTACAACGCGGTGGCAGAGATACCAAATAAATAAAACATCTTTATTTTTTTAGCACCACTAAATTTTTAAAGTATCAATCTATTGGCTCATACACTGGATTTAGTTTTTATATAAACCAATTGCTTTGATATAAAGTAAGTGGTGTAAAAAAATAAAATTTAATATTCATAAGGCAAACTTGCACCCACGTTGTACTAGACATTACTGTATAACTTTTCTTTACACGAACACACACACACACACACAAATCTATCAAGCCACTATTGAAACACACATTTCACTCTCTCTCTCTCTCTCTATATATATATATATATATATATATACTATATATATATGTATATATGTAATATAAAAAAGTCTAATAAGTTCTCTAATTAAGTCTTTTTATATTAATTAATATATTCTTTAATAATGATTCAAATTTGTTCTTTGTAAATCAAACTTTCATTTCAACTTTCTTAAAAATAACCGTTAGGAAAATTAATTTTTTTATTATTATTTTAACGTATTTCTTCAAAATTCTCTTTTTCACCCCAGACTAAAAATATCCTTTTACTCTATATTCACACCGTATCTGAAAAGGATAAAACCAATAAAAGAATTTAAAAAATTACTAAGTTACACACTTTTTAATCACGTGACATTACGTCAGTAGGGAAAAAGTCCCCTCAGCTCTTCTCATTTATCCCTCATATAAAATATCTCCTCATATAAAATATCTCCTTATATAAAATATCCCATCATTAAAATATCTCCTTTTTTCGTTTTAGTTTTGCTAAAGAGAATTATGTAATAGCTTTTCCATATTTTTTTAAGATTTTTATAATGTAATCATTTAAAGCACTGTACTTTTTCCTCACCTACGTGGAAAACCCCAGCCTTATGGTCTAATAAATGTTGCTGGATATATTGGCTATGAAGCCAACATAGAATTTCGACTAAGTATCAATTTATGAATTTCGAATTAGGGTTGATTAAATTTATAATCTCGGATTAAGAATTTCTAACTAATTTATTCTAGATTCAAATTCGGCAACTTTTACCCAAACACAAATAAGAGTCACATGCATATTAATCAAATGAGAATAAGTTTAAATCTACTTACCCTAACTGCCAGATTTCCCGGGTGAAAGTAAAACTATAACTGCCAATACATACGCTCAGACATCTAATATCTACTTAAGAAACGATTTATTGTTACAATCCTAACTTATGTTATTTGACTCGAATAATGACGAATAAGTATTACTATATTAAAAAGGGTTTGTTTTCTGGTTTTAAGATGCATTGCATCTCTCTTTGATTCGATGCGGCGACTGACACAATCAGCTCCGTCCCGTCACACGAGAGTTCTGTTCTGCGCATCGTATCCTGCCTCTATTCCCCTTCTCCCCGACATCCTCCGGGGGGGGGTGAGCATGGCAGACTGGCGATTCGATTCACGGGTCTCTTGATTATTGCAGATGGCGTCTTCAGAGTAACCACTCTAATAATTCCATCCTCACCCGCATGGACTTCCAGAATTCGGGCAAGGGTCCAGTGTGCTGGCTGAATTGAGGGTTCTAAGACCAGGACTAGTTAGTTCTCCGGGATGCAGATGGGTAACACCGCTTTTCCATTTGGCTCTAGAATGTAGAGTGGTAAGATAAGATTTCGTCCAGGTGTTCCAAAAGGACTTGTTGATCTGCTGAAGGAGTTTCCATCTGGAAAAAAAACTGGTACAAAATTGATTAGTTTGGTTAAGAGATTGTTCAGGAAGCTGAAGAAGCGGAGCCCCAATTAGGAAGTGTCCTGGTGTAAGTACTACGAAATTATTGGGCTCGGTGGAAAGTGGGACTAAGGGTCGTGAGTTTAAACAAGACTCGATAGTGGTGAGAATCGTAGCACACTCCTCAAACGATAGGCAACTGCCTTTACACGCTTTAAGTAAATGGCGTTTGGCCAATTTAACCGAAGATTCCCATAGGCCACCAAAGTTAGGCCCGTAAGGTGGCATAAAATGCCAATGAATTTGTCTATTTGCGACAAAGTCTTGAATAGTATTGGTCTTTGAAAGTGTCACTAGTTTCTTTAAATGGGCATGGGCACCAACGAAGTTGCGTCCGTTATCGGAGTAAATGTCAGTAGGATAACCTCGACGCCCTATGAATCTTTGTAGGGCGTATAAAAAATGCTCGGTAGATAAACTAGTGACTAATTCGAGATGAATTGCCTTGGTGCACATGCAGATAAAAAGGCAAATATAGGATTTAAATTTGGTAACTTTCCGTTTGTGGTCGCACTTAGTTTCTATAGGACCTGCATAATCAATTCCGACATGTTGAAATGGTCTACAAGGGTTGACTCTTGCAATGTTTAAGTCACCCATAAGTTCTTGAATTGGGGTCGGTTGGACTTTGGCACAAGTGACACATTTACGCAGCTCTTTTTTCACAGTGGATCTACCATCAGGAATCCAGTAAGACTGGCGAATGAGATTTAATACTAGGTCGACACCTCCATGAAGACTATACGTGTGGAAATGTCTTATTAATGTCGATGTAAAAGGATGATTTTTAGGTATGAGTATTGGATGTTTAGTATCATAGGGCAGAGTGATGTTTTTATCAATTCGACCTCCCACTCTCAATAGATTTTCTGAATCAAGAAACACATTGAGATTTTTTAATTTACTGCTGTTTGCCACGGGTTGGCCGCGTTGCAAAAGGGCGATTTCTGAAGCAAAGGACCTTTTTAGGACGAATTTAATAACAATTTTTCTAGCTTCTGAAATTTCTTGTACTGAGACTGGTCCTTTCAATTTTGTAGTATTTCTACAATTATTAATAAACCTCTTCATAAATGCAATTACACGAAAAAGTTTATTACTTGATGAAAATTTTGAAACCAAATCCTCTATAACGGATTCATGCATTGGAGTTGACTCTATTAGTCCAGGAATTCCCACAACTGTACATGGGACTGAGGTAGCAATCTTGGACTCGTGATCTGAGACCGGGATCTTTGACCAATCAGGTCCAGACCACCACAAGTTAAAGTGGTTTAATTTGTCGGGTAACAGCCCACGGGTTGCACAGTCTGCTGGGTTATGTTTGCTTGGTAAGTGATGCCATGATGTTGGGTCGGTGAGAGCTCTAATTTTGTTTACTCGGTGTAGGACATATGGGTTGCCCTTTAAGGGTGGATTTAAGATCCAACTACGGGCGATTGTTGAGTCTGTCCATAGGAGAATTTCGTCATCCTGATAATCCAGCGAGCTCTGGACGACTGACAAAAGTTCCGATAGTAATACAGCCGCGCATAGCTCCAACCTAGGCAAGGTAATGGGTTTTAAAGGAGCTACACGGGTTTTCGCTGCAATCAATTTTAAAGATGAGTTCTGACTTGGGCGTATATATATTACGGCAGCATATGCCTTTGTTGACGCATCACAAAATCCCAGAATCTGGTAAATAGGTTCGGATTTCAGGTCTAAAAATCTGGGTACTGACATGGCCTTAAAGGAAGCAATTTTTTCATAAATTTTTTGCAGAATTCGTTCCACCTGTTTTGAATGTCTGGTGGTAAAGGATCCTCCCAACCAAGTTTTAGCTTCCAAACATCTTGTAGAAGCAATTTTAAAAGAATAGTGGCAGGGGATAACAGACCCAAAGGGTCGAAGATGCGGGCAATTACGGACAATAATTGTCTTTTTGTTCTGACGTTTTCTTCTGTGTTGACGCCAACCTGCAGTGTATCCGATGTTAAATTCCAGTTTAGTCCTAAAATACGTTGGGAATGATCGGGGTTTAAGGATAATTCCTGATTTGTTGATTTTAAAGCTTCTGGGACCTGAACTAGAGCTTCCACACAATTTGAAGCCCATTTTCACAGCTTGAAGCCCCCAGCATTAAATAATGCCTGAAGATCTGTGACCAAAGATTGAGCGGCTTCGATTGTTTCAGCCCCTCCAAGGAAATCGTCCATATACAGGTTGTTGCGGGCAGCCTGCACAGCTACGGGAAAATTGGGTTCTTCATCGTTTAATAGCTGTAATATGGTACGCAGGGCTAAAAATGGAGCACAGGCTGTGCCATAAGTAACTGTATTCAATTTATACACTCTGAGTGGATCTGAAACATTGGCCCTCCAAAATATTCTTTGAAAGTCTGTATCAGGCTCTGCGACTAGAATTTGTCGAAACATTTTTTCGATATCACTCGAGAGGGCGACTTTATTTAAACGAAATCTAATTAGATTGCTAAAAATGCTTGTTTGAAGTTTTGGCCCTTTATGCAAGTTAGAGTTCAGGGATTTGCCATTTGTAGTTAAGGCCGATGCATTGAACACTACTCGTAGTTTGGTAGTGCTACTATTTACATTTATAACTCCATGATGGGGCATATAATAATTGGGTTGGCGATTAAGTTCTTCAGCCCTTAGTAAAGTCATATGACCTAGATCGGAGTACTCACACATAAACTGAGCATACTCCCTTTTTAGGTTCGGATTCTGCGCAAATCGATTTTCCAGTTTCTTAAACATTTTTAGTGCACAGTTAGCACTTTCACCTAAATCTATCTCATCATGGAGGGGTAATTTCACCACATAGCGACCTTCGGGGTTGCGCTTGGTGGAAGATTTATATAGTTCCTCTGCCGGATCGGCTTCGGTTTCACTCTTAGAAGATATTATTGGCTGATTGTCAAAAAAATCGTTCAAGTTAAGGCAGTGTAACGAGGAGCTATATGTTGATTCTGGTTCCATTCCATCCCTTGAGAGGGGGCCACTGAGTAAGTACCCAAGTGAACTGGGAATGGCAGATGATTCTCCTGGCCTTCCCGATATCGGTGTGCCACAAATTAGTGACGCAAAAATATCTGCGCCTAATAAAACTTCGATTGGTTGTTGCTTGAAGAAATTCATATCGGCTAATTGAAGATTGTTTGTATGTGGCCAAGACGTCGTTTTCACCCGGAAATTTGGCAGAGGGGTAGTAACCCTATTTACTACTAGCGCTTTTAAGTTCCTATACTCGTTAGCGAAATATGGCGAGAATGAGAATTCCGTAAAATTCAAAACAGTTTCTGCGTAAAGACCGTTTATGCCTACAAGTCGATGAGAAGTGCCAAACAAAGGCAAATTTAGCTTCTCAACGCACTCCTTTGTTATAAGACTATTTTGTGAGGCACTATCAACTAACGCCCGACATTGAATAATTTTGCCGTTAAGTGACCTAACCTTTATAAGGGCAGTAGCCAATAACACCTTTTGGTTATTAAAATTTGCATTAGATTGTGAACTATTGGCCACCGACGTAGTAACAAGGCCGCCTCCCTGATCTGCAGAATTCTGTGCATAAATGTGCAGAAGAGTGTGATGTGAACCTGCACATACCTTACATTTAATATTAATTCTACATTGTCGCACTTGATGATTAGTTCGCAAACAATTTTCACACAATCCCTTTGATTTAACTAAGTCCCATCGCTCCTGAACGCTAATTCGATTGAATTTTGGACATTTAAACAATTGATGTACTTGAGAACAGGCGACGCATTTATTTTCTTTGACTAGTATTGAATTATTGACACAAGATTTTTTTACACTACTACCTTCTACTGGCTTCTTAAACATCCCTGGTTTATTTTCAAGCTTTGTTTGACTCGACGCCTCCCTTTCAATGAATGTACGAAACGAATTTAAATCGGGAATAGTTTGCGTATTCTCTAGACTGAGCTGCCACCTATGCCTAACGGATGAATCCAATTTTGAAATCATGAAATTTATAAGAATAAGATCGCTAAGAGGATTAGATTCCAATCCGAGGGTCGATAAATTTCGCACCGCTTCGTTACAAGTATCTATTAAATTGAAAAACGATTTAGGATCATCCGCTTTGTTTACTTTTACTGAAAAGATTTTATTTATTTGAGTTATAGCTAATTGACGTTTATTTTCGTAGCGCTGAGTAAGAATTTCCCAACAGTGTTTAAGATTTTCCGATTGTAACGAAAATCCACGAATAAGTTTTGATGCACTACCTCTTACACACGATTGGAGGTATTGTAGCTCTTCAACCTTACTAAGGCTGTCATTATCCAGAATAGATGATTTAAATAAATTTTTAAATGACAACCACGATTCATTATCCCCGTAAAAATAAGGAATTTCAAGTTTCGGAAGACTAATATGCGAATTAACAGAAGTCCCTGGTTTGGTACTTGCCTCATTATTTACATTTGGGGTATTTGATTGCGATTTACTCTCCAACACTACAGATAACTCTAACAGAATGTCCCGATTTTTCATCACTTCTTCAAAGTTTTCATCGTTTTCCTCTTCGGAAAAATTTGTAACTATTTCCTCGAATTTAACCTCCAGTACATTTATCTTATCTTTTAGGATCTTTAATCTGGCTTGATCGCTTTTATCGCAATCATTGACCTTCGATTTTATAAATTCTATTTCCCTAATAACATTTTCAAATTTTATCACTTCATTAGATTTTGGGAACAACGCACTCTTTTCGGCGTCATTCGCCCTTGTTTTACCCTTTCTACCCATCTTATGAGCAAACTAATTACAAACAATTAAATTTAAATATGAATTAATCGATCGAATTAAATTATTATTCTGCAGATCAGGAAGTAAAACAAAACAAAAAATATAAGAACAAATGAAAGAAACACACATATAGATTTTTTTTTTTTTTTTTTTTTTTTTTTACTGAAATAAATAAACTAATAAAATATTAAATGCACCCTTTTCATTCTCATATACAATTTTATTCAACAATTACTTAATATGAAAGTTTATTTCTGAAATTCCAAACCGAAACTTTCGGTTTGAAAACCAAACTATTTTGAATTACGTTTTCTCTAAACCAAAACTTTTACGTATGCATGAAATCGAAACTACTTTGAATTACGTTTTATATCAAAACAAAACTTCTACGTATGCATGAAATCGAAACTACTTTGAATTACGTTTTATATCAAAACAATTTAACTTTGTATTAATGATTTATTTCAACAAATTAATTTTAATTTACTTTAAAGTTCTTATACAGTAAGTTTTATACTACGTAAACAAAAGATTTTTTTCCAATTTACAAAATTTTTATTTATTTATTTATTTATTTTTTAATTTAACGAATTAAGATTAATTATCTAATTAAATTAATAGATAATTAAGCCTCTGTGAATCGACGGACCACTATGGCTATGAAGCCAACATAGAATTTCGTCTAAGTATCAATTTATGAATTTCGAATTAGGGTTGATTAAATTTATAATCTCGGATTAAGAATTTCTAACTAATTTATTCTAGATTCAAATTCGGCAACTTTTACCCAAACACAAATAAGAGTCACATGCATATTAATCAAATGAGAATAAGTTAAATCTACTTACCCTAACTGCCAGATTTCCCGGGTGAAAGTAAAACTATAACTGCCAATACATACGCTCAGACATCTAATATCTACTTAAGAAACGATTTATTGTTACAATCCTAACTTATGTTATTTGACTCGAATAATGACGAATAAGTATTACTATATTAAAAAGAGTTTCTTTTCTGGTTTTAAGATGAATTGCATCTCTCTTCGATTCGATGCGGCGACTGACACAATCAGCTCCGTCCCGTCACACGAGAGTTCTGTTCTGCGCATCGTATCCTGCCTCTATTCCCCTTCTCCCCGACATATATGAATGGACTAATTATTGATTTAATTTTAGCTCAGATATGACTGCTACAAAAGAATGATCGAGCCTATATACGTTACATACACACACGCACACACACGCACACACTCACACACACACACACACATATATATATCATTATGCTTCAACTTAATAGGTCATAATATATGTTATAGATCAATCTAATAAGTCATAAAATACTTCGCGTATTAAAGTTTTTGGTGTATTAATGATTTATCTTTCCTGCGAAGTAAGGAACTTACAGTATTTCGTGAAATATTTAGTAACATTTCAGATATGCCAATATTTTAATTTGTTCCAGAGAACTGTTACCACCCGCTTCTATGAGATTTTTGTCATAACTACAAGTTTTGTAGTCCTGTGAGGTCAGATTTGCTATTTTTTTGGTGATGTCTATGTGTTTGTATGTATGTGTGTACGTATGTGAGCGAACACATAGCGTCTAAACGCTTCCCAGACAGGACATCGCCTCCCCAGGATATCTTCAAGATGCCTTCTGGATGAAAAGACATCCCAGAAACGTCCTTAAGATGTACTGTGGATATGTTAAGCCTAACTGTGCTGTTAGGGTTTGTTTGATTGAGCTGAAAGTTAGTACATATGTTATAGGTTAGCGTAGCAGGAACTCCATTGATTTTGGTGAATCTAGCGCTTATAGATTTTTATAGAATTTTTTTTTATTATTATGGCCTACGGGTCTAAATTTTTTCAAATGCGATAACGTCTAAATTCATTATTCGATTGCGCTGAAACTTCATACACATGTTATAAGTCACCGTCGTTCAAACTGTATAGATTTTGATGACACTTACAATTTTTTAGGGACTCGAAGAAAATTCCTTATTTTGAGCTCAATTTTTTAAAAGTGCGATTGCGTCTGAACTGCTTATTCGATTGAGCTCAAAATTTATACATGAGTTATAGTTCTCTATTTGACAAACTGCATAGATTTTACTGAATCTAACACTTATAGTGTTTTAATAAGGATGCAACGAAAAAAATTTTAACATTATGTCCTATGAGATCAAATACTTTAAAGTGCAATAGCATCTAAATGCCTTATCCGATTGAGCTGAAAATTTATATATATATATAAGTTATAGGTCACTGTCACACACGAACTATATGAATTTTGAAAAATCAGGCACATACTTTTTTTTTTTTTTTTTTTTTACAGGAACACAAAGAAAAAAATCTTTATCATTGTGGCTTATGGGCTCAAATTATTCAAATTCCGTGCAAAATGCAACGCCAGTCACATATAAAGATAATTCTGCTCCCACCAGTATTTCTTAATAATAATAATCACTATCCTATTCAATCATAAAAAAAATCACAGTAAATATACCAATAAAATTTCTGTATAGTAATACTGGTGGTAAAAAAAAAAAAAAAAAAAAAAAGAGGATATATTAACCTTTTGTGTTACCTTCTTCGAAGGAATTGTGTGATTGATGTTACCTTCTTCCATGATATTTATATACATATTAAACTTTATGAAAATTTATATACATATTATAGATCATCGTTACACAACATGCATGAATTTTGGAGAATCTAGCACTAATAAATTTTACAAGGACAGAAAAAAATTTCTTTATTATTGTGTCTTATGGATTCAAATTATTCAAATTATTTAAATTTCTATAACGTCTAAACGCCTCATCCGAATGAGCCAAAAATTTATATACATGTTATAGGTCACCGGAAATGAAATGTATAGGATTTAGTGAGTCTAGCACTTATAGAGATTTACAGGGACAGAACGAAAGTTTCTTTATCACCTCAATTTATTTGAAGGACTATAGTGTTAAATTAAACAACATACAATACACAGAAAATACTCAAGCACCCTAATATAATATTCTCTTTTGTTTGTTTAACGACTTCTCTAACAATATTACTTTTATACAACCGTTAATTACTTAATGTTCGGAAAATTAAGTGGAGTTACTCGACATTTTTTTTTCTTCCTTTTCTTTTCACACTACGGTATTTGTAATGAAATTTTCTCCAATGCGTAATTGTTATTAAATAAAAAGAAAATACTCTTCAGGAAAATTGTTGTAAAAAAGGGTGGATACTAACGATGTTCAGAAATAAATTAAAACTTTAGCAAATCTATAATATGTATTTCATATTTTAAAGATTTAACAAGTTTTTTTTTTTTTTTTTTTTTTTAAGGATTTGAATTATAACACCAAATAGAAATTATGTTTAGACATTGAAAATTAAACTTTAAAAGTGAGTGTAAGTTCCTTTTTTAAATGATTTTAATGTGAAAGTAAAGTTCGTGAAATGTACCTTGCGAATGAAAACAATAATAAAAATTCGTAGTAGCATTAGATGCAAAATTTTACATTTTGTAAACGAGATTTATTACCACCATATTTTATTGGAAATCTCTGACATTAAATTCCTTAGCCTTAACCCCTTGCAAAATTTAAGATCCAGCTGCAAAAATTCTCCCCGGAAATTTATTAGCAAAAATTTAAGTCTATAACATATCAGAAAAGGCCGTTTTTTTTTTTTTTTTTTTTTTTTTTTTTTTTTTTTAACCTCAAAATTAAAAATATCTTTTAGTTTAATTTAGTTTCTGAATTCCGGTGGCAGTATAATTTAAATTATCTGAATTGTCTTGCGCCGCAAAGGGTTTTAATGTCATAGTGCTCGTTATTACATAGGCACCAATCTGTACGGTTTTTTTAACATCGCTATTTCTTTGTTCAGAAAATGTATCAAGTTTAATCGCAAGAAACTGATAAAAAGTACATTAAATATTTCTATTAAATATTTCTGTTCGGAAAAAAAAGTGCAAGTTGTCAGCTACATTTTTATAAATTATTGTTTTCATTCATAGAATCAAAAAATATCGTAAAAGCTGAGTGAATTGTAGTTGTACCCAACCAATATAGAATTTCGTGTAACGTTACCTAGACTACAAAGAAACAATAAAAAAAAAAAAAAGTAGACATAATTATTAAAAAGAAAAAGAAAAGAAAAGAAAAAGAAGAAGAAGAAAAGAAGAAAAAATAGTTTATCTTGTTATAGTCATTATTGAAAAAAAAAAAAACTAGGACTTATTTATTTTTATTTATTTATTTTTTTTATTTTATTTATTTATTTATTTATTTATTTATTTATTGTTAATTAACAGATCAACTAACTTTTTTCCTCATTGAAGAGCAAAAATAGAAATATAGATAACTATTATTAAAAAAGGATTATGTAAAACTCTATAACAGATATAATTTTATTTCATAGGTTCTTCTAATACAGATAATAGTGTTTAATTATATATTGAATTTTCGCTAAAAGTAACATATGGTCTTTATTTACTGAAAGTAAAATATTGAATTTTTTTCTTTAATTATATCTTTTGTGAAATCATAGATTCCCTACAGCACTCTTTCAAGGAGTACATAATTATTTTACGCTCTGATGCATGGATTAAAAGCAGATTTTTTTTTATTCTCTCATTGCCATTTATAACTACTAATGAGCTTTTTTACGCCATTATATTTATGAAAGAATCATTTTAAAAAAAATGCAGAAAATTAAAAATACGTTTCAAAAATGTAATTTTGATATTTTAATTTAGAAAACAAAACATCCGTAACAAAAGTTTTTTCAGTGGAGAAATTTTTTAAAACATTACTGATATATTATCATGTAAAGGAATTACAAAAGAAGAAATATTAAAAAAGTTGGTTTTAAAAAATACCTTTAAATTCTACATTCCGATTTTTGTTTGTATTGTTAATATGTTACAGTTCAAAAGAAGATGTTTGCATAGATTTATAGTTTTTTTTTTTTTTTTTTTTTTCCTCGTTTGGTGAGGTGAGTGGGTTATTTTATTAAGGAATATACAGGACCACGCCCCTGAAAATTGCATACCACTAAATTTAATAACGCTGTAACGTTAAAGGAGTTTTATGGTTACAGAATAGTGGTGGAAAAATCATTGAAAAAGCTCGCACGTACGAACCTTGACTATATCCCTTTTCTTCACATCTATGCACACGTACATCTATCTATGTATATATCTGTCTATTCACATACAGTCGAACCTCGTTAACGTAAAAACGCTTAACGTGAATTACTTTTAACAAGAACTGTTTCCACAATCCCCGTCAAAATGAAGAGTAGTGTAGTTATATGAAAATTAGTTACTGATAGCATGAACTAGAACTACTAATAACATGAACAATATTTTTGTTCTCCTTTGAGATTCACGTTGACAAGGTTCGACTGTATACATTTATTTTTATTTTCATAAAACCATGTAATACATAAATATATATATATATATGTATGTATGTCATAATGCTTTTAACTCTTAATTTCGTCAGTTGAAAAATTTTATACATTAGAAATAATTAAAAATTTATTGTTTTACATAAATGGTAAAGTTCAACCTAATTTAAAATTTCATGGTATATATGTATATTTATATATATAGCAATTGATAATGTGTATATATATATATATATATATATAATAGTTTAATTTTAGGCAAAATAGTCTATATCATAATTTTCTTAGGCATCATTAATTTAGCGGTGGAGAGAATGCTTAAGGGGTAAAATCATATATGTGTATAAATTTACATCAATTGTGGGGAAAAAATATCTACTCTCATTATCTTATAACAAGAAATTTGCATAAGTTACATAAGTTAATTTAGTTAACTAATGCATGTAAGTTTAAAAAATGGGTGTTTCGGGGGGGGGGGGGGGTGAAGGTGTTCACATATGTTTGGTTAAATTTTAATTGAGTTTTTAATTAAAATAAAATCTAATGATAAAGTAATGCATTATCGCAATATAAAATAATTAAATTTCATGTGTGATATTTTATTCACATAATTTGTTTTCAGACATTTGAAGAAAGAATTGTTTTTTTTTAAGTGTCATTAAAAATTGCACAATTTTAATTATACATACGACCTACACTATTTATTAACATAAAACATTAACACACATCATTCAGAAATCTAATTTGTATATGTTTTATATCTAAATTATAAATAAAATGTTTATCTTTTAAATAGAAAAGTAATTTATTTTATGGGATAAAAATAAAACAAAATAATAATAATATCTAACGGAAATTCTGACATTAAACGTAATTATAAAATAAAAAGTGTTCTCAAATAGTCATAAAACAAGGAAACTCATTGTCAGAATTTATATTATTTCAACACAGGATGTAATTTATTTTAGATTGCGCAATATTGATGACTGCATTTTTAATTGAGTTTTTAATTAAAATAAAATCTAATGATAAAGTAATGCATTATCGCAATATAAAATAATTAAATTTCATGTGTGATATTTTATTCACATAATTTGTTTTCAGACATTTGAAGAAAGAATTGTTTTTTTTTAAGTGTCATTAAAAATTGCACAATTTTAATTATACATACGACCTACACTATTTATTAACATAAAACATTAACACACATCATTCAGAAATCTAATTTGTATATGTTTTATATCTAAATTATAAATAAAATGTTTATCTTTTAAATAGAAAAGTAATTTATTTTATGGGATAAAAATAAAATAAAATAATAATAATATCTAACGGAAATTCTGACATTAAACGTAATTATAAAATAAAAAGTGTTCTCAAATAGTCATAAAACAAGGAAACTCATTGTCAGAATTTATATTATTTCAACACAGGATGTAATTTATTTTAGATTGCGCAATATTGATGACTGCATTTTTAATTGAGTTTTTAATTAAAATAAAATCTAATGATAAAGTAATGCATTATCGCAATATAAAATAATTAAATTTCATGTGTGATATTTTATTCACATAATTTGTTTTCAGACATTTGAAGAAAGAATTGTTTTTTTTTTTAAGTGTCATTAAAAATTGCACAATTTTAATTATACATACGACCTACACTATTTATTAACATAAAACATTAACACACATCATTCAGAAATCTAATTTGTATATGTTTTATATCTAAATTATAAATAAAATGTTTATCTTTTAAATAGAAAAGTAATTTATTTTATGGGATAAAAATAAAATAAAATAATAATAATATCTAACGGAAATTCTGACATTAAACGTAATTATAAAATAAAAAGTGTTCTCAAATAGTCATAAAACAAGGAAACTCATTGTCAGAATTTATATTATTTCAACACAGGATGTAATTTATTTTAGATTGCGCAATATTGATGACTGCATTTCTTAACCGTCTCTTTCTCATGTCTAACGGTAGTTTGGCAAAATGTTGGCGATTAAAGGGTTACTACAATTATAAACCGTCATTACAAATTCAAAAATTAACATTGTTTTATCCGATAAACAATGAAAGTATTTGGCACTATAATTTGGCTGTTTTTCTAAAATTTGGCTCTTTTTCTTCAGACATCTCAGATCTGTTCTGGTGTAGGGATCTCAGAACGGCTCCAGATCATAGGATTGTAAACATGTAATTACTTCGCTCTCTCCCCCATCTTATGCGACAATCTCAACATTTAACCCTGGGTTTATGTACTTCATTAGTAAACATTTTACAACGCTCTGTATCAAATTGTTGGAAATTTTCCTTGATTTTGTTGGAAGAATTATTCAATAAAAGCATCTTGATGACAGCAATTGGACTTATTCTTAAAATATTGCTAACCAGTCTTTCCTTCCAGAGATCTACATTAGTCAACGGTCACTATGGCGTGAAGAAATTACATTACAGGGGGGGGGGACTTCATAAAACACAAAATCATTCTACCTATCCCTTGTCTTTCTTTGATGATATAATGTCATCCATAATCTTTCTCATTTTTATTAAAATGTGCTTCCATTTCTTATGAGCTCATTTTATTATTATGTTTATATTTATTGTTTATTTTATGTATTTTCTTTAATTTCGTCATTTTTGTCACTCTCTTTCTGGTAGGCAATGCAATTCATAATTTCCTCACCCCGATTTTTTTTTTTTTTTTTTTCTAATTATCTATTTTATTTTTATTACTTTCTCTTGCCCATAGGGTCGAGGAAGTATTGTTTTAGGGTCAAATTTTCGAACGTGAGTTTTTGTTATATTTACATGTTCTGAGGTCCCCTGAATACGAAAATCATGTTTTTAGCGAATGGTCTCTGTGTGTGTCTCTGCGTGTGTGTTATTAGAATATCTCAAGTATAAATAGTAGCAGAAATTCCAAACTCGGTATGCTGAATGTGTATCATATAGGGATGCTACACTAAGCTATTCGTTGAAATGAAGCAAATGGTTCGTGTATAGGGACACTCAAAATTATTCAAATACATTACATCTATGGGTTAAATTGCAGGTAAGTCTTCTATAGACTGCACTAAACAAAATGAAACAAAAATATATTTTTTGTAATAGAGATAGTCAACTGGGAAAAAAATTTCTGTATGTAGGTCTCGCCTCCCCCCCCCCTTCCTCTGGGGGAAAGTCCCCCCTGGAAGGGAGTAAATTTTCATGATGAGTATCTTCCAAAAGAGCTTTAAATGTAATATTGAGAATAAATTCAACTTTTTTGGATATTTGGTGTTATACTACTTCTCTAATATGGAAATCGTCTGCATTATCATGAAGATAATATTTTTAAATAATAATTTTAATAAATTATTTTTACTGAGTGAATTTGTATAGGAAAATGTAGAAGAAAGTCGTGTGGTGGCCACAACACACAAGTTATTTGTTGTTAGTGGATGTGCTTTACTAATAACATTTTACCATTTCCAGGAAAGCTGTTAAAGAATTGAAAAAAAATTCTCATAGAGATATGGTAAATAATGTATGTTTTAAGCTAAATATTCATCGCTTGTTTTTTTTTTTTTTTTTTTTTTTTTTGTATATTTACACGTTTTGAGACTTCATGATTACAGTAGTCAAGTTTTTTAACGTTTGATCTTTTTCTGCGTGTTTTAGAGTAACTTAAAAACGAATAATTTTAGGAGATCCAAATGTTGTATTTTGAAGTTAATATAAGATCGTTGCTGGAAAAGTTTGATAAAAATTGATAAATTTCGATGAATGTTGCGTGTGAAAATTGTCTGTATAATTTTAAGTAAACTTTTAATTTTAATAACAGAATTAAATTCTATATAAATGTAGGTGCATTAATAAAATTGGGGGTTGAGTGGGGAGAGGGGAGGGGCGGCAGCTTCCCTCACACAGAACTAGTTACCATATAAAACTCTTCCGAAGCCTAATTTGAATTGTTTAACATAGGTTTACATAACAATACTCGTTATCTTACCTCTTAATCTCCAACCTGTATTTATAGTATTAAATTCCAGGGTAAGAGAGTCGTGTGAGTGACAGGTCAAATTTCAGGTCGTGTGAGTAACACACCAGATATTTTTTTTTTTTTTTTATGCTCTCTCTTTCAGAGAAAATTGCGCAGCATTAGCCATAGGTGCTTCATGCTTCAGAAATATTTTAATTCGTGTCAAGGGACTAACTTTTTAGTGCTCACAATTTATTTTACCCTCAAACACAAACTTATTTATATTTACAAGGTGAAGAATGCCATTAAAATTGTAAACAATGTATTTTTTTAGTGTACACTGTTAAAAAAAAATGCAACTTTGCTGCCAGAAACTTTTTGTAATTACACAAAAAGTACATTTTTTCAAGGTAATTTTTTTGTAATTTAGCACTTTTTTCTCAAATTACGGAGACTTTCTGGCAGCAAAGTTGCATATTTTTTTTTTTTTAACAGTGTAGTATGTAAAACTTGATAGAATTTTTAAATAAACTTATTTGAACTTAAAAAACAGTTGCTAAAAAAATAAACCATCATTTAATGACCCAGAAATATCTTGAATGTGTGGTATGTTTTCATTTAACTATGGTTTATAGAGTAAAAGAGTATGATTTAATACTTTTCATCTATCAAATTATTTCATAAATTTAAAGATATTACTTTCGCTTTCTTTAACCCTTTCAGGTACAAAGTAATGATGCTCATCGATAGCTACCAGAAATTAGAATCATAGTTAAAATAAAATAAATGGTTTCACACATACACATAAGTATGTACACAGAGAGAGAGTGGGGGTAACAAATAAGTAGATTTTTATATTAAGTAAGTATATAATACACAGTTATCATAATGTATACAATATACACTTTTCCACAATTTATTTTATAACTAGTCGTCAAATATTTGTTAACTTTAAAGATACATTTAACTATCCCCCTCTCTTTTATTTACATTGGTTTCACTTTAAATATAATAATGTGGATCTTTTGTAAAACCTGTTTCTGTCTGAGTTACAAAGTTTTTTTATGATTTAATGTTAAATACAAAATTCAATACATTTAACTGTTCATAGGAACTGATTATGAATTGTTCATTATGAATTGTTTGGAAAAGGTTTATCCAATTGGCTTTTAAGGAATTTTAAATCTGAGAATTCATAACTTGGTATTTTGAAGTATTTTGGAAATTTTCACTAATGTTTGGTTATTCTCATCTGCCGTGATAGAAGGCTATCGCTAAAAATACTATATCTTAAACCCACTACCACAGTTACAAACAAGGGGAAGCAGTTCCGTCTTCAGACGGAACTCTCCCCATACTATTTTTTAGCAACAATTTCTATCCTATTTAATCACAAAATATTAAAATAAAAATATAATAAATGTTTCTAAATAAAATAATCTGCTGTGTCACACACAAGGCTTTCTCTTACCCTGAAACTTAATACTATAAGTATAAGTTGGAGATTAAGAGGTAAGTTAACGAATACTGTTAGGTAAACCTATGTTAAACAATTTAAATTTGGCTTCGGAAGAGTTTTATATGATAATTAGTTCTGTGTGAGGGGGGCTACCGCTTCCCTCATCCCCCCCCCCCCCCCCACGTTTCATTATACACCTACATTTATGTAGAATTTAATTCGGTTATGAAAATTTATTAAAATTATTATTTAAACAAATTATCATTTATGATAATGTAGACGATTTCCATATTAGAGAAGTAGTATAACACCAAATATCCAAAAAAAGTCCATTTTATTCTCAATATTAAAAATAAATAAATAAATAAATAAATACGATTTTTTTTCATTAAAAATAAAAAAAAATCGATAACTTTGTTTTAAATTACCACAGATCGATGGTTCAACCATTCGTTTTAAAGGTATTGGCGAGCTCTTTTGAAAGATACCCGTCATGAAAATTTACTCCCCTCGAGGGGGGGGGGGGAGAGGCGAGGCTCCTACATACACAGTTTGTTTTCCCAGTTGGCTATCTCTATTACAAAAAATATATATTCGTTTCATTTGTTTTAGTGCAGTCTATAGATGTTAAACTCTACTTACCTGCAATTTCCCCCATAGACGTAATGTATTTGAATACTTTTGAGTGTCCCTGTACACGAACCATTTGCCTGATCTTAACGAAAAATTTAGTGTAGCATCCTTATATGATACACATTTAGAATACCAAGTTTGAACTTTCTGCCATAATTTGTTTTTGAGATATGCTGATAACAAACAGGCACACACGCATAGACATACACACATACCATTTGCTAAAAACATGATTTTCGTATTCAGGAAATGTAAATATAACAAAAATTCACGTTCGAAAATTTGACCCCAAAACAATACTTTCTCTACTTTATTGGAGAAAGTAAAAATGGGGGTACCGAAAACGCGGAACACTTTCAACTCTAGTTAAAAAGGTATGGATTTCTTTTTTTTAATGCATATATATGTGTGTGTGTCTGCAGTCGGCAGCAATATTATTGAAGCGTTAGAACTAATTGGTATTTAAAAGGTGTGCACATAATATTTTTTTTTTTTTTTGTTAAATAAATACGAGGGCAGTTTGTTATATTTTCAATTTATTATTATCTGTGGCAAAATTTGTGAGATTTGCAGACGATATTTTGAATACATTGTGTCCCATTGGATTCAAAAGCAAGCGATTGGCGTGTTTGTTTTGATTAAGGAGAAAAAAGAATTTCGTGTGTTGATAAAACAGTATTTTTTTGTCCGGTAAAACAGTTACAAAACTGAAAAAAAAAGTTGACGAAATATTATGGGGACTCAGCTTTATCACATGGTATGGTTCAGAAGTGGTTTACGGAATTTCGTTGTGGCCATACGAGCACAACAGATGCAAAGCGTTCTGGACGTCCAATTGAGATCACGACTGAAGAAATGGTTAACAAAATCCATGATAACGTGCTAGAAAACTGCCAAGTGCGTGAGATATCTAAGAAGGTAAACATTTCACATGAACGTGTATTCAATGTCTTCAATTAACATATAGGCATGAAAAAGTTATCAGCAAGATGGGTGTAGCGATTGCTGACAGTGGATCAAAAGCAGGCATGTGTAACCATTTCAAAGCAATGTTTTAGACAAGTATAAGCGCAATTCAAGCGAATTTGCTGCACTATGTTACAGTTCGTGAAGCATGGATAAATTACTACACACCAGAAATGAAAGAACAGTCTAAACAATGGGATTCTTCTAATGAACGTGCTCCGAAAAAGGCAAAAACAATTGCATCGGCCGGAAAGTTTATGGCCACAGTTTTCTGCGACTCAAAGGGCATAATCTAGAGATGAGTTCGGGCTCTATTTTGGCAATCCGAGCCCGCCCGGGCCCGAAACATTTTTGAACTGAGATCGCCCGAGCCCGATATTGAAAGTGGTACGCTGTGCAATGCATACACAATAGTAAAATTAAATACCGTTTCCTTTTTCAAATTAATTTTCTTATTATCAATCTTCAATTCAAATAACTATAAATGTTATTGTAACAATTTATAATATCTGTGTCTCTGTATACATGCATATATTATGTAATATAATATAGATTTATAGAGCAGCCCATTGTTTATAACGCGTCTATCGGGGGACAAAAAATTTATCCGAATGAGTGATATAATGAGGTCCAATATAAGGAAGGAGGAAGGATTACTGTATAACAAAATTTCTTATACAAATTCAGGTAGTAAAAATTTTTTTTTAAATTACTGTCATCATGAAAATAGACGATTTGCATCTCAAAGAAGTATAATTCTTGTACATAATATGCATCCCGTTGAAAAAAAAAGTTCCATTTAGAAAAAGGAAAGTCAAAGCCACTAAGGTTTGCAAGATTATTTTGTGATTTATAACCTATCATGACTATTATGGCATTACTAAAGGTGCTCTCAAAATAAATAAAATTTCTTTTTATTATTTGTTTTTTTTTTTTTACATTTTCCAGTTAGTGAAGAATAAAATAAACGGAACTTTTAGATTGAATCCGAGCCCGCCCGGAGCCCGAAGACTTTTGTAAGATTTGAGCCCGATCGGGCTCGGGCTCGGGCTTACGGGCTCGGGCTGAGCCCGTCTCATATCTAGCATAATCCTCATTGACTATCTGGAAAAGGGAAAAGCGATCACCGGACAGTATTATGCTGATTAACTTTACCGTTTTAATGCAAAACTGAAAGAAAAGCGGACCCATTTTTCCAATAAAAAAGTGCTTTTTCATCATGACAATACGCCAGCATACTCGTCTGCAATCGCAGCCGCTAAGTTGTTTGAATTGAAATAAGAATTGCTCCCTCATCCACCCTACTCTCTTGACTTGGCCCCCAGTGATTTTTTCTTTTTCCAAATTTAAAAAAATGGCTTGGTGGAAAGAGATTTTCTTCCAATTCTGAAATCATTAATGCCCGCAAATGCCTATTTTGAGGACTTTGAGAAATCTTATTTTTTCGAAGGATTAAAAAAGTTAGAACATCATTGGAAAAAGTGTATCATTATTAAAGGAGATTATGTCAAAAAATAAAATGCATTTTGCTATGTTTTTTTTTTTTTTTTTTTTTTTTTTTCATTTCAAAGTCACGGACTTATCAAACTGCCCTAGAATTTGTGAAATCATTATATTACTGTTTATGCTGTTTATAAAAATGTAAATTAATGACAAAAATTAGTAATCAAACTTTTAAAAAAAATATTTAAAATCGGGGTGTGTACTTCAATAATTTTGCAGCGAGTGTATGTGTGATACATTTATATATATATATATATATATATATATATATAACCCCACACATATGTCTCAAGTCATATGGGGCATTTTTGACAGTTTAAATTATTTATTTTATGTTTTTGCAGTAAGATTTTCTTATGAATGTTTCACATTAGTTAATTTTCTCGTTAAGTTTTTCTTTAGTTATTTTTGTTACTTAATTACAACTATTATGACTGAAAACATATATTATAATTTCATATATATATAATATTATGTTTATTGTTACTATTATTATTATGGTTCTTTTTTTATTTATTTAAAATAAATATATACGACACTGATAGTTCTAAAATGTCATAAAAAGCAGCTTTAAAACATCACCGGAAAAAAAATTAAAACAGACAAAAAAATTAAACAGAAAGACTATCATAATTTTATTATCTTATTCGATTTATCTTCATGTAATCAGATGATCCGTCAAAAAATTGAGTGAGATTGTTTAACGCGATAGAAAAATAATTGAAGGGATTTCTATTGTGAACGAGATTTGAAATCATTTAAAAAAGAAAAGATTGTGATATATTACCCTTTATTGGAGTATAAAACACATAAATTGGAATAAGAAAAGTATTCTTCAGATTTTGTGTTTTACAGATATCTGATGTAACTTAAATTGTGGTTAAATGTTTAGATGGAATAAAAATAAATTACTTTCTAAACTCACTTACTTTTGCGTATTTTCAATTTTTATTTATGTCCTATTTTCTTCTATATTTATATCAAAGAAAGTGTAGGATTCGTGAAAACTTTCCAATTCCAGTTGTCAATGAATTTACACGTTTAGAGACTCCCTGAATACGATTTGACTGTCTGTCTGTCTATTTCTCTGTCTGTATCAAAAAATTTGTAGGAACTGTGTATCAAGAATCAACGAACGAAATTTTACCAAACTTGGTATTTAGCTCTATCGTAACATAATCTGAAGCTGATTAGACTTGGGGATCAATCGCTCAGCATGTGGCGCTGTGATTCCATTTTATATATTTTTTTAACATGGCAGCATAGGAAAAAATTCCATATAAATATATATAATGAGCGTTATTTTTAACGTATGATTGTAAAATTAATATGAATTATTAAAAATAATACTAGTAAACTAGGGAAAAAGAGTTCTAGCATGCAGTAGCATCGCTTTGTGTAAGTTTTGAATATGGTTATCTTTCGGAAGATCTCATCAATACATTTAAAACGAATTGCTGAACCATAGAATTGTAATATTTTAAAACAAAGTTATCATTTTTGTTTTCCTTTTTTAACGGAGGAAAAAAAACAGAGGTAGAAAAAATAGCATTGCTTCTTATATCGAAGCAAAATTGACTTTATTTCGGTATTTATTGCTGCAAATCTGTTAGACAAAAATCATCTACATTTATCATAGGAAATAATAATTTAATAAATAACTTGTACTGCATGGATTAGGGTAAAATGATATAGCACAAACTCTTGTCGCTGCCGTAACATACTAGTTTTGTATAGTATTTAAAATTTTAGTAGCTATTATATTGTTCCATTAGCACAGAAAAAAAAAAAAAAAAAAAAAAAAAAAAATCATAAATCAAAAGTAATCTTAAAAAAATAATAATAGCATCTAACACTCCTTGATTATAAAACTATTTAGACATAAATAACATCCATTTTCACTAATAAAAAAATTGCGTGCAATAATATCATTTTCGCTTAATTAATAAGACAGATGGCGGTGTTCTATTTCTTTATGGATTGTAGTAATACTGTAGGTTGGAATACTAATAGTTCATATGAATTAAAACTTCCTCATGTATTTAAAAAAAAAAAAAAAAAAAAAGAAGAACTTTGTATTCAAAAAGAGAATATTTGATAAATCAAAAAACCGATGATTTATTGAGAGTCATTAAACGATGAATTTTTTTTTTTTTTTTTTTTTTAACGTTAAAAACCTTAAACTTGAATTTAATAATACAACTTCCTTAGCGTACGACTTTCGAAATAACACGGAAAAAAAAAAAAAGAGAGAAAGATATAACCAAATTTAATAAACTCACACCTGGATTAATTTATAGATGAATTGTATTGTGTTTCTGTAAGTTGTACCAGTCACAACCTTCAAAAAATTTTTGCTGGAAATTAAAAAAAAAAAAAAAAAAAAAAAAAAAAACTGAAAGTTTTATTACGTGCTTTCAGTTAATAATAACAAAATGTATGATGAAAACTAATGAAAAATTATAGAGTCGTGATTCATTTCTTTTATCAAATTTCGTTTGGAAGATAGTTGGCTGAGAAGTAAGAGGAGTTTCTTTGCTAAAGTAAGTTTAGTTGCCAACTTAACGCCACTTCGCCATTTATTTCCACTACCTGACTACTGTAGATAATGGAAGTATTGTATTCTGTCCAAAAATTCGATATCGAGTTTTCACCTGATTTACACCTTTTAAGGTCTCCTAGGTCCAAAAATTATTTTTTGGCAATCGGTCAGTGTGTGTGTATGTATGTGGAAACATTTCTGGCAATTATATCTCTAAAATTAATAAAGATAGAAAAAATAAAACTTCAGAATTGATACAGTGTCTGGTGGACAGATGAATTTTCCAAATTTTTGTGAAAATTAGAAAATCAGGAGTGGGACATCGCAAATCGTGAGGGGACCGCAAGTTAATATCTCAAAAATAGCTCAAACGATTTTCTTCAAAGTTGCTATATACAATATATTAGATGCTCTTTCAAATGATTTAGTTGTGTAGTTCAAGAAAATTTATAGGCATCCTGTATAAATAGCTCAATTTCAGGTCTCACAGGTGCGTTCCTTTAAAAACGTCTGTACTGATTTGTTTTCAAACTCGCCATATTATTTACCTTTTAAATATCCTTTTGTGTGTAATTATTGTTTTTCGGTCAATAACTCAGTATACAAAGTTTTGGTAAATGTTGATATCTCAAAAATATCTCTAGCAATTTTCTTGAACATTTTTACAAGGATCTATATTAGATATCCTTCTCATGTATTACGTGGTTATTACAGAATACTTAATTGTCATCCTGCTTAGGAAGATCAGTTTTATATCTCGTAAATTGGTATTTAAAAAAATAACTCTACCATTTTTTTTTTCTTTTTTTTTTGTAACTCGTTATGCAAACATTGTTTTATATGTCTTTACACGTTCATTAAGTTTTCTTAAAGGAAACACGTCAAATATTATACCTCTGGGGGTCACCGAAGCGGGAGATCCATCGCTTCCGTGGAAGATCAAAATTTCGATGGCATGTCTCCGGACCATCTCTAGGGGTGAGTCCCAGACTGTCTCCAACTGCCCATCTGCCCAGCACTAGTGCGACGTAAAACCCAACTAACCGGAAACACGTCAAGTTTCTACTTCATTAGGGCGACTTTATGACTTATTGCAATATTGTATTTTCTGATCACATCTGTAAAAAATGCATATAATACAAGCAGTAGTAGGTAATGGAAGTCATGTGGTTGTTTCATATCAGATATTTTTAATTTACTATATGAATTCACTGGTTAAATAAAATAAATGTTTCTATTAAATTTTCCCAGTAGCAAAGAAGTGCTAAGATGGCACCTATAAATCTTAGATTATACGGATCAGTTGTAACATACTTTATAATAAAATAGCCATAGCCGGCGTTTCCTTCTAAAAAAAGTTCAAGAAAAATTTGTACTTTGCTCGCTTTTATCCATAGTGATTTCGAGAAAAATCAAAACCAACACCATAATTTAAAATCGAAGCAAGCCAAATTTAATTTAACTCATTCACGAAATCCTTTAATTTTATTTCCAGCTTAATTAAATCATATTATTTCATTACTTTTTTACTAATCAGTAAATGAATCCTATACTTGATTTTAATTATAAATTGCGAAAATTTTAAGTAGAATTAAATTTTTAAATATAGAAAAAATAAAGTAGAAAAAATTCAAATATCTATTAATAATACATAAACGTAAACATAGATAACAGCATTTTAATTTATTTGAGAGTATGTTTAGCACCGCTTTATTTCGCATCACTTTATTTATACGAAATTTTTCTCAGATATATAATATCGATAAAATAACAAAAAATCACTCTTAAAAAATAAGTGATGCGAAGTAAAGGTGGGGCAAAGTATAATTTGGAATAAAATAAAATGTTAGCATCGATGTATATCTTCGAGATATAAAGGAAATATATCCGTTTTAAGTATTTAAGAGACGCTATCTAACTATGAGTTATTCTAAATGATATTAAAAAAAAAAAAAAAAAAAATATCGATAATTTCTTTTGAAAGAAACATTTTGAAAACTGAATATCCATAGTTCGTACAGTCCTTGAAAGTGCTTATTTTTCTGCATCGGTAATATTATTTGGCAAATTTTGATATTAAAAAGCCTTAAAACTTAAAATGAAATATATTGCATAAAAATACTAGTAGGTGGGTCCTTGAAAAAAGGCGTGGCCGTACAAACTATGAAATCACACAAAAAATACAAAAAAAAAAAAAAAAAAAAAAAAAAAAAAAAGGAAAAAAAAAAAAAAAAAGAAAAAAGAAAAAAAAAAAAAAAAAAAGGTCATAAATAACATTCAAATTAAAATTAAAATTTCTTAAACAGTAGTCATTGAGAGATTGCATTATAAGCTGTTAATCATCTTTGCTGATCAATCTATATACCTTCAACTTATTATATATACACTATTTTCATGAGTTGTGTTGAGAGGGTAACAATTTACATGCATTCGGGTGGATCGAAAATAAAGATATTCGTCATATCGAAAACAGGTACCCACCTTTAAATGTGGCTGGCCACTAAGAAATTTTTTACAAAATGATATTATTTGCATATCTAATTTACTTTGGACCGCATTTATATGTCTCAGTTTATATCTTATTGATTTCATAGATAATAAATGTACGATAATCATTGTACGTAATATATAATAATATTGCAATTTATAAATAAATAATCTTTAAAATAAATATATATGTATTTTTTGGAAATCAGAAAACTAATTGCTTTACACTTACGTGTCCGTTGAGGAGATTTCACGTTGTTTAAAAATCCAGGGATGGAACACGGGCGCAGAATTCATACCGGAATCCGTTTAAGAAATTTCTCTACCTATAATATCGTTGATTTAAGAAGTAGAAAATTTTCTTACATTGAGAGTGGTATGAATTCTGCGCCCGTGTTCCATCTCTGAAAATCTGTATCTCCACCAGTGTATCTCCACTTTCTTTTACCTTAGCTGTGTTATTTTATCGTCTTAAGGTTTTATCGAATATCCCAATATTTATGCTTGAGTTTGATACTTGAATTAATTTTCGCTGTTTATTAGAACGAAAATATATTTATTCTAAAAAGATGGAAACTCGGCTTAAATTGACGCATCCACATGTACTGTTTTAGACAAAGTATGATTGTTTCAGATGAATCTTTTACAATTAACACTTTGCTGCTCTTATTTAATTTCATTCCTCTGTTCAGTGTTGCGAAATTTAGGGACTTTTTTATTAAATCTTCACCCTTATGCTTTAATTGTACAGATTGCCTACACTGTTGCCGGATTGGAACACTGTGACATGCGCTTTCCTTCAAAAACGAAAATTTCATTAAATTGAATGTAATACCGTATAAAATAATGTTAATTAAAAAATGGCAAAGCAGGGAAATAACGGTTACCTAATCATATCCGTACAAGTGTACTGTTTTCGGCGGGAGACTTAACCCATTTTAGGCCAAGCATAAGAATTCTATAAAATGTGGTATTATTTCCATTGAAATATGCTTAAATTATATTCATTAAGACACAAAAAAAGTTTCGTGCATGAAAAATGATATTAGTTAAGAAATCAAATGGTGCATATTTAAATAAAAAAGGAAAATAAATTTAAATGAAAATTTCTAAAATTTTTATGACATTTGTTTGATTTGTATCCTCTTTACAGAACTTGCAACATTAATCCATTATAAAAACATATGCTTAATCTCAATTGGAATAATTATACATTTTCGAAAAGTCGAATTTGTCAATAATCGTTTCAAGTTAGAACACTTGCGTATTTTGAAAATTTTTCAAGAGAAAGTATTTACTCCAATTGAATTACGAATATTTTATAGATGTCTTCAGAACCCTTAAAAATAGCAGAAAAATAAAATTAGTGAAAAATATACATCACAGTGTTAATAAAAAAATATTTATTGAAATGGTGCGTTTACGCACCTTTGGCTGAAAATGGGTTAAACAGGTAAAATTTTAAAGACGTTTTCGGTGATATAAATCGTTGAAAATATAAATAATATTTTCCATTTAAAAATACTGGTGTCATTTCAGATTTAAAGGTTTAAATCTTGGAAACTCTGCATTTCGAAGGTTATTCGTCCACTAGATATATTATATATCACCCTTCAATGTTATTGGTGCTAGTTGAAAGAAAAAAAAAAAAAAAAAAGGTCCATGCTTTAACAAACTTTTTTAGAGCGTTCGGGACTGCAAAGGGTTAATGCCTCTAATTGCTTAACGACAATTTTTTTTTCGGTTGACCAGGACGCGTTTTATCATTTATCTCATAATTATTGTTTTGAATCATCAAAAGCAATCTCTGCACGTTTAATACAACAAAATTCCATGCGCTTTCATTAGCAAATGATTACTTTCTTCAACAAATTTTTTGATAAGAAATCAAAGTATTAACACTTCCCGCAAGCGCTATTTCTTAGATACCAAACTCGACTGTACAAGGAACAGAACACGTGTCTTAATTTTATTCCACTTGAAAATCAAAACAGATCAGAAAATCTGTTATTTCTACAATTATACATATTTTTAGTAATCTCCGCATTAATACTACTATTGCCCTCCATTCATCAACAGCGAGAATTAATTTAAGTACCCAACAGAGTCAATGTACAATAGATTCAAATACTTTAATTAGAAATCAGTTGTAACATAAACGCATTTGCAATATAAATATAAATGCAGAAAAACCTGTTCTAAAACAATACAACCTTTACGATTTACGTCACACGGACGTAGCTTCCAAAACCACTAAAATATGCCGTTGTTTAGGTGTTTAAAATTATCGACATACTAAACAAACGCAAAATTAGCATAAATAAAAATATAAAAAAAAATATTTTTGCCTCTTCGTCTTTTATTATTTGCATTAACAACTATTTAAAGTGAACGCAAAAGCAGTATCGAGAAAAATTATATAGATACATAATTGTTAATATTTTAATTTATCCCGGAGAATTTTCAACCCCGCCTTTATTTTTTTCACCACTTTGTTTTTAGAATATTTTTCTCCAATGCATAACTACAATAAAAAATAAAAAAATAAAATTTACTATTTGAAAAAGGGGTATGGAATACATGTGGGACTAAAAGTATTCCAGAATAACTTAAAATGTGGGCAGCTCTGTAGAAAATTTATCAGGATATTGAAAGCCCACTACTTATGAATGACAAAAGCAGTAAATAATAGATTTCTTTTTATTTATTTTTTTTTTGGGAGGGGGGGTGAAAAGAAAAAGAATAGCCCTTGACCTTGAATAATTATAAATACTATGCTTTATGCACATTGATAAAATCTCGCATTATCTTTTATGGATCATTCCGAATCACTTATAGCCAGATTTAACACAAATTCTACGGAATTATATCGAACAATATATACTAGCAGGCTTTGCCCGCTTCGCTGGTCACTAAATTTAAAGGAAACTCCTTATAAAAATAAAATAAAATAAATTATTGAAACTGTTCAAAAGCTCGCTTCAGGCCCCTGCTGCCTTCGGCATCGATTTGGTCATCCACTGCAACTCGGGCGCTTGTCCCTATTACCTTCGACAATGGTTTACCAATGAGCTTCCATTTAGGTGCTTATTTATATAACAGTTTTGAAATAGATAGTAACGAAAATATTGGAGTTTCCCGTTTACATACGAATCCCAGTTACATGTGAATAACACTATACGTGGTGCACATAATATTTGCTTTTACGTTATTTCCAATGTTTACTTTGTTTATCCAATCAACCATAAAATGACAGCAATTTCACGCCATATATTACAATATACTGTGACCGGCTACGTCTGTCGCATCAGTCAATTAATTTTTTGTGTTTGTATATAATTCATGGTTTGTAAACCTAATAGTACAGCCTTAATATAGTTCTCTTTGGCCACTTTTGAATTTTTGTCACCTTTTTAGACTTAATCCATTGTAACAATAAGACTTAATCCCTTGTAACAATATGCTATGAGCGCTATTTCTGCCGTATTTTAGACAACTAATCTTTTTATTTTTATATTTATTTTCCATTAAACATATATTTGTTTTTATTTATTTATTTAAATATTAATTTGAATTATTCAAATATTGAATAGATTCTTGAATAGATTTAAAAAAAAACTGAAAGTTTGTGTACGTACTTTCAGTTAATAATAACAAAATGTACGATGGAAACAAATGAAAATTATGGAGTCGTGATTCATTTCTTTTACGAAATTTCGTTTGGAAGATAGTTGGCTGAGAAGTAAGAGGAGTTTCTTTGCCAAAGTAAGTTTAGTTGCCAACTTAGCACCACTTGGCCATTTACTACCACTACCTCACTACAGTAGATAATGGAAGTATTGTGTTCTGTCCAAAAATTCGATATCGGGTTTTCACCTGATTTACACCTTTTAAGGTCTCCTAAGTCCAAAAAATATTTTTTTGCAATCGGTCAGTTTGTGTGTTTGTATGTGGAAAATTGTCTGGCTATTATATCTCCAAAACTAATAAAGATAGAAATGACAAAACTTCAGAATTGAGACAGGTCTGGTCGACAGATAAATTTTCCAAATTTTTGTGAAAATTAGAAAATCAGAAGTGGGACATCGCAAATCGTGAGGGGGTCCGTAAGTCCATATCTTAAAAATAGCTCAAACGATTGTCTTCAAACTTGCTATATAAGCAATCTATTAAATGCTCTTTCAAATGATTTAGTTGTGTAGTTCTAGAAAATTTATAGGTATCCTGTATAAATAGCTCAATTTCAGGTCTCGCAGGTGCGTTCCTTTAAAAACGTCTGTACTGATAATTTTTCAAACCCGCATATTATCTACGTTTTAAATATCCTTTTGTATGTAGATATTCTTTTTCGGTCAATACCTGAGTATACAAAGTTTTGGTAGAAGTCGATATCTCAAAAATATCTCTAGCAATTTTCTTGAACATTTTTACAAGGATCTACGTTAGATATCCTTCTCATGCATTACGTGGTTATTACAAAATACTTAATTGTCATCCTGCTTAGAAAGGTCAGTTTTAGATATCCGAAATTGGTATTTAAAAAAATAACTCTGCCATTTTTTTTTCTTATTTTTGTAACTCGTTATGTAAACATTGTTTTATATGTCTTTACACTTTTATTAAGTTTCTCTTACCGGAAACACGTCAAAAATTATACTTCTGGTGGTCACAGAAGCTGGCGAGCCATCCCTTCTGTGGAAGATCAAAATTGCGATGGCATGTCTCCGGACCATCTCTAGGGTTGAGTCCCACACCGTCGCCAATTCCCCATTTGCCCACCACTAGTGCGACGTAAAACCCAACCAACCGAAAACACGTCAAGTTTCTACTTCATTAGGGCAATTTCATGTCTTATTGCACGATTGTATTTTCTGATCACATCTGAAAAAAAATGTGTGTAATACATGCAGTAGTAGGTAATGGAAGTCCTGTGGTTGTTTCATACCAGATATGTTTAATTTACTATATGAATTTACTGGTTAAATAAAATAAATGTTTCTATTAAATTTTCCCTGTAGCAAAGAATTGCTAAGATGGCACCTATAAAACGTAGATTATACGGATCAGTTGTAACATACTTTATAATAAAATAGCCATAGCCGGCTTTTCCTTCTAAAAAAAGTTCAAGAAAAATTTGTCCTTTGCTCGCTTATATCCATAGTAATTTTGAGAAAAATCAAAACCAACACCATAATTTAAAATCGAAGCAAGCCAAATTTAATTTAACTCATTCACGAAATTCTTTATTTTATTTCCAGCTTAATTAAATCATATCATTTCATTACTTTTTTACTAATCAGTAAATGAATCTTATATTTGCTTTTAATTATAAAATACGAAAATTTTAAGTAGAATTAAATTTTTAAATATAAAAAATAAAGTAAAAAATTCAATTATATATTTATAATATATAAACAGAAACATAGATACCAACATTTTAATTTATTCCATAGTATTTTTAGCACCGCTTTATTTCACATCACTTTATTTATACGAAATTTTTCTCAGATATATAATTTCGATAAGAAAAAAAAAATCACTCTTAAAAAATAAGTGATGCGAAATAAAGGCGGGGCTAATTATACTCCGGATAAATTAAAATGTTAGCATCTATAAATAAATACATGTAAATCTTCAAGATATAAATGAAATATATCCGTTTTAAGCCTTTAAGAGACGCTGTCTAACTATGCGTTATTCTAAATGAAATTAAAAAGAAAAAAAAAAATCGATAATTTCTTTTGAAAGAAACATTTTGAAAACTGAACATCCATAGTTCGTACAGTCCTTGAAATTTCTTATTTTTCTGCACCGGTATTATTATTTAGCAAATTTTGATATTAACAAGCCTTAAAACTTAAAATGAAATATACTGCATAAAAATACTAGTGGGAGAGTCCTTGAAAAAGGCGTGTCCGTGCGAACTATGAGATCACACAGAAAATACAAAAAGAAAAAAAAAAAAAAAAAAGTAATAAATAACATGAAAATTAAAATTTCTTAAATGTAGTCATTGAGAGATTGCATTATAAGCTGTTAATCATCTTTGCTCATCAATCAGCATACTTTCAACTTATTATATGCAATGCTTCCAATATTTTAATTTATTCCGGAGTAATTTTAGCCCCGCCTCTATTTCGTACCACTTATTTTTTAAAAGTAATTTTTTCTTATTTTATTGAAACTATGTATTGAAGAAAATTTTTCTATAAATAAAGTGGTGCGAAATAAAGGTGGGGCTAAAAGTACTCCGGAGTAAATTAAAATATTGGCAGCTATTTTATATGTACAGTCAGCCAAAAAAAAACGCCACCCCCCCCCACCTAATTTCGCCGTAAATTATCGTAGAAACACGCGACTGGTACCGATCAGTTTGTAATAACGTCTAGTTTATAATGTTATAGTTCGATTTTACTTAGGGGGTTGTCTACATATTAAAACCGACATCAACTTCATTTTTTTCAATGGTAACCCCCCTTTTTTATAATTTATTTCAATTCTTTGGATCAAATCATCAAGGAACATGGTATAGTTTATATATTTCGCTCAATTTTTCATAGAGTTATAAGCTGTCAAAGTTCGGGGATGCTAATGTTAAATGAATGTGACAAACATTAAATCATATCTTCCGAAATAATTATGATATTTAAATTCTGTTTTTTTTATTCGTTAGAATGAAGTGACCCAAACATATTCCATGCAGATTTTTGCTAAAAAAACATTTTTTGAATTATGTAAATTATTAATAAATTCATATTTGAAAAAATTATGAATTATGACCTATGTTAATTTTTTCACGAATAGAACGAGCATCATCAAAAACATGGGTTTCCAAATATACAGCTCTTTCCTAACATTATTTTTGGAGTTACAGTGATATTTCATTTTTTACTGCTGTTAGGGGGGCGTCACTTGTTATAATTTGTAACCTCTGTGAGTCAATATTTCTATACATTTTGACGAAAAACTATTTTAATTTACCTTTATGTTATTATAATTGTTTTCTAAGGAACATTTCGATGTTTATTATACAAATTGGCTTATTTTTTTATGAAATTATCGCAATGCAGGCATGAGATTGGGAAAGAATTCCAAAATGTAGCCCCGCCTCTATATTGCGGAAACAGTATTAAAAAAACTAGTTTGCATACTCGTATATGACTCTATATGTGACGCTGGTATGCATAAATGTCAATGGCATTTACTACATTGAATGCTGAAGACAAAATTTAAATGATTTAATTGGAAGTGTGTAAAATAATTTTGTTTCATAATGTAAAGTTTTAGAAAAATTCTGTAAAGGCGTGGCTTTCGTTGTAAAAAGGAGTTTACTCGATTCTGAAATGTTAAGCCTTTGTTCTTAAATATTACATAACTTTTTCTAGTTTCTCACTGCTAAAATTCTATTTTATCCCTTTTGTCTTTTGTTTTTAACTTGAATATTCTAGGATTCGTGCATCTCAAGTTATATATCATGATTTAGAAAATGCGGTAGGACGAAGATTATTATTTGAAAGAGCAATATGCAGTTAAAAATACTCTTGATTTTGCTTTCATTTGAATTAATATAATTAATTTTTATCAGATTTTTTAAAACGTATTTTCTGTTTTAATCTTGTTGTGACATTTTCGCATTCGTTTACTCTACCGTTTATGCTATTTAATTTTTATCGCATGACGTAGCATAATAAAATATAAACTTTTTATTAAATGTTTTTTTTTTTTTTTTTTTAATACCGAATAATATAGTGGATTTATTATTATTATTATTATTATTATTATTATTATTTTTTAAAGTTTTAAAAACCTATTATTGAAACAAAGCGAAATATTATTTATTTTCGATTATTCTAATCACGGCGTAAAAGTGGCAACACATTCATCACGGAAAAAGAATTTAAAACTAAGTAATATGTCTTATAACTTTTAAAGATATAGATTTTACGCATTTAAAATTAAGAATTCAAGTACAGTAGACGACTGCAGAACGGGGAATATTCGTTCTAGGCAATAGGAAACCTTTTTTTCTATATCCATAATTATTTTCATATGAATATACACAATAATTATACTCTTTCTAGTGAAAGTATTTGTTTCAAACTATTTTGTTTATATAAATATGAAGATAAGAATATTCTTAAGAAATATCGTAACACACAAATTGTGAAAGAAACGCCCACTGGAGGAGTTACAGATTTCCAAATGACGTGAAACTACATCAGCAGTAGCGAAAATATTAAATATCCTTTCTCAGATTTTAGTTTATATCTTGTTATCTATATTTTTGTATATTATCTATTGTTGGTTTGTACGCCTAAAATTAAATGTAAAACTTTGTAGTAACACTTTCTTGCGGGGCTTATTGTATAAAATAAAAATATACCCAAAAAGAAGTAGATAATTCTTTTTCTTAAATATTAAACACTTTTTTTTTCTTTTAACCGCTATTAATATTATTATCATTATTACTATTATTATTTTACCCTGGTACCCAGATTTTTGCAATTCAACATTGTATTGTAGGGTTCATATGATTCAAGCTATTTAATTTTCCTTGTATGAAGTAAAGTATTTTACTATTCAATGTTTAATAAATAGAAACCAATAAAAATCTTTTAATTCATAAAGTAACACACAAAGTTTTTCAAATTAGAATAGTTTTTTCTTTTATAATAAACATTTCTGAACATTTTTTCCGGTGTGAAATTTAATAAAAAATGCATTAGGGTGGTAGATCACGATTTATTTTTTCTATATGTATAGACGGTCCCCTAACACATTTTCACGTGTAACTCTGTACAGGATTGATTTAACGTAAGTAAATAGGTATGTTTTCCGAACTGCCTTGATCTCAGAAATCTGAATATGAGGTCAAAAATAGGGATCGTTATTGAAAAAAATGAAGTTTATACCTGTTTTAATATGTAGATGACCCCTTAAGTAAAATCGAACTACACCATTAAAAACTAGACGTTGACGCAGATCGATAGGTACCAGCCGCATGCTTCTACGATAATTTACGGCGAAATTAGGTGTGTGTGTGTGTGGGGGGGGGGGGGTGGCGTTTTTTTTTTTTTGGCTGACTGTACACTATTTTCATGAGTTGTGTTGAGAGGGAAACAATTTATATGCATTCAGGTGGATCGAAAATAATGATGTTTTTCATATCGAAAACAGGTACCCTTGTTCAGTTATGGCTGGACAATATGAAATTTTTTACAAAATGATATTCTTTGCATATCTAATTTGTTTTGGACCGTATTTATATGCCTCAGTTTATACCTTATTGATTTCATAGATAATAAATGTACGATAATCATTGTACGTAACAGATAATAATAATGCAAATAATAAATAAACAATCTATAAAATAAATATATATCTATTTTTTGGTAATCAGAAAACTAATTGCTTTATACTTACTTGTCCGTTGAGGAGATTTCACGTTGTTTGAAAATCTATATCTCCACCAGTGGGAGTTCCTTTTACCTTATCTGTGTTATTTCATCGTCTGAAGACTGCACCCAATATTTATGTTTGTATTTGATGAATTAATTTTCACTGTTTATTAGAACGAAAACATATTTATACTAAAAAGATGGAAACTCGGCTTAAATTGACGCATCCAAATGTAGTGTTTAGACAAAGTATGATTGTTTTAGATGAATTTCCTACCATTAGTCCTTTGCTACTCTCATTTAATTTCATTCCTCTGGTCAATGTTTCGAAATTTAGGGACGTTTTTTATTAAATATTTACCCATATATTTTAATTGTACAGGTTACCTACATTTTTGCCGGATCGGCAACACTGTGACTGGCGCATTCCTTCGAAACCGAATATTTAATTTAAATTGAATGTAATATCGTATAAAAAAAATGTTAATTAAAAAAGTTGCAAAGCGTGGCAATAACGGTTACCTAATTATTTCCGTACGTGCCAACTGTACTGTTTTTGGCAGGAGACATCAAACAGGAAAAATTTTACAGCTCTTTTCGGTAATATTAATGGTCGAAAATATAAATAGAATTTTCCATTTAAAAATACTGGTGTCATTTCTGATTTAAAGGTTTAAATCTTGGGAACTCTGCATTTCGAAGGTTAATCGTCCATTAAATATACTAGATATCACCCTTCAAAATTATTGGTGCAAGTTGAAAAAAAATTGCCCATGCTTTAACAAACTTTTTTAGAGCGTTAGGCCGTCTAACCGTTAATGCCTCTAATTGCTTAAAGACAAATTTTTTCGTTTGACCAGGACATGTTTTATCATTTATCTCATAATTATTGTTTTGAGTCATCAAAAGCAATCTCTGCACGTTTAATACAACAAAATTCCATACGCTTTCCACAAATAAATGATTACTTTCCTCAGCAAATTTCTTGATGTGAAATCAAAAGAGTAACACTTCACGCAAGCACTATTTCTTAGATAACAACCTCGACATGTTCAAGGAAAAAACACGTGTCTTAATTTTATTCCACTTGAAAATCAAAACAGATCAGAAAGTCTGTTATTGCTACAATTATGCATATTTTTAGTAATTTCCGTATTAGTACTACTATTGCACTCCATTCGTAAACAGCGAGAATTAATTTAAGTACCCAATAGAGTCAATGTATTATAGATTCAAAAACTTTAATTAGAAAGCAGTTGTAACATATACGCATTTGCAATATAAAAATAAATACAGAAAAATCAGTTCTAATATAATACAACCTTTACAATTTACGTCACACAGATGTAGCTTCCAAAACCACTAAAATATGCTGTTGTTTAAGTGTTTAAAATTATCAGCATACTAAACAAACGCAAAAGTAGCATGATTAAAAAGAAAAAAAAAAAAATTCTTGCCTCTTCGTCTCTTAATATTTGCATTAACAACTATTTAAACTGGATATTTTGCTGCACAAAAGCAGTAACAAAAAAATAATAATATAGAAACATAATTGTTAATATTTTAATTTATCCCGGAGAATTTTTTGCCCCGACTTTATTTTTTCACCACTTTGTTTTTAGAATATTTTTCTCCAATGCATAACTACAATAAAATAAAAAGAATTTACTATTTAAAGAAAGTGGTATGGAATAAATGTGGGACTAAAAATATTCCAGAATAACTTAAAATGTTAACAGCTGTGTAGATAATTTATCAGGATATTGAAACCCCACGACTTATGAATTACAGAAGCAGTAAATGATAGAAACTCTTTTTTTTTTTTTTTTTTTGGTTGGGAGGGGGTTGAAAAGGAAAAGAATAGCCCTTGACCTTGAATAATTATAAATCCTATACTTTATGCACATTGATAAAATCTCGCATTATCTTTATCATTCTGAATCACTTAGAGGCAGATTTAACACAAATTCTACGGAACTATGTCGAACAATATATATTACGTTGGCAGGAAAATTCTGCAGTATTGAATTAAATAATTTACACCTAAAATTTATTCTGAGCAATATTTATATAATTTTAAAAAAGTTAAAACATTCTTAAAATTTATGTAAGTATTTTCCCGATTAATTTTATTGTTTAAGTTGTTTAATTTAAACCGTCAGAACTTTCCACCAAAATGAACACACCCACACCCACACACACGCATATATATACACAGAGAGAGAGTAATAATTAAGTAGATAGTTATACAAAGAAATTATATAATGCACAATTATCATAATGTATACAATATACACTTTTCCACAAATTATTTCATAACTAGTCTTTAAGTATTTGTTAACTTTAAAGATACATTTAATCATCCCTTTCTCTTTTATTTACATTATTTTGTTTTTAAATATAATATTGTGGATCTTTTATGAAATCGATTTCTGTCTGAGTTACAAAGTTTTTTATGATTTAATATTGAATACAAAATTCAGTACATTTAACTGTTCATAGGAACTGGTTACTGTTGATAATGAATTGTTTGGAAAAGTTTTATCGAATTGGCTTTGAAGAAATTTTAAATCTGAGAAGTCATAACTTGGTATTTTGAAGTGTTTTGTAAATTTTCACTAATGTTTGGCTATTCGCATCTGCAGTGATAAAAGGCTATCGCTAAAAATATATCTGAAAACCGCTACCACAGTTACAAACAAGGGTGAAGCAGTTCCGTCTTCAGATGGAACTCTCTCCTTACTATTTTTACAGGGATGGAACACGGGCGCAGAATTCATACCACTATGAATGTAAGAAAATTTTCTACCTGTTAGATCAACGATATTATAGGTATGGAAATTTCTTAAACAGATTCCGGTATGAATTCTGCGCCCGTGTTCCATCCCTGTTTTTAGCAACAATCTCTACCTTATTTAATCACAAAATATTAATATAAAAATATAATAAATGTTTCTAATTAAAACTATGGGGGTCCCGAAAACGCAGAACACTTTCAACTCTAATTCGAAATGAGTAGATTTTTTTTAAAAGCATATATGTGCGTGTGTTTGCAGTCGGCAGCAAAATTATTAAAGCGCTAGAAATAATTGGTATTTAAAAGATGTGAACCTAATATTATATTGTTAAATACATATTTGTGAAATCATTATCTTAATCTTTATGCTGTTTAGAAAAAAGTAAGTTAATGACAAAAATTTGCCATCAAACTTTGAAAAAATAATAAAAATGTGGATGTGTATTTCAATAATCTTGCTGCCGGCTGTGTGTGTGCTACTTGTAAATATATATATAATATTATATTTATTGGTATTATTATTACTCTTATGGTTTTAACTTTATTTATTTAAAATAAATATATACGACACTGATAGTTCTAAAATGTCATAAAAAGCAATTTTAAAACATTCCCGAAAAAAAAAAGAAGATACAAAGTTAAGAAGATATTTATTATCTTATTCGATTTATCTTCATGTAATTAGATGATTCGTCCAAAAATTGAGTGAGATTGTTTACCGCGATAAAAAAAAGAATTAAATGAATTTTCTGTTGTGAACGAGATTTGAAATCATTTAATAAAGAAAAGATTTTCATATATTACTCTTTATTGGAGTATAAAGCACATAAATTGGTATAAAAAAAGTATTCTTCACATTTTGCGTTTTACAGATATCTGATGTAACTTAAATTGTGGTTAAAAGTTTTGATGGAATAAAAATAAATTACTTTCAAAATTCACTTCTTTTAGCGCGTTTTCAACTTTTATTTATTTATTTATTTATTATTTTCTTCTTTATTTATATAGAAGAAAATATTGGATTTGTGAAATTTTTCCAACTCCAGTTTTCGATGGATTTACACGTTTTGAGTCTCCCTGAAAACGATTTGACTGTTTTTAGTAAATTTATGTCTATGTGCCAGTCTATATATATGTCTTTGTGTAACACAAATTTTGTAGGCGCTGTGAATGAATGAACGAAATTTAACCAAACTTGGTATTTAGTTCTATCTTAATATAAACTGAAGCTGATTAGATTTCAGGATCAATCGCTCAACATGTGGCTCTGTGATCCCATTATATATAAATTTTTAACATGGTTGTATAGTAAAAAATTCTTCATAAATATACATAATGGGAGCTATTTTTAACGTGTGATTGTAAAATTAATATACATTATTAAAAATAGTAGTAGTAAACTAGGGAAAAAGGGTTCGAGTATGTAGCGGCATCGCTTGGTGTAAATTTTCAATAGGGGTATCTTTCGAAAGATATCGTTAATACATTTAAAGCCAATTTTTGAAAGCTATTTGTCATAATTTAAAACAACATTATCGATTTCTTTTTATTTTTTTAATAGAAGAAAAAAAAAAAAAAAAAGATGGAAAAAAATTAGCCTTTCTTCTGATATTCGCGCAAAATTAAGTACTTTTCGGCATTTAATGCTGCTATTCTGTTAGACAAATATTATCTACATTTATCATGGGAAATAATCTATATAAATAAAGAGAAGTGTCTGTGTGTCTGTCTGCGCTCTGGTGCTCACACTACTGATCGCAGAGCTTCCAAATTTGTCATATAGGTACCTGGGACCCTGCAGGTGTGCACCTCATCGAGATTGTTTGGAATTTCGAATTTGAATTTTTTAAATTAATGTTTTTTCGATTTTAAACATTGGCTATTATGTTTCATTTTTCATGAATTTATTCTTCGATTGTAATCGCCTTTATCTTAGCAACGGCTATTACGGAATTCATTTTTATTTAATATATTCATTTGAAGGATTTTTTTTTTTTTTCTATTATTTTTATAGTTATTGAAAATCAAATGGTAGTGCAATAGAAATAAATTGTTACGTTTATGTATAAATTTTATAGTATAGCAACATTTTATTTTTCATTTTTTTAATTAATTCCTTTAAAAGAAAAATCTTTTTTTTATATATAATATTTATTGGGTGAAAAAAATTGTAGTTTATACTAGAAAGGATTAAACTGATTAAAATTCGTTTGTTTTTCATGTACTTAATTCCTTTTAAAAGAAAATCTACTTTTTTATTTTATTTTATTGCACTGGCCAGAATCAAATCTTAATATAGTGTAAATGACGGGGGCTATAAAACACATGGTTCAAAAACTAAAATATATAATAGATGCTGAGATACAGTCATCTTTAAAATCGTAGTTCTTAAATAACAGAAAATCCACAAGTCATCGATAAATACCCAGATTGAAGTGTCCGTTAAAGACTTTTCTGTAGACAGAGGGAAACTGGATCCGATGCAGCACGGGCAGAAAAAAGAGCTGACTTAGGCAACGGGTACCCGAAAAAGCGAGATCTAAAGCAAATTCAGTGTTTTTTTTTTTTTTTAGTTTTTATTTGTAATATGATGTAAAAAATAAATACTGATCCAATTCTTTTGAAAATTCGTTTAAATATAGTGACCAGCGAAGCGGGCGTAGCCTGCTAGTAATTTAATAAATAACTTGTACTGCACGAATTTTTGCAAAATTATATAGAACAAATAAGTCTTGCCGTGGCTGCAACATAATAGTTGTATTTAGTATTTAAAATTTTAGTAGTGATTATAGTGTCATAGCTGCCAACATTTTAAACTTTTAATCCAAGCTTGACGCCAGTAATTTTAAATGGGATATGGTATATATATTTTCGACGATTAATAATACCGAAGACACCTATAAAAAATTTCCGGTCTGAAGTCTCTCTTGAAATACGAGACTTGACACCTATCTAGTGTTATTTATTAGCACAGAAATAAGCAAAAAATAAACTCCTAAATCAAAAATAACCTTTTAAAAAATAATAATAATAGCATTTAAATACACCTAGATTATAAAACCATTTAGCATACATACCAATATCCTAATTAATATTCCGTAGTGTTGTTAGTCCCGCCCTTTTTCTCACACCAGTAAATTTGTAGAATAATATTCTCCAAATGCAATCACCATTCAATAAGAAGGAAAATATTCTAAAAAAATACTGGTGTAAGAAAGAAGGCAGGGTTCACGATACTACGGAATATTAACTAGAATGAAGGCAAGCATTCATTTACATATGAATAACATCCTCTTTCACTAGTGAAAAACCGCGTGTAATAATGCCATTTTCGCTTATTTAATAAGCCAAAAGGCGGTGCTTTATTTCTTTCTGGTATGCAGTAATACTGTAAGTGAGAATAATAATGGTTCATGTCAATTAAAACTTCCCAATATATTAAAAAAAAATACTCTGTATTCAAAAAGAAAATATTTTATAAATCTAAAACCGATAATTTACTGAAAATCATTCAACGGCGAAAAAAAAAAAAAAAAAAAAAAAAAAAAAGGAAAGAAAAGGAAATGAATGTTAAAAAACAGAATATCTAGCTTTTCACTTCAATTTGATAATATAATTTCCTTTCGAAAGAAAACTAAAGAAAAAAAAATAGAAAAATGACATTTAAATTCACACCACAATAAATATACAGGTTAATTGTATTGTATTTCTGTAAGTTGCGTCTTATCTGAATGGTGTTTCGTTTTTGTGATTGTAAGATGTTAAAAAATAACCTGAAAGCTTTTTACTTGCTTTCAGTTAGCAATAACTAAAAGGTAAGGTGGAAATTAAGAGTCGTAATTCAATTCTTTTATCGAGCTTCGTTTGGAAGATAGTTGGTTGGGAAGTAAGAGGAATTTTTTTTGTTGCCAAAGTGAGTTTAGCTGGCAACTTAGCACCATTTGACCATGAAAAATAAATAAATTTTTGCTTCCACTTCCCGACTTATGAAGGTAATGGAAGTATTATATTCTGTCCAAAAATTCGATATCGAGTTTTCACCTCATTTTTCAAACTCGCCACATTAACTACCTTTTAAATATCCTTTAGTATGTGCTTATTCTTTTTTGGTCAATAACTGAGAATACAATGTTTTGGTAAATGTTGATATCTCAAAAATGACTTTAATGATTTTCTTGAACATTTTTACCTTATCTATATTAGATATCATTTCTCGTGTATTACGTGGTTTTTACAGGATAATTAACTGTCATCCTGCTTAGAAAAGTCAGTTTTAGATCTCGAAATTTGGTATTTCAAAAGATGACTCTACCACTTTTTTTTTTTTTTTTTTTTTTTTTTTGTAATCCGTTTTGTAAGCATTGTTTTATTTGTCTTTACACGTTTTTTAAGTTTCTCTTACCGGAAATATTTCAAGTTTCTACTTCATTAGGTCAATATTATGTCATCGGACAAGATTGTATCTTCTGATCACATCTGCAAAAAATGCATATAATACGTGCAATAGTAGGTAATGGAAGTCGTGTGGTTCTTTCATCTCGAGATATTTTTAATTTACCATACGAGTTCACTGGTTAAATAAAATAAATCTTTCTATTAATTTTTTCCGGTAGCAAAGAGGTGTTAAGATGGCAACTATAAAAGTTTGATTATATTGGTTAGTTGTAACAGACTTTATAATGAAACAGCCCTACCCGGCTTTTCCTTCTAAAAAAATTCACGAAAACTTTGTCCTTTGCTCACCCTGCTCCATAGTGATTTACAGAAAAATCAAAACCAACACTATAACGGAAAATCGAAGCAAACGAAATTCATTTAGCGCATTTACGAATTCCCTTAATTTTATCTCCAGCTTAAATAAATCATATCATTTCATTACTTTTTTCTAATCAGTAAATGAATTTTATATTTGATTTCAATTATAAATTTGCAGAGAAAGTAGAACTAAATTTTTTAGTATATTAAAAATAAAGTAGGAAATTTCAATTATCTACTTATAATATATAAACATAAACATAGATACCAACATTTTAATTTATTCCGGAGTACTTTTAGCTCCAACACTTTATTTATACGGAATTTATCTCCGATATATAATTTCGATAAAATAAAATAAAATCACTCTTAAAAAAATAAGTGCTGCGAAATAAAGGCGGGGCTTAATATACTCCGGAATAAATTTAAATGCTAGCAGCTATGCATAAATACATGTAAATCTCCAAAACACAAATGAAATATTTCTATAATAAGCCTTTAGGAGACGCTATTTGACTATGAGTTATTCTAAATGATATAAAAGAAATAATTCGGCTTTCTTTTCTTTCTTTTTTCTTTTTTTTTTTTTTTTTGAAAGTAACATTTTAAGAACTCAAGATTACACAAGGGAAAAAAACATATAAAGTCATAAATAGACCTGTTAACTATGCTAGTTTATCCTTAACGGTATTAGGCCCCGCCTTTTTTTCAAACCAGAATAGCTGTAGAGTAATATTTAGTTTGAGAGTTGGATGCGTGCTGAGTTCCCGGGGTCCAATGGTGACCCCACACCTCAGCGAACCAGAAGATGAAGATGGAATGAGTTAGGATCATGATGGCTTACAACACACACACACACAAAAAAAAAAAATATATATATATATATATATATATAAGGGAGGGAAATAAACAAACGGACAGATAGATAAAAACAAATTCTGAACTCAAAAAGGCAATAGAAAGAAAAACATAAAATAAAATAGCAAGTGATAGGAGAGAGATTAAGTATAGCATTACGAACATAGAACAAATATTTTTGGACATTTAATAATTTTATTTCATTTTTTTTTTTTTTTTTACAAGAAAACGACGAAAAACTAGAGACGGGAAGTTAAAACAATGCCGATTTTAGGACGACGCTTGTTAGAAGGATCAGTGTGGTCATACACATCAAGTGTGTTTAAAGCACGATTATTAATAGATTCTAATTGTTCGTGGAAGTTAATATTAAGGTGTTGATAAAATTTTCAAGGCGCGGAAAGTTAATTTCGCGGTACATTTGGTAATTATGGATATAGTAAGGTAGGTTGTAAATTTGCCTAATAGTAGCATTTTGGCTTTTAAGAAGCAGATTAATATTAGTTTTGGATGCAAATGACCACACAGGTGATCCATAAATTAAAAGAGGACTGAGGTGGGAATAATAAAGGAGCATCTTATTACTAATGGATAAATAACTGTTCCGAGCAATTAGGGGATATAAAAGATTTTTAGCGCGTCGGAACTTAGTACGCGAATTTAAGATGTGTTGATGGAATGTAAGTCTCTGTCCAATAATAATACCTAAATACCTACAGTGGTTGGACCATGGAATTAGGTGGTTATTGAAATTGATTTCATATTTATCTCTATTAGATTGGCTCATAGCCGAAAAAAGAATGGCCTCCGTTTTAGAATAATTAATGGCAATTCTCCATTTCTGAAACCAATGGGTTAAAATTTTAAGATGCTTGGAGATTGCCGCAATAGCATATCTTCTATTCCTGTTTGCCGCAAAAATGCAAGTGTCATCTGCACATATAGCCAATTGAGTATGAGGATAATGGGGCATATCGTTAATAAAAATATTAAAGAGTTTAGGAGAAATTTTGGAACCCTGAGGGAGGCCACATGGGGAAAATAGTTATCAGAAAGTTTGTCAGAAACCCTAACATGGAAATTACAGTCCTGTAGATAAGAGAAAATAAGTTTAATGAGTGGAGGAGGGAAGTTGTAGTTGATTAATTTGAAAATAAGACCGGGTGACCAGACCTTGTCAAACGCTTTTTCGATGTCAAGGAAGACAGCGGCTGTAATTTTCTTCTTAATTTTACTGGTGGTAATATGCTCGAAAAGACGATATACTTGGTGAGTGGCCGAAAGATTATTCATAAAACCGAATTGCTCTGGCATGATAATATTATTGTCCTCAAGAAAATTATTAATTTGTCGAGCAATGAAGACCTCGGTAAGTTTACTGAGAGAATTAAGTAGGGAGATGGGTCTGTAGCTGGAGGCCTTTCCAGGAGGTTTGTCAGCCTTAAGGATTGGGGCAATAATAGCAGTCTTCCAGGAATGAGGAAAATAACAATAATATATAATATTATTAATTAGATAGGTAATTTTTGGAATAAAGGAGCGCGGAAGATTCTTGAGTGCTTCATTAGTGATCGTGCTGATGCCTGGGGATTTTTTATTTTTAAGTTTGAGAATTTCAGAGATGGCATCAGCATCGGTAAGCCTGGAGGGTGGGGCAATAACTTCAGAACTCAAAAAAATTTTAACTTTGTCATTGACCTCTCTCTCGGTATCATAATCAATAATGGGATTACCCTGAAACTGGGTTTCAAACTGTTTGGCAATAGCATCAGCTTTTTGTTCATCGGAGTACGCATAGGCATTCGAATTTGGAATAAGGATAGGGGGGGGAATTTTAGTTTTACTTTAAAACCTCTTGGCGGCTTTCCATATGGAACTGTCCTCAGGAGAGAGACTTTCTAAGTAATTTTTCCAATTTATTTGCAATTTTTAAATAACATAATTTTTAAGGTCTTGTTGAGCTGTGTTCATAACGATTTTGTCAGCTAGCCTATGCGTGCGTTGCCAAACACGTCCGGCACGATTTTTGTTGGTGATGAGGCTACGGACATTAGGATCAGTTTTTAAATAGTCGTTATTCGTAATTTTAGTGGTAGCACCTTCCATAGCACTTTTAATTTGAAAAGTAATTTGGTCAACCAAGAGGTTTATCTCGTTAGTGCTATTGATGGGAGAAAAAGAGGGGGGGGGGGATTTCATTGAGATTGTTAAAATACTTAGACCAGTTAATTTTATTAATAAGAAAGGGGGGATCGCTGGGGGTATGAATTTGAAGAGTAATTTTGATGGGATTATGATCAGTGCAGAAAGTGATTCAATATATTTTTCATAATTAAATCCCATGAAAAGACCGAAGCCAATGGTGCTACTGCTATGAGAAGTGAAATGGGTGGGGGAGTCAGGAAACAGAACGTCCGCAGCCGAATTTTCAATAATATGATTAATACGAATGCCATAACCATTATTACAAACACAGTTCCAGTGTATGTGACGAGCATTAAAGTCTCCATTGAGAAAAGAATTAATATCTGAGTGAAGAAGTGCTTCAATGTCCTTACCAATAGTAAGAGGATTTTCGCAATTAGGATTAAGATGTTTTTTAACGCCAATGGCGGTGCCTCTAATACTTCTGTGAGAGTTAAGATTAATGTAATCATTCCTAATAATGGTGGAATTTGGAATTTTGAAGCTAATTCCAGGTCGGAGGTGGGTTTTTTGTAAGAGAATAATATCAGGATTAAGCTCCTTTATTGCATCCCTTAGCTCAAGAATTTTACCAGGAATGCCATCACAGTTCCACGAAACAACAACAAGCGAACCGCAGGAAGCCATTAAGTAGAAACGTTATTTTGGGAAAAATTTTTTTGGAGAATGTCAATTTTGCTGAAGGGGTCACGTTGTTTTCTGATTTCTTGAAGAGAAATCTGAAACCAACCTCATCCCTTCAGCAAAATTGACATTCTCCAAAAATTTTTTTCCCAAACAACTGTTTCTCCTTAATGGCTTCCTGCAGTTCGCTTGTTGTTGTTTAGTGGAACTGTGGCGTTCTCATGATTAATGAAAAGACTATTGCTCTACAACTATTCTGGTGTGAAAAAGAGACGAGGCTTAATACCATTACGGATAAACTAGTATAGTTAGTAGGTCTACATAAATAACATAAAAATCAAAATTGCAATTCATAATTATTAAAAAAAAAAAAATTACATAAATTTTGAAACACCATTTTTTCTTAAGCAGTAGACATGGAGAGATTGCATTATAAGCTGATAATCCTCTTTGCTGATCATTCAGCATACCTTCAACTTATTGTATGTACACTATTTTTATGAGTTGTGCTCTGAGAGTAACAATTTATATGCATTCCGGTGGATCGAAAATAAAGATATTCGTCATATCAAAAACAGGTAAACATGTGTAGTTGTGTCTGGACACTATGAATTTTATACAAAATGATATTCTTTGCCATATTTAATTTACTTTGGACCGTATTTATATGCCTCATTTTATATCTTATTGATATCATAGATAATAAATGTACGATAATAATTGAACGTAGATGATAATAATAAGGTAAATTAATTCAAATAGGAAAAAAAAACAGAGGTAAAAAAAAATAGCATTGCTTCTGATATTGATGCAAATTGACTTTATTTCGGCATTCATTGCTGCTATTCTGTTAGTCAAAAACCATCAACATTTATAATGGGAAATAATAATGTAGTAAATAACTTGTACTGCATGGAATTGTGTAAATTTATATAGAACAAAGTCTTGCCGTGGCTGTAACATACTAGTTTTGTATAGTATTTATTAAATTTTATTACTGATTATATTGTTTTATTAGCACAGAAATAAGCAAAAAACAAAATCCTAAATCAAAAGTAACCTTCAAAAATAATAATAATAGCATCTAACACTCCTTGGTTATAAAACCATTTAGACATTAATAAACTCCACTTTCATAAGAGAAAAATCGCGTGCAATAATATCATTTTCCCTTCATTAATAAGAAAGATGGCGGTGCTCAATTTCTTTATGGTTTGCATACTGGCCAACCTAACCCGGAAGATTGTTAGTCTCACCCCTTTCCAATTTTTTTTTTTTTTCGTCTTTTTTTTTTTTTTTTTTTTTTTAAAGTATTTTTCTTCTTATTTAATCGATAATATATTCGAAGAGAATTACTCTAAAAATTAAGTGGTGTACAAAAAGGGGCGGGACGAAATATCTTCCTGATTAGGTTGGCAAGTATGGGTTTGTAGTGAAACTGTTCGTTGGAATAATAAAGGTTGATATGAATTAAATCTTCGCCATGTATTAAAAAAAACTCTGTATTAAAAAGAGAATATTTCATAAATCAAAAACCTATGATTGATTGAGAGTCATTAAACGATGAAAAAAAAAAAAAAATTCAACGTTAAAAACCTGAAACTTCAATTTAGTAATACAATTTCCTTAGCGTACGACTTTCGATATAACACAGAAAATAAATAAATAAATAAAGGAGAGATTTAAAAAATTTTTATAAATTCACACCTGAATTAATTTATAGATGAATCGTATTGCGTTTCTGTAAGTTGTGCTTGTAGTACAGTTAAGAGGTATGTAAAAGAGGACTTGCCTAGCAAAAGGTGGGGTAGAAGATTTTTCTTTTTTAATTTGTAAGTATTAGTGTCAATATGAAAAAAAATGATTTATCCAACATGGTCGAACCCGGGAGAATTTTTGTCGGCTGAAAGACCTCGAAAATTTACTACTTTTTTGGCTTTTTTTGAAATATCTCAGAAATGGCTGAATTTAGCGATATTTTTCTATTGTAAAGTTCAAAGAGGATTAAATTTCCTACAATTTTCTTCATTACAACTTTTTTTTAGTACTAATAGCAAGCGCCTTACAGCCTCTTGAAAGTCGGCATTTTTTCTCAAACTAATAAAAGAGAACTCAAAGAAATGGGTCGGTGCATGATCGTTTATTAGAAAACGGAAAAAAAAGGAAAGGGCATATTCAGCGTCTGACCTTAAGAAATGATATCTGCTTCGTAGCAAAAAAGGTAACCGCCCCCCCCCCCCCCCACACACACAAAAAAGCTCTCCCTTTCCTCCCGCCTCTTCTCATCTTGTAGTACACTGCCTCGGCTGAGCATATACCTATGTTATTCAGTTCAGTTCGAATGTGTGAACATACTGTATCAACCCATGAGCGTTTTCTATTACAATAACCGGAGTGTTTGTTTTATTTACAAAATCAGTTTGAATAAAAGTGAAATAATGATTCTGAAGGAGAAAGGTTTACAAAAAGATCTGCAAAAGTGCAATGCAAAACGTCAAAATGAAGAACATCGATGTTTTTTGAAGAACCTACAACAAGTAAGAATTCACAATGCCTGTCACAAATGATACACCAATGAGCGAATGATTGCAGCATATGTACGGCGTCATACAACTGGTGATGGAGCTGGGCAAAACTATACGGCTTCATATCTTCCATCAAGAACTGAAGGTTTCAGTTTTAAAAATCAGTGTTTCTTGAGTGGAGAAGGGAATACTTGAAGATTTCTTTAAAAAACAGGAATGACTTCCTGAGCGTGAAAGAAATTTTATCCACCATGCTATGAAACTGGGTGTGAAAGAAACAATTGTAAACGGTGCCGAAAATCGAAGGGATGAGTGATGAAAAAAAGTATTTCAATGCATCGGAAATGGTAAAGGTTTAGTTTCTGTAGATGCTTCGTATAGCAGGTTTTGTCAGCAAAAACTGCATTGGACGACTCAAAGTGAGATGAAACGAGGATACTACCCTGCCAGTAACGCTGATGAAGCAATGGAATCAATTTACTCCTACCCTGAAAACGACTTGGAGGAGTGCCAGTCTCATTAAGTATTTGATGTATAAAATAAAGGGTGATTTTCGTCCTGGCATCAGAACGATTACACCACGCCTTTGCAAAAAATATGGTGAAGATGTTTTAATAGCCGAAACTGCCAGCAAGAAAGCAGTTGTTTGCTTTCAAAATGTTGGCTATAAAATACTCAGTGAAACGAGTACAGTAACAAGGAAGGGAAAATGTCCTCAACAGAAAAATGTCATATTAATTTCATCATTGGACGAGACTGGAGAAGATGATAAGTTATTCTAAGAGCTTTTGTAATTACTGCAAGAGGGAGAGGAACAATTTGAGGAAGACACACCTTCCTTTACCTGTAATGACTATTGAAATTTAAGAACCCGGGCTTTCAAAACAACCACAAAAAAAATAAACATGTATATTATACATAAATGTACTTTTCTTTATTTGTTTCAAAGCTAAATTATCTCCCTATAATTTATACATAAAATTAAATTTCTACAATTTACTTTTGTAATATAATTATTTGCTAATGTTCTTCAAACAAGTTTGCCTATTTATGAAGTTCATTTACAATTAAGATTGTATATTGTTATTATCCTCAATATTAATATAGCAGTAATTAATGTTTTTTACAACATTATGTATTATATCTAAATATCATTAATGCTTTATAATTTAATAAATAGTAGAATTAAAATATTTATGTATCAATGCATTGAGTTTTTGCTTATTAGCACCCTAATATTTATTTATATACATTTATATACAAATGTTTTTTATTTTTTTTTCTTTGTATGTGTATATGTTTGTGTGTGTATTATGTGTTGCAGTGGTAGTATACTATACATTGGCAGTTATTGCAGTCTGATGATGACTATTGTTGCTAGACCAGAATTGTCAGTGCGTGGCCGGGGGGGGGGGGGTAGTAAAAAGCGGAAGTGAAAAGATAAAAGGGTGATCGAAAATTTACCTAGCTAACATATTTAATTATTTCAAAAATCACGATTATTTTACCAAGGTAAGAGAACAATCAAGAAAATAAAACAGTATTTCTTACAATATATATTTGTAAAAATATACATCTAGCATGTGCATTTCCGTATTACGTTTCTGATCACCAAATACAAAAATTCCAAGGACGACAGATATCAGAGCTGTATCATTAAAAGTTATTACGCTTTCTGTAAATAAAGCTTCTAATTCTAATAATTACTGTACGTGTACATTATTTATAAAGAGTAATGCGCTTTTTTTGCGAAGTTGAGAAAACTGTTTATTTTCAAGAGGCTGTTACGCGCTTGCTATTAGTTCTACAAAAAAATTGTAATGAAGAAAATTGCAGGAAATTTAATCCTAACATTACATTAGAAAAATACCGCTAAATTCAGCCATTTCTGAGATATTCCGAAAAAAGCCAAAAAACTAGTAAATTTTCGAGGTTTCTCAGCCGACAAAAATTCTCCCGGGGCCAACCATGTTGGATAACTCGAATTTTGCATATTAGTACTAATATGTACAAATTAAAAAAACAAAATCTTCTACCCCACCTTTTACAAGGTACATTGTATTTATTGACTGGATGAAAGTTTTATTTCCACAACCCGATTAACGTAGGTAATGGAAGTATTGTATTCTGTCCAAAAATTCGATATCGAGTTTTCTCCTGATTTACGCGTTTTAACGTCTCCTAAGTTCAAAAAATATTTTTTGGCAATCGGTCAGTGTGTGTGTATGTATGTGGAAGTTTTTCTGGTTATCATATCTCCAAAATGAATAAAGATAGAAATGACAAAACTTCAGAATTGAGACAGGTCTGGTGGACAGACGAATTTTCCAAATTTTTGTGAAAATTAGAAAATCAGAATTGGGACATCGCAAATCGTGAGGGGACGTAAGTCCATATCTCAAAAATAGCTCAAACGATTTTCTTCAAATTTGCTATATAAACAATCTATTATATGCTCTTTTAAATGATTTAGTTGTGTAGTTCCAGAAAATTTATAGGCATTCTGTATAAATAGCTCAATTTCAGGTATCGCAGGTGCGTTCCTTTAAAAACGTCTGTACTGATTTTTTTTCAAACTCGTCATATTATTTAACTTTTAGATATCCCTTTCTATGTAATTATTGTTTTTCGGTCAATAACTGAGTATACAAAGTTTTGGTAAAAGTTGATATCTCAAAATATCTCCAGCAGTTAACTTGAACATTTTTACAAGGATCTATATTAGATATCCTTCTTATGTATTACGTGGTTATTATAGAATACTTAATTGTCATACTGCTTAAGAAGGTCAGTTTTAGATATCGGAAATCGGTGTTTAAAAAAACAACTCTACCATTTATTTTTTTTTCTTATTTTTGTAACTCTTTATGGAAACATTGTTTTATATGTCTTTACACGTTTATTAAGTTTCTCTTAACGGAAACACGTGAAAAATAATACTTCTGGGCAGGGCCTGATTAAGGGGGAAGCTCGCTCTTCAAACATTATTTATACTTACACCGTTAATTTTTAACTAATATTTTCCTCCTATAATAAACAGAAAATTTTCATTAAAAATTATTTTAAAAGAATTCTGGTGTCTAAAAACGGTGAGTAAATTGGATTGTTTTACAGCGTTCATTTTTTATAAAAAATATTTCCTCGTCAAAGCGTGAAATTTCTATGACATGAAGTAAAATATAATTGTAAAAGTATTCCGGTATGAGCGAGCGTCCCCCTTAATCAGGCCCTGCTTCTGGGGATCACCGAAGCGAGAGAGCCATCCCTTCCGTGGAAGATCAAAATTGCGATGGCATGTCTCCGGATCATCTCTAGGGGTGAGTCCCAGACTGTCTCCAATTGCCCATCTGCCCAGCACTAGTGTGACGTAAAACCCAACTAACCGGAAACATGTAAAGTTTCTACTTCATTAGGGCAACTTTATGTCTTATTGCAAGATTGTATTTTCTGATCACATCTGTAAAAAATGCATATAATACAAGCAGTAGTAGGTAATGGAAGTCGTGTGGTTGTTTCATACCAGATATTTTTAATTTACTATATGAATTCACTGGTTAAATAAAATAAATGTTTTTATTAAATTTTCCCAGTAGCAAACAAGTGCTAAGATGGCAACTATGAAAGTTAGATTATACGAATCAGTTGTAAATTACTTTATAATAAAATAGCCATAGCCGGCTTTTACTTCTAAAAAATTTCACGAAAACTTTGTCCTTTGCTCGCTTTGCTCCATAGAGTTTTCTAGAAAAATCAAAACCAACACCATAATTTAAAATCGAAGCAAGATAAATTTAATTTAACTCATTCACAAATCCCCTTAATTTTATTTCCAGCTTAGTTAACCCGTTAGTAGTCGCAACAGATAGCGCTACCTATAACAGATTATGCACTTTTTATTTAACTCTCATCAATAATTTTAAGAAGTGATTTGATCGACGTTCCTTCGATTTTATTCGCGTTTTATGTATATTAAATGCTACTTCTAAAAAATTTTGGTGGCTATTGAATAAAAAAATCTGGCAACACTGAAGAATGGACGGCAAATCGACCAACTAGCGATTACTAACGGCTTAAATCATATCATTTCATTACTTTTTTACTAATCAGTAAATGAAGCTTATATTTGATTTTAATTATAAATTGCAAAATTTTTAAGTAGAATTAAATTTTTAAGTATAGAAAAATAAAGTAGAAAAATTCAATTATCTATTTATAGTACATAAACATAAACATAGATACCAACATTTTAATTTATTCCAAAGTATTTTTAGCACCGCTTTATTTCACATCACTTTATTTATACGAAATTTTTCTCAGATACATACTTTCGATAAAATAAGAAAAAAATCACTGTTAAAAAATAAGTGATGCGAAATAAAGGCGGGTCTAAGTATACTCCGGAATAAATTAAAATGTTAGCATCTATGCATAAATACATGTAAATTTTCAAGATATAAATGAAATATATCCGTTATAAGCCTTTACGAGACGCTATCTAACTATTCGTTATTCTAAATGGTATTAAAAAAAAAAAAAAAAAAAAAAAAAAAAAATCGATAATTTCTTTTGAAAGAAACATTTTAAAAACTGAAGATCCATAGTTCGTACAGTCGTTGAAATTTCTTATTTTTCTTCACCGGTGTTATTATTTAGCAAATTTTGATATTAAACAGCCTTAAAATTTAAAATGAAATATATTGCATAAAAATGCTAGTGGGAGTGTCCTTGAAAAAAGGCGTGGCCGTACGAACTATAAGATCACACTAAAAATACAAAAAAAAAAAAAAAAATTCATAAATAACATTAAAATTAAAATTTCTTAAACAGTAATCATTGAGAGATTGCATTATAAGCTGTTAATCATCTTTCCTGATCAATCAGCATACCTCCAACTTTAAAACCCGAAAAAACTAGAATAAACTACGACGTCAGAAACGCCAAAGAAAAATCATTGAGGTGCATACAGCTGTTTCGATAACCTAAAGCGTACCGTCTTCAGTGCAAAAAGAATTCTGAATCTGGAGAAGTGCTCGTATATATAGGAGAGGGACCGGATTTAGTTCAACCAATAGGATTACGGAAGAGGTGGGGAGTGTGGCCAATAGGAATTTAGGAATGTGTAGCTGTGTAAACAGTAGAAAAATTAAGGAATGTAGACTGAATGTAAAATTTCCAACAATCAGACAAATAGGGAACAGCGAAATCACAATTTACAAGGTTTTTAAAATTTTTATAAGTATGAAATAATATATTTTTATAAATATTTATTTTTAAATATATTTTTTAAATTATATTATTTATTATTATTATTATTATTATTATTATTATTTATTTTATTATTATTTAAATTATATTGTATATTATTTAAATTATATTATTATTTAAATTATATTATTTATATTATTATTATATTATTAAATATTTTATTATTTATAAACATATATTTTTATAAATATTTCATATTTATAAAAATTTTAAAAACCTTTTAAATTGTGATTTCGCTGTTCCCTATTTGTCTGATTGTTCGAAATTTTACATTCAGTCCACATTTCCTTAATTTTTCTATTGTTTACACAGCTACACATTCCTTAATTCCTATTGGCCACACTCCCCACCTCTTCCGTAATCCTATTGGTTGAACTAAATCCGGTCCCTCTCCTATATATACGAGCACTTCTCCAGATTCAGAATTCTTTTTGCACTGAAGACGGTACGCTTTAGGCTACCGAAACAGCTGTATGCACCTCAATAATTTTTCTTTGGCGTTTCTGACGTAGTAGTTTATTCCTGTTTTATTATTCCAACGCCAAGTCTCCTGCTATTATCCGAATAAACTACTACGTCAGAAACGCCAAAGAAAAATATTTTAGACGCATACAGCTGTTTCGGTAGCCTTAAGCGAACCGTCTTTAGTTGAAAAAAAATTCAATTCTTTTTGCACTGAAGACGGTTCGCTTAAGGCTACCGAAACAGCTGTATGCCTCTCAAATATTTTTCTTTGGCGTTTCTGACGTAGTAGTTTATTCGAGTTTTAATATTCCAACGCCAAATCTCTTGTTATTATACCTTCAACTTATTATATATACACTATTTTCATGAGTTGTGTTGAGAGGGTAAAAATTTATTTGCATTCGGGTGGATCGAAAATAAAGATATTCGTCATATCGAAAACAGGTACCCATGTTTACTTGTGGCTGGACACTATGAAATTTTTTACTAAATGATATGCTTTGCATATCTAATTTACTTTGGACCGTATTTATATGCCACAGTTTATATCTTATTGATTTCATAGATAAAAAATGTACGATAATCATTGTACGTAATAGATAATAATAATGCAAATAATAAATAAAATATCTATAAAATTAATATATATGTATTTTTTGGTAATCAAAAAACTAAATGCTTTGAGGAGATTTCACGTTGTTTGAAAATCTGTATCTCCACCAGTGGGCATTATTTTACCTTAGCTGTGTTATTTTATCGTCTGAAGATTGTACCCAATATTTATGTTTGTATTTGATACTTGAATTTATTTTCGCTGTTTATTAGAACGAAAACATATTTATTCTAAAAAGATGGAAACTCGGCTTAAATTGACGCATTCACATGTAGTGTTTTAGACAAAGTATGATTGTTTCAGATGTATCTCCTACCATTAATTCTTTGCTGCTCTTATTTAATTTCATTCCTCTGGTCAGTGTTGCGAAATTTAGGGACCTTTTTTATTAAATATTCAGCACTAATACTTTAATTGTACAGGTTGCCTACATTGTTGCCGGATCGGCAACACTGTGACTGGCTCATTCCTTCAAAACCGAAAATTTCATTAAATTGAATGTAATACCGTATAAAATAATGTTAATTCAAAAAGTCGCAAAGGGTGGCAATAACGGTTACCTAATCATTTCCGTAGTTTCCAAGTGTACTGTTTTCGACGGGGGACTTCAAACAGGGAAAATTTTATAGCCGTTTTCGGTAATATCAATCGTCGAAAGTATAAATAGCATTTTCCATTTAAAAATACTGGCGTCATTTCTGATTTAAAGGTTTAAATATTGGAAGCTCTGCATTTCGAAGGTTATTCGTTCATTAGATATATTAGATAGCACTCTTTAAAGTTACTCGTGCTATTTGAAAAAAAAAAAAAAAAAAAAAAAAAAAGAGTCCATTCTTTAACAAACTTTTTTAGAGCGTTAGGGACGGCTAAGTGTTAATGCCTTTAATTTCTTAGCCGGCCCTAACGCTCAAATATTTTCCTGGTCAAGACAATATTTTTATAGGTTGACCAGGACGCGTTTTATCCTTTATCTCATAATTATTGTTTTAAATCACCAAAAGCAATCTCTGCACGTTTAATACAACATAATTCCATACGCTTTCACTAACAAATGATTACTTTGCTCTGCAAATTCCTTGATGTGAAATCAAAAGATTAACACTTCCCGCAAGCACTATTACTTATATAACAAACTCGACAAGTTCAAGGAACAAAACACGTGTCTTAATTTTACTCCACTTGAAAATCAGAACAGATCAGAAAGTCTGTTACTTTTACAATTACAGATATTTTTAGTAATGTCCGTATTATTACAACTATTGCACTCCATTCGTTAACAGTGAGAATTAATTTAAGTACCCAACAGAGTCAATGTACAATAGATTAAAATACTGTTTTTTTATTTTTACTTTTTTTTTTTTTTTTTTTTTTTTTTTACACAGATGTGTGTGTGTGTGTTTGCAGTCGGCAGCAAAATTATTCAAGCGCTAGAAATAGTTGGTATTTAAAAGATGTGCACCTAATATTATTTTGTTAAATAAATAATTGTGAAATCATTATCTTAGTGTTTATGCTGTTTATAAAAAAGTAATTTAATGTCAAAAATTAGCCATCAAGCTCTGAAAAAATATTAAAAATATGGATGTGAAATTCAATAATTTTGCTGCCGACTGTATGTGTGCTACTTGTATATATATATATATATATATATGTAATATTATGTTTATTGTTTCTGTTATTACTTTTATGATTTTAACTTTCTTTATTTAAATTAAATATGTACGACACTGATAGTTCTAAAATGTCATAAAAAGAAATTTTAAAACATTAAACCTGGAAAAAAAAAAATAGTATGTTGTGGCCACCACAAGACTTTCTTCTATATTTTCCTATACATATTCAATCAGTAACAATATTAAAAAATAAATAAATAAATAAATAAATAAACGATTTTTTTTCTAAGTTTTTTTTTTTTTGGTTAAAAGTAATACATATTCAATCAGTAACAATATTTAAAAAAAAAAAAAAAAAAAAAAAAAAAATACGAATTTTTTTCTTTTTTTTTTTTTTTTTTTTTAAGTATAAAAAAAATCGATAACTTTGTTTTAAATTATCACAGATTTATAGTTCAACCATTCGTTTTAAAGGTATTGACGAGATCTTTCGAATGGTACCTATCTTCAAAATTTACCCCCCCCCTGGGGGGTGGGGAAGCGATGCCCTCCCCATGCACAAAATTTTTTTCCTTGTTACATACTACTATCATCAATAATTCATATTAATTTTACAATCACAAGTTTAAAATAACTCTTATTATGCACATTTATACGAATTTTTGTCCTAAAAATTTAGATAAAATGTTATCACAGCGCCACCTTTTGAGCTATTGATCCCCAAATATAATCAGCACCAGTTTATGTCGGGGACCAACTAAATACCAAGTTTGGTAAAATTTCGTTAAAAAAAAAAAAAAAGTTTTTTTTCGTTAAAAGTAAATAAAAATCGATAGGTTTGTTTTAAATTATCACAGATTTATGGTTCAACCATTCGTTTTAAAGGTATTGACGAGATCTTTCGAATGGTACCTATCTTCAAAATTTACCCCCCCCCCTGGGGGGTGGGGAAGCGATGCCCTCCCCATGCACAAAATTTTTTTCCTTGTTACATACTACTATCATCAATAATTCATATTAATTTTACAATCACAAGTTTAAAATAACTCTTATTATGCACATTTATACGAATTTTTGTCCTAAAAATTTAGATAAAATGCTATCACAGCGCCACCTTTTGAGCTATTGATCCCCAAATATAATCAGCACCAGTTTATGTCGGGGACCAACTAAATACCAAGTTTGGTAAAATTTCGTTAAAAAAAAAAAAAAAGTTTTTTTTCGTTAAAAGTAAATAAAAATCGATAGGTTTGTTTTAAATTATCACAGATTTATGGTTCAACCATTCGTTTTAAAGGTATTGACGAGACCTTTCCAAAGATACCCATCTTGAAACTTTGCCCCCCCGGGGGGGGGGGGGGGTACATCAACCCGGAGGGTTGGGACCGATGCCCCCACATGCACAATTTTTTTTTCCTGATTAACTACTACTATTATCAATAATTCATATTAATTTTACAATCACAAGTTTAAAATAACTCTCATTATGCCCATTTATACGGAATTTTGTCCTATGCTGCCATGTTAAAAATTTGCATAAAATGCGTTCACAGCGCCACCTGTTGAGCTATTGATCCCAAAACCTAATCAGACCCTTTCCATGTCAGGGTCCAACTATACACCAAGTTTGTTTCAATTTCATTCATCGGTTCGTGAGATACGGTGAAAAATACGAAATTTTGCGATCACAGCGCCACCTGCTGGACGATTGATCCCCAAATCTAATCAGCACCATGCCCGTCAGGTTCCAACTATATACCAAGTTTGGTTGAATTTCATTCATTGGTTCGTGAGATACGGTGAAAAATACGAAAATTTGTCCTATACTGCCATGTTAAAAATTTACATAAAATGCGATCACAGCGCCACCTGATGGGCTATTGATCCCCAAATCTAATCAGCACAATGCCCCGCCAGAGTCCAACTGTATACCAAGTTTGGTTGAATTTCATTCATTGGTTCGTGAGATACGGTGAAAACACTACACCACAGACAGACAGACAGACATTTTTAAAAAACTATCAATTCGTGTTCAGGACACCCCAAAACGAGTAGATCCGTCAAAAAACGGAGGTCGAAAATTTTCGCGAATCCAATACTTTCTCTATATTACATATTGAAGAAAGTAAAAAGAGAGAAGATAAAAAATTAAGATGTTATTATTATTAAGAAGATATTTATATTCTTATTCGATTTATCTTCATGTAATCAGATGATCCGTCAAAAACTTGAGTGAGATTGTTTACCGCGATATAAAAATAATTAAATGGATTTTCTGTTGTGAACGAGATTTGAAATCATTTAATAAAGAAAAGATTTTTATATATTACTCTTTATTGGAGTATAAAGCACATAAATTGGTATAAGAAAAGTATTCTGGAGATTTTGCGTTTTACAGATATCTGATGTAACCTAAATTGTGGTTAAAAGTTTTGATGGAATAAAAATAAATTACTTTCAAAATTCACTCTTTTTAGTGCATTTTCAACTTTTATTTGTTTATTTAGTTATTATTTTCTTCTTTATTAATACAGAAGAAAATATTGGATTCGTGAAAATTTTCCAACTCCAGTTTTCGATGGATTTACACGTTTTGAGACTCCCTGAACACGATTTGACTGTTTTTAGAAAATGTCTGTCTGTGTGCCTGTCTATATATCTGTCTTTGTGTAATACAAATTTTGTTGGCGTTGTATATCATGAATGAATGAACGAAATTTAACCAAACTTGGTATTTAGTTCTATCTTAACATAAACTGGAGCTGATTCGATTTAGCAATCAATCGTTCAACTTGTGACTCTGTGATCCCATTACATATAAATTTTTAACTTGGTTGTATAGAAAAAAATTCTTCATAAATATACATAATGGGAGTTATTTTTAACGTGTGATTGTAAAATTAATATACATTATTAAAAATAGTAGTAGTAAACTAGGGAAAAAGAATTTGAGCATGTAGCGGCATCGCTTGGTGTAAATTTTCAATAGTGGGTATCTTTCGAAAGATATCGTTAATAGCCAATTATTGGACCATATTTGTCATAATTTAAAACATCAGTATCGATTTTTTTTCTTTTTAAATAGAAGGAAAAAAAAAAAAAAAAAGAGGAAAAAAATAGCATTTCTTCTGATATTCGCGCAAAATTGACTACCTTTCGGCATTTAATGCTGCTATTCTGTTAGACAAATATTATCTACATTTATCATGGGAAATAATAATTTAATAAAAAACTTGTACTGCACGAATTTGTGCAAAATTATATAGAACAAATAAGTCTTGTCGTGGCTGCAACATAATAGTTTTATTTAGTATTTAAAATTTTAGTAGTGATTATAGTGTCATAGCTGCCAACATTTTAAACTTTTAATTCAAAATTGACACCAGTTGTTTTAAATGGGATATGGTATATATTTTTTCGACGATTAATATTAACGAAAACAGCTATAAAAAATTTCCGGTCTGAAGTCTCCCTTGAAATACGGGAGACTTGGCACCTATGTAGTGTTATTTATTAGCACAGAAATAAGCAAAAAATAAACTCCTAAATCAAAAATAACCTTTTAAAAAATAATAATAATAGCATCTAAATACACCTAGATTATAAAACCATATAGCATACATACCAATATTCTAATTAATATTCCGTAGTGTTGTCAGTGACTCCCTTTTTCTCACACCAGTAAATTTGTAGAATAATATTCTCCAAATGCAATCACCATTCAATAAGAAGGAAAATATTCTAAAAAAATACTGGTGTAAGAAAGAAGGCAGGGTTCACGATACTACGGAATATTAACTAGAATGAAGGCAAGCATTCATTTACATATGAATAACATCCTCTTTCACTAGTGAAAAACCGCGTGTAATAATGCCATTTTCGCTTATTTAATAAGCCAAAAGGCGGTGCTTTATTTCTTTATGGTATGCAATAATACTGTAAGTGAGAATAATAATGGTTCATGTGAATTAAAACTTCCTAATATATTTTTAAAAAATACTCTGTATTTAAAAAGAAAATATTTTATAAATCAAAAACCGATGATTTACTGAAAAAGATTCAACGGCGAAAAAAAAAAAAAAAGAAAAGAAAAGAAAAGAAAAGAAAATGAATGTTAAAAAACAGGATATCTAGCTTTTCACTTCAATTTGATAATATAATTTCCTTTCGAAAAAAAAAACCTGGAAAAAAAAAAAAAAAAGATGAAATTTAATTTCAGACCACAATAAATTTACAGGTTAATTACTGTATTTCTGTAAGTTGCGATTCTTTTATCTGTGGTTTGCATAATATAATGATAAGATGTTATAAAAACTAAAAGCTTGTGTGTTTGCTTTCAGTTAACAATAAATAAAATGTAAGGTAGAAATTAATTAAAAATTATGGAGTCGTAATTTAATTCTTTTATCGAGCTTCGTTTGGAAGATAGCTGGCTGGCAAGTAAGAGGAATTTTTTTCCATCAAAGTGAGTTTAGTTGCCAACATAGCACCATTTGACCATGAAAAAATTTCATAAATTTTTGCTTCCACTTCCCGACTTATTAAGGTAATGGAAGTATTGTATTCTGTCCAAAAAATCGATATCGAGTTTTCACCTCATTTTTCAAACTCGCCACATTAACTACCTTTTAAATATCCTTTAGTATGTGCTTATTCTTTTTTGGTCAATAACTGAGAATACAATGTTTTGGTAAATGTTGATATCTCAAAAATGACTCTAATGATTTTCTTGAACATTTTTACCTTATCTATATTAGATATCATTTCTCGTGTATTACGTGGTTTTTACAGGATAATTAACTGTCATCCTGCTTAGAAAAGTCAGTTTTAGATATCGAAATTTGGTATTTCAAAAAATAACTCTACCACTTTTTTTTTTTTTCTTTTTTTTTTAAATTCGTTTTGTAAACATTGTTTTATTTGTCTTTACACGTTTTTTAAGTTTCTTTTTCTGGAAATATTTCAAGTTTCTATTTCATTAGGGCAATTTTATGTCTTTTTGCAAAATTGTATTTTCTGATCACATCTGTAAAAATTGCATATAATACATGCAGTAGTAGGTAATGGAAGTTGTGTGGTGGCTTCCTACCAGATATTTTTAATTTACTATATGAATTCACTGGTTAAATAAAATAAATATTTCTGTTAAATTTTCCCGGTAGCAAAGAGGTGTTAAGATGGCAAATATAAAGGTTAGATTATATGGGTTAGTTGTAACAGACTTTATAATGAAACAGCCCTATCCGGCTTTTCCTTCTAAAAAAATTCACGAAAATTTCGTCCTTTGCTCGCCCTGCTCCATAGTGATTTATAAAAAAATCAAAACCAACACTATAATGGAAAATCGAAGCAAACTAAATTCATTTAGCTCATTCACGAATTCCCTTAATTTTATTTCTAGCTTAAATAAATCATATCATTTCATTACTTTTTTACTAATCAGTAAATGAATTTTATATTTGATTTTAATTATAAATTTCCAAAATTTTAAGTAGAACTAAATTTTTAAGTATAGAAAAAATAAAGTAGGAAATTTCAATTATCTATTTATAATATATAAACATAAACATAGATACCAACATTTTAGTTCATTCCGGAGTACTTTTAGCTAACACACTTTATTTATACGGAATTTATCTCCGATATATAATTTCGATAAAATAAAATAAAATCAATCTTAAAAAATAAGTGTTGCGAAAAAAAGGCGGGGCTAAATATACTCCGGAATAAATTAAAATGTTAGCAGCTATGCATAAATACATGTAAATCCCCAAAACACAAATGAAATATTTCTATAATAAGCCTTTAGGAGACGCTATTTGACTATGAGTTATTCTAAATGATATAAAAGAAATAATTCGATTTTCTTTTTTCTTTCTTTTTTTTTTTTTTTTTTTTTTTGAAAGTCACATTTTAAGAACTCAAGATCACACAAGGAAAAAAAGTATAAAGTCATAAATAGACCTGTTAACTATGCTAGTTTATCCTTAACGGTGATAGGCCCCGCCTTTATTTCAAACCAGAATAGCTGTAGAGTAATATTTAGCAATATGTTCTCATGATTAAATAAAAAGACTATTGTTCTACAACTATTCGGGTGTGAAAAAGAGGCGGAGCTTAATACCATTACGGATAAACTTGCATAGTTAGCAGGTCTACATAAATAACATAAAAATTAAAATTTCAATCAATAAATATAAAAAAAAAAAAAAAAAAAAAAAACACCATTTTTTCATAAGCGGTAGACATGGAGAGATTGCATTATAAGCTGTTAATCATCTTTTTATGTGCATTCGGGTGGATCGAAAATAAAGATATTCGTTGTATCGAAAACAGGTACCTACCTATGTTTAGTTGTGGCTGGAATTTATGAAATTTTTTGCAAAATAATACTGTTTGCCTATCTCTTTCCGCCTGCGAATTGGATCTAAAATTGCAAATTATCTGCGACGTTTGTGAATTTTTTTTTCCTTCCTACATTAATTTTCACAAAAATAAATTCAGATAATATTGTATGTTACAAAGAAAATTAAAAAAGAAAAAAAAAAAAAAAAAAAAGGAAATAAATGCATCTTCTCCTTGGTGACACATTTTGTACATTCAACTTGTGCGTGTGGCTTTAATTTTCAGATTTTTCGCAAATTTTTACGTTGTATTCGATAATTATATTCAGGGGTCGTAGTCTTCGACTTTTTTTTTTTTTTTTTTTTAATTTATCCATTTTTACCACCAATATTTATATACAATAATATCTACACTGTTCAGTCGCGACATATTACTTTAAAAATATAATAGGAATCTCTCTTTAAAAAAAATATATATATATAAATAAATAAAAAAATAAATGCTAAAGAGGCTAATTTTCTCATCTTTGGATGTGTCCTGAAATAAGAATGCGGACACTACGACCCCTCCTAACTAAAAACAAACTGTAGTTTTTTCACAGAGCTGAAGTACTTTTAAAGTTTTTCTGCAGTCAACTATAGATTTTCTGTGGTGCAATCTCGACTGTAAAAATACTTCAGTAATTTTTTAAGACGTGGCTAATGATACTACAGAATATTATTTAGGATGTTGGCAAGTATGCACTAGAAGAAAAAAATTATGTAAATAAGCGGGGTTTACTGTTTAAAATAGAAAAATAGGTTGAATGTAAAAATTGTCAATAAAAAAAAAAAAAAAAAGAATGCAATTGGAAGACAGATTTAAAAAATCGTTTCTTAACTGCCGTCATAGTTAAAGTCTTAATCTTTTACTTCATAAATTGCTTTATTTTATTTTATTTATTTACCTTTATTTATTTTTTATTTATTTTTATTTTATTTATTTTTTTTTTTGTAGGGGGGGGGGAGGATTTTATGTTTTAGGGATCATTCTGAATCACTTATAGACAGATTTAACACAAATTCTACGAAACTATATCGAACAATATATATTACGTTGGCGGGAAAATACTGCAGTATTGAATTAAATAATTTACACCGAAAATTTATTCTGAGCAATATTTATATAGTTTTTAAAAAAGTTAAAATTTCTTAAAACTTTTGTAAGTATTTTCCTGGATAATTATACTGTTTCAGTTGTTTAATTTAAACCGTCAGAACTTTTCACCAAAATGAACATACCCACACATATATATATATACACAGAGAGAGAGTAATAATTAAGAAGATAGTTATACAAAGAAAATGTATAATACCGAATTATCATAATGCATACAATATACACTTTTCCTCAAATAATTTTATAACTAGTCTTTAAGTATTTGTTAACTTTAAAGATACATTTAATCACCCCCTCTCTTTTATTTACATTATTTTCTTTTTAAATGTAATATTGTGGATCTTTTATGAAATCTATTTCTGTCTGAGTTATAAAGTTTTTTATGATTTAATATTGAATACAAGATCCAGTACATTTATTTAACTGTTCATAGGAACTGGTTACTGTTGATCATGAATTGTTTGGATAAGTTTTATCCAATTGGCTTTGGAGAAATCTTAAATCTGAGAAGTCATAACTTGGTATTTTGAAGTGTTTTGCAAATTTTCACTAATGTTTGTCTATTCGCATCTGCCGTGATAAATGGTCATCGCTAAAAATATATTTTAAACCCACTACCACAGTTACAAACAAGGGTGAAGCAGCTCCGTCTTCAGATGGAACTCTCCCCATACCATTTTTTAGCAACAATCTCTATCCTATTTAATCACAAAATATTAATATAAGAATATATTAAATGTTTCTAATTAAAAATATGGGGTCCCGAAAACGCAGAACACTTTCAACTCTAATTCCAAATGTATAGATTTTTTTTTTTTTTTTTTTTTTTTTTAATGCATATATGTGCGTGTGTTTGCAGCAGGCAGCAAAATTTTTGAAGCGGTAGAAATAATTGGTATTTAAAAGATGTGCACCTAATATTGTATTCTTAAATAAATATTTATGAAATCATTATCTCAGTCTTTATGCTGTTTATAAAAAAAAATAGTTAATGTCGAAATATAGCCATCAAACTTTAAAGAAATATTAAAAATGTGGGTTTGTAGTTTAATAATTTTGCTGCCGACTGTATGTGTTCTACTTGTATATATATACGTAATATTATGTTTATTGTTACTATTATTACTTTTATGATTTTAACTTTCTTTATTTAAAATAAATATATACGACACTGATAGTTCGAAAATGTCATAAAAAGCAATTTTAAAACATTACCGAGTAAAAAAAAAGATAAAAGATTAAGAAGATATTATTATTATTAAGAAGATATTTATTATCTTATTCGATTTATCTTCATGCATAATTGCCAACCATTTCATTATGAACCGTACAGTTTTTAGTACACGCCTTTTTTTTCACACCAGTCAGTTTTTAGAGTAATTTTATTCTTATTCAATCGCAACAACATTTGAAGAGAATTACTCTAAAAATAAAGTGGTGTGAAAAAAGGGGAGTTTTTTTCAAGGGTCGTTAACAATTGTACGGTTATTAATGAGATTTTTGGCAAGTATGTTCATGTAATCAGATGATCCGTCAAAAAATTGAGTGAGATTGTTTACCGAGATAAAAAAAAGAATTAAATGAATTTTCTGTTGCGAACGAGATTTGAGATCATTTAATAAAGAAAAGATTTTGATATATTACTCTTTATTGGAGTATAAAGAACCTAAATTCGTATAAGAAAAGTATTCTTCAGATTTTGCGTTTTACAGATATCTGATGTAACTTAAATAGTGGTTAAAAGTTTTGATGGAATAAAAATAAATTACTTTAAAAATTCACCTTTTTTAGCGCATTTTCAACTTTTATTTATTTATTTATTTATTTATTTATTATTTACTCGTTATTTATATAGAAGAAAATATTGGATTCGTTAAGACTTCCCAACTGCAGTTTTCGATGGATTTACACGTTTTGAGACTCCCTGAACACGATTTGACTGTTTTTAGAAAATGTCTGTCTGTGTGCCTGTCTATATATCTGTCTTTGTGTAACACAAATTTTGTAGGCGTTGTATATCATGAATGAATGAAAGAAATTTAACCAAACTTGGAATTTAATTCTATCTTAATATAAACTGGAGGTGAGTAGATTTGGCGATCAATCGTTCAACTTGTGGCTCTGTGATCCCATTATATATAAATTTTTAACATGGTTGTATAGGAAAAAAATTTTCATAAATATACATAATGAGAGTTATTTTTAACGTGTGATTGTAAAATTAATATACATTATTAAAAATAGTAGTAGTAAACAAGGGAAAAAGAGTTCGAGCATGTAGCGGAATCGTTTGGTGTAAATTTTCAATAGGGGATATCATTCGAAAGATATCGTTAATACATTTAAAGCCAATTGTTGAAACATATTTGTCCTAATTTAAAACAAATTTATCTATTTTTTTTTTCATTATTTGATAGAGGGGGGAAAAATACAGAGGAAAAAAATAGCATTTCTTCTGATATTCGCGCAAACTTGACTACTTTTCGCATTTAATGCTGCTATACTATTAGACAAATATCATCTATATTTATCTTGGGAAATAATAATTTAATAAATAACTTGTTCTGCACGAATTTGTGCAAAATTATATAGAACAAATAAGTCTTGTCGTAGCTGCAACATAATAGTTTTATTTAGTATTTAAAATTTTAGTAGTGATTATAGTGTCATAACTGCCAACATTTTAAAGTTTTAATTCAAAATTAACACCAGTAATTTCAAACGGGATATGGTATATATATTTTCGACGATTAATATTACCGAAAACAGCTATTAAAAATTTCCGGTCTGAAGTCTCCCTTGAAATACGGGATACTTGGCACCTATGTAGTGTTATTTATTAGCACAGAAATAAGCAACAAAATAAACTCCAAAATCAAAAATAACCTTTAAAATAATAATAATAATAGCATCTAAATACACCTAGCTTATAAAACCATTTAGCATACATACCAATATCCTAATTAATATTCCGTGGTGTTGTTAGTCCCGCCCTTTTTCTCACACCAGTAAATTTGTAGAATAATATTCTCCAAATATAATCACAATTCAAGAAGAAGGAAAATAGTCTAAAAAAATACTGGTGTAAGATAGAAGGCAGGGTTCACGATACTATGGAATATTAACTAGAATGAAAGTAAGCATTCATTTGCATATGAATAACATAATCTTCTCTAGTGAAAAATCGGATGGCATAATGCAATTTTCGCTTATTTAATAAGCCAAAAGGCGGTGCTTTATTTTTTAATGGTATGCAGTAATACTGTAGGTTAGATTAATAATGGTTCGTGTGAATTAAAACTTCCTAATATATTCCAAAAAAAAAAGAAATACTCTGTATTCAAAAAGAGAATATTTGATAAATCAAAAACCGATGATTTACTGAAAATCATTTAACGGTGAAAAAAAAAAAAAAAAATGAATGTTGAAAAACAGAATATCTAGCTTTTCACTTCAATTTGATAATATAATTTCCTTTCGAAAGAAAACCTAAAAAAAAAAAAAAAAAAAAAAAAAAAAAGATAAAATTAAATTTAAATTCACACCACAATAAATTTACAGGTTAATTGTATTGTATTTCTGTAAGTTTCGTTTTTTTTTTTTATCTGGTGTTTTGTGCTGAAGATTGTAAGATGTTAAAAAAACTAAAAGCTTGTGTTCTTGCTTTCAGTTAACAATAACTAAAAGGTAAGGTGGAAATTACAAAAGATTATGGTGTCGTAATTCAATTCTTTTATCGGGCTTCGTTTGGAAGATAGCTGGCTAAGGAAGTAAGAGGAATTTTTTTTTACCAAAGTGAGTTTAGTTGCCAACTTAGCACCATTTGACCACGAACAAATTTAATAAATGTTTGCTTCCACTTCCCGACTTATGAAGGTAATGGAAGTATTATATTCTGTCCAAAAATTCGATTTCGAGTTTTCACCTCATTTTTCAAACTCGCCACATTAACTACCTTTTAAATAACCTTTAGTATGTACTTATTCTTTTTTTTTTTTTTTTTTTTTTTGTCAAAAACTGATTATATAATGTTTTGGTAAAACTTGATATCTCATAAACGACTTTAATGATTTTCTTGAACATTTTTACATGAATCTATATTAGCTATCATTTCTCGTGTATTACGTGTTTTTTACAGTATAATTAACTGTTAACCTGCTTAGAAAAGTCAGTTTTGGATCTCGAAATTTGGTAATTCAAAAAATAAATCTACCCTTTTTTTTTTTTTGTAATTCGTTTTGTAAACATTGTATTATTTGTCTTTTCACGTTTATTAAGTTTCTCTTACCGGAAATATTTCAAGATTCTATTTCATTAGGTCAATGTTATGTCTTCAGGCAAGATTGTATTTTCTGATCACATCTGCAAAAAATGCATTTAATACGTGCAATAGTGGGTAATGGATGTCGTGTGGTTGTCCTTGTTTCATCCCCAGATATTTTTAATTTATTATATGAAATCACTGGTTAAATAAAATAAATGTTTCTATTAAATTTTCCCAGTAGCAAAGAGGTGTTAAGATGGCAAATATAAAGGTTAGATTATATGGGTTAGTTGTAACAGACTTTATAATGAAACAGCCCTATCCGGCTTTTCCTTCAAAAAGAATTCACGAAAATTTTGTCCTTTGCTCGCCCTGCTCCATAGTGATTTATAAAAAAATCAAAACCAACACTATAATAGAAACTCGAAGCAAACTAAATTCATTTAGCTCATTCACGAATTCCCGTAATTTTATTTCTAGCTTAAATAAATCATATCATTTCATTACTTTTTTACTAATTAGTAAATGAATTTAATATTTGTTTTTTGTTATAAATTTCCAAAATTTTAAGTAGAACTAAATTTTTAAGTATAGAAAAAATAAAGTAGGAAATTTCAATTATCTATTTATAATATATAAACATAAACATAGATACCAACATTTTAGTTTATTCCGGAGTACTTTTAGCTCCCACACTTTATTTATACGGAATTTATCTCCGATATATAATTTCGATAAAATAAAATAAAATCAATCTTAAAAAATAAGTGGTGCGAAAGAAAGGCGGAGCTAAATATACTCCGGAATAAATTAAAATGTTAGCAGCTATGCATAAATACATGTAAATCCCCAAAACACAAATGAAATATTTCTATAATAAGCCTTTAGGAGACGCTATTTGACTATGAGTTATTCTAAACGATATAAAAGAAATAATTCGATTTTCAGCAGGTCTACATAAATAACATAAAAATTAAAATTTCAATCAATAATTATAAAAAAAAGACTGTTACATAAATTTTGGAAACACCATTTTTTCATAAGCAGTAGACATGGAGAGATTGCATTATAAGCTGTTAATCATCTTTTTATGCGCATTCGGGTGGATCGAAAATAAAGATATTCGTTGTATCGAAAACATGTACCTATGTTTAGTTGTGGCTGGACTTTATGAAATTTTTTGCAAAATAATACTGCTTGCCTATCTCTTTCCACCTGCGAATTGGATCTAAAATTGCAAATTATCTGCGACGTTTGTGATTTTTTTTTTTTTCTTTTAGATTAATTTTCACAAAAATAAATTCAGATAATATTGTATGTTACAAAGAAAATTAAAAAAGAAAGAAAATAAAAAGAAAATAAATGCATTTTCTCCTTGGTGACATATTTTGTACGTTCAGCTTGTGCGTGTGGCTTTAATTTTGAGATTTTTCGTAAATTTTTACGTTATATTCGATAATTATACTCAGGGGTCGTAGTCTTCGAGTTTTTTTTTTTTTTTTTTTTCCGGACACATTGAAAAATGAGAAATTTATCCCTTTTTACCACCACTATTTATATACAATAATATCTACACTGTTCAGTCGCGACATATTACTTTAAAAATATAATAGGAATCTCTCTTAAAATATATATATATATATATATATATATATATAAATAAATGCCAAAGAGGCTAATATTCTCATCTTTGGATGTGTCCTGAAATAAGAAGGCGGACACTACGACCCCTCCTAGCTAAAAACAAACTGTAGTTCTTTCACAGAGCTGAAGTATTTTTAAAGTTTTTCTGCAGTCAACTATAGATTTTCTGTGGTGCAATCTCGACTGTAAAAATACTTCAGTAATTTTTTAAGACGTGGCTAATGATACTACAGAATATTAATTAGGATGTTGGCAAGTATGCACTAGAAGAAAAAAATTATGTAAATAAGTGGGGTTTACTGTTTAAAATATAAAAATAGGTTGAATGTAAAAATTGTCAATAAAAAAAAAAGAATGGAATTCGAGGACAGACTTAAAAAATCGTTTCTTAACTGCCGTCATAGTTAAAGGCTTAATCTTTTACTTCATAAATTGCTTTATTTTATTTTATTTATTTACCTTTATATATTTTTTATTTATTTTTATTTATTTATTTATTTTGTAGGGGGGGGGGAGGATTATTATATTAAGGATACTTTAGTCTTTGAAATTTTATAAATAAATTTTAACTTCACGTATTTTAAAAAATATACTTTAACTTTTATAAATATATATTAACACTTTTGCGACCGCACGATTTTTTTTTTTTTTTTTTGTTTTTACAGTAAAGTCCGCCTACAAGCGTTATTCTTTCAAAATAAAATATTTCAGAACAAATTTTCTGTATTCACAATTATATCACATTTATGAATGTTTGTGAATTATATATGGATCTTTTTATGGATCTTTATAAATATTATGGATCTTTTACGAAATATATTTCTGTCGTAGTTACAAAGTTTTTTATGATTTAATATTGAATACAAAATTCAATACATTTAACTGTTCATAGGAATTGGTTATTGTTGATCATGAATTGTTTTGATAAGTTTTATCCAATTGGCTTTGAAGAAATTTTAAATCTGAGAAGTCATAACTTGGTATTTTGAAGTGTTTTGTAAATTTTCACGAATGTTTGTCTATTCGAATCTGCCGTGATAAAAGGCTATCGCTAAAAATATATCTTAAACCCGCTACCATATAACAAACAAGCGTGAAGCAGACAAGTGAACTGACAAACAAGCGTGAAGCAGTTCAGTCTTCAGATAGAACTCTCCCCATTCTATTTTTTACCAACAATCTCTATCCTATTTAATCACAAAATATTAATATAAAAATATATTAAATGTTTCTAATTAAAAATATGCGGGTCCCGAAAACACAGAACACTTTCAACTCTAATTCAAAATGTATAGATTTTTTTTTTTTTTTTTTTTTTAATTCATATATGTGCGTGTGTTTGCAGTAGGCAGCAAAATTATTGATGGACTAGAAATAATTGGTATTTAAAAGATGTGCACCTAATATTATATTGTTAAATAAATATTTATGAACTCATTATCTCAGTCTTTTTGCTGTTTATAAAAAAGTTAGTTAATGTCAAAATATAGCCATCAAACTTTAAAGAAATATTAAAAATGTGGATTTGTAGTTCAATAATTTTGCTGCCGACTGTATGTGTTCTACTTGTATATATACGTAATATTATGTTTATTGTTACTATTATTACTTTTATGATTTTAACTTTCTTTATTTAAAATAAATATATACGACACTGATAGTTCGAAAATGTCATAAAAAGCAATTTTAAAACATTACCGAGTAAAAAAAAAGATAAAAGATTAAGAAGATATTATTATTATTAAGAAGATATTTATTATCTTATTCGATTTATCTTCATGCATAATTGCCAACCATTTCATTATGAACCGTACAGTTTTTAGTACACGCCTTTTTTTCACACCAGTCAGTTTTTAGAGTAATTTTATTCTTATTTAATCGTAACAACATTTGGAGAGAATTACTCTAAAAATAAAGTGGTGTAAGAAAAAGGGCGTTTTTTCAAGGGGCGTCAACAGTTGTACGGTTATTAATGAGATGGTTGGCAAGTATGTACTTCCCAACCATCTCATTATAAACCGTACAGTTTTTAGTACACACCTTTTTTTTTCACACCAGTCAGTTTTTAGAATAATTTTATTCTTATTTAATCGTAACAACATTTGAAGAGAATTACTCTAAAAATAAAGTGGTGTGAAAAAAGGGGACTTTTTTCAAGGGTCGTTAACAATTGTACGGTTATTAATGAGATGTTTGGCAAGTATGTTTATGTAATCAGATGATCCGTCAAAAAATTGAGTGAGATTGTTTACCGAGATAAAAAAAGAATTAAATGAATTTTCTGTTGTGAACGAGATTTGAAATCATTTAATAAAGAAAAGATTTTGATATATTACCCTTTATTGGAGTATAAAGAACATAATTTGGTATAAGAAAAGTATTCTTCAGATTTTGCGTTTTACAGATATCTGATGTAACGTAAATTGTGGTTAAAAGTTTTGATGGAATAAAAATAAATTACTTTCAAAATTCACTTTTTTAGCGCATTTTCAACTTTTATTTATTTATTTATTTATTATTTACTCGTTATTTTTATAGTAGAAAATATTGGATTCGTTAAGACTTTCCAATTGCAGTTTTCGATGGATTTACACGTTTTGAGACTCCCTGAACACGATTTGACTGTTTTTAGAAAATGTCTGTGTGCTTGTCTATATATCTGTCTTTGTGTAAAACAAATTTTGTAGGCGCTGTATATCATGAATGAATGAACGAAATTTAACCAAACTTGGAATTTAGTTCTATCTTAATATAAACTGGAGCTGATTAGATTTGGCGATCAATCGTTCAACTTGTGGCTCTGTGATACCATTATATATAAATTTTTAACATGGTTGTATAGGAAAAAATTCTTCATAAATATACATAATGGGGGTTATTTTTAACGTGTGATTGTAAAATTAATATACATTGTTAAAAATAGTAGTAGTAAACTACGAAAAAAGAGTTCGAGCATGTAGTGGCATCGTTTGGTGTAAATTTTCAATAGGGGGTATCTTTCGAAGAATCTCTTTAATACATTTAAAGCCAATTGTTGAACCATATTTGTCATAATTTAAAACAAATTTATCTATTTTTTTCCTTATTTAATAGAGGAGAAAAAAATACAGAGGAAAAAAATAGCATTCCTTCTTATATTCGCGCAAAATTGACCACTCTTCGCATTTAATGCTGCTATTCTATTAGACAAATATCATCTATATTTATCTTGGGAAATAATAATTTAATAAATAACATGTACGGCACGAATTTGTGCAAAATTATATAGAACAAATAAGTCTTGTCGTGGCTGCAACATAATAGTTTTATTTAGCATTTAAAATTTTAGTTGTGATTATAGTGTCATAGCTGCCAACATTTTAAACTTTTAATTCAATATTGACACCAGTAATTTTAAATTGGATATGGTATATATATTTTCGGCGATTAATAATACCGAAAACACCTATAAAAAATTTCCGGTCTGAAGGGAGGCTTGGCACCTATGTAGTGTTATTTATTAGCAGAGGAATAAGCATAAAATAAACTCCTAAATAAAAAATAGCTTTTAAAGATAATAATAATAATAGCATCTAAATGCACCTAGATTATAAAACTATTTAGCATACATACCAATATCCTAATTAATATTCCGTAGTGTTGTCAGTGACTCCCTTTTTCTCACACCAGTAAATTTGTAGAGTAATATTCTCCAAATGCAATCACAATTCAATTAGAAGGAAAATATTCTAAAAAAATACTGGTGTAAGAAAGAAGTCAGGGTTCACGATACTATGGAATATTAACTAGAATGATGGTAAGCATTCATTTACATCCTCTTTCACTAGTGAAAAATCGCATGGAATAATGCTATTTTCGCTTATTTAATAAGCCAAAAGGCGGTGCTTTATTTCTTTATGGTATGCAGTAATACTGTAGGTTAGAATACTAATGGTTCATGTGAATTAAAACTTCCTAATATATTTAAAAAAAAAATACTCTGTATTCGAAAAGAGAATATGTGATAAATCAATAACCGATGATTTACTGAAAATCCTTCAACGGCGAAAAAAAAAAAAAAAAAAAAAAAAAAATGAATGTTAAAAAACAGAATATCTAGAGCTTTTAACTTCAATTTGATAATATAATTTCCTTTCAAAAGAAAACTAAAAAAAAAAAAAAAAAAAAAAAATCTGAAATGAAATTTAAATTCACATCACAATAAATATACAGGTTAATTGTGTTGTATTTCTGTAAGTTGCGTGTCTGTTATCTGGCTTTTCACGAATACATTAATAAGATGTTAAAAGAACTGAAAGCTTGTGAACTTGCTTTCAGTTTACAATAACTAAAAGGTAAGGTGGAAATTAGTCAAAAATTATGGAGTCGCAATTCAATTCTTTTATCGAGCTTCGTTTGGAAGATAGCTGTCTGGGAAGTAAGAGGAATTTTTTTTTACCAAAATGAGTTCAGTTGCTAACTTAGCACCATTTGACCATGAAAAAATTTAATAAATTTTTGCTTCCACTTCCCGACTTATGAAGGTAATGGATGTATTGTATTCTGTCCAAAAATTCGATATCGAGTTTTAACCTGATTTTTCAAACTCGCCACATTAAATATCTTTTAAATATCCTTTAGTATGTACTTATTCTTTTTTGGTCAATAACTGACCATGCAATGTTTTCGTAAAGGTTGATAGCTCAAAAATGACTTTAATGATTTTCTTGAACATTTTTACATGAATCTAATTTAGATATCATTTCTCGTGTATTACGTGGTTTTTACAGGATACTTAACTGCCATCCTACTCAGAAAAATAACTCTACCACTTTTTTTTTTTTTTTTTTTGTAATTCGTTTTGTAAACATTGTTTTATTTGTCTTTACACGTTTATTAAATTTCTCTTACCGGAAATATTACGTGCAATAGTAGGTAATGGAAGTTGTGTGGTTGTTTCATCTTCAGGTATTTTTAATTTACCATACGAGTTCACTGGTTAAATAAAATAAATCTTTCTATTAATTTTTTCCGGTAGCAAAGAGGTGTTAAGATGGCAACTATAAAAGTTAAATTATATGGGTTAGTTGTAACAGACTTTATAATGAAACAGCACTATCCGGCTTTTCCTTCTAAAAAAAAATAACGAAAATTTTGTCCTTTGCTCGCCCTGCTCTATAGTGATTTATAGAAAAATCAAAACCAACACTATAATGGAAAATCGAAGAAAACCAAATTCATTTAGCTCATTCACGAATTCCCTTAATTTTATCTCCAGCTTAAATAAATCATATCATTTCATTACTTTTTTACTAATCAGTAAATGAATTTTACATTTGATTTTAATTAGAAATTTGCAAAATTTAAAGTAGAAATAAATTTTTAAGTAAAGAAAAAATAAAGTAGGAAGTTTCAATTATCTATTTATAATAGATAAACATAAACATAGATACCAACATTTTAATTTATTCCGGAGTACTTTTAGCTCCGACAGTTTATTTATACGGAATTTATCTCCGATATATAATTTCGATAAAATAAAATAAAATCGCTCTTAAAAAAATAAGTGGTGCGAAATAAAGGTGGGGCTAAATATACTCCGGAATAAATTAAAATGCTAGCAGCTATGCATAAATACATGTAAATCTCCAAAACACAAATGAAATATTTCTATAATAAACCTTTAGGAGACGCTATTTGACTATGAGTTATTCTAAATGATATAAAAGAAATAATTCGATTTTTTTTTTTTTTTTTTTTTTTTTTTTTTTTGAAAGTAACATTTTAAGAACTCAAGATCACATAAGGAAAAAAAGTATAAAGTCATAAATAGACCTGTTAACTATGCTAGTTTATCCTTAACGGTATTAGGCCCCGCCTTTTTTTCAAACCAGAATAGCTGTAGAGTAATATTTAGCAATATGTTCTCATGATTAAATAAAAAGACTATTGCTCTACAACTATTCTGGTGTGAAAAAGAGGCGGGGCTTAATACCATTACGGATAAACTAGCATAGTTAGCAGGTCTACATAAATAACATAAAAATTAAAATTACCATCAATAATTATAAAAAAAGGCTGTTACCTAATTTTGGAAACACCATTTTTTGTTAAGCAGTAGACATGGAGAGATTGCATTATAAATTGTTAATAATCTTTGCTGATCAATCACCATACCTTCAACTTACTGTATGTACACTATTTCCTTGACTTGTGTTGTGAGGGTTACAATTTATGTGCATTCGGGTGGATCGAAAATAAAGATATTCGTTATATCGAAAACAGGTACCTATGTTTAGTTGTGGCTGGACTTTTCGAAATTTTTTGGAAAATAATACTGTTTGCTTATCTCTTTCTGCCTGCGAATTGAATCTAAAATTGTAAATACGGCATTTGTACAATTACGGCATTTTGTTTGTTAATTTTGATCATTGACACTTTTGTTAGTACATTCATGTGTTTGCCAAAATACATTTTTTTTTGTATGCATATTTCATTTACTCCAATTTAGGCATAGATTATTTAAACTTTATTTACACAACAACATACTAGCTTTCATATTTACGATATCTAACAATAATTTTATGAAACATTTCCTTTCCTACTACCAGTATTATTTTTTATTTACATTACCTTAAACAAACAAACATACAAATTTAAAAACAAGTATATGTATATATATATATATATATATATATATACAAGTATATAAATATCCCATTGAAAAGCAAAACCGAACTCATATTAAACGTAAAATTCAAGAATAAAACAAGTCAACAAAATTTAACGAAATTAATAAACAAACTAAAACCAAATAGAGTACGAAAATATCTTTAACATAAACCAGAACTAAAAATGAAACAGAGCGAAATTAAAATTAATATGGAGACAGGCGGCATGGCTTACAACATGCACTGCAGGGTTAAACTAGTTCTACGCATGCAACGTTCCCCTCACGTGTCCAGACCAAATGAAAAAAACTCATGAAACCAATTCTCTAACCCATTCTTCCTTTCCAACATTTTCAGCTCAGTACTCCTTCTATACTGATTCACGAATTGGTACGTCATACTTTTCACCAAATACCTATGGAAACCCTGAGCTATGCTATGACGACACCATTCTACCATATCCTCAAACATCTCTTCCAACTCTGAATTTAATTTTTCAATACGTATTAAACCATTTCTAAATACATTTTTTTAAACTGAAATATGTACGTTAGATGTAAAATGCATTAGCTTTATTGTTTCAAAATGAAAGTCTTTTCTTTTGTCATAAATTCTAGTTACCAAATTATCATTCTCTAATTTTATATTTACGTCTAAATAATTTATATTTTTACAATTCATTGAAGAGGGTTCTAGCTTTAAATTCTTAGGGTAGTACTGAAAATCAATATCTGTATTTTCACCATTTAATACTAGGTCATCGATATATCTACAACATAATGTTTCTCTGTTTAAACTATTGTTCTTTTCATAAATATGTGAGTAGATATCAGCTAGTATAGAGCTGCAACATATATATATATCCAGTATAATAATGATCTTCCTACATCACTCCCTGAAATACCCTGTACCTCCTGAATTTTTCCCGGAGGAAGAACGGCAATGTTTGGGAAATCTGAGAGAAAATATAATTTTATATTTCTGAAATGATTTTACAGCGATAGTTAGTTCTCAGTAACTACGACGGAATTACGAAACTCGGAAATTTTGACGATTTTTCTACGGAGGCCGCTACGGCACACATTTTGCATTCCTACGGAATATGGGAAATCTGGGACTTATAGCGAGAGCTCCAACGGAAAAATATTTGTTATATGGGATATATATATATAAATATAAGCGTAAACAATAATATGGAACTGATTTGTAAAAAAAAAAAAAATATATATTATTATTATTATTATTATTATTATATGTTTATATCTGTACTGATAAGTATAAAGGATTTAAGTCCAAAAATGTCGATTTTGAGTTAAGTATATAGTCAGACCCAGAAAAAAATTCTCTATCGATTGGTATAAAGGATTTAAATCCATGTCATTTAGTCTTTGAGAAAATCCATTGGTAAAAAAAAGATTCAAGTCAGAAATTTAGCATTAATCTTTGTATAAAATATGTAATTAAATTTTTCCCTTTATTAAATGAAGGTTGACAATCACTGAGCGGTATAAAGGGTATAAATCAACATAATCCCTATTTCCTAATCGATTCTTCTGATTAGTATTTAGTTAGTTTAACTTTATTTTTCGTCTCCTGAAAAATGAAGAATATGGACTTAAATCCTTTATACTTATCAGTACAGATATATAAGCTGTGTTGCAAGATCTGGTAGATTTTTTATTCAAAGTCACCAATAATTTTTAAATGTAACGTTTGCCTAATTACTTTGACGGTATAAAATATGAAATCTCAAAATTACTGGTGATTATTAAATAAAAAACTCGCCTGATCTGGCAACACTGTATGTAAGGCAATTTTTACTCAAGCTGTTAAAAACAAATTTACAATAAGAAAAATAGAAGCTCTGTTAAATTCATTTGGGACTGCTCTTTTACACCTTCATTCTAATCTTATACAATAACTAGTGAAGCGTCGCAATGATACAGTGCAAAATAATCTAATTTAAATTTATTATAACATTGCTTTTTTTTTTTTTTTTTTTTATAATCTTTAAAAGAGTTTTTGCTTAAACGCATGGCAACAAAAATGTTTGCAATTATATTAGAAATCCTCGGATATAAAAACTTACATGAAACTTTTAATTCTTTTTCAGCAGTAAAAAAGAATTTATATATATATTTTTTTCTATTCTAGATTATATTTTGAAGACCGTGATATATGCATAGTTATAAATTTTATTTAAATTAAAAGCAGTAAAATTTCATTAGACAGAGTAAAAGTTTAAAAAAAATCTTTTTTTAGAGAGTTACTGCTTGAGACTTTCTTAAATAATTTGCTGTTATTTATATTTATAGATTTTTTAAATATTTAAAACATATTTTTAAGCATTTCCTGATGATACACATTATAAAAACTTTATGTATAATTTTTATTCATTTGTTCCTGCGTATGTAACAGTAATGTATTATTCACTGATGGACTTTGTGTAAAAATCGTACACAATTTTGTATATATTGTAAAAAAAAACTTTGTATATTTTCATTTCAAATTTTAAGAAACATAACTAAATTTATGTATGTATATATTTAAACACATAAAAATATTTAAAACGTAAACATAAAAATAATAGTAAGGACATTTAAACAACATTGGTAATTTTCTTACATCATAAAATTATTTTGTTATTTTTAACTGTTATTATACAAAATTTGTGTAGATATCTTTAGAAAAACATCAAAGAAAACAATACCCGTAAAACTTTTTCGAGTATGGTCTGAGAAGCCTTCGTAAATTTAATTCGGATAAAACTGTAGCATGTAAAATCTTTTTGTTTGAAAGAAAACTACTTTTAAACTTAAAAAAAAAAAAAAAAAAAAAAAAAAAGGTTCTGTGGCTGAAAGGAAATATTTCTGATCAAACATTATTTCAAGGAAAGTTTTATTCTCAAGAAAGCTAAAAAATAACTTTAAATTGTTTACCAGATTGGTTGGGGCAATAGTAGTTATCTATGGTTTATGTCAATTGTCCATTTTTTTAAACGTATATAACACAACCTCTTTATGCTAAATGTCTTTTATTTTTCTTTTAAGATTAATATTAAATTTGTATTAAAACATTTATAAGAAAATAATATACTTAAATATATTTAAACACCAAATCATAAAACTGAGTATTTTTAATATATTCACTAATTTTGTACGAAGATACATAGATTCAGTAATTTTGCGTAAATCGTTCAGGAAAAGACAGTAGTACGCTTAAAATATATGTAATAAAATATGAAGAATTTACCGTAAAATCATAGTTGCCAACTTAGCACCTTTTGGCTACCGGACGAATTTACTAGAAATATTTATTTTATTTAATCAGCGAACTGTAACTGATTTCCCTGACAAAAGAAACTAAAAAGTTTTATATAAATTTTCCGATAGCCGAAAGGGGCTAAGTTGGCAACTATACTTAAAATTTATAAAGAAGGATTTTGACCGAGTTGTTAATGTTTATTAAATGTAAGTCATTTTTCTAAATTTAAAAGTACAAAGTGAGAGATTTAAAGAGCATTAGAGTTTTTGATTTTAAATATCAGTTTCATCCAATTATAAAACTTAAATTATTGTATGCTTAAAAAATACGTAACATACCGTTTAGAAAGAAAAACAAGTCCTTCCACATATCATTATGCAATGCGACAGATGTGTTTAAAATACAAATGCAAATAAATATTTAGTTTAACAATTGACTACGTAGAAATAATACATAATTTATTATTTTGATTCTAAAAAATCTTGTTTCAAAGCACGTTTTTTATATCAAAAGTGATGCAGATTCCACTTTTCACACTGGAAACATATTTTTTTTCTCTCTCTTTTCAAGCAGATTCCACTTTTTAGATTGAAAACGAAAACACCTCGTTTCTTCTCTCTATCTTTGTTATACAATTTTATTAAAGATCTTTTTTCACTATTAATAGTTTTGGCATGTATGCTATGTTATGTAAAACAAAATATAAATCAGGAAAAGAATATTTTAAAACTGTTAAAAAGCAATCAAATGTTGCACTCACAAAAATGTATATAAATAAAGTATTTAATAATATATTTTCTGCATTTTATTTAAATAATGGCAGATTTTGGTTAATGAATTTTACTTTAATACAAAAAAAAAAAAATAAAAAAAAAATAAAAAAAAAAAAAAAAAAAAAAAATAAATAAATAAAATGTACATGCTTAATAGACATTGCCTACTTCAAAAATGTAAAACAATCCAAAAAATAGCAACTCATAAACTGATAAATCATTTAACATAAACCACATTATAAATTTGAAACAAACAAACAAACAAAACTCACGGTTTTTATTCTCTAAAATAAAATCTATCTCAAAAGTTATATTAAAGAAAAACTAAAAAAAGAGGAAGGAATGTAATATAAAATTATTTTGTTGTATACGTACATATAATGGCCAAATGTATAAAGCGTTACACTCGAAGATTCTCAACAGTCACTCTTTGGAATACTACTTTTAGTATAAAGCAATCTTTCTATTATTCTTTCGAAGGTATGTGGTAAAAAAGATTAGTGAAAATTACTATTCATAAAATTATACTTTTAAAAAATTAAAGAACACGCTTTTATTGAAATGTGAACTAAAAGCAGTGACACACCATAATATTTACATACTTTTAAATCTTTAATTAAAATAATTTAGAATTAAACAAAAACCATTTTTAAAAAATATCCCCTGACTGGGCTCGAACGGTAGACCTTTAGGTTCGTAGCCCGGAGCTTTACCTCACAGCCACATCGTTCACGTAGAAAAAGTCCTTTTTTTTACAATATAGATTTTTTGTTTGCTCCCAGAGCGGTTACAAACATACATACAGGTGAAGCTAATAAAAGCGCGTTAAAAAGTAGTATACAAAATTGATACTGATGAGAACCCTGTTAATGCGATAATTTAGAAAAAATTTAGGCTTAAAAAGTATTGCGAAATTCATTGTTAGAAATTAAATAGCAAACACAGGATTCGGTGTAAAATTTATTTTTATTAAATATATAATTATATGTAGAGTATGTATAAGAGTACACAATAGTGAATATGTGAAAGTTAAGAAAAAAAAAAAAAAAAAAACAGAAAACATCAAATCAGTTAAGTGGTAATCACCACATATTACAGTTTTATATTTAAATTTTTGTTTACAGTATATCTTAAAGAAAAGGAAATTAGTGAAAATTTTGAAAACATTAAAAAAAACAAAACACGGTAGATAATATAAAATATAATGGTAATAATATTACCATACATTTTTAGAGTATTTTTCTTTTTACTTAATCGCAATTTCATTTGGAAAATATTACTCTAAAAAATTATTGGTGAGAGAAATAGGGCGGTACTAACAATACTACAGAATATTAATTAGGATGTTGGAGAATATGGATATTACCATTGCAATAATTAAAAAAAAATTTCGACTGTATAGATAATGTCAAATAAGTTTTAAACAAATTCATCATATAATAAAAGAAATATCGATTATCGCGCCTTTCTTTGTACTTTCAAGATATTAAAACAGTACAATTATCTTTATCTTGATCAATTATCAGAGTTCATGATTAAACATCTCAATTGGAGATTTTTCTCTTATCTTTGATGATTTAAGAATGTCTAAATGTCTTATTCTTTTTATAGTGGTATCATTGCAATAAACATGTAAAATTTTTACCTTTAGAGGAAATGTCAAACATATATATATATATATAAATTTTCACCATGAAATAAAATCAATATGGAATTTCGTCTATCTTAGTACGTTCAAATTATTTAACCATACAACACCAAGGGTTATCACCCCTATTTTAACTCTGGATTCGTAGAGTCAGTACTTGCGCAGAGGCTCCCTTGGTCACAAGAAACGTGGTTGAAGAATAAACTTCTCATAAATTTCAATGCCATCTTTTCAATATTATAACATTAATGTTCATGGACAACAATTAAATCTACATTTTTCCCACTTATGCGCTGATATATTGCTTAAAATTATTATTTAAAATCATTAAAGATAATTCACTTTGCAATACACATTTCATAATTCAATAACAAAAAATAATGATCATGTATCGAGTATTAGCGAAAATATACTGATAAATTCTTCTTGCTGATTGTGGCTTACGATAGCATTTAATCTTCTGCTTTTTTTAAGATATATTTAGGGGGACCAAAAAATAATCAAAATTTCTGTCCGTTTGAATTAATGAAATGACACCGGAAACTTTTGTTTAACAGTATTTATATGGTACTTTAACAAATTTTATCTTAAAATTACCAAAAAATATCTTAGATATTATCCTGGATAAATTGCCGATGTAATTTCATTATTTCAAACGGACAAAAATTTTGATTACTTTTCGGTCCCCCTAATATGTATATTTATACATATACGTATAACATTTGCTACTACTGCAACACAAGAAAATGCGATAATCTGATTGTTTAATTCTATGCCTTAATAACAAAAATTATAATTTTATTGCAATTTAAATGTATATATTTATATATATTTTTTTTTAATATCTAACAATTACATACCTTTCGTGGTAAAACTTTTATTTATATATAGAAATATTCAATTTCCTTAAATTACTTTTTAATAAGCTGAATTTTGTTGCATTTTCGCTGTAGGAAAGAAATTAGACATGCAATCCCAGCAAAACTTATACTGATGGGCTCATCCTGGCCTACAGCTGGCATCTTGCACTTGCCATCAGCTGCAGGTTGCCACATGTAGCTGAAGCAGTGGGCCGCTTACGGCTGCCAGCATTGAAGCCACCCTACAGTGAAAAGGCCGGTGGCTCAGAAGCGGCATAATAACAGCTGGCCTTTTGCAGGGTACCAGCACACGGCCAACATTATGTTTGCCATATTGCGGCCACAATTTATAAGGCCGGTACCGGACCATCACTTGCAATTCGAATGCATAGAGGGCGCTGCGATTCACCTGCTGTTGATTTGAAATTCCCTCTCATTTCGCTTCGCCATTTCGTGCCAAGTCTGCGGCGTACAAGATACTAAAAGGTTAAATGATCTCATAAAAAGTGTAAGAGTAAGTGATTCATTTTTTAATTTGGTTTTGTGTTTTTTATTTAATTATTTTTAGAAGCCTTTGATTTTAGAATTATTATTAAAATATTAGGATTTCTAGAAAAGTACAGCAAATATCTCGTTGGTCCGTTTAAAATGAGCTATGATAGTCATTAATTTTCTAATTATATTCTTATTATTTCTTCTTATTATTATTTTAATAGCGCTAATAAGTTTATGGATCCAACTTTATATTTGTATAATATAACTGTGGGAAAGTTATTAGGACAATTATAAATTTGTAACCTTTTTATTTTTACTTTGTTCTGCATGTATAAGAAAGAAGTATTTGATACGTAAAAATTTCCGACTCCCGTTTTTCGGTTGTTTTACATGTTTTGATATGTTCTGAACACGATTTGACTTCATTAAAAAACTATCTGTCTATCTTTGTGTGTATCAGTAATTTTTTGAACGCTGTATTCTATGAACAATTTAATACAATTTAACTTAACTAGATATTTAGTTGGACTTTGACTTAAATTGGTGCTAATTACATTTGAGGATCAATCCTTAAAAATATGCCGCTTTCATCCCATTTTTTCCACATTTTTTAACATGGCAGTATGAGAGGAAAATTTGCATAAATACACATAATGAGAATTAATTTTTAGATGTGAAATAAAATAAATAAATGTTTAAGTTAATAACAGTCAGCCAAGATTTTTTTTCTTTTTAATCCAGAGAGCATCGCTTAAAAAAATAAATAAATAAATAAATAAATAAATAAATAAATAAACAAATAAATAAATCTTAAAAATTATCCCTTCTATATACATTTGACTAGATCCTTATATATATAAAGTATTTAAAAAAATGTACTTGTAAAATAGTAAACAGCATTTAGAAATTCCCATATGTTAGAAATATAAATAGAAAATGAAGTATTGCCATAAATTAATTAAAAGAGAAATAGCAAAAAGTATAATCAAAATAAGTATTAGACTTTCTATTATATACCAAAGAAACGTCGCCCAAGCAAAGAAAGAGTTCTGTTTTTTCTGCCAAAAGTGTTTCAATACAGAAATTTGTACCATATTTCTTATATTATTTTTGTGATTTTATAGAGCAGAAATTTTTTATGGAAATTAGTGGTGGCAAAAAAGCGGAACTCTTTCATTCCTGACCACCAGTATGATTAAAAATTCAAGAATCGTGAAGATGGTCCTAAATCTGAATCAATTTATTCATATTTCATGAATAGCAAGTGCATTATTACCTTTTAAATTCCGAAATTATTATTATTAACACAGATAACACTCACAAACTAATAAAGTTTTCGCCACATAAAGATGTGAGACAAAATAAATAAAAAACAAATAAATAAAAATAAATTCAATTAAATAAATAAAGACAAGAAGATAAAATTAAAAAAAATTATTTAGATTAGAATAATTTTCTCTCAAATATTATATACTTATCACAGACGTTAATCTTTGAACTGCATTATTATTATCACTATACTGCATCATAAAATTATATATCCTGTTTATATTTGTAATTTAAATGATCACTTTTGACTGCTAAACTTTAAGTGAGTAAGACACACTGAGTAAACTTTAAATGAATATGACTATAAATTTTTTAAAATGTTTATCCAGTGTCTCTGTAATTCTACAATGGTTTTCAACTAAAAGTAAATAATCGAAATTCTTTACCATCATCCCGTATTTTTATTTTTTCAAATTGTTTTATTTCTCAACAAATAATAATAATAATTAAGGAAAATTAAGGTTTCTTTAGAAGGAAATATAAATCATTGATGTACACCCACTACTAAATAATTAAAATAATAGTCATTCTCATAAAATCTGTGTATAAAACAGATTTTTTAACATCCTGTTTCATTTTCGCTATGTAAGATTTGAAATAAGTAATTCCCTATAGTTATGATGAAATCTTTCAGAGCAACTGAAAACGTCTTACATCTTTATTTAATAAATTCATTTTAAAGTAAACCAAACCAACGTCTATCAATCAGTGCAGTACGAATGTGTTAGTTTTGAATTGGAATATTTTTCTTAGTCAGCAATTATAACCAGATGGCCCCAAATGCTTCCTCTCTAAGCATCTTTGAAGGTTAGCAACAGCGCTTATCAGTTCAAAAAATGTCGAAATTCATTAAGTAATTTTTACTTTCTTCTATATTCAATAGAAGAAAGTATTGGATTCGTAAAAATTTTCGACGTCGGGTTTTTGATGGATTTACACGTTTTGAGAGCTGTAGAACACGATTTGACCATTTTTAGAAAATGTCTGTCTGTCTGTGTGTGTGTGTGTGACAAAATTTTTGGCAACTGTGTCTCCAGAACTACTGCACAGAATTTCATACAAATTGGTATGTAGTTGCACCTTGACATAAATTAGTGCCTATCAACTTTTGGTAAAAATCGTCTCACAGGTTGCGTTGCCATCCCGCTTTTTCTAAATTTTTAACATGGTGATATAGGGCAAAATTTTGTATAAATATGCATAAGGAGAATTATTTTTTAGTAATCATTATGAAATTTACAAGAATTATTTATAATAGAGATAGTCAACTGGGAAATTTTTTTTGCATGTGTAGGAGCCTCGTGAACCCCCCTGGGGGGGGGGAAGTCCCCCTTCGAAGGGAGTAAATTTTCAAGATGGGTTTCTTTCGAAAGGTCTCGTCAATATCTTTAAAACGAATGGTTGAACTATAAATCTGTGATAATTTAAAACGAAGTTATCGATTTTTTTTTTACTTTTTACGAAAAAAAAACGCAAAAAAAATATCTTTTTTTTTTTTTTTTTTTTTTTTTTTTTAACGAAATTTAACCAAACTTGGTATTTAGTTGGCTCCTGACATAAACTGGTGCTGATTAGATTTAGGGATCAATCGCACAACAGGAGGCGCTGTGATCGTATTTCGTCTAAATTTTTAACATGGTATTATAGGACAAAATTTCGTATAAATGTACATAATGAGAGTTATTCTTAACCTGTGATTGTTAAATTAATATGAATTATTACTAATTGTAGTAGTCAATTAGGAAAAAAAATTGTGCATGTGGGGGCATCGCTCCCCCCCCCCGGTGGGAAGTACCCCCCGGGGTGTTGTAAATTTTGAAGATGGGTATCTTTCGAAAGGTCTCGTCAATACCTTTAAAACGAATGGTTGAACTATAAATATGTGATAATTTAAAACAAAGATATCGATTTTTTTTTGCTTTAAAAAAAAAAAAAAAAACTTGGATTTTTTTCTTTTTTCTTTTTTTTAATATTGTTACTGAGTGAATTTGTATAGGAAAATATAGAAGAAAGTCTTGTGGTGGCCACAACATACTAGTTTGAATGTGAATTTGAATCTCAAATTGTAATCTGCGCTTTAAATAATAAACTTGGCAGTTAGTTTGTTTTCTGATTAAAAAAAGTAATCCATAACTTTAGATGAATTAGTTATTTAAATAAATTAATAAGAAAAAAAAAAAAAATGGTTTTCAATTGGTTTCCAGGATCATGCATGCATGTTTAATTTAAATTTTTATGACAGCAAATATATGAAAAAAAAAAAAAAAAAAAAAAAAGAAGTGCGTACTTATATAATTTAATTGTAAAAAAATTAAAATAATTAAAATTAAAATTAAATTAAAAAATAAATAAAAATAAATAAATTTTAAAGCACATATTTATTACAGTAATAAATGCACCAAAGAACCGGTATTAATAATAAAAATCTTTGTAAAGAAACGCAATAATTGAATTAAAAAAAACTGGCAACATTTGTTTCTGGTGATACACGGCTCTTCATTTGGTGAACAAAGTAGGCACGAGTGTAGCAAAATACTTCTGTTACACTCGTGTCCACTTTTGTTCGCCTGACTAAGGATAATAGTGGTGACATCTGTTGCCTTTTTATTTTATTTTAATATCTTTTTATTTATTTTTTTTATTTTTACAACAATAAACGATTCAAAGAACCGTTATTAATAATAAAAATCTTTGTAAGAAAACCCAATAATTAAAAAAAAAATACTAGCAACATTTGTTTCGAGTGGAAATAATACCATGGCTCTTCATTGGGTGAACAAAGTAGGCACGAGTGCGGCAAAGTACATTTGCTACACTCGTGTCCACTTTTGTTCGCCTGACTAAGGGTCACTGTTGCTTTTTTTTTTCCGATAAACTATTTAAATATGTTAAAAAAAAAATCAAATAAAAATTTTTTCAAAAAATTTTAAGTGTTTTATGCAATTAATATTTTTAAAAAATTCTCCCCTTACCCTGATTTCATTGTATTGTAATGTATCAATATATTCGAAATAAATTAGGTTTTTACTTTGTGCATTGGTTGGTGAGTTTTTTTTTTTTTTTTTTTTTTTTTAAATACTTTTATGTTTGACTCTAAAATTTAGCACACAAGTACAAAATACTTTTCAAAAAGTAACTTCTCAATCAATCCACAAAGTTATACCCAAATATGTTTAGAAATTTTGATAAATAACAATGATGTAAAATCGAGTGTAAAATTTAAAAATTATGTTGCATGGAATATTTATTTATTTATTTTATTTCAATAGTTTATGAGAAATTTTAATGTACTTAATACTGATACATTTCATTACTTATGTATTGCGGCTGAGCGGTTCTGCGCTCAAAGCTGGTAGACGTGAGGTGCCGGGTTCGATCCCCGGTAGCGCTCGTCGGCCTAGCCATTCGGAGTTTTCCGTGGTTTCCTCCGAAACTTGCGTAAATACGGGCTAGGACCCCTTAGAAAGACCTCCACGGAAGGCACTCCCCCTCAGGCCTAGGACCCCAGTGTTGTCAATCGGCCTTAATCCCTAACACCAACACACACAATACTTATGTATTAAATCACGACATTAAGGAAGAAATTTCAAAGAAGGATTTTCAATATTTACCATCTCCTTAACTCTGATTTAAATATTTTTTTGTTGAATGTTCTCTATATTGCATACTTAAATCAGAAACTTTTTATTTCAATATTTTATCTAGTCACTTGCAACGTTACATTTATTTATATAAAAAAAACTTAACACAGTTAAATAAACGTTTTGAAATTTAACATTTTGAAACAAAATTTACAAAGAATATAATATTACATAGAACAAAATATATATTTATCTAATCAAAATCTTATATTTGCATAGAACAAAAGTAATAAAAAGCTTATCATAGATTTATTTTTAATGAAAACGGATCGGCTGAGCGTTTCTCACGCTGTACTAGAAATCTTAAATTTATAAACATAGTCTAAGAATCAAATGCTTGTAAAAATTTAATTGAACTATAAATACAGTGGGTAATCAATTATTATTATTATTATTATTATTTTAAAACAAATACTGGATGAAATGGTCTTGAACTTCTAATATGCAAAGAACATTTAAAAACTCATATTTTCCACTATCGATTTAGTCAAGAGTGCAATTAAAGAAGCAACCACAAATTGGAGAAAAGCACAAATACTTTGGATCACCCTATATCATGAAAAGCTACCGATGACTTGTAACCTTAACACGCTGCATATATTATAAACAATATGTGTATTTTTTTTTTTTTTTTTTTGGAAAGGAGGGGGGGGGGCAAGTTTCTTTTCTTTCTTTCTTTTTTTTTGTTTTTTTTTCTTATTGCAAAAATGGAATTCAATAAAATTTTACAAAACTTACAGAAAAATTGACAAAATTTTAACAAAACACAAAACACAAGAAATATATTATTCTAAAGCACACATTTATACGTGTAATATTCGGTGAGATATGAGCATTTATAATAAATATTTTATTTACTGCTTTTGTGGAAAAGATAAAAATTTTCATCACATTAGTTAAAAGCTAGATATATTGGGCAATTTATATCGAAAGTTCATTTCAATACAGGAAAAATTAAGCAAGCTGTTGCGAAAAAATGGGGCAGATTTTAGGTATATACAGGTTTGAAAATTCATAAGGGGTTTTTCACATGCCAAGCATTTAATTTGAAGATTAAATTTTTTCAACCATGTTTCAAAATTTCTTCTTTGTGAAAAAATCCTTCTGGACTTCTAACTCTAACATACTTTTATTTATTTAGTACGATCTGTGAGCTCATAGGGAGATTTTCACAAAAATGACCTTTTGTAACATGGTTTAACATATCTAAAATCTGGCTCGTTCTTTTACCAATAATTTACTTAATTTTTATTCCATTGAAATAAACTTTTGTATAAGTTACCGAAGATATCTGGTTTTCGACTTACGTAATAAAAAAATTTCTATCTTACGCGCACGCTCAGAAAAAAATAAAATAAATAAATAAATAAAAATTAATGTAAATGCTCAAATCTCCTCGAAAATTACACATATGGATTTTATGTTTCAGAATAATGTTTCTTTAATGTTTTATCAATTTTTCTGCAAGTTTTGTAAAATTTTGTGAGAATTCCTTCTTGTTATAAGCAAAAAAATTGCCAAAAATGTAATAATATATATATATATATATATATATATGCCTAAAAAATTGTGTATTTCCCATACAAAAGACTTACAAACATTGTATATAGTAAGAGCAAAAATGTGTTCAAGTTACAAGTCATTTGTAGCTTTTTATGACACAGGGTAATCCAAAATATTTGTGCTTTTCTTTAATTTATAGCTGGTCCCTTAATTGAACTTTGGACTAAATCGATAGTAAAAAATGTGAGTTCTTAAACGTTTTTACATGTCTGCATTTCAAAATCATTTAGTCAAGCATTTTTTTTTATTTTTTTTTTTTTTTTTTAATCAAGATAAAAAAAAAAAAGTGTAAAAAAAAAATAATAATAATAATAGTTTGATCACCGTCTGTTGCTACAAAACCAAATTAAATATTGGATGCATAGAAATTAGCATTAATAAAATGTAAGGTATCACAATAAATAAATAAATAAATAAATAAATAAAATAAAATAAAATAAAATAATAGTCATAACCAAATCACTATTGGCCCATTAAGGGCCCTCTTCACTCACCGCCGCTGGAAACCGAAGCTAATGTTATTCTATGGGAAATTTTTCTTTACAAATAACTTATTAACTAATACATATTTTTTAATTCTGTTTTCACATTCTGAAAATTTCAAGCTGTTAAATTGACGGACCTTTTCTAAAAAAATATTTAATTTTTTATATTTTATTTTGAAGCTGCAAAATACGAATTTTCGATATGTGAATTTTTTTCATTTTGCAATTTCAAAATAAAATATTACAAATTAAAAAATACATTTTTAAAAAAGGTCGGTCAATTTAACAGTTGGGAATTTTTTGAATGTGAAAACAGAATTAAAAAATATGTATTAGTTAATGAGTTATTTGTAAAGAAAATTTCCCCATAGAATAACATTGGCTCGGGCTTCCGGCGACGGTAAATGAAGAGGGCCGTTAATGGGAAAATATAAAGGGCCAACAAAAACACCCGGAGTAATATAATTATTTATGTTTGCCACAACTGGCCCACTGAAGGCTTCCAGCAACAATACGAAAAAATTATGTTTGCTATCAGGTGGCCCGACACTGACCCACTAACGATTTTTAACCTATTGTTGGTTGCCATCAGTGGCCCACAACCTTTTTTTAACCGATAGCTCGCTGCCAGCAATGACCCATCAGTGGCCCACTGACTTATTCCGATCGTACTGCAGGCTGCCAGCAGTGGATCGGCCGAATGCGGCCATCTGATGGCCGGCGTAACATATTCCCTTCGGCACCTTAACTTTTGCCACCAACGGGCCAGCAGCTGTTACTGTTGCAGCCAACACTTGGCCTCGTGTTGGCCATCATCCCAGGTTTTGCTGGGATGTTATTCGATGAAGACGGGTGTGCTTTCTAAAAAAGAATAGTCTATTTTTTTTTTCCTTTTTTTTTGATAAGAACCATTTTTAAAAGGAAATCCGATTTCTTTTTCAGATTTCGTTTTCCTTTCAGCAAACGAATCTCTTGTTTCACAAATGTCCTCTTTGTCTTTTTTTAACTGCAATTTTATTTTATTTTTTTCCGAAATAAAGACATTTTACATGTTGTTTTGATGGATACGGTAAATATTATGTCTCTTTATTTATATGCAAAACATTTATTAGAATTGTTAGATGTAAAGTAATATATACTTTATTTATTTATTAGTAAAAATATTTTCAAAATTTCTGATAAAATCTTAAAAATTAGTATATTTTCAGATGCAATTTATCTGAAGTTTAAAAAATTTGTCTCACATTTTATAAATTAAAAAAAAAAAAAAAAAAAAAAAAAAAAAAATCAAATTGAGATTTTGCTATATTTACACGTTTTGAGGTCCCATGAATCTAAATCTTATTTTTAGTGGTTGGTCTATCTTAGATGTATAACTGAAGAACAGTTATCAGCAGGTATTCCAAATTCTGTATTTTAAACACCTGTCCGCCGTTGACGGATATATCCGGTCACTGAGCTGTTCTCTATTCCACAATGCATTTGTAATTAAAATTTTTATAATTTTGGCCTGTTTTTCAAGTTTGGAGGTCTTAAATAATAGTCATAAGGACTATAATCATATGCACTGTTGCATTTTTAATCTCAAGTTGTAATAAGTATTATTTTAGGACATTGATAGAATGTGCAGTGAAAACAACGTTACAATTTTGCCCTTTTTCAAAAGCAGCCAGAGGGCTAAATATGTATCATATGAGAATACTTCTTGCAAATTTTCACTGAATTCGGAAGAGTAGTTCTTGTTCAAAAACTGACAAAATTATTCGAAAATTATGTCTAGGGGTGTAATTTCTGTACAGTTTAAAGTACTTAGACTGCACTAAACAAAATGTATTTAACATAATTTTTATATCCGTACTAGGATGTTTTCTGTAGATTGGCGTATGGAAATCATTCATCTTTTGTTTATTTTATGCTGTTAAGAAAAATGAATAAAATAATAATAATAATAATATTAAAAGTATTTCTATTTTTTACTCAACTGAAATAATAAAATATAGTAATGGATACTTCAAAAGAATATTAATTACAGAAAATTATCAAATAATTTAATAAGAATTCAGCATCAAAGAGTAATATTATAAAAATATTTATATGAATTCTTAACTTCAAACGTATTTAAATATGTATTTTGAATAACAAATTTTCAGAGATAAAATATATGTAAACAAGGAATACTTCAGAATGTTTAAATGCATGAAACATATTTAATTTGTCGAGAAATATATATTTAAAAAGATCTTCGCTTTTTGCGACATAATAATGAAAACATTGTATATATATTTTAATCTTTCTTTTGATGTCTTTTTTAAATATACGTTTCTGTTTTCAGAAAAAAATCTCATTAAATCCAAATACTGATGATACATACTTATCATCGGTAGCACAAACAAAAATATTTGTATTATAAACGATTTTTTCTTTTCGTTCGGAGATATGGATTTTAGATATATGATTTTTAAAAAGATCAAAGAAAACTATTTTAAGCATAGAAAATTCTACAATTTGTGCAAATAATAATGAGCTAATTATTTATGCACATTCAGTTTAAAGAGAAATATATGTATATATATATTAATTTTTATTCCTAATTCTAATATATATATATATATATATGTGTGTGTGTGTATATCAATAGCATTATGTAGTAAATTTCAGTTTATAAAACTGAAGAAAGCAATAATATGATCACAAAAGTGTATATTTTGCATTTCAGGAGTAATTATTTAGACCAAGATTTGATGCTTAAGTGTCAAGTACTTTTCAACAGTGAAAACGTGAGCAAATTATGACCATAATTTCATTTATAAACGAAACACTTTATTTTGAAACTTGTAATTTGTTACTGTGAATACTAATTAAAAATATTACAAGTTTTGGATTAATTGTTTTTTTTTTTTTTTTTATGTTTTTTCAAATGTCACAGCTTTTTCTAGATTTAATTACAAATACTTTAATATTAAAAAGTTGCAGTTAATAATTTTACATTATTATAAATTATGAAAAAGCTGTTAAACTCTACAAATTCTGTATCTAATCTTTATGGAGACACTATGTGCGCAATATTATATATTGACAAAAAATTCACTGACGTTGTACATTAATAATAATAATAATAATAATAAATGTAGAATTGTTCTAAAATTGTAAAGTTTTAAATATATATAAATAAAATATTCTCTAATATCTGTTACAATTTTTAACATTTAAAAGTAATAAATTTTCATTTTTAAAAATAAATTTATGGTAATTTTTTAAGTATTTTCGCCTTTAAACGTATCTGATTAGAAAGAGCGAACACAATACCTATCTTTGCCGATATCCTCTTTAATACGTATAGATTTTTTTTAATATAACTATTTATTACCTCATGCATAGTTTTAATTACATTTTGCGATTAAGAAAATTCTCACCTTTTACATTTGTTCTTGTTTTCCATTTTATTATTATTATTATGACAGGACTATTTCTTTCAATTTGGCATTTTGCGTCGTTACAATTTATAGCGCTCCACTTCGAAAATGCCTGCAGATATCCAATTTTACCATTTAATTTTTACTCTATCTTAAAATATTTTGTAAAATCCGTAAAACCTTTTATATTTTTTATTTTTCCCTTCCCATCTGTGAAAAATGAACTCACAACCTTCGGGTTCGTAGTTGTGTAAACTGACCACAGAGTAAACAGGTCTCGATTGAATATTTCGTGTTTATTTAGACTAGTGTTTTAAGATTTGTTTTTTCTTGAAAGTGTGTTAAAATACAAATATAAGTAGCCTTGTTGTAAATTAAATTCTGTCATAAACATAATTCCAATTTATTTATTTATTTTTATTTTCTTTCTTTATTTATTTTTCATTCAAAATATTTCATTTTTAAGCTAAAAAAGTGCAAGAATTTCTTTTAGTTCATTTTCCTCATATTTTAGCTTTAAAATGAAAAAATAATTATTGACAAACAAAAAGTAATTTAATTGTTGTAAATCTTCTGAATGTAAACTGACAAATATATTATTAATAATGAGTATTACTTTCAACATATTTCCACATAAAATAACATGATTTTGACTACTAGCGAAGATGGGTATTACTGCACGCTCTTTAAATGAATTGTCACGAAATACAGCCTTGCCTAAAGCGTGACCAATACCTTAGACTTCTAGAGTAACAACTATACAACCATTGTACCATAACATGGACATATAAATGTACTTTATAGCGGCTGACGAATATAATCTTTATTTTGTTTTGTTAACTGTATTAAGATAGGAGGCTGACAGAAGAGGTTATAAATTCGTTTTAACTAAGAGATCTTCTAAAGGAATTAATCAATATTGAATTTTAGAATATGGGGCCAAATAAAATTTTATATAAAGGAATTTTGACTGTCCACTCTTCTACGTGAGATTTCTGTTAATATATTTCTTTAATTGATTAATCCTGATCCGTATACTTTTTGTATCATTTATCTGAAAATTGCACGGGCATTGGCTAAAAGGCTCATCATGCTCTGTAACCTAAAAAACTCCCGATAAGGGATTAAAAGTGACATTTTTTGCAAGTACAAGTAATTTTTTAAGCAATTTAGTCAACCATTATGACAACCATGTTTCGTAAATTTTTCATATTTTATTTTGTTGTGCAAGCAAAGGGCAGTTATAAATAAATGCGTCATATAAATCATCAGTATTACTGTGTTAAGAATCGTCACATTAAACAACTTTCTTTGTATACAGTTAAAATTAAAAACTACTAAAAGTTTAAAATTTGCAATGATTTCACGTGTTAACATATTAAAAAATATATAAACCACGTTTAAACACGTATATAAAATTTTTATTAAAAATGCACACAAAGCTTTTCGCTACTATTACGTAGCGTCTTCAGGTGATGTTATTTAACGTAAGAGTAGACAGCATTATATATATATATATATATATATATATATATATATTGAAGTAGTTTTATACGGTTAAAGTTACGGATCTCAAGTGACTCATGTTGTGTACAAGATTTACTTTTTAACTTTAACCGTATAAAACTACTTCGATATATATATAATGTTGTCTACTCTTATGTTAAATAACATCACCTGAAGATGCTACGTGATAGTAGCGAAAATCTTTGCTTGCATTTTTAATAAAAATTTTATATACGTGTTTAAAAGTGGTTTATATATTTTTTAATATATTATTTTTCTTAGTATATTTGTAAGCATTTCTTTCTTAAGAGATAAACTTATAGTTAGATATACCATAGCCTCCTTAACTAGATGTCTGTCGCGTAGCTCAGAAACTAGGGAACAGTTAAAGCGGTAGATAGCGCTCCCTGGTACAGATTGCGCGGCTTTTTTATTCAACAGCCAACAAAAAGTTTTTAAAGTCGGATATGATATACATAAAAGGCGAATAGAATCGAAGAAACGTCGATTTTATATACCATGTATCACTCCTTTAAATTATTGGTGAAAGTTGAATAACAAAGTCCTATATTCTGTACTAGGTGGCGCTGTCTACCGCTTTAACTGTTGCCTAGTTTCCAGGCTACGCGACAGGCATCTAGTTAAGGAGGCTATGGATATACTATAGAAAGCTGGAAGTGAACTGAAGTAGGTGAGTTTAATGTGACCAGTGTTCCTAATGTAAATTTAATTTTTAAACGCAAAATGATACTACTTCTTTGTAAATCATGTACCTCTACACTATGTGACTTAATTTGAATAGAGTATCTTGATCGACCGCCATTGTATGCAGTGATTCCACTTTAGTGGAGTAGTCGTTCTAATTTCCAACTAAGCAGATATTTTAATTTATATGTGTTTAATTTCTTACAGAGCTGCCAACCTAATCCTAAGGATTGTTAGTACCGCCCTTTTTTCTACACCAGTCTTATTTTAGAGTACATTTCTTCTTAATTCATCGTAAATACATTTGAAGAGAATTACTCTAAAAATTAAGTGGTGTAAAAAAAGGGGTGGTGCTAACAATTTGCCGGATTAGGTTGGCAGCTCTGTTCTTAGAACTTTGAGCCGTGATATGTTTTCTGAAAATTTATTTTTTTCTCTTTATAGCCATATTAATTTCACTTCTAATAAATTTATCAGATTAAAAGTTTAATGCTGTGTAAATGGCAACGTATGCCTGTTCTCAAGGTGGCTCATATGTAGGGCAATCTTGGAACATGTGGGCCAACTTAGCGAATAACTTTCAATTCATAACTTTTATTCATAACTTTCAAAATTTTTGCTTAAATATTTGAAAAAACTTATTACCATTTATTCTCCAACAATTTCCACACTATTGAGAATATACGAGAGATCTTCCGAAAGAAGTCAATAAATCCCAAAATAGAAGTCCAAAATTACTTTGCACAAAATGTTGTTGAAAATTTTTTTGTGCCAAAAGGTAATATGAATTAGAAGAAAAATCCGAAAAAATAACAAAAGAGAGTCTTAAGCACATTTTAAAGGTGCTTTCAATATATTGGCCCCTTTTGGAACAGTATGCGCCAAAGGGCGCATACTGTGTATCAATAATATGTATAATGCGCTCACAGGCTACAGTTTTGAATTTGCATTATAAAAATAACTGAATTACATTTTACAAAGAAAATTATACTTGATTTGCATAAGAGATAAGTACATTACATTTTACGAAAAAAAATTCCAGCCGCATAACCAAACCAGAAAATTACAAAAATATCTTAACTGTGATCACTTTTGGCTCACCTATCTTATTAAAATAATATCAAACATTATTTTTTAGTTTTTTTTTTTCTTAGAGCTGACCACATTTTCTCACAATTTCTTTACTCTTCATCTTTTAGACACATCTATAAAAACATTCTAATTTAAAAAGCTTTTTTTTTTTTTTTTTTTTTTTTTTTTTTTTTTGTAATCTTCTTTTAGTTAGACTTTTTTTTTTTTTTTATAAAAGCTATAAAGTTAGTTTTCGGATATTTATTCCTCCATAATTAAAAACAGAACTTTTTTTTTAACTGTCACCACAGTCAAAAAGATGCATAGTATCTGAAAAGATGTAAATGAATGAAACTAATAGAGTAAATGATAGTACAATTTATGTAACATGTGGAATATTTATGCACAGGATAATCAACGTCACAATTTATGCATAACAGTTTTAATAATGAAAAAAAAAAAAAATAAATAAACACAAAACGAAGATTTTTTTCTTTTTTTAATTGCACGGAAGGAAAAAAATCGTTTCAATATAAACAACGAATTTCTGTTCTAAATCTACAGTTCGATAAACTGTAGAAATCTGGAAGTGAACTATTAAGATATCAAGCATTATTTTTCAATTTTTTATATTTTCTTCATGTTGATCACATTTTTCCACAATTTCTTTACTTTTCAACTTTTAGGTCGCCTCTAGAAAAGCATTCTGTTTTAAAAAAAAGCTTTATTTTATCTTCTTTTATTTATACACTAGCAGGCTTTGCCCGCTTCGCTAGATATTAAACTTAAATGAGTTGTCAAAATCCCATACCTTTATTAATACCCTAAGTTCTCGCTATGATTAGTAGAGGTTTTCTCGCTCGCAACATGAGGAGTCTGGGTCCCCACTGTCTTCGGCACAACTTACCCACTTCTTACTTTCCCTTCCTTAGAGGTAAGTTCAAAGTTTTGCAAAATCCCACTAATGTACATAATGCGTACACTTAATCAATATCCACACACCAAAATTCGCCATTCTAAGATAATTCAAAGCGAATTCAAACGGGAAAACATGCTTTTACACATGTTTATTGCCCTCCGACTCTGAGAAGTGTGTGCGTGTGTGTGGGGGGGGGGGGGATTTCGAATTTCGTGAAATCCAATTACAATAAGTGCCAGATGCATACAAACAATTTACGCACCAAATTTCGTGACCACAGAAGTCTTTAATAGAAAATATTATAAATAAACAAATACAAAAAGCACAGCTTTAGTATGGGAACACTTTGGTGACTTTAAATATTTTAAGCCATTTTTGCGATGAACTGAATTGGCTTTCTCAATAGTACAATTAAAGATCTTGGCGAGAAACGTCCGAGCTACTTCAGTGCCGAATTTCAAATTTTGCCAAAGGGATCCAATACTAAAGCTGTTCCATACACAAAATAAATAAATAAATAAAATGAAATAAAAAAAATCTTTTCTGATATTTACAAAATAAAAATAAAAAATCTTAATAAAATCCAAATTATAATCATGTACAATTAAAGGGAGAATATACCAGAATCTCATAAGGTACATAATAACAACAAAAAATTTTGTTTTACTGCAGGAATAAAAAGTGCTGCTTAATTAAATAAAAATATTAAACTAATGCCAAATATCTCTATGAAAATATTTATCCACGTGCAAATTCCTGATTAAAAAAAAGAAGAAAAAAAAAATCACCAACTTTTGTAGGTATTTTTCTCTCTAATTTTTATTATTATTCAGGTGAAATTAAAAATATTTCATTTCATTTCTGGAAAATAAAAACATATATAAATGCGTATATATAAATATAAAACCTTCTACCGAATCTGGGTTGAAAACGGAAAAAGGGTAAAATAAATTAGAAATATCAGACCTATATTTATAAATTTGATACCGAATGAAAGGGGCGATTTTTCTGAATCTAGGGGTGCAAACAGTTTTTCGATGCGACAATTAGATTTTTAAAGAATAACTAAAGTATGAAATTTAAGTGGCAACGGAAAAACGGAAAAAGGGAAAAATAAATTAAAAATATCAGACCTATCGTTACAAATTCAGTACCAAATGAAAGTGGTGATTTTTCTGAAACCTGGGGTGTAAACAATTTTTCGATACGACAATTAGATTTTTTAAAATTAACTAAAGTATGAAACTTAGATGGCAACACTTCATTTCAATCTTTTCATAATTTGTAGTGCGAATCACGCGAATAAAAAGTCTTTAACTTAAAAATTTATTTTTATATTTTATTTTTCCATTCAAATCGTTTTAGTAAAAAAAAATATCTATGGCGCATCCGCAGGCGCTTTTTACCCACATTTTAAACACGAATCATAATTTTGAAAATTTCTATAGATATAATTTTAAGTTGGGTGAAGACCTAAGTTTCTGCCAAGCGCCCTTGAATTCCGTCGAGCCGTTCTCGAGTGATGCCCGGACAAACGTGTTTTAGTCTTTTACCCCCCAGGGGGGAACGGCGGGGAATTTCTGAAAAGGTAATAGATATAATTTTAAGTTGGGCGAAGACCGAAATTCTTGCCAAGCGCCGTTGAATTCCGCCCAGCCGTTCTCAAGTGACGCCCGGACAAAAAAAGCGACATACAGACACGATGACACACACACACACAGACAAAATATTCTGAAGTCATTTTCGGCTTTCATGGGGTGTGAAACGTGAAGATATCGCAATTTTTTTTATTCTGACAAATTTACAGACAAAAGTCTGATTTTATTAATATAGATATGTTTTCTTCAAATTAAAGCTCTAAAGATAGGTTTGGGACACTTATTACTCCATAATTAAAAGCAAAACTTTCTTTAAACTATCACCATGGCCAGTAAGATACATAAAAAGTGAAAAAATGTAATAATAATAATAATAATAATAATGAAAGAAAGAAAGAAAAGATATAAATGAATGAAACTAATAGAGTAAGAGACAGTAGAACCATAGGTATAACATACTTGCCAATATTCTAATTAATATTCCGTAAAATTTTGAGCCTCGCCTTTTTTTTTTTTCTTTTCACACCAGTATTTTTTTAGAGTATTTTATTTTTAGTTTAAATGCAATTACATTATGAGAAAATTACTCTACATATTAAGTGGTGTGGAAAAATAGGCGATACTAACAGTTTTACTGAATATTAATTGGGATGTTGGCAGTGTGACATCGTCAAGGTTTTCTGCTTTTGTACTCGACTGCCAGTGTGAGGTCCGAGATGCCCCTCTGTCTGCAGACTCATGAAAACGGACATTCCATGCAGCCTTTCACACTCTCCGATACAAAGTCACCGCAATTTTACGCTCGACTTTGATAATGTCGCCTTGCGCTCCCAGGCGAAGGTGGTACCCAGACATTTAGACTCCGAGCAAACACCAATGAACTATTAAGCTAGGTGTGAACTTATGTATCTCACGTGACCAAAAACTTTCCGATTTGTTGTCATCTTGTGGGGAAATAGTTTCTTCCCCCTCTGCATCTCATCAAAATTTTCAACGACTAAAAAATCAAAAATGACTCTAGAGACTTGGATTATGACTGTGTAGAGAGAAGTCGTTCTCCTGAACTTCTCTGTGATTTTTACACATGCTAGGAATCACATATATATGTGATGCATGTTTTTACGATTATCCTGTATGAACAGGAGGTTAAATAGTATGGTTCTGTACCATTTCGTATTATTATTAAAACTTTGTTATGTTTTTCTATTAGAGTATTTATTTTTTTAGTTTCACTAAAATTATGAGTTTGAATACTAACAACAGTCGCAAATCAAGTGAAGTCTTCTATACCTGTTTCCGAATATATCACAGCAGGTATGGTACAATTTATGCAAAATATGGTATAATCATGCACAATATAATGAACGTCACAATATACATATAACAGTTTTAATAGTGAATAAAATAAACGCAGAAAGAGGAAACAAAAACAAAATATTTTCACATTGCACAGAGAAAAAGTTCATTTCAATAGAAACAACGAATTTCTGTTCTATATTTCAAATGCGGGAAATGCTTTTCATGAAAATACCAAAATACTTGAACAAATTTATTCAAATTGAGGAAAGAATGCAATCTCTCTTTGACTGGTTCAGAATATCCTTTGCAAAAGAAGTCTAGCAATTGCGAAAGCCTTATTTCCACATATATTCCTAGAAGTTAAAATTTACATTGTAGGATACGTATCAGTAGAATTTTTTTTAACTCTACGCTTTTAAACATTTGCTGTTTTATTCATTTACATGTAATCTATATGATATAGAATATTATTATTATTTTTTTTTTCTTTAATAAAATCTTTAAGCATAATAGAAATGGTATTTAAGCTTAATTTGCACTGTTTTATGTTTATTTAAGAATATGATATCTATACAATGGTGGAAATGACAAAACAATTTCACACTTTCTGAAATATCAGAAGCAAAAGAAAAAGAAATAACTCAGGTTTTAGTAGTTTAAGGTTCTTACTTTAAGACTTTAGATTACTGGCCCTTAAAAATGTAGAAGAAATTTAATTTTTTCATTTTATGATGTCAATGTAGTGTGTAAAATTTGTGAAATGAATTATTTTTATTTATTTATTTATTTTTACTTCAGAAGACTTAAGGGAATAAAGAGTAGAGGTAATAAGTTTACACCTCTCCCCCCCCCCCCCAATGTAGACTTAAAATTATTAATCCTTAAAAATATCAATTTATGATTTTTTCTTTTTTTTTTCTTGTGATATATGATGTCACTCTACGCGCGTAAAAATCATAGAAACATATTTATGTTTTTTTTTTTTTTTTCATATTTCAGGGGTGAATGAGTTGCTAAACACTTAATTATTTTTTTCTTACTCCATAACACATTCTTCAAAAATAACTGTTTATTTGACCATATCAGTATCAATGAAATTTATTAAATATTTTTATTTTTCAAAAGGCTTTTACGAAGTTAAAAAGGAAGAAATGGGACAAAAAACGTCGCAATGTTTTTGTAGAAGAATGCATTATTTCTTCGCCTTATTTAAACTTTTAAACCTGATACTTACAACTTATTAAACCTTATTTTGTAGATTATATTAGTACGTTTGCGAATAGTAATTTTGTTTTTCTACATATTGCCATATCTAATAATTCTGACGAACAGAGAGCTGGCTAATATAAAGCTTATGGTATTAACCCATTATCTCCCAGTGTCCTCATTTGAGGACAGCTAATAAAATTGCACGTATATTTTTTGTGCTTTGTTGGAATGATTTCTGCTTTATTAGTGACAATTTATAGCGTCACTCTAAATGATCCCTGAAAGTTTTATACGCCTACTATTAATTATTATTTCATAATTTGGATAGCCTTTTATGATTTTTCATTCGTCGCACATATATTTGCTTTTTGCGCAGGTATACTAACTTAAATCAAGTTGAATAATAATATATATTATAATACTTTACTTTCCAGATCTTTGTCAACATATAATAGGAAATTAATCTGTTATCTCAAAGTTTTTCTATCTCGAAGTTTTCTCGTTAGAACACTAAACGTCAACAAATGAGGATAGGCTTTAAGTTTAAATCTATCAGAAGAATTGTTTAAGTTAATGTATTTTACTGTCAATTGTCTATATTAATTTAGGAGTGAAATAATCAGCTAATAATGTTTTGCAAAATTAATTTGGGCGTTAACGGGTTAATAATGCGAAGATATGGAAAATCAAAAGTAATAAATTTGAAAATGTTTTTTAAATAATCTATTTTGGCATTCATACAACACTCTCTTACTCTGCATTTGGATACTATAATTAAAAACAAATTACACTGTCAGAGATGAAAACAGAAGTACTGTATATGAATACATAGAATATACTTTTAAACCATTGAAAGTAGTTTTAGAAACAGTTTTATTTGACATACATTTCTATGAGAGGGTGCTACTGTCTCCTAGCTATCTATTTTCAACAGTGTCTATATTAATGAAAACAATTAAGATTCTTATTAAATTTAGACTAATTAATTAAAGAAATTTCACTCACACCCCTCTTTAAAGCTTGTCAATTTTGGTAAAGCATTTAAAGTGACGCCTTCATATGATTTTCAGTATAGTAAATTTGAATTTTCTACAATTATTTCTTTTTAAGTAGCTCTGATGGAATATATATATACACATATATGCCAACTAAGCCGGAAAGTTGTTATTCCCGCCCCTTCCGCCTATTTTTTCGCAGCAGTCTTTCTTTTACAGTACTTTTCTACTTATTTAATCGTAAATATATTAGAAGGCATTTACTGTAAAAATTAAGTGCATACTTGCCAACCATCTCATTATGAACCGTACAATTTTTAGTACCCGCCTTTTACTCTACACCAATAATTTTTAAAAGTAATTTTAGTCTATTTAATCGTAACAATGTTTGGAGAGAATAACTCTAAAAATACAGTGGAGTGAGAAAAGGGGCGTTTTTTCAGGGGGCGTTAACAATTGTACGGTTATTAATCAGATGGTTGGCAAGTATGTAGGTGGTGTACAAAAAGGGGCGTGAACTAACAATCTTCCGGGTTAGGTTGGCAAGTATGCATACACAGTAATAGCTAAAAAGTGATTTTTATATTAATTGATCTCAAAATGCGTAATTATTGCAAAATATCAGCATTGAAAATTTGATTTTTCAAACAGTGTTTAAAAAAATAAACAAACAGTTATTTCTTTGCAATCAAGAATACTGAAGCACATTTTAAAAAGATTAAAACAGGACAAACGTTTCATCTGTGAATCATTCCTCGTCATGTCACAACAGTCACATTTTACTTATAAAAATATCAAAACTTATAAAAATATCAATATTCTGGATGTAACACTTTAGCTTCATTCAAGGGAGGCAATAACTGCCTATTTGATCATATTAGTATCAATGAAATTTATTAAATATTTTTATTTTTCAAAAGGCTTTATAAGGTTATAGCGTCATTCAAGGGAGAGGGTTATAGTAAAGATACCCTCTAGGAAGATGCGAAAGTCACAGATATTTAAGCGGGCTTTCTTTGACAGATTCTCTGAAGTATGATTCATATAAAAGCTTATACATATATTAATTTCTAGCAAAGCCCCGGTTCGGGAACGTACCGAATTCCGAATCCTCGAAATGTACAAAACTCGGCCTGATGCTGCTTGCTTGTCGGTAGATCAAAGTTTGTTAACGAAACCATTTTTTAATTCATGAAATCAATGACTGTAGTGAATCAACAAAGGCTTTTCTCGTTTCGCTGATCACTATATTTAAAGGAAACTCCTTTCTATATCGCTTTACAAACAAAAATAAAATTTGAAGAAATCATGAAATTGTTTATAAACAACATTATACGTGGTGTACATAATATTTTCTTTCACGTTATTTTCTATACTTATTTGATTTATCCGACCAACCATAAAATGACAACAATTTGACACCAAATATAATATTACAATGTGCTATGATCGGCTACGTCTACCGCATGAGACAATTAAGTTTTGTGGTTATGATAGTAGTTCAGTTAGTTAATAATAGTTGGTATATAGAAAAATAAAGAATGAAATAACGAAATATGTAAACCTGATCGTGGTACAGCCTTAAGCAGCTCCCCTTGGCAACTTTTGAAGTCTTATCATCACTTTAGACAAAAATATATAATTTATGTTATTATTATTATTGTTGTTGTTGTTGTTGTTTCTTTCTTTTCTTTTCGTTTTCCTTTCCTTTCCTTTTCTTTCTTTTCTGTTTTTCAACATTTCATAATTTTTTATATTTTTTATGGGCTACTTGGCTTTAAAGTGGCTTTTACGAAAGTGGAGTCCTTGGCGAAAAATGTTCGATGTATTTCAGCATCAAAATTTTATAAATTACCCAGGATTATCAATAAGTAAAGCTCTTTAATGTAATGCTGAATTAGCTTTCATGCCAAGCGCGATTCATCTATTTAACATACTGTTTAAATAAAAGGGGGGGGGGATCTAAAATTGAAGTATATATATATATTTTACTCCATTTTAATTTTTTAATTTTTTCATGTGCAATATTTATTTTCATTAAAAAATTGTTTTTGAAATGCAATATTTATTTATTTATATTAATTAATTAATTTTTTTTTTTTTTTTTTGGCAACAATTAAAAATGAAATGTTAATTTTAAAAGCTTTTATCAGGCTATTATTTTCACATTTTAATTAATTTTAAAGAAGCTAATCAAAATTTTGTTAGTAATAAGATACCAAATGAAAGAAGCATTTTTTCTGAATCCGTCAGTTTAATTAATTTATCGATCAGACAATTTGATTTTGTTTAATTAACTAAAGTATGAAAAGCTGGTGACAATTTTTTAAATTAACTAAACTATGAAAAGCTGGTGGCAACAACACACAGATAAACAGAAGAAAATCAGGTAATTTTTAATTTTACCTCAAAAACTAATCAATAAATTTCAAATACCATCCCTAATTCTTTTAACTAGTTTGTATTAAACATCCAAAAAATTATTAAATCTGTTATTAATTATCTGTAGCAGTTTAATCATTTTGAAGATTTTAAATTCATGATAAACTGAGAAAAGTCATTTTTAAGTCATCAAATCAGTAAAAAATGCATAAAAAGCCATAAGAAATGTTGTTCGAATATATATTTTTTATTGAAAAATGTAATATAGATCAATTTATTAATATTTAATGGAAATATAAGCGCTTTTATATGAAACCTATTTCAATGCTGCCAGCAATGGTGCCAAGTCCCCTTAAACCGGAAATTAAGACCATTAGCATATTCGAAATCAGGAACACGATCAGTATCTAAACACTGATTAACAAGTTTAGATTTAAGGTCACTGGATTTACAAGGTGTCTTTTAATTTACCTACAACTTTAAAATGAAATAACACAAGAATAACTGCAGATAGCACAGCAAAAAAAAAAAAAAAAAAAAAAAAAAAATGAAAATAACGTCGAAAAGGTAATTAATGCACAAGGTTTTCAAAGTGAGAACCTTCAGAGGCGATACAGCAGCGCAACCTAATCACAAAGTAATCAGTTACTTGTTCAAGTGTTTCTCTTTTAATGCTTGCAAATGAGTTAGTAATGGATTTCTTGAGGCTACTGATGTCTGTCGGCTTCTTCTTGTACACCAAGTCTTTCATGTGACCCCAACGATAGAAATCGCACGGATTCAAATCCGGTGAATAAGGTGGCCAATGCAATGCACAAGGATAACCAATAACCCGGGTTCCAAACACACTGTTAATGGTGTCAAACACTCTGCCTGTTCGATGCGGAGGGGCACCATCCTGCATGAACCAATATCCACCGGTGATCATACACATAGCACGAATCTGGGGAAAAAACTACTGTCTCAGCACTTCCTCATACGCATCAGCCTTAACAGTTGAAGCAAAGAAAATTGGCTTAGGTTTGTTTTTGTACGTTGTATTTCACTTCTGCAGCAATAGTGTTGCATTTTCACCACATAAATACCAATTTTTAACAATGAATATACTGTCTTCGGTTGAATATCTCCCTTTTGGAGACGTTTTCGTAATGGCGTGAAACCAACGTGAAACAGTTTCCTTTTATACCCTCCGCCACTGCATTAATCAGTAGCGCCATCTATTGAGTCTCTCCGAAGTTATTTCATTTTAAATTTGTAGGTTAATTAAGAAGAGACACCCCTTTATAAGCGAGTTTATGTTCTTTAATTCTGTTATCACCGTTTCTGCCAGTTTCAATTATATATGTAGAATTGCAAATTTTACAGGGGATGCAATAGATAATACTAATATGTGTTTAAAAAGGAGAGATAGTAGGTTCATCCCTGAAAGAACCTCTAATATAAGAAAAAAAGAACGCGAAAATAAGAAATATGGCTTACAAATCTGATGACCTAAAATCTAAACATGTCAATCATTCTTTAGACACTGATCAAGTTCCTGATTTCGAAATCGTAGCTTTTAATTTAAACATTTGTGAGTAATGTTTCTTTTTAGAAGGCGCCATTAGTTGCAACCGTCTTTCTGGAATAAAACTGGAATATCTAATTCTCTTTTGATGTTTTTATTGCTAGAATATAACTGTTGTGCCTGTGAGATATTGGGAATAATGAGAGCTGATTTACAATTAAAACGTCTGCCTCGATTTTTTAATGTTTTTCAATTGAGCTTTTATATTTTTTATTGTAAATAAGCATCTAACTTTATATACTTTTAATTTTTATACAACACTGAGGTGTAATTTTTTTAATTATGTTAATATATATATATATATATTGTTTACCCCACGTGTATGAGAAAGTAATTATTGTTCCTATGTAACTTTTCAGATTTTCGAAAAAAAAATTTAAAGCTCTTCCATCAATAACATTCATTAGAAAATAATATTTTCGCTTAAGTTTGGGTGGCCTTTTATATTGTCTATAAATGTATAAAAACCACATACTGTACTTAAATCTAGCAAATTATGAAAGGCACATTATAATGGAATGTGCTTCCAGAAATTTCCAGGTACAGCATTAATATATATCGGAAATCGCTTGTGTTGTCCTGTAGACCAGACAAAAAATAAGTGATTTTAATAGCTTATTCTATCCGGAGCACACTTTCAAAAAAAAAAAAAAAAAAAAATACGCTTTTTAAATTTTGTTTAATGCAGTCTAAATATGTTAAACTGTACCTACGAGAAATTTTGCCTATGGACGTAAAAAGGCTGCATTCTCTTGAATGTCCTTGTATACGTATGTTTTGTATGGTTTTAATGGCATATCACACGAGAGACTTTCGTTCAGCATTTTACTAAACACAGCATTATACCCAACATACTCAGCCTGATTTTGTTCAAGGACAGCAAGTTTTCGGATGATCAACTTTTACGAAACCGTTTAGACAAAGCTGAGTATGTTGAGCGTGCTGATAAAAATTGACCAAGAGCAGGAATAAACAGGATTTTCTCTTAGAATACATTTAGAGAAGGGTTTACATAAGGGAATACATCACGTATCAATTCGGGGGAACCCTACGGACTGCTGACCGGTTTCTCGTTCGGTCAGCATAGTGAACATGTTGCGTATAATGTTGTGTTGAGTATATATGCTCCCGTGTGATATGGTCATTAACATAACGTTCCCTGTAGTATCTCCATATGATGAAGATTTAGAATTTCGTAGTTTATTTATTTATTTATTTTTAAGCTATTGTATAGCTTTTATCGCGGGCTTTGAGCGCGGCGACCGAATCAAAAAATTCCGTAACGAAAAAAAAACCTAACACAGTTCGGCAGACTTCGGTAGACTTCGGCTGTACGAAGCTCGCACGGATCGAGACGAGCTGCTCTGAAATCGGGCGAATACGTAAGCAGCTGTTTGTGAGAAAGTATATAGGTGTATAGGTATCTATCATCTATGTACAACAGTTAATAGCTGTACGCGTAAAATTTGTGTATAAAGTAGATCAGATAAAACTTGAATATCCCCATTCGACTTGCAGGCCTTTAAAACCTATTAAATACCTTTTCTCTATTAAAATTTGTTTTCTTATCCGTCACCACGCTCAAAAATGGTAACTTGAATTAATATCAAAGAAAAAACTTGAATATCCCCATTCGACGTGCAGGCCTTTAAATCCTATTGAAATACCTTTTCTCTATTAAAATTTGTTTTCTTATCGGTCACCACGCTCAAAAAGTGTAACTTGAATTAATATCAAAGAAAAAACTTGAATATCCCCATTCGACTTGCAGGCCTTTAAAACCTATTAAATACATTTTCTCTATTAAAATTTGTTTTCTTATCATTATTGTTATGTTATCATTATTTTTATCTTATTCATTAATATCAAAGAAAAACCTTGAATATCCCCATTCGACTTGCAGGCCTTTAAAACCTATTAAATACGTTTTCTCTATTAAAATTTGTTTTCTTATCGGTCACCACGCTCAAAAAGTGTAACTTGAATTAAAATCAAAGAAAAAACTTCAATATCCCCATTCGACTTGCAGGCCTTTAAAACCTTTATAAATACCTTTTCTCTATTAAAATTCGTTTTCCTATCGGTCACCACGCTCAAAAAGTGTAACTTGAATTAATATCAAAGAAAAAACTTGAATATCCCCATTCGACTTGCAGGCCTTTAAAACCTATTAAATACCTTTTCTCTATTAAAATTTGTTTTCTTATCGGTCACCACGCTCAAAAAGTGTAACTTGAATTAACATCAAAGAAAAAACTTGAATATCCCCATTCGACTTGCAGGCCTTAAAAACCTATTAAAATACCTTTTCTCTATTAAAATTTGTTTTCTTATCATTATTGTTATCTTATTCATTAATATCAAAGAAAAACCTTGAATATCCCCATTCGACTTGCAGGCCTTTAAAACCTATTAAATACTTTTTCTCTATTAAAATTTGTTTTATATCGGTCACCACGCTCAAAAAGTGTAACTTGAATTAATATCAAAGAAAAAACTTGAATATCCCCATTCGACTTGCAGGCCTTTAAAACCTATTAAATACCTTTTCTCTATTAAAATTTGTTTTCTTATCGGTCACCACGCTCAAAAAGTGTAACTTGAATTAATATCAAAGAAAAAACTTGAATATCCCCATTCGACTTGCAGGCCTTTAAAACCTATTAAAATACCTTTTCTCTATTAAAATTTGTTTTCTTATCATTATTGTTATCTTATCATTATTGTTTTCTTATCATTATTGTTATCTTATTCATTAATATCAAAGAAAAAACTTGAATATCCCCATTCGACTTGCAGGCCTTTAAAACCTATTAAATACCTTTTCTCTATTAAAATTTGTTTTCTTATCGGTCACCACGCTCAAAAAGTGTAACTTGAATTAATATTAAAGAAAAAACTTGAATATCCCCATTCGACGTGCAGGCCTTTAAAACCTATTAAATACCTTTTCTCTATTAAAATTTGTTTCTTATCGGTCACCACGCTCAAAAAGTGTAACTTGAATTAATATCAAAGAAAAAACTTGAATATCCCCATTCGACTTGCAGGCCATTAAAACCTATTAACTACCTTTTCTCTATTAAAATTTGTTTTCTTATCATTATTGTTATCTTATCATTATTGTTATCTTATTCATTAATATCAAAGAAAAACTTGAATATCCCCATTCGACTTGCAGGCCTTTAAAACCTATTAAATACCTTTTCTCTATTAAAATTTGTTTTCTTATTGGTGACCCCGCTCAAAAAGTGTAACTTGAATTAATATCAAAGAAAAAACTTGAATATCCCCATTCGACTTGCAGGCCTTTAAAACCTATTAAATACCTTTTCTCTATTAAAATTTGTTTTCTTATCGGTCACCACGCTCAAAAAGTGTAACTTGAATTAATATCAAAGAAAAAACTTGAATATCCCCATTCGACTTGCAGGCCTTTAAAACCTATTAAAATACCTTTTCTCTATTAAAATTTGTTTTCTTATCATTATTGTTATCTTATTCATTCATATCAAAGAAAAAACTTGAATATCCCCTTTCGACTTGCAGGCCTTTAAAACCTATTAAATACCTTTTCTCTATTAAAATTTGTTTTCTTATCGGTCACCACGCTCAAAAAGTGTAACTTGAATTAATATCAAAGAAAAAACTTGAATATCCCCATTCGACTTGCAGGCCTTTAAAAGCTATTAAATACCTTTTCTCTATTAAAATTTGTTTTCTTGTCGGTCACCACGCTCAAAAAGTGTAACTTGAAATTATATCAAAGAAAAAACTTGAATATCCCCATTCGACTTGCAGGCCTTTAAAAACCTATTAAAATACCTTTTCTCAAAAATAGAGTTAGATCATTCAAATTTGGTACATTCGGGTTTTCGATACCTACAAATCGATTGCGGATATTTTTGATATATTCTCATTTATTCAATAAAAGAAAAAAAAATTCTTTTCTTATCGGTCACCACGCTCAAAAAGTGTAACTTGAATTAATATCAAAGAAAAAACTTGAATTAATATCAAAGAAAAAAAATACTGCATAAATAAAATAAATAAATAATTATAATTACATAAGTTGATAAAAAATGCTATGCAATAGCTTTACCGCGGCAGTCCTCGAGTGCCACATGTATTTTTTTGCTAATACTTGTTATTGAGTTGTGTTGATAACGGACCTATAGACATACACAGGATCAAACAATTAATTTTTGAATTCAGGAGACATTAAAAAGTAAACATACGTATAAAATAAAACAGTCCGTTTCGAAAATTTGACTCCTTCTTTTATTACCACACATGAGTAAGAGAAATTTTTTTTCAAACAAACAAATCTTTATATATATATTTCTTTTGTGCGTGTGTATGTCACTGAACTCCTCCTAAACGGCTGGACCGAGTTTAATGAAATTTTTTGTGTGTCTTCAGGTGGATTCGAGAATGGTTTAGATTTACAAATGAAAGTTGTAACTTAATTAGTTTTCTTTTAATTAATAAAAATATGAAAAAATAAGCTAATGATAGCAAAAAATTCGCCATTTAAATTCTATCCTTAATTTAATTGTTGCAAAAAAAAAAAAAAAAAAAAATACAAATACAAATACAAATACAAATACAAATACAAGTTTATTTATTTTTTCATCAGGAAAATAAATACATTTATCTAAACGTGAACAATAAAAAAATATAAAAAAAAATTATGCATCTCACAAAAATTGACATCATTTTTAATTTAAAATTTCTTTTACACATTGATAAAGTTCTAATACGCAAGCAAAGTGATGACGTCACTGGCCGTTCGTGGATGCAAGAAAAATATTTCCTATGTTAAAATTGGATTTTTTGTAAAAAATTATTAATTTCCATATTCGATTAAAAAAAATGATATCGGTCATCCTTGGCAAAAAAAAAAAAAAAAAAAAAAAAAAAAAAAATATCGCCAAATTATTTGGCGAACATAATTTAATTCCTTTCAAAAATCATGGTTATTTTAACAACTTATATTAAGAGAGTAATGAATTATATGAATCAATATTTCGTACAATGCATATTACGAAAATATACATCTGGCATGTATATTTTCGTATTACGTTTTTGATCGCCAAATACAATAAGCGCCAAGAACAACAGAGTTTTGAAATTTAAAATTAAAATTTTGACAATTTGATAGCAAAATAACTCAATGTAACACATGCACATGATAACTAATCGATCTTTATATATATATTTCTTTTGTGCGTGTGTATGTCACTCAACTCCTCTTAAACGGCTGGACCGACTTTAATGAAATTTTTTGTGTCTTCAGGTGGATTCGAGAATGGTTTAGATTTACAATTCAGTCCAATTTAAATTGTTTATTTAATTAATTTATCACTTAGTTCAAAACTCTGTCATCCTTGGCGGAAAAAAAATATCGCCATATCATCTGGCGAACATATTTAATTTCTTTCAAAAATAATGGTTATTTAAACAACTTATATTAACAGAGTAATGAATAATATGAAACAATTTCGTACAATACATATTACGAAAATATACATCTGGCATGTATATTGTCGTATTACGTTTTTGATCGCCAAATACAAAAAACGCCAAGGAAGACAGAGTTTTGAAATTTAAAATTATAATTTTGTCAATTTGAGAGCAAGATAACTCAATCTAACACATGCATATGATAACTAATACATATCTATACCCAAATACGGGGGTTAAAATCGAGAAATAATTTTCCTCGATTTTTAATAATTTTTTATAAAAAATCCAATGGGAGATTAACATAGGAAATCTTTTTCTTGCATCCACTGACGGTCAGTGACGTCACACTTCGCTTGCGTATATTCTATTGTAATTCCAGTTTGTCCCGACAGTTGGTGCTGCGATCAAATTCAAGAAAATATTTTCTAACTTCGTGTTATTATTGTTATACAAAAAATTGTGTCATAAATGAAATATTACACCAAGATGTAATTAGTGTTTGAAGAGTTTTGAAGTGTGCATAAAAAACTATACATTTTGCAAATTTAGTGCGGAATTGGAGTGAGTATTTTATATAATTTTCTATCAAATTTACACGCGCGTTGATTAACAACCACTCTAACCTACAAATTTATTTGTATAGCTCATTTATTAAATTATATTTATTTATTTTTTGAATGGAACACCTTTAGTATCGGATCCCTTTGGCAAAATTTGAAATTTGGCACCGAAGTAACTTGGACGCTTCTCGCCAAGATCTTTAGTTCCACAATTGAGATAGCCATTTCAATTCATCGCAAAAATGGCTTAAAATATTTAAAGTCACCAATGGGGTCCCATACTTTTGTGCGTGTGTATGTCACTGATATTTTATTTATTTATTTATTTGTATGAAACACCTTTAGTATCGGATCCCTTTGGCAAATTTTGACATTTGACACCGAAGTAGCTCGAACGCTTCTCGCAAGATCTTTAGTTCCACAATTGAGATAGCCATTTCAATTCATCGCAAAAATGGCTTAAAAGATTGAAAGTCACCAAAGGGGTCCCATACTTTTGTGCGTGTGTATGTCACCGAACTCCTCCTAAACGGCTGGACCGATTTTAATGAAATTTTTTGTGTGTCTTCGGGTGGATTCGAGAATGGTTTAGATTTACAATTCAGTCCAATTTAAATTGTTTATTTAATTGTTAATTATGTCTTTTACGTTATAATCGGAATTCACAGTCACCGTTCACAGCGCCCCATACCTGTTTCATTTATATACCACATCCTTACACACTTACAATAAGTCAGTTATTTTTTTCTAGCAAAATATTCTCTAGAAATAATTTATATGACAAAACAACGTTTGTCGGGTCAGCTAGTATATATATAAATAAGCTATAATTAATAAATATTTTAAGTTTTAAATAATATGTTAATAATGCATTAATGCATTATGAAAATAATTTTATAAAGTTTTGGTCTAATAATTTAAATCTGCAAACTAAAGTTTCGTTTATCTTTGTTTACATTAATCATTCGTTTATGTTTATAAGAGTAAATAAATATTAATCATTATTTTATATATTAACATAATAGACAGCTAAGTAATTGCTAAAATTGATAATTTCCAAGACCTAAGTTCATTCCTTATAGGGAATTTTCTTCCTTATTTCTTCTCTAACATTACACAGAAATAGAAATTTTCGAGAACTTTTCTCGGTATTTTTTGAAGGGAATCGGAGATTCTTGTTTCGACTGAAAGGAAAAAAATCTTAAATCACTATTTCTTTCCGAAAGCATCTCTACAGTTTAAAAGCTTAATCGTTAATAATAATAATAAAAAAGAATGTTTTTCGAAATATAAATGGTCGTTGAAGGGATAAAATTCATAATAAAAATCTCCCATTTAACGAACAATACCTTACAATTTTGATTTAAGTTTTGATTTAAATTAAGTTTTATTCATTTTTGTTTACATTAAACATTCATTTATATTTATATTAGTAAATGTAACATTAATCGTTTTTTTTTATATAGTAACATACTCGACAGCAAAGCATGCAATAAATTCGATAATTTCAAGACCTTAATTCATATTTAAATAAAATTTTCTTCTTATTCCTTTTCTGGCATTATAGAAAAAAGAAAAAGAAAATTTCGAGAAGAACTTTTCTCGGTGTTTTTGGAAGGAATAGGGAATTATTGTTTCTACTGAAAAGAAAAAGAAATCTTAAAACATTATTTTCTGAGAAAGCAGCGCTGCAATTTGAAAATTCAATATTTCATTAAGAAAGAAGAATGTTTTATGAAATATAAATGAGCGATGAAGGGATGAAATTTATAATAAAAGCTCCCATTTAACGAGGAACACGTTACAATTTTAATAAAAATATATTTTCAACAATATTTTTGGATCTATAATTTAAATTTATGGAATGTTATTATATATACTTAGGATTAATATTATTGTTTATTTTGTTACGTATGATTAGAGTTATTTTTCATTTTGTTCAATTTCAGTTATTTATTAAAAAACTGACAAGTGAAATTTAAAGGATTGAGACCATTGCATAAATGGTATGAAATGAAATTTCACAGAAACTAAATCCAATGTTATGTATGTGTGTTAATATTGTCTAAAAGTAAGTTATGTACTTCACAAGTAGGGGTACATGGCAAGTAGATTAATTATAGCATAAAACTTCAATTAAACACATGAAATATGATTGTATATTTTATATAATAAAATGGGATATTAGAAAATAAAGGTTAATTTACTATTAGTAATTTATTTTTGATTTTAAGATAAAAAGTGTTACTACGTCTTAATCACCATTCATAAACTATAAGCAATTAAATTATTTTAATCTTCAGTAGCTTATTAGTTTTTTTTTTATTTTTTTAATCATTTTGAAATTGCATTTTTATGTTCGTGGATAATAGCTTTTAAATTGACGTGTCTGTAAAATTTGAAGAATTAAAAGAGACATGAAAATATAAAGAATTGTAACTTTTTCTCTTCATCTGTAGCTTTCTGGTTCGCTTACTGTAAAAATAAGTAACTTCACTTATGACAGCGAAAGTACTAGTTTTCGGGTCAAATTTTCGGAAGCGAGTTTTTTCTGAAAATACAAATTTTGAGCACTTTAATCCGAAAATATGCTAAAAATTAATTTTTTGCGATTTCTTTGCGTGTATTTTTTTTTTTTTTTTTTTTTTGGATGTATTTATTTTTGTGTATATGTATGGTTTGTATGCCTGTGTTCGGTATGACTCAATTACATATTATCAACAAGTCCAACTGCATTATTATAAGCCTGTAGCATAAACAAATATTACTTTATAGTTTTCACTGATATCATAAAAGTGGTTATTTTACAGGGACATATGAAAATATTCAAATACATTGTGATGTTTGACCTTGAGTGACAGCTTATAGTTGAGTGACAGCTTACAGAGTTCTGCTGTATAATTAGATATAGAAGTGTGGAAATTAAAATAAAATTAACAAATTATTTATTTCATGCTTATAGTTGAAGGAGGGGAGAGTACTTTCTCTCTTTCTAAAAAATGAAATTGAGTAACTTGAATATGAACTTAAATACAAAACAAAGAATATTTTTGTATGGACAACGAGCTGCAATCAAGCAGCACTGAACTGGAAAATGGCCAATTCAATTCAGTTCAACCGTATTGAACTAAACTTAACTGAACATCATGTACATGTTTAAAATGTCTTTTATGCACTGGAAAATCAATTTGCTCTCTCGCATTATAGGGGAATATATGTTGGTTAATAACGCTAACTTAAGGAAAAGCATGAATAGCTAGTCAAATTTACACACATAATATATACATATATATATATATATATATATATATATATTATTAACGAAGTATAGTCGGTAACAAAAATGTCCGAACCACTAGCAATAATTCCTATGTAATAAAAGTACACTTCATACGGTTTTGTTAAATAAATCCTTGTAGAATCCTGTTCTTAGTCAGTGTAAGAACATGATTCGATAAGGATTTATTTAACAAAACCGTATGAAGTGTACTTTTTTTACATAGGAATTTTTGCTAGTGTTCGGACACTTTTGTTGCCAACTGTATAACTCCAAAGCATCGGGAAAGATTTGTAATCAACATATTTGCATAAAAATTTCAAGAACGGTTTATCGTTTACTTTAATTCTATATCAGTGGGGTAGGATAATTACTCTTAAAATTTTAATACAATATTTAAGTACGACAAAAGTCACATATGTAGTTGCTTGGGCTGTTCACACCATTACAGGCTTTAAGCAACCACTATCTACATATTGACCATGTTTCTTCATCTATCCCGAATTCTTCTCAAAAGCAGCAAATTTCTGCCTTCATATCCTGTCAAATTACAAGCAAATCATCTGGGTTATCATCATCATCATCATCATCACACAGCCGCGACTCATTAATATCTTCCTCTGAGCTGGTGTTATATACTAATTTCCTTTTTAAACCATACGTTTCGTCGTAAGTTTGATGTTTGATCCTGTTCCCATGCGCTCCATTAGAATTCACCGCCATGTTGAATTTTAGTGCATTATAGTTAGCGTAACTAAACACTGCAAAAATAAATAAAAGCATGAACGTGCAGAAAAATGTATATGTTTTATAGATGTAATGAGTAAATTAACATTTGAAAGTAAGAGTGTACATTTACCTTCAAGTAAGATGTTGTAGAATCTATATAGATAAAACAAAGAGTCTGTCAGCTGTACACATCCGGGCGGACCACTCCTATTTTTCATTGGTCTAGATTTAACTATTTTGGCGATGAAAGTCGGCCATTTTTTTTAGTAAAAACTGATGTTTTTTTTTTTTTATTTATTTATTTTAAAGATACTGCATAAACGTTATAACTTTTTAAAATAGCTCTAAAAACTGTTCATTTTCTGTGAGGACACTATATACACCAAGTTATTAGGTTTAAAGATATTACGTTGCAAATTTTCACAACGTGATATCATTCGATTGTTTTATCTAAAAATAAGAGTCTAATATTAAACAAGAAACAGTCTAATATTAAAGAATAATGAATAAATTTTTAAAAATTATCAGTTTGAAGTTCTAAGAGTTGAAATTTTTAAATTACAGCGTACTTATTTAACATACATTATCCGTTAAATTTGTAAACAATTGTTGATTCATCCTTGAGAATCATTCACATAAGATCATAGAGCATTGTTGCAAAATGAATACAAAACGGATGAAATATTTAATTTAATTTGTAATATGTTGTTATAATTTTTTATCTTAAAAGGAATTTTTAATTATGTTAAAAAGCCCAAATGTGATATAAAAAATAAATAGAGATTCAATTCTTTTGAAAATTCATTTAAATTTAGTGACAAGCTAAGCTAGCGTAACCTGCTAGTTTTATAATAAAACAACTGCAAACTAATATAGTGAGGACACAAAATAAACTTTCCTATCGACAATGACTGCATGCTTACTGGTAATTTACAAAGATGTTCGCTAGATGGCCGTACCGATCACGCGTTTTCAGTTCTATTCTGTTTAGGGATATTTAAATGAGCGGGATTGCCCGCTAAGCGTCATTACCCTGCTTTTCCCTACACCTTCCAACAAACTTACACAAATCTGATTATCTACTACATTTTACTAAATACGATGATTTCCTTCCAAACTCGCAATGACTAGTTGTTACTTCACATTACGAGCTTTCGTATTACCAATGAACTGCACTCCAACTATACTGAAATGGACAACAGCAAACTCAACTCTATTGAACCATAATGAACTCACATAAACTAAACTCCGAGTACCTGGTTTTTATACAATGAAGAATTTATTTGTTTCCTTATTCTACATACTTTCCAACAAGTTTTCTTAAATCTAATTACTCTACATAATTATACTAAAACCGATGTTTTCCTTTCAAACTCGTACCTCTAGGGGTGAGTCCTAGACCCAATAGCCCATAGCGCATCACTAGTGAGTCGTAAAACCCCATCAACCAACCAAACTTTCAAACTCGCAACGAGTTCCTACATAAATCAGCTTTCAGTCTTGATTTCTTCGCATCTCCCAACTTTCGAATTTCCTGCAAAAACTCTGTGAGAAGCATCATAATTAATATAATGGCGAATTTTATCGAGGATACTGTTCGGCTTATTTAGATTGTTCTAAATAAAATCAAATGATCATACTTTTTTTTCACCTAAACGTGTTTCGCAAAGTATATATGGAATGCATTTATCTTTCCTTTGCAGGGTCACATAAAAGAAATTTGATAATGATATTTATAGTTAGAAATGGCTCACAGTGCATTGAATGTTATAGTATATATATATATATATATATTGTCGGGCTAAATTTAAATATGATTTTGGTTTCGTATATATTTTATAGATAATATACAGGACTACTAAAAAATATTTAATTAAGTTTTAAATAATGCTGCGGGCGAAAACTATCTGAATAATTAAAATTTTTTTTTTTTTTTAAATGGCAGCTTTGCATGTTCTTTGCATGTATTTTCTATATTCAAATAGTAGAAAGGTGAAAAGAATAGCGAGGGTGTTGAGGCAGTAACCCCCCCCCCTCCATTCCTAAATGTAGGATAAAAAAAAAAAAAAAAAAAAAAAAAAACTTTTTCTAAAAGCATTTTTAAATCACACCAGACACTTTAAAATACAGTACCCATTATATTTCAGCTTAAATTGTATTAAGCTTAAATTGTATTAAGCTGCACATTGTGATATAGGGCTAATGAAAGTATTGTGAGTGTAACACCAGATTATTGTTTATAAATGCATGTTTCGTTTTATTCAAACTCTTTCATCACTTATTTTCATTCAATTTATATCTTTTACTCAAAGAAAATTAAATTGTAATTTTAAATTGTAATTAAATTGTAATGTTAAATAAATTTTATTATTAAATTCTTTAATAAATCGTAAAAGCAAAGCATAATAACAAAATCTGATAGAGGAATATTAGTTAATTTCCATCGTATATGAGAAATATCATTATATGAGAAATATCATTAATATCTGATATAATAAATATCAGCGAAATATATTTTTGTAGCAAAATCACATTGATTCCTAAGAGTGCAGTAAACAAAGTTCGTAACAATAATTTTGTTCGATGAGATAGATTAAATTTCATTAGTTTATGAAATTTAATTGTTTCAAGCACTTATCAGTTTAAATTATTTAAGCGTAACATATTGCACAAATATTGATGCAATATTGCTTTAGTATATCTATCACATGAACAATTTTTACGATAAATTTGATACTCAGCGATATCTGGTAAATTTAAATCACCATAATATTCGAATAAAACTGACTTAAATTAATTTCGAGACCAAATTTAATTCCTTTCTATCTCATCTTCTAAGCTGTAATTAAGAAATATTTTTCAAAAGGTTCCATTCCTCAAACCTAAATCACTTTTCTCTTAATAAAGGCTTCGACCATATTCTTGATTTTGAGTATAATAATGCAATAAATAGATAATGTTTCTCAAATATTATAATTTGAAGTATTGTGGTATTCAATTTATATATCAATTTATACTATCAATATTTTGTTATGCACATTCAATTTATATCTTACTCCTGTAAAATTAAATTGTAATATTTAATAAAGCTTATCATTCAATTCTTTAATAAGTTTCAAGAGCAATATATATTAACAAAACTTGATAAGTGCATAACAGTTAATTTCAATCGGATTGCATTAGTTGCGAACTGCATTTTAATATCTGCTATAATAAATAATTGCAAAATACATTTTTGTATCAAAATCATATTGATTCCTAAGAGTGTAATAACCAAAGTTTGTAACAATAATCTTGTTCAATACTTATCAAACGCATTAATAATCATTAGTTTTATGAAATTTAATCATTTCTAGCATTTGACACTCTAAATCATTTAACCGCAAATTATTGCATAAATATTGATATAATAATGCTTTAGTATATTTATCGTATGGGATATTTTTAAGATAAATTTGGTACTCAGCGATATCTCGTAAATTTAAGTTATCATAATATTCGAATAAAACTGACATAAATTAATTTCAAGACCAAATTTAATTCCATTTTATCGCATCTTTAATGCTCTAAATAAGAAATAATTTTCTAAAAGGTTCCATTCCGCAAACCTAAATCACTTTTCTCTTAATAACGAGTTCGACCATATTCTTGACATTGAATATAATAATACAATAAATAGATAAATTTTCTCATAGGTTAGAATTTGGAGTGTTGTGTTATTCAATTTGTATACGAATTTATTATATTAATATATTGTTGTGTACATTCAAATTATATCTTTTACTTAAGTAAAATTAAATTGTAATATTAAATAAATTTTATCATTCAATTCTTTAATAAGTCAGAAAAGCAATACATAATAACAAACCTTGATAAGTGCATAACACTTAATTTCAATAGAATTGCATTATCTACAAACTATATTTTAATATCTGCTGTAATAAATATCTGTGAAATATAATTTTATATTAAAATCATATTCATTCCTAAGTGTGCAATAATTAAAAATCTGGAACAATAATATTGTTTAATTCATAACGGATACATTAATTTTAATTAGTTTTATGAGATTTAATTGTTTCAAGCACTTATCACTTGAAATCATTTAACTGTAACTTATTGCATAACTACTGATGCAATAATGCTGCAGCATATTTATCACATGAATATTTTTTAAGATAAATTTGGTACTCAGCAATATCTCATAAACTTAAATCATCATAATATTCGAAGAAAACTTTGCAAAATTAATTTAATTCCATTCTATCTCATCTTCTGTGCTCTACTTAAGAAATAATATTGAAATTTTCAAGTTTCATTCTACTAATCTAAAACATTTTTCGTTCAATAGACGATTCGACCATATTCTCGACTTCGAATATAATAATGCAACAAATAGATAATATATCCCATAAATTAGAATGTGAAATGTTGTAGAATTGAATGTAAAATTTATGTAGATAATAGTACATTCTTTTACTGGTATGAAATTATTTAATTTAAGCATAATTCATAGCTACTTTAAGAAACTTAAACCATTCGGTAAACCGTAAGGCATGTTTTGGAAATTTTAACAAAAAAAAAAAAAAAATGAAATTAGAAGTATTTATTAAATGTAGGGAAAACATAGGAAATTTGACACGCTTTTTTACAAGGGTACTATTTTTTATGTATTATTAAACGTAATAAATTTCCCAAATTGAATTTATTTGCTAGCTTATAATGTATGACTTCGATTGACATCTATTTATTTTTTAATTTAATTTTTAAAATACCCACTCTATTAACTATTCTTTAAGAATGTAAAAACTTGGTCAAATCTTTTCCCTGTAGGGAGGTTTGATATATTGTAAGGGAGGCGGTCCGACACGAATTGAAAGTAATTAAAATTTAAACAACAATAATTAGATAATTAGTACAAGACATTAAATAAACACCATAAAATGCAAGAACTCACAGCAATTGTTTCGAATCGAAATTAAGCACAACCTTTCGTCTGTCGAACAAAGTAGGCACGAATGCTGCAAACAAAGCAGCAATACATTAATTTCTTCTCCTATCTCCTCTTCCAATTTGGATATCCATTAAGCTTTTTACATAAATAAAAATTCTAAAAATTTTGTTAATGATATTTCTTCCAATTCATTCTTGTCTGATGCATGGAAATTACTCACAGAACTTTGTATTTTGTTAAATATATATATATATATATATATACATATATTTATATTTTTCAATTTTATTTTATTTTTAAATTTTATTTATTTATCTCCTTCTTTCATTTTATAACTCTGGTGACACCAGTGTTAATATTCAAATTCGATTTTAATTGTTTATGTTCTTCACTTACCTCGGTCTTGTGCGTTTCTGTTTTGTTTGCAGCAGTCGTGTCCACCTTGTTCGCCTGACGAAAGGTGTTTCCTTTGAATTTGAAACAATTTTGCATGTTCTTACAATTTATAATGTTCATAAAAAGTTTTGTACTTTTTTCCTTTAAACTCCAGTTCTTTCTTAAAAACTTTTTAATAAAGGTGCTTGTGTTTATATTATATTAATAAGTAGATGTTTAAATATATGTCATATGAAGTTACAAGTAAGAATTAAGTTACAAAAAATGATTCTGTCGTCTAAATGATAACAGACGATGCTATAAAAGCAAGGTACGGAATTGGAAAGAGAAAGAGCTACTGCTTTGCACTAATCAGAACTTTTTAATAGTTCTATAAATTCTCTTATGAAACACAACGACGGCGTTGCAAGTGCGGAACGAGTGGTCTTATATTAAAATTGGAGAGTTGAAAATCCGGAATTTCACAAGAAAGCAAATGGTAAATAGTTAAATGGTGAATCAAATGCCAGATTGTAAAAGACTTTCATAAATGTTAGAGACATAATTCTAAAAGCACTTCACGAGGTAAACACTTGTTATCAAAAATGAAACATGAACTGCACATGTAGAATAAACACGTTCAATAAACAAACCTAAATAAGAAACAAGTCCTTCCGGCTTATTCGGAAGGGTAGGTTGATTTCTTTTTCCTTATCAAGCACGGCTACAAATTATTAACGAATTAGTAGAAATATTGATGTAGGCTATCTACATATGGAGTTTTAAGCAAATTGGTTCATAAATAACTTTTTTATGTGACTTAATTTTCAAGTGGCCGTCGCTTGGAAACAAGATGGTGGGCCAAGTTTACAAATGTATCAAATGCATTTGTGAGATAAGACTACTGTACAAATATAGTTGGAATTAATTCAGAATATCAAAAGTCATCGTGTTGAAAAATTGAGTGGCTGCCACTTGGATCAAAATGGCAGAGAAAGTTGTTCAGTGAACTAATTAATCTAAGATATTTTTACAAATTTGAATTTTTTTTTTTTCTTTTTTGTAGAAATTCTTTCAAAGAGGCTTAGTAAGTTGATTAAGCATTACTTTTCTGCATTTCCAGTTTGTTTTAACGTTGAAATAGCGTAATTTTCCCTTAAAAACGCATTAAAAAGCTCCAATATAGCAGGTAATGGATTTGGCGACAAATTTGGCGACTTTTTCACTTGGCGACTTTTGGCGAGAAAATCCATAGTTCATTAATAAACTTCATCGAGGCACTTATATAATCTATGTATACATCAAAATACAAACAAATTCGGAATACGCTTTTTACAATTTGAATTTGAAATTTTCAAGTGGTCTCCACTTGAAAACAAAATGGTGGAGCAACTTGGTTAAGAAACTCATCCAAGATATCCATAACACAAGTTAAGGCGCTGTCCAAAGTAGGTTGGATTTGGAGTATTATTTAGGAAGTTATCGTGATTTAAAATTTTCAAGTGGTAGCCTGATTTCAAGTGGCCCCACTTAAGATATCTTCCAATTTATTAAAAATGGCAGATAAATTTCATTAATAAAGTTCATTTAGACTCTTATGTAGTCTAGATTTACATAAAATTCAAGCAAATCTTGCTTTAAATAAGCTTTTTACAATGTGGGTTAGAAATATTCAAGTGGCTGCCACTTGAAAACAAAGAGTCGGAGCAACTTGGTTAATGAACTCATCCAAGATATTTATAAGATAAGTTAAGACACTTTTCAAATTTGGTTCCATTTAGAGTATTATTTCGAAAGTTATTATGGTTTTTAATTTTCAAGTGTTAGCCTGATTTCAAGTGGTCCCGCTAAACTTAAGATATCCGCCACTTTATTAAAAATGGGGGATATAGTTCATTAATAAAGTTCTTTGAAACACTTGTATAAACTATGTATGCATCAAATTTCAAACAAATTCGGAATACGTTTTTTACAATTTGAATTTGTAAATTCCAAGTGGTCTCAACTTGAAAACAAAATGGTGGAGCAACTTGGTTAAGAAACTCATCTAAGATAATCATAACACAAGTTAAGACGCTGTCCAAATTTGGTTCGATTTGGAGTATTATTTCGGAAGTTATCGTGATTTAAAATTTTCAAGTGGTACCCCGATTTCAAGTGGCCCCACTTAACTTCAGATATACACCACTTTATTAAAAATGGAAGATAAATTTCATTAATAAAGTTCATTTAGACCCATATGTAGTGTATGTATGCATCAAAATTCAAACAAATTCGCAATACGCTTTTTACAATTTGAATTTGAAATTTTCAAGTGGTCTCCACTTGAAAACAAAATGGTGGAGCAACTTGGTTAAGAAACTCATCTAAGATATTTATAATACAAGTTAAGACGCTGTCCAAATTTGGTTCGATTTGGAGTATTATTTCGGAAGTTATCGTGATTTTAAATTTTCAAGTGGTAGCCTGATTTCAAGTGGCCCCGCTTAACTTAAGATATCTACCACTTTATTAAAAATGACGGATAAATTTCATTAATAATCTTCATTGAGACCCTTATGGGGTCTATATTTACATCAAATTTCAAACAATTTCGGAATACGCTTTTTACAATTTGAATTTAAAATTTTCAAGTGGTCTCCACTTGAAAACAAAATGTCGGAGCAACTTGGTTAATAAACTCATCTAAGATATTATAAGTTAAGACACTATCCAAATTTGGTTCGATTTGGAGTATTATTACGGAAGTTATAGTGATTTTAAGTTTTCAAGTGGTAGCCTGATTTCAAGTGGTCCCGCTTAACTTAAAGTATCTGCCACTTTATTAAAAATGGCGGATAAACTTCATTAATAAACTTCATTGAGACCCTTATGTGGCCTGTATTTACATCAAAATTCAAGCAAATCTTGCTTTAAATATGCTTTTTACAATGTCGGTTTGAAATTTTCAAGTGGCTGCCACTTGAAAACAAAAAGTCGGAGCAACTTGGTTAACGAACTCATCCAAGATATTTATAAGATTAGTTCACTGTCCAAATTTGGTTCGATGTGGAGTATTATTTCGGGAGTTATCGTGGTGACAAAATTTTCATTATAGATAGATAGATATATATATATATAGATAAACGAAGTGATTACAATAGGTCGATTTCTAAAGAAATCAACCTAAAATTAAAACACTGAGTGTGCTAAGGCAGTGGTTTCCCACAAAAAAGCAAGTTTTGAGATAATGTGCCTCCAATGTAATCTACTCTTCACATGACCATAATAAAAGTTCATTTCTACGTAAAATAAAACAATGATACATATTCCAGAACCTAGTATTACAACTCGAAATTATTTCAGCTGGATGATAAAGAATGCTGAATGATTATACGCCTCATGTGTGACATGCCTTGTGCTCCTCATGAACTTGTTTTGCCAGTACATTCTTCATGTGTCAAACCAAGATGTCTAGCAATCTGTAAATGTGCAAAAAATGAATAAGTACCTTGTATAGAAATATGTTCATGCTCAGTCTCAACTGAGCATGAGCATTATTTTATTATTTAGTATTAATTTATATAGTATTAGAAATACTTTTTTTTAATTAAAATCACACAATCAACTGATCTGTTGATTGTGTGATTTAAATTAAAAAAAAAAAAAAAAAAAATTCTTTCTCCCATTGTTTAATGGTGTTTTCCATTACCTGCGGCTCATATCTGTCGAGCTGTCAACATGATAGATCAGATGATTCTGCCTAAAGTTTGTCTGAGTGAATAATGCTAACCGGTTGTCGGCCTGGATAGCTCAATTGGTAGAGCCTTGACCTTGTAAGTCAAAGATCCGTGGTTCGACTCCCGGTCCAGGCATTATTTTCACTCAGTCGAAAAAATAAAATTTCAATATATATAGTATTAGGTTCTCCTTTTAACTGCAGCCCATCCTCCTTTGACTTCAGTTCAAGATATCTAGCATCAATTTTATTATACTATAAATCACTCAAACAGAAAAGAAAGAAAATTTCAGTTGTATTATTAAAAATATGTTTTCATATTTTCTAATTCCCATCCGAAAAGTCTACCATTTTTCACCGAACTCGCGTGAATATGGACTAGGACCCCTTGGAAAAACTCCCACGGAGATTATTCATAGATATAGTAATAAGACATAGATTGATCAGCGAAAGGGGAAAAGTGATACCTTTTTTTTTTTTTTTTTTCCGGGAAAAGTCACTCTAATGGCTGCCTTCCCCCGAGTAAATCACACACAGGAATACACACGGATAATTTAGTAAATAAAATTTATGAATAATTTATTTACTAAAGGTGAATGAAAAACTCCAGATACAGTTTCAAATTCTTTTTTTTTTTTTTTTTTTTTAATTTTTTTTTTTTTTTTCAATACTCTCTAACGGCTGATTTTAGAACTTTTTTTCGGCATCAAAATTTTTTGCTCGATAACATGGGAATGACAGATCTATATATATTACTATATCTATGAGATTATTCAGCCTTAGACCCAGGTGCCAAGTGCTGACAATTGGCCTTAACCCCTACAACCATTACTATCACCACCCTCATCTTCGATTCCTTTTCCGCGTCTCAGAAATCTACTATCACGTTTCCTATTGTACATAGCAAAATGAAAGAGAGAGAAACTTTCATAATATTTTACTACCTAAAAGTATAGTAGCGTAAAATAAATGGCAAACAGAGAACCTACTTGTTGAATAGTTACTATATTACCAAAGAAATCATTGTGATGTATTTCGTTTTCAGAATCAAGCGTAGATCTGTAAATATTGCTAATTTCCCTGCTCTTGGTCAATAATTATATTTACTGTTATTACGTTGCAGAATTGCCTTGTCCTACATCACTATTTTTGCAAGGATTTCTCTGCCTTATAAAAATCTTATAAAAATCTCTTATTAATAAGCAGTGTTAAAGTACGTAACGTGCAATGCCTACTCTTACTTTGTATCATATTTTGATCTGAAGTTTGTAATTGAACTTAATCTTTTTTCATTATTCTGTCTTCTCTTTCTCTGCTCATTCCCATTCTGTTGGACTTGGTTAGTCGTTACTTACATAAAATGACAAAGTTCTCATCAGCACGTCATAAAAACACTATTTTGTTGTATAAGGCAATGATATTAGATTTAAGAATATAATATAAATATAAAATAACAAGGGAAAATATTTAACTTTTTTATTTATTTTAATAAAAAAAATTAATACAGTTCCCGCCGCTTATTAAAATCATATTCTTTCTGAGCCAAAGTGATTTTATTAAGCGGCTGGTTTTTATATACGGCGAACGTTCCTGCCCTTAAGGAAAAGGTATTACTTCCCTGAATTTCGAAAGAAACGTCAAAAGATAACGAATGATGGAATTAGTAAACAATAATAATTTTTGGTAGATAATTAACTAATTGTTTCTTCGATATAAGTAAACGCATTTTAAGTTCCCGTGCACTTTCGTTAGAGGAAAATCGTCATTACTTCACCAAAAGTTCGCGCTTTTCCTATAAATTTAAAATCTTTCCGTTTAAACCTCATGAATGATAGTAATTTCAAAATAAGAACTAGAAATTGCCTTCTAATAATTAGAAAAAAAAAATCATTTCAAATCAAATTACTATTTTAGAACTGCGCTTTGAAGAATACGTTCCATGAAATCGTTACGGAGATAAGTTATGGGGCGTGTTTAATTTGTAACTGTGTAAAATCTTCAACAATGAGCGATAACGGAGGGTTTGCTGTGCTTTAATAATTTTTTTTTCTATTAAAAAAAAAAAAAAAAAAAAAAAAAAAAAAAAAAAGTAAAAAATTTTTTTGGATGCATATTTTTCAGTTTATTATCCGGCGATGTTGATTTTATTAAGCGGCGGCTTTCAAAGTTGTTTGTATTTATTTGATTTCGGTCCTGGCGATTTGATCAGATTAAGCGGCTGATTTTATTAACCAGTGATTTTATTAAGCGGCGATTACTGTATTTCTTTTTCTTTGTATAGAGTAATGGACTCAAAGTTTGTATCTTTATAAAATATCTGACCTGTTTTAAACAATGATAAATTTTAAACAACTAAAAGTTTTATAAAAAAAAAAAAAAAAAAAAAAAAAAAAAAAAAACATAAACAAGTATTTTATGAAACCAAATAGAAATCCGCCTCAAAAATGAATACATGTAGAGAAAAAGGGAAATCTATTTATGGAAATGTTGAATCAGTGAACGCATTTCATTCGAGGAAAGAAAGCATTTTTTTTCCTCTGAGTGACAGATTTTTTAAAACAAAAGACGTTTAGCAACTATCTAGGTATTATTTTCTAAATATTCCCCAAAAATATATTCTAAAATTTATATTCTGAAGTATCTTGTAGCTATTGTAAAATAGTTTTGGTCAGCTCTCAGGGGTTACATGCATAGTTGGCAACTTAGCACATTTTAGTTACCGGAAAATTTTAATAGAAATATTTATTTTATTTAATCAGTGAACTGTAACGGCTTTCACTAATAAAATAAAGTAATATACATGTATATATTTTTTTTCCGACGTATAACGCGTAGGTTTGTTAAATCAGTTATACACCGCAAATTTATATTTACAGTGAAAGCTATTGTTTAACGAGCTTTTGCTTTTTAGAAATATTTCTTTAATTGTAAATTAAATTTTCTGGTGTGCAACTCATTTATGTGGCATGAGCGTTATATGCCAGAAAATACGTTATATTAATATTTTCCGGTAGCCAAAAGGTGCTAAGTTGGCAACTATAGTTACGTGTGTTTAAGAAAAAGCATATTTTCGTTCTGTATAATTTTTAAAAGTAATAAATATTTTTCTCTCAAAATTTTGAGCATATAAAATAGCAACATTTAAATAATATTTACTCCCATAACCATTTTTTTTTTTTTTAACTTTATATTTTAATTTACACCAATATTACTGCATAATAATATTCATGTTACTTAACTTTTGAGTAGACACGTTGTATTGCCGAAAATTAACCCAAAGAAATACTTTGGAAAAAATACCTGTGTCAGTTTACAGAATCTGCTACTAAAGTAATGCTCGTACGCTGTACGGCAAAACAATTTGGGGTGGTTTTTTTTTTTTTTTTTTTTTTTTTTTTTTTTAATCCTTTAAATTTTTGAAAAATTCAGCTGGTGGGTCCTGGTTTCCGGAGAAATTTTAAAAAAGCGGTGGACATGATTTCTCAAAAACTAATGCAACAATCTTATTGGATTGAAACGCTTCTTCAATATAGAAGTAATTAATGCTTGAATGATTGATTTTTTTTCAACTAATTTTACAAGGCTAAACTTGGTAAAATTTACTGAGAATTGTATTATTTTTGCGTACAACTCTGCCAAATATTTATGTTATTATTATTACTTTTTACTTTCTTCTATATGTAATACAGAGAAAGTATTGGATTCGTGAAAATTTTCGACCTCCGTTTTTTGATGGATTTACACGTTATGGGATGTCCTGAACAATAATTGATAGTTTTTAGAAAATGTCTGTCTGTCTGTCTGTGTGTATGACTTTTTTTTTTTTTTAAGTCCTTTAAATTTTTGAAAAATTCAGCTGGTGGGTCCTGGTTTCCGGAGAAATTTTAGAAAAGCGGTGGACATGATTTCTCAAAAACTAATGCAACAATCTTATTGGATTGAAACGCTTCTTCAATATAGAAGTAATTAATGCTTGAATGATTGATTTTTTTTCAACTAATTTTACAAGGCTAAACTTGGTAAAATTTACTGAGAATTGTATTATTTTTGCGTACAACTCTGCCAAATATTTATGTTATTATTATTATTTTTTACTTTCTTCTATATGTAATATAGAGAAAGTATTGGATTCGTGAAAATTTTCGACCTCCGTTTTTTGATGGATTTACACGTTATGGGATGTCCTGAACAATAATTGATAGTTTTTAGAAAATGTCTGTCTGTCTGTCTGTGTGTATGACTTTTTTTTTTTTTAAATCCTTTAAATTTTTGAAAAATTCAGCTGGTGGGTCCTGGTTTCCGGAGAAATTTTAGAAAAGCGGTGGACATGATTTCTCAAAAACTAATGCAACAATCTTATTGGTTTGAAACGCTTCTTCAATATAGAAGTAATTAATGCTTGAATGATTGATTTTCTTTCAACTAATTTTACAAGGCTAAACAAAAGGTAAAATTTACTGAGAATTATATTATTTTTTCGTACCACTCTGCCAAAAAGTTAAGTTATTATTATTTTTTTTTTACTTTCTTCCATATGTAATATAGAGAAAATATTGGATTCGTGAAAATTTTCGACCTCTGTTTTTTGATGGATTTACACGTTATGGGATGTCCTGAACACGAGTTGATAGTTTTTAGAAAATGTCTGTCTGTCTGTGTGTATCACGTTTTTTGTGGACGCTGTATCTCACGAACCAGTGAATGAAATTTAATCAAACTTGGTATTTAGTTGTACACTTACATAAACTGGTGCTGATTAGATTAGGGGATCAATGGCTTAACAGGTGGCACTATGATAGCTTTTTTTGTAAACTTTTAACATGGCAGCTTACTACAAAATTTCGTATAAATGTGCATAATTAGAGTTATTTTAAACTTGTGATAGTAAAATTAATATGAATTATTGATAATAGTAGTAGTTAACTAGCAAAAAAATTCTGTGCATGTGGGAGCATCGGTTCTCTCCCCTGGGAGGAAGTACCCCCAGGGGGTGGCGGTAAATTTTCAAAATGGGTATCTTTCGAAAGGTCTCATCAATACCTTTAAAACGAAGGTTTAACTATAAATCTGTGATAATTTAAAACAAAGTTATCGATTTTTTTCCTTTTAACGAAAAAGAACAGAAAAAAAAACTTTTTTTTTTTAATATTGCTACTGAGTGAATTTGTATAGGAAAATATAGAAGAAAGTCTTGTGGTGGCCACAACATACTAGTTTAATCTTTTTTCAAGCACTAATCAATCCTAATTTTAAGAAGTGCGTAAAATGTCAACAAAATCGTGCATTTTTTTTCTTAGAAATTGAGTTTTTCGATTTTCTTAAAGACCTCCGGAAACTAGGAAACACATCTGAAATTTTGAAAATTTCATAAAATATTGTTTCAATGTTGTTCTTTTATAAGTTCAACATTTTTTCAACTGTCCGTTGTGTAATTGTGTGGGGAAAATGCACTGAAAGTTCAAACAATGCAACAATTCCGTACATTTGAAAAGTGCTAATAATCAATGCGAACCGTATGATTTTTCTTTCTTGTTTATATATTGTTAAAATTAACAAGCAATCTAATCTAATTGCTCTAAATGTAAAAGATTACTTATTTTAAGTATTATTAGCAAACGACGAAAATACTAATTTATCATATGGGGCAATCAGTCTTATCTTACTTAGATTTTAATGTGTCACTTAGAAAACCACCCATTCTTGCTTGTTCAATGAAAATTTGTATTTAAGCTATTTTCTTATGCGACAGAGTCTAATTTTAAATTTTCAGAATTTTTTTATGGTGCCCCTGTAAAAGAAACATAAGACCTACACACATCAAAATCTCAAAATGCGGTTACCTATAACATAACTACATACTTTCAGATAAATTAAAGAAGTCATTTGATGCTATTACACTTTAAACAATTTGAGTCCGTAGACCATAAAGATAAAGTTTTTTTGTGTGTGTGTCTGTAAAAGAAATGTATGTTCGAAACTTAAATAGAAAATCTGGATATGTCATACACTTGGAATTTATAATATACCAAATACCTTTTAGCTCATTCGAGTCATTCTCTTAGACTTTTTTGTGTTTACACACACATGCGTATACACATACGGAAAAATACGCATAACGCTAAAAATAGCAAAAAGGAATTGAGGAAACTTTAAAACGTATAGATTAACCAAAATCTTGTAATCAATTTTCTTTATGACTATAAATGCCTTACATGTCTTATTATAAATAATGACGAGCTTTAAAGGTTTTATTCAACATATCATAAATGAAATAAGGGTTGCAAGAAAGCAAATAAAAAATCCCCTCTCAAGAGGGAATATATGTAGAGAAAAGGGAAAATCTTTTCGTGAAAATATTGAATCAATGAATATTTTTTCTTTCAAACTGGAGGGAAGATGTATACTTTACTTGTATGTTTTGGCATCATATTTAAAATAAAGGAAGCCTAGTTATCATGCATGTATTCTTTTGAAATATATTCCTTGTAACAAAAATTTATATTCTAAAGATTTCTATAAACACAATATTTTAGAATTCAAATTTTAGAAAAACAAAATCGCTTAAATCAGAGTTAATAAACCTTAAATTGACTAAATATTTTAAGCACATCCGTAGCTGTTGACATTCGAAATTTTTAAATCAGATATATTGCTAAATTTTTTTAAAGACAAATGTCATATTTATAGTAGAACCACGTAGAGTGGTTTATAGGGGTTTCAAGCGGACATCGTAGAGGACGTTTCTAAAAGCTTGGATGAGTGCCAAATAGATTGACATGTTGGGATTTAGTAAATATCCGGTTGTTCCACTTCCCCTATCTTCTCCCGACCACAAGAATTACCACCTCTATATTAGCAGTGGACTCGTTCATTCAACACATGCGCAGAGGATCCTATAGCAGCAAGAAGCGTGGACAAGCAATATTTTCTAACATTAAATGGGATGTTCATTGTAAAAGTGAATTATTTCCCTGTAAATGGATTTTGAAATAATGAGTATTTTGCAAATTTAATGTCAAGATTCAGTAAGTGTTTAGTCAATTTTAACATGTTTTTATTAACTTCTATTCTTGTTTGTTTGTTTGTTTGTCCGGTACAAATCTTGCAATCGAATTTTAACTAACTTCCCCACTAGCTAGACATTTGGAACTTACACAGTCGCTCAGAACAACACAATACTTCGAAATCCGATTTTCGAATTTTTGATTAGTTTTCTTATAATTAATTAAAATATGAAGATAATATCATTCTAATAGCGTTAAAATTGCCATTAAAATATTAACTATAACTTAGTTGTTGCCAAAAAAAATTTACGAGTTCATTTTCTTTCGACATAAAAATAAAGACATTTAATTAAACGCGAGCGTTAAAAAATTGTAAAAAGTTAAATTATGCATCTTACAAAAATTGACGTCATTATCACTTTCAAAATTTTATGCACATTGATATGAGCTCTATGATTCATCAGAAAATTTAAAACATGGTACATAAAAAAGTTTTTTTTTTTTTTTTTTTTTTTTTTTTTTTAAATCTTATAATTATTTAGTGTTTAATACAAATCAGAGTTATAAGAATTTATGAATTATAAGAAAAATAATTTCAAGTAACTTAGGAACTTCATTTTTATAAGGAATATTTAGAGGTTTTAGTTTTCTGAAAAAAAAAAAAAAAAAAAAAGAAGAAGAACTAATAATGCCATTTATGGGATTTGAATTCAATTATTGTAGTTTCTTCAGTTTTATAATGAAAGACATAACTAAATGTGATACAACTAAGGAAAAATTTACATATTTAAAAAATATGGAGTTACACCACTCTTACAATGAATCGTCCAAGTGTGTTCAAAATAGTTGTAGAAATTTTCTGGTATAAAAAGTCATCAGGAAAATGGGGGAGAATCAGAAGCAATGCATATCAAATACGTAATTGGAATTAGAAACAAGCTACCCATTCGTTGTGGTAGTTAGCGTCCCTGATTCCCACAGAGTAAGGCCTGGATTCGAATCCTGGACAAATCATGGATGTGTTGTCTATGTTAATGGTAGCGATGGCCGCTTTTGGGTGCTCTTTTAAAAGTTATCCCCAATTCATCGTCCCTCCCCCCTCCACGACCAATACTAGTCGCAAGTGCCGCGCGATTAAAAACAGAACGTTAAATCAGCAAGCATTGAATATAAACATTTTCCAACTGTGCATACTCGTTGTAAGGTGCAACCTTAAATGTTCTTTGCCTACGTTATCAACAACGGACAGACAGATGAACAGAAAGGCAAACATATAGACTAACTGAATTCATAATAACTATTAAACATTGTTGGAAAGTGTTAAAAATGCTTAACAAAAACGGATATGCAATTCCACTAGTTTCTAACTGCAGCTCTTAATGTATCTGAACATTTTTGTGTAGCCCTGTAAATCTTAAAACTAGTAATATCATAATTGCCTTATTATTTTTGGAGTAGAAATTTATATAAATATTATTTATATAAATACCTTTTCTAAAACTCAACGCACTGGCATTTTCTTGGTTAGAAAGAAAATGCCAGTGCGTTGAGTGCCAGTGTCTTGAATGTCGTTTACGTGAACATTCTTGGTATGTTGTTAATCAAGAAATTTCTAAATCTTCTATTGCGAAGCACAGTTGGGAATTTGATCATAGTTTTAATTTTAAGAATGCGAAAATTATCTTTCATGCCAAACGCGTTTCCGAACTGGATTTTTTGGAAAATTTAGCTATTTACCTTAATCGTGAGAAAATTGTCAATGAAAAATCTGATTCCACTTTGCTGTCTACAGCCTGGAAAAATTAGTTTAATTCAATTAAATAATTTCATTCATTATGTTTATAACATAATATTATTTATAATAAAATAATTCTAGTTTAAAAAAAATTAATAAATAAATAAATTTTATCAAATTTACTTATTAGTATAATATTAATTAAATAAATAAAAATAAATAAATAAATAAATAAATTTAATTGATTACTCCTTCCCTCCCTCCCCCCCCTTTTTTTTGGTGTGTGTGTACGTGTGTTCCTCTCCGATTGGTCCTGCTCTGCATGATGCTTCCTATTGGTTGTTTGTGTTGCTCCTCCCCCTCTGGATTTTGCCCTGCTTTCAGTCTTGCTTTTGCCTCCAAGGCAGTAGCACGTGTTTGCACCTATTGAAGAAAGGCTACGTCCTTTCGAAACCGGTTATGCTGACTTAAAATTTATGGTGTGTGAAGAAGTTTTAATTTAATTAGGGGGGGGGGAGGGGTATCTAGAAAACGGTGGGTGACTGGGTGAAATGGGGGTCATATTCGGATTCAGGAGGTCATTTTACATGAAAATCAGCAAAAATGGTATCAAATCTCGAAAAAAAAGTTTTTTTTTTTTTTTTTTTTTTGCAGGGCAGTGTAATTATCCCACATTTTTGTAACGATTTTAAAGAATATGTATTTATATGAAGATAAAAGATTTTGGTTTCTCGTAAATTTAATTTTACAATGTTTTCGATGAATTTTTATGCAATATATTGACTTTTAAGATTTAAAAAAAAAAGAAAAAAAAAAAAAAAAGATATTTCATAACAATATTGATTTTGTTCCTCCCCGTCAACACAAATATATAGAATTCATTAAGTGTTTCAAGACCACATTTTGAACTTTACAGGGAGATAAGTAGGGGATCTACCGAGCAAGAGCATCGAAGCCCCATTTGCATTTCTCAGTACTGAGCAAAATACTTTTATTTATTTCATATTATTTAAAACATTTTTATATATTTATACACACACAAACACACTTACAATTATTGTAACTCGCTAGAAAACTAAATTTGTTTCTGAGGTAAGAGGCCGTCTCCTCAACCCCCCGTTTCACCTTCATGTCTATATCCATCTGTCTATGTGATTATGTATATTTTCTTGCAACTCATAACTGTTAATTAGTTGTAACTCATAAATAAATGTATCAAATTTAATGCCAAATGATTTTATAACGTGTCGGAATTCTTTTATGTAGCTCTGTAAGCAAACAACTACTACAGCGTCTATCGTTTTTTACAAAAAAAACATGTTGTAAATCGTTCTAATAATATATATTAATTTCATTCTGCTGAATAGAATGCAAGAATGTTAAACTACACATAACAGAAATCCAGTCTATATGTTGTAATATGACGAAAGTATTATGTGTGTCCCTTCCCTATTCACAAGCCACAAACCTTATACACAAAAATAAAAATAATACAGCTAATTCCATGTAATCCAAAAACATCTGTACTAAATTTGACATAATTCGGATGACTGAAAAACGATATAGAAATTATTTGGTGTTGTCCGGTACATAATTATTAAGTTTGTGCACATCATTTTCTACAGAATAAATTTTTATAAGCATCTTTAAAATGTGCGTTAATTTAATTATTTTGAAAACAGTGTAATTACGTTAAAATGGTTGAAACTGCATTCTGTAACGATAAGAAATAGTCTGGTGTGTGCCTGTACACCAACTATAAATAATATACAAACGTGAACATGTACACCAATTTCATGTAAATCGGATGTTTTTTGTGAATGCTATTCCGGTACATAAAAATTCCGTTAATAGGCCGTAATGATAAAAAATTTTTGGAGTGTCCTGTATACGAACCTCAAACAGAATACACGTTCAAAAATTATACATCTAATTCTCTGTAGCATTAGAACATGCGTACCAATTTGTATGTCGTTGTGTGATTTTTGAATCCACTATCATAGTACACACAGACATAACCCTAAAATCATTTTTAGTCACAACAGGGAGAGAGGGGGGCTCAAATGACGTATCGGCAATTATATTATATTTTATTTTAATTTGTATCATATATATGTATATATTTTGTTTTATATTAAAAAGTACTTTTTTAAAAGGAAAAAATAATATATGTTAGCCTAGAATTATTTTTATTTCTTTATTTAAATACTTAGCAAACCATTACATTATTGATTACCATAAAAGGCAATCAATCATATTTGAGATAAAATGTAATCATAGTGTACCATAAAATATATTCACTCTTACTTTTCTTAATAAAATGTTTTTAATCTACTTATTTTTGTTGGAAGTAACAGGATCTAAATTTGTATCTTCAAGAAATGCCTACCTTATTATAAATAATGATGAAATTCCAAACATCTTAAAGTTTTATCAAACATAACATAAAAGATATAAGAATTTCAATAAAGTGAAAAAAAAAGTCTGCGTCAAAGGGAATATGTATAGGGAAAAAGGAAAAGCTTTTTGTGAAAATATTGAATCAGTGAACACATTTCATTCAAATTGGAGGAAAGGATGCAATTTTTCTTTGTCTGTTTTGACAGACTGTTTAAAATACAAGAAGTCTAACCATCATGCATGTTTTATTTTGTCATATATTCCTCCCAGATAAAATTTATTTTTTAAAGTATTATCTAGGCAGAGTAAAATAGTTTTCAAAAGTCTCCAAACATTGATCATCGATATTCTTCAAAATTATTTATTTAAAGGGCAAATTTGACTGGGACCGATAAAAGTTTAAAAGTATATACTTTATGCACTTGGTAAATATAATGTAAGATCACAGCTATTTTTAATGCTCTTGACATTTAAAAGAAAAAAAAAATCTTATTTTTTAATAAATTTTGTTATTGTTTTATTAACTTTTGCTTAAGTTATTATATGAGAAAGTGATTTCAAAGATAGATAGATAGATATTTCATACATTTTTAATTTTTTTAATTTATTATTTTGTTAATTTTTATTTTAATTTAATATTTGTTAATATTTATTAAATACTGTATTTCTAGGTTATTCCGATTTCTTTATAGATTTTGAATTTTTTTCTTTATTTTTATTTTTGTTTTTTTATTTCTTCTTTATATTATCCAATTCCTTTTACTTTCCTTTTACTTTTAGTAATGTTTTTGCCCTCATACAGTAACCTACATAACTGAAGGCACACTTTCGAATATACATGCTTTTATCGATTATCTAAAGATATACCTCATGATTTCTGTTGAAATTTTAGGGGTGAAAAGAACATATTACACTACAAATATAACAGTGAAAGTTTTGTCCCGAAGACAAAACATATTTTAATCAGAATATAATAATATTAAATATGTGATAAAACATATGCAATTCTATGAAGTAACTTTTAATTGCACATGTGCAACCGTAAGTAAAAGTTTTGTTACGTAATTTTTAATTTTACGTAATTTATTGTATAGACTAACTAAAAAAAGAAATCCTCAATTAAATATTTTTAAAACTCAGATCGATATCGCCGATAGAATATTTGATTTTCAAGTATTCTCAATATGCAAAACGCTAAGGAATATTTACTCACATTTTCATTTTGAATCGAGGAACAGTCATGGACATAAGTAAAGGCACACTTCGCATTTTTTCAAGAAATGGGGAATGCATCTGAAAACAATCACTTTCACATAGCGTTTAAATAATCTTTAGTATCTTATGTATAATCACACCGCAAATAAAGCAGTCTTAAAGTAAGACAAAAAAAAAAAAAAATTCTGAAAAAGTATTTAAGACACGTAAATATCTGAAAAAACAGATTACATATAATAAGTACCTTTATTTAAGACAATTTTTGTATCTTAGTAAACTGGTGGTATAAATGAGCTAATGTAAACTGTCTTAATCTATAATATCCAAAAATATGTCTTAAAATTAGACATTCAAAATATCTTAAAATAAAAGATTTCGCATTGCATCATTCGTTATTTAAAAGAAGAGTAGTGGCGCCATCTATTAATCATTATATTAAGATGAAGTTAAAAAAACAAATACGGATAATAATAATTTTATGTAATTTAAAAAAATTGTAACTTTGCAGCGGAAAAAAATGTTTTCTAAATTTGAAATTATAATGAAACTATCAGAGACTTAAATCTGTTTTATATAGGGAAAAAAAACTTGAGAACTTTTAATAATATGAGATTTTTTCGGATAATCATCTTATCCAAACATCGAGGGATGGAATTTTCCCATTTTTGTAATACAGTAGAACTTGGATAATTCAAAGTTGAAGGCATCACAGAAAAATTCGAAATATCCAAAAATTCGAATTACATATACTATTTGTCAAAAAGAAGAGATAAATCAAAAAAATTAAAATTCTACGATCAAAGATTTAACACATATACTTTATATCTAAGGATTCTGCGAGCTAAAAATAGTCATATATTTGTTATTGCTTCTTTAAGTATAATCTTTGTGTCATAACATATGACTTCAGCCTATCAATAGATACAAAAATACAATTTTCTACATTAGACATCACTTTCAATTAAAAACAAATCTCAGAGTTCATGTGTATGGCAGTGGCGGATTTAAGGGGGGGCTAGGGACTGTATCCCCCCCCCCCAAAAAAAAAAAGACACTGACATTAACAATTGAATATTGCAATTGAAATTTTTTATTGGTCTAGAATAACACTTTGAAAAATCTTAGCCCCCCCCCCCCCAAAAAAAAAAGGCAAGCTCTGGATCCGCCACTGGTGTATGGACCATATCTTCTGATGCACTAAGTAGGGGCTTCTCTTGTATTTCCTTATTCTTCTTTTAAAAAACAGTTTAAAAAAAATGCACTTTATCTGAGAAAGATCTCGGGAACAAATTTTACTGTACTATTTTAAAGGTAATCGTGTGAAAAATTCGAATTATCCAAAATAGAATTCGAATTATCCATGATTTTTTAACATTATTTTCAAGGGACAAAATTCAAGGGACAGAGTAAAAAATTCGAATTATCCAGAATTTCGAATTAAACAAGTTCGAATTATTCAAGTTTCACTGTATTTGGATCAAGTTTCACTCTATTAGGTTCATTCAATAAAATTAAGGCACAGATTCTGTTTTTTTTTTTTTTTTTTTTTTTAATCTTTAAATAGAGTTTTCTCAGTGTGCATTTTGCCAGAATTCGTGATTTTCAAAATGCTAAAACTTCAACTGATATTTAAGAAGGTCAATTTTTTTTTTTTTTTTGATGATTAATAAATCCTACTTAAAAGAATTGGGGAATGGATTTTGTAATATCTTTAAAGAAAAAAATATTTAAAAAGATATACATTGTCTCTTTTTTTTTCTCTTTATTTATTTATTTATTTTTTTAACATAGACGTACACTTTTTTTCCCCCTCAAAAACTAATAAATAGATTTCAAATTCCAACAATAACTTTTTTTTTAAGTAGACACTTTGAAACATCCAAAAGAAGATTAAGGTTTTCATTAATTTTCTGTAGAAGTTTTATCATTTTGAAAATCACAAATTCACGAAAAAGTACAAACTGAGAAAACGTGATTCAAAGTTTTTAAATGTGTAAAAAATATATCAAAACGCATAAAAATTATTGTCTAAATATACAGTTTAAGGAATAAAAATACCTAGTATAGTTCAAATTATACGCATTAAGCGGAAATATTAGTTATTGTATGAAACCTTCGGTAGTGCAAAGTCGAAGGTGCCACTTCCCCTTAAAAAATAAAACTGTAGTATATTTTATCGAGTTTTGTTGTGTTCTCCAGTGGCATGATTAGTAAATACATTAATTTCCGACAATAGCTTTCGGATTCCAAGTTCGTCCTGGATTCGAGTCCATTTCGGTTAGTGGGACTTTTTTTTCCCTTCAGTAAATGATATTTTATTTATGCTCTAGAAAATTTTAAATTTTATGCTCTAGAAAATCTATTTTTAACCTAAAAACAGAATCCCAAGCCACCTTTGTTCCTTTGTTAAAAAAACTTTTAAAACTAGCGGCGTTTTTAAGTCTAAAAAAACATGGCGGTGTTTTAAGACGTTTACTATGTCTTAATTTCAGATACAAAATACTATCTCAAAAAGTAAGACTTTTTTTTTTCACTTAAAAAAAATGAGCACCCGTTTAAGACACTTTTTAAACTGAATTTATGACGTTTACGTTTACAGTGCAATAATAATAAATATAAATTTTACTCTGTCTGATATTACAATTACTGTGCTTCCACTTTTGTTCTTAATTTAAGGTTAAAAAGGTTTATTTATTTTTACGGTTTTATTAATTTAAAAATTCATTTAGTATTTTGTATTTATCATTGTAATATTTGAAATATTAATTTAGCAATGTGTTTTAGTAAAAATAATGGTTTTCTAACATTTACTCTATTTTTGAGAAAATGTATAGCATGCTTTCACTTATGTTCATGACTGTTCGTCGATTTAAAATGAAAATTCGAGTACAACCCTTTAGCGTTTTGTATCTCTTAGAAAGTATGGGAAAATAACTTTTTCTATCGACGATATTTTTTTGAGTTTTCATTATATTTGCTTAGGAATTTTTTTAGAGTTAGTCTATACATTTTGTTAATAAATTATGCAAAAGAAATTTTGCTAGCTCATGCGCATGGGCAGCCAGACATTATTCAGTAAAAATGCTTACATTTCATCCGATATTTCATGTTTTTATACTCTAATTGCAGTAGTTTATATTTATTGCAGTAGGTCAAGTTTTCTAAATTTGATATTACATTGGTTTTTAAATCCTGCATGTTATAAACAAAATGCTGACGGAAAATTGACGACGTTCTTATAGAAACCTTTATATCTATGTTAATATAAGACCAATTCTCGTATAAATTTGTGTCTATAATTAAAAGAAGGTTCATAATACTATAATAAAGCTACAACTCTTTTCAAGCATTTTTTTACAAGGTGATCCCAAATATTATATTTATTTGTTAATTTGTTAAAGATTCCCTTTTAGTCATCAGGATAAAGCATTCACTGGAATATGTGTGGTATGGCATGTTCTTTTAACCCCTAAACTTTCAAGAGGATTCATGAAGCATTTCTTTAGACATTCGACAAAAACGTCTAGATTCGAAAATGTATCTTCACACTGTAAACGAAAACCTCTTAAATTCAGTTAAAAATGTGTCTTAAACGGATGGTCATTTTTTAAGGCAAAAAAAGTGTCTTATTTTATAAGACAACTTTCTGCATCTGTAATTAAGACATTGCATATGTCTTAAAACACCGCCATTTTTGTAGGTTAAAAAACACCGCCACGTTAGGCTTAAAAATTCTGCCATTTTTAAGGCTTTTTAATAAATAAATAAAGGTGGAGTGTGATTCTGCTTTTCTGTTTAAAATGTATTTTAGAATTTTATAGAGCATTAATAAAATATAATAATTAAAAAAATGAAAATCTATCAGTCCCTGGGGTTGAATCCCCTATCTTCGACACCGCTCCTACCGATCAAGCAACGAACTTACAGACAGTAACAGAAGTATCCGAACACTAGCAAAAATTCTTATGTCAAAAATGTAAACTTCATAAGGTTTTGTTAAATAAATCCTTATCGAATCCTGTTCTTACACTGACTAAGAACAGGATTCGAAAAGGATTTATTTAACAAAACCATATGAGGTGTACTTTTTTTACATAGGAATTTTTGCTAGTGTTCGGACACTTTCGTTACCGACTGTACACAGATATTTTGCTAATTTACACAGTAATATTCCCGAAATAAATTGTAGTGTTATAATATATAAATATTATTTTTTTTAACTATCGAAATTACGACTTTTATGTGTAGAGGTTTAAATTTTTTGTATAATATAAACAAATATATCAAAACCGCAGACTGTGATGTTTTGAAAACGATTTCTTTTATAAACTGTTATTTGAAAGAAAATAAAAGTACATATGAACACCAGAAAAGTTTTGTTTTACATCTAAGTGCAGGTAAAAATGCCAAAGTATAGAGTTATATATCGAAAAAGATTTTTTTTTTTAAAAAGCATCTATTTGCAAATTATGTAGGATTAGTTAGAAATTCGCTTTCTTAGCTACAAATTATAATAAAAAAAAAATAAAAAAAATCCTATTGAAACCAAACCAAACTACAATTAAAGAGCGTGGTCGAAAACATAGGGTAAAGTGCAAATTTTGTGTAACAACTCACCTATGGGCCAAGATAAGATCCTAGAAAACGTAGTCCCTTTTATCAAAATCGACGATAGAGAGCTAGCGGGCAAGAAAGCGTGGCACATTGCTGAGAGTGTTAGATTTGAAACAAGAAGGTCTTCAGTACTATCTCCGTCTTAGTGGAATTTCGATTTTATTTATTTATTTATTTTATTTAAAACATTATATCAATATTTGGTTCAACATAAAATTACCAAATCTTGCTAGAAAGTTAAACCCTCGGATGGTTGCCGCTAACCTCAGTACCAAATTTCGGTTCAAACTAACACCAAATTATTAACAGTGGGTGGTTAATGAAATCTGAAGTTTTATATTTTAACCTGAAATTTCGTCCTAATTTTAATAATTTTTATCTCATTGAACAGTTTCAAGTAGCATTTACTAACTTTACTAATTTAGAAAATCAAGATAAGACTTCCTGCTAATATTTGTTTTGCGATACGTTAGTAGCAGACTTACACACAGACATTTAGATACACTTTAGCAGAAAGTCATGCAGATCAACCTCTAAATCCTGATTTTCAGATTCACGTGACCTCAAAACGTGTAATTAAACCAAAAATAATTTTTTTAAATTGGCTTCAAAATATTACTTTTTACAGTATAAATGGATAAGATAAATTAAAAGTATTGGAAATTATTATATATGCGCACTTACCAATTAAATTTTTTTCGGTATATATACTACGCATTTTTATTGTAAAGGGATTAGCTTACTTAAATTATTAAACATAATTTAAAAAACAACAGTGTAAAAAATTATTTAAATAAAAATTTACTTTAAAAATAGGGTAAGTGCACCAGTGATTGACACTTTTAGAGCAATCTCTGCTGTTTTTAATGTTCTAGTCACCAGAAAATATTTTTAGAAATCTTAAGTTAATACATATGGTATGAAATACATCCAAAACCACATATATTTTAAAATATATACATTTGATAACAGTTATTTTTTTTTATAAATTTTTATTTCACACCCACTCAATGTTCCAGTAATTGACACTGCCAGTTTTCCTTTTATCAGTAATTGGCACCCTATGTTCCAGTGTTTGACACTGCTAGTTATTCATTTTACCAGTTATTAGCACCCTATGCTCTAGTGTTTGACAAAAAATGTTAAAAGTTCTTATATGTAAAATATATGATTTTATGATTTTTCTTATTTATAAATTTTTTTCGGGATAGATGTCAATTACTGGGGCATGCCAATCGCTGGAGCACCTACCCTATATTGAGAAAAAAATTATAGTAAAACTTATTACCGAAATGAATTATACTTTAACCCAGTGAAAAATTTTCTTTGTAAAATTAACATCATTGAAATTCTTTAATGTACATAAAAAATATTTATTACAAAGTTCATTAATATTAAAAAAATATGTTTAAGCATCTGGTAAGTGTGGATAACAAAATTTTAATAAATGGGGATAGCATCTTTAAATAAAATTTTACAGATATTTCTCACTTGATATAAGGCTAAAAATATTTTTAAATTGCTTACCGCATTTTAGATACATCGCTTACATATTTTATATCGCAAATTTAATAATAGTTTAATTTTATTCCATTTCATAAATCAGAATTCCTTTCATAAGAATATTTTAGACTTATATTTTTGAAACATTTTGCTGAATATTCTATTTTTAAAAGCAAATAAACCAATTAAAATATTTATATAACTTTAAAATAGCTCCCGTCGATATATGATAAAATGAATTTTTATATTTATGAATATTTAAATGAATTTAGAAGAAGTATTATATTATCCCAAATATGTATTTCCCTACAAGACTATTACTCTTAAAAGGAAAAAGCACATGTATTTTTATGTTTGAAATTAAATGATTTAACATCTAACCTAAACATATAAATTTTCAAATATTCAAAATATCTTATACGCATTCCATTTCCCATTAAAAAATAAACAATCATAATAATATATACAATTCAACAAATTTAGAAACTTTAAGGGACAAAAATTGAATTATCATTAATAATAGGCAATGCCAATACACTTAATAACCATATTTTTGCAGTATTTCATTTAAATTCCATTTAAATTCCATTTAAATTTAATTTATATATTATTTTGAACCAACATATGAGATCACTTTTGGTAAATTGGAGTGGAAGGCTGATTTTTACCAACATATGTGAAAAATATCAGAGCCGGGTTGATGTTTGAAAACTTTTAAATTAGAATTTCGTGGCCTATTGGGGTTGTGCCATGTTCAAATTTATCACTTGATATAACTGCTCTAATGCAGATTCGGTGACCCTTGCCAGCATATATTATGTGAGAATTGCCGCGCTGGTTATCAGCCAGGGTCGCTCAGTGGTTTATAGCATCCGCGCGTTAAACGGAAGGCCCGGGTTCGATTCCCGGCTCTGGTAGTTTTCACATATGTTGGTAAAAATCAGCCTTCCACTCCAATTATCAAGAGTGAGCTTCGGGGTTGATGTTTGAAAATTTCTCAACATATAACATGTTTAAAAGTTTTGTATTCTGTTAGTTTAGTAAAGTTTGAAGGTTGAAGAAAATTAAATTTTTTATTTCATGTGATTTAAAGCAACAATTATATATAAAATTCAAACAAGAACGAAAAAAACATGCGGTACTCATTGATTATTAACACTTTCAAACTGTACGTAATTGTTGTACCACATAACATTCAATTTTCTTTGCCAAAGTTATCCTGCAACGGACAGACTAGTTCTGAAAGACATACAGATTGACTAATTGATTTCCTAACCATTCTTAAACATTGTTAGAAAGTGTTATAAATGCTTAACATAAAAGAAAACGCAGACCTTAGATTCTAATTGCAGCCCTTAATGTATCTGAATAATTTAGTGTGGCTTTGTAAATTTGAAGGTTAACCATATGATATTGTATATAAACATGATTTTAGCATATGAACAATAAATGCCTATTTCTTTATAATTTGTGCAGTAAAAAGTTAATTAAATGTGATTTTAAAAAGTACGTGTCCTAAAAAACAATGCATTTGCTTTTTTTTTTTTTTTGTGTGTGTGTGTGTGTGTGTGTGTGTGTGTGTGTGTGTGTGTAGACAATCCAGTTGTACAGGACCTATTAATGCCGTTTTAAATAGGTAACATTCCTTAGAGAACTTGAATAATATATAAATGATATTATATATATATTAATTATGAAAACATTTACGGACGCTGGGAGCGGGCAGACGGGCAGATAGACAGATGGACAGTCGGACAGACAGATATAGAAACTAAAATCACATTCACACATAAAAAATTTTAAAAAGGGTAAAATCGCTTAATGTAAACGAAAATGCAATTCCAGCAAATTTCCAATAAAAGCACTCAATGTAATTGAATATTCTTATGTGGCCCTGTCAATCTAATGCTAATCATACTACATTCTATAGAAAGCATACTTTTGAGAATATAAATAACGTATTTCAATTTCATTAAGATTTGTGCCGAGTAAATTTATTAAAATTTGGTTTATAGAAATCGCCACATAGGACGCAATGCTTTGGAATACTTTCGGGTATACCAGTACACAGTACACAAACTACAGATGGTATTTATTCCCTTTTCTCTAGAAAACATCTGATCGTGAACTTGAATGCCATACTTCGATTTCATTAAAATTTGTGTAAAATAAAAGTATTAAAATATAGTTTATTGAAATACCTCTCATAGAACACAATGATTTAGAATACTTTCGGGTATCCCTGTACACAAACCAGTAGAGGTATTAACTCGACTTTCAATGGGGAACATCCGATAGTAAAATTGAATAACATATATCAGTTTAAAGAATTTTTATAAAACTTTACAAGAATTAGAGTGCGGACAGGCAGATAGATGGACAGACATATAAAGCGAATTAATTAAAATTTTTTAACCTTGGTGGAAAGTATTAAAAAGAAAAATCAAGTCGAATAATTAAATGTTACAGTCATATTTCTATGGCTCCTAAAAAGAGTTCCTAATACTTCATAAAAATATTTTTTTATAAATTTAATTAGCTTGCCTGTCCGCACTTACACTGCCAGAAATAACATTTATGTTATAGAAAGTTTTCGATTTGAATGGGTATAAGTAAGAGTATGATGGCTCTGTGTATAAAGATTTTTAAGACAATTCAGATATATTACGGTTTATAGCAGTGGTAGAATCCTATGACCTGGGGGTCAGTCGCTGACCTACGAAAACTGTTTAAATAACATGTGCGTAGTTATTTTAAAAACTTTTTTTATATCATAAAATTAGACCAGTCATTTGAAAATATATATAGAAAAATGTATTATCGAACATTTATTGTTATCAAAGTTGAATTTGTAAAAGAAAAATATGTCTAGGTGTGCGAGGTTATTTAAGTTTCTATCGCATCACGGCACCTGTGTAAAACTCAACACAGTTTGTCATCAACTCAAACACATATACGCTGTATCGTAGAACAAGTATGTCGCAGCAAAAAATGTGTACCTTAATAGCGTTGACGTACATTCTGATTTTCATGTAATGTCCGTTTTAAGATCGTTTATATTTTCTGATGGGCCCGTTTCAAAATCGTCCATTTTTAGGTTTATTATCACAAGGTTTCATGTTACACAAAATCTTCATGCAAGCAACAACATTGCATATTTACATGCAAAATTTTTAGTTAAGAAGAAAAAAAAAAAAAAAAAAAAAAAAAAAGCTATTTTTGGATAATATGGACCAAGCAGGCAATATGGAAATGTTATTAAACAATTTGGTGTGAAACAACTACACGACTTCCATTACCCACTATTACACGTACTATATGCATTTTTGGGAGATAATGTGATCAGAAAACATAAAAGTGACCTAAAGAAGTAGAAACTTAAAATTTTCACAGTACGAGAAATTTTAGATACATATAAGACATATAAAACGAAGCTTACATATAGCGAGGTAAAAAATAAGAGAAAAAAATGCTAGATTTATTTTTTGAAACCCAAATTTTCCAGATTTGAAGATGACTTACCTAAGCAGGATGACTGTTAATTTTCCCTCTGATAACCACGCAATACATGAGAAAGAAATGGATTTATAAAACAATTCTCAAGAAAATTAGAGCCGTTTTCGCGATACCAGCTTTTACAAAAAATCAATTATTGACCGGAAAACTATAATTACATACAAAATGATATTTAAAAGTGAGTTAATATGGCGAGTTTGAATAAAATCCGTACATCTGTTTTTAAAGGAACGCGCTTGCGAGACCTGAAATTGAGCTATTTATACAGGACGCTTATCAATTTTCCTGAACTAACCAACTATATCATTCGAACGGACATCTAATAGAGTGTTTATATAGCAAATTTGAAGAAAATCGGTATAGCCGTTTTTGAGATGCGGACTTACGGTCCCAAATCCGGTTTCCGATGTCCCACTTCCGGTTTTTTAATTTTTACCTAAATATGGATAATTCATCTGTATACCAAACCTGTCTCAATTCTGAAGTTTTATAGTTCTATCTTTATTAGTTTTGGAGATGTGATAGCCAGAAAATTCTGCACATACATACATACACGCACACACTGACCAATTGCAAAAAACCACTTTTTTGGACTCATAGGACCTTAACACGTGTAAATCAGGTGAAATCGCGATATCGAATTTTTGGACCAAATACAATACTTCCATTATTAACGGTAGTAGGGTAATGAAAGTTAAAAACTATGGAATACCCATTTCCTTAAAGGAATGGGTAGTGAATGAAATAGGGCAGTATCTTTACAGAAAATCATGATTGATTGCAATATTAATATCGTATTTAAAATCATTATGGAAAAAAAACAAGTATTGAAAAATTTATCAACATTCAAATTTAAAAAACTGCATATAATATGGAATGGTTGGTAATCCATTTTAACAAATCGTCATCTTGGAAAATAAATTGCATTTAACCACGTATTGGTAGAAATAAGTTCGTGAGAATCAGAATACTAACTAACTCAACTCCTCTACCGGAAGTGACATTAGGTTTTCACTCATTTTACTGATTCTCAAACAGATTACAGAATTCGTAATGCTTGCCTTCAAAAATGTCTGAATCTTGATAATCCAAATAAGTTGTATGACAGAAAAACTGCTCTTCTCACTGACACGAGGTGAACTATCTTTCATGTTTGAACTATCGTTTATGTGAACTATCGTTCACCCAGTGAAGACTTTTGGCGTGCTTCTGATCGGTTGTAGTTTCGTACAGGTACAATATAACGGCATTCCATTTTACCCGACTATAACATAGTCCCCATCATTCTCCTAACTCTTACAAACGGTTACTGCATTTTTGCATTAAAAAAATGACTGCGCTGATCTCTGTTTATTATTATTATTATTATTATTATTCTGTTTTTGAAGCATTCTAAAAAAATTGCCGAAATATATTGTCGGTGTGAGGAGGGGGGGGGGGGGGGGGGGGGGAGGTGGTAAGATTTCGGAAATATTTCATATAGTCGGTGATGTATGTCTATGCATTATATTTTCTTTCTACTATTTAGTTAAGTTAAATATTTTCTACATCTGAAATTTGTGTTATTCTTTAACGATATTTCTTGGAACCATAGAAGCATCTGCACAAGTGCGGACTCAACGAGTCCAGTGTTAAAAGAGGGATGATAACTTCTGTTGTTGGGAGGAAATAAGCGATAAGGGAATACCGAATGACTGGATTTTTACTAAATCCTAACTTGTCGGTCAATTTGGCACTCCTCCTCCACGTTTCTGGACTCACTGTAAAGCTTAAGAAATGCGGTTATACTATTTAAAAGAGATTCAGATGAAATAATATTAAAAATAAGAAAAAGAAATAAGAAAACGCCATAGTTTTAAAATCATGAACGTTTTTCAATACAGAAAACATTATTTTCACGTAAAATCACCAGAAATAATACAAATATTTATGAGAAGTCAGATCTCGAAAAACAAGTTTTGATATAAACGCTTAATCTACATTCTCTGTTAATAAAAAAAAAAAATCGATTACGGTCCTATTACTTTCTATTCCTGTAAATAAGATGAATAGGGCTATACTGTGAAAACAAGTCCGATTTCTTTTTCATTTCTTTTCTTTTTTTTTTTTTTTTTTTTTTTTTTTTTAATTGAAAATTTTATGCATGAAAATTGATGCACTTAATATAGATATATATATATTTTTTTTTTCATTTTGCACAAAAATGAAACCAATATTAAAAATATAATTTTACATTAGATGACAAACCTTATGATTAGTGCTTATAACAATTTAGTATATCCGACAGCAGAGGTCACGGTTACAAGCTAAAGAACTTTTAAGCTTTCTTTTCCTATTTTTTAACTGAAATAAATTAATCTCGATTTCTTTTAAATGTAATGTTAACCATATTATTTCTTCAATTTATCTACTGGTTAATATACAAAAGAAAATTACAAATTTTAATCTAATTTATACTGGATTCAACTAATGGATGTGTATGTTAGAGCCTCAACTTCCTGTTTTACTTATCACTCAGCACGCAGCAAATAATATTTATTTATTCAGTATTAATTAAAATAATGAGTAATATATATATAATTAACTCGCTTTGTAACCAGATACGATTCCGAGGGACGGCTGCGGCCCCTCATCTGCCCGTTGTATCTATCTCTCTATACCTGTCTATCTTTCTGCTTACATATATTTCCTTGTAATTTACAGCCTTTTGTTAATTCATTGTAGCTCATAAATACTTATACAAAGTTTGGTTACCATTGACTGAGTAAAACATCGGAATTATTTTCTGTAACTCTGTAGACTAATTAACAATTCTATGCCTGCTTTTTTCTACAAAACCCCTACATTTATACATTCTAATAACAATTATTTATTTCACTATGTTTAATGAAGTGTAACCATGTAAAATTGCACTAATAAGAAATACCATTTCAGACAATAATGGTACGAAAATTTTCTTGCTTGTCTCTATGCACGAGTTCCAAACATTACATACTGTAATAAAAAATATACAACTAATTCCTTTTAATTATGAGAGGCTCTGCTCTCAAAGCTGGTAGACGTGAAGGGCCAGGCTCGCTTCCAAATCGCGCATGTCGGCCTAGACATTCGGAGATTGAAGTGTTTTTTCCCAGAATTTTCGTAATATTGGTTAAAACTTCTTAAAACTATAATTTCTGCGTCTGCTGTAGCACTACGTACAAGTTCTGCTCAGAGGCCGTAATTATAAGAAATATTTTGGTGTGTCTTTGTACACGAACTACTAGCAGAATAAATACCCAAAATATATACAGCCTTGTGGTTCTTGAACATGTAAACCAATTTGCAAGTCAATAGGGAATTTTCGCAGCCGCTGTCGCGATACAGACAAACCGACAGAAATAACCGAAACCTTTTTGAGTCTCCACCGTTAGGTTTCCACTGATGTTTCAGCAATAATAAATATTGACGTTTATACTAATGTTATTTTTTTAACTTGTTTCTTCAAATCTAAAACATATAGGATTTTATTATACTAAAAATATACAGTTATTTTTAAAATATATTTCCCAGAATATTTCTTTGCTGAATTGTCTGCAAAATATAATAATACAAAGTGCATTGTGTGTGCATCTGAATCTTTCATAAATCTCGGCATAACTTAAGGAATAAAAAACATATAGAGAATATTCCCATGTATGCAATTCAGATTGAATTGTAACATGTAGAATTTTATACTATCAGGAATTCGGAAATACAACGAATTTTTTTTTTTTTTTTTTTTTTTTTAATCTTTAAAAGGTTATCTCTTATAAAACATCACTTGTATGCTATGCATTTATCCCCAAGGTATTCCAAAATACTTCTAAATTGCTTTACATAATGGACCAAAGTAAGAATTAAAAAAATTTCTTGAGGATAGTGAAATTACTATATAACAACCCTGAAGGCATTTAGAAAAATTCTACAAAATTGTTTTTCCTTTTCTTGTTATTTTCTTAAGTATCAATTAAAGTATCAATTATTTGTAAATTTCAAGATTTACGTTGTAATAAATGCAAAATATATTTATTTTTAAACATCTTAAGAAGAATTTTTCTCACTTTTAAGTTAATTTAAATTTCTGGAAAAAATGCTTTTTTTTTAGAACAGAGTCAATATCTGTAGTGATAGGTATAAAGGATTTAAGTCCATATTCTTGATTTTTCAGGAGACGAAAAATAAAGTTACACTAACTAAAAACTAATCAGAAGAATCGATTAGGAAAAAGGGATTAGGTTGATTTATACCCTTTATACCGTTCCGTGATTGTCAATCTTCATTTAATAAAGGGAAAAAATTGAATTAAATATTTTATATAGAGATTAGGGCTAAATTTCTGCCTTGAATCTTTTTTACCAATGGATTTTCTCAAAGACTAAATGACATGGATTTAAATCCTTTATACCAATCGATAGAGAATTTTTTTCTGGGTCTGACTATGTACTTAACTTAAAATCGACGTTTTTGGACTTAAATCCTTTATACTTATCAGTACAGATATATAATTAAGAAAAAACTATTATTATATATTAAAGGTTGAAAATTCTATTCGCATATAAAAATAATTTACAAGTAATATTTCCAAATACATTCTGTTAAAAAATGGGTAAAATATAGAAAAGTTTTATTTATATTATAATTTTATAATTGTTAAAATATGAAATAGTTACGTCACCAGCATATTTTATTACAATCAGCAAAATTTAAATTGTAATTTATTTAAATGAAAAATGGACTGAATTGGTCTACATAAGGCAAGAAAAAGAAAGAAAGAAAGAAAAGGAAAGGAAAAGAGCTTTGAGTACAATTTTATATAATGAAACAAAACTGTCAAATTTAATTCGTAATCGTTTTTCTTAATATATAAAGATGTACAGAGTGATTCAAAACTAATGTTCAAAAATCTACATATAGGTCAGGAACATGAGAGCAAGCAAGAATCATATAGGGATATATAATCGCAAATGCAATTCAGACGCACTGAATGGAAAGAATGCAAGAGCTTGAAAGATACGAGACATGTTACAAATAATGATAATTCATTACAAAAAGATGAATATTTTTATTTTAAAGAAAGCTCTAACTTAGGAATTGCATGTTGCATCCTGTAGCTGTAATACTTGCCTCGCAACGTCTACGCATTGATCGACAAACGTTCAGAAGAATGCATGGAAGAATGCTATCGTCAAAAACTCTATTTGCAGCAACGATTCAGGCCAACAAATTCATATTCGAATCCATAGGGTTTTATACAACTGGGATTTCATGATAACCCCCTTCCCCCCCAAAAAAAAAAAAAAAAAAAATCAAGAAGGGATACATCTGGTGAACTATGAACATTCCGACTGTGTTCATTTATTCTATATTTATTATTATAGATTTCAAAATGAATAATCACCGTCGGAATGTTTGTAATGAAGAGATTTCTGAATCCTATATTGCTTCTCTCTGCTGGACTCATGGTCATTGTTGTGATGTTTCTGAAACTAAAATAATTTCTTCGCTTATCTCCTTTTCCCATTTGAATATCCATGAAGCTTTTCACAGATTTAAAAATTCGAAAAATCTTGTTAATGAAATTTCATCCAGTCCGTTCTTGTCTGATGATTGAAATTATTCGCATAACTTCGGTTTTCATTTAGTTTTCACATATTTTTTTTTTTTTTTTTCGATTTTTTTTTTTTATTTTAATTTATTTAGTTTTTTAATTTTATTTGTTTACTTATTTTCTTCTTTCATTATCTTCTGGTTATACCAGTATTTATATTGATATTCGGTTTTATATATTTTTGCCTGTCACTTAAATCGATTTCGTGCGTTGTCGTTTTATTTTCAGTTCTCGTGTCTACTTTGTTCGCCTGACGAAGGTTCGTGTTATTTTTTTTCGACCCGAAACAATTGTTGCGTTTTCTTGCATTTTGTGGTGTTTGCACAAAGTTTTGTACTTATTATTCAATTTTATGTGGTATTTTTTATATAAGAATAAATTTAATTACACAATATGATGCGCATGTAGTTTATAGACAATATTCAGGCTACCCAAAATAAAGCTAAACGTTCTTTTCTAATCGATGTAATTGATGTAAGTGCTTTACTACATTTTACTATGTCACCGAATACTGCTCAGGAAGGAAAATTAATTTATCATACTCGTTCTGTAAACAAAACATTTTTTTTTTTAATTCAGTTTTCTACTCTTTTTTTTTTTTTTTTTAGTAATATCACGTTTTGAGACCTTGTGAATACAGAAGTTATTTTTTTAACGGCTGACATGTATGTATATAAATTTTATCAGCATAACTTAAAAACAAATGACTGCAAAAAATTTAAATTGATATTTTGAAGTTGCTATGTAGTTGTCTCTTGAAAAGTTAATCAGGATAGGCGCGTTCCAAGGCAAATTAATAACAGCCCTACATTTTATTTTTTTTTTTTTAAATAAATGTAGGCTTCCTCGCCCACCGAGATTAAAGCTTCCTCGCCCACCCCCACCCCGGAAAAAAAAAAAAAAAAAAAAAAAAAAAAAAAAAAAAACAGAATTACATGTCGAAACAATCTCTTCCTAAAGCTATTTTAGATTATTTTAAAAGTAGATTGAACTTTGTTATCTTACGTCTTAATATTCAATCTGTCTTTATAGTATTGAAATGGTGGATAAGAGAATGTCGTGTGAGTGACACACCACATTCTTTTAAATAATAAAATGAGAATTTGTAATATTTCATAGTAAACATGTTTATTTAATAAATATTTTATCGAAAAACTGGACGATTTTTTTTTTTTTTTTTTTTTTTTTCAAAAGCGTGAAGTGACCAATCCATGATTTAAAACTGAATTCCTTGGTTTAATACACTGTGAAAAAAAAATATATATAGATACCTCCTTCATATAGAACGAAAAAGTGGTCATTTTCTAAATCCTTAAACTAAAATATAGATTTCCGAGATATGTGTATAAGGCAGGTCAATAAGCTGAATTGACGAAATAATCGAGAATTCATAGTCTGTACATTTCTAAATGGTGAAATAATATTCTGAATATTCTGAATCCTTTGTACTGCGAGAAATTCTCGCTTGATTTTCTAGAATTGGGTCGTAAACCAAGATTACAGTTGCTAAAATTCGCCTCTTGTATTCGCATTTATATGCAGAGAATTTTAAATAAGTTTGACCTTGATAATATAGACAGACGCTGTAGGCCTGTCCAACCGAAAACACTTGATGGGCCGCTTTAGAAATCTATTTTATTCGTTCGGGCCGCACCGTATGTACAGTCATAATAACCCCCCCCCCCCCTCCTTTCCCGACAAATTTCGCCGTAAATTAGCTGATAATGTATGGTGAAATTAGTCGGGGAAGAAAATTATTATTATTATTTTATGACTGTACATATGCATATGTGTATATATGTTTGTGAGTATATAATTTATGTATGTATATATATTTTTCGGGGAAGAATAGGGTGAAAATTCGGAGCAGAATACATTAATTTCCATTATTTCCATTCATAAATTAACAATGGTATCATGCAATTTTTATGACTGTATATTAAAACTATAATAAAAAAAAAAATCAATGATGGATCTAATAATATTTCATTACAACAGTTCTTTAGCTATCATAACCGATGAAAGGTAATTTCACTTCGAAATGTCAGACCGTATTTATTAATTTTTCATCCGTTAACCAAAGCTGTCAAACTACATATTTGTAGTCTCCTCGTGGGCGGCAAGAAACTACGCGGTGGGCCGCGGGTTGGCCACCCCTGCTGTAGAATACTAATAGGGGTTTCTAGAACTCACTTTTGAAGGAGACTAGAATTTATAAGGATGACATGTAACTAATTTTACTAGAGCCACAATTTAAATTCTAGATGTCAATTACAGAATTTTTTCTCAGTGTATGCAAAGTTCCTTCAACCAACAAATCCATTGATATCCATGATAATATATGGACCGTGTCAGAGTAGTTGGTAAAACAATAGCTCGTTAAGGCTTCTGTCTTACTTTTACGGGTTAACGATTCTTTCGCACTTCACAGGCAATGAAATGACTGGAGCCAAAAATTGATGAACTGGTTATAAGTTAGAAACAGTTAGAAACAAATACACTAAAATGTGCAATATTTAAATAAACTTCAATTATTTTGTCATAATTAAATTCATTTTTATTTTTTATTTAAATGTAAACATTTTTTTATTTATTATACGAATTAATAACCATTCGGTATTTTTCTATAATAAAATGAGCCTTTGTAATATTTTATAATATACACTGATGGAAAAAAAAAATCCCAACACCAGGAAGGAGCTGTGCTAGATAAACGAAATTCGGTAGGCGTGTTTATACATCTGAAAGATGACGTCGATTCAAATTTCGAGCTACGCGCATAAGTGTGGCGCTAGTAGCGACACTATGAACATGCAAATGATGTTTGCTTTAAATAAGCGCTGTAAGGTTCGTGATCGTTATTTACAGTTGAGATTTGACGTAGTGGGTTAATGTTAGTCAAGGATGCCTCTAAGAAGACGAAGAAGCCATTATCAACAGCTCACTGAGTTTGAACGAGGTCGTGTAGTAGGGCTACGAGAAGGTGGGTTTTCTTTCCGCGATATTGCAGAAAGACTTGGCAGGAATGTATCCACTGTGCATGAGTGTTGGCAGCAGTGGTCAAGGGAAGGTACTGCCTCAAGAAGACCGGGTTCCGAGCGGCCACGTGGCACTACTGAGAGGGAAGACGGCCGTGTTGGGCGTATGGCTGTGGCTAATCTTACTGCGTCTGCAGCTGAAATTCGAGCTGCAGTTGGCACCACAGTGACACAACGAACTGTTACAAATCGGTTACTTCAAGGACAGCTCCGAGCCAGACGCCCTGTAGCGTGCATTCCACTGACTCCAAACCACTGCCGTTTGCGACGTGAGTGGTGTCAAGCTAGAGCTCATTGGAGGATGGAGTGGAGATCTGTTGTGTTTTCTGATGAAAGCCGGTTCTGCCTTGGTCGCAGTGATAGCCGTGTGTTGCTTAGAAGGAGGCCAGGTGAACGCCTGCTAGCGACCTGTCTGCGGCCTAGACACACAGGACCTACTCCTGGAGTTATGATTTGGGGAGCAATTTCGTATGACAGCAGGAGCACTCTCGTGGTTATCCCACGCACCCTGACTGCAAATTTGTACGTCAGTCTAGTGATACAACCTGTTGTGCTGCCATTCATGAACAGCATTCAAGGGGGTGTTTTCCAACAGGATAACGCTCGCCCTCATACCGCTGTTGTAACCCAACATGCTCTCCCAACATGCTTGTAACCCAACAGATCTTTCTCCAATCGAGAACATCATTGGACGGCAACTCCAGCGTCATCCACAACCAGCATTAACCGTCCCTGCATTGATCGCCCAAGTGCAACAGGTATGGAACTTCATCCCACAAACTGATATCCGACACCTGTACGACACAATGCATGCACGTTTGCATGCTTGCATTCAAAATTCTGGCGGTTACACCGGTTACTAATGTACCAACATTTCACATTTGAAATGGCTCTTCTCGCCAATGGCTCTACCTGTGATCTTGAAACTTTAATCAATTAAATATGCTACCTAGACAAATGTATTGCTGAAATTTCATTACTGTACAATAATTTTTTCTTGGTGTTGGGATTTTTTTCCATCAGTGTATATTCATTTTTCAAAAATGTTTTTATGGGAAAGTTTGATTAATTACTTTTTACAAGAGTGAAAGCGAACCAGGTAGTATTTAAAATTTATTCAATGCAACAAAAAACCGCCAATAAATTAAATATGTCGCTATACTTGATAATAAGGCTGATACCATATTCACCGTGTCAACTGAATTGGTAGAGCTTGGGTGCTTTCAGGCTCCCCTCTTCCTTTTACAAATCCTTTGTCGCCGATTTCCAAACCCAGACTCGCCAAAACTTCTGTTGGATTGGCAAGAAAGTTCTTTCGGTTTTCAAATAGAGATAAAACCAAAAACTTCGTTTTAGAAATAAAGATGTATACTTAATTCCATCTTAACACATTTTTACCTATTACGTTTAATCATTTTTACAAACTTTTGCATACATAAATTACAACATTGACAGAAAAATAACAAAGCAAACAAAATGCTACCTCTTTTTGAAAACCGAAAGAACTTTCTTGCCAACTCAATACATTAGTCAGAAGCATATTTAGTCTTCGTCCTTTTTTTTTTTTTTTTTTACATTGCATTTCTTAAAGAGATTTTTTTCTTATTTGATCGTAATTACACTTTGTAGAAAAATATCGATTACTTAAATCCATAACTTCACCTGCGAGCTTCTTGCTACTCAGAATGCTTTGAACGAATAATTTAATCTTCAAGAAACAGAGAAGGCAAAGGGACTTGTTATCTTCGGCGACTCCAAAACTGTCATTCAGATAATGGGCTCTTCCCACCTGACGTCAGAGGTCACATGATAGAGTAAAAACAAATAGCAGACGAAGTCTTGATTATCTATAGCAATTGCTGAAATAACATATATTCTATTCTTATTTTTGATCAATCGTATTTAATCTGTGTTATTTTTTTAATACATCATCATTTTTAATCTATTTTATATTATTATTCACCATCTTTTGTTTGCTGTATACATTTAAAATCATCATTTAGTTTATATTTGTTATTGATGTTCATGAAGAACATGTCAAATACTTTGATTTTTTTTTACTTAAATCAGTGACAGTGCAATATCGTACTGCGTAAATCCATTTAGACCAGTAACTAAGTTAATTAACTTGTTGTAACACCTTTATGCAATTAAATTAAAATATTTTAAAATTTCAAATTATATACAAGAACTAGCTATTATTTATTGCTAGATCAGTTAATGTAACAGTTACACTAGAAAATACAAAAATCAATTCTTACAGTTAAAAATAAATAAACACATAAAGTGTTTTTTTTTTTTTATTATTAAATTTACAAATACAACTATTCTACTGTTTGCAATTGCACAATATTACTTTTATTTTATTTTATATTAAATATTAAAATTTTTGTTCTTAAGAACAATATTTAATTAAATTCGATTCTCGGAATTCGATTATTCGTTTTCCTCTATCACATGATTGAGCAGACGAAACTGATAAGAGTCCATTCAAAAAGGAGACTCGGTACTTGTGCTGAACATATACAACATACTGCAAAGAATCTTCAGCTTAAATAAAAAATACATCTCGATGAAAATGGGACCGCGGATGTTTTAAAGAAAGAGGCAAGAAAGCTCAACAATGATAAACTACCCTATGTTGTAATACTTAATGATATTAATGCAGTGGCGAAATCAAGATTAAAGGATAAGGGAGTGAAACTTAAACATCAAATCTGTGAAAAAGACACATACAGGACTCTGGCGAACACCCTTACCAGACTCAGAGCACGCCACCTGAAAGGAATGAAAATTCAAAAAGATGGAACTACAAAGTACCTGTACTGAAGAAACTGTGGCAATGACCAGGGCCTGATTAAGGGGGAAGCTCGCTCATACCGGAATATTTTTACAATTATTTTTTACTTCATGTCATAGAAATTCCACGCTTTAACGACGAAATATTTTTTATAAAAAATGAACGGTGTAAAACAATCCAATTTATTCACCGTTATTAGACACCAGAATTCTTTTAAAATAATTTTTAATGAGAATTTTCTGTTTATTATAGGAGGAAAGTATTTGTTAAAAAATAACGGTGTAAGTATAAATAATGTGTGAAGAGCGAGCTTCCCCCTTAATCAGGCCCTGGCAATGACACAGAACTGTCACCTGAACATCTCTTCTCCTGTCAGCCCATCTTGGAAACTTTGCATTCGTCCACAAGAAGATGTCTACTCGGACATTTGCCTTGATATAGCTGAAGCCGTGTTTAAAACCTTCTGTCCTATATAATGTCCCATTGTTTTATTTTTCACCATGTCCATAACACGACAACCTACCAACCAGCTTAAATCAATGTGGTAAATACTTAATTTCTGCATGTTGACGGCATCTAAGAATTACCCCGAGATAACTCGGGGGGAACCTTGCCTTCGACACACTATGGTGGCCAGTGAAATGGTAGACGAAATTGTTTTTAAAAATATGTCTTATTTTAAAAAATGTTTCAGGAGTAATTTCACTCAGCCGATGCGCAGGAACACACATATTACTCTGATTACTCTGAAAGTTATTAATAACAAGATTAAAATTTATATAGATCCTCTGTCTCCGGAGAACCGTAGGTCTTCTGACTTTTCTCCAGAGTTTCGCTAGAATAGACAGCCTTATCTAGCGGGATAAGTTTCCTATACCGAAAGAATAACCATAGCCCCCTAAACTAGATGCTTGTCGCGTGGCTTGGAAACTTGGCAACAGTTGAAGCGGTAGACAGCGCCACCTGGTACAGATTGCACGACTTTTTATTCAACAGCCACCAAAATTTTTTTAAAGTGGGATATGATATAGGTAGAAGGCGAATAGAATCGAAGAAACGTCGATTATATATATCATATATCACTTCTTAAAATTATTGTTGACAGTTGAATAAAAAAGTCACGCAATCTGTACCAGGTGGTGCTGCCTACCGCTTCAACTGTTTCCAAGTTTCCGAGCCACGCGACAGGCATCTAGTTTAGGAGGCTATGTAATGACAATGATTGCGATCGAGTTCTTCCTGTTCCTGTCTTTCTTTTATATTGTGATCAAAATCACCTGCATTTGTTACCAAATGGTCATCGGGATATTTTCCCATTTTTAACAGTAAATCCCGCCTTTTTCATATTTCTCTATAACGTGTTATATTACTCAACAAAAAGGTTTTTCGTATTTCTGATTAGATCAATTAAATTTTATCCTTGGTAATCGAGCAGTAAGTGTCCCTGGCATGTACATATATCTATATGTGTGTGTGTGTATGTGTGTGCACAAGTGGAATAAAAAATATTTAACAGTAATACTCATAATCCTTTTTTAATGTGAAGTATTGTTTTTGAGAAACGCCCTAAAACAAAAATTATTTTTGAGATTTTTTTTATTTTTTTTACGTTACCAGGAAGCATAACCGACATATTCTTCATTTATTACGTAGCATTGTTGGTGATTGTGCTTTTTCATACTACTTCATTAATTGATTTTTTTTTTTTTTTTTTTCTGTTTAAACGCAATTAAGTTTTAGAGAAAATTATTCTACAAACAATGTGGTGGGAAAATAGGCAGATACTAAGAATGTGACGGAATAAATTGAAAAGTTTGAAGCTCTACCCGTAAGCAGTATGCTAATATATAATTTAAAATAATAAGAAAAACATTATTTTTATTCTAAGTGTTATTTGGTCGTACAAAATTTATTATGATCCATTTATAACTTTAGCTAACTTTCAAAATTACAAACAAATTCTATTGATTTTTAGAAAATAATTAGACGAGAATTTTATTTCATTCAATACCCTGAAAAACATAGGGAAAAAAATATAAGGTAAAGAAATGCAATGAATTTTTCCACTCTAGCAATACACTTTTTTTTTCCTTAAAAAAAAAAAAAAAAAAAAAAAAAAAAAAGAAAAAAAAAAGAGGAAGAAGAAGAAGGTAGAATATTCAATGCTCCCAAGTATATAATATTCACGGAGAATGACTTCATATAGAATATTGATGGGAGATGTTATATTTCTCAGAATTACAAAAAGTTTAGCTAACTGAAGTAAGATATTTCTTCTCGGACGTTCTTTGTAGGCATCAATATATTTCCTAGTGTTGTCCGAAGATTTTTAAATCGCTAAGTATATGGAATATTTCGAAAGAGCTACGGAAAATTTCGAAATTTTCTCTTTCTAAAGAAAATTTTATATAAAAGAAAAGTTGGTTCTGTATTATACATTTAATCTGCAATTTCTCTTTCTTATAAAATGTAAATGATTTTATTTCGTCGTTGAACATTCGTTTTATGTGATTTATTTGTTTATTTATTAAAATATTTATTGTTTTGGTCATTATTAGAAAAAAAAGTTATAATATTAATAATAATAATAATAATAAACAAAACAACTTTTTTTTTCCTTAATTCTATCATCCGTTTTCTTAATAAGAAAAAAAAATGTTAAAGCAACATCATCATTTATCCAAGTTTTAAATATAAATTAAAAATCCTTTCTTTTAATTTTTTTCATGCATGAAGTTACATTTTTAACGAGAATAAACTTAACTCTAAATTATGTTTTGTTTTGTTTCTTCCGGGTTTAGATTTAAGGTTTGATATTTCCACTTATTTTTGCTGCCAATGTTTCCATTTCTATACAAAATACTTTAATCTATGCCTAAAGTAATTTTCTGTGGCTAAAAAAAAAAAAAAAAAGAATAGTGAAAATACTTATTAAATAGGGGTAATATATATATATATACTCTATAACAGAAGAAAAAAAAAGCACCAAGAAGGAGTTATCCGAATGAGATAGGATTACCCCCCCCCCCCCCCTCACACAGACGTGTATGTCAAATAAAACTGGTCCTAAACCTATTTTAGATTATTTTAAAAGTACCCTGAACTTTACTATGTTATGCTATTGATCTTAAGACTTAATATGCATCTCCCATTATAATATTAAAATGCAGAGTAAGAGAAAGTCGTGTGAGGACACACCCGATTATTTTTGTCAGTACTATCACACATATTTCAGAGATATTCAATAAAAAATATACTCATATCAGCATACCTTTAAATTGAAAAAAATGACCCGAAATTAACAATCAGATAATGAATATCTCTTCAAATAAGAAAAATTTCAACTCAGATATCGATCTTTTATCTCAGTGCATAAAGTTATGTTGCGTTGTTATCTACACTCATGTCCATAAATTAAGGATAATTCAGATTCACACTGAAATCGAACTTTAATGCAAAAATTTCATCTTTAGAAATACCACATACATCTTTAAGAATATATGCAAATTCAAGGAAGCCTTCAGATGACGCCGATATGATGTTACAATGACTAAAGTGTAAGGAGGGGGTAGATAAGGAATGAGAGCAAAGAAGGAAAATTGTTCAGAGGCGTTCTGTGTGCCGCTCAATGCCACAGCCGAATGGTTATGACACAGAGGACGCTTGTAGATATTTTTTTACGTGGTAGAATTATCGGCCGACTAGAATATGGGCGTACTGAGATAAAAGTATCGGGGGAACTTGGAATTGCCCAAAGTGTCATCTCTAGGCTTTGGCAACGATTCCAAAATGATGGAAATGCCAGTCGACGTTACAGTACTGGTCGGCCCCGAGTTACAATGCCGAATGACAACAGGTATTTGGCAGTAACTGCCAAAATAAGCAGATAAAGTGCAGCATCAGACCTGTCTCGTCAGCTGTCTGCAGCCACGACTGCCACAGTTTCAAGACAAACCGTGTATAGATGTTTGGGTGATATTGGTCTATATGCTCGCAGGCCTGTTAGATGTGTTCCACTCACGGCAATGCACTGTGCCAGCGGTTAACTTGGAGTAGAGAACATGCAATGCGAACAGCGGCACAGTGAGCTTGTGTGATGTTTTCCGACAAGTCCAGGTTTAGCCTGCAGTGTGATTCACGCCAGACTTTCATATGCAGAATGTCAGGAACCCGTTATTACCAAAACAACACCATTGAACGACACCGTTACTGTGGGAAGAAGTGCTCGTTTGGGAGGGGGGGATCATATTGGGCACCAGAACAGATCTGCATGTTCAAATCGGAAGAACGATAGACCAAATTTATCGGGACATCATTCGGGAACAACATGTACGTTTGTTTAGGGGTGCCATGAACTCAGAATTTGTGTTTATGGACGACAATGCGCGTCCTCACTGTGCAAACGTTGTACACAGATGCCTACAATCTGAAGCTATCACCCGCATGGAATGGCCAGCATTCTCACCTAACTAAAATCCGATAGAGCATGTGTAGGACATGCTTTTCCGATGAGTTGTAGTCCGTCAACCACCTCCTACATGGGTACCGGAACTTCGGAGAGCATTGCTTATTGAGTAGAGTAATCTTCCCCAAGATCAGATCAATAATTAATACTTAGCATTCCTAAGCGTTCTAAGGACTGTATTTCATCATCTGGGAGAAATACAATGTATTAGCCATCATACCAACCATGTAATGTTAAGATTTTGCAAGGGAGATATTTTTTGTAATTGCTTCAGGGAGCAAAAACTGTAGTTTTTATAAATGGTATCCTACATAAACCGCCTTTTTTTGTTCTTGATCTTTTGTTTAATAAATGGACTCTATGAAAAAGTCATATTTGTTATGCTTCTGAACCTTTATTTGCCTCAGCTAGCATTATTCTTAATTTATGGGCATGAATGTAGTTCCCAGTTTCGAATGTCTGCCTGGTCCATTTTCTTTCTTACTAAAGTTAGTTGGGCTACTCGACAGAAAATATGTGTAAAATTTTCAAAGTGGCTAGTTGACATTTATCCAATAAGCAAGTAACCGCATCCTGTTTTTAAAGTAATTCTAATACTCTAAATACGCTAAATCTACAAATTGAAATACTCTAAATCTAAATACTGAATATTAAATACTCTAAAACTAAGTTTTAATCTAATTACGCTGAATCTGCAAATACAATTTTACTAGCAAAAATTTAATCTATTTAAGTTTAAAGAAATAAATTGTAAATAACAAGCAATATGGTAGGTTCATGCGAAGAAATTTTCAAGTGATTAACCAAAAGTGAACATTTCAGTGTTTTAGTCAAACGTTAATTTTTTCATTATCACACTGTCTCAGAGATATTAAATAATGAAAAAAAAATACTCTTGTCAATATTTTTTAATTTAAAAAAAATATTTAAAGTACTGAATATTTATTATTTTTGTTTAATTTTAACAATGAAATTTATAACTAAATGACTTAAAATTAATCATCAGATAATGTATTATCTCATTCAAATAAGCAAATTATTCAGCTTATATATCGAACTGGTAACTCAGTGCGCAAAATAATGTCGTGTTATTATCTAGTTCCCAGTTTCGAATGTCTGTCCGGACAATTTTCGCTCTAGCTAAAATTAATTCGAATACTTTAGAGAAAATGTGTGTAAAAGTTTCAGAATGGCTATTCTTCGACCACATTTCATGAAACCATGGAAGCATCTGCGCAAGTGCTAACTCAACGAGTCCAGTGTTAAAATAGGGGTGACAGTCATGAAATTGAGAGAAAATAAGCGATAACAGAGCAGCGCCGAATTACTGGATGTTTTCCTAATCCCATAATGGCGGTCAGACTGGAACCCCTCCAACTTTTTGGACTCATTCTCTCTGCTAGTTTTAGGAAACGTGTTTATGGTACAACTAACGCGTTACACTATAGTTGAAATTTTTCAAATAAACATTTATCCTTATGCTGTTTTTGAAGCAATTGTACTGATCTCTAAAGGCATTTTGTTAGCAAAAAATTAATATATTTTAGTTTGAATAAATTAATTGCTAATAATTTCATTTTCCTTGATAGCCTCATAGTGTAGAATTAAAAAAATAAATAAATAAAAATTTATCTTATCCTATACAGATCAACAAAATTTTAGAAAATTCTGTGAAATATTCCCACGCAGGCAATAGAGATAAAATCGCCGCATGTACAGTCTTATATTTCAACTGTGGAAGATTTTCGAAAATACAAGTTTATATATATATATATATATGTGTTTAAAAAAAAAAAAAAAACTATTTGTTATTGAATATCTTTTGTAGGCAGTAGTTTTATGCCCAAGAGAGAACGAAGACTTTGAAATTGTTTATCATATCGGATCAAAAAAGGAAATATCTCAAAAATTTATAATTCTAAATAAAAAGTTTTAGAAGTTTAACTTGTGGAATTCCATTTTAAACTACTATCTTTAAAGAGAAAGAACAATTATTTCACCTATTAAACATTTATACAATGTTATGTCCATAAAAGCAAATTTTAAAGAAAACAACTAATAAATCATCCACATTATATATATATATATATATATATATATACTCTATAACAAAAAAAGCGGCACACCAAGAAGGAGTTATCTGAATAGAACGAAAATTAGTAGATGTGATTTACATGTATAGAAACGCTCTGACGATTGGTCGGGTCTCACGTTCTGTCCTCTATTTAGGCCGACCGTTTCCTTCTTGACACTATGTTTGGTCATGATTCATCCATTCCTGCCAACATCATCTAGTAGTGGCATCGCTCCTGTCCAGATGTTGAACAATTCGCCGATTAGACCAACCGGCTTCGCTGAGCCCAACTAATCTGTTCTATTAACTGCTGACATCTGCGCATATTGTTGGCCTACCTGTATGTGATGCATAGTTACTGTCTGTCTGAGTAGATGGAATAAAATTATCAAAGAATATATGACCTGGAATAGAAATATCTCCTTTTTAATATTTTGCCAGTTGCGCAGTTAAGATGCGCTGCAGCGTCACGTGTTTATTCAATGGCATCCATTAAAATATTAAACAGATAAATTATTAAACAGATATAATAACAGATAAATTATTAAACCAAATATTAAACATATTCAAAATATGTTAACATGAGAGCTAAAATACATGTATTTCATCTAACTTCTGTATAGGCTAGTTTTCAACTATAAAAAAACTTTTAATCGAAACCTGTTAAACGAAATTTTTACTCGGTTCTACTTTTGTAGAAAGATTTACAATAAACTTATGTAAGAAATAATATATCCTTTTAATTAGTACTTATATTATTTATTTTATTGCAATCTAGTATAATTTGTGGGAAGAAAAAATATTTACAAAATTATGAAATATGATTTTTTTTTTCAATTATTTAACAATTTTAAAACGTAGTCTGTTAGTCTAAAACATTCAAAATTATTCCATTTTTCTTTACATTTCACAAAATAATTTACCAAGTGTTTTATTTTATTCAATACCTTCAAAAATATATTGGGGAAAAAACTCAAGAAATGAAATGCAATAAACTTTTCCATTCTAGAAACACAACTTTTGGGAAGCATATTGAATATTCCCAAGTATATAATTCAGGCAGAATTGCTACGTATAGAATATTGATGGGAGAGGTTATATTTTTTCAGAATTACAAAAAGTTTAGGCCACGGAAATAAGATATTTCTTGTGGGATATCTTTTGTCGACGGTAATATACTTAAAATCATCCAAATATTTTTAATCTTCCCTCGAAATTCTTTCGAAGGAACTATTGAATATTTTGAAATTTCACCTTCCTATATAATTTGAAAAAAAAAAAAAAAAATGTTTTATTTTAAATATCCAATCTATACTTTCCTTTTTTATCATTCAATTAACATTTTGATATAACATTTGCAGACGCATACATAATTTGTTTAATGTTATATTTATAAATATATTTAAAATTTTCATGGAATGTTGAATATTCTCAAGTATATAATTCAGGCAGAAATGTTACATATAGAATATTAATGGAGATTGTTATATATTTTTCAGAATTACAGAAAGTTTAGGTAACTGAAATAAGATATTTCTTGTTGGATGTACTTTGTAGATGGCAATATTCTTAAGATCATTCGAATCTTTCTAATATTTTTTGAATCGGCAAGAACTACAGAAAATTTTGAAATTTTGCTTTTGTAGAGGAAAACGGTAAATAAAAGAAATGGTTTTATTTTAAACATCAATTTACTTTTTCTTTTTTCGTTATTCAATTAATATTTTGACATAGTTTTTGTAGACACACACACATAATTTGTTTTATATTTTAAAAGCAAAAACTGTTTTATTTATAAGACAAAAAATTTTTAAGTTAAAATACATTTAAGAACAAAATATACATATAAAAACAATTAAAATCTAGACGTTTCGAAACCCGTCCAGATTTCCTCATCAGTAATTACAACATAATATGCAAACATTACGTGAATACTCAAGGAATTTAAAGGAGTACCGAATATTGAGGAGCCAGTGCGCATGCTTCGTTGATAGTGTGGAGATACTTGGCAGTGTAGCAGTTCTCAAGGAAAATACGCGATTTATAATTATCAAAACCAGAATTTATAATTTTTATATTATCGAAGTCAGAAATATGATCGGTTTCTATTGAATGGATTACAATATTAGAATTTAGTTGCAAATTTTAAAAGATCGTCTGAGTTCCTGTAGTCTAATTTGTGTTGTACGGCCAGTTTCCCCTATATAAACATATTTGCAATTTTCACAAGGAATTAAACATATTACTCCAGTTAAATACAGAGAAGGGTTTATGGGTTTAAAATTAAAAAGGACGTTTTTTTTAATTTTTTAATTGGCCGGAAAGCAGTATAAATATTATGTGGTTTACGTAATTTAGAAATAAATTCTGAAACAAAACCAAAATATGGCATAGAAATATAATTGTTCTTATTAATTAGTGAATTTTTCATTTGCATCGGAGTAGAGGGGGAAATTGCAGGAGGAAACGAAGGAGAGGAGAATCGAATAATTTTTTCACGATAAATTCGTTTTAAGGGCCCTCTTCACTCACCGCCGCCGGAAGCCGAAACTAATGTTATTCAATGGGAAATTTTTCTTTACAAATAAATTATTAACTAATACATATTTTTAAGTTCTGTTTTCACATTCTCAAAGTTCCCAGCTGTTAAATTGACGCACCTTTTCTAAAATATTATTTTTTTAATTTTTTATATTTTATTTCGAAGCTGCAAAATACGAATTTTCAATATGTGAATTTTTTTCATTTTGCATGTTCAAAATAAAATATTAAAAATTGAAAAATTACATTTTTAAAAAAGGTCCGTCAATTTAACAGTTGAGAATTTTCTGAATGTGAAAACAGAATTTAAAAATATGTATTAGTTAATAAGTTATTTGTAAAGAAAATTTCCCCATTGAATAACATTGGCTCGGGCTTCCGGCGACGGTGAGTGAAGAGGGCCGTTAACCAATTAAGAGGGTAATCGTTACTTATTAAATCCTGAAAAATTCTTTTAATTTCCAACTTAAAATGTTTTCTACTGTTTTCTATTGTATTTATAAATATATTTATAATTTTGATTTTATTTTTTCGTCATTAGGATCATTTTAATAAAAAATCAACCAGAGGAAAATGTCTTCTCTATTTCATTATTTCTTTTTTTTTTGTATGAAGCACTATATCCAATCAACATCGTAATAAGTGGATCCCCGTTTCTTATACAAATTAAAAATTTATTTGTTATTTTATGACGCTATTTACCAATAATCAACGAAAATTTTTATAAAATGCATTTTCAATCTTAAGGGAATCGTGAGCGCTTCTTTTTCGTATTTATGTCAAAAGCTGCAACGTTTTAAGAAGTTTTATTTATTTCAAAAATTTTTGTTTGATACTATAACTCTGTTCGCCGAGAACTGATAGCGAAACTAAATAAAGCAACGAGATTCTTGGTGATTAATGTTGAATGACTGGCGTTGGACTGAAGACAAACGGCGTTTCTCTGACAAGCGAGGGAGCCAGTCGGTAGAGCGCTGGCCTCGTAATTGGAAGACAAAAAATGTATTTGAAACATATTTCTTTTAGTTTTTTAAGAGTAATTTTTTAAGATATATGCAATAAGAATTACACAGGATGACGATGAAATTTTTTTCTTCAACATGATGTGTTTTTCTGGTGTATTTTTGAATGCTGATTAAAGAAAACCAATTCAAAAATTTCTGTCACGTACAGTTTTGCCAAAAATTTAATTGTTTAAGCTTAAAGCTCCATGATTTCAACTGCCATCTAAGTTACTTCCCGGAAAATCTAGGTGATATGAGTAAAGAATAAGGAAATGTATTTTAACAAGACATCAAAGAAATGTAGAGGAGGTATCAGGGAAGATGGAGCGTTAATATGCTAGCAGATTATTGTTAAATGCTGCATACCGACACTCAATGCAGTGAATATATATATATAATACGATTTTGCAGATATGTGTTATTCATATCCCCTCACCATATTAATTAATGACGATTTGGTGAGGTGCATAGTATACCAGCGGAGCATTGGAGATATGCTCATGTTAAAAAAAAAAAAAAATTGTAAAGAATATTTGCTCAACATTTCCCCGCACCATTAGGGCCGCGGTAGCCCAGTCGGTAGAGCACCGGGCTCGTAATTGGAAGATTGCGGGTTCGGTACTCGAGACGGCCAAAGACCGTCGTGTACACTAAGGGTGGCTGGTGCACGTAAAATATGTCGTGGTCGCAATGTCCTCCATTTTCCCATCAAAAATTATACCTCTGGGGGTCACCGAAGCGAGAAAGCCATCCCTACCGTGGAGAATCAAAATTGCGATGGCATGTCTCCGGACCACATCTAGGGGTGAGTCCCAGACCGTCGCCAATTGCCCATCTGCACTAGTGCGACGTAAAACCCAAACAACCAACCTCTGACAAGCGAACGGTTCCTTTTCTCGCTTATATATTTCGTAATGGTGTTTTTCTTTCTTCGGGCATTTAAGGAGCATTATGGAAAATGAAAGCATGGAATAAATTCCTCGGAAGGAAAGATAAATGCAATGAAGCCAGAAAATAGTTTTTATCTAGCTATCACAAACTATACTCACTTACAAGGCAGGGAAAGCTAAACTTCGGTCAATATAAACAGCGTCGCCCATTCAGCGAGAAAACATAAATGTGGCAAACTCTGGTGATAAAACAGCAACCCTTTATATTTACTTTTGCTCTTTCGCTAACAGTTCTTCGCGAACAGAGTATAGGTGGAATAGAAATGTGGTAAGGGAAGTTGCGAATTCAAACATGGTTATATCTTTTACTTAGGATTTGGTGTTATAGTTGAATCAGAAAATATTTTGTGTGAAGTTTTCACAATGGTTATTCTAAGTGACATCTCAGTGTGACTTTTTAAATAGCGAGATTTTTTACGTAAGGGAGGATTTCCTTGGAGAGTTTTCAGCGTATATTAGAAAAGCCTACGAGCGGGTTCTGGAAGTTTAATTACGATAGTGAACCATTTCGAAGTAGAGAATTATATGTTGTTAGTATAAACATGTTTAAATTGTTCCAGTGATTTTTGGTGAGAGCACACTACACACGTTTCTTCATTGCACTTACTGTGAATGAAACATTTAATCACGGGAGTAGCAATATTCATCTGAGATATAAGTAATTATAAATAAACGAGGTTTAAGATTTTTGTCTTTCATACCTCAATATTTACATACTTTCAGCTGCAAGAAGAGGAAATTAATTATACAGCTGATGACAGCGTAACCAAACGAGTTGTGTATTTATTTAAACTGAAATGTATTCATTCCTCTTTCTTTAACTTTAAACTAAAAACTGAAATACCTCATATATTTATTTGTACTAAAAATTTGCATTGTCATTAAGACAGGAAACCAGAAATTTTATAATAGTTATAATTAAACTTCCTCTATAAATAGCATCTTATAGCTAAAATATTGGATACAAAATTAGATATATCGACTATATGTTGTTTTTTAATTTAATAACATAAGTCGTGGCACGTCGTGGCTTAGTTACCAGTTCCCTATTATCAAACTGTCAAATGCATTCACTCTCGCTAAATTTAATCCAGCTATTCCATTAACTGAAAATAATTTGTTTGTCTTATTTATAAAATATATAAATATACATATAATGTATATACAGGGTGGTCCTAAACTATATGTAAAAATGTAAATACATTTAGAGGGGACCTAAATAAGCAGATTTCGTATAGGAATATGTGTTCGGTAATGCCGTCTTGAGCCGATAGAGAGCGCTGATGACTGCGTATAAAAGCGTTTCGCTAGCTGGATTCGTCATTTCCCGCACGGATTTCGAGCAGCATGCATCGTTTCACCAATGCGGAGCTGGTCGACTTGCATTTCATGTATGGGACTGCACAAGGAAATGGATTAGAGTCCTCAAAACACTTTGATGGCTCACACCTAACGCACGTCCTACGGCCCTTTGAGCTTGTCAAAGGATTGTTCTCTACTGTATTTAGTATTATTTCTTCGACTGCAGGAGTTCTGAGATATCTTCCAATGCCAGTTCCAAGCCTGGAATCATAAAACGATCCACTCGTGCGTAACTCCTTATAAGGACGCGCGAATGTTCGACGATCCGGCTGATTCCTATCCATAAATCGCTCCCTGTACATCCTTTGAGCAACTGATCCATTTCCTTGTGCAGCTCCATGCATAAAATGCGTGTCGGCAAGTGAAACGATGCATGTTGCTCGAGATCCGTGCTGGAAATGATGAATCCAACTAGCGAAGTGCTTTTATACGCGGCAATTATCAGCGCTTTGTATCGACTCAAGGCGGCTTTACCGCACACACATTCCTGTATTAAATCTGCTTATTTAGGTCCCCTCTACCTGCCTTTACATTTTTGACATATAGTTTAGGACCACCCCAACTGGACCAAGAACCAGTTGGGGGACCTTAGGACCAAGGATTTTAGGACCGACCCACCCTAAACAATAATATGAAATTAATATTGATGAAGTAAAAATTATCTTTGTCATTTAAAAAAGTAAACAAGGAAAAAGTCATTCCTAAAACTGCGTCTCTATTTAAAAAAAATTAAATAAAATTTCCATTTTTCAAATAAATGATTACTACATGACAGATAATGAATTTAATTTAAAATTCTAGTTTAGTCACTTTTCGCTATATTGCCAAAGTACTTTCGGCCGTTTATCAAAAAAATGTGTAAATTGTTTAGAATAGCTATAATTGAAAACTATAATTGACACTAAATAAATATATTTTTTTATGAGAATATTAAAAAAAATAGATATTTTTTACATTTATTTATTACTTTCTTCTATATGTAATATAGAGAAAGCACTGGATTCGAGAAAATTTTCGACCTCCGTTTTCTGACGGATCTACACGTTTTGGGATGTCCTGAACACGAATTGATAGTTTTTTAAAAATGTATGTCTGTCTGTCTGTGTATCTGTCTGTCTGTGTGTCTGTGGTTTCTTGTTTTCACCGTATCTCACGAACCAATGAATAAAATTCAACCAAACTTGGTATATAGTTGGACCCAGGCGGGGCATTGTGCTGATTAGATTTGGGGATCAATAGCCCAGCAGTTGGCGCTGTGATCGCATTTTATGTAAATTTTTAACATGGCAGTATAGGACAAAATTTCGTATTTTTCACCGTATCTCACGAACCAATGAATGAAATTCAACCAAACTTGGTATATAGTTGGAACCTGACGGAGCATGGTACTGATTAGATTTGGGGATCAATCGTCCAGCAGGTGGCGCTGTGATCGCAAAATTTCGTATTTTTCATCGTATCTCACGAACGAATGGATGAAATTGAACCAAACTTGGTACATAGTTGGACCCTGACATGGAATGGTGCTGATTAGATTTTGAGATCAATCGCCTAGCAGATGGCGCTGTGATTGCATTTTATGTAAACTTTTAACATGGCAGTATAGGACAAAATCTCGTATAAATGTACATAATGAGCGTTATTTTAAACTTGTGATTGTAAAATTAATATGAATTATTGATAATAGTAGTAGTTAACTACGAAAAAAAATTTGTGTATGTGGGGCACTGGTTCCCCCCCCTGGGGGTTGTGAATTTTCAAGATGGTTATCTTTCGAAAGATCTCGTCAATACCTTTAAAACGAATGGTTGAACTATAATATTGTGATAATTTAAAACAAAGTTATCGATTTTTTTTTACTTTACCAAAAAAAAAAAGAAAAAAATAGAAAAAAAATTGTTTTTTTTTTTTTTTTTTTTAAACGAAATTTAACCAAACTTGGTATTTAGTTGGTCCCCGACATAAACTAGAGCTGATTACATTTGGGGATCAATAGCTCAACAGGTGGCGCTGTGATTGCATTTTTTCTAAATTTTTAACATGGCAGTATAGGACAAAATTTCGTATAAATGTACATAATGAGAGATATTTTTAACTTGTGATTGTAAAATTAATATGAATTATTGATAATAGTAATAGTTAACTAGGAAACAATTTCTGTGCATATGGGGGCATCGCTTCCCCCCCTAGGAGGGAAGTACCCCCGGTGGGGTAAATTTTCAAGATGGGTATCTTTAGAAAGATCTCGTCAATACCTTTAAAACGAATGGTTGAACTATAAATATGTGATAATTTAGAACAAAGTTATCGATTTTTTTTACTTTTAACAAAAAAAAAAAAAAAAAAAAAACTTAGAAAAAAAATCGGATTTTTTTTTTTTTAATATTGTTACAGGTTGAATATGTATTACTTTTAACAAAAAAAGAACTTTGAAAAAAAATCGTAATTTTTTTTTTTTTTTTTGTTACTGATTGAATATGTATATAGGAAAATATAGAAGAAAGTATTGTGGTGGCCACAACATACTAGTTTTGATCTGTAGAAACAGTTAAGTTAAATATTTATTTATTATTGTTTTTTATATTATATTACTTTTATTATTGTTTTTATAAAATAAGTTTTATTTATTTATTTATTTATTTATTTTTGATCGACAAAAAGCGTAGAAAGAAAAGTTAGCTAAGCACTGAAAATAATCGAAATCTATTCTATTCCGCACTATACATATCAGAAAAACTTAAGGGAAATCTACGAAATATTCCCACGTACACAATTGAGATTGAATTGCAGCATGTACAGTTCCATATTTCGATGGTGGACTTTTCCGAAAATACAAGTTTAGATATCTTTGAAAAATAATAATAAGTAAATAAGTAAAAAAAAAAAAAAAAAAAAAATTAGGTTTGTTTACGTTTCTTGTCGTTTGATGCCCAAGATAAGTCGAATACTTTGAAATAGTTTATCGTATCGAATCAAAGAAGTGAATGGCTCAAAATTTCGGATTTCTAACAGAAAAATTTGGAAGTATGTTTAAGGAATTTCATCTTTTTTCAAAGTATTGCTTTTAAAGTAAAAAAAAAAAAAAAAGTTATTCTATAAAATGATTTTTGCATCACTAATAACACAAAAGAAAATCTTAAAAGAAAGAATAATAATTGCTTAGTAAATTATGTGTGAGGAAACAACTTAAAAGATTTCTTTTTCTATTTTTTGATGAAATAATGAATTGTATGACCTTGATTTTTAGGCATGAAATATAGTTTCATTCACGAATTCCTATTCGCCAGTAACGATTTAGTCTGGAATGCAATAAATGACTGGTCACAAATGGAAAAAGAAAACAAAAATATTTGAATTGTAATTTTTACTACGTGTATACTTTTTGTCCTTGCAATAAGCCCGATTATTTTTTTTCACTTCTAAAAGTTTTGTTTGTTAAAGCAATTGAGAGTTCCTTAACAAATATATAAATAGTTTTAATCGATTCCTTTTTTGAGCGCTGTTAACAAACAAAAATGAGATAAATTATTTTCGAAAAATGTTCAGTTTTCAAACAAATTTAACAATTTTTGTTTATTGGACAATTATCTCAATTGTTTGATAGAGAAACCGGCAGAAAAAGGGGAAGAATTGCAGCTTCATGAAGATGGAATGCTGATAGAGCGAAGTACTAGCAGAGTTGGGTTAATGCACTTTTTTAAAAAATAAGTAGTCAATTTCAGTTATATCAAATGCATGGAAATATCAAAACGTGTAAATTCATCGAAAACCGGAGATCAAAAATTTTTCCGTAACTTTTATATTCTTTCTCAAATGGAGAAGCTATTAATAAATCCATTTTCTTAAAAGTATGTAGTCAATTTCAGTTAATTTAAATGTAAGATATCTCAAAACGAATAAATTTGTCGAAAACTGAAAATCCCATTTTTTCTCTCTCTTATATTTTCTTCTTATACATGCAGAAGCTAGTAATAAATCCACTTTTTAAAAAAATAAGTATTCGATTTGAGTTAATTGAAACGCAAGGAAATCTCAAACGTGTAAATTCAGCAAAAACCGGAAATCGAAATTTTTCCATATCTTCTACTTTCTTCTTATACATGCAGAAACTAGTAATAAATCAACTTATTTAAAAAATTTATTCGTCAATTTCAATTAATTAAATGCAAGGAAATGTCTAAATGTCTAAATTCATAAAAATTTCCTATGTTAATTGTCCATTGAATTTTTCCAAAAAAATTATTACAAATTGAGGAAAATTATTTCCCGATTTTAATCCGAATATTAGGGTATAATCACAAATTAGTTATTGCTCAAATGGATTAGATTAAGTTATTTTGAATGTCAAATTGACAAAATTTTAAAACTCTAGAAACAAAATGGGTATTGGTTTGATATCTGTTCGTCCTTGGCGTTTTGTGTATTTGGCGATCAAAAAGTAATTCAAAAACATATTACAGATGTATATTTCAGCAATACATATATATTGTATGAAATATTGTTTCATATAATTGATTACGTTACTAAAATAACCATGATTTTTTAAAGGAATCAAGTATGCTTGCCAGATAATTTGGCGATCTTTTATTTATTTATTTTTTTTTTTTTATTTTTTCGCCGAGGACGAAGGATATCAAATCTGTTTCCTTGAAAAAGATAGCATTCCTCTGAAATAAAATGTTTATATTTGTATTTGAAACTGGAAGTTTGCCATTTTACTTTTCAAGAGATTTTAAATTTAAAATTAAAATTTTATGAATTTTACAGAAAGAATAACTCAATCTAACACACGCATACAGTAACTTATATATAACTATACCCAAATATGGGGATTAAAATCAGGAGATGTTTTCGTATTTTTGCTTAAAAATATGTCTTCAAATAAATAAATAAAATAAAAAAGAAGTTTGATTAAAAAAAAAAAAAATAGTAAAAAAAAATAGAACTATCATAAATGTTATCCTTTTTCAACTTGTTGATTGAAAGTTAATACTGTAATTCAACAGTAGAAACTTTTGATCAACCACTCATCCTCTCAAATTTCTCTTAGAATAAAAAATCTGTAGTCGAGAGTATAGTGATGCTACACTATACAAATTACTGTGTCCATGGTTTTATTTGAATTTTAAGAAATTGCCAGATTTAACATTTTTCTACTTTACAGGAATTTTTTAATACAAAAGAATACGTGTATAAGAATGGAAAAGTGCTTAAAAAATAAAAGTATTTTAAAATACCTTCCTGACATCGTAAAAAAATGTTTTTTGTATTTTTTCCATCTGACTAAACATACCTTTTAAATGATACTCTTTTCAATCCACTACTCCTATAATTAATATGTTTAAAGTGTACCACAAATTCCGTGTTCGCCTATTACTATATAGATGACATGGAAATATTTTTACTAAAGCCACAATTTAGATTCTAGATGTCAGTAAAAAAAAAAAAAAAATCTCGGTGTATTTAAGGCGAAATGAGTTAAATTTTTAAATACCTTCTTGACATCATAAAAAAATAATTTTTGTATTTTGCCCATCTGATTAAACATACCTTTTAAATGATACCCTTTTCAATCCACTACTTCTATAATTAATATGTTAAAAGTGTACCACAGATTCCGTGCTTGCCTATTAATATATAGATGACATGGAAATATTTTTACTAAAGCCATAATTTAGATTAGAGATGTCAGTTACAAATTTTTTTTCTCAGTGTATTTAAGGCGAAATGTGTTAAATTCTACATTTTCTTTGCTTTTCTTAGAACACTAGTTTTTTTAATGTGAAATTAAGTAGCTGTACATCTCGCTCTCATCCATTTATTTAATATACAGAACTTTTTACTTTCTTCTATATTCAATAGAAGAAAGTATTGAATTCGTAAAAATTTTCGATCTCGGGTTTTTGATGGACTTACACGTTTTGAGAGCTGTAGAACAAGATTTGACCATTTTTAGAAAATGTCTGCCTGTCTGTCTGTCAGTCTGTCTGTGTGTGTATGTGACAAAATTTTGTGGCAACTATATCTCAGGAACTACTGCGCAGAATTTCATACAAATTGGTATGTAGTTGCACCTTGACATGCATTAGTGCCTATCAACTTTTGGTAAAAATTGTCTTACAGGTTGTGTTGACATCCCGCTTTTTCTAAATTTTTAACATGGTGGTATAGGACAAAATTTTGTGTAAATGTGCATGAAATAATTATTTTTTGAAATTTACATTATTTATAATAGAGATAGTCAACTGGGAAAATATTTTTGTACGTGTAGGAGCGTCGCCTCCCCCTGGGGGGAAGTCCCTCCTCTAGGGGAGTAAATTTTCATGATGGGTATCTTTTAAAAGAGCTCGCCAGTACCTTTAAAACGAATGGTTGAACCATAGATTTGCGATAATTTAAAAAAAAGTTTTTGATATTTTTCATTTTCAACATTTTTTTTTTTTTTTTTTTTAATGTAATATTGACAATAAAATTCACTTTTTTTTTAATATTTAGTGTTATACTATTTCTCTAATATGGAAATCGTCTGCATTATAATGGAAGATAATTTTTTAAAATAATAATTTTAATAAATTATTTTTACTGAGTGAATTTGTATAGGAAAATATAGAAGAAAGCCATGTGGTGGCCACAACATACTTGTTTAATATGCAGAACCTTTTCTTATTTATTTTTCAATTTTAAATCATCCAATTTATGTTTACCGCATTTTAAAACGTTTTCCATTACATTTTATGAATAGATTTTTAATGACATTTAAATGAGACTGTAATAACTTCCATTTCACGAATATAAATTGTTTTGCAGAATCGAGAAAAATTGATCTTCATAAACTGTTTTATTCAGTTTGTTTGGAAAATAATGAGATTTCGCACACATTTTATGATATTGCTTTCTTTTTTGTGTAAAGTTGTTAAATGAGGTATAAATTGTTTGCATTACATTAAAATTTGCGCGAATATATTATAATTTTAGTTATTTATAGCAGCTGTTTTATAATTTAATATATTTTATAGGATAAAAATTGTTTCTTCAATAAAGAAACAAAGAATATGCGTATAGAATAAGTGCAAATAAATTAAGGTTTTTATAATTTTAATATAGTCCCCATTATTCATTACTCCCTCAAAAGAAGTTGTTAAAATAACCATGATTTTTAAAAGGAATTAAATATGTTCACCTGATAATTTGGCGATATATATATATTTTTTTTATTTTTTTTTTTTTCCCGCCAAGGATGACAGATATGAAATCTATTCCTCTGCAACATATGAGTATCTTATATCAGACACTTTATTTAGACTTTAGATTTATAACTAACAATAAAAAATAATTTTAATGAAAGATTTTAATTGGAAAAAAAAAAAAAAAGAACTTACTGAAAGAAAACAGCCTTTTCGTGTAAAACAAGTAAGCTTTTTTTGCCAAAAAAGAAATACAATCGCAAGTAATTGATATATATATTTTTTTATCTTTATATACATATAAATTTCGTGTCATGATGTTTGTCCGCGATAAACTCCTTAACAAAGAAACCGTTTTTAATGAAATTTTGCACACTGTGTGCAGTTTGGTCCAACTTGAGAGATAGGATAGTTTTTATCTCAATTTATTGTCACAATATTTTTTTATTGCAAATTATTTCTTTATTATATGACAAAGATGCTTTAAATAAGCCATTTAAATATTAGCTATAATTTAATTGTTGACAAAAAAAAAAAAAAAAATAAATAAATAAATAAAAATAAAAATACGATTTCATGTTTTTTTCGACATAAAAATAAATACATTTAATTAAACGTGAACATTAAAAAAATTATAAGAGTTAAATTAGGCATCTCACAAAAATTCACGTCATTATAACTTTAAAAATTTTCTTTACATTGATAAAGTGCTAATGTAGTTCATGTTACTAATACATGTTCTGAAAGGATTAATATTTTAATTTTAAAACAAAAGATTTTTTTTTAATTATTATGAATATACTGAACTAAGTCTGCGTGCTTAAATATTGCTTATATATTATTTCTTATTTTATTTATAATTTAATTGTTGCAAAAAATATTTACGAGTTATTATTTTTTTCTATGGGAAAATAAATACATTTACTTAAATTGATAAAATAAAAAACTGTAAAAAATTAAATTATGCATCTTACAAATATTGACGTCATTATAACTTTAGAAATTTTATATACGTTGACAACATATTACGCAAATGAAGTAATGACGTCACTGGCCGTCCGTGGATGCAAGAAAACGATTTCCTATGTTAATTGCCCATTGGTTTTTTTGTAAAAAATTGTTAAAAATCGAAGAAAATTATTTCCCGATTTTAATCCCCATATTTGGGTATAGATATGTATTCGTTTTCGTGTGCGTGTGCGTGCGTTAGATTAAGTTGTTTTTGCTGTAAAACTGATAAAATTTGAATTTTAAATTTCAAAACTACCACAATAACTATTCAACTAATATACAAATTAAAATAATAAATATTCTATCATAATTTAAATTCAAATTTGTTTTCAAATGTCTAAATAAAGTGTCTGATATAGGATACTCATATGTTACTGCGGAATAGATTTCATATCTGTCATCCTTGGCGGAGAAAAAAATATCGCCAAATTATCAAGTGAACATATTTAATTCCTTTAAAAATCATGGTTATTTAAACAACTTCTATTAAGAGAGTAATGAATAATATGAAACAATATTTCGTACAGTACATATTAAGAAAATATACATCTAGCAAGTATATTTTCGCGTTACGTTTTTGATCGCCAAATACAAAAAAAAAAAAAAAAAAAAAAAAAGTTTTGAAATTTAAAATTAAAATTTTGTCAATTTGGAAGCAAAATAACTCAATCTAACACATGCATACCATAACTAATACGTACCTATACCCAAATACGGAGATTAAAATCGGGAAATAACTTTTCTCCATTTTTAATAATGAATGGTTGAAAAGAAAGAAAATTTAAAGTACTTTATTTTGTATATCAATGTGTGAGAATCTATTATATATTTCCAAAAACATGTTAGAAGAGTTATAATTCTCTTTGCACATCTGCTTATATATATAGTATATATATTTATTTATACCGAATTTAATGTTTTTTTTTTTTTTCTAGATAATGTTATTTTAATTGCGTTATTTTTAATCTATGTGTTTCATCTTATGTCAATGGAAGTCAATGATACAATCACGGATATTACATTTTAAAGAGTTCTTCTCTAAAGGTTAATTTTATTTATTACTTCTCTAAAGGTGAATTTTATTTAAACGTCTTTAAATCTCCTACTTAGTTACTTTCCATGAATGAAAATATTTTTATTTACACCAAAAAAGTTCTTTAGTTCAATTTTTATATACATTTTCATTGCATCGGTTTCGGTGCATATTTTTATTAAAAAGTTATAGATATTTTCACAGAGTTGTTCAAAAGAACAGTAAAATGACTCTGAAGAGTAGAACTGAGCTGAAGCTTTTATTTTCCATGTGTGGTCTCAGCCATTCCAGTTAGTCCGGCAGTTTTTGTCCCCACACTAAATTTTTGGAAATTTCCTGAAAGAAACAACTCCACTACGCACTGCAACAGTGAAATAGAATATCTGATACTATTTTCCGTTTTAATTATCGTTTGTAGATTTGAAAATAGAAGCTGAACTACTAAAAATAGGCTGTAAAGTATAATCTCGAATCAGCCAGATCCAAAGCTTTGAGAGATTAGATCCTTTGTTTATTATAAAATCTCGAATAAATATTTTAGAAGATTTTTTTTTTCATGTAGTTAATTTTAAATTTACACTATCTTTAATAAAATCTATATAATTAGCAGCTTAATGGCTTTTCTTTCCTAAGTGATATATTATAAATTTTGCGATTAAAAGAGAAAAATGCATACTTGCCAACATCTTGAAAAATTTCCATAGTGTATTCAGGACTAATAATACTACGGAATATTAAGTAGGTTATTTCCAAGTACAGAAATATGACGCAATAACACATCTATTGAAATCAAACCAAGTACTAAAATGGAGAGCATGGTCGTAAAAATGTGGTGGAGGGCAAATTTGGTGAAACAGTCCGTGTTATAGCGGTTTTTATCAAATCCAGCAAAACAGACGATGGTAACTTTCGGTGTTCGAGTTGCGTTTGAATCTCCACTCCCCCCCCCCCTCCTTCCCATTTTTTTTTTTTTTTTTTTGTCATTGTCTGTGTTTTGGTGCGAATTTTAACTTCAAATTTTTATATATTTCAAAAGAGTTGTTCAAAAGAACAATAAAACAAATCACAAGAATAGAACTGGACTGAAGATTTTGCTATTCCAAGTGTAAACTCAGCTATGCAGTTACTCCGGCAGTTTTTGTCTCCACGCTGAATTTTCGACGCTTTTCTTCGAAGAAACCACGCCACTACAGAGTGTAAGAGTGAAAGAGAAAGTATGATATTATTTTTTGCTTTAATTATCGTTTGCAGATTTAAAAAAATAAGCTGAAATATCAAAAATATGCTGTAAATATTACCTCGAATCAGCCTGATCTAAAGCTTTGAGAGAATAAGATACTTTGTTAATCATAAAATTTAAAATAAACATATTAGAAGAATGACTTTAAATTTAAAATTAATTTCATCAAAAGAATCTTTAATAATATCTATTTAATTAGCAGATTAAGGGCCTTTCTTTCCTATATGATATGTTATAAGTTTTGCGATTACAAGAGATGTATGACCCAGTAAAATTTCTATTGAAATCAACCAAGTATAAATTGGAGAGCATGGTCGTAAAAATGGGATGGAGTGCAAATTTGGGGAAACAGTCCCTATTTTACCTGTTTTTATGAAATCTAGCAAGATAGAAGTAGATAGCGTTCTACGCAGCTCGAGTAGCGTTTGAATACCGCCTTTTTCTTCTTTTTTTTTTTTTTTTTTTTTTTTTCTCCGCCTTTTTTTAAGTCATTTTCAAGGATGAGAATTTTTTTTTTTTTTTTTTTTTTGCTTCATCTGAGCTTACAACTTACTCATCGCTACCAATCTTGCGAAAATTATTATACACATAGTACATAGCTGAAAATTCTCTGATTTACGCGGGAGATTTCACATTAGAAATTTTCTACAATTAATTTAATTTTATATTCGAAAATTATTAGAAATGTATCAAATAATGTTGGCAAATATATCTGTGACATGTGCAATTGTAGTTGCATTATTTCCGTATAGAAATGTTTAACACATTTTTGCAGTAATATCTCAAAATGAAACAAAATAGAACTTCTACGAATACAGGGAAAGTCCTGACAAATTTGTATTAAGTCTTTCGCAACCGCTTGCTTTTGTCTTTTTCACTGTAAGGGCAGCTTGTGGGCGTATTCTCCCCAGTTTCAATATTTCAGAACAAAATTTTCTGTATTAACATTTATATTACAAATGGCATTATCATTATACTCTTTCTAATCAAAGCATTTATATCCATAGTGTATTGATAGTATAAATATGAATATTGGGTATATTTGTAAGAGATAAATAACATATAGATTTCGAAAGAAACGCCCGCTAGTGGAGTTAGAGACTTTCAAATTATTTTAATCTACTTCAGCGATTGCGAAAATGTTAAAAGTTTATCGTGAGAGAAAAAGCAATGGCCAGGAGTTTCTTTTTTGTTAAACGTGAAAAGTGAACTTGAATGCTATATTATTGAAAACAAAAATATATATATATATTTTTTTTTATTATATAGGCAATATGGATCAATGTATGGATAGGTTTTTGGAAAGTATTTACTGACTGTAATTAGATCTGTGTTTCTTATATTGTTAATTTCAGAATTTGACGATAGCCTGGATTGGCATTTTTTACATTTTTGAACGTTTCCACCTCGACAATAAATCTAGATACTTCAATTGTGAATTCTGCTGCACAAGATATCTTCTAATAATTCCAAAACATGTTAGAAGAGTTATAATTCTCTTTGCACATCTGCTTATATATATAGTATATTTTTTTATGTATACCGAATTTTATGTTTTTTTTTTTTTTTCTCCTAGATAATGTTATTTTAATTGTGTTATTTTTATCTATGTCTTTCATCTTATGTCAATGGGAGGCAATGATACAATCATGGAATTTACATTTTAAAGAGTTCTTCTCTAAAGGTTAATTTTATTTATTACTTCTCTAAAGGTGAATTTTATTTAAACGTCTTTCAATCTCCTACATAGTTACTTTCCATGAATGAAAATATTTTTATTCACACCAAAAAAATTGTTTAGTTCAATTTTTATATACATTTTCATTGCATCAGCTTCGGTGCATATTTTTATTTAAAAATAATAGATATTTACATAGAGTTGTTCATAAGAACAATAAAACGATTCTCAAGAGTAGAAGTGGACTGAAGCTTTTTCTTTTCCATGTGTGGTCTCATCCATTTCAGTTAGTCCGGCAGTTTTTGTCCCCACACTGAATTTTTACCGATTTCCTGAAAGACGTAACTCCACTACACACTGTAACAGTGAAAGAGAATGACTGATACTATTTTTCATTTTAATTATCGCTTGTAGATTTAAAAGTAGAAGCTGAACTACAAAAAAAAAAGGCTGTAAAGTATAATCCCGAATCAGCCAGATCAAAAGCTTTGACAGATTAGATCCTTTGTTTATTATAAAATTTCGAATAAATATTTTAGAAGAATTTGTTTTCATGTGGTTAATTTTAAATTTAAACTATCTTTAATAAAATCTATATAATTAGCAGCTTAGTGGCTTTTCTTTCCTAAGTGATATGTTATAATTTTTGCGATTACAAGAGAAAAATGCATACTTGCCAACATCTTCATAAATTTCCGTAGTGTTTCAGGACTAACAATACTACGGAGTACATCGAGTTAGGTCGGCAGTTTTTGTCCCCACACTGAATTTTTGCCGATTTCCTGAAAGAAGCAACTCCACTACACACTGTATTAGTGAATGAGAATGTGTGTTGCTATTTTCCGTTTTAATTATCGTTTGTAGATTTGAAAATATAAGCTGAACTACTAAAAATAGGCTGTAAAGTATAAACCCGAATCAGCCAGATACAAAGCTTTGAGAGATTAGATCCTTTGCTTAATATAAAATCTCGAATAAATATTTTAGAAGATTTTTTTTTCATGTAGTTAATTTTAAATTTAAACTATCTTTAAAAAAATCTATATAATTAGCAGCTTAATGGCTTTTCTTTCCTAAGTGATATGTTATAATTTTTGCGATTACAAGAAAAAAATGCATACTTGCCAACATCTTGATAAATTTCCGTAGTGTTTCAGGTTGGTTGTTGGTTGGTTGTAGGATTAAGGCCGATTGACGCCTTAAGTGTTCTAGGCCTATAGGGGGAATGCCCTCCGTGGGGGTCTTTCTAAGGGGTCCTAGCCCGTATTTACGCGAGTTTCGGAGGAAACCACGGAAAACTCCGAACGGCTAGGTCGATGAGCGCGACCTGGGATCGAACCCGGCACCTCCCATCTACCAGCTTTGAGCGCAGAACCGCTCGGCCGCTGGTGGGCCCGTAGTGTTTCAGGACTAACAATACTACGGAATATTAAGTAGGTTATTTACAATTACAGAAACATGACGCAGTAACACATATATTGAAATCAAACCAAGTACTAAAATGGAGAGCATGGTCATAAAAATGTGGTGGAGGGCAAATTTGGTGAAACAGTCCGTGTTATGGCGGTTTTTATCAAATCCAGCAAAACAGACGATGGTAACTTTCGGTGTTCGAGTTGCGTTTGAATCTCCCCCCCCCCCCCCCCCCTTTTTCTCCTTTCTTTCTTTTTTTTTTTTTTTTTAGTCATTGTGTATGTTTCGGTGCGAATTTTAACTTCAAATTTTTATATAATTCAAAAGAGTTGTTCAGAAAAACAATAAAACGAATCACAAGAATAGAACTGAACTGAAGATTTTGCTATTCCAAGTGTAAACTCAGCTATGCAGTTACTCCGGCAGTTTTTGTCTCCACGCTGAATTTTCGACGCTTTTCTTCGAAGAAACCACGCCACTACAGAGTGTAAGAGTGAAAGAGAAAGTATGATATTATTTTTTGTTTTGATTATCGTTTGCGGATTTAAAAAAAATAAGCTGAAATACCAAAAATATGCTGTAAATATTACCTCGAATCAGCCTGATCTAAAGCTTTGAGAGAATAAGATACTTTGTTAATCATAAAATTTAAAATAAACATATTAAAAGAATGACTTTAAATTTAAAATTAATTTCATCAAAAGAATCTTTAATAATATCTATATAATTAGCAGATTAAGGGCCTTTCTTTCCTATATGATATGTTATAAGTTTTGCGATTACAAGAGATGTATGACCCAGTAAAATTTGTATTGAAATCAACCAAGTATAAATTGGAGAGCATGGTCGTAAAAATGGGGTGGAGTGCAAATTTGGGGAAACAGTCCCTGTTTTAGCTGTTTTTATGAAATCTAGCAAGATAGAAGCAGGTAGCGTTCTACGCAGCTCGAGTAGCGTTTGAATACCGCCTTTTTCTTTCTTTTTTTTTTTTTTTTTTTTTTTTTTTTTTTCTCCGCCTTTTTTAAAGTCATTTTCAAGGAAGAGAAATTTATCTTTTTTTTTTTTGCTTCATCTGAGCTTACAACTTACTCATCGCTGCCAGTCTTACGAAAATTGTTATACACATAGTACATAGCTGAAAATTCTCTGATTTACGCGGGAGATTTCACATTAGAAATTTTCTACAATTAATTCAATTTTATATTCGAAAATTATTAGAAATGTATCAAATAATGTTGTCAAATATATCTGTGGCATGTGCAATGCTGCTTGCATTATTTCCGTACAGAAATGTTTAACATATTTTTGCAGTAATATGTCAAAATGAAACAAAATAGAACTTCTACGAATACAGGGAAAGTAGAAATGTTGCAAATTCTTATCCTTAAAAGTCTAGTGAAAAAAGAATGGAGACTTTGATATCTGACAAATTTGTATTAAGTCTTTCGCAACCGCTAGCTTTTGTCCATTTCACTGTAAGGGCAGCCTGTGGGCGTATTCTCCCCAGTTTCAATATTTCAGAACTAAATTTTCTGTATTAACACTTATATTACAAATAGCATTATCATTATACTCTTTCTAATCAAAGCATTTATATCCATAGTGTATTGATAGTACAAATATGAATATTGGGTATATTTGTAAAAGATAAATAACATATAGATTTCGAAAGAAACGCCCACTAGTAGAGTTAGAGACTTTCAAATTATTTTAATCTACTTCAGCGATTGCGAAAATGTTAAAAGTTTATCGTGAGAGAAAAAGCAATGGCAGGGAGTCTCTTTTTTGATAAACGAGAACAGTGAACTTGAATGCTATATTATTGAAAACAAAAATATTTTTTTTTAATTATATAGGCAATATGGATCAATGTATGCTTCTATAATGGATAAGTTTTTGGAAAGTGTTTATTGACTGTAATTAGATCTGTGTTTCTTATATTGTTAATTTCAGAATTTGACGATAGTCTCGATTGGCATTTTTTACATTTTTGAACGTTTCCACCTCGCCAGTAAATCTCGATACTTCAATTGTGAATTCTGCTGCACAAGATATCTTCTAACAATTCCAAAACATATTAGAAGAGTTATAATTCTCTTTGCACAATTGTTTATATATATAGTACATTTTTTTATTTATACCGAATTTAATGGCTTTTTTGTTTTCCTAGATAATGTTATTTTAATTGTGTTATTTTTATCTATGTCTTTCATCTTATGTCAATGGGAGGCAATGATATAATCATGGATATTACATTTTAAAGAGTTCTTCTCTAAAGGTTAATTTTATTTATTACTTCTCTAAAGGTGAATTTCATTTAAACGTCTTTCAATCTCCTACATAGTTACTATAAATGAATGAAAATATTTTTATTCACACCAAAAAAATTGTTTAGTTCAATTTTTATATACATACATCAGCTTCGGTGCATATTTTTATTTAAAAATAATAGATATTTACATAGAGTTGTTCATAAGAACAATAAAACGATTCTCAAGAGTAGAAGTGGACTGAAGCTTTTTCTTTTCCATGTGTGGTCTCATCCATTTCAGTTAGTCCGGCAGTTTTTGTCCCCACACTGAATTTTTGCCGATTTCCTGAAAGACGTAACTCCACTACACACTGTAACAGTGAAAGAGAATGACTGATACTATTTTTCATTTTAATTATCGCTTGTAGATTTAAAAGTAGAAGCTGAACTACTAAAAAATAGGCTGTAAAGTATAATCCCGAATCAGCCAGATCAAAAGCTTTGACAGATTAGATCCTTTGTTTATTATAAAATTTCGAATAAATATTTTAGAAGAATTTGTTTTCATGTGGTTAATTTTAAATTTAAACTATCTTTAATAAAATCTATATAATTAGCAGCTTAGTGGCTTTTCTTTCCTAAGTGATATGTTATAATTTTTGCGATTACAAGAGAAAAATGCATACTTGCCAACATCTTCATAAATTTCCGTAGTGTTTCAGGACTAACAATACTACGGAATATTAAGTAGGTTATTTACAATTACGGAAACATGACGCAGTAACACATATATTGAAATCAAACCAAGTACTAAAATGGAGAGCATGGTCATAAAAATGTGGTGGAGGGCAAATTTGGTGAAACAGTCCGTGTTATAGCGGTTTTTATCAAATCCAGCAAAACAGACGATGGTAACTTTCGGTGTTCGAGTTGCGTTTGAATCTCCCCCCCCCCCCTTTTTCTCCTTTCTTTTTTTTTTTTTTTTTTTTTTTTTTAGTCATTGTGTATGTTTCGGTGCGAATTTTAACTTCAAATTTTTATATAATTCAAAAGAGTTGTTCAGAAAAACAATAAAACGAATCACAAGAATAGAACTGAACTGAAGATTTTGCTATTCCAAGTGTAAACTCAGCTATGCAGTTACTCCGGCAGTTTTTGTCCCCACGCTGAATTTTCGTCACTTTTCTGGAAGAAACCACGCCACTACACAGTGTAAGAGTGAAAGAGAAAGTATGATATTATTTTTTGTTTTAATTATCGTTTGCGGATTTAAAAAAAATAAGCTGAAATACCAAAAATATGCTGTAAATATTACCTCGAATCAGCCTGATCTAAAGCTTTGAGAGAATAAGATACTTTGTTAATCATAAAATTTAAAATAAACATATTAGAAGAATGACTTTAAATTTAAAATTAATTTCATCAAAAGAATCTTTAATAATATCTATATAATTAGCAGATTAAGGGCCTTTCTTTCCTATATGATATGTTATAAGTTTTGCGATTACAAGAGATGTATGACCCAGTAAAATTTGTATTGAAATCAACCAAGTATAAATTGGAGAGCATGGTCGTAAAAATGGGGTGGAGTGCAAATTTGGAGAAACAGTCCCTGTTTTAGCTGTTTTTATGAAATCTAGCAAGATAGAAGCAGGTAGCGTTCTACGCAGCTCGAGTAGCGTTTGAATACCGCCTTTTTCTTTCTTTTCTTTTTTTTTTTTTTTTTTTTCTCCGCCTTTTTTAAAGTCATTTTCAAGGAAGAGAAATTTATCTTTTTTTTTTTTGCTTCATCTGAGCTTACAACTTACTCATCGCTGCCAGTCTTACGAAAATTGTTATACACATAGTACATAGCTGAAAATTCTCTGATTTACGCGGGAGATTTCACATTAGAAATTTTCTACAATTAGTTTAATTTTATATTCGAAAATTATTAGAAATGTATCAAATAATGTTGGCAAATATATCTGTGATATGTGCAATGCTGCTTGCATTATTTCCGTACAGAAATGTTTAACACATTTTTGCAGTAATCTGTCAAAATGAAACAAAATAGAACTTCTACGAATACAGGGAAAGTAGAAATGTTGCAAATTCTTATTCTTAAAAGTGTAGTGAAAAAAGGGTGGAGACTTCGACATGTGACAAATTTGTATTAAGTCTTTCGCAACCCCTTGCTTTTGTCTTTTTCACTGTAAGGGCAGCCTGTGGGCGTATTCTTCCCAGTTTCAAAATTTCAGAACTAAATTTTCTGTATTAGCATTTATATTACAAATGGCATTATCATTATACTCTTTCTAATTAAAGCATTTATATCCATAATGTATTGATAGTACAAATATGAATATTAGGTATATTTTTAAGAGATAAATAACATACAGATTTCGAAAGAAACGCCTACTAGTGGAGTTAGAAATTTTCAAATTATTTTAATCTACTTCAGCGGTTGTGAAAATGTTAAAAGTTTATCGTGAGAGAAAAAGCAATGGGCGGAGTCTCTTTTTATATAAACGTGAACAGTGAACTTGAATAATATATTATTGAAAAAAAAAAAAAAAAAAAAAATATTTTTTAATTATATAGGCAATGTGGATCAATGTATGCTTCTATAATTTACAAGTTTTTGGAAAGTATTTATTGACTGTAATTAGATCTGTGTTTCTTATATTGTTAGTTTCAGAATTTGACGATAGTCTGGATTGGCATTTTTTACATTTTTGAACGTTTCCACCTCGCCAGTAAATCTCGATACTTCAATCGTGAATTCTGCTGCACAAGATTTCTTCCAACACCTCCAAAAACATGTTAGAAGAGTTTTAATTCTCTCTGCACATCTGCTTAAATATATATATTATATATATATTTTTTTTTATACCGAAATTACCAATTCGGAGCTGGCCGACATGCATTTCATGTATGGGACTGCACAAGGAAATGGATTAGAGTCCTTAAAACACTTTGATGGCTCACACCCATCGCACGTCCTACGGCTCTTTGAGCTTGTCGAAGGATTGTCCTCTACTGTATTTAGTATTATTTCTTCGACTGCAGGAGTTCTGAGATATCTTCTAATGACAGTTCCACGCCTGGAAGCATAAAACGATCCACTCGTGCGTATCTCCCTATGAAGACCCTCGAATGTTCGACGATCCGGCTGATTCTTATCCATAAACCGTTCCCTGTACATCCTTTGAGCAACTAATCCATTTCCTTGTGCAGCCCCATGCATGAAATGCGTGGCGGCAAGTGAAACGATGCATATTGCTCGAGATCCGGGCTGGAAATGATGAATCCAGCTAGCGAAGTGCTTTTATACGCCGCAATTATCAACGCTCTGTATCGGCTCAAGGCGGCATTACCGCACACACATTCCTGTATTAAATCTGATTATTTAGGTCTCCTCTACCTGCCTTTACATATAGTTTGACATATAGTTTAGGACCACCCTGTATTATACGAAATATGTATTGATGAAGTAAAAATTATCTTTGTCATTTAAAAAAATTGAACAAGAAAAGTGTCATTCCTAAAACTGCGTCTCTATTTAAAAAAAATTAAGTAAAAACTCCATTTTTCAAATAAATGATTACTGCATGACAGATAATGTATTTACTTTTAAATCCTAGTTTAGTCACTTTTCTCTATATTGCCAAATGCTCTCGGCCATTTATCAAAAAAAAGAAGAAAAAATGTGCAAATTCTTTAGAATGGCTATAATTGAAACACACTAAATAAATATACTTTTTTATGAGAATATTAAAACAATTTAGGTATTTTTTACATTAATTTATTTTGATCTGTAGAAACAGTTAAGTTAAATATTTATTTATTTCTTTATTATTGTTTTTTATATTATACTACTTTTATTATTGTTTTTATAAAATAAGTTTTTTTTTTTTTTTTTTTGACAAAAAGCGTAGAAAGAAAAAGAAGCTAAGCACTGAAAATAATCGAAATCTATTCCGCACTATACATATCAGAAAAACTTAAGGGAAATCTACGAAATATTCCCACGTACACAATTGAGATTGAATTGCAGCATCTACAGTTCCATATTTCGACGATGGACTTTTCCGAAAATACAAGTTTAGATATCTTTGAAAAATAATAATAAGTAAATAAAAAAATTATGTTTGTTTAAGTTTCTTGTAGTTTGATGCCCAAGATAATTCGAACACTTTGAAATACTTTATCGTATCGGATCAAAGAAGTGAATGTCTCAAAATTTCGGATTTCTAACAGAAAAATTTGGAAGTATGTTTAAGGAATTTCATCTTTCTTCGAAGTATTGCTTTTAAAGTTAAAAAAAAGAATGTCTTCTATAAAATGATTTTTGCAACACTAATAACACAGAAGAAAATCTTAAAAGAAGAAGAATAAATGCTTAGTTATTTATGTGTGAGGAAACAACTTAACAGATTTTTTTTTCTATTTTTTGATGAAATAATGAATTGTATGACCTTGATTTTTAGGCATGAAATATAGTTTCATTCACGAATTCCTATTCGCCAGTAACGATTTAGTCTGGAATGCAATAAATGACTGGTCACAAATGGAAAAAGAAGACAAAAGTATTTGAATTGTAATTTTTACTACGTGTATACTTTTTGTCCTTGCAATAAGCCCGATTATTTTTTTTCACTTCTAAAAGTTTTGTTTGTTAAAGCAATTGAGAGTTCCTTAACAAATATATAAATAGTTTTAATCGATTCCTTTTTTGAGCGCTGTTAACAAACAAAAATGAGATAAATTATTTTCGAAAAATGTTCAGTTTTCAAACAAATTTAACAATTTTTGTTTATTGGACAATTATCTCAATTGTTTGATAGAGAAACCGGCAGAAAAAGGGGAAGAATTGCAGCTTCATGAAGATGGAATGCTGATAGGGCGAAGTACTAGCAGAGTTGGGTTAATGCACTTTTTTAAAAAATAAGTAGTCAATTTCAGTTATATCAAATGCATGGAAATATCAAAACGTGTAAATTCATCGAAAACCGGAGATCAAAAAATTTTCCGTAACTTTTATATTCTTTCTCAAATGGAGAAGCTATTAATAAATCCATTTTCTTAAAAGTATGTAGTCAATTTCAGTTAATTTAAATGTAAGATATCTCAAAACGAATAAATTTGTCGAAAACTGAAAATCCAATTTTTTCTCTCTCTTATATTTTCTTCTTATACATGCAGAAGCTAGTAATAAATCCACTTTTAAAAAAAATAAGTATTCGATTTGAGTTAATTGAAACGCAAGGAAATCTCAAGCATGTAAATTCAGCAAAAACCGGAAATCGAATTTTTTCCATATCTTCTACTTTCTTATTATACATGCAGAAACTAGTAATAAATCAACTTATTTAAAAAATTTATTCGTCAATTTCAATTAATTAAATGCAAGGAAATGTCTAAATTCATCGAAAATCGGAAATCAAACCTTTTTTCCAAATCTTATATTTTTTCTTATATATGCAGAAAATATACGCAAGCGACGTGTGACGTCACTGACCATCGTTGCCGTCAAATACAATATTTCCTATGTTAATTGTCCATTTCATTTTTTGAAAAAAAACTATTAAAAATTGAGAAAAATTATTTCCCGATTTCAATCCTAATATTAGAGTTTAATCACAAATTAGTTATTGTGCAAATGGGTTAGATTAAGTTATTTTGATGTCAAATTTACAAAATTTTAATTTTACATTTTAAAACTCTAGAAACAAAATAGGCATAGATTTGTTATATGTTCGTCTGTTCGGTTTATGTACTTGGTGATCAAAAAAGTAATACGAAAACATACATGACAGATATATATTTCAGCAGTGCATATATATATTGTGTGAAATATTGTTTTAAATTATTGATTACGTTATTAAAATAACCATGATTTTTGAAAGGAATTAAGTATCTTTGCCAGATAATTTGGTTATCTTTTATTATTTTTTTTTCCGCCAAGAACGAAGGATATCAAATCTGTTTCTTTGAAATAAATCGCAATCTTTTGAAATGAAACGTTTATGTTTCTGTTCAAAAATGGAAGTCTGCCATTTTACTTTTCAAAAGATTTGAAATTTAAAATTAAAATTTTATGAATTTAAAAAAAAAATAACTCAATCTAACACACGCATACAGTAACTTGTATATAACTATACCCAAATATGGGGATTAAAATCGGGAGATGTTTTCATATTTTTGCTTAAAAATATATCTTCAAATAAATAAAAATAAATAAAAAATAAGTTTGATTAAAAAAAAAAAAAAAAAAAAAAAAATAGTAAAAAAAAAATAAATAATAATAATAGAACTCTCATAAATGTTAACCTTTTTCAACTTGTTGATTGAAAATTAATACTGTAGTTCAACAGTAGAAACTTCTGATCAACCACTCATTCTCTCAAATTTTCGCCATTCTAATGGCTGTTTTCTCCTAGAATAAAAAATCTGTAGTCTAGAGTATAGTTATGCTACATTATACAAATTACTGTACCGATGGTTTTATTTGAATTTTAAGAAATTGCCAGAATTAGCAACTTTCTGATTTACAGGAATTTTTTACTAATACAAAAGAATACGTGTTATAAAATGGAAAAATGCTTAAAAAATAAAAGTATTTTTAAATACCTTCCTGACATCGTAAAAAAAATAATTTTTGTATTTTTTCCATCTGACTAAACATACCTTTTAAATGGTACTCTTTTCAATCCACTACTCCTATAATTAATATGTTAAAAGTGTACCAGAAATTCCATGCTTACCTATTAGTATATAGATGACATGGAAATATTTTTACTAAAGCCACAATTTAGATTCTAGATGACAGTTACACATTTTTTTTCTCAGTGTATTTAAAGCGAAATGAGTTAAATTCTACATTTTCTTTGCTTTTATTAGAACACTAGCTTTTTTAATATGATATTAAGTAGCTGTACATCTCGTTCTCATCCATTTATTTAATATACAGAACTTTTTTTTATTCATTTTTCAGTTTTAAATCATCCCATTTATGTTTACCGCATTTTAAAACGTTTTCCATTACATTTTATGAATAGATTTTTAATGACATTTAAATGAGACTGCAATAACTTCCATTTCACGAATATAAATTGCTTTGCAGAATCGAGAAAAATTAATCTTCATAAACTGTTTTATTCAGTTTATCAGGAAAGTAATGAAATTTCACACAAATTTTATGATATTGCATTCTTTCTAATGTAAAGTGTTTAAATAAGGTATAAATTGTTTGCATTACATTAAAATTTGTGTGAATATATTATGATTTTAGTCTTTTAAAACAGCTGTTTTATAATTTAATATATTTTATAGGATAAAAATTGTTTCTTCCCTAAAATAACGAAGAATATGCGTATAGAATAAGTGCAAATAAATTAAGGTTTTTATAATTTTAATATAATCCCCATTAAATATAGCTATTAACTAAAAATTAAAAATAATTTTAATGAAAGATTTTAATTGAAAAAAAAAGAACTTACTGAAAGAAAAGAGCCTTTTTGTGTAAATATGTAAGCTTTTTTTGCCCAAAAAGAAATACAATCGCAAGTAATTGATATATATATATATTTATCTTTATATATATATTTATATAAATTTCTTGTCATGATGTTTGTCCGCGATAAACTCCTTAACAAAGGAACCGTTTTTAATGAAATTTTGCACACTGAGTGCAGTTTGGTCCAACTTGAGAAATAGGATAGTTTTTATCTCAATTTATTGTCACAATAATTTTTTATTGTAAATTATTTCTTTATTATATGACAAAGATACTTTAAATAAGCCATTTAAATATTAGCTATAATTAATTTGTTGCCAAAAGTTCTTTTTCTTTCGACATAAAAATGAATACAATTAATTAAACGTGAACATTAAAAATATATATAACAGTTTCTCACAAAAATTCACGTCATTATAACATTAAATTTTTTCTATACATTGATAAAGTGCTAATGTAGTTCATGATACTAATAGGTGTTCTGAAAGGATTAATATTTTATTTTTAAAACTAAAGTTTTTTTTTTTCATTAATGTTAGTTTAATGAACTGAGTCTGCATGCTTAAATATTGCTTATATTATTTTATTATATTTATAAGTTATTATTTATTTATATTTTATTTTATTTATAAGTTAATTGTTGCCAAAAATATTTACGAGTTAATTTTTTTTTTTTTTTTTCTATAGGAAAATAAATACTTTTACTTAAACGTGAAGAATAAAAAATTGTAAAAAATAAAATTATGCATCTTACAAAATTTGACGTCATTATCACTTTAAAAATTTTCTATACATTGATAAAGTGCTAATGTAGTTCATGATACTAATAGATGTTCTGAAAGGATTATTATTTTATTTTTAAAACCAAAGTTTTTTTTTTCATTATTATTAGTTTACTGAACTGAGTCTGCGTGCTTAAATATTGCTTATATGTTATTTTTTATTTTATTTTCAAGTTAATTGTTGCCAAAAATATTTACGAGTTAATTATTTTTTCTATAGGAAAATAAATACATTTACTTAAACGTGAAGAATAAAAAAATGTAGAAAATAATATTATGCATCTTACAAAAATTGACGTCATTATCACTTTAAAAATTTTATACACATTGATAACATAATACGCAGTTAAAGTAATGACGTCAATGGCCGTCCGTGGATGCAAGAAAAATGTTTCCCTTTGATAATCGCCCATTGGATTTTTTGTAAAAAAATTATTAAAAATCGAGGAAAATTATTCCCTGATTTTAATCTTCATATTTGGGTATAGATATGTATTCGTTTTCGTGTGCGTGAGTTAGATTAAGTTGTTTTTGCTGTAAAATTGATGAAATTTGATTTTTAAATTTCAAAACTATCACAATAAATATTAAGCTAATATACAAATTAAAAGAAAACTGATAAATATTCAATCATAATTTGAAGTCAAATTTGTTTTCAAATGTCTAAATAAAGTGTCTGATATAAGATACTCATATGTTGCAACGGAATAGATTTCATATCTGTCATCCTTGGCGGAAAAAAAGTATCGCCAAATTATCAGGTGAACATATTTAATTCCTTTCAAAAATCATGGTTATTTTAACAACTTCTATTAAGAGAGTAATGAATAATATGAAACAATATTTCGTACAGTACATATTACGAAAATATACATCTGGCACATATATTTTCGCGTTACGTTTTTGATCGCCAAAAAAAAAAGAAAAAAAAAAAAAAAAAAAAGAGTTTTGAAATTTAAAATTAAAATTTTGTCAATTTGACAGCAAAATAACTACGTAGGGGAAGCCGGGGTAATAAGAGACAAAAGGGGTAATAAGAGACAAAAAATATTAATAAAATCTATACTATTAATTTAAATAACTTGAAATAAATGTCTCGTGTTAATTTCATTAAATGGACTCCTCGGGATTTTTTAGGTGATTTTTGAACTTAAATTTTTTGTTAATTTTATTTTTTAAATTTTCATTAATTCCTGGTCTCTAATAACCCCCCGTGGGGTAATAAGAGACCAGGCTTGTAACTGTCCATATATAACAATGCAAAATCATGTGGGATAATAAAAGACATCTGGAAACAATTCTGAATCAGCCAATAGTTTTTAATTTTTATTATTTACATCCATCCAAAAAATATGTTTTCTCGAAAATTAACTGTCATAAATGTGTTTGTGAAATTCATTTATTTTAATATTAGGTCTTAAATAATATAATATTGTACTTAATGATAGTTCTACATAATCAACATAACCTAGGGATTAACCAAAAACATGAATATAATTTTTTAAATTCGCAGAAAATATTTTACCCATTTTCTAAAGTGTAGGCAAAAAAGACGTATCTTTGAAGTGTATACAAGCGAACAAAATGTTATAAAAGATTTTTCTAGTAATTATAAATGAACTTATTTATTATGTAATGAAGTATTAATGACTAAATACTAACTTATACACATTTTAAACATAAATTTACATAATCATAACAACTAAATATGGTCTAGCCAAATCAGTAAAACTGCTTGTTGATTTAAAGTGAAAAAAAAAGTTCTCTTGGTAAACTTAGATTGGACTTAACACTTGGTAAACTCTTCGTAAACTAGTCAGGTACAATTAACAGAAACTACAATGGGGGGTGGGGGGCACAGTAATTAACAGTGGGGGTAACAAGAGACTCATGTCTCTTATTACCCCCACAAAAAATAAAAATGGGGTAATAAGAAACATGCCTAGAACATGTAAATAAAGAATGCTTTCAAGGTTTTAAAAAATTGTACATCAAAGTCATAGTCTTGGTCAAAAGGTTACACATTAATAAATCCCAAACATCTTACCTACAAAAAAAAAAAAAATAAAAATTTAGAAAAAGTCACGAACTTTCAGGGTAAGTTCAAAGTGAAGGTTTTTTTTCGTCGTATAAAAAGAATTCAAAATGTGTTATAAACTTCTCAATAAGTGTATTGTAGTAAAGAATACATATGATACTTAATAATACATATTTTTAAAGTTGTCTAAATATATTTTTTGGTGGGTTTTTTGACTGCGTCTCTTATTACCCCGGCTTCCCCTATCTATATACCCAAATACGGAGATTAAAACTTCTCTCGATTTTTAATAATGAATGGTTGGAAAGAAAGAAAATTTAAAGTACTTTATTTTATATGGCAGTGTGTGAGAATCTATAATATATTTAAATAGTATGATTTACAATTTATCTATAATCTATCTTGCTTGAAATTCTTACTTGATTTCTTGGAATTGGGTCATAAACAATTACAGTTACTAAAGCTCGCCACTTGTGTCCGCATTTATTTGCAGAGAAATTTAAATAAATTTAACCACGATAATACAGGGAAACGCTCTAGAATTCTAATACGGGGTTCAAGAACTCGTTTGCAAATGGAACAAGAAGTTATAAGGATAATATGGATCTATTTTCACTAGAGCCAAAATTGAGTTTCTAGACGTCCGTCTTAGAATTCTTTTCAGTGTAGATACTTATGCGAAAATATTTAAAAAGTTTATTTAAACGTTCTGTAATTTGTTTCTTTTTATTTTATTTTTTTTTTTTTCAAAATATTTTTATAAATATCTTATCTGTCGCATCTTTTGAAGATAATTGAAATATTCGCTGAAGTTAAATCAATTTTAATAGTTTGTTTAAATTTTGATAATTTTATTGAACATTTTACATTTTTACATTGAAGCAACATCTGCTGCTTCACATACAAATGTAAAAAGAAAAAAAAAAGAAAAGAAAGAAAGAAAATAAAGAAAAAAAATTTTTAAATAAAAATATTCGTACTGCTTGATATATTTTAGTGTTTGCATCGGAAATTTACATTTTTATAAATTAAAACCACCTTTCAAAAACTACCCAGTTTTGACTGTTATTTATATTTTGGCAAAAAATACTTTATTAAAAAAAAAATCATTTTTTTTTTTTTTTTTTTAATTTAAAAAAAAATCCTCTTATTTCTTAAATTTTAATAAAGTTTCAAACTAATTTGTAATATTTATCTCCCACTTAAATCTAAGTAAATATCAGAATAAATTATATTTCTATATTATAAGCCCTCCTTAAATTAATAAACAAAAATTATTGAAAGAGTAAATAATTTTAAATAATAATAATAATTATAATAATAATAAAAAGATTTCGCAGATAATAAAGTAAATTCATGATATACAATTTATATGGCTGTTATATAAATATTTAGATATTTTATACCGAAAACAATAATTTGTAATTTATCTTGTAGTTATCTAAATAATTTCGACCCGAACATCGACAGATTCTAAAGTTCTAATTAATTTATTTATTATTGAAAGGTGACGGCTTTAAAATAACAATACAAGATCCGCCAAAATATTCACATTTTTCTAAACATCTAGGATGCATGTCGGAATTCATAAAAATAATATTTAAACATTAAAAATAAATAAATAAATAAACAATAATCAACAAATTTGAGGTTAGTTGGGCTTTGTTTTTAAACGAAAAATAGTTTAGCAGGCATAGGATTGGATAGGATTGGTTATAAAGTTTTAAAGCAGATTGACTACTAGAATCTGCAGTCATAGGACTGCATGACATCCTATGCATGACAAGTCCTATGACATCCCAGTCATAGGACTACGCTAGGGTCCTATGACTGGTGAAATGCTCTTCTTGGTGGTCTTTCTTTGGACGCATAAGGAAACCGACATTGAAATTTAAAATAGGATTTTTTAAAAACCTATTGTTATTGTTGGTTATAAGACATGACAATAGGCTTCTTACAATAAACTTCTTATCCGACATGAAATTTCATAATTTCCTCTACTTCCCTCCTCAGAATCTCCCCATACCTAGAACCTCGTTGTAAAAAAAAAAAAAAAAAAAAAAAAAAAAGTTTTTTTACAAATTGTGTGTCGTATTTTTTTAGTGTTCTCTGAAGTCCTAAATGTTTTCGAAGAAAAGAAAGAGAGGGAGGAGGGTAAGACTTTCAGCAAAAAATTAATCAATATTTTATTTATATATATATTTTTTAAACATTGTAGGACATGTTTTAAAGATATATTTAAAAGTATTTTTAACAATCTACTACAAATCTCCCTCTCATTTTGAGATCTCAAAATTCAATCCTATAAGTGCCGTCCCGTGTTTTCCAGATTCAAATATTAAAAAGAAAAAAAAAATAAAGATCAAATTGTTTTAAAGCGTTTTTTACAGTTTTCATAAATTTAGATGCATTACCTGGACCCATGGAAGAGAACGAGACATTTAAAGTTCCGGTATATTAAAAAAAAAAAAAAAATGAAATGAAATGAAATGAAATGAATAAAAAGAAAATATCGCTGCTATGGAGAGTTTCAGCATAAACAGATCAATCCAGCCATATTTATTTTGTCAATTGTAACGCTATGGCAGGTGCATAGCTTCCTAAACTAAATGTCTTCCGCGTGGCTCGGAAATTTGGCGGAAGACAGCGCCACCTGGTACAGATTGCGTGACTTTTTTATTCAACAGCAACCAAAATTTTTTTAAAGTGGGATTTATATACATAAAAGTTGAATAGAATCGAAGAAACGTCGATTATATATATCGTATATTACTTCTTAAAATTATTGGTGACAGTTGAATAAAAAAATCGCGCAATCTGTACCAGGTGACGCTGTCTACCTCTTGAACTGTTGCTAAGTTTCCGAGCCACGCGGAAGGCATCAAGTTAGAAAGCTATGGCAGGTGTATATCTAATAAATACCATATAATTATTTTTTTTCAAAAGTTATGTCTCAGTACTTGAATACATAACACACTAAAAATTATCTTAATGTAATTTTAACAAAATGTTAAAAATATCTTAATATAATTTTAACAAAAAATTTATTTCTACAGAAATTTTAAAGATATCTGAAAACATTCTGCAGATTTAGACTTATCTGCATTTTTACGGTATTTTAAGAACATTATATGTATAATAGAAGATATGTATATTTCAGCCAATATAAAAATTCTTCTGCTGAAATATTCAACGTTTATGAAATTAAATCCATGATAATGGTACGGGGTTGGTTGGGTTTTACGTCGCATTAGTGCTGCGCAATAGGCAATTGGTGACGGTCTGGGACTCACCCCTAGAGGTGGTCCGGAGATATGCCGTCCCAATTTTGATCCTCCATGGAAGGGATGGCTCTCCTGCTTCGGTGACCCCCAGAGGTATAATTTTAATGGGAACATGCAGGGCATTGTGGTTACGACAGATTTTTCGTGCACCAGCCACCATTAGTGTATTTGTGTACACAACGGTCTTCGACCGGCTCGAGTACCGAACCCGCAATCTTCCAATTACGAGCCCGGCGTTCTACCGACTGGGCTAGTGCAGCCCTAATGGTGCGGGGAAATGTTGAGCAAATATCCTTTACAAAGTTTGTTTATTAACATGAGCATATCTCCAATGCTCCGCTGCTATGCTATGCACCTCACTAAATCGTCATTAAAAACTATGGTGAGGGGATATGTATAACACATGTGTGCAAAATCGTATTTTACTTTTTTTTTTATTCCTGCACTGCGTTGAGTGTCTCTAATATAATTTGATATGCTGAATTCAGAAATAATTGTCTTTTCTTCCTAACACGTAAAGAAGTTTCACAAAGTACGGATGAAAATCGGAAGTATTCACACAGAAACTATAACAAATTCCAAATTAATTATGTATGATATACATTAAAATATGTTATTATTTATACATTACCTGTTAAAAGCATTTCTTTACATCGAAGCTCACTTTAGAACATTTTACCTTGTGCACGGCTTGGAGATCTTGGGGAGGGGTGGGGGATCTCTATGCAGCATTTAACAATAATCTGATAACATATTAATACTCCATCGTCCCTGATACCTCCTCTACATTTCTTTGCTGGCTTGATAAAATAGATATCCTTATTCTTCACTCATTTCACCTAGATTTTCCGGGAAGTAACTTAGATGGCAGTTGAAAACATGGAGCTTTAAGCTTAAACAATTCCATTTTTTTTGTCAAAACTGTACGTGATAGAAATTTTGAATAGTTTTTCTTTAATCAGCATTCAAAAATACACCAGAAAAACACATCATGTTGAAGAAAAAAATTTCATTGTCATCCTGTGTAATTCTTATTGCATATATCTTAAAGAATTACTCTTAAATAACTAAAAGAAATATGTTTAAAATACATTTTTTGTCTGTTTCACTATGTGGTAGATAAAGGGTTTTAATAAACTATTATGTTTAAAGTGAATATTGTAGCACACTATTCCCTTTCTTGTTACATAAATTGTTATTTAAAATTTTTATTCCTATCCTTTATGTAAATACCGAAAAAAAGGAAAATATATATATATAATGTTTTTGTTTTTTATTTTCAATTACATTGAGCATATTATAAGACGCATAAAAGAAATTTTATATGGAAGTATTAATTATCTCAAACTTTATAGGAAAACTCTTTTCTCTGAAAATTAGAACTAGATGAACTATAGTTAACATAGAGAAAGAAAAAAATATGAGTTTCTAATTTACCTCTCTACATTACTTTTTTTTTTTTTTTACCTATAGAAAGTAAAAGATTTTTTTTTTTTTTTCCTTGGGGTAAATTTCTACGTTCATTAATTACAATCTTCCTCAGACGGACTTATTTTTAATTCAGTTTTATTCAGTTTTCAATGAAAGGAAATGGGTATTTTTACTTCTATTACCCTACTACCGTAGGTAATGGAAGTATTGTATTTGGTCCAAAAGTTCGATATCGAGATTTCACATGATTTACACGTTTTAAGGTCCCCTGAATCCAAAAAGGTGGGTTTTGGCAATTGGTCAGTGTGTGTGTGTATGTGTGTGTGGAATTTTCTGGCTATCATATCTCCGAAACTAATAAAGATAGAACTACAAAACTTCACAATTAAGACAGGTCTGGTGTACGGATGAATTTTCCAAATTTTGGTGAAAATTGAAAAACCGGAAGGAGGACATCGGAGACCGGAAGTGTATATCAAAAACGGCTCTAACGATTTTCTTCAAATTTGCTATATAAACACTGTATTAGGTGTCCTTTCGAATGATATAGTTGGTTAGTTCAGGAAAATTGATAGACGTCTCTTATACATAGCTCAATTTCAGGTCTTGCAAGCGCGTTCCTTTAAAAACGTCTGTACGGATTTTTTTCAAACTCGCCAAACTAACTGACTTTTATATATACTTTTGTATGCAATTATTGTTTTCCTGTCAATAATTGATTTTTTGTAAAAGTTGGTATCTCCAAAACGGCTCTAACGATTTTCTTGAAAATTGTTACGTAAATCCATTTTAGATGTCCTTTCTCGTGTATTACGTGGTTATTAGAGGAAAATTAACAAATCTCGGAAATTTCTGTTTCAAAAAATAACTCTACCATTTTTTTCTCTTAATTTTTACCTCGCTATATGTAGGCTTCGTTTTATATGTCTTTATAAGTTTCTCTTACCGGAAAAATTTTAGGTTTCTACTTCTTTAGGTCACTTTTTTGTTTTCTGATCACATTATCTCTCAAAAATGCATATAATACCTGTGATAGTGGGTAATGGAAGTCGTGTGGTTGTTTCACACCAGATTTTTTAAAATGTAATTAAGTTGAAAAGTTTAGTAGTACAAACATTTCTGTATTTAACGCATTATTTTAATTGCATGGCAATATGTTTTATGATTTTTTTTTTTTTTTTTTTAATATAGTAATAATTTAATTCTCTTATAAAAGTTAAATTTTCCAATATTTATAAGAGATTAGAAAATATCAAAACAAATAAAATTTTAGGATGACCTTACATAACTAAAAAGAAGATTTTTAATCATAAATAATTTAATCACTGTTAAAATATTAGATTATGTGTGAATTTACTTTAATAGGTATAAACTTTTGTAATCATTTTATTCATCTCTATTTTTGCATGCACGCATGTGTGTGTGAACATACGCACATTTAAGAAAATATAAAATGTATAATTAATAAACAGCTTTGAAAAAAAAAATGATATTTTGTCGATGAAAAGCACCAGTAGCACAGCGATATAAACCAATATTGGTTTACATTACCGTACGACTGGGGATGGCATTATTATCAATCTTGTACATTATTGCCCCATACTTATTAAGGTTGGACCTCTGATCTACCCCAGTAGAACAGCGATGGAAACCAATATTCGGCAGTATTGCTCAAATACCACCCAATATTGTTTTCTATCGTTGTGCTACAGGGGTACTTTCTAAAAATTCGTTATTTAGCTAATTTACTTCATTTTTACTTACATTACCCGACTGAGAAGTATTGTATTGGACTAATGGAAGTATTGTATTCGGTCCAAAAATTTTATATCGATATTTCACCTGATTTACATGTTTTAAGATCTCCTGAGTTAAAAAAAGTGGTTTTTGGCAATTGGTCAGTGTGTGTGTGTGTATGTGGAGAATCTTCTGACTATTATATCTCCGAAACCAATAAAGATAGAACTACAAAACTTTAGAATTGAAACAGCTCTGGAGTACAGATAAATTTTCCAAATTTTCGTGAAAATTGGAAAATTAGAAGTGGCACATCCGAAACCCAAAATGGGGCTCTAAGTCAGTATTTCAATAACGACTCTAACGATTTTCTTCAAAATTATTGTACAAACACTCTATTATATGTCCTTTCGAATGATATAGTTGGTTTGTTCAGAAATATTGATAGGCGTTCTGAATAAATAGCTGAATTTCAGGTCCTGCAAATGCGTTCCTTTCAAAACGGCTTTATGATTTTTTTTCAAACTTGCCATATTAACCCTCTTTTAAATATTCTTTTGTATGTATTCTTCTGGCAAACAATTAATTATGCCAAGCTTTGGTAAAAGTCAGTATCTCTAAAACTGCTCTTACGATTTTCTGGAAAATTGTTACATAAATCCATTTTAGATCTTCTTTTTTATGTTTTACGTGGTTATCACAGGAAAATTAATACATCCTGATCAAACAGATCAGTTTTGGATCTTGGAAATTGGTGTTAAAAAAAAAAAAAAAAAAAAAAAAAAAAAAAAAAAAAACTCTACCTTTTTTTTTTCTTTTACTCATTATGTAAATTCTGTTTTATATGTTTTTACACGTGTATTAACTTTTTCTTACTGGAATATTTTTAGGTGTCTATTTCATTAGTACAATTCTATGTCTTCTGATCACATTATCTCCAAAAAGAGTATATAATGCGTATAATAGTGGGTAATGGAAGTCGTGTGGTTGTTTTACATCAAAATGTTTTTTTTTTAATAAGAACAGAAGCCATATTTAGCTATATTATAATTATAAATACTCTAAACTGGTAGACCGTACTGTGCCTTTCTTAAACTCACTCTGATATCGGCCGATAATATTGAAAACGTATGACTTATAACAGACAAAACTGACTAGTCCTGATATTAGTTGAGCTACTGGGAACGTTAAATAAACTGAACATACAATTATGAGTATTATGAGGAAACTCATATAACCTAAACAATTAACATTTTTTTCTATTAAATATTTGCTGACTGAATATTACAATTCCTTTATAGGTGCACATGAAGTAAAAAGTTTCCAGTGCTGCTAAATTTAGAGATATTTTTAATGAAAAATCACCAACAAATATGAAGAGTGATATTTGATTACATAAAAGACGAACAGGTGAATAGGTGTTTTTGTTTTGATGTTTTGAGAGTAACGTCGATTGACTCAACTTTGGTCCTAGGCCTTAAGGGGAGTGCCCTCCGTGGGGTGTTTGTAAGGGGGCTTAGCCGTATCCCGCAAGTTTCAGGGAAAACCAGGAAAAACTCTGAACGACATGGCCGACGAGCGCAACTTGCGATCGAACCCGGCACCACACGTCTACCAGGTTTCAGGGCAGAACAGAAAGGCCGTTGGTGGGCCGAATTAAATAGAAAACCGTCACAATTAAAATTTAGTTGTATATACTTAGCAAAAATGTCCCTAATTTTCTCATTAGCTCATGTCTCCGCTCACAGGGGCGTCAAGGGCAATGAAATGGCAGATATCTTAGCGAAAACTGCCACTGAACAGGAAGCAGTGGATTTCGTTCTGGCCCTCCCCCTTCTTACATCAAAAGATATCTTAAAGCACGACTAAAGAAAGAATGGCAGCTATATTGGGATATATCTCCCAAAGGTAGATTTACCTTTAACCCCGCTCCCAAAAGAGTCAAATTATAACTTTGATCTTTCAACAGCCATAACAGCCTCCTGCGTTTAAATATCCGCCTTTTTCTTCTTCTTCTTCTTTTTTTTTTTTTTTTTTTTTTTTTTGTCTCCGACTTTTTTTAAAATTCTATTAAAAAGTTATCATGAGAGAAAAAGCGGTGTGCGGAGCCTCTTTTTTTAATAAACGTGAACAGTGAACTTGAATAATATATTATTGAAAAAGAAAATTAAAATTCTTCTGAACTACATAGACAATATTGTTTAATGTACACTTCTTCAAAAGCTTCTATAATGGACAAGATATTGGAAAGAATTTATTGACTGTAATTAGATCTGTGTTTCCTATATTGTTAATTTCAGAATTTGACGACAGTTTACACCTCGCCATTAAATCTAGCTATTTCATTCAAACGAACATTAATTTATAGAATTTCTTTTGTTCTATCGAAATATTTGTTTCTGCTTCGTGCTGAGATTTTATAAACTTAAAAAAAACTGGGATTTTGTAAGATTTCGACATTTTCGATCCGTAGTAACTTGCTAACGGTTGAAGAATAGACATGGTTCCTATTGTGAATTCTGCTGTACAAGACATCTAAGCCCTCCAAAAACATGTTAGAAGATTTATAATACTCCTTGCATATATGTGTATATATATAGTATGTATATTTGTTTATACGGAATTTTGATGTTTTATTCCAGATAACGTCATTTTAATTGTGTTATTTTTATCTATGTGATATATCCTATGTCAATGGAAGGCAATGACACAATCATGGCTATAACATTTTAAAGAGTTCTTTTCTAAAGGTGAATTTTATTTAATCATCTCTGGAGGCGCTAAATAATAACATGAAAAAAAGGAAAATATTTTTATTCACACCAAAAGATTTGGTCAGTTCAACGTTTATGTATTTTTTATTCCATACGTTTACAGGCGAGTTTACACTTAAATTTTCTTATATATCCGTAGAGTTGTTCAAAAGACAATAAAACGAAACGAATCGCAATATTAGATTAGAACAGGACTAAAGCTTTTTCTTTTCTATCTGTGGTCTCAGCCATTCGAGTTAGGTCGGCAGTTTTTGCCCCTATGCTGAATTTTCGCCGATTTTCTGAAAGAAACAACTCCACTAGACACTGCAATAGTGAATGACAATGCGTGATGCTACATTCCGTTTTATTTATCGTTTGAAGATTTAAAAGAAAAAGTTGAACTACTGAAAATAGGCCGTAAAATATTATCACGTATCAGTCCGATCCAAAGCGTTGACAGATTAGGATGCTTTGTTTATTATAAAGTTTCATATATATATTTTAGAAGAATTTTTTTCATGTAGTAAATTTTAAACTATCTTTAATAAAATCTATATAATTAGCAGCTTAATGGACTTTCATTCCGAGGTGATATGTTAGAAATTTTGCTATTAAAAGATAAATAGGCATGCTTGCCAACATCTTGATTAATATTATGTTGTATTGTTAGTCCCGCACTTTTTTGACACAAGTAAGTTTGTAGAGTAATATTCTCTAAATGCAATAAAGATAAATAAAAAGAAAAATACTAAAAAATATACTGGTGTGGAAAATATGTCGGCGCTAACAATACTACGGGTTTTTAATTATGTTGTTGGAAAGTCTAGAAATATGACGCAGTAACACATCTAGTCAGACGCACGTAACTTTTCGTGTTCTAGTTGCGTTTGAGTCTCCGCCCCCCCCCCCCTTTTTTTTTTTTTTTTTTTTTTTTTTTCTTTTGGTTATTGTCTATATTTAGTTACGAATTTTAACTTCAAATTTTTATATATTTCAATAGAGTTCTTCAAAAGAACAATGAAACGAATCACAAGATTAGAATTGGACTGAAATATTTGCTATTCCAAGTGTAAACTAAGCTATGCAGTTAGACCGGCAGTTTTTGTCCCCACGCTCAATTTTCGCCGATTTTCTGGAAGAAACTATACCACTGCACGGTGTAGCAGTGAAAGAGAAAGTATGATATTATTTTTCGTTTTGATTATCGTTTGTAGATAGATTAAAAAAAAAAAAAAAAAAAAAAAAAGCTGAACTACTGAAAATACGCTGCAAAGTGTTATCTCGAATCATCCTACCGAAAGCTTTGACAGATTTAGATCCTTTGTTTATCATAAAATTTTGAATAAATATATCAGAAGAATAAGTTTTAAGTTAACTACATGAAAACAATCTGTAATAAAATCTATATAATTAGCAGCTTAACCCTTTGCGGCGCAAGACAATTCAGATCATTTAAATTACACTGCCACCGGAATTCATGAACTAAATTAAATATAAAGAAATATTAAAAGTTAAGTTTAAAAAAAACAGTCTTTTCTGATATGTTATAAACGTAAATTTTTGCTAAAAATTTTCCGGGATGAATTTTTGCAGCTGTATCTTAAATTTTGCGTCCTCGCAGCGAGGACGCCGCGCGTTAAGGGGTTAATGGCCTCTCTTTCCGACGTGATATGTTATAAGTTTTGCGATTACAAAAGAAGTATGACTCATTAAAATTTCTATTGAAATCAAACGAAGTATAAATTGCAGAATATGGTAGTATAAATGGGGTGGAGTGCAAATTTGGTGCAACAGTCGTTGTTTTAGCTGTTTTATGAAATCTAGAGAAACAGAAGTAGGTAGCGTACTACGGTTTTCGAGGTGCTTTTAAGTATCCGCCTTTTTTTAAGGCACTTTGAGGGATAAGAAATTTATCTTTTCTTTTTGGTGCATGTGAGTTGACCTCTGACTTACAGTTAAGAACCAAAAGAAAATTATTACACGCATGGTTCATAAATCTAAATTTTCTGATTTGTGCGGTAGACTTCATACTAGAAGTTTTCTACAATAAATTTAACTTTTTATTCGAAAATTATTATGAAATATTTTTTCAAAAAATTTTTCCCTGAAGGTAGATTTAATAATTATATATTTTGAAACTATAACTGTTCCATGTGCAACGCTGCTTTCACTATTTCCATACAGAAATCTTTACCTTATTTTTGCAGTAATATGTCATAATTAAACAGGATAGAATTTATTCTACGAATATAGGGTTTGTAGAAATATGGCAATTTCTTATCCTTAAAGGTGTATTGAAATAAGTGTGGAGACTTCGATCTCTGTCAAAATTCTATTAAAACGTTATCGTTAGAGAAAAAGCGATGGGCGGAGCCTCTTTTTTAATAAACGTAAACAGTGAACTTGAATAATATATTATTGAAAACAAAAATTAAAATTTTTCTGAACTATATAGACAATAAGGTTTAATGTACACTTTCTCAAAAGCTTCTATAATGGACAAGATATTGGAAAGAATTTATTGACTGTAATTAGATCTGTGTTTCCTATATTGATAATTTCAGAATTTGACGATAGATGGAATTTGCAATTTTTACATTTTTGAACGTTCGCACCTCGCAATTAAATCTATATATTTCATTGAAACGAATATTAATTTATAGAATTTCTTTTGTTCTTTCGAAATATTTGTTTCTGCTTCGTGCTGGGATCTTATAAACTTAAAAAAAAAACAAAAAAAAAAAAAAAACAGGGGTTTTGTAAGATTTCGACATTTTCGATCCGTAGTAACTTGCTAACGGTTGAAGATTAGACATGGTTCCTATTGTGAATTCTGCTGTACAAGACATCTAACTCCTTCAGAAACATGTTAGAAGAGTTATAATACTCCTAGCATATCTGCGTATATATATTTGTTTTTCCGCTTGCGTCACTTGAGACTCTGCCGAGTCTCTTGATAGTATGTATATTTGTTTATACGGAATTTAATGTTTTATTCCAGATAACGTCATTTTAATTGTGTTATTTTTATCTATGTGATTTATCTTATGTCAATAGAAGGCAATGATACAATCATGGCTATCACATTTTAAAGAGTTCTTTTCTAAAGGTGAATTTTATTTAATCGTCTCTGGTAGCGTTACATATTTACATGCGAGATAGGAAAATATTTTTATTCACACCATAAGATTTGGTCAGTTCAACGTTTATATATTTTTTATTGCATACGTTTACAGGCGAGTTTACACTTAAATTTTCCTATGTTTCCGTAGAGTTGTTCTAAAGAACAACAAAACGAATCGAATCACAAGACTGAAGAAGTGAACACTGGACTGAAAATTTTTCTTTTCTATCTGTGCTCTCGGCCATTCGAGTTCGGTTGGCAGTTTTTGTCCCTATGCTGAATTTACGCCGACTTTCTGGATGAAACAACTCCACTACACACTGTAATAGTGAATAAGAATGTATGATGCTATTTTCCGTTTTAATTATCGTTTCTAGATTTAAATAAAGAAGTTGAACTACTAAAAATAGGCTGTAAAGTATTATCAGGAATCAGTCCGATCCAAAGCTTTGACAGATTAGAATCCTTTGTTTATTATAAAGTTTCGTATAAATATTTCAGAAGAATTTTTTTCATGTAGTAAATTTTAATTTTAAACTATCTTTAATAAAATCTATATAATTAGCAGCTTAATGGCTTTTTATTCCGAAGTGATATGTTAAAAGTTTTGCTATTACAAGAGAAATATGCATGCTTGGCAACATCTTGATTAATATTACGTTGTGTTGTTAGTCCCGCCCTTTTTTCACACAAGTAAGTTTGTAGAGTAATATTCTCTAAATGCAATAAAGATTTAATAATAAGAAAAGTAGTAAAAAATATACTGGTGTGGAAAATATGTCGGGGCTAACAATAGAACGGAATATTAATTAGGTTCTTGACAAGTATGGAAATATGACGCAGTAACACACCTATTCAGACGCACGTAACTTTTGTTTTTCTAGTTGCGTTTGACTCTCCGCCCCCCCCCCTCACCTTTTTTTTTTTTTTTTTTTTTGTTATTGCGTATATTTAGTTGCGAATTTTAACTTCAAATTTTTATATATTTCAATAGAGTTGTTCAAAAGAACATTAAAACGAATCACAAAATTAGAATTGGACTGAAGGTTTTTGCTATTCCAAGTGTAAACTCAGCTATGCAGTTAGACCGGCAGTTTTTGTCCCCACGCAGAATTTTCGCCGATTTTCTGGAAGAAACCATACCACTGCATGGTGTAAGAGTGAAAGAGAAAGTATGATATTATTTTTCGTTTTAATTATCGTCTGTATATAAAAAAAAAAAAAAAAAAAAAAAAAAAAGCTGAACTACTGAAAATACGCTGCAAAGTGTTATCACGAATCAGTCTACCGAAAGCTTTGACAGATTTAGATCCTTTGTTTATTATAAAATTTTTAATAAATATATCAGAAGAATAAGTTTTAAGTTAACTACGTTAAAACAATATTTAATAAAATCTATATAATTAGCAGCTTAATGGCCTCTCTTTCCGACGTGATATGTTATAAGTTTTGCGATTATAAAAGAAGTATGACTCAGTAAAATTTATATTGAAATCAAGCGAAGTATAAATTGCAGAACATGGTTGTATAAATGGGGTGGAGTGCAAATTTGGTTCAACAGTCTTTGTTTTAGCTGTTTTATGAAATCTATCAAAACAGAAGCAAGTAGCATTCTACGGTGTTCGAAGTGCATTTAAATATCCGCCTTTTTCTTGCTTTTTTTTTTTTTTTTTTTTTTTTTTGTCTCCGACATTTTTAAAAATTCTATTAAATAGTTATCATGAGAGAAAAAGTGGTGGGCGGAAGCGGAACCTCTTTCTTAATAAACGCGAACAGTGAACTTGAATAATATATTATTGAAAACGAAAATTAAAATTTTTCTGAACTATATAGACAATATGGTTTAATGTACACATATTTTGCCTAGAATGGCTACAACGTCCTCTATATTATCTTGAAAGATAGGGAAGATCGCTCAATATCAATAGGCTATTTTACATATTCGCTGGAGTTTGAATTTAGTGCGTTACAGTCGTATAAATTATAACAACAATATATTTAATGAAATTGTATATTGTTCATTGACATCTAACAATTTCGAAGTTAAATAAAATTCTTCAGTACGACTGCATCATATTTTGAAAAACTAATAAATATTTTCAACTTTCAAGTTAGTAATAATTATATGGCAGTACACGATTGGTTTGCTCTGTTGTTGGTATACTTGCTTATTATGCTAGTGACTAGGGTTTAATCTCACGCAACAAGGCGTTTTCACTGTTATAAAAATTAACTCCTCTTTGAATCATAATAAAATATGTTGCTCATATAATGGAATGCTATGTAAAAATACGCTATTTGTATCCGAGAAATTATAAAATTTTTACCAAATTTATACAAAAACGGAAGTACAGTATTTTCATGCAAAAACGAAGAATTTGTAATAGAATGAGGAGCACTTTTTCTTTTACAATTCTAAATATACAGAAAGCTTTTTATTACTTCCACATACATATCGTTAACAAAATAAACATGTGTAAAGAAAAAATCAATTTGAAAAACTTCTTTATATATATATATATATATATATATATGGATTATTTAAGACGATGTTAAGCAGTTATGTTTTATATTTCAGAAAAGAAAATATTTTAAATATAGTAAAAATTGTATTATGTGAATAATTTTAGTTTCCCATCCTATTATTTATATTGGAAACTTAAGTAATCCTGAAAATGTTGGACCTCGGTATTTTATTTTTTTACACGTTTTTAGGTGTTAAGTGTCTTAAAATAAAACAATTTATATGGTGTCTCTCTATAGGATGTTAATTTGTTAGTGCGTTAGTGGGTTAATGTGTTAGTTTGTGTGTCTGTGTATATTATATTGCAAAAATAAACGATGGGTGAGAAGTAGGACAAATTTAAAAGATCATTTATAACACTGGCAAAAAAAACTTATTGAATTTCAGCAATCTAATTTAAAAATTTTGTAAGTTATTCTAATTTTACGATTTACTTAACACAGGAGAATGGGGCAAATTTTCGATTAAACGTAGATTAAAAGAAATATTTTTACTGTAAAGATCTGATGCCAGATTTTAAATATCAGTTCTAATGCTGGAATGAAAACAGATTACTTTAAAATTACAACTTTAAAAATTTCTTAAGTTATTTGAAATTTACGGATTTCTTAACAAGGCAAAATAGGGCGAAATTTCACATAAACGTTCATTTTGTCGGATATTACCATCGTAAAAATGTCTGACCACATTTAAAGTAACACTTACTATACCAGCTTGAACATCATAGACTAACTTGAATATTCTAACTTGAAATTTTCGTAAGTTATTCGAAATTAAAGTTTTTATCAATGCCACAGAACAGAGCAATAATTCATATATATTTGCATTATGGGGATCATTGGATTGGAAATTATATGGAATTGCATGAAAACTAAACTACGATACTGAATCTATTAAAATAAATTAACAAATTAGGAAAAGGTAAATGTATTGAACAGAATGGTGTGTAGCCTATTAGGTGGGGCAGTTCAGTCTGTCACCCTTTCCAGAGATCGGTCAAATTCATTTCTCTGAACAAACATAAATATAGTACGACATTTCTACAAATTTATGAGAACATGTAGCATATGATTGGGAACTAAGCAGAGTCCACCTGATAATTAGTTTTAGGAAACTGTAAAAAATCAAAAATTTAAAGTCTGAATCAAATATAAGACTTCATCAATACTTTATGCAATGAAATCATAGTTTAATAAAAATTCCATACAATCGATATTTAGGTATGATTTCCTATTTTTTTATTATTATTATTTATTAGTACGACAGGACTATTTCTTTCAATCTGGTATTTTGCGTCGTTACTAATGTATAGTGTTCCACTTCGAAAATGCCTACAAATATCCAATTTTACCATTTATTTTCTTGCTCTATCTTAAAATATTTTGTGAAATCTGTAAAAACTTTTATATATATATATATATATATATATACATATGTTATATATATATGTAAATATCATTTCTGTAAAACAATTGCGTGTGATAACAGAATAAATTTATGCTTTTGACGTATTTCATAAAACGCTTTGAAGCTCTGATTCTTTTTTTTTACTATTTGTCAAATTAGATAGGTGTCTTATAACTATGTCCACCACTGTATACATATACAGATCATAATTTACAGCCAAATGCCTCGTATACTCGTAAGAAAAGTTTTTTTTTTTTTTTAATTATTATTATTTTTTTTTATTAATGTTAGACAAAAAGTTCTAAAACTGATGTTACTATGTATTTTATTTATTTATTTATTTTAATTTTTTGCAAAATTAATATTCATTAATTGCCTAATTGCCTATCATCTTATCAAATAGTCTAATTTTCCTTTAGGTGGCAAAATTAATTTTTAGTGCTTACAGTAACTATGAAAATAATTGACGTAATAATTGACGTAATAAATGCGTGGAGGGCAAATTTGGTGAAACAGTCCCTGTTATAGCGGTTTTTATCAAATACAGCAAAACAGACGCAGGTAGCGTTCGGTGTTCGAGTTGCGTTTAAATCTCAGTCCCACCTCCTTTTTTTTTTTTTTTTTTGCGTATATTTTGCTGCGAGTTTTAATTTCAAATTTTTATATACTTCAATAGAGTTGTTCAAAAGAACAATAAAATGAATCACAAGATTAGAATTGGACTGAAGATTTTGCCATTCCAACTGTAAACTCAGCAATGCAGTTAGTCCGGCATTTTTTGTAACCACGCAAAATTTTCGCCGATTTTCTGGAAGAAACCACGTCACCGCACGGTGTAAGAGTAAAAACTAAAGTATGATATTATTTCTCGTTATATTTATCGCTTGTAGACATAAAAAAAGAAGCTCAACTACTGAAAATACGCTGTAAAGTGTTATCTCGAATCAGCCTACAGAAAGCTTTGACAGATTTACATCCTTTGTTTATTATAAAATTTTTAATAAATATATCAGAAGAATTTGTTTTCATGTAGTAAATTTTAATTTTAAACTATCTTTAATAAAATCAATATAATTAGCAGCTTAATGGCCTTTCTTTCCGACGTGATATGTTATAAGTTTTGCAAGAGAAATATACATGCTTGCCAACATCTTGATTAATATTACGTTGTGTTGTTAGTCCCGCCCTTTTTTCACACAAGTAAGTTTGTAGAGTAATATTCTCTAAATGCAATAAATATTAAATAAGAAGAAAAATATACGGGTGTGGAAATAATGTCGGGGCTAACAATACAACGGAATATTAATTAGGTTCTTGGTATGAATGGAAATATGACGCAGTAACACATCCAGTTAGACGCACGTAACTTTTGGTGTTCTAGTTGAGTTTGACTCTCCGCCCCCCCCTAAACGTTGAAATTCAATTATACATAATGTAATCGGCCGCTCTCTCTCTCTCCCCCCCCCTCCTCCGGAGCTTCCATCGAAGTCTAGTTTTTAGCACCAGTTTTATATGACGTTGAAATCCAATTGATAATATTATTTTATCATTTCGCCATGATACATGTCCATTGCGTTGTACTATAAAGAGAATTAAAAGTCTGGAAAATACAAGCAGTTTTTTTTTTTTTTTTCAAAAAAGTCACATTATTTAAATTCTCTTGCAGGTTCGTATGTAAAGCATAAAACATTTGAATAATTTCAAATTTAATTCGAGGAGCTTTGGAAGAGAGAGAGAGAGGGCGGGCTTAGAGTCAAACTCTCACGTTTTCACGATACGGGAATCAGAGGAAAACTGGGGAACCGCAATTTGGTTACACGGAGAGATCAGCGAAGAAGGGAAGGCATCTGCTTCCGTTATCATTGTTTTTCGCCAAAATGTATGCCAATTTCAATTCTTTGTTTCTAAGAATAAACCAATGTAAAATTTTGAATTATCAACGACGGTTTTTAAAATGTATTAACCCTGTAGTTTGCCGGTTTTATGCCAAGCGTCAGGATGACTCTTGGACACTTGAAATTTAATTTTTTTTCATTGCAATAATGTATTAATTTATCATTAAATTTTGTTTAACTTAAAAATTCAATTAAAATTTAACCATATATATGTGAACACGTTCACATATTTCTCCCGGCGACCCAGAAAAAAAAAATTCTCTCTCAATCCCTAGTATGTCATATAAACATAATGAAAAAAAGTCTTTTCTTTTCTTTTTTTTTTTTTTTTTGAAACATAAGAAACCTGCATAAACAAAAACAAAAATTGTATATCAATGAAACAATTATAAGTGTGCACACACAAATCTGTTTCACCATGAAACATATTGATAGATGAAAATCTTATTCCGAGTATTACATGTTATATAGTTTTTTTATGTCTAAGGATCCAATTTTTTTTTTTTTTTTTTTTTTACATATACTTTGTCAAGAAAGAATTTTGCAGTATAACAGTCATTTTCTACATAATTTCAATTCAAATATGTCTTTTCAAATTGACAATTGTTTACTTTCTTGCAAAAATAGTTTTTCTTTACAGTATTCTTATACATGTATAGAATGATGATGGTATGCTTTAAAGCTATTTCACATTAATTTCTAAATTGCAACCAATATTCAATATGCCATATAACACTGCAACATATCAAATAACATCAATGTAAAACACAGAAAAAATAGCACATGAGTACAAGTAAATTAAAAAAATGAACATAAAATGAAAAAAAAAATGTATATACAAATAAGAGAAAATATCACGAAAATGAAAAAATTTTTCGTGCAATTCCGCACAGGAGAGATTCAAAAACGACGTCCATTGGACAGTCCAAAAAAAATATATCCCCTAACTCTTGTATGAAGCAACAAGTATAACGACTTTGGCTTAGAGCCATTGTCCTAGCGGGATAGGGCGTGTATAAAGACCTGACCTGTTAGGGACAGGCCTCCGTCCCCCATCAAAGTCAAAGACTTCTGTAGGGACACCTTGCAAAACTGGGTACATATACAGGGTGATTCAAAGAAACGTGGACAAAATGATATGGCAGATCAGTCATACAACAAGGAACAAAAATCGCATAGGAACAGGGGGTCGCAAACGCCTGTAGAGGGTGCTAGAGCCACGAGAGGGCGTTGCGACACAAACACGAGCTGAGCAAACGGAGATTATCTTCATTCGATCCGTGGATCCGTTATGACTAGTTACACGCACCACGAAATGCCTGACTTGTATTTAATTTACGCCATGGCCAACTGCAATAGACGAGAAGCCTTGCGAATGTATCATGAGAAAAGTGCCTAGCCGCTCATTCTTTGCCACTCTGCATCGACGATTGTGTGAAACTGGCTCGTTCGACATGCACAAGCCGAATGCTGGTCGGCAATGAATAACTCGAACAGTGGATGCTTAAGAAAGAGTTGTCCAAAAACTCCAACGTAATCCTTCAACGAGCACACGAGTTGTATCCCGAAATACCCATATCCCCCAAGCTACCGTCTGGCGCATTGTACACGATGAAGGACTACATCCTTATCATTTACAACACGTCCAGGCATTGGAACCAGGAGACTACAACAATCGTATGGATTATGCGCGGTGATTTTTGCAAGAAAGTGCTTCGGACGAAAACTTTGCAGCAAGTGTTCTCTTCATGGATGATGCTGCGTTTGCATTAGAGGGTGTGATGAACTTTCACAACCTGCATTCGTGGGCGGATGAAAACCCGCATGCTACACGTCTGCACGGCGCACAACAAAAATTTTCCGTTAACGTGTGGGCTGGCATTGTAGGAGACTGTTTACTTGGTCCGTACATTCTCCCAGAAAGGCTTAACGGTCCCATTTATCTAACATTCTTGCAAAAGGTTCTGCCAGAAATGCTGAATGATGTTCTAATGCCTATTCGTCAACGCATTCGATTTCAACACGACGGAGCTCCTGTACATTTCAGCACAGACGCCAGAGCACATCTGCAGGCTATTTTTCGTGGCGGCTGGATTGGTCGCGGTGGACCAATCGCATGGCCACCACGGTCACCAGATCTGTTTCCCTTGGATTTTTTCTTATGCAGATTTTTAAAAAGACTTGTATTTGAAACATCTGTTGCAACACCGTAAGACTTGGTAGGAAGAATCGTTGTGGCAGCAGGATGTGTTCGAGATACACCTGGTATCTTTGAGAATGCACGGCGTTCTATGCAACGTAGATGCCAGGCGTGCCTCGATGCATCTGGCAAAAACTTTGAGAATCTCCTGTAGGCTCAACATTTGCCTTGTATTAGTCGCATGTGAGTGAGTAATTCTCAATAAAATGATCTCTAATGGTTTTGTTTCTTCTTTTTGTGTTATGTATTATTTTAGACAACCTGTAGCGGCTCTGGATCGCTGTTGCGACCCTCTGTTCCTATGCGATTTTTGATCCTTGTTGTATGACTGATCTACCATGTCATTTTGTCCACGTTTTTTTTTGAATCACACTGTATATCTAATTGAATTGTATTAAACAATTTTCAAAAGAAGTGTATGTGTGGGGGGTCTCATCACAATGAAATGCTACTCTCCCGGGTAAATTTTGAACGAGTTAGCATTAACATAGAGGGTAAAATTAAAAAGAAAAAACAATATTTAATTAAAATTCTTAGTACTATCAGAATTTAGTGTGAGGAGATAACGACTACCAAAACAACTCATTATACCCAATGAAGCATTTTAAAAATAACCTAGTACAGTAATAATAATAGGGTAATTGCCACATATTAAAATTTTGAGTTTTAACTTTAAGTCACTGAACTATTGAAAAGTTCTCCATATAGTATGTAAACAAACAGTATTGTAATCATCTGTTAACATAATGACACATTAATATCTGTCAAAATGTAAATATTATTAAACAAGATTTTTTTTTTTACTGAACCTAATAAATTTTGATAGATTTGATGTTAAGAAAACTGTAACAATATGAACTAGAAAAGGGAAAATTATGTAATATCTCACATAGTGTTGTGTCATCCATTGTTATTAAAAAAGGAAAAGAAACTGCAGAATTGATATATTGGTCCAGCCAAATGCCTGCATACAATGAATGACAGAACAGAAAAAAAAATAAACATTAAAAAGAACCCTTGCATCGAGCACTCTTCATATAATGCACAAGTTTTGTAAAACATTACATAATATGATTTTAAAAAAATTATTTCTGTTTCTTAAATTATAATTGTGGCTTTGTCTTGAATTATAATTAACATTTCTATTAGGATTTGCTTCATCAAGTAAGTGGCTGTATCTAGATGGTACAATAATAAGTCTGTCAATATGGACTCGAAATGACAATCTATCAGGTGCTTGTAGTCTTTTAATTGTAAATGAAACCGGTGAGTGCTTTTGTAGAACAATGAAAGGTCCAGTGTATTTTGGTTTAAACTTATCAACAGATTTTAAATAAACTATGTCATGTACAGCAACTGGTCTTAATTTAGCATGTCTGTGAAAGTATTTATATGTCTTATTTTGATATTCTTTTATGTTAGAGTAAGCTTTAAGGTAAATCTTATTTAGATCTTCTAATAATTTATATGTATCAACATTCTTGTCGATAAAATGTTGATTAACCTGTTGCTCAAACGTGTCAAAAATTAACGAAATTTCTCTTCCAAAGTGTAATAAATTAGGTGAGTACAAAGTAGATGAATGTTTAGATCCATTATACAATGACTTATGTATAAACAAAGAGTTTTCAAATGTATGGCCTTCAGACATTAAAGTGTTTACTGAATATTTAATGGATTTATTGACTCTTTCGGAGAGCGCGTTTGATTGTGGGTGTGCTACTGAAGAATGTGTAATTTTTATACCAAGAGTACTATTAAAAGCGTTGTAAACATTAGATGTAAATTGAGGACCAAGATCAGAGAGGATAACTGAAGGTCTACCAAAGGTGGTTATATAACTAAACAAGCATTTAACTATTTTTTCTGTTGATGTATGGTTTAATGGATAAAGTTCAAGATGTCGTGAGAAATTGTCCAATACTGTGAGTACTGAGTGGCCATTATTAAATGGTCCTACTAAATCAACACTAATAGTATGTCCAGGATGTGTGGGTGTGTATTTAGGTTGTAATGGAGCTGGAAGAGTGTTATGATGTTTAGCCTGTAGGCATCGAGTACATGAAGCGACAAAGTTTAAAGTATCTGTGTACAGTCCTTTCCAAAAGTATTTGTTTGACAGAAAATTATATGTTTTATTTAATCCAAATTGAGACAAATGTGAAATTGTAAATGTCTTAGCTTTTAGCGAATTAGGAACAATAATAAGATAGGAGAATGTTGAGCTATTGGGACATTGCTTTTTATACATTAGTAGTTTTGTGTCTGGATGAATAAAATAGTTTGAGTATTTTCTTGAAAAACCTTTCTTTAAAATTTCTGTGTAAATTTTTGACAATACAGGATCTTTCATTTGTTCATTTACAAAAGTATCATTAGAGATTTCCAACAGTGGGTCTTTCTTATTCGAATCTCCAGAAATTAAGCAATTAGTGTATTGTTGTTTGATTTTATTACAATTTTTATCATCATAGTGATTAACAACATTAATATTATCATGTACTATGGGTAGAGGTTGTTTATCAAAAACTAATTCAGGATTAGAGTTCAAATCTTGTTGTTTGTTACTGAAGTCACATATTGAAAAATAATCTGCTAAAATATTTGATGAACCAGGAATGTGTTCAAAATCAAAAGAATATTCTGAAATTTCCATTAACCACTTAGTGGTAAGGTCTGTAGGATTAGTTTTTTTTTTTTTTTTTTTTTTTTTTTTTTTTTTGTATCTCTTTAATGGAGCACTGTCAGATAGAATTGTGAATTTTCTGGTGTACAAATAATATTTAAATGCAATGATTGATTTGTGGATAGCCAGCAATTCCAATTTTAGTGCAGGGTAGCGTTTTTCAGATGGCTTCAATGATTTAGAAAAGAAGGCTATTGGAAGTAATTTACTATCGTGTTTTTGCATTAGCACCCCAGCAATTGAAATATTTGAAGCTTCGGTATTTAAATAGAAATCTTTATCCCAATCTGGTAGTCTGACCATTGGTGATTCAAAGAAAATTTTCTGAATTTTGTTAAAAATCTGTTGATGTTCAGAAGTCCAATGAAATTTTGATTTTGGCTTAGTCAGATCAATTAAAGGTTGTATTAATTTAGAAAAGTTGGGTACAAGAGATTTATAAAATTTTACAACACCAATGAATTTTTTTAATTGCCTTTTAGTTGACGGTGTAGGAAAAGAATTAATTTTTACAATATTTGATTGCATTGGAGAAATACAATGATTTTGAATATGGAATCCAAGATAATTTACTCCAGTTTGGCGAAAAGTGCACTTGTTAGGTGCAAGGGTTAAGTTGTACTTTATCAAAATTTCCAAAATTCTATTTTATTTAGTGCATGTTTCCTCAAAGCTATTTGAGCCAAAGATGAGGTCATCTTGATATGCATGTATTCCCTCAAAATCAATTTCATCTATAATTGTATCCATTAAAGCTTGATATTGAAAAGCAGCATTTTTCAATCCAAAACACAGTCTTTTGTATTTAAAACTACCAAACATAGAAGTGAATGTTAATTTATCTTGTAAATCTTCAGGAAGTGCAATCTGGGGGTAAGCTTGTTGAAAATCTAAACATGTGTGTATTTGTAGGCTGATAAGTCAGCAATAATTGTTTGTATTTTGGGCAAATGGTATGAAGATCCCTGAATTATTGAGTTAAGCATTCTAAGGTCCATTGCAATTCTATATTTTTGTTTACCTTCTGCGTCAAGTTTTTTTTTTAACCAAAAGAATGGGGCAAGCCCATTCTGAACAGTTTCTTTCAATAATTCCAGCTTCCACAAGTTGATTTATTTGACTTTTAGCTTCTTGTTGTAATGATTGTGGTATTGGAAAAGGTAATGCTTTAATTGGGAACTCAGTGATGAATTTTAAATTTGGTATAACTTTGTCTGTATTCCCTAAAGTTTTCATAGATTTAGAAAAGGCTGCAAAATTTGTTAACAAAATTTTCTTTAACTTTCTTCTTGATCTCCTTGGAGATGTTTGACATCAAAATCCAAAGGAGAGAGTTCCTTTCTTCTCATATTAATTATTTCATCAGAAGCTTGAATGTAATTCAAAATTTGTGTTGTTGTATCATTAACAATTTTACTGTTTTTATCAATTTCTGTTTCCTGCGGAATAATTTCATCAATTTCTGTTAAGGTGCCCATTTTTGTACCTTTATTTATGTGTACAGTTTCATTCTTTTGATTTTTAACATAAATTTGAAATTGACCTCTACTAAAATTATTATCATTATCTAGCATTTTTGAATTACTACAATTTATCACTGAATCTAGACACAATATATCTGCATTATTTTCTGTATTTTCAAACAAATAGTCCCTGTCAGACAAAAAAATTGCACTCACATCAATGAATGCTTCCTCTTCAGGTTCTAAAAGTGTTTTCTGGGAAGTCCTGACTATAATTTGTTTACATTTCTGGGGATGATTTTGATTTTTTTCTGAGTTTCAGTATTTTTCGAAACTCTACAATTGTTTAAGTTTTCATCTTCCACTAGTGTATATGTAATGGGAATAATTATATCTTTAAGTTTGATATTGTTTTTATACATGTCTATTATTACATTGTTTTGTTGAATAAAGTCCCATCCAAGTATGGTTTGAAATGTTGAATCATTAGGAATGTCAACAATGAAAAATTTCTGCGAGAAAAATGTGTTATTTATTTTGAAAGAAGTTTGAATACATGAAGAGAATTGTACGTTCGAATTTACAGTCTTAATCGTTACTGGTGAAGACAAGTGTTTATAAGTTAATTTCTCTTTTAAAGATTTAAAAGTGCTTTCAGAAAGCAATGATATCGAACTCCCTGTATCGATTAAACCGGTGATAGCATTTTTAGCTAAGTTAATTTCAATTAAGGGTAGTGTAGGTGAAATTTTATTTACATTAAAAATATACTCATTTTTAATTTCTATAGTTTGTGTGGATTTGTTATCAGCAATACTTATTTTATTTACAGTTTGTTAGGCAATTGAATTTACTTTTCTAGTACTAGATAATTTTGCAATGCCACTCAGATTTCACAAACTAAAACTAGGATTAGGTGCTGATGTTTTCAGGTGTAATTGAGATGTAAGGCCATCAGCCACTCTACATCTAATGTTTAGTTTAAATTTTTGTTATTGTCATTTCTTTTGTAAAATCATCCTCTTGAAAAGTTATTATTCTGGGTTTAGCTTCTCTGCCATTTATAACATCTAGAAGCTACATGCCCTCTACGATTGCAAAGCTGGCAAACAACATTATTAAAACCTTCTTTATGTTGCGATCCCTTAACCGTATGTGTTTTAAAATTTTGTCTAAATTCATTGTGTCGTTTTCTTCCACTCTTGGTATTTCGCGAATCAGACAAGTTGTTTACCTCCTCTTCTTTATCTTTATGTCCAAAAGACAAAGCATTAACTTTTTCTGTGAGTTCAATGAATTTTTCTGATAAAGTGTTGACTAAGTGAGTGTCATTTTGTTTCAGCAGGATATTTTCAGTCATATTTATTTCCTGCAACCTTTTTGTGCACGATTTACAGCTGAATTATAATCTGTGATTCCCTCCTCCATAATTTTTATGCGTATGTTTGATGGTATAGACGAAATGAACCTTGTGAATTTAATGTTGTCAAGCGCATTAGTGTCTGTTATTTTGTCATAAATAATATTTGCTAAAATATTCAATCTATGTGAGAAATTTTTTGACTCCTGAGGTAGCAAATTTAAGTTATTAAATTCAATCAGAGCTTGAGTAGAGCTCATAGGAGTAAAGAAGGTTTTAAACTCCTCCTTAATAAAATTTAAATCATTTGATTTATACAAATGTGGTGACTGAGTCAAATACTTTAATGCAGCGCCTGTCAACTTGCGTTTCATTACAGCCACTGCTTCCTCAGATGATAATCTATTTATTTTAGCATAGGTGGACACTTGTTCAAAGAAAAAGTCCACCAAAGATGGTTCTCCATCAAAACTAATTAATTGGATATTAACATTCTTGGCCCTAAGCATGCTTATTAATTTTGTTTTACTGACTCAAACATAATATTGTAAATGAAATATATAATAAATATATTATGTGACACAAAACAAAAAAATGTCTATACCAAGCATTCTATTTTTTTTTTTTTTTTTTTCTATTTATTCATTAATTACCTTGGCATATAATGTTATACTACTGTATGCCACTTTCACAAACAAGAATACTTATTTTCATATGCAAATATATTATTATCCAAAAAGAAAAATACATGAGCATACATATCATAAATAGTGTGTAAGAATAAAAAAGAAAAAAATTGTGAAATTAAATAAAATGTATTTACGTATTAAAATAAAATATAATCATTTAGTAAAAGGAATGACTAAAAATGTTAGAATTGTATAAAGCATTTCTGCTGTTATGATTTTTTTTTTTTTTTAAGTCTTTATTAAACTTTTCATTGATATTTAAAGCAATAAAAATAACATTGCATGACAATTTCAGCAAAAATACTTAGTTTCTCTTTTTTTTTTTTTTTTTTTTTATATCCGTATGCAATAACGTCAATTAAAATGAATATTTGTATTCAGAAAAAAAAAAAAAAAAAAATCTATGAATAAATATTTAAATCAGACCAATCACTTTTGCTCTATCTATTTTCAATTTCGAATTAATATCACTATTATTATTATTATAAATCTATAAATCGAAAATATTACTTAAAAACATCAGCAAAAGTACTTAGCCAAATATATGAGTACTGACATAGATAAAAATATGAAATATCATCCAAAAATTTAAAATCACTCTATAAATGTAATCAATTATTTATTAAATATTTTAATATGGCATATAAATTATGTAAATTCCAAATAAAGCAAACTTATGCATTCCTCTATTTTTATAAGTATTATTTTTGAAATTAAATTTAACTCCAGATAAACAAACAAAAATTAACTTACTCTTTCACTGTTCCGTTTGCTTTTATATATATATATATATAAGAATTTGTTAAAAAAAATAATTACTTTCATAACACCGTTCAACTTGTACTATTTTTTTCATATCGTCATAAAATGTCTCTATATAATAAAAAGGTTCTGAAATCCTCAACTTATTTCACACACGTATGGCTCTTATCCCGTATGAGTGCGTCAAAGTCTTTCATACGCCATGCACAAAATTTCTTTAACTTTTATTATTAATCACCATCAAGTATGATAAAATGAAATGTGCCATCACTAAAAAAATATTTCGAAGCCGATGATTCTAGAGGGGGACGATAATAGTCGATTGTAGTTTTTGTTTATCGTAACTGTAAAGCAACGGAATAAGCACCGCAAATTCCTAGCTTTTCTCTTACTAAATTAAACTGTATAAAGGCGGACGCCAAGACTACTTATTTACACTTTAAAATTATTAAAGTAGCATCTTTTATGCTCATATAATAATTCCCTATAACATTAAACATAAGAAAATTATTCCTACGGTAAAAAGTAGTTCACTAAAATTAAGAACTCAAACTATATGAAAAAGTGCAACTAACATCGTTGCTGACTTTATTCTGTTCTATTTCTTGAATTAAAAAACAAAACTGTGGATGCCACACGCATTACATAATCTGTACATTTTTAACAAATTTTGAAGATAGCACGCGCTCATATTTTACATAAAAATTAAAAGCATTAAATTCATTTAACTCTTTTTTTCTTTGACATATTGTTCAGCACGTGAACTTACAAAAAATAGAGGATAAATAATAAACAAATTTATACACTGAAATTGAAAATGGCTCAGTTATAACATCCTCCCACCTTTTGATTATAGGTTATAATCAAAACCAAATGTTGCAGGTGTAGTTCTCAATACATTAGTCTTTCAGGGACTTTAATTCTCCTTCCCGCTTTGCTATATCTGACTGGTTCCTCTTCTGAAGTTACAACGGGTTTAACAGTTTGAGCAGAGGTTTCCTTTGAATGGTATGCTTCTTTCAGTTTTGAACTATTATTTGATGATGTTACTTCTAAAGGATATAATCTTTGAATAGGTCGTAAAAGTTCATGTTGCGAAGTTTGAACCTTTACAAGTCGAACTTTCTTATCTTTGCCAGGAATAAGTTCTGTGATACGGCCTAGTGGCCAATGGATTCGTTTCTTGTTGTCAGATCCAATTAATACAATATCTCCGACAGCGATACCCTTTTCTGACTGTTTTCTATTTACTCGCTGTATGAGAGCACCCAAATATTCGGATCTGAATCGATCTCTCAAAGCTCTGAGTAGGGACTGCCTGTATCTGAGCCTCTTTGATAAAGAATTTTGTTCAACTGCATCAACATCTGGAAGTTGAATTTCGTGAACATCTTGAAGAAACATAGATGGGGAGATAGGCTTTACAGTCGCATCTTCAGAAAGGTATGTTAGAGGCCTTGAATTCACTACACTTTCAACATCAGCAAAAAGAGTTGTCATTTCTTCGTACGTAAGACAGGCGCGTCCTAAGACTCTTTTAAGAAGATCTTTTATTACCCTAATCAGCCTCTCCCAGAAGCCACCCCACCACGCCGCCGTTGGCGGGTTAAACTTCCAGTCTATGGAATTGACAGACCCATATTTTTGTATACATTGCCAATCTAAGCTTCTCAGATAATTAGCTGCGCCAACAAAATTTGTTCCGTTATCACAGTAGATAACAGAGCATCTTCCTCTGCGAGCCACAAATCTTCTCAAACCCATCAAAAATGCATCTGTGGAAGCAGAGGTCACTAGCTCTAGAGGAACAGCTCTATATATAGCACATGTGAAAATCAAAATCCAACTCTTCTTATCGTTCTTAAGATACAAAGGACCAGCCATATCTATGCCTGTAACTTGAAATACGGCAGAATCTTTTACTCGGTTTTCAGGTAGAGGAGCACTAAATGCCCATAAAGCCCTTGAATTAAACCTTTTACAAATCACACAGCTGGCTAACACAAGCTTTACACTCTTTCTTCCGTTGAGGATCCAATACCTTTCTCTAAGCAAATTTAAGAGGATTTGTAACCCCGCATGACAGTTCTTTACATGAATATAAAAAATAAGTCGCTTAACAACTTCATGCTTTGAAGGGAGAATTATGGGATGGAGAAAATCTTCACTATCTTTCCTGTAAGTTATTTTAGTTTTCAAACGAATGACATCATGCTCATCCTTACAGGTTTGTAATGTCTTCAATCTTTCATCACTTTCCGAAGAGAAAGATTCTTTTTGAACCATGCGTAGAGTTTTTATCTCAGCTTCCCGAAATTCAGTAGCCGTCAATTCGCCTTTACTCTTCTTATCAGGATTTAAACAATTATGCTTAAAGCGAAGAATCCAAGCAACTAAACGTATGATTTTTTCATAACTTGAAAAGTAGCGGTAATACCAGTTATTGTTGGATGGAAATTCAGGTTTCGTCAACATACAAGTAGACTTTGACCTTTCTTTCTGAATTTCTTCCTCATTCCAATCTTCATCGGAAGTGTTCATGTGGTTTCTAAATTCTGCTGAATCTTTCATCCAATGTGGGCCCTCCCACCATCTGATTAAAGCTAATTGCTTAGCCTTACAGCCTCTAGACGGCAAGTCTGCTGGATTCTTCTCACTTGGTATATGTTTCCATGATGAAGGACTGCTTAATTTCTGAATCTCTTGAACCCGATTTCGGACAAACACAGACCAGCTCTCATTTCTTGATATCCAAGCAAGCACTGTTGAGGAATCGCTCCAGTAATATCGCTGCATTTCCTGCCAACCCAAAGCATCCACAACAGCTTTCGCCAAACGAGCGCCAATAGTAGCCGCTAATAGCTCCATTCTTGGTACAGTCGTATTTTTTAAAGGCGCAACTCGGGACTTGGCAGCAAGCAGAATTATTTCCCCTTGATCTTCTTTTTCTATCCTCAAGAATACTACTGCTGCGTAAGCATCTTTACTACCATCAACGAAAGTATGAATTGTGCATGCATGTAAGTTTTCTGGAGTGATCTGGATATGTCTTGGTATCTTAACATCATTTAAATATTTAAGTTCTTGAAACCATAATAGGAATTATTTTTGTAAATCACCAGTTATTTCGTCATCCCAATTAATTCCTAATTTCCAAGCTCTCTGTAACATCAATTTAGGATAAAGCATCACCGGAGCAGTAAAAGCAAAAGGATCAAAAATTTTATGAACTGCCGATAACATACTTCGCTTGGTAATCCTTTCTGTGTTGAAATCGTTTAGCCATTTCATGTTGACTTTTAATGTTTCGGAAACCTTATCCCAAATCAGACCCAATACTTGAGTTTCCTTCTGGTTCGATGTTTATGCGTGATCACCAGTGTATTCCCACTGCCTTAAATCAAAACCAGCATTTGCCATTATTTTCTTTGAGTCCGAGATAAATCTCTTTAGATCTTCTTCACTGTGCACACTAGTGGCGACATTATCTACATAAAAACTATGCAAAAGTCTTTGCTTGAAACTTTCCTCAAAATTTGCACTATTTTTGATGTGATATTCAATTACTGATGATAAAAGAAAAGGGCTACACTTTACACCGAAAACGACTCGTGCATGCCTAAATACTCTAAGTTTCTTCTCTTTTAGATCTTTCCACCATAGAAATCGTAGGAAATCTCTATCCTTTTCACAAATGCTAATTTGAAGAAACGCTTTTCTAATATCAGCGGTTACACCAAATTTTCTTTCTCTGAAACGTAGGAGAATATCTGGAATAAGTTCAATCAAATTTGGGCCACACTGCAGACACTGATTTAAAGATGGATGGTTAGCCAACTTTGCTGAAGCATCGAAAACCGGACGGATAGGTGTTGTACTACTGGCCTCTTTAATAACTGGGTGATGAGGTAAGTAATTACCATAAGAGTTCACTTCGGTAGCAGGAACTTCTTCTATGATCCCCTCATTCAACCAGTCCATGAATATATTTTCATATTTTTCGTACATGTTCTTAGATAATAACTTAGAAGTTGTACTTTCCAAACGTCTTACAGCCAAACTCAAGTTATCTGGTAATACAGATGTGTCGTCAGCCCAGGGAAGACAAATTTCGTAACGACCATCCTTGTTAATTTTTACTGTCTCTAAGAAATGTTCCTTTGTTTGACGGTCAATCTCACTTTTAGATTTCTTTTCTATAGTATCTGTTATTCCGATCAAGTCCAATCTCCATAAGTTTGAGATAGCAGCTTCATTTACGAACAAAGACGTCACCATCATTGCTAAATTATCTGTTGAGACTTCGGTGTGAGGCGCTTTCCCCATCAATGTCCAACCAAGGTATGTTTCTATGGCAACAAGACCAGATGTCAATACTTTTCTTTTGCCAGTTAACATCTTTCCCATAATATCAGCACCAATCAATATTTCGATAACTTCACGGCAATGACTTACATCAGATAATTCGATTCCATATTCTTTCAACTCTTTAATCCACGGACCATTAGTGACGGGTTGAATGTTTTCACATATAGTAATTTGATCCATCACTTCAAAATTACAGGTGAACTTCTCCTTCATATCCTTAACCTTTATTCTATAACAATTATGTTGGCATTCCTTTGTTGTAACTCCGCCAAACAATGAATGCATCATTTTTTCTTGACGAATGGAAGTATAATTCATCTCTTCTGCTATACTTTTCAAAATATAAGTTTTTTGGGATGCTGAATCTAACAATAAACGAACTGTTTTTTGCTTGTTTTCGGAGATGAGTTTCACTTTTAAGGTTTGAAGGAATACTTTAGCACTTTGCTTATTAAAATTTGTCATGTTTACTTCGCTACTGACTGAATTTTCTTCAACCTTTTCTTGTGCAGTTTTACCTTGAGAATCACGCAAATCGCACATCAAAGGCACATGCTTCTTAGAACAGATAATGCATCTTAAAACTGCTCGACATTTTTTCACTGTATGATTAGGTAACAAACAAGCGAAGCAGCAATTTTTATCCTTTACAATCTTTTGTATCTCAGTTAAACTCAATTTTCGAGCTGAAAAGCATTCAGAGCTCAAATGTTTGCCATGGCAAAAAATGCATACTCTTTTGAAATCTAAAGCAGAAGACGTTGTCAATAAACCTGCAGCTGTCGATATCTTATTTCGCATATAGTCTGCACTTGCACTGTTTTTCCTTTTAGAATATTTATTATCTTCACGCTTTGTCAAACCGAAGCCCGCTACAGCTAAAGATATTCTCTCTTCACCTTCTACTTCCGTTTTCAAAAAATGCATCAGATTATTCAACCTTCCTTTAGCATCCGTATTAGAAGAAGAGAGATTCGAGCGATTCCAGGCCTTCAAAAAGTCTGCTGGGAAACAAGACTCAACCATAGGGTATAGAATGGAGGCATATTTATCAGTGGTAACACCTAATGTTTCTAGCGCCCGTAAATATGACTCAAGCTTATCATATAATGAAGTTAATGCAAATCTACCTTTTGTTTGCACAGATATTATCAATTTCAATAACTCTCGTACATACACTTCTACTAGAATATCTTCCCTGCCAAAACGAGCCTTTAAACTTTCCACTGCCTTTGAATAATAGGCGCCAGTTGGCGGGAAACTTTCAACAACTTCTCTTGCGCGTGAACCAGCGATTGTTGCTTGTACTAAATACTGGAACTTGTCCTCTGGGGCAATCTCATCATCTTTATCGATTTTTTCAAATTGGCTCCAAAAAGGCAACCAATCCTTAATTTCCCCGCCAAATTTCCTGAATTCCAGCTTAGGTAAAGTAAATTTTCGTCTCATAGTACTATTTTCATAATTACTTAAAATAGCATCAGTTTGAATTTGCCCAGATGATTGTATTCTCGCCAATTCTAAATCATGATTCAATCTTAATTTCTCTTTCTCCAGTTCTGCTTCTTTTTCCAGCTTTAATGCCTCAGCTTCTTTCCAAGCTTGTTCTTGTTTTTCTTCTTTCAAAGCTTGTTCTTGTTCTTTCAATTTTCTTTCCGCTATAGCATTTTCTAAGATATCTTTCACAAATTCGGGATCCTTTTCATACTCTTTACTATTTAAAATCAGCTCTTTTAAGCTCGCTATTGTGAACGACGAAGGCAAAGTCTCTCCAATTTCTTCGGCTACCCATTTCAAATCTTCTTTTTTAAATCCTTTAACGGTTTTAAACATCTTTTTAATCTTAATATAATCAAAATAATTTTACTTCACTTGAACGGTCCTGTCGCTATGGGCTCCAGTATTTTTATGTAAAGCAACGGAATAAGCACCGCAAATTCCTAGCTTTTCTCTTACTAAATTAAACTGTATAAAGGCGGACGCCAAGACTACTTATTTACACTTTAAAATTATTAAAGTAGCATCTTTTATGCTCATATAATAATTCCCTATAACATTAAACATACGAAAATTATTCCTACGGTAAAAAGTAGTTCACTAAAATTAAGAACTCAAACTATATGAAAAAATGCAATTAACATCGTTGCTGACTTTATTCTGTTCTATTTCTTGAATTAAAAAACAAAACTGTGGATGCCACACGCATTACATAATCTGTACATTTTTAACAAATTTTGAAGATAGCACGCGCTCATATTTTACATAAAAATTAAAAGCATTAAATTCATTTAACTCTTTTTTTCTTTGACATATTGTTCAGCACGTGAACTTACAAAAAATAGAGGATAAATAATAAACAAATTTATACACTGAAATTGAAAATGGCTCAGTTATAACAGCAACCGAGTTGTCTTTTCACCGCATGAAAACAATTGTTGGTTGACGAGAAGCAGTCATTCATGACATTTTCACTGTCATTGCTCCCGGACAGTAAAACTGAGGCGAACGACTTTTCAATGAGCTCTGCAGCCGGCTGAATATGTCAGGTTCAGTGAAATTCCAATGTGCCTCGCATCAGAATGCAGCGATCAGTAGGAATCCCTTATAAATGAACACTTCGTTGGTTCGACAGACTGGCATTACTTGGAGCAATATATAGAGAAAATTTCTGTTCATTAGCAGGAGAGCTGAGTCCACACATTATAATGTCAGGGATGGAACACGGGCGCAGAATTCGTACCGGAATCCGTTTAAGAAATTTCTCTACCTATAATATCGTCGATTTAAGAAGTAGAAAATTTTCGTACATTGATAGTGGTATGAATTCTACGCCCGTGTTCCATCCCTGTAATGTTGATTTGCATAAATCAAAAATATTCTGTCAAAGATATTTATGAAAATTTAGAAGATTCAACATAATGTAATCGGCCGCTTTCTCTCTCCCCCCCCCCTCCTCCGGAGCTTCCATCGAAGTCTAGATTTTAGCACCAGTTTTATATGACGTTGAAATCCAATTGATAATATTATTTTATCCTTTCGCCATGATACATATTCATTGCGTTGTACTATAAAGAAAATTAAAAGTCTGGAAAATACAAACAATTTTTTTTATTTATTTCTAAAAAGTCACATCATTTAAATTCTCTTGCAGGTTCGTATGTAAACATAAAACATTTGAATAATTTCAAATTTCATTCGAAGAGCTTTGGAAGAGAGAGAGAGAGAGGGCGGGCTTAGAGTCAAACTCTCACGTTTTCCCGATACGGGAATCAGAGAAAAACTGGGGAACCACTATTTGGTTACACTTAGAGATCAGCGAAGAAGGGAAGCCATTTGCTTCCGTTATCATTGTTTTTCACCACAATGTATACCAATTTCAATTCTTTGTTTCTAAGAAAAAACCAATGTTAAATTTTGAATTATCAACGACGGTTTTTAAAATGTATTAACCCTGTAGTTCGCCGATTTTATGCCAAGCGTCAGGCTGACTAGAGAATGACCGTTAAGAAACTGAAATCATTAACATTGCGTTATTCCAAATAAATTATTACATCCGGTGTTGAAATACATTAATTCTCACAATGAGTTTTCTAGTTTAGGAATATTTGAGAACACTTTTTATAATTATGCTTAATGTCAGAATTTCCGTTAGATATTATTTTTTATTTTCTTTTTATCCTGTAAAAAAAGTATATTTCTATTTAAAAAAATATACACATTTTATTTACGATTATAGATATAAAACATATAAAATTTAGATCTCTGAATGTCTGTTATCGTTTTATGTTAATATATAGTGTAGGTCGTATGTATCATTAAAATTGTGTAATTTTTTATGACATTTAAAAACAATTCTTTCTTCAAATGCCTGAGAACAAATTATGTGAATACACTATCTCACTTGAAATTAAATATTTTTTTTTCTATTGCAATAATGCATTAATTTATCATTAAATTTTGTTTTATTTAAAAATTCAATTAAAATTTAACCATATATATGTAAACACCTTCGCACACACAAACCATTTTTTTTTTTTTTTTTTTTTTTTTTTTTTTATTGCATATATTTTGTTTCTAACTACAAATTTTCATATATTTCAATAGAGTTGTTCAAACGAACAATAAAACGAATCACAAGATTAGAATTGATCTGAAGATTTTTCTATTCCAAGTGTAAACACAGATATGCAGTTAGACCGGCAGTTTTTGTCCCCACGCTCAATTTTCGCCGATTTTCCGGAAGACACCATACCACTGCACAGTGTAAAAGTGAAAGAGAAAGTATATTATTTTTCGTTTTAATTATCATTTGTAGATTAAAAAAAAAAAAAAAAAAAAAGATGAACTTCTGAAAATACGCTGTAAAGTGTTATCTCGAATCAGCCTACCGAAACCTTTGACAGATTTAAATCCTTTCAGGAATGGAACACGGGCGCAGAATTCATACCGGAATCCGTTTAAGAAATTTCTCTACCTATAATATCGTTGATTTAAGAAGTAGAAAATTTTCTTACATTGAGAGTGGTATGAATTCTGCGCCCGTGTTCCATCCCTGTCCTTTGTTCATAATAAAATTTTGAATATATATATCAGAAGCATAAGTTTTAAGTTAACTACATGAAAACAATCTTTAATAAAGTCTATATAATTAGCAGCTTAATAGCTTCTCTTTCCGTCCCGATATGTTATAAGTCTTGCGATTACAAAAGAAGTATGACTCAGTAAAACTAATATTGAAATCAAACGAAGTATAAATCGCAGAACATGGTTGTATAAATGGGGTGGAGTGCGAATTTCGTGCAACAGTCCTTATTTAAGCTGTTTTATGAAATCTAGAAAAACATAAGCAGGAAGTTACGGTGTTCAAGATGCGTTAAAATATCCTCTTTTTTTTTTTTTTTTTTCGACATTTTTTTTAAAAATTCTCTTAAATAGTTATCATGACAGAAAAAGCGGTGGGCGGAGACTCTTTTTTTTATACACATGAACAGTGAACTTGAATAATATATTATTAAAAACGAAAATAAAAAAATTTCTGAACTATATAGACAATATGGTTTAATGTACTCTTCTTCAAATGCTTCTGTAATGGACAAGATACTGGAAAGAATTTAGTGACTGTAATTAGATCTGTGTTTCCTATATTGTTAATTTCAGAATTTGACGATAGTTTGAATGTGCAATTTTTACATTTTTGAACGTTCGCACCTCGCCATTAAGTCTAGATATGTCATTGAAACGAATATTAATTTATAGAATTTTTTTTTTGTTCTTTCGAAATATTTGTTTCTGCTTCGTGCTGAGATTTTATAAACTTAAAATGAAACTGGGATTTTGTAAGATTTCGACATTTTCGATCTGTAGGAACTTGCTAACGTTAGAAGATTGGACATGGTTCCTATTGTGAATTCTGCTGTACAAGACATCTATCCCCTCCAAAAACATGTTAGAAGAATTACAATACTCCTTGCATATCTGCGTATATATATAATATGTATATTTGTTTATACGGAATTCAATTTTTTATTCCAGATAACGTCATTTTAAATGTGTTATTTTTATCTATGTTATTTATCTTATGTCAATGGAAGGCAATGATACAATCATGCTATTACATTTTTAAGAGTTCTTCTCTAAAGGCGAATTTTATTTAATCGTCGATGGAAGCGGTACATATTTACTTGCCAAAAAGAAAAATATTTTTACTCACACCAAAAGAGTTGGTTCGTTCAATTTTTATATATTTTTTCATTGCATATTTCTCGGTACGAATTTCACTTCAAATTTTCATATATTTCCGTAGAGTTGTTCAAATGAACAATATAATGAAACGAATCACAAGATTAGAACTCGACTGTAGTGATGGGCATTTCGACACACTTCGATGTGTCGACACTGCGTCGGCACACTGCATCGATGTGCCGACACAGTGTGTCGACACATCGACACATTTTCGGAAGATTAGCTGCTTGGTTGTAAAAAAAATGTGCAATTTTCTCCTCTGATCAGAATAGCTATGATAATTATAAAGAAAAGTAAATAATCTTTCAACTTTAGACTTAATGGAGCTTTTTTTTTTTTCTTTGTAGTTTCCTGTTACATTGTGTAATAAAGTTTTATTTATTTATTTTTTCGTTCTGAATTCACGTTTCTGTTACCGGTCTTTAGTGCTATGACTAATTTAATGGCTAAAAATGAAAAATTATTTATTTATTTTAACAGTGGATTTAAGTGACCGCCTGGGACATTCCGCATTTTCAAAATATTATTTGGTGTTTGATCCGAATTAATATATATTTATGGGCATGTTTAGGCAGTATTAAAAAATCTTAACAACCGGGAGATTCCTTTGTATTTTTAATATTATTTTTTTAAATTATATATATATACATATGTTTGTTAAGAAATATATTGAAATATATTTTTATTTCATCGCGCCAATTTGAAGAATTGTATTTCGTATGTATTACACAGGTTTTCTGTTTCTCCAGAAGGATATTTAAATTTAGTAAGTAGTCAAGTATTTTTCTTAAAAAAAAAAAAAAAAAAAAAGTCAGTGAGAGAAAAATGAAAACTACGCTAGAAACACAGATATTGTGTAAAGATAAACATTCCATTGTTATCGATCGGCAGTTCTGCACTCAAAGTTGGTAAATGAGAAGTGCCGGGTTCGATCCCAGGTCGCATTCCGCGTCCTAGAAGCTCATCGAATTTACTGTGTTTTCTTCCGAAACTTAACTTCGGATGAAAGTAACCTTAGTAAGTGGAGAATTTCAGTTTGTTACCTTGTTTTTTTCTATGAAAATCATTTTTAATTTTTAATCACGTATGTATATAAAATAACCTAGAGTGCGCTGGAGTTATGCGTAAAATAAGAAAACGAGAAAATATGTTATAGCATAATTAAAAAAAAAAAAAAAAAAAAGATCTCATAATCAATTTTAGTTTATTCATAAAATGCCGTTCATAATTATTTGAGTAAGGCATTGAATATTCTATACTATAGAAAGTTTTGAAACCAAGAATTTAATCTCATGGAAAAATATGAAGGATAAGTACATTCAATGAAGAGAAAGAAAACAAATAAATAAAAGTAATTTTCGTGTACAAAACTTTTTACATTAGTATCAATTCAAATTGAAAATGCCTTCTTTATAAAGAAATATAAATGAATTTATAAATGAATGATAAATTTATTGTTTGCAATATTTTCAAAAATAAAACCCCCATCTAGCATTCTTTTACGAAAAACAAGAAAGTTTTTTAATAAAAAAAAATAATTCTACGAGCATTCAGAGCATTAATACAAAATATACTATGCAAATAAAACTACTTAAATAGTTTTATTATATTATTATAAGTAATTACATTTTATCAATAACAATTCTAATATTCAAAATAAAGTAGGCCTCTTTTAATTAATATGAAGTGATTATAAAAAAAAAAAAAAAAAAAATTCTTTTTATTAATTAATTATTTAAGAAAAGAGTATTCTGGCTCAGATTTTTATAAATAAAATTTTATCATTTAAAATACATGGTTATTTCTATCAACAATAATGGCCTAATGCATCCGGTAGCCGAATGGTTATTAGCGCTCTCGCCTTTGAAAATTGCATTAAAGTGTATATCAGAATTTATAAAAAATAAATTATTTATTAACCTTCCTAAAGTATGCGAGTAGTAAAAAAAAAAAAAAAAAACACCAATGGTAGAATAGTTTTGAACATAGATTATACGTATATTGATGTATTAATTTTAAATATTAAATTTTTGAAATATCCATAGAAAATATAAAATAATTTAGAAATTAGAATCAAGGCAGGCACGTAACGTCGATTATAAATACTCATCTAAAAAGACTGTAACCTGTAATAAAAGGCTGATTCTGTAAAATTCTTAAATAGTTTGAATGATTTCTTTTTTCTTATTTTTGAAGAAATGAAACAACGAAACGTGTCCCCTAAATTCTTTTTAGTCTGTGAAAAGAACAGAGAACACACGTAAAGAAAACCATCTGTTTTTCCAACTGTACAAGGCGGAAAACAGGGGAATAACACAATACAACGCGGAAAACAGGGGAATAACACAATACAACAATCATGAAAAAAAATAGTTTTAACCTATCCCACCCTAAGGCTAAAATACCAGTACCACCTACTAAACCGATAATTTCCGGTGACCTCTATTTCATCTTATCTTAGAAAAATATGTGATAGAGAGCAACACTAAATCCCCTTTCCCCCCACATCTATCATTAAAGCAAATGCGAAAAACTACTATCCCTCTTTTTCTTTCTTAGAACGCAGCTGAAGTTTCTGTTAAATTCAAAATACAACCACAACGCATGAGATGAAGGTTCGAAAGAGTGTCGGTGTATTGAACTACCCACCCACGACACACACTGTGTCGAAGTCGGCACGCATGAAACACTGCCTGCGTCGAAATTTCGGTACAAATGTCTAATTCCGACACAAGTGTCGAAGTATGATACTCGTGTGCCGAACTTCGATACTGTATCGAACTCGGCACAAAGCAACGTGTCGACACATCGACACACAAATGATGTGTCGACACACTGCGCCGACGCACCGACACATCGGCCATCTCTACTCGACTGAAGCTTTTACTTTTCTATCTGTGGCCTCAGCCATTCGAGTTAGGTCGGCAGTTTTTGTCCCCACGCTGAATTTTTGTCGATTTTCTGGAAGAAGCAACCCCACTACACACTGTATTAGTGAATGAGAATCTCTGATACTATTTTTTATTTTAATTATCGATTGTAGATTTAAAAAAAGAAGTTGAACTTCTAAAAATAGGCTGTAAAGTATTATCACGAATCAGTCCGATCTCATGCTTTGACAGAATACTATCCTTTCTTTATTAAAAAATTTCGTATAAGTATTTTAAAAGAATTCTTTTTCATGCAGTAAATTTTAATTTTAATCTATCTTTTATAAAATCTATATAATTAGCAGCTTAATGGCCTTTCTTTCCGACGTGTTTTTTTAAAGATTTGCCATTAAAAGAGAAATATGCATACTTGCCAACATCTTGATTAATTTTACGTTGTGTTGTTAGTCCTGCCCTTTTTTCCGTACAACTAAGTCTGTAGAGTAATTTTCTCTAAATGCATAAAAAATTAAATAAAAAGAAAAATACTAATGATGTGGAAAATATGTCGGGGCTAAAAATACAAAGGAATATTAATTAGGTTCTTGGAAAGTATGGAAATATGACCCAGTAAACATATCTAGTCAGACGCACGTAACTTTTGTTTTTCTATTTGCGTTTGACTCTCCGGCTCCCCCCCCCTGTTTTTTTGTTGTTGTTGTTGTTGTTGTTGTTATTGCTTACATTTAGTTGCGAATTTTAACTTCAAGTTTTAAATATTTCAATAGGGTTGTTCAAAAAAACAATAAAACGAATCACAGTATTAAAATTGGACTGAAGATTTTTGCTATTCCAAGTGTGAACATAGCTATACAGTTAGACCGGCAGTTTTTTTCCCCACGCTGAATTATCGCCGATTTTCTGGATGAAACCATGCCACTGCACGGTGTAAGAGTGAAAGAGAAAGTATGATATTATTTTTCGTATTAATTATCGTTTGTAGATAAAAAAAAAAAAAAAATAAATAAACTACTGAAAATACGCTGTAAAGTGTTATCTCGAATCAGCCTACAGGAAGCTTTATCAGATTTAGATCCTTTGTTTATTATAAAATATTAAATAAATATTTTACAAGAATAAATTTTAAGTTAACTACATGAAAACGGTCTTTGAAAATCTATATAATTAGCAGCTTAATGGCATCTGTTTCCGATGTGATATAAGTTTTGCGATTACAAAAGAAGTATGGCTCAGTAAAATTTATATTGAAGTCAAACGAAGTAAAAATTGCAGAGCATGATTGTATAAATGGGGTGGAGTGCAAATTTGGTGCAACAGTCCTTGTTTTAGCTATTTTATGAAATCTAGAAAATCAGAAGCAGGTGGCGATCTACTGTGTTCGAGGTGCCTTTAAATATCCGCCTATTTCTTCCTTTTTCTTTTTGTCTACGACTTTTTTTAAAAATTCTATTAAAAATTTATCATGAGAGAAAAAGCGGTGGGCGGAGCCTCTTTTTTAATAAACCTGAACAGTGAACTTGAATAATATATTATTGAAAACGAAAAATAAATTTTTCCGAACTATTTGGAAAATATGGTTTAATGTACTCTTTTTCAAAAGCTTCTATAATGCACAAGATACGGGAAAGAATTTAGTTACTGTAATTAGATCTGTATTTCCTATATTTAGAAGATTAGACATGGTTCCTATTCTGAATTATGCTGTACAACACATCTAACCCCTCCAAAAACATGTTAGAAGTGTTATAATACTCCTTGCATATCTGCGTATATATATGATACGTATATTTTTTTATACGGAATTTAATTTTTTATTCCAGATAACGTCATTTTAATTGTGTTATTTTTATCTATGTGATTTATCTTATGTCAGTGGAAGGCAATGATACAGTCATGGCTATTACATTTTTAAGAGTTCTTCTCTAAAGTTGAATTTTATTTAATCGTCTATGGAAGCGGTACATATTTACTTGCCAAAAAGAAAAATATTTTTACTCACACAAAAATAGTTAGTTAGTTCAATTTTTACATATTTTTTCATTGCATATGTCTCGGTTGAATTTTCACTTCAAATTTTCACATATTTCCGTAGAGTTGTTCAAATGAACAATATAACGAAACGAGTCACAAGATTAGAACTCGAGATAAGCTTTTACTTTTCTTTCTGTGGTCACAGCCATTCGAGTTAGGTCAGCAGTTTTTGTCCCACGCTGAATTTTCGTCGATTTTCTAGAACAAAGCAACTCCACTTCACTCTGTATTAGTGAATGAGAATGTGTTATGCTATTTTTTGTTTTAATTATCGATTGTTGATTTAAAAATGAAGATTTTTGCTATTCCAAGTGTAAACTCAGCTATGCAGTTAGACCGGCAGTTTTTCCTCCCACGCTGAATTTTCGCCGATTTTCTGGAAGAAACCATGCCACTGCATGGTGTAAGAGTGAAAGAGAAAGTATGATATGATTTTTCGTTGTAATTATCGTTTGCAGATTTAAAAAAAAAAAAAAAAAAAAAAAAAGCTTAACTACTGAGAATACGCTGTAAAGTGTTACCTCGAATCAGCCTACCGGAAGCTTTGACAGATTTAGTTCCTTTGTTTATTATAAAATTTTAAATAAATATTTTAGAAGAATAAATTTTAAGTTAACTACATGAAAACGGTCTTTATTAAAATCTATATAATTAGCAGCTTAATGGCCTCGGTTTCCGATGTGATATAAGTTTTGCGATTACAAAAGAAGTATGACTCAGTAAAAGTTATATTGAAATCAAACGAAGTACAACTTGCAGAGCATGATTGTATAAATGGGGTGGAGTGCAAATTTGGTGCAACAGTCCTTGTTTTAGCTATTTTATGAAATCTAGAAAATCAGAAGCAGGTGGCGATCTACTCTCTTCGAGGTGCGTTTAAATATCCGCCTATTTCTTCCTTTTTCTTTTTGTCTACGACTTTTTTTAAAAATTCTATTAAAAATTTGTCATGAGAGAAAAAGCGGTGGGCGGAGCCTCTTTTTTAATAAACCTGAACAGTGAACTTGAATAATATATTATTGAAAACGAAAATTAAAATTTTTCCGAACTATTTGGAAAATATGGTTTAATGTACACTTTTTCAAAAGCTTCTATAATGCACAAGATACGGGAAAGAATTTAGTAAATGTGATTAGATCTGTGTTTCCTATATTTAGAAGATTAGACATGGTTCCTATTCTGAATTCTGCTGTACAACACATCTAACCCCTCCAAAAACATGTTAGAAGTGTTATAATACTCCTTGCATATCTGCGTATATGTATGATATGTATATTTTTTTATACGGAATTTAATTTTTTATTCCAGATAACGTCATTTTAATTGTGTTATTTTTATCTATGTGATTTATCTTATGTCAATGGAAGGCAATGATACAATCATGGCTATTACATTTTTAAGAGTTCTTCTCTAAAGTTGAATTTTATTTAATCGTCTATGGAAGCGGTACATATTTACTTGCCAAAAAGAAAAATATTTTTATTCACACAAAAATAGTTGATAGTTCAATTTTTACATATTTTTTCATTGCATATGTCTCGGTTGAATTTTCACTTCAAATTTTCATATATTTCCGTAGAGTTGTTCAAATAATCAATATAACGAAACGAGTCACAAGATTAGAACTCGAGAGAAGCTTTTACTTTTCTTTATGTGGTCACAGCCATTCGAGTTAGGTCAGCAGTTTTTGTCCCCACGCTGAATTTTCGTCGATTTTCTAGAACACAGCAACTCCACTTCACTCTGTATTAGTGAATGAGAATGTGTTATTCTATTTTTTGTTTTAATTATCGATTGTTGATTAAAATATGAAGTTGAACTTCTAAACTAAGGCTGTAAAGTATTATCACGAATCAGTCCGATCCCATGCTTTGACAGAATAGGATCCTTTGTTTATTATAAAATTTCGTATAAATATTTTAAAAGAATTAGTTTTCATGCAGTAAATTTTAATTTTAAAATATCTTTTATAAAATTTATATAATTAGCAGCTTAATGGCGTTTCTTTCAGACGTGATATATTATAAGATTTGCTATTAAAAGAGAAATATCCATACTTGCCAACATCTTGATTAATTTTACGTTGTGTTGTTAGTGCTGCCCTTTTTTCCACACAAGTAAGTCTGTAGAGTAATTTTCTCTAAATGCATTAAAAATTAAATAAAAAGAAAAATACTAATGATGTGGAAAATATGTCGTTGCTAAAAATACAACGGAATATTAATTAGGTTCTTGGCAAGTATGGAAAAATGACGCAGTAACACATCTAATCAGACGCACGTAACTTTTGTTTTTCTAGTTGCGTTTGACTCTCCGGCTTTCCCACCCCCGACCTTTTTTTTTTTTTTCTTTGTTATTGCGTACATTTAGTTGCGAATTTTAACTTCAAATTTTTGTATATTTCAATAGAGTTGTTCAAAAGAAACAATAAAACGAATCACAGTATTAAAAATTGGACTGAAGATTTTTGCTATTCCAAGTGTGAACTCAGCTATACAGTTAGACCGGCAGTTTTTTTCCCACGCTGAATTTTCGCCGATTTTCTGGATGAAACCATGCCACTGCACGGTGTAAGAGTGAAAGAGAAAGTATGATATTATTTTTCGTATTAATTATCGTTTGTAGATTTAAAAAAAAAAAAAAAAAAAACTACTGAAAATACGCTGTAAAGTGTTATTTCGAATCAGCCTACAGGAAGCTTTATCAGATTTAGATCCTTTGTTTATTATAAAATTTTAAATAAATATTTTACAAGAATAAATTTTAAGTTAACTACATGAAAACGGTCTTTATTAAAATCTATATAATTAGCAGCTTAATGGCCTCTGTTTCCGATGTGATATAAGTTTTGCGATTACAAAAGAAGTATGACTCAGAAAAAATTATATTGAAGTCAAACGAAGTAAAAATTGCAGAGCATGATTGTATAAATGGGGTGGAGTGCAAATTTGGTGCAACAGTCCTTGTTTTAGCTATTTTATGAAATCTGGAAAATCAGAAGCAGGTGGCGATCTACTCTGTTCGAGGTGCGTTTAAATATCCGCCTATTTCTTCCTTTTTCTTTTTGTCTACGACTTTTTTTAAAAATTCTATTAAAAATTTATCATGAGAGAAAAAGCGGTGGGCGGAGCCTCCTTTTTAATAAACGTGAACACTGAACTTGAATAATATATTATTGAAAACGAAAATTAAAATTTTTCCGAACTATTTAGAAAATATCGTTTAATGCATTCTTTTCAAAAGCTTCTATAATGCACAAGATACGGGAAAGAATTTAGTGACTGTAATTAGATCTGTGTTTCCTATATTTAAAAGATTAGACATGGTTCCTATTGTGAATTCTGCTGTACAACACATCTAACCCCTCCAAAAACATGTTAGAAGAGTTATAATACTCCTTGCATATCTGCGTATATGTATGATATGTATATTTGTTTATACGGAATTTAATTTTTTATTCCAGATAACGTCATTTTAATTGTGTTATTTTTATCTATGTGATTTATCTTATGTCAATGGAAGGCAATGATACAATCATGGCTATTACATTTTTAAGCGTTCTTCTCTGAAGGTGAATTTTATTTAATCGTCTATTTTAGCGGTACATATGTACTTGTCAAAAAGAAAAATATTTTTAATCACACCAAAATAGTTGGTTAGTTCAATTTTTACATATTTTTTCATTGCATATGTCTCGGTACGAATTTTCACTTCAAATTTTCATATATTTAAGTAGAGTTGTTCAAATCAACAATATAACGAAACGAATCACAAGATTAGAACTCGACTGAAGCTTTTACTATTCTATCTGTGGTCTCAACCATTCGAGTTAGGTCGGCAGTTTTTGTCCCCACGCTGAATTTTCGTCGATTTTCTGGAAGAAGCTACTCCACTACACACTGCATTAGTGAATGAGAATGTCTGATGCTATTTTTTGTTTTAATTATCGATTGTAGATTTAAAAAAAGAAGTTGAACTTCTAAAAATAGGCTGTAAAGTATTATCACGAATCAGTCCGATCCCATGCTTTGACTGAATACGATCCTTTCTTTATTATAAAATTTCGTATAAGTATTTTAAAAGAATTCTTTTTCATGCAGTAAATTTTAATCTATCTGTTATAAAATCTATATAATTATCAGCTTAATGGCCTTTCTTTCTGACGTGATATGTTAAAAGATTTGCCATTAAAAGAGAAATATGCATACTTGCCAACATCTTGATTAATTTTACGTTGTGTTGTTAGTCCTGCCCTTTTTTCCACACAAGTAAGTCTGTAGAGTAATTTTCTCTTAATGCATAAAAAATTAAAAAAAAAAAAAAATACTAATGATGTGGAAAATATGTCGGGGCTAAAAATACAACGGAATATTAATTAGGTTCTTGGCAAGTATGGAAATATGACCCAGTAACATATCTAGTCAGACGCACGTAACTTTTGTTTTTCTATTTGCGTTTGACTTTCCGGCTCCCCCCCTTGTTTTTTTTTTTTTTTTTTTTTTTTTGTTATTGCTTACCTTTAGTTGCGAATTTTAACTTCAAGTTTTATATATTTCAATAGGGTTGTTCAAAAGAACAATAAAACGAATCACAGTATTAAAATTGGACTGAAGATTTTTGCTATTCCAAGTGTGAACACAGCTATACAGTTAGACCGGCAGTTTTTTTCCCCACGCTGAATTATCGCCGATTTTCTGGATGAAACCATGCCACTGCACGGTGTAAGAGTGAAAGAGAAAGTATGATATTATTTTTCGTATTAATTATCGTTTGCAGATTTAAAAAAAAAATTAAAATTAAACTACTGAAAATACGCTGTAAAGTGTTATCTCGAATCAGCCTACAGGAAGCTTTGACAGATTTAGATACTTTGTTTAGTATCAAATTTTAAATAGATATTTTAGAAGAAAAAAATCTTAAATTAACTACATGAAAACGGTCTTTATTAAAATCTATATAATTAGCAGCTTAATGGCCTCTGTTTCCGATGTGATATAAGTTTTGCGATTACAAAAGAAGTATGACTCAGTAAAATTTATATTGAAATCAAACGAAGTAAAAATTACTGAGCATGATTGTATAAATGGAGTGGAGTGCAAATTTGGTGCAACAGTCCTTGTTTTAGCTATTTTATGAAATCTAGAAAATCCGAAGCAGGTGGCGATCTACTCTGTTCGAGGTGCGTTTAAATATCCGCCTATTTCTTCCTTTTTTTTTTTTTTTTTTTTTTTTTTTTTTTGTCTACGAATTTTTTTAAAAATTCTATTAAAAATTTATCATGAGAGAAAAAGCGGTGGGCGGAGCCTCTTTTTTAATAAACGTGAACAGTGAACTTGAATAATATATTATTGAAAACGAAAAATTAAAATTTTTCGAACTATTTAGAAAATATGGTTTAATGTACACTTTTTCAAAAGCTTCTATAATGCACAAGATATTGGAAAGAATTTAGTGACTGTAATTAGATCTGTGTTTCTTATATTTAGAGGATTAGACATGATTCCTATTGTGAATTCTACTGTACAACACATCTAACCCCTCCAAAAACATGTTAGAAGAGTTATAATACTCCTTGCATATCTGCGTATATATATAATATGTATATTTGTTTATACGGAATTCAATTTTTTATTCCAGATAACAACATTTTAATTGTGTTATTTTTATCTATGTGATTTATCTTATGTCAATGGAAGGCAATGATACAATCATGGCTATTACATTTTTAAGCGTTCTTCTCTGAAGGTGAATTTTATTTAATCGTCTATTTTAGCGGTACATGTTTACTTGCCAAAAAGAAAAATATTTTTGAACAATATAACGAACCGAATCATAAGATTAAAACTCGACAGAAGCTTTTACTTTTCTTTCTGTGGTCACAGCCATTCGAGTTAGGTCAGCAGTTTTTGTCCCCACGCTGAATTTTCGTCGATTTTCTGGAACAAAGCAACTCCATTTCACACTGTATTAGTGAATGAGAATGTGTTATGCTATTTTTTGTTTTAATTATCGATTGTAGGTTTAAAAAAATTAAGTTGAACTTCTGAAATAAGGCTGTAAAGTATTATCACGAATCAGTCCGATCCCATGCTTTGACAAAATAGGATCCTTTGTTTATTATAAAATTTCGTATAAAGATTTTAAAAGAATTAGTTTTCATGCAGTAAATTTTAATTTTCAAATATCTTTTATAAAATCTATATAATTAGCAGTTTAATGGCCTTTCTTTCAGACGTGATATATTAAAAGATTTGCTATTAAAAGAGAAATATGCATACTTGCCAACATCTTGATTAATTTTACGTTGTGTTGTTAGTCCTGCCCTTTTTTCCACACAAGTAAGTCTGTAGAGTAATTTTCTCTAAATGCATTAAAAATTAAATAAAAAGAAAAATACTAATGATGTGGAAAATATGTCGGGGCTGAAAATACAACGGATTATTAATTAGGTTCTTGGTAAGTATGGAAATATGACGCAGTAACACATCTAGTCAGACGCACGTAACTTTTGTTTTTCTAGTTGCGTTTGACACTCCAGCTCTCCCCCCGCACCCTGTTTTTTTTTTCTTTGTTATTGCTTACATTTAGTTGCGAATTTTAACTTAAAATTTTTATATATTTCAATAGAGTTGTACAAAAGAACAATAACACGAATCACAGTATTAAAATTGGACTGAAGATTTTTGCTATTCCAAGTGTAAACTCAGCTATGCAGTTAGAACGGCAGTTTTTTTCCCCACGCTGAATTTTCGCCTATTTTCTGGAAGAAACCATGCCACTGGACGGTGTAAGAGTGAAAGAGAAAGTATGATATTATTTTTCGTTGTAATTATCGTTCGTAGATTAAAAAAAAAAAAAAAAAAAAAAAGCTTCACTACTGAGAATACGCCGTAAAGTGTTATCTCGAATCAGCCTAATGGAAGCTTTGTCAGGTTTAGATCCTTTGTTTATTATAAAATGTTAAATAAATATATTAGAAGAATAAGTTTTAAGTTATTTTCATGAAAACGGTCTTTATTAAAATCTATATAATTAGCAGCCTAATGGCCTCTGTTTCCGATGTGATATAAGTTTTGCGATTACAAAAGAAGTATAACTCAGTAAAATTTATATTGAAATCAAACGAAGTAAAAATTGCAGAGCATGATTGTATAAATGGGGTGGAGTGCAAATTTGGTGCAACACTCCTTGTTTTAGCTATTTAATGAAATCTAGAAAATCCGAAGCAGGTGGCGATCAACTCTGTCAGAGGTGCGTTTAAATATCCGCCTATTTCTTCCTTTTTTTTTTTTTTTTTTTTTTTTTGTCTACGACTTTTTTTAAAAATTCTATTAAAAATTTATCATGAGATAAAAAGCGGTGGGCGAAGCCTCTTTTTTAATAAACGTGAACAGTGAACTTGAATAATATATTATTGAAAACGAAAAATTAAAATTTTTCGAACTATTTAGAAAATATGGTTTAATGTACACTTTTTCAAAAGCTTCTTTAATGCACAAGATACGGGAAAGAATTTAGTGACTGTAATTAGATCTGTGTTTCCTATATTTAGAAGATTAGACATGGTTCCTATTGTGAATTCTGCTGTACAACACATCTAACCCCTCCAAAAACATGTTAGAAGAGTTATAATACTCCTTGCATATCTGCGTATATGTATGATATGTATATTTGTTTATACGGAATTTAATTTTTTATTCCAGATAACGTCATTTTAATTGTGTTATTTTTATCTTTGTGATTTATCTTATGTCAATGGAAGGCAATGATAAAATCATGGCTATTACATTTTAAAGAGTTCTTCTCTAAAGATGAATTTTATTTAATCGTGTATGGAAGCGGTACATACTTGCCAAAAAGAAAAATATTTTTGAACAATATAACGAACCGAATCATAAGATTAGAACTCGACAGAAGCTTTTACTTTTCTTTCTGTTGTCACAGCCATTCGAGTTAGGTCAGCAGTTTTTGTCCCCACGCTGAATTTTCGTCGATTTTCTGGAACAAAGCAACTCCATTTCACACTGTATTAGTGAATGAGAATGTGTTATGCTATTTTTTGTTTTAATTATCGATTGTAGGTTTAAAAAAAGGAAGTTGAACTTCTGAAATAAGGCTGTAAAGTATTATCACGAATCAGTCCGATCCCATGCTTTGACAGAATAGGATCCTTTGTTTATTATAAAATTTCGTATAAAGATTTTAAAAGAATTAGTTTTCATGCAGTAAATTTTAATTTTAAAATATCTTTTATAAAATCTATATAATTAGCAGTTTAATGGCCTTTCTTTCAGACGTGATATATTAAAAGATTTCCTATTAAAAGAGAAATATGCATACTTGCCAACATCTTGATTAATTTTACGTTGTGTTGTTAGTCCTGCCCTTTTTTCCACACAAGTAAGTCTGTAGAGTAATTTTCTCTAAATGCATTAAAAATTAAATAAAAAGAAAAATACTAATGATGTGGAAAATATGTCGGGGCTAAAAATACAACGGATTATTAATTAGGTTCTTGGTAAGTATGGAAATATGACGCAGTAACACATCTAGTCAGACGCACGTAACTTTTGTTTTTCTAGTTGCGTTTGACACTCCAGCTCTCCCCCCCGCACCCTGTTTTTTTCTTCTTTGTTATTGCTTACATTTAGTTGCGAATTTTAACTTAAAATTTTTATATATTTCAATAGAGTTGTACAAAAGAACAATAACACGAATCACAGTATTAAAATTGGACTGAAGATTTTTGCCATTCCAAGCCATCCCTCAGCTATGCAGTTAGAACGGCAATTTTTTTCCCCACGCTGAATTTTCGCCGATTTTCAGAAGAAACCATGCCACTGCACGGTGTAAGAGTGAAAGAGAAAGTATGATGTTATTTTTCGTTGTAATTATCGTTCGTAGATAAAAAAAAAAAAAAAAAAGGTTAACTACTAAGAATACGCTGTAAAGTGTTATCTCGATTCAGCCTAACGGAAGCTTTGTCAGGTTTAGATCCTTTGTTTATTATAAAATTTTAAATAAATATATTAGAAGAATAAGTTTTAAGTTAACTACATGGATACAGTCTTTATTAAAATCTATATAATTGGCAGCTTAATGGCCTCTGTTTCCGATGTGATATAAGTTTTGCGATTACAAAAGAAGTATGACTCAGTAAAATTTATATTGAAATCAAACGAAGTAAAATTGCAGAGCATGATTGTATAAATGGGGTGGAGTGCAAATGTGGTGCAACAGTCCTTGTTTTAGCTATTTTATGAAATCTAGAAAATCCGAAGCAGGTGGCGATCTACTCTGTCAGAGGTGCGTTTAAATATCCGCTAATTTCTTCCTTTTTTTTTTTTTTTTTTTGTCTACGACTTTTTTTAAAAATTCTATTAAAAATTTATCATGAGAGAAAAAGCGGTGGGCGGAGCCTCTTTTTTAATAAACGTGAACAGTGAACTTGAATAATATATTATTGAAAACGAAAAATTAAAATTTTTCGAACTATTTAGAAAATATGGTTTAATGTACACTTTTTCAGAAGCTTCTATAATGCACAAGATACGGGAAAGAATTTAGTGACTGTAATTAGATCTGTGTTTCCTATATTTAGAAGATTAGACATGGTTCCTATTGTGAATTCTGCTGTACAACACATCTAACCCTTCCAAAAACAAGTTAGAAGAGTTATAATACTCCTTGCATATCTGAGTATATGTATGATATGTATATTTGTTTATACGGAATTTAATTTTTTATTCCAGATAACGTCATTTTAATTGTGTTATTTTTATCTTTGTGATTTATCTTATGTCAATGGAAGGAGATGATACAATCATGGCTATTACTTTTTTAAGAGTTCTTCTCTAAAGGTGAATTTTATTTAATCGTCTATGGAAGCGGTACATATTTACTTGCCAAAAAGAAAAATATTTTTGAACAATATAACGAACCGAATCATAAGATTAGAACTCGACAGAAGCTTTTACTTTTCTTTCTGTGGTCACAGCCATTCGAGTTAGGTCAGCAGTTTTTGTCCCCACACTGAATTTTCGTCGATTTTCTGGAACAAAGCAACTCCATTTCACACTGTATTAGTGAATGAGAATGTGTTATGCTATTTTTTGTTTTAATTATCGATTGTAGATTTTAAAAAATAAGTTGAACTTCTGAAATAAGGCTGTAAAGTATTATCACGAATCAGTCCGATCCCATGCTTTGACAGAATAGGATCCTTTGTTTATTATAAAATTTCGTATAAATATTTTAAAAGAATTAGTTTTCATGCAGTTAATTTTAATTTTAAAATATCTTTTATAAAATCTATATAATTAGCAGCTTAATGGCCTTTCTTTCAGACGTGATATATTAAAAGATTTGCTATTAAAAGAGAAATATGCATACTTGCCAACATCTTGATTAATTTTACGTTGTGTTGTTAGTCCTGCCCATTTTTCCACACAAGTAAGTCTGTAGAGTAATTTTCTCTAAATGCATTAAAAATTAAATAAAAAGAAAAATACTAATGATGTGGAAAATATGTCGGGGCTAAAAATACAACGGATTATTAATTAGGTTCTTGGTAAGTATGGAAATATGACGCAGTAACACATCTAGTCAGACGCACGTAACTTTTGTTTTTCTAGTTGCGTTTGACACTCCAGCTCTCCCCCCCGCACCCAGTTTTTTTTTTTTTTCTTTGTTATTGCTTACATTTAGTTGCGAATTTTAACTTAAAATTTTTATATATTTCAATAGAGTTGTACAAAAGAACAATAACACGAATCACAGTATTAAAATTGGACTGAAGATTTTTGCCATTCCAAGCCATCCCTCAGCTATGCAGTTAGAACGGCAATTTTTTTCCCCACGCTGAATTTTCGCCAATTTTCAGAAGAAACCATGCCACTGCACGGTGTAAGAGTGAAAGAGAAAGTATGATGTTATTTTTCGTTGTAATTATCGTTCGTAGATAAAAAAAAAAAAAAAAGGTTAACTACTGAGAATACGCTGTAAAGTGTTATCTCGATTCAGCCTAACGGAAGCTTTGTCAGGTTTAGATCCTTTGTTTATTATAAAATTTTAAATAAATATATTAGAAGAATAAGTTTTAAGTTAACTACATGGAAACGGTCTTTATTAAAATCTATATAATTAGCAGCTTAATGGCCTCTGTTTCCGATGTGATATAAGTTTTGCGATTACAAAAGAAGTATGACTCAGTAAAATTTATATTGAAATCAAACGAAGTAAAAATTGCAGAGCATGATTGTATAAATGGGGTGGAGTGCAAATGTGGTGCAACAGTCCTTGTTTTAGCTATTTTATGAAATCTAGAAAATCCGAAGCAGGTGGCGATCTACTCTGTCAGAGGTGCGTTTAAATATCCGCTTATTTCTTCCTTTTTTTTTTTTGTCTACGACTTTTTTTAAAAATTCTATTAAAAATTTATCATGAGAGAAAAAGCGGTGGGCGGAGCCTCTTTTTTAATAAACGTGAACAGTGAACTTGAATAATATATTATTGAAAACGAAAAATTAAAATTTTTCGAACTATTTAGAAAATATGGTTTAATGTACACTTTTTCAAAAGCTTCTATAATGCACAAGATACGGGAAAGAATTTAGTGACTGTAATTAGATCTGTGTTTCCTATATTTAGAAGATTAGACATGGTTCCTATTGTGAATTCTGCTGTACAACACATCTAACCCCTCCAAAAACATGTTAGAAGAGTTATAATACTCCTTGCATATCTGAGTATATGTATGATATGTATATTTGTTTATACGGAATTTAATTTTTTATTCCAGATAACGTCATTTTAATTGTGTTATTTTTATCTTTGTGATTTATCTTATGTCAATGGAAGGAGATGATACAATCATGGCTATTACATTTTTAAGAGTTCTTCTCTAAAGGTGAATTTTATTTAATCGTCTATGGAAGCGGTACATATTTACTTGCCAAAAAGAAAAATATTTTTGAACAATATAACGAACCGAATCATAAGATTAGAACTCGACAGAAGCTTTTACTTTTCTTTCTGTGGTCACAGCCATTCGAGTTAGGTCAGCAGTTTTTGTCCCCACACTGAATTTTCGTCGATTTTCTGGAACAAAGCAACTCCATTTCACACTGTATTAGTGAATGAGAATGTGTTATGCTATTTTTTGTTTTAATTATCGATTGTAGATTTTAAAAAATAAGTTGAACTTCTGAAATAAGGCTGTAAAGTATTATCACGAATCAGTCCGATCCCATGCTTTGACAGAATAGGATCCTTTGTTTATTATAAAATTTCGTATAAATATTTTAAAAGAATTAGTTTTCATGCAGTTAATTTTAATTTTAAAATATCTTTTATAAAATCTATATAATTAGCAGCTAAATGGACTTTCTTTCAGACGTGATATATTAAAAGATTTGCTATTAAAAGAGAAATATGCATACTTGCCAACATCTTGATTAATTTTACGTTGTGTTGTTAGTCCTGCCCTTTTTTCCACACAAGTAAGTCTGTAGAGTAATTTTCTCTAAATGCATTAAAAATTAAATAAAAAGAAAAATACTAATGATGTGGAAAATATGTCGGGGCTAAAAATACAACGGATTATTAATTAGGTTCTTGGTAAGTATGGAAATATGACGCAGTAACACATCTAGTCAGACGCACGTAACTTTTGTTTTTCTAGTTGCGTTTGACACTCCAGCTCTCCCCCCCCCCCGCACCCTGTTTTTTTTTTTCTTTGTTATTGCTTACATTTAGTTGCGAATTTTAACTTAAAATTTTTATACATTTCAATAGAGTTGTACAAAAGAACAATAACACGAATCACAGTATTAAAATTGGACTGAAGATTTTTGCCATTCCAAGCCATCCCTCAGCTATGCAGTTAGAACGGCAATTTTTTTCCCCACGCTGAATTTTCGCCTATTTTCAGAAGAAACCATGCCACTGCACGGTGTAAGAGTGAAAGAGAAAGTATGATGTTATTTTTCGTTGTAATTATCGTTCGTAGATAAAAAAAAAAAAAAAGGTTAACTACAGAGAATACGCTGTAAAGTGTTATCTCGAATCAGCCTAACGGAAGCTTTGTCAGGTTTAGATCCTTTGTTTATTATAAAATTATAAATAAATATATTAGAAGAATAAGTTTTAAGTTAACTACATGAAAACGGTCTTTATTAAAATCTATATAATTAGCAGCTTAATGGCCTCTGTTTCCGATGTGATATAAGTTTTGCGATTACAAAAGAAGTAAGACTCAGTAAAATTTATATTGAAATCAAACGACGTAAAAATTGCAGAGCATGATTGTATAAATGGGGTGGAGTGCAAATGTGGTGCAACAGTCCTTGCTTTAGCTATTTTATGAAATCTAGAAAATCAGAAGCAGGTGGCGATCTACTCTGTTCGAAGTGCGTTTAAATATCCGCCTATTTCTTCGTTTTTTTTTTTTTTTTGTCTAAGACATTTTTTAAAAATTCTATTAAAAATTTATCATGAGAGAAAAAGCGGTGGGCGGAGCCTCTTTTTTAATAAACGTGAACAGTGAACTTGAATAATATATTATTGAAAACGAAAAATTAAAATTTTTCGAACTATTTAGAAAATATGGTTTAATGTACACTTTTTCAGAAGCTTCTATAATGCACAAGATACGGGAAAGAATTTAGTGACTGTAATTAGATCTGTGTTTCCTATATTTAGAAGATTAGACATGGTTCCTATTGTGAATTCTGCTGTACAACACATCTAACCCTTCCAAAAACAAGTTAGAAGAGTTATAATACTCCTTGCATATCTGAGTATATGTATGATATGTATATTTGTTTATACGGAATTTAATTTTTTATTCCAGATAACGTCATTTTAATTGTGTTATTTTTATCTTTGTGATTTATCTTATGTCAATGGAAGGCAATGATACAATCATGGCTATTACATTTTTAAGAGTTCTTCTCTAAAGGTGAATTTTATTTAATCGTCTATGGAAGCGGTACATATTTACTTGCCAAAAAGAAAAATATTTTTGAACAATATAACGAACCGAATCATAAGATTAGAACTCGACAGAAGCTTTTACTTTTCTTTTTGTGGTCACAGCCATTCGAGTTAGGTTAGCAGTTTTTGTCCGCACACTGAATTTTCGTCGATTTTCTGGAACAAAGCAACTCCATTTCACACTGTATTAGTGAATGAGAATGTGTTATGCTATTTTTTGTTTTAATTATCGATTGTAGATTTTAAAAAATAAGTTGAACTTCTGAAATAAGGCTGTAAAGTATTATCACGAATCAGTCCGATCCCATGCTTTGACAGAATAGGAGCCTTTGTTCATTATAAAATTTCGTATAAATATTTTAAAAGAATTAGTTTTCATGCAGTTAATTTTAATTTTAAAATATCTTTTATAAAATCTATATAATTAGCAGCTTAATGGCCTTTCTTTCAGACGTGATATATTAAAAGATTTGCTGTTAAAAGAGAAATATGCATACTTGCCAACATCTTGATTAATTTTACGTTGTGTTGTTAGTCCTGCCCTTTTTTCCACACAAGTACGTCTGTAGAGTAATTTTCTCTAAATGCATTAAAAATTAAATAAAAAGAAAAATACTAATGATGTGGAAAATATGTCGGGGCTAAAAATACAACGGATTATTAATTAGGTTCTTGGTAAGTATGGAAATATGACGCAGTAACACATATAGTCAGACGCACGTAACTTTTGTTTTTCTAGTTGCGTTTGACACTCCAGCTCTCCCCCCCGCACCCTGTTTTTTTTTTCTTTGTTATTGCTTACATTTAGTTGCGAATTTTAACTTAAAATTTTTATATATTTCAATAGAGTTGTACAAAAGAACAATAACACGAATCACAGTATTAAAATTGGACTGAAGATTTTTGCCATTCCAAGCCATCCCTCAGCTATGCAGTTAGAACGGCAATTTTTTTCCCCACGCTGAATTTTCGCCGATTTTCAGAAGAAACCATGCCACTGCACGGTGTAAGAGTGAAAGAGAACGTATGATGTTATTTTTCGTTGTAATTATCGTTCGTAGATAAAAAAAAAAAAAAAAAAGGTTCACTACTGAGAATACGCTGTAAAGTGTTATCTCGAATCAGCCTAACGGAAGCTTTGTCAGGTTTAGATCCTTTGTTTATTATAAAATTATAAATAAATATATTAGAAGAATAAGTTTTAAGTTAACTACATGAAAACGGTCTTTATTAAAATCTATATAATTAGCAGCTTAATGGCCTCTGTTTCCGATGTGATATAAGTTTTGCGATTACAAAAGAAGTATGACTCAGTAAAATTTATATTGAAATCAAACGACGTAAAAATTGCAGAGCATGATTGTATAAATGGGGTGGAGTGCAAATGTGGTGCAACAGTCCTTGTTTTAGCTATTTTATGAAATCTAGAAAATCAGAAGCAGGTGGCGATCTACTCTGTTCGAAGTGCGTTTAAATATCCGCCTATTTCTTCGTTTTTTTTTTTTTTTTTTTTTTTTTTGTCTACGACATTTTTTAAAAATTCTATTAAAAATTTATCATGAGAGAAAAAGCGGTGGGCGGAGCCTCTTTTTTAATAAACGTGAACAGTGAACTTGAATAATATATTATTGAAAACGAAAAATTAAAATTTTTCGAACTATTTAGAAAATATGGTTTAATGTACACTTTTTCAGAAGCTTCTATAATGCACAAGATACGGGAAAGAATTTAGTGACTGTAATTAGATCTGTGTTTCCTATATTTAGAAGATTAGACATGGTTCCTATTGTGAATTCTGCTGTACAACACATCTAACCCTTCCAAAAACAAGTTAGAAGAGTTATAATACTCCTTGCATATCTGAGTATATGTATGATATGTATATTTGTTTATACGGAATTTAATTTTTTATTCCAGATAACGTCATTTTAATTGTGTTATTTTTATCTTTGTGATTTATCTTATGTCAATGGAAGGCAATGATACAATCATGGCTATTACATTTTTAAGAGTTCTTCTCTAAAGGTGAATTTTATTTAATCGTCTATGGAAGCGGTACATATTTACTTGCCAAAAAGAAAAATATTTTTGAACAATATAACGAACCGAATCATAAGATTAGAACTCGACAGAATCTTTTACTTTTCTTTTTGTGGTCACAGCCATTCGAGTTAGGTTAGCAGTTTTTGTCCCCACACTGAATTTTCGTCGATTTTCTGGAACAAAGCAACTCCATTTCACACTGTATTAGTGAATGAGAATGTGTTATGCTATTTTTTGTTTTAATTATCGATTGTAGATTTTAAAAAATAAGTTGAACTTCTGAAATAAGGCTGTAAAGTATTATCACGAATCAGTCCGATCCCATGCTTTGACAGAATAGGAGCCTTTGTCTATTATAAAATTTCGTATAAATATTTTAAAAGAATTAGTTTTCATGCAGTTAATTTTAATTTTAAAATATCTTTTATAAAATCTATATAATTAGCAGCTTAATGGCCTTTCTTTCAGACGTGATATATTAAAAGATTTGCTATTAAAAGAGAAATATGCATACTTGCCAACATCTTGATTAATTTTACGTTGTGTTGTTAGTCCTGCCCTTTTTTCCACACAAGTAAGTCTGTAGAGTAATTTTCTCTAAATGCATTAAAAATTAAATAAAAAGAAAAATACTAATGCTGTGGAAAATATGTCGGGGCTAAAAATACAACGGATTATTAATTAGGTTCTTGGTAAGTATGGAAATATGACGCAGTAACACATATAGTCAGACGCACGTAACTTTTGTTTTTCTAGTTGCGTTTGACACTCCAGCTCTCCCCCCCGCACCCTGTTTTTTTTTTCTTTGTTATTGCTTACATTTAGTTGCGAATTTTAACTTAAAATTTTTATATATTTCAATAGAGTTGTACAAAAGAACAATAACACGAATCACAGTATTAAAATTGGACTGAAGATTTTTGCCATTCCAAGCCATCCCTCAGCTATGCAGTTAGAACGGCAATTTTTTTTCCCCACGCTGAATTTTCGCCGATTTTCAGAAGAAACCATGTCACTGCACGGTGTAAGAGTGAAAGAGAAAGTATGATGTTATTTTTCGTTGTAATTATCGTTCGTAGATAAAAAAAAAAAAAAAAAAAGGTTCACTACTGAGAATACGCTGTAAAGTGTTATCTCGAATCAGCCTAACGGAAGCTTTGTCAGGTTTAGATCCTTTGTTTATTATAAAATTATAAATAAATATATTAGAAGAATAAGTTTTAAGTTAACTACATGAAAACGGTCTTTATTAAAATCTATATAATTAGCAGCTTAATGGCCTCTGTTTCCGATGTGATATAAGTTTTGCGATTACAAAAGAAGTATGACTCAGTAAAATTTATATTGAAATCAAACGACGTAAAAATTGCAGAGCATGATTGTATAAATGGGGTGGAGTGCAAATGTGGTGCAACAGTCCTTGTTTTAGCTATTTTATGAAATCTAGAAAATCAGAAGCAGGTGGCGATCTACTCTGTTCGAAGTGCGTTTAAATATCCGCCTATTTCTTCGTTTTTTTTTTTTTTTTTGTCTACGACTTTTTTTAAAAATTCTATTAAAAATTTATCATGAGAGAAAAAGCGGTGGGCGGAGCCTCTTTTTTAATAAACGTGAACAGTGAACTTGAATAATATATTATTGAAAACGAAAAATTAAAATTTTTCGAACTATTTAGAAAATATGGTTTAATGTACACTTTTTCAAAAGCTTCTATAATGCACAAGATACGGGAAAGAATTTAGTGACTGTAATTAGATCTGTGTTTCCTATATTTAGAAGATTAGACATGGTTCCTATTGTGAATTCTGCTGTACATCACATCTAACCCTTCCAAAAACAAGTTAGAAGAGTTATAATACTCCTTGCACATCTGAGTATATGTATGATATGTATATTTGTTTATACGGAATTTAATTTTTTATTCCAGATAACGTCATTTTAATTGTGTTATTTTTATCTTTGTGATTTATCTTATGTCAATGGAAGGCAATGATACAATCATGGCTATTACATTTTAAAGAGTTCTTCTCTAAAGGTGAATTTTATTTAATCGTGTATGGAAGCTGTATATATTTACTTGCCAAAAAGAAAAATATTTTTGAACAATATAACGAACCGAATCATAAGATTAGAACTCGACAGAAGCTTTTACTTTTCTTTCTGTGGTCACAGCCATTCGAGTTAGGTCAGCAGTTTTTGTCCCCACGCTGAAGTTTCGTCGATTTTCTGGAACAAAGCAACTCCATTTCACACTGTATTAGTGAATGAGAATGTGTTATGCTATTTTTTGTTTTAATTATCCATTGTAGGTTTAAAAAAAGGAAGTTGAACTTCTGAAATAAGGCTGTAAAGTATTATCACGAATCAGTCCGATCCCATGCTTTGACAGAATAGGATCCTTTGTTTATTATAAAATTTCGTATAAATATTTTAAAAGAATTAGTTTTCATGCAGTAAATTTTAATTTTAAAATATCTTTTATAAAATCTATATAATTAGCAGTTTAATGGCCTTTCTTTCAGACGTGATATATTAAAAGATTTCCTATTAAAAGAGAAATATGCATACTTGCCAACATCTTGATTAATTTTACGTTGTGTTGTTAGTCCTGCCCTTTTTTCCACACAAGTAAGTCTGTAGAGTAATTTTCTCTAAATGCATTAAAAATTAAATAAAAAGAAAAATACTAATGATGTGGAAAATATGTCGGGGCTAAAAATACAACGGATTATTAATTAGGTTCTTGGTAAGTATGGAAATATGACGCAGTAACACATCTAGTCAGACGCACGTAACTTTTGTTTTTCTAGTTGCGTTTGACACTCCAGCTCTGCCCACCGCACCCTGTTTTTTTTTCTTTGTTATTGCTTACATTTAGTTGCGAATTTTAACTTAAAATTTTTATATATTTCAATAGAGTTGTACAAAAGAACAATAACACGAATCGCAGTATTAAAATTGGACTGAAGATTTTTGCCATTCCAAGTGTAAACTCAGCTATGCAGTTAGAACGACAATTTTTTTCCCCACGCTGAATTTTCGCCGATTTTCTGGAAGAAACCATGCCACTGCACGGTGTAAGAGTGAAAGAGAAAGTATGATGTTATTTTTCGTTGTAATTATCGTTCGTAGATAAAAAAAAAAAAAAAAAAGGTTAACTACTAAGAATACGCTGTAAAGTGTTATCTCGATTCAGCCTAACGGAAGCTTTGTCAGGTTTAGATCCTTTGTTTATTATAAAATTTTAAATAAATATATTAGAAGAATAAGTTTTAAGTTAACTACATGGATACAGTCTTTATTAAAATCTATATAATTGGCAGCTTAATGGCCTCTGTTTCCGATGTGATATAAGTTTTGCGATTACAAAAGAAGTATGACTCAGTAAAATTTATATTGAAATCAAACGAAGTAAAATTGCAGAGCATGATTGTATAAATGGGGTGGAGTGCAAATGTGGTGCAACAGTCCTTGTTTTAGCTATTTTATGAAATCTAGAAAATCCGAAGCAGGTGGCGATCTACTCTGTCAGAGGTGCGTTTAAATATCCGCTAATTTCTTCCTTTTTTTTTTTTTTTTTTTGTCTACGACTTTTTTTAAAAATTCTATTAAAAATTTATCATGAGAGAAAAAGCGGTGGGCGGAGCCTCTTTTTTAATAAACGTGAACAGTGAACTTGAATAATATATTATTGAAAACGAAAAATTAAAATTTTTCGAACTATTTAGAAAATATGGTTTAATGTACACTTTTTCAGAAGCTTCTATAATGCACAAGATACGGGAAAGAATTTAGTGACTGTAATTAGATCTGTGTTTCCTATATTTAGAAGATTAGACATGGTTCCTATTGTGAATTCTGCTGTACAACACATCTAACCCTTCCAAAAACAAGTTAGAAGAGTTATAATACTCCTTGCATATCTGAGTATATGTATGATATGTATATTTGTTTATACGGAATTTAATTTTTTATTCCAGATAACGTCATTTTAATTGTGTTATTTTTATCTTTGTGATTTATCTTATGTCAATGGAAGGAGATGATACAATCATGGCTATTACTTTTTTAAGAGTTCTTCTCTAAAGGTGAATTTTATTTAATCGTCTATGGAAGCGGTACATATTTACTTGCCAAAAAGAAAAATATTTTTGAACAATATAACGAACCGAATCATAAGATTAGAACTCGACAGAAGCTTTTACTTTTCTTTCTGTGGTCACAGCCATTCGAGTTAGGTCAGCAGTTTTTGTCCCCACACTGAATTTTCGTCGATTTTCTGGAACAAAGCAACTCCATTTCACACTGTATTAGTGAATGAGAATGTGTTATGCTATTTTTTGTTTTAATTATCGATTGTAGATTTTAAAAAATAAGTTGAACTTCTGAAATAAGGCTGTAAAGTATTATCACGAATCAGTCCGATCCCATGCTTTGACAGAATAGGATCCTTTGTTTATTATAAAATTTCGTATAAATATTTTAAAAGAATTAGTTTTCATGCAGTTAATTTTAATTTTAAAATATCTTTTATAAAATCTATATAATTAGCAGCTTAATGGCCTTTCTTTCAGACGTGATATATTAAAAGATTTGCTATTAAAAGAGAAATATGCATACTTGCCAACATCTTGATTAATTTTACGTTGTGTTGTTAGTCCTGCCCATTTTTCCACACAAGTAAGTCTGTAGAGTAATTTTCTCTAAATGCATTAAAAATTAAATAAAAAGAAAAATACTAATGATGTGGAAAATATGTCGGGGCTAAAAATACAACGGATTATTAATTAGGTTCTTGGTAAGTATGGAAATATGACGCAGTAACACATCTAGTCAGACGCACGTAACTTTTGTTTTTCTAGTTGCGTTTGACACTCCAGCTCTCCCCCCCGCACCCAGTTTTTTTTTTTTTTCTTTGTTATTGCTTACATTTAGTTGCGAATTTTAACTTAAAATTTTTATATATTTCAATAGAGTTGTACAAAAGAACAATAACACGAATCACAGTATTAAAATTGGACTGAAGATTTTTGCCATTCCAAGCCATCCCTCAGCTATGCAGTTAGAACGGCAATTTTTTTCCCCACGCTGAATTTTCGCCAATTTTCAGAAGAAACCATGCCACTGCACGGTGTAAGAGTGAAAGAGAAAGTATGATGTTATTTTTCGTTGTAATTATCGTTCGTAGATAAAAAAAAAAAAAAAAGGTTAACTACTGAGAATACGCTGTAAAGTGTTATCTCGATTCAGCCTAACGGAAGCTTTGTCAGGTTTAGATCCTTTGTTTATTATAAAATTTTAAATAAATATATTAGAAGAATAAGTTTTAAGTTAACTACATGGAAACGGTCTTTATTAAAATCTATATAATTAGCAGCTTAATGGCCTCTGTTTCCGATGTGATATAAGTTTTGCGATTACAAAAGAAGTATGACTCAGTAAAATTTATATTGAAATCAAACGAAGTAAAAATTGCAGAGCATGATTGTATAAATGGGGTGGAGTGCAAATGTGGTGCAACAGTCCTTGTTTTAGCTATTTTATGAAATCTAGAAAATCCGAAGCAGGTGGCGATCTACTCTGTCAGAGGTGCGTTTAAATATCCGCTTATTTCTTCCTTTTTTTTTTTTGTCTACGACTTTTTTTAAAAATTCTATTAAAAATTTATCATGAGAGAAAAAGCGGTGGGCGGAGCCTCTTTTTTAATAAACGTGAACAGTGAACTTGAATAATATATTATTGAAAACGAAAAATTAAAATTTTTCGAACTATTTAGAAAATATGGTTTAATGTACACTTTTTCAAAAGCTTCTATAATGCACAAGATACGGGAAAGAATTTAGTGACTGTAATTAGATCTGTGTTTCCTATATTTAGAAGATTAGACATGGTTCCTATTGTGAATTCTGCTGTACAACACATCTAACCCCTCCAAAAACATGTTAGAAGAGTTATAATACTCCTTGCATATCTGAGTATATGTATGATATGTATATTTGTTTATACGGAATTTAATTTTTTATTCCAGATAACGTCATTTTAATTGTGTTATTTTTATCTTTGTGATTTATCTTATGTCAATGGAAGGAGATGATACAATCATGGCTATTACATTTTTAAGAGTTCTTCTCTAAAGGTGAATTTTATTTAATCGTCTATGGAAGCGGTACATATTTACTTGCCAAAAAGAAAAATATTTTTGAACAATATAACGAACCGAATCATAAGATTAGAACTCGACAGAAGCTTTTACTTTTCTTTCTGTGGTCACAGCCATTCGAGTTAGGTCAGCAGTTTTTGTCCCCACACTGAATTTTCGTCGATTTTCTGGAACAAAGCAACTCCATTTCACACTGTATTAGTGAATGAGAATGTGTTATGCTATTTTTTGTTTTAATTATCGATTGTAGATTTTAAAAAATAAGTTGAACTTCTGAAATAAGGCTGTAAAGTATTATCACGAATCAGTCCGATCCCATGCTTTGACAGAATAGGATCCTTTGTTTATTATAAAATTTCGTATAAATATTTTAAAAGAATTAGTTTTCATGCAGTTAATTTTAATTTTAAAATATCTTTTATAAAATCTATATAATTAGCAGCTAAATGGACTTTCTTTCAGACGTGATATATTAAAAGATTTGCTATTAAAAGAGAAATATGCATACTTGCCAACATCTTGATTAATTTTACGTTGTGTTGTTAGTCCTGCCCTTTTTTCCACACAAGTAAGTCTGTAGAGTAATTTTCTCTAAATGCATTAAAAATTAAATAAAAAGAAAAATACTAATGATGTGGAAAATATGTCGGGGCTAAAAATACAACGGATTATTAATTAGGTTCTTGGTAAGTATGGAAATATGACGCAGTAACACATCTAGTCAGACGCACGTAACTTTTGTTTTTCTAGTTGCGTTTGACACTCCAGCTCTCCCCCCCCCCCGCACCCTGTTTTTTTTTTTCTTTGTTATTGCTTACATTTAGTTGCGAATTTTAACTTAAAATTTTTATACATTTCAATAGAGTTGTACAAAAGAACAATAACACGAATCACAGTATTAAAATTGGACTGAAGATTTTTGCCATTCCAAGCCATCCCTCAGCTATGCAGTTAGAACGGCAATTTTTTTCCCCACGCTGAATTTTCGCCTATTTTCAGAAGAAACCATGCCACTGCACGGTGTAAGAGTGAAAGAGAAAGTATGATGTTATTTTTCGTTGTAATTATCGTTCGTAGATAAAAAAAAAAAAAAAGGTTAACTACAGAGAATACGCTGTAAAGTGTTATCTCGAATCAGCCTAACGGAAGCTTTGTCAGGTTTAGATCCTTTGTTTATTATAAAATTATAAATAAATATATTAGAAGAATAAGTTTTAAGTTAACTACATGAAAACGGTCTTTATTAAAATCTATATAATTAGCAGCTTAATGGCCTCTGTTTCCGATGTGATATAAGTTTTGCGATTACAAAAGAAGTAAGACTCAGTAAAATTTATATTGAAATCAAACGACGTAAAAATTGCAGAGCATGATTGTATAAATGGGGTGGAGTGCAAATGTGGTGCAACAGTCCTTGCTTTAGCTATTTTATGAAATCTAGAAAATCAGAAGCAGGTGGCGATCTACTCTGTTCGAAGTGCGTTTAAATATCCGCCTATTTCTTCGTTTTTTTTTTTTTTTTGTCTAAGACATTTTTTAAAAATTCTATTAAAAATTTATCATGAGAGAAAAAGCGGTGGGCGGAGCCTCTTTTTTAATAAACGTGAACAGTGAACTTGAATAATATATTATTGAAAACGAAAAATTAAAATTTTTCGAACTATTTAGAAAATATGGTTTAATGTACACTTTTTCAGAAGCTTCTATAATGCACAAGATACGGGAAAGAATTTAGTGACTGTAATTAGATCTGTGTTTCCTATATTTAGAAGATTAGACATGGTTCCTATTGTGAATTCTGCTGTACAACACATCTAACCCTTCCAAAAACAAGTTAGAAGAGTTATAATACTCCTTGCATATCTGAGTATATGTATGATATGTATATTTGTTTATACGGAATTTAATTTTTTATTCCAGATAACGTCATTTTAATTGTGTTATTTTTATCTTTGTGATTTATCTTATGTCAATGGAAGGCAATGATACAATCATGGCTATTACATTTTTAAGAGTTCTTCTCTAAAGGTGAATTTTATTTAATCGTCTATGGAAGCGGTACATATTTACTTGCCAAAAAGAAAAATATTTTTGAACAATATAACGAACCGAATCATAAGATTAGAACTCGACAGAAGCTTTTACTTTTCTTTTTGTGGTCACAGCCATTCGAGTTAGGTTAGCAGTTTTTGTCCGCACACTGAATTTTCGTCGATTTTCTGGAACAAAGCAACTCCATTTCACACTGTATTAGTGAATGAGAATGTGTTATGCTATTTTTTGTTTTAATTATCGATTGTAGATTTTAAAAAATAAGTTGAACTTCTGAAATAAGGCTGTAAAGTATTATCACGAATCAGTCCGATCCCATGCTTTGACAGAATAGGAGCCTTTGTTCATTATAAAATTTCGTATAAATATTTTAAAAGAATTAGTTTTCATGCAGTTAATTTTAATTTTAAAATATCTTTTATAAAATCTATATAATTAGCAGCTTAATGGCCTTTCTTTCAGACGTGATATATTAAAAGATTTGCTGTTAAAAGAGAAATATGCATACTTGCCAACATCTTGATTAATTTTACGTTGTGTTGTTAGTCCTGCCCTTTTTTCCACACAAGTACGTCTGTAGAGTAATTTTCTCTAAATGCATTAAAAATTAAATAAAAAGAAAAATACTAATGATGTGGAAAATATGTCGGGGCTAAAAATACAACGGATTATTAATTAGGTTCTTGGTAAGTATGGAAATATGACGCAGTAACACATATAGTCAGACGCACGTAACTTTTGTTTTTCTAGTTGCGTTTGACACTCCAGCTCTCCCCCCCGCACCCTGTTTTTTTTTTCTTTGTTATTGCTTACATTTAGTTGCGAATTTTAACTTAAAATTTTTATATATTTCAATAGAGTTGTACAAAAGAACAATAACACGAATCACAGTATTAAAATTGGACTGAAGATTTTTGCCATTCCAAGCCATCCCTCAGCTATGCAGTTAGAACGGCAATTTTTTTCCCCACGCTGAATTTTCGCCGATTTTCAGAAGAAACCATGCCACTGCACGGTGTAAGAGTGAAAGAGAACGTATGATGTTATTTTTCGTTGTAATTATCGTTCGTAGATAAAAAAAAAAAAAAAAAAGGTTCACTACTGAGAATACGCTGTAAAGTGTTATCTCGAATCAGCCTAACGGAAGCTTTGTCAGGTTTAGATCCTTTGTTTATTATAAAATTATAAATAAATATATTAGAAGAATAAGTTTTAAGTTAACTACATGAAAACGGTCTTTATTAAAATCTATATAATTAGCAGCTTAATGGCCTCTGTTTCCGATGTGATATAAGTTTTGCGATTACAAAAGAAGTATGACTCAGTAAAATTTATATTGAAATCAAACGACGTAAAAATTGCAGAGCATGATTGTATAAATGGGGTGGAGTGCAAATGTGGTGCAACAGTCCTTGTTTTAGCTATTTTATGAAATCTAGAAAATCAGAAGCAGGTGGCGATCTACTCTGTTCGAAGTGCGTTTAAATATCCGCCTATTTCTTCGTTTTTTTTTTTTTTTTTTTTTTTTTTGTCTACGACATTTTTTAAAAATTCTATTAAAAATTTATCATGAGAGAAAAAGCGGTGGGCGGAGCCTCTTTTTTAATAAACGTGAACAGTGAACTTGAATAATATATTATTGAAAACGAAAAATTAAAATTTTTCGAACTATTTAGAAAATATGGTTTAATGTACACTTTTTCAGAAGCTTCTATAATGCACAAGATACGGGAAAGAATTTAGTGACTGTAATTAGATCTGTGTTTCCTATATTTAGAAGATTAGACATGGTTCCTATTGTGAATTCTGCTGTACAACACATCTAACCCTTCCAAAAACAAGTTAGAAGAGTTATAATACTCCTTGCATATCTGAGTATATGTATGATATGTATATTTGTTTATACGGAATTTAATTTTTTATTCCAGATAACGTCATTTTAATTGTGTTATTTTTATCTTTGTGATTTATCTTATGTCAATGGAAGGCAATGATACAATCATGGCTATTACATTTTTAAGAGTTCTTCTCTAAAGGTGAATTTTATTTAATCGTCTATGGAAGCGGTACATATTTACTTGCCAAAAAGAAAAATATTTTTGAACAATATAACGAACCGAATCATAAGATTAGAACTCGACAGAATCTTTTACTTTTCTTTTTGTGGTCACAGCCATTCGAGTTAGGTTAGCAGTTTTTGTCCCCACACTGAATTTTCGTCGATTTTCTGGAACAAAGCAACTCCATTTCACACTGTATTAGTGAATGAGAATGTGTTATGCTATTTTTTGTTTTAATTATCGATTGTAGATTTTAAAAAATAAGTTGAACTTCTGAAATAAGGCTGTAAAGTATTATCACGAATCAGTCCGATCCCATGCTTTGACAGAATAGGAGCCTTTGTCTATTATAAAATTTCGTATAAATATTTTAAAAGAATTAGTTTTCATGCAGTTAATTTTAATTTTAAAATATCTTTTATAAAATCTATATAATTAGCAGCTTAATGGCCTTTCTTTCAGACGTGATATATTAAAAGATTTGCTATTAAAAGAGAAATATGCATACTTGCCAACATCTTGATTAATTTTACGTTGTGTTGTTAGTCCTGCCCTTTTTTCCACACAAGTAAGTCTGTAGAGTAATTTTCTCTAAATGCATTAAAAATTAAATAAAAAGAAAAATACTAATGCTGTGGAAAATATGTCGGGGCTAAAAATACAACGGATTATTAATTAGGTTCTTGGTAAGTATGGAAATATGACGCAGTAACACATATAGTCAGACGCACGTAACTTTTGTTTTTCTAGTTGCGTTTGACACTCCAGCTCTCCCCCCCGCACCCTGTTTTTTTTTTCTTTGTTATTGCTTACATTTAGTTGCGAATTTTAACTTAAAATTTTTATATATTTCAATAGAGTTGTACAAAAGAACAATAACACGAATCACAGTATTAAAATTGGACTGAAGATTTTTGCCATTCCAAGCCATCCCTCAGCTATGCAGTTAGAACGGCAATTTTTTTTCCCCACGCTGAATTTTCGCCGATTTTCAGAAGAAACCATGTCACTGCACGGTGTAAGAGTGAAAGAGAAAGTATGATGTTATTTTTCGTTGTAATTATCGTTCGTAGATAAAAAAAAAAAAAAAAAAAGGTTCACTACTGAGAATACGCTGTAAAGTGTTATCTCGAATCAGCCTAACGGAAGCTTTGTCAGGTTTAGATCCTTTGTTTATTATAAAATTATAAATAAATATATTAGAAGAATAAGTTTTAAGTTAACTACATGAAAACGGTCTTTATTAAAATCTATATAATTAGCAGCTTAATGGCCTCTGTTTCCGATGTGATATAAGTTTTGCGATTACAAAAGAAGTATGACTCAGTAAAATTTATATTGAAATCAAACGACGTAAAAATTGCAGAGCATGATTGTATAAATGGGGTGGAGTGCAAATGTGGTGCAACAGTCCTTGTTTTAGCTATTTTATGAAATCTAGAAAATCAGAAGCAGGTGGCGATCTACTCTGTTCGAAGTGCGTTTAAATATCCGCCTATTTCTTCGTTTTTTTTTTTTTTTTTGTCTACGACTTTTTTTAAAAATTCTATTAAAAATTTATCATGAGAGAAAAAGCGGTGGGCGGAGCCTCTTTTTTAATAAACGTGAACAGTGAACTTGAATAATATATTATTGAAAACGAAAAATTAAAATTTTTCGAACTATTTAGAAAATATGGTTTAATGTACACTTTTTCAAAAGCTTCTATAATGCACAAGATACGGGAAAGAATTTAGTGACTGTAATTAGATCTGTGTTTCCTATATTTAGAAGATTAGACATGGTTCCTATTGTGAATTCTGCTGTACATCACATCTAACCCTTCCAAAAACAAGTTAGAAGAGTTATAATACTCCTTGCACATCTGAGTATATGTATGATATGTATATTTGTTTATACGGAATTTAATTTTTTATTCCAGATAACGTCATTTTAATTGTGTTATTTTTATCTTTGTGATTTATCTTATGTCAATGGAAGGCAATGATACAATCATGGCTATTACATTTTAAAGAGTTCTTCTCTAAAGGTGAATTTTATTTAATCGTGTATGGAAGCTGTATATATTTACTTGCCAAAAAGAAAAATATTTTTGAACAATATAACGAACCGAATCATAAGATTAGAACTCGACAGAAGCTTTTACTTTTCTTTCTGTGGTCACAGCCATTCGAGTTAGGTCAGCAGTTTTTGTCCCCACGCTGAAGTTTCGTCGATTTTCTGGAACAAAGCAACTCCATTTCACACTGTATTAGTGAATGAGAATGTGTTATGCTATTTTTTGTTTTAATTATCCATTGTAGGTTTAAAAAAAGGAAGTTGAACTTCTGAAATAAGGCTGTAAAGTATTATCACGAATCAGTCCGATCCCATGCTTTGACAGAATAGGATCCTTTGTTTATTATAAAATTTCGTATAAATATTTTAAAAGAATTAGTTTTCATGCAGTAAATTTTAATTTTAAAATATCTTTTATAAAATCTATATAATTAGCAGTTTAATGGCCTTTCTTTCAGACGTGATATATTAAAAGATTTCCTATTAAAAGAGAAATATGCATACTTGCCAACATCTTGATTAATTTTACGTTGTGTTGTTAGTCCTGCCCTTTTTTCCACACAAGTAAGTCTGTAGAGTAATTTTCTCTAAATGCATTAAAAATTAAATAAAAAGAAAAATACTAATGATGTGGAAAATATGTCGGGGCTAAAAATACAACGGATTATTAATTAGGTTCTTGGTAAGTATGGAAATATGACGCAGTAACACATCTAGTCAGACGCACGTAACTTTTGTTTTTCTAGTTGCGTTTGACACTCCAGCTCTGCCCACCGCACCCTGTTTTTTTTTCTTTGTTATTGCTTACATTTAGTTGCGAATTTTAACTTAAAATTTTTATATATTTCAATAGAGTTGTACAAAAGAACAATAACACGAATCGCAGTATTAAAATTGGACTGAAGATTTTTGCCATTCCAAGTGTAAACTCAGCTATGCAGTTAGAACGACAATTTTTTTCCCCACGCTGAATTTTCGCCGATTTTCTGGAAGAAACCATGCCACTGCACGGTGTAAGAGTGAAAGAGAAAGTATGATATTATTTTTCGTTGTAATTATCGTTCGTAGATAAAAAAAAAAAAAAAAAGGTTCACTACTGAGAATACGCTGTAAAGTGTTATCTCGAATCAGCCTAACGGAAGCTTTGTCAGGTTTAGATCCTTTGTTTATTATAAAATTATAAATAAATATATTAGAAGAATAAGTTTTAAGTTAACTACATGAAAACGGTCTTTATTAAAATCTATATAATTAGCAGCTTAATGGCCTCTGTTTCCGATGTGATATAAGTTTTGCGATTACAAAAGAAGTATGACTCAGTAAAATTTATATTGAAATCAAACGACGTAAAAATTGCAGAGCATGATTGTATAAATGGGGTGGAGTGCAAATGTGGTGCAACAGTCCTTGTTTTAGCTATTTTATGAAATCTAGAAAATCAGAAGCAGGTGGCGATCTACTCTGTTCGAAGTGCATTTAAATATCCGCATATTTCTTCGTTTTTTTTTTTTTTTTTGTCTACGACATTTTTTAAAAATTCTATTAAAAATTTATCATGAGAGAAAAAGCGGTGGGCGGAGCCTCTTTTTTAATAAACGTGAACAGTGAAATTGAATAATATATTATTGAAAACGAAAAATTAAAATTTTTCGAACTATTTAGAAAATATGGTTTAATGTACACTTTTTCAGAAGCTTCTATAATGCACAAGATACGGGAAAGAATTTAGTGACTGTAATTAGATCTGTGTTTCCTATATTTAGAAGATTAGACATGGTTCCTATTGTGAATTCTGCTGTACAACACATCTAACCCTTCCAAAAACAAGTTAGAAGAGTTATAATACTCCTTGCATATCTGAGTATATGTATGATATGAATATTTGTTTATACGGAATTTAATTTTTTATTCCAGATAACGTCATTTTAATTGTGTTATTTTTATCTTTGTGATTTATCTTATGTCAATGGAAGGCAATGATACAATCATGGCTATTACATTTTTAAGAGTTCTTCTCTAAAGGTGAATTTTATTTAATCGTCTATGGAAGCGGTACATATTTACTTGCCAAAAAGAAAAATATTTTTGAACAATATAACGAACCGAATCATAAGATTAGAACTCGACAGAAGCTTTTACTTTTCTTTTTGTGGTCACAGCCATTCGAGTTAGGTCAGCAGTTTTTGTCCCCACACTGAATTTTCGTCGATTTTCTGGAACAAAGCAACTCCATTTCACACTGTATTAGTGAATGAGAATGTGTTATGCTATTTTTTGTTTTAATTATCGATTGTAGATTTTAAAATATAAGTTGAACTTCTGAAATAAGGCTGTAAAGTATTATCACGAATCAGTCCGATCCCATGCTTTGACAGAATAGGAGCCTTTGTTTATTATAAAATTTCGTATAAATATTTTAAAAGAATTAGTTTTCATGCAGTTAATTTTAATTTTAAAATATCTTTTATAAAATCTATATAATTAGCAGCTTAATGGCCTTTCTTTCAGACGTGATATATTAAAAGATTTGCTATTAAAAGAGAAATATGCATACTTGCCAACATCTTGATTAATTTTACGTTGTGTTGTTAGTCCTGCCCTTTTTTCCACACAAGTAAGTCTGTAGAGTAATTTTCTCTAAATGCATTAAAAATTAAATAAAAAGAAAAATACTAATGATTTGGAAAATATGTCGGGGCTAAAAATACAACGGATTATTAATTATGTTCTTGGTAAGTATGGAAATATGACGCAGTAACACATCTAGTCAGACGCACGTAACTTTTGTTTTTCCAGTTGCGTTTGACACTCCAGCTCTCCCCCCCGCACCCTGTTTTTTTTTTTCTTTGTTATTGCTTACATTTAGTTGCGAATTTTAACTTAAAATTTCTATATATTTCAATAGAGTTGTACAAAAGAACAATAACACGAATCACAGTATTAAAATTGGACTGAAGATTTTTGCCATTCCAAGCCATCCCTCAGCTATGCAGTTAGAACGGCAATTTTTTTCCCCACGCTGAATTTTCGCCGATTTTCAGAAGAAACCATGCCACTGCACGGTGTAAGAGTGAAAGAGAAAGTATGATGTTATTTTTCGTTGTAATTATCGTTCGTAGATAAAAAAAAAAAAAAAAAAGGTTAACTACTGAGAATACGCTGTAAAGTGTTATCTCGATTCAGCCTAACGGAAGCTTTGTCAGGTTTAGATCCTTTGTTTATTATAAAATTTTAAATAAATATATTAGAAGAATAAGTTTTAAGTTAACTACATGAAAACGGTCTTTATTAAAATCTATATAATTAGCAGCTTAATAGCTTCTGTTTCCGATGTGATATAAGTTTTGCGATTACAAAAGAAGTATGACTCAGTAAAATTTATATTGAAATCAAACGAAGTAAAAATTGCAGAGTATGATTGTATAAATGGGGTGGAGTGCAAATGTGGTGCAACAGTCCTTGTTTTAGCTATTTTATGAAATCTAGAAAATCAGAAGCAGGTGGCGATCTACTCTGTTCGAAGTGCGTTTAAATATCCGCCTATTTCTTCGTTTTTTTTTTTTTTTTTTGTCTACGACTTTTTTTAAAAATTCTATTAAAAATTTATCATGAGAGAAAAAGCGGTGGGCGGAGCCTCTTTTTTAATAAACGTGAACAGTGAACTTGAATAATATATTATTGAAAATTAAAAATTAAAATTTTTCGAACTATTTAGAAAATATGGTTTAATGTACACTTTTTCAAAAGCTTCTATAATGCACAAGATACGGGAAAGAATTTAGTGACTGTAATTAGATCTGTGTTTCCTATATTTAGAAGATTAGACATGGTTCCTATTGTGAATTCTGCTGTACAACACATCTAACCCTTCCAAAAACAAGTTAGAAGAGTTATAATACTCCTTGCATATCTGAGTATATGTATGATATGTATATTTGTTTATACGGAATTTAATTTTTTATTCCAGATAACGTCATTTTAATTGTGTTATTTTTATCTTTGTGATTTATCTTATGTCAATGGAAGGCAATGATACAATCATGGCTATTACATTTTTAAGAGTTCTTCTCTAAAGGTGAATTTTATTTAATCGTCTATGGAAGCGGTACATATTTACTTGCCAAAAAGAAAAATATTTTTGAACAATATAACGAACCGAATCATAAGATTAGAACTCGACAGAAGCTTTTACTTTTCTTTCTGTGGTCACAGCCATTCGAGTTAGGTCAGCAGTTTTTGTCCCCACGCTGAATTTTCGTCGATTTTTTGGAACAAAGCAACTCCATTTCACACTGTATTACTGAATGAGTATGTGTTATGCTATTTTTTGTTTTAATTATCGATTGTAGGTTTAAAAAAAGGAAGTTGAACTTCTGAAATAAGGCTGTAAAGTATTATCACGAATCAGTCCGATCCCATGCTTTGACAGAATAGGATCCTTTGTTTATTATAAAATTTCGTATAAATATTTTAAAAGAATTAGTTTTCATGCAGTTAATTTTAATTTTAAAATATCTTTTATAAAATCTATATAATTAGCAGCTTAATGGCCTTTCTTTCAGACGTGATATATTAAAAGATTTGCTATTAAAAGAGAAATATGCATACTTGCCAACATCTTGATTAATTTTACGTTGTGTTGTTAGTCCTGCCCTTTTTTCCACACAAGTAAGTCTGTAGAGTAATTTTCTCTAAATGCATTAAAATTAAATAAAAAGAAAAATACTAATGATGTGGAAAATATGTCGGGGCTAAAAATACAACGGATTATTAATTAGGTTCTTGGTAAGTATGGAAATATGACGCAGTAACACATCTAGTCAGACGCACGTAACTTTTGTTTTTCTAGTTGCGTTTGACACTCCAGCTCTCCCCCCCGCACCCTGTTTTTTTTTTCTTTGTTATTGCTTACATTTAGTTGCGAATTTTAACTTAAATTTTCTATATATTTCAATAGAGTTGTACAAAAGAACAATAACACGAATCACAGTATTAAAATTGGACTGAAGATTTTTGCCATTCCAAGCCATCCCTCAGCTATGCAGTTAGAACGGCAATTTTTTTCCCCACGCTGAATTTTCGCCGATTTTCAGAAGAAACCATGCCACTGCACGGTGTAAGAGTGAAAGAGAAAGTATGATGTTATTTTTCGTTGTAATTATCGTTCGTAGATAAAAAAAAAAAAAAAAAAAGGTTAACTAATGAGAATACGCTGTAAAGTGTTATCTCGATTCAGCCTAACGGAAGCTTTGTCAGGTTTAGATCCTTTGTTTATTATAAAATTTTAAATAAATATATTAGAAGAATAAGTTTTAAGTTAACTACATGAAAACGGTCTTTATTAAAATCTATATAATTAGCAGCTTAATAGCTTCTGTTTCCGATGTGATATAAGTTTTGCGATTACAAAAGTAGTATGACTCAGTAAAATTTATATTGAAATCAAACGAAGTAAAAATTGCAGAGTATGATTGTATAAATGGGGTGGAGTGCAAATGTGGTGCAACAGTCCTTGTTTTAGCTATTTTATGAAATCTAGAAAATCAGAAGCAGGTGGCGATCTACTCTGTTCGAAGTGCGTTTAAATATCCGCCTATTTCTTCGTTTTTTTTTTTTTTTTTTTTTTTTTGTCTACGACTTTTTTTAAAAATTCTATTAAAAATTTATCATGAGAGAAAAAGCGGTGGGCGGAGCCTCTTTTTTAATAAACGTGAACAGTGAACTTGAATAATATATTATTGAAAATTAAAAATTAAAATTTTTCGAACTATTTAGAAAATATGGTTTAATGTACACTTTTTCAAAAGCTTCTATAATGCACAATATACGGGAAAGAATTTAGTGACTGTAATTAGATCTGTGTTTCCTATATTTAGAACATTAGACATGGTTCCTATTGTGAATTCTGCTGTACAACACATCTAACCCTTCCAAAAACAAGTTAGAAGAGTTATAATACTCCTTGCATATCTGAGTATATGTATGATATGTATATTTGTTTATACGGAATTTAATTTTTTATTCCAGATAACGTCATTTTAATTGTGTTATTTTTATCTTTGTGATTTATCTTATGTCAATGGAAGGCAATGATACAATCATGGCTATTACATTTTTAAGAGTTCTTCTCTAAAGGTGAATTTTATTTAATCGTCTATGGAAGCGGTACATATTTACTTGCCAAAAAGAAAAATATTTTTGAACAATATAACGAACCGAATCATAAGATTAGAACTCGACAGAAGCTTTTACTTTTCTTTTTGTGGTCACAGCCATTCGAGTTAGGTCAGCAGTTTTTGTCCCCACACTGAATTTTCGTCGATTTTCTGGAACAAAGCAACTCCATTTCACACTGTATTAGTGAATGAGAATGTGTTATGCTATTTTTTGTTTTAATTATCGATTGTAGATTTTAAAAGATAAGTTGAACTTCTGAAATAAGGCTGTAAAGTATTATCACGAATCAGTCCGATCCCATGCTTTGACAGAATAGGAGCCTTTGTTTATTATAAAATTTCGTATAAATATTTTAAAAGAATTAGTTTTCATGCAGTTAATTTTAATTTTAAAATATCTTTTATAAAATCTATATAATTAGCAGCTTAATGGCCTTTCTTTCAGACGTGATATATTAAAAGATTTGCTATTAAAAGAGAAATATGCATACTTGCCAACATCTTGATTAATTTTACGTTGTGTTGTTAGTCCTGCCCTTTTTTCCACACAAGTAAGTCTGTAGAGTAATTTTCTCTAAATGCATTAAAAATTAAATAAAAAGAAAAATACTAATGATGTGGAAAATATGTCGGGGCTAAAAATACAACGGATTATTAATTAGGTTCTTGGTAAGTATGGAAATATGACGCAGTAACACATCTAGTCAGACGCACGTAAGTTTTGTTTTTCTAGTTGCGTTTGACACTCCAGCTCTCCCCACCGCACCCTGTTTTTTTTTCTTTGTTATTGCTTACATTTAGTTGCGAATTTTAACTTAAAATTTTTATATATTTCAATAGAGTTGTACAAAAGAACAATAACACGAATCGCAGTATTAAAATTGGACTGAAGATTTTTGCCATTCCAAGTGTAAACTCAGCTATGCAGTTAGAACGGCAATTTTTTTCCCCACGCTGAATTTTCGCCGATTTTCTGGAAGAAACCATGCCACTGCACGGTGTAAGAGTGAAAGAGAAAGAATGATATTATTTTTCGTTGTAATTATCGTTCGTAGATAAAAAAAAAAAAAAAAAAAAAAAAAAAAGGTTCACTACTGAGAATACGCTGTAAAGTGTTATCTCGAATCAGCCTAACGGAAGCTTTGTCAGGTTTAGATCCTTTGTTTATTATAAAATTATAAATAAATATATTAGAAGAATAAGTTTTAAGTTAACTACATGAAAACGGTCTTTATTAAAATCTATATAATTAGCAGCTTAATGGCCTCTGTTTCCGATGTGATATAAGTTTTGCGATTACAAAAGAAGTAAGACTCAGTAAAATTTATATTGAAATCAAATGACGTAAAAATTGCAGAGCATGATTGTATAAATGGGGTGGAGTGCAAATGTGGTGCAACAGTCCTTGTTTTAGCTATTTTATGAAATCTAGAAAATCAGAAGCAGGTGGCGATCTACTCTGTTCGAAGTGCGTTTAAATATCCGCCTATTTCTTCGTTTTTTTTTTTTTTTTTTTTTTTTTTTGTCTACGACATTTTTTAAAAATTCTATTAAAAATTTATCATGAGAGAAAAAGCGGTGGGCGGAGCCTCTTTTTTAATAAACGTGAACAGTGAACTTGAATAATATATTATTGAAAACGAAAAATTAAAATTTTTCGAACTATTTAGAAAATATGGTTTAATGTACACTTTTTCAGAAGCTTCTATAATGCACAAGATACGGGAAAGAATTTAGTGACTGTAATTAGATCTGTGTTTCCTATATTTAGAAGATTAGACATGGTTCCTATTGTGAATTCTGCTGTACAACACATCTAACCCTTCCAAAAACAAGTTAGAAGAGTTATAATACTCCTTGCATATCTGAGTATATGTATGATATGTATATTTGTTTATACGGAATTTAATTTTTTATTCCAGATAACGTCATTTTAATTGTGTTATTTTTATCTTTGTGATTTATCTTATGTCAATGGAAGGCAATGATACAATCATGGCTATTACATTTTTAAGAGTTCTTCTCTAAAGGTGAATTTTATTTAATCGTCTATGGAAGCGGTACATATTTACTTGCCAAAAAGAAAAATATTTTTGAACAATATAACGAACCGAATCATAAGATTAGAACTCGACAGAATCTTTTACTTTTCTTTTTGTGGTCACAGCCATTCGAGTTAGGTTAGCAGTTTTTGTCCCCACACTGAATTTTCGTCGATTTTCTGGAACAAAGCAACTCCATTTCACACTGTATTAGTGAATGAGAATGTGTTATGCTATTTTTTGTTTTAATTATCGATTGTAGATTTTAAAAAATAAGTTGAACTTCTGAAATAAGGCTGTAAAGTATTATCACGAATCAGTCCGATCCCATGCTTTGACAGAATAGGAGCCTTTGTTTATTATAAAATTTCGTATAAATATTTTAAAAGAATTAGTTTTCATGCAGTTAATTTTAATTTTAAAATATCTTTTATAAAATCTATATAATTAGCAGCTTAATGGCCTTTCTTTCAGACGTGATATATTAAAAGATTTGCTATTAAAAGAGAAATATGCATACTTGCCAACATCTTGATTAATTTTACGTTGTGTTGTTAGTCCTGCCCTTTTTTCCACACAAGTAAGTCTGTAGAGTAATTTTCTCTAAATGCATTAAAAATTAAATAAAAAGAAAAATACTAATGCTGTGGAAAATATGTCGGGGCTAAAAATACAACGGATTATTAATTAGGTTCTTGGTAAGTATGGAAATATGACGCAGTAACACATATAGTCAGACGCACGTAACTTTTGTTTTTCTAGTTGCGTTTGACACTCCAGCTCTCCCCCCCGCACCCTGTTTTTTTTTTTCTTTGTTATTGCTTACATTTAGTTGCGAATTTTAACTTAAAATTTTTATATATTTCAATAGAGTTGTACAAAAGAACAATAACACGAATCACAGTATTAAAATTGGACTGAAGATTTTTGCCATTCCAAGCCATCCCTCAGCTATGCAGTTAGAACGGCAATTTTTTTTCCCCACGCTGAATTTTCGCCGATTTTCAGAAGAAACCATGTCACTGCACGGTGTAAGAGTGAAAGAGAAAGTATGATGTTATTTTTCGTTGTAATTATCGTTCGTAGATAAAAAAAAAAAAAAAAAAGGTTCACTACTGAGAATACGCTGTAAAGTGTTATCTCGAATCAGCCTAACGGAAGCTTTGTCAGGTTTAGATCCTTTGTTTATTATAAAATTATAAATAAATATATTAGAAGAATAAGTTTTAAGTTAACTACATGAAAACGGTCTTTATTAAAATCTATATAATTAGCAGCTTAATGGCCTCTGTTTCCGATGTGATATAAGTTTTGCGATTACAAAAGAAGTATGACTCAGTAAAATTTATATTGAAATCAAACGACGTAAAAATTGCAGAGCATGATTGTATAAATGGGGTGGAGTGCAAATGTGGTGCAACAGTCCTTGTTTTAGCTATTTTATGAAATCTAGAAAATCAGAAGCAGGTGGCGATCTACTCTGTTCGAAGTGCGTTTAAATATCCGCCTATTTCTTCGTTTTTTTTTTTTTTTTTTTTGTCTACGACTTTTTTTAAAAATTCTATTAAAAATTTATCATGAGAGAAAAAGCGGTGGGCGGAGCCTCTTTTTTAATAAACGTGAACAGTGAACTTGAATAATATATTATTGAAAACGAAAAATTAAAATTTTTCGAACTATTTAGAAAATATGGTTTAATGTACACTTTTTCAAAAGCTTTTATAATGCACAAGATACGGGAAAGAATTTAGTGACTGTAATTAGATCTGTGTTTCCTATATTTAGAAGATTAGACATGGTTCCTATTGTGAATTCTGCTGTACATCACATCTAACCCTTCCAAAAACAAGTTAGAAGAGTTATAATACTCCTTGCACATCTGAGTATATGTATGATATGTATATTTGTTTATACGGAATTTAATTTTTTATTCCAGATAACGTCATTTTAATTGTGTTATTTTTATCTTTGTGATTTATCTTATGTCAATGGAAGGCAATGATACAATCATGGCTATTACATTTTAAAGAGTTCTTCTCTAAAGGTGAATTTTATTTAATCGTGTATGGAAGCTGTATATATTTACTTGCCAAAAAGAAAAATATTTTTGAACAATATAACGAACCGAATCATAAGATTAGAACTCGACAGAAGCTTTTACTTTTCTTTCTGTGGTCACAGCCATTCGAGTTAGGTCAGCAGTTTTTGTCCCCACGCTGAAGTTTCGTCGATTTTCTGGAACAAAGCAACTCCATTTCACACTGTATTAGTGAATGAGAATGTGTTATGCTATTTTTTGTTTTAATTATCCATTGTAGGTTTAAAAAAAGGAAGTTGAACTTCTGAAATAAGGCTGTAAAGTATTATCACGAATCAGTCCGATCCCATGCTTTGACAGAATAGGATCCTTTGTTTATTATAAAATTTCGTATAAATATTTTAAAAGAATTAGTTTTCATGCAGTAAATTTTAATTTTAAAATATCTTTTATAAAATCTATATAATTAGCAGTTTAATGTCCTTTCTTTCAGACGTGATATATTAAAAGATTTCCTATTAAAAGAGAAATATGCATACTTGCCAACATCTTGATTAATTTTACGTTGTGTTGTTAGTCCTGCCCTTTTTTCCACACAAGTAAGTCTGTAGAGTAATTTTCTCTAAATGCATTAAAAATTAAATAAAAAGAAAAATACTAATGATGTGGAAAATATGTCGGGGCTAAAAATACAACGGATTATTAATTAGGTTCTTGGTAAGTATGGAAATATGACGCAGTAACACATCTAGTCAGACGCACGTAACTTTTGTTTTTCTAGTTGCGTTTGACACTCCAGCTCTGCCCACCGCACCCTGTTTTTTTTTCTTTGTTATTGCTTACATTTAGTTGCGAATTTTAACTTAAAATTTTTATATATTTCAATAGAGTTGTACAAAAGAACAATAACACGAATCGCAGTATTAAAATTGGACTGAAGATTTTTGCCATTCCAAGTGTAAACTCAGCTATGCAGTTAGAACGACAATTTTTTTCCCCACGCTGAATTTTCGCCGATTTTCTGGAAGAAACCATGCCACTGCACGGTGTAAGAGTGAAAGAGAAAGTATGATATTATTTTTCGTTGTAATTATCGTTCGTAGATAAAAAAAAAAAAAAAAAAGGTTCACTACTGAGAATACGCTGTAAAGTGTTATCTCGAATCAGCCTAACGGAAGCTTTGTCAGGTTTAGATCCTTTGTTTATTATAAAATTATAAATAAATATATTAGAAGAATAAGTTTTAAGTTAACTACATGAAAACGGTCTTTATTAAAATCTATATAATTAGCAGCTTAATGGCCTCTGTTTCCGATGTGATATAAGTTTTGCGATTACAAAAGAAGTATGACTCAGTAAAATTTATATTGAAATCAAACGACGTAAAAATTGCAGAGCATGATTGTATAAATGGGGTGGAGTGCAAATGTGGTGCAACAGTCCTTGTTTTAGCTATTTTATGAAATCTAGAAAATCAGAAGCAGGTGGCGATCTACTCTGTTCGAAGTGCATTTAAATATCCGCATATTTCTTCGTTTTTTTTTTTTTTTTTGTCTACGACATTTTTTAAAAATTCTATTAAAAATTTATCATGAGAGAAAAAGCGGTGGGCGGAGCCTCTTTTTTAATAAACGTGAACAGTGAAATTGAATAATATATTATTGAAAACGAAAAATTAAAATTTTTCGAACTATTTAGAAAATATGGTTTAATGTACACTTTTTCAGAAGCTTCTATAATGCACAAGATACGGGAAAGAATTTAGTGACTGTAATTAGATCTGTGTTTCCTATATTTAGAAGATTAGACATGGTTCCTATTGTGAATTCTGCTGTACAACACATCTAACCCTTCCAAAAACAAGTTAGAAGAGTTATAATACTCCTTGCATATCTGAGTATATGTATGATATGAATATTTGTTTATACGGAATTTAATTTTTTATTCCAGATAACGTCATTTTAATTGTGTTATTTTTATCTTTGTGATTTATCTTATGTCAATGGAAGGCAATGATACAATCATGGCTATTACATTTTTAAGATTTCTTCTCTAAAGGTGAATTTTATTTAATCGTCTATGGAAGCGGTACATATTTACTTGCCAAAAAGAAAAATATTTTTGAACAATATAACGAACCGAATCATAAGATTAGAACTCGACAGAAGCTTTTACTTTTCTTTTTGTGGTCACAGCCATTCGAGTTAGGTCAGCAGTTTTTGTCCCCACACTGAATTTTCGTCGATTTTCTGGAACAAAGCAACTCCATTTCACACTGTATTAGTGAATGAGAATGTGTTATGCTATTTTTTGTTTTAATTATCGATTGTAGATTTTAAAATATAAGTTGAACTTCTGAAATAAGGCTGTAAAGTATTATCACGAATCAGTCCGATCCCATGCTTTGACAGAATAGGAGCCTTTGTTTATTATAAAATTTCGTATAAATATTTTAAAAGAATTAGTTTTCATGCAGTTAATTTTAATTTTAAAATATCTTTTATAAAATCTATATAATTAGCAGCTTAATGGCCTTTCTTTCAGACGTGATATATTAAAAGATTTGCTATTAAAAGAGAAATATGCATACTTGCCAACATCTTGATTAATTTTACGTTGTGTTGTTAGTCCTGCCCTTTTTTCCACACAAGTAAGTCTGTAGAGTAATTTTCTCTAAATGCATTAAAAATTAAATAAAAAGAAAAATACTAATGATGTGGAAAATATGTCGGGGCTAAAAATACAACGGATTATTAATTATGTTCTTGGTAAGTATGGAAATATGACGCAGTAACACATCTAGTCAGACGCACGTAACTTTTGTTTTTCCAGTTGCGTTTGACACTCCAGCTCTCCCCCCCGCACCCTGTTTTTTTTTTTCTTTGTTATTGCTTACATTTAGTTGCGAATTTTAACTTAAAATTTCTATATATTTCAATAGAGTTGTACAAAAGAACAATAACACGAATCACAGTATTAAAATTGGACTGAAGATTTTTGCCATTCCAAGCCATCCCTCAGCTATGCAGTTAGAACGGCAATTTTTTTCCCCACGCTGAATTTTTGCCGATTTTCAGAAGAAACCATGCCACTGCACGGTGTAAGAGTGAAAGAGAAAGTATGATGTTATTTTTCGTTGTAATTATCGTTCGTAGATAAAAAAAAAAAAAAAAAGGTTAACTACTGAGAATACGCTGTAAAGTGTTATCTCGATTCAGCCTAACGGAAGCTTTGTCAGGTTTAGATCCTTTGTTTATTATAAAATTTTAAATAAATATATTAGAAGAATAAGTTTTAAGTTAACTACATGAAAACGGTCTTTATTAAAATCAATATAATTAGCAGCTTAATAGCTTCTGTTTCCGATGTGATATAAGTTTTGCGATTACAAAAGAAGTATGACTCAGTAAAATTTATATTGAAATCAAACGAAGTAAAAATTGCAGAGTATGATTGTATAAATGGGGTGGAGTGCAAATGTGGTGCAACAGTCCTTGTTTTAGCTATTTTATGAAATCTAGAAAATCAGAAGCAGGTGGCGATCTACTCTGTTCGAAGTGCGTTTAAATATCCGCCTATTTCTTCGTTTTTTTTTTTTTTTTTTTTCTACGACTTTTTTTAAAAATTCTATTAAAAATTTATCATGAGAGAAAAAGCGGTGGGCGGAGCCTCTTTTTTAATAAACGTGAACAGTGAACTTGAATAATATATTATTGAAAATTAAAAATTAAAATTTTTCGAACTATTTAGAAAATATGGTTTAATGTACACTTTTTCAAAAGCTTCTATAATGCACAAGATACGGGAAAGAATTTAGTGACTGTAATTAGATCTGTGTTTCCTATATTTAGAAGATTAGACATGGTTCCTATTGTGAATTCTGCTGTACAACACATCTAACCCTTCCAAAAACAAGTTAGAAGAGTTATAATACTCCTTGCATATCTGAGTATATGTATGATATGTATATTTGTTTATACGGAATTTAATTTTTTATTCCAGATAACGTCATTTTAATTGTGTTATTTTTATCTTTGTGATTTATCTTATGTCAATGGAAGGCAATCATGGCTATTACATTTTTAAGAGTTCTTCTCTAAAGGTGAATTTTATTTAATCGTCTATGGAAGCGGTACATATTTACTTGCCAAAAAGAAAAATATTTTTGAACAATATAACGAACCGAATCATAAGATTAGAACTCGGCAGAAGCTTTTACTTTTCTTTTTGTGGTCACAGCCATTCGAGTTAGGTCAGCAGTTTTTGTCCCCACACTGAATTTTCGTCGATTTTCTGGAACAAAGCAACTCCATTTCACACTGTATTAGTGAATGAGAATGTGTTATGCTATTTTTTGTTTTAATTATCGATTGTAGATTTTAAAAGATAAGTTGAACTTCTGAAATAAGGCTGTAAAGTATTATCACGAATCAGTCCGATCCCATGCTTTGACAGAATAGGAGCCTTTGTTTATTATAAAATTTCGTATAAATATTTTAAAAGAATTAGTTTTCATGCAGTTAATTTTAATTTTAAAATATCTTTTATAAAATCTATATAATTAGCAGCTTAATGGCCTTTCTTTCAGACGTGATATATTAAAAGATTTGCTATTAAAAGAGAAATATGCATACTTGCCAACATCTTGATTAATTTTACGTTGTGTTGTTAGTCCTGCCCTTTTTTCCACACAAGTAAGTCTGTAGAGTAATTTTCTCTAAATGCATTAAAAATTAAATAAAAAGAAAAATACTAATGATGTGGAAAATATGTCGGGGCTAAAAATACAACGGATTATTAATTATGTTCTTGGTAAGTATGGAAATATGACGCAGTAACACATCTAGTCAGACGCACGTAACTTTTGTTTTTCCAGTTGCGTTTGACACTCCAGCTCTCCCCCCCGCACCCTGTTTTTTTTTTTTCTTTGTTATTGCTTACATTTAGTTGCGAATTTTAACTTAAAATTTCTATATATTTCAATAGAGTTGTACAAAAGAACAATAACACGAATCACAGTATTAAAATTGGACTGAAGATTTTTGCCATTCCAAGCCATCCCTCAGCTATGCAGTTAGAACGGCAATTTTTTTCCCCACGCTGAATTTTCGCCGATTTTCAGAAGAAACCATGCCACTGCACGGTGTAAGAGTGAAAGAGAAAGTATGATGTTATTTTTCGTTGTAATTATCGTTCGTAGATAAAAAAAAAGGTTAACTACTGAGAATACGCTGTAAAGTGTTATCTCGATTCAGCCTAACGGAAGCTTTGTCAGGTTTAGATCCTTTGTTTATTATAAAATTTTAAATAAATATATTAGAAGAATAAGTTTTAAGTTAACTACATGAAAACGGTCTTTATTAAAATCTATATAATTAGCAGCTTAATAGCTTCTGTTTCCGATGTGATATAAGTTTTGCGATTACAAAAGAAGTATGACTCAGTAAAATTTATATTGAAATCAAACGAAGTAAAAATTGCAGAGTATGATTGTATAAATGGGGTGGAGTGCAAATGTGGTGCAACAGTCCTTGTTTTAGCTATTTTATGAAATCTAGAAAATCAGAAGCAGGTGGCGATCTACTCTGTTCGAAGTGCGTTTAAATATCCGCCTATTTCTTCGTTTTTTTTTTTTTTTTTTTTTTTTGTCTACGACTTTTTTTAAAAATTCTATTAAAAATTTATCATGAGAGAAAAAGCGGTGGGCGGAGCCTCTTTTTTAATAAACGTGAACAGTGAACTTGAATAATATATTATTGAAAATTAAAAATTAAAATTTTTCGAACTATTTAGAAAATATGGTTTAATGTACACTTTTTCAAAAGCTTCTATAATGCACAAGATACGGGAAAGAATTTAGTGACTGTAATTAGATCTGTGTTTCCTATATTTAGAAGATTAGACATGGTTCCTATTGTGAATTCTGCTGTACAACACATCTAACCCTTCCAAAAACAAGTTAGAAGAGTTATAATACTCCTTGCATATCTGAGTATATGTATGATATGTATATTTGTTTATACGGAATTTAATTTTTTATTCCAGATAACGTCATTTTAATTGTGTTATTTTTATCTTTGTGATTTATCTTATGTCAATGGAAGGCAATGATACAATCATGGCTATTACATTTTTAAGAGTTCTTCTCTAAAGGTGAATTTTATTTAATCGTCTATGGAAGCGGTACATATTTACTTGCCAAAAAGAAAAATATTTTTGAACAATATAACGAACCGAATCATAAGATTAGAACTCGACAGAAGCTTTTACTTTTCTTTCTGTGGTCACAGCCATTCGAGTTAGGTCAGCAGTTTTTGTCCCCACGCTGAATTTTCGTCGATTTTTTGGAACAAAGCAACTCCATTTCACACTGTATTACTGAATGAGTATGTGTTATGCTATTTTTTGTTTTAATTATCGATTGTAGGTTTAAAAAAAGGAAGTTGAACTTCTGAAATAAGGCTGTAAAGTATTATCACGAATCAGTCCGATCCCATGCTTTGACAGAATAGGATCCTTTGTTTATTATAAAATTTCGTATAAATATTTTAAAAGAATTAGTTTTCATGCAGTTAATTTTAATTTTAAAATATCTTTTATAAAATCTATATAATTAGCAGCTTAATGGCCTTTCTTTCAGACGTGATATATTAAAAGATTTGCTATTAAAAGAGAAATATGCATACTTGCCAACATCTTGATTAATTTTACGTTGTGTTGTTAGTCCTGCCCTTTTTTCCACACAAGTAAGTCTGTAGAGTAATTTTCTCTAAATGCATTAAAATTAAATAAAAAGAAAAATACTAATGATGTGGAAAATATGTCGGGGCTAAAAATACAACGGATTATTAATTAGGTTCTTGGTAAGTATGGAAATATGACGCAGTAACACATCTAGTCAGACGCACGTAACTTTTCTTTTTCTAGTTGCGTTTGACACTCCAGCTCTCCCCCCCGCACCCTGTTTTTTTTTTCTTTGTTATTGCTTACATTTAGTTGCGAATTTTAACTTAAATTTTCTATATATTTCAATAGAGTTGTACAAAAGAACAATAACACGAATCACAGTATTAAAATTGGACTGAAGATTTTTGCCATTCCAAGCCATCCCTCAGCTATGCAGTTAGAACGGCAATTTTTTTCCCCACGCTGAATTTTCGCCGATTTTCAGAAGAAACCATGCCACTGCACGGTGTAAGAGTGAAAGAGAAAGTATGATGTTATTTTTCGTTGTAATTATCGTTCGTAGATAAAAAAAAAAAAAAAAAAGGTTAACTACTGAGAATACGCTGTAAAGTGTTATCTCGATTCAGCCTAACGGAAGCTTTGTCAGGTTTAGATCCTTTGTTTATTATAAAATTTTAAATAAATATATTAGAAGAATAAGTTTTAAGTTAACTACATGAAAACGGTCTTTATTAAAATCTATATAATTAGCAGCTTAATAGCTTCTGTTTCCGATGTGATATAAGTTTTGCGATTACAAAAGAAGTATGACTCAGTAAAATTTATATTGAAATCAAACGAAGTAAAAATTGCAGAGTATGATTGTATAAATGGGGTGGAGTGCAAATGTGGTGCAACAGTCCTTGTTTTAGCTATTTTATGAAATCTAGAAAATCAGAAGCAGGTGGCGATCTACTCTGTTCGAAGTGCGTTTAAATATCCGCCTATTTCTTCGTTTTTTTTTTTTTTTTTTTTTTTGTCTACGACTTTTTTTAAAAATTCTATTAAAAATTTATCATGAGAGAAAAAGCGGTGGGCGGAGCCCCTTTTTTAATAAACGTGAACAGTGAACTTGAATAATATATTATTGAAAATTAAAAATTAAAATTTTTCGAACTATTTAGAAAATATGGTTTAATGTACACTTTTTCAAAAGCTTCTATAATGCACAAGATACGGGAAAGAATTTAGTGACTGTAATTAGATCTGTGTTTCCTATATTTAGAAGATTAGACATGGTTCCTATTGTGAATTCTGCTGTACAACACATCTAACCCTTCCAAAAACAAGTTAGAAGAGTTATAATACTCCTTGCATATCTGAGTATATGTATGATATGTATATTTGTTTATACGGAATTTAATTTTTTATTCCAGATAACGTCATTTTAATTGTGTTATTTTTATCTTTGTGATTTATCTTATGTCAATGGAAGGCAATGATACAATCATGGCTATTACACTTTTAAGAGTTCTTCTCTAAAGGTGAATTTTATTTAATCGTGTATGGAAGCGGTACATATTTACTTGCCAAAAAGAAAAATATTTTTGAACAATATAACGAACCGAATCATAAGATTAGAACTCCACAGAAGCTTTTACTTTTCTTTCTGTGGTCACAGCCATTCGAGTTAGGTCAGCAGTTTTTGTCCCCACGCTGAAGTTTCGTCGATTTTCTGGAACAAAGCAACTCCATTTCACACTGTATTAGTGAATGAGAATGTGTTATGCTATTTTTTGTTTTAATTATCGATTGTAGGTTTAAAAAAAGGAAGTTGAACTTCTGAAATAAGGCTGTAAAGTATTATCACGAATCAGTCCGATCCCATGCTTTGACAGAATAGGATCCTTTGTTTATTATAAAATTTCGTATAAATATTTTAAAAGAATTAGTTTTCATGCAGTAAATTTTAATTTTAAAATATCTTTTATAAAATCTATATAATTAGCAGTTTAATGGCCTTTCTTTCAGACGTGATATATTAAAAGATTTCCTATTAAAAGAGAAATATGCATACTTGCCAACATCTTGATTAATTTTACGTTGTGTTGTTAGTCCTGCCCTTTTTTCCACACAAGTAAGTCTGTAGAGTAATTTTCTCTAAATGCATTAAAAATTAAATAAAAAGAAAAATACTAATGATGTGGAAAATATGTCGGGGCTAAAAATACAACGGATTATTAATTAGGTTCTTGGTAAGTATGGAAATATGACGCAGTAACACATCTAGTCAGACGCACGTAAGTTTTGTTTTTCTAGTTGCGTTTGACACTCCAGCTCTGCCCACCGCACCCTGTTTTTTTTTCTTTGTTATTGCTTACATTTAGTTGCGAATTTGAACTTAAAATTTTTATATATTTCAATAGAGTTGTACAAAAGAACAATAACACGAATCGCAGTATTAAAATTGGACTGAAGATTTTTGCCATTCCAAGTGTAAACTCAGCTATGCAGTTAGAACGGCAATTTTTTTCCCCACGCTGAATTTTCGCCGATTTTCTGGAAGAAACCATGCCACTGCACGGTGTAAGAGTGAAAGAGAAAGTATGATATTATTTTTCGTTGTAATTATCGTTCGTAGATAAAAAAAAAAAAAAAAAAAAAAAAAAAAAAAAAAGGTTCACTACTGAGAATACGCTGTAAAGTGTTATCTCGAATCAGCCTAACGGAAGCTTTGTCAGGTTTAGATCCTTTGTTTATTATAAAATTATAAATAAATATATTAGAAGAATAAGTTTTAAGTTAACTACATGAAAACGGTCTTTATTAAAATCTATATAATTAGCAGCTTAATGGCCTCTGTTTCCGATGTGATATAAGTTTTGCGATTACAAAAGAAGTAAGACTCAGTAAAATTTATATTGAAATCAAATGACGTAAAAATTGCAGAGCATGATTGTATAAATGGGGTGGAGTGCAAATGTGGTGCAACAGTCCTTGTTTTAGCTATTTTATGAAATCTAGAAAATCAGAAGCAGGTGGCGATCTACTCTGTTCGAAGTGCGTTTAAATATCCGCCTACTTCTTCGTTTTTTTTTTTTTTTTTTTTTTGTCTACGACATTTTTTAAAAATTCTATTAAAAATTTATCATGAGAGAAAAAGCGGTGGGCGGAGCCTCTTTTTTAATAAACGTGAACAGTGAACTTGAATAATATATTATTGAAAACGAAAAATTAAAATTTTTCGAACTATTTAGAAAATATGGTTTAATGTACACTTTTTCAGAAGCTTCTATAATGCACAAGATACGGGAAAGAATTTAGTGACTGTAATTAGATCTGTGTTTCCTATATTTAGAAGATTAGACATGGTTCCTATTGTGAATTCTGCTGTACAACACATCTAACCCTTCCAAAAACAAGTTAGAAGAGTTATAATACTCCTTGCATATCTGAGTATATGTATGATATGTATATTTGTTTATACGGAATTTAATTTTTTATTCCAGATAACGTCATTTTAATTGTGTTATTTTTATCTTTGTGATTTATCTTATGTCAATGGAAGGCAATGATACAATCATGGCTATTACATTTTTAAGAGTTCTTCTCTAAAGGTGAATTTTATTTAATCGTCTATGGAAGCGGTACATATTTACTTGCCAAAAAGAAAAATATTTTTGAACAATATAACGAACCGAATCATAAGATTAGAACTCGACAGAATCTTTTACTTTTCTTTTTGTGGTCACAGCCATTCGAGTTAGGTTAGCAGTTTTTGTCCCCACACTGAATTTTCGTCGATTTTTTGGAACAAAGCAACTCCATTTCACACTGTATTAGTGAATGAGAATGTGTTATGCTATTTTTTGTTTTAATTATCGATTGTAGGTTTAAAAAAAGGAAGTTGAACTTCTGAAATGAGGCTGTAAAGTATTATCACGAATCAGTCCGATCCCATGCTTTGACAGAATAGGATCCTTTGTTTATTATAAAATTTCGTATAAATATTTTAAAAGAATTAGTTTTCATGCAGTAAATTTTAATTTTAAAATATCTTTTATAAAATCTATATAATTAGCAGTTTAATGGCCTTTCTTTCAGACGTGATATATTAAAAGATTTCCTATTAAAAGAGAAATATGCATACTTGCCAACATCTTGATTAATTTTACGTTGTGTTGTTAGTCCTGCCCTTTTTTCCACACAAGTAAGTCTGTAGAGCAGGGATGGAACACGGGCGCAGAATTCATACCACTATGAATGTAAGAAAATTGTCTACCTCTTAAATCAACGATATTATAGGTATGGAAATTTCTTAAACAGATTCCGGTATGAATTCTGCGCCCGTGTTCCATCCCTGGTAGAGTAATTTTCTCTAAATGCATTAAAAATTAAATAAAAAGAAAAATACTAATGATGTGGAAAATATGTCGGGGCTAAAAATACAACGGATTATTAATTAGGTTCTTGGTAAGTATGGAAATATGACGCAGTAACACATCTAGTCAGACGCACGTAAGTTTTGTTTTTCTAGTTGCGTTTGACACTCCAGCTCTGCCCACCGCACCCTGTTTTTTTTTCTTTGTTATTGCTTACATTTAGTTGCGAATTTTAACTTAAAATTTTTATATATTTCAATAGAGTTGTACAAAAGAACAATAACACGAATCGCAGTATTAAAATTGGACTGAAGATTTTTGCCATTCCAAGTGTAAACTCAGCTATGCAGTTAGAACGGCAATTTTTTTCCCCACGCTGAATTTTCGCCGATTTTCTGGAAGAAACCATGCCACTGCACGGTGTAAGAGTGAAAGAGAAAGTATGATATTATTTTTCGTTGTAATTATCGTTCGTAGATAAAAAAAAAAAAAAAAAAAAAAAAAAAAAGGTTCACTACTGAGAATACGCTGTAAAGTGTTATCTCGAATCAGCCTAACGGAAGCTTTGTCAGGTTTAGATCCTTTGTTTATTATAAAATTATAAATAAATATATTAGAAGAATAAGTTTTAAGTTAACTACATGAAAACGGTCTTTATTAAAATCTATATAATTAGCAGCTTAATGGCCTCTGTTTCCGATGTGATATAAGTTTTGCGATTACAAAAGAAGTAAGACTCAGTAAAATTTATATTGAAATCAAATGACGTAAAAATTGCAGAGCATGATTGTATAAATGGGGTGGAGTGCAAATGTGGTGCAACAGTCCTTGTTTTAGCTATTTTATGAAATCTAGAAAATCAGAAGCAGGTGGCGATCTACTCTGTTCGAAGTGCGTTTAAATATCCGCCTATTTCTTCGTTTTTTTTTTTTTTTTTTTTTGTCTACGACATTTTTTAAAAATTCTATTAAAAATTTATCATGAGAGAAAAAGCGGTGGGCGGAGCCTCTTTTTTAATAAACGTGAACAGTGAACTTGAATAATATATTATTGAAAACGAAAAATTAAAATTTTTCGAACTATTTAGAAAATATGGTTTAATGTACACTTTTTCAGAAGCTTCTATAATGCACAAGATACGGGAAAGAATTTAGTGACTGTAATTAGATCTGTGTTTCCTATATTTAGAAGATTAGACATGGTTCCTATTGTGAATTCTGCTGTACAACACATCTAACCCTTCCAAAAACAAGTTAGAAGAGTTATAATACTCCTTGCATATCTGAGTATATGTATGATATGTATATTTGTTTATACGGAATTTAATTTTTTACTCCAGATAACGTCATTTTAATTGTGTTATTTTTATCTTTGTGATTTATCTTATGTCAATGGAAGGCAATGATACAATCATGGCTATTACATTTTTAAGAGTTCTTCTCTAAAGCTGAATTTTATTTAATCGTCTATGGAAGCGGTACATATTTACTTGCCAAAAAGAAAAATATTTTTGAACAATATAACGAACCGAATCATAAGATTAGAACTCGACAGAATCTTTTACTTTTCTTTTTGTGGTCACAGCCATTCGAGTTAGGTTAGCAGTTTTTGTCCCCACACTGAATTTTCGTCGATTTTCTGGAACAAAGCAACTCCATTTCACACTGTATTAGTGAATGAGAATGTGTTATGCTATTTTTTGTTTTAATTATCGATTGTAGATTTTAAAAAATAAGTTGAACTTCTGAAATAAGGCTGTAAAGTATTATCACGAATCAGTCCGATCCCATGCTTTGACAGAATAGGAGCCTTTGTTTATTATAAAATTTCGTATAAATATTTTAAAAGAATTAGTTTTCATGCAGTTAATTTTAATTTTAAAATATCTTTTATAAAATCTATATAATTAGCAGCTTAATGGCCTTTCTTTCAGACGTGATATATTAAAAGATTTGCTATTAAAAGAGAAATATGCATACTTGCCAACATCTTGATTAATTTTACGTTGTGTTGTTAGTCCTGCCCTTTTTTCCACACAAGTAAGTCTGTAGAGTAATTTTCTCTAAATGCATTAAAAATTAAATAAAAAGAAAAATACTAATGCTGTGGAAAATATGTCGGGGCTAAAAATACAACGGATTATTAATTAGGTTCTTGGTAAGTATGGAAATATGACGCAGTAACACATCTAGTCAGACGCACGTAACTTTTGTTTTTCTAGTTGCGTTTGACACTCCAGCTCTCCCCCCCGCACCCTGTTTTTTTTTTCTTTGTTATTGCTTACATTTAGTTGCGAATTTTAACTTAAAATTTTTATATATTTTAATACAGTTGTACAAAAGAACAATAACACGAATCACAGTATTAAAATTGGACTGAAGATTTTTGCCATTCCAAGCCATCCCTCAGCTATGCAGTTAGAACGGCAATTTTTTTTCCCCACGCTGAATTTTCGCCGATTTTCAGAAGAAACCATGCCACTGCACGGTGTAAGAGTGAAAGAGAAAGTATGATGTTATTTTTCGTTGTAATTATCGTTCGTAGATAAAAAAAAAAAAAAAGGTTCACTACTGAGAATACGCTGTAAAGTGTTATCTCGAATCAGCCTAACGGAAGCTTTGTCAGGTTTAGATCCTTTGTTTATTATAAAATTTTAAATAAATATATTAGAAGAATAAGTTTTAAGTTAACTACATGAAAACGGTCTTTATTAAAATCTATATAATTAGCAGCTTAATAGCTTCTGTTTCCGATGTGATATAAGTTTTGCGATTACAAAAGAAGTATGACTCAGTAAAATTTATATTGAAATCAAACGAAGTAAAAATTGCAGAGTATGATTGTATAAATGGGGTGGAGTGCAAATGTGGTGCAACAGTCCTTGTTTTAGCTATTTTATGAAATCTAGAAAATCAGAAGCAGGTGGCGATCTACTCTGTTCGAAGTGCGTTTAAATATCCGCCTATTTCTTCGTTTTTTTTTTTTTTTTTTTTTTGTCTACGACTTTTTTTAAAAATTCTATTAAAAATTTATCATGAGAGAAAAAGCGGTGGGCGGAGCCCCTTTTTTAATAAACGTGAACAGTGAACTTGAATAATATATTATTGAAAATTAAAAATTAAAATTTTTCGAACTATTTAGAAAATATGGTTTAATGTACACTTTTTCAAAAGCTTCTATAATGCACAAGATACGGGAAAGAATTTAGTGACTGTAATTAGATCTGTGTTTCCTATATTTAGAAGATTAGACATGGTTCCTATTGTGAATTCTGCTGTACAACACATCTAACCCTTCCAAAAACAAGTTAGAAGAGTTATAATACTCCTTGCATATCTGAGTATATGTATGATATGTATATTTGTTTATACGGAATTTAATTTTTTATTCCAGATAACGTCATTTTAATTGTGTTATTTTTATCTTTGTGATTTATCTTATGTCAATGGAAGGCAATGATACAATCATGGCTATTACACTTTTAAGAGTTCTTCTCTAAAGGTGAATTTTATTTAATCGTGTATGGAAGCGGTACATATTTACTTGCCAAAAAGAAAAATATTTTTGAACAATATAACGAACCGAATCATAAGATTAGAACTCCACAGAAGCTTTTACTTTTCTTTCTGTGGTCACAGCCATTCGAGTTAGGTCAGCAGTTTTTGTCCCCACGCTGAAGTTTCGTCGATTTTCTGGAACAAAGCAACTCCATTTCACACTGTATTAGTGAATGAGAATGTGTTATGCTATTTTTTGTTTTAATTATCGATTGTAGGTTTAAAAAAAGGAAGTTGAACTTCTGAAATAAGGCTGTAAAGTATTATCACGAATCAGTCCGATCCCATGCTTTGACAGAATAGGATCCTTTGTTTATTATAAAATTTCGTATAAATATTTTAAAAGAATTAGTTTTCATGCAGTAAATTTTAATTTTAAAATATCTTTTATAAAATCTATATAATTAGCAGTTTAATGGCCTTTCTTTCAGACGTGATATATTAAAAGATTTCCTATTAAAAGAGAAATATGCATACTTGCCAACATCTTGATTAATTTTACGTTGTGTTGTTAGTCCTGCCCTTTTTTCCACACAAGTAAGTCTGTAGAGTAATTTTCTCTAAATGCATTAAAAATTAAATAAAAAGAAAAATACTAATGATGTGGAAAATATGTCGGGGCTAAAAATACAACGGATTATTAATTAGGTTCTTGGTAAGTATGGAAATATGACGCAGTAACACATCTAGTCAGACGCACGTAAGTTTTGTTTTTCTAGTTGCGTTTGACACTCCAGCTCTGCCCACCGCACCCTGTTTTTTTTTCTTTGTTATTGCTTACATTTAGTTGCGAATTTTAACTTAAAATTTTTATATATTTCAATAGAGTTGTACAAAAGAACAATAACACGAATCGCAGTATTAAAATTGGACTGAAGATTTTTGCCATTCCAAGTGTAAACTCAGCTATGCAGTTAGAACGGCAATTTTTTTCCCCACGCTGAATTTTCGCCGATTTTCTGGAAGAAACCATGCCACTGCACGGTGTAAGAGTGAAAGAGAAAGTATGATATTATTTTTCGTTGTAATTATCGTTCGTAGATAAAAAAAAAAAAAAAAAAAAAAAAAAAAAGGTTCACTACTGAGAATACGCTGTAAAGTGTTATCTCGAATCAGCCTAACGGAAGCTTTGTCAGGTTTAGATCCTTTGTTTATTATAAAATTATAAATAAATATATTAGAAGAATAAGTTTTAAGTTAACTACATGAAAACGGTCTTTATTAAAATCTATATAATTAGCAGCTTAATGGCCTCTGTTTCCGATGTGATATAAGTTTTGCGATTACAAAAGAAGTAAGACTCAGTAAAATTTATATTGAAATCAAATGACGTAAAAATTGCAGAGCATGATTGTATAAATGGGGTGGAGTGCAAATGTGGTGCAACAGTCCTTGTTTTAGCTATTTTATGAAATCTAGAAAATCAGAAGCAGGTGGCGATCTACTCTGTTCGAAGTGCGTTTAAATATCCGCCTACTTCTTCGTTTTTTTTTTTTTTTTTTTTTTTTTTTGTCTACGACATTTTTTAAAAATTCTATTAAAAATTTATCATGAGAGAAAAAGCGGTGGGCGGAGCCTCTTTTTTAATAAACGTGAACAGTGAACTTGAATAATATATTATTGAAAACGAAAAATTAAAATTTTTCGAACTATTTAGAAAATATGGTTTAATGTACACTTTTTCAGAAGCTTCTATAATGCACAAGATACGGGAAAGAATTTAGTGACTGTAATTAGATCTGTGTTTCCTATATTTAGAAGATTAGACATGGTTCCTATTGTGAATTCTGCTGTACAACACATCTAACCCTTCCAAAAACAAGTTAGAAGAGTTATAATACTCCTTGCATATCTGAGTATATGTATGATATGTATATTTGTTTATACGGAATTTAATTTTTTATTCCAGATAACGTCATTTTAATTGTGTTATTTTTATCTTTGTGATTTATCTTATGTCAATGGAAGGCAATGATACAATCATGGCTATTACATTTTTAAGAGTTCTTCTCTAAAGGTGAATTTTATTTAATCGTCTATGGAAGCGGTACATATTTACTTGCCAAAAAGAAAAATATTTTTGAACAATATAACGAACCGAATCATAAGATTAGAACTCGACAGAATCTTTTACTTTTCTTTTTGTGGTCACAGCCATTCGAGTTAGGTTAGCAGTTTTTGTCCCCACACTGAATTTTCGTCGATTTTTTGGAACAAAGCAACTCCATTTCACACTGTATTAGTGAATGAGAATGTGTTATGCTATTTTTTGTTTTAATTATCGATTGTAGGTTTAAAAAAAGGAAGTTGAACTTCTGAAATGAGGCTGTAAAGTATTATCACGAATCAGTCCGATCCCATGCTTTGACAGAATAGGATCCTTTGTTTATTATAAAATTTCGTATAAATATTTTAAAAGAATTAGTTTTCATGCAGTAAATTTTAATTTTAAAATATCTTTTATAAAATCTATATAATTAGCAGTTTAATGGCCTTTCTTTCAGACGTGATATATTAAAAGATTTCCTATTAAAAGAGAAATATGCATACTTGCCAACATCTTGATTAATTTTACGTTGTGTTGTTAGTCCTGCCCTTTTTTCCACACAAGTAAGTCTGTAGAGCAGGGATGGAACACGGGCGCAGAATTCATACCACTATGAATGTAAGAAAATTGTCTACCTCTTAAATCAACGATATTATAGGTATGGAAATTTCTTAAACAGATTCCGGTATGAATTCTGCGCCCGTGTTCCATCCCTGGTAGAGTAATTTTCTCTAAATGCATTAAAAATTAAATAAAAAGAAAAATACTAATGATGTGGAAAATATGTCGGGGCTAAAAATACAACGGATTATTAATTAGGTTCTTGGTAAGTATGGAAATATGACGCAGTAACACATCTAGTCAGACGCACGTAAGTTTTGTTTTTCTAGTTGCGTTTGACACTCCAGCTCTGCCCACCGCACCCTGTTTTTTTTTCTTTGTTATTGCTTACATTTAGTTGCGAATTTTAACTTAAAATTTTTATATATTTCAATAGAGTTGTACAAAAGAACAATAACACGAATCGCAGTATTAAAATTGGACTGAAGATTTTTGCCATTCCAAGTGTAAACTCAGCTATGCAGTTAGAACGGCAATTTTTTTCCCCACGCTGAATTTTCGCCGATTTTCTGGAAGAAACCATGCCACTGCACGGTGTAAGAGTGAAAGAGAAAGTATGATATTATTTTTCGTTGTAATTATCGTTCGTAGATAAAAAAAAAAAAAAAAAAAAAAAAAAAAAGGTTCACTACTGAGAATACGCTGTAAAGTGCTATCTCGAATCAGCCTAACGGAAGCTTTGTCAGGTTTAGATCCTTTGTTTATTATAAAATTATAAATAAATATATTAGAAGAATAAGTTTTAAGTTAACTACATGAAAACGGTCTTTATTAAAATCTATATAATTAGCAGCTTAATGGCCTCTGTTTCCGATGTGATATAAGTTTTGAGATTACAAAAGAAGTAAGACTCAGTAAAATTTATATTGAAATCAAATGACGTAAAAATTGCAGAGCATGATTGTATAAATGGGGTGGAGTGCAAATGTGGTGCAACAGTCCTTGTTTTAGCTATTTTATGAAATCTAGAAAATCAGAAGCAGGTGGCGATCTACTCTGTTCGAAGTGCGTTTAAATATCCGCCTATTTCTTCGTTTTTTTTTTTTTTTTTTTTTTTTTTGTCTACGACATTTTTTAAAAATTCTATTAAAAATTTATCATGAGAGAAAAAGCGGTGGGCGGAGCCTCTTTTTTAATAAACGTGAACAGTGAACTTGAATAATATATTATTGAAAACGAAAAATTAAAATTTTTCGAACTATTTAGAAAATATGGTTTAATGTACACTTTTTCAGAAGCTTCTATAATGCACAAGATACGGGAAAGAATTTAGTGACTGTAATTAGATCTGTGTTTCCTATATTTAGAAGATTAGACATGGTTCCTATTGTGAATTCTGCTGTACAACACATCTAACCCTTCCAAAAACAAGTTAGAAGAGTTATAATACTCCTTGCATATCTGAGTATATGTATGATATGTATATTTGTTTATACGGAATTTAATTTTTTACTCCAGATAACGTCATTTTAATTGTGTTATTTTTATCTTTGTGATTTATCTTATGTCAATGGAAGGCAATGATACAATCATGGCTATTACATTTTTAAGAGTTCTTCTCTAAAGCTGAATTTTATTTAATCGTCTATGGAAGCGGTACATATTTACTTGCCAAAAAGAAAAATATTTTTGAACAATATAACGAACCGAATCATAAGATTAGAACTCGACAGAATCTTTTACTTTTCTTTTTGTGGTCACAGCCATTCGAGTTAGGTTAGCAGTTTTTGTCCCCACACTGAATTTTCGTCGATTTTCTGGAACAAAGCAACTCCATTTCACACTGTATTAGTGAATGAGAATGTGTTATGCTATTTTTTGTTTTAATTATCGATTGTAGATTTTAAAAAATAAGTTGAACTTCTGAAATAAGGCTGTAAAGTATTATCACGAATCAGTCCGATCCCATGCTTTGACAGAATAGGAGCCTTTGTTTATTATAAAATTTCGTATAAATATTTTAAAAGAATTAGTTTTCATGCAGTTAATTTTAATTTTAAAATATCTTTTATAAAATCTATATAATTAGCAGCTTAATGGCCTTTCTTTCAGACGTGATATATTAAAAGATTTGCTATTAAAAGAGAAATATGCATACTTGCCAACATCTTGATTAATTTTACGTTGTGTTGTTAGTCCTGCCCTTTTTTCCACACAAGTAAGTCTGTAGAGTAATTTTCTCTAAATGCATTAAAAATTAAAGAAAAAGAAAAATACTAATGCTGTGGAAAATATGTCGGGGCTAAAAATACAACGGATTATTAATTAGGTTCTTGGTAAGTATGGAAATATGACGCAGTAACACATCTAGTCAGACGCACGTAACTTTTGTTTTTCTAGTTGCGTTTGACACTCCAGCTCTCCCCCCCGCACCCTGTTTTTTTTTTCTTTGTTATTGCTTACATTTAGTTGCGAATTTTAACTTAAAATTTTTATATATTTTAATACAGTTGTACAAAAGAACAATAACACGAATCACAGTATTAAAATTGGACTGAAGATTTTTGCCATTCCAAGCCATCCCTCAGCTATGCAGTTAGAACGGCAAATTTTTTTCCCCACGCTGAATTTTCGCCGATTTTCAGAAGAAACCATGCCACTGCACGGTGTAAGAGTGAAAGAGAAAGTATGATGTTATTTTTCGTTGTAATTATCGTTCGTAGATAAAAAAAAAAAAAAAGGTTCACTACTGAGAATACGCTGTAAAGTGTTATCTCGAATCAGCCTAACGGAAGCTTTGTCAGGTTTAGATCCTTTGTTTATTATAAAATTTTAAATAAATATATTAGAAGAATAAGTTTTAAGTTAACTACATGAAAACGGTCTTTATTAAAATCTATATAATTAGCAGCTTAATAGCTTCTGTTTCCGATGTGATATAAGTTTTGCGATTACAAAAGAAGTATGACTCAGTAAAATTTATATTGAAATCAAACGAAGTAAAAATTGCAGAGTATGATTGTATAAATGGGGTGGAGTGCAAATGTGGTGCAACAGTCCTTGTTTTAGCTATTTTATGAAATCTGGAAAATCAGAAGCAGGTGGCGATCTACTCTGTTCGAAGTGCGTTTAAATATCCGCCTATTTCTTCGTTTTTTTTTTTTTTTTTTTTTTTTGTCTACGACTTTTTTTAAAAATTCTATTAAAAATTTATCATGAGAGAAAAAGCGGTGGGCGGAGCCTCTTTTTTAATAAACGTGAACAGTGAACTTGAATAATATATTATTGAAAATTAAAAATTAAAATTTTTCGAACTATTTAGAAAATATGGTTTAATGTACACTTTTTCAAAAGCTTCTATAATGCACAAGATACGGGAAAGAATTTAGTGACTGTAATTAGATCTGTGTTTCCTATATTTAGAAGATTAGACATGGTTCCTATTGTGAATTCTGCTGTACAACACATCTAACCCTTCCAAAAACAAGTTAGAAGAGTTATAATACTCCTTGCATATCTGAGTATATGTATGATATGTATATTTGTTTATACGGAATTTAATTTTTTATTCCAGATAACGTCATTTTAATTGTGTTATTTTTATCTTTGTGATTTATCTTATGTCAATGGAAGGCAATGATACAATCATGGCTATTACACTTTTAAGAGTTCTTCTCTAAAGGTGAATTTTATTTAATCGTCTATGGAAGCGGTACATATTTACTTGCCAAAAAGAAAAATATTTTTGAACAATATAACGAACCGAATCATAAGATTAGAACTCGACAGAAGCTTTTATTTTTCTTTCTGTGGTCACAGCCATTCGAGTTAGGTCAGCAGTTTTTGTCCCCACGCTGAATTTTCGTCGATTTTTTGGAACAAAGCAACTCCATTTCACACTGTATTACTGAATGAGTATGTGTTATGCTATTTTTTGTTTTAATTATCGATTGTAGGTTTAAAAAAAGGAAGTTGAACTTCTGAAATAAGGCTGTAAAGTATTATCACGAATCAGTCCGATCCCATGCTTTGACAGAATAGGATCCTTTGTTTATTATAAAATTTCGTATAAATATTTTAAAAGAATTAGTTTTCATGCAGTAAATTTTAATTTTAAAATATCTTTTATAAAATCTATATAATTAGCAGTTTAATGGCCTTTCTTTCAGACGTGATATATTAAAAGATTTCCTATTAAAAGAGAAATGTGCATACTTGCCAACATCTTGATTAATTTTACGTTGTGTTGTTAGTCCTGCCCTTTTTTCCACACAAGTAAGTCTGTAGAGTAATTTTCTCTAAATGCATTAAAAATTAAATAAAAAGAAAAATACTAATGATGTGGAAAATATGTCGGGGCTAAAAATACAACGGATTATTAATTAGGTTCTTGGTAAGTATGGAAATATGACGCAGTAACACATCTAGTCAGACGCACGTAAGTTTTGTTTTTCTAGTTGCGTTTGACACTCCAGCTCTCCCCACCGCACCCTGTTTTTTTTTCTTTGTTATTGCTTACATTTAGTTGCGAATTTTAACTTAAAATTTTTATATATTTCAATAGAGTTGTACAAAAGAACAATAACACGAATCGCAGTATTAAAATTGGACTGAAGATTTTTGCCATTCCAAGTGTAAACTCAGCTATGCAGTTAGAACGGCAATTTTTTTCCCCACGCTGAATTTTCGCCGATTTTCTGGAAGAAACCATGCCACTGCACGGTGTAAGAGTAAATGAGAAAGTATGATATTATTTTTCGTTGTAATTATCGTTCGTAGATAAAAAAAAAAAAAAAAAAAAAAAAAAAAAAAAGGTTAACTACTGAGAATACGCTGTAAAGTGTTATCTCGAATCAGCCTAACGGAAGCTTTGTCAGGTTTAGATCCTTTGTTTATTATAAAATTATAAATAAATATATTAGAAGAATAAGTTTTAAGTTAACTACATGAAAACGGTCTTTATTAAAATCTATATAATTAGCAGCTTAATGGCCTCTGTTTCCGATGTGATATAAGTTTTGCGATTACAAAAGAAGTATGACTCAGTAAAATTTATATTGAAATCAAACGAAGTAAAAATTGCAGAGCATGATTGTATAAATGGGGTGGAGTGCAAATGTGGTGCAACAGTCCTTGTTTTAGCTATTTTATGAAATCTAGAAAATCAGAAGCAGGTGGCGATCTACTCTGTTCGAAGTGCGTTTAAATATCCGCCTATTTCTTCGTTTTTTTTTTTTTTTTTTTTTGTCTACGACTTTTTTTAAAAATTCTATTAAAAATTTATCATGAGAGAAAAAGCGGTGGGCGGAGCCTCTTTTTTAATAAACGTGAACAGTGAACTTGAATAATATATTATTGAAAACGAAAAATTAAAATTTTTCGAACTATTTAGAAAATATGGTTTAATGTACACTTTTTCAAAAGCTTCTATAATGCACAAGATACGGGAAAGAATTTAGTGACTGTAATTAGATCTGTGTTTCCTATATTTAGAAGATTAGACATGGTTCCTATTGTGAATTCTGCTGTACATCACATCTAACCCTTCCAAAAACAAGTTAGAAGAGTTATAATACTCCTTGCATATCTGAGTATATGTATGATATGTATATTTGTTTATACGGAATTTAATTTTTTATTCCAGATAACGTCATTTTAATTGTGTTATTTTTATCTTTGTGATTTATCTTATGTCAATGGAAGGCAATGATACAATCATGGCTATTACATTTTAAAGAGTTCTTCTCTAAAGGTGAATTTTATTTAATCGTGTATGGAAGCGGTACATATTTACTTAACAAAAAGAAAAATATTTTTGAACAATATAACGAACCGAATCATAAGATTAGAACTCGACAGAAGCTTTTACTTTTCTTTCTGTGGTCACAGCCATTCGAGTTAGGTCAGCAGTTTTTGTCCCCACGCTGAAGTTTCGTCGATTTTCTGGAACAAAGCAACTCCATTTCACACTGTATCAGTGAATGAGAATGTGTTATGCTATTTTTTGTTTTAATTATCGATTGTAGGTTTAAAAAAAGGAAGTTGAACTTCTGAAATAAGGCTGTAAAGTATTATCACGAATCAGTCCGGTCCCATGCTTTGACAGAATATGAGCCTTTGTTTATTATAAAATTTCGTATAAATATTTTAAAAGAATTAGTTTTCATGAAGTAAATTTTAATTTTAAAATATCTTTTATAAAATCTATATAATTAGCAGTTTAATGGCCTTTCTTTCAGACGTGATATATTAAAAGATTTGCTATTAAAAGAGAAATATGCATACTTGCCAACATCTTGATTAATTTTACGTTGTGTTGTTAGTCCTGCCCTTTTTTCCACACAAGTAAGTCTGTAGAGTAATTTTCTCTAAATGCATTAAAAATTAAATAAAAAGAAAAATACTAATGATGTGGAAAATATGTCGGGGCTAAAAATACAACGGATTATTAATTAGGTTCTTGGTAAGTATGGAAATATGACGCAGTAACACATCTAGTCAGACGCACGTAAGTTTTGTTTTTCTAGTTGCGTTTGACACTCCAGCTCTCCCCACCGCACCCTGTTTTTTTTTCTTTGTTATTGCTTACATTTAGTTGCGAATTTTAACTTAAAATTTTTATATATTTCAATAGAGTTGTACAAAAGAACAATAACACGAATCGCAGTATTAAAATTGGACTGAAGATTTTTGCCATTCCAAGTGTAAACTCAGCTATGCAGTTAGAACGGCAATTTTTTTCCCCACGCTGAATTTTCGCCGATTTTCTGGAAGAAACCATGCCACTGCACGGTGTAAGAGTGAATGAGAAAGTATGATATTATTTTTCGTTGTAATTATCGTTCGTAGATAAAAAAAAAAAAAAAAAGGTTAACTACTGAGAATACGCTGTAAAGTGTTATCTCGAATCAGCCTAACGGAAGCTTTGTCAGGTTTAGATCCTTTGTTTATTATAAAATTATAAATAAATATATTAGAAGAATAAGTTTTAAGTTAACTACATGAAAACGGTCTTTATTAAAATCTATATAATTAGCAGCTTAATGGCCTCTGTTTCCGATGTGATATAAGTTTTGCGATTACAAAAGAAGTATGACTCAGTAAAATTTATATTGAAATCAAACGAAGTAAAAATTGCAGAGCATGATTGTATAAATGGGGTGGAGTGCAAATGTGGTGCAACAGTCCTTGTTTTAGCTATTTTATGAAATCTAGAAAATCAGAAGCAGGTGGCGATCTACTCTGTTCGAAGTGCGTTTAAATATCCGCCTATTTCTTCGTTTTTTTTTTTGTTTTTTTTTTTTGTCTACGACTTTTTTTAAAAATTCTATTAAAAATTTATCATGAGAGAAAAAGCGCTGGGCGGAGCCTCTTTTTTAATAAACGTGAACAGTGAACTTGAATAAAATATTATTGAAAACGAAAAATTAAAATTTTTCGAACTATTTAGAAAATATGGTTTAATGTACACTTTTTCAAAAGCTTCTATAATGCACAAGATACGGGAAAGAATTTAGTGACTGTAATTAGATCTGTGTTTCCTATATTTAGAAGATTAGACATGGTTCCTATTGTGAATTCTGCTGTACATCACATCTAACCCTTCCAAAAACAAGTTAGAAGAGTTATAATACTCCTTGCATATCTGAGTATATGTATGATATGTATATTTGTTTATACGGAATTTAATTTTTTATTCCAGATAACGTCATTTTAATTGTGTTATTTTTATCTTTGTGATTTATCTTATGTCAATGGAAGGCAATGATACAATCATGGCTATTACATTTTAAAGAGTTCTTCTCTAAAGGTGAATTTTATTTAATCGTCTATGGAAGCGGTACATATTTACTTGCCAAAAAGAAAAATATTTTTGAACAATATAACGAACCGAATCATAAGATTAGAACTCGACAGAAGCTTTTACTTTTCTTTCTGTGGTCACAGCCATTCGAGTTAGGTCAGCAGTTTTTGTCCCCACGCTGAAGTTTCGTCGATTTTCTGGAACAAAGCAACTCCATTTCACACTGTATCAGTGAATGAGAATGTGTTATGCTATTTTTTGTTTTAATTATCGATTGTAGGTTTAAAAAAAGGAAGTTGAACTTCTGAAATAAGGCTGTAAAGTATTATCACGAATCAGTCCGGTCCCATGCTTTGACAGAATATGAGCCTTTGTTTATTATAAAATTTCGTATAAATATTTTAAAAGAATTAGTTTTCATGAAGTAAATTTTAATTTTAAAATATCTTTTATAAAATCTATATAATTAGCAGTTTAATGGCCTTTCTTTCAGACGTGATATATTAAAAGATTTGCTATTAAAAGAGAAATATGCATACTTGCCAACATCTTGATTAATTTTACGTTGTGTTGTTAGTCCTGCCCTTTTTTCCACACAAGTAAGTCTTTAGAGTAATTTTCTCTAAATGCATTAAAAATTAAATAAAAAGAAAAATACTAATGATGTGGAAAATATGTCGGGGCTAAAAATACAACGGATTATTAATTAGGTTCTTGGTAAGTATGGAAATATGACGCAGTAACACATCTAGTCAGACGCACGTAACTTTTGTTTTTCTAGTTGCGTTTGACACTCCAGCTCTCCCCCCCGCACCCTGTTTTTTTTTCTTTGTTATTGCTTACATTTAGTTGCGAATTTTAACTTAAAATTTTTATATATTTCAATAGAGTTGTACAAAAGAACAATAACACGAATCGCAGTATTAAAATTGGACTGAAGATTTTTGCCATTCCAAGCGTAAACTCAGCTATGCAGTTAGAACGGCAATTTTTTTCCCCACGCTGAATTTTCGCCGATTTTCTGGAAGAAACCATGCCACTGCACGGTGTAAGAGTGAAAGAGAAAGTATGATATTATTTTTCGTTGTAATTATCGTTCGTAGATAAAAAAAAAAAAAAAAAAAAAAAAAAAAAAACGGTTAACTACTGAGAATACGCTGTAAAGTGTTATCTCGAATCAGCCTAACGGAAGCTTTGTCAGGTTTAGATCCTTTGTTTATTATAAAATTTTAAATAAATATATTAGAAGAATAAGTTTTAAGTTAACTACATGAAAACGGTCTTTATTAAAATCTATATAATTAGCAGCTTAATGGCCTCTGTTTCCGATGTGATATAAGTTTTGCGATTACAAAAGAAGTATGACTCAGTAAAATTTATATTGAAATCAAACGAAGTAAAAATTGCAGAGTATGATTGTATAAATGGGGTGGAGTGCAAATGTGGTGCAACAGTCCTTGTTTTAGCTATTTTATGAAATCTAGAAAATCAGAAGCAGGTGGCGATCTACTCTGTTCGAAGTGCGTTTAAATATCCGCCTATTTCTTCCTTTTTTTTTTTTTTTTTTTGTCTACGACTTTTTTTAAAAATTCTATTAAAAATTTATCATGAGAGAAAAAGCGGTGAGCGGAGCCTCTTTTTTAATAAACGTGAACAGTGAACTTGAATAATATATTATTGAAAACGAAAAATTAAAATTTTTCGAACTATTTAGAAAATATGGTTTAATGTAAACTTTTTCAAAAGCTTCTATAATGCACAAGATACGGGAAAGAATTTAGTGACTATAATTAGATCTGTGTTTCCTATATTTAGAAGATTAGACATGGTTCCTATTGTGAATTCTGCTGTACAACACATCTAACCCTTCCAAAAACAAGTTAGAAGAGTTATAATACTCCTTGCATATCTGAGTATATGTATGATATGTATATTTGTTTATACGGAATTTAATTTTTTATTCCAGATAACGTCATTTTAATTGTGTTATTTTTATCTTTGTGATTTATCTTATGTCAATGGAAGGCAATGATACAATCATGGCTATTACATTTTTAAGAGTTCTTCTCTAAAGCTGAATTTTATTTAATCGTCTATGGAAGCGGTACATATTTACTTGCCAAAAAGAAAAATATTTTTGAACAATATAACGAACCGAATCATAAGATTAGAACTCGACAGAATCTTTTACTTTTCTTTTTGTGGTCACAGCCATTCGAGTTAGGTTAGCAGTTTTTGTCCCCACACTGAATTTTCGTCGATTTTCTGGAACAAAGCAACTCCATTTCACACTGTATTAGTGAATGAGAATGTGTTATGCTATTTTTTGTTTTAATTATCGATTGTAGATTTTAAAAAATAAGTTGAACTTCTGAAATAAGGCTGTAAAGTATTATCACGAATCAGTCCGATCCCATGCTTTGACAGAATAGGAGCCTTTGTTTATTATAAAATTTCGTATAAATATTTTAAAAGAATTAGTTTTCATGCAGTTAATTTTAATTTTAAAATATCTTTTATAAAATCTATATAATTAGCAGCTTAATGGCCTTTCTTTCAGACGTGATATATTAAAAGATTTGCTATTAAAAGAGAAATATGCATACTTGCCAACATCTTGATTAATTTTACGTTGTGTTGTTAGTCCTGCCCTTTTTTCCACACAAGTAAGTCTGTAGAGTAATTTTCTCTAAATGCATTAAAAATTAAAGAAAAAGAAAAATACTAATGCTGTGGAAAATATGTCGGGGCTAAAAATACAACGGATTATTAATTAGGTTCTTGGTAAGTATGGAAATATGACGCAGTAACACATCTAGTCAGACGCACGTAACTTTTGTTTTTCTAGTTGCGTTTGACACTCCAGCTCTCCCCCCCGCACCCTGTTTTTTTTTTCTTTGTTATTGCTTACATTTAGTTGCGAATTTTAACTTAAAATTTTTATATATTTTAATACAGTTGTACAAAAGAACAATAACACGAATCACAGTATTAAAATTGGACTGAAGATTTTTGCCATACCAAGCCATCCCTCAGCTATGCAGTTAGAACGGCAAATTTTTTTCCCCACGCTGAATTTTCGCCGATTTTCAGAAGAAACCATGCCACTGCACGGTGTAAGAGTGAAAGAGAAAGTATGATGTTATTTTTCGTTGTAATTATCGTTCGTAGATAAAAAAAAAAAAAAAGGTTCACTACTGAGAATACGCTGTAAAGTGTTATCTCGAATCAGCCTAACGGAAGCTTTGTCAGGTTTAGATCCTTTGTTTATTATAAAATTTTAAATAAATATATTAGAAGAATAAGTTTTAAGTTAACTACATGAAAACGGTCTTTATTAAAATCTATATAATTAGCAGCTTAATAGCTTCTGTTTCCGATGTGATATAAGTTTTGCGATTACAAAAGAAGTATGACTCAGTAAAATTTATATTGAAATCAAACGAAGTAAAAATTGCAGAGTATGATTGTATAAATGGGGTGGAGTGCAAATGTGGTGCAACAGTCCTTGTTTTAGCTATTTTATGAAATCTAGAAAATCAGAAGCAGGTGGCGATCTACTCTGTTCGAAGTGCGTTTAAATATCCGCCTATTTCTTCGTTTTTTTTTTTTTTTTTTTTTTTTGTCTACGACTTTTTTTAAAAATTCTATTAAAAATTTATCATGAGAGAAAAAGCGGTGGGCGGAGCCTCTTTTTTAATAAACGTGAACAGTGAACTTGAATAATATATTATTGAAAATTAAAAATTAAAATTTTTCGAACTATTTAGAAAATATGGTTTAATGTACACTTTTTCAAAAGCTTCTATAATGCACAAGATACGGGAAAGAATTTAGTGACTGTAATTAGATCTGTGTTTCCTATATTTAGAAGATTAGACATGGTTCCTATTGTGAATTCTGCTGTACAACACATCTAACCCTTCCAAAAACAAGTTAGAAGAGTTATAATACTCCTTGCATATCTGAGTATATGTATGATATGTATATTTGTTTATACGGAATTTAATTTTTTATTCCAGATAACGTCATTTTAATTGTGTTATTTTTATCTTTGTGATTTATCTTATGTCAATGGAAGGCAATGATACAATCATGGCTATTACACTTTTAAGAGTTCTTCTCTAAAGGTGAATTTTATTTAATCGTCTATGGAAGCGGTACATATTTACTTGCCAAAAAGAAAAATATTTTTGAACAATATAACGAACCGAATCATAAGATTAGAACTCGACAGAAGCTTTTATTTTTCTTTCTGTGGTCACAGCCATTCGAGTTAGGTCAGCAGTTTTTGTCCCCACGCTGAATTTTCGTCGATTTTCTGGAACAAAGCAACTCCATTTCACACTGTATTAGTGAATGAGAATGTGTTATGCTATTTTTTGTTTTAATTATCGATTGTAGGTTTAAAAAAAGGAAGTTGAACTTCTGAAATAAGGCTGTAAAGTATTATCACGAATCAGTCCGATCCCATGCTTTGACAGAATAGGATCCTTTGTTTATTATAAAATTTCGTATAAATATTTTAAAAGAATTAGTTTTCATGCAGTAAATTTTAATTTTAAAATATCTTTTATAAAATCTATATAATTAGCAGTTTAATGGCCTTTCTTTCAGACGTGATATATTAAAAGATTTCCTATTAAAAGAGAAATGTGCATACTTGCCAACATCTTGATTAATTTTACGTTGTGTTGTTAGTCCTGCCCTTTTTTCCACACAAGTAAGTCTGTAGAGTAATTTTCTCTAAATGCATTAAAAATTAAATAAAAAGAAAAATACTAATGATGTGGAAAATATGTCGGGGCTAAAAATACAACGGATTATTAATTAGGTTCTTGGTAAGTATGGAAATATGACGCAGTAACACATCTAGTCAGACGCACGTAAGTTTTGTTTTTCTAGTTGCGTTTGACACTCCAGCTCTCCCCACCGCACCCTGTTTTTTTTTCTTTGTTATTGCTTACATTTAGTTGCGAATTTTAACTTAAAATTTTTATATATTTCAATAGAGTTGTACAAAAGAACAATAACACGAATCGCAGTATTAAAATTGGACTGAAGATTTTTGCCATTCCAAGTGTAAACTCAGCTATGCAGTTAGAACGGCAATTTTTTTCCCCACGCTGAATTTTCGCCGATTTTCTGGAAGAAACCATGCCACTGCACGGTGTAAGAGTAAATGAGAAAGTATGATATTATTTTTCGTTGTAATTATCGTTCGTAGATAAAAAAAAAAAAAAAAAAAAAAAAAAAAAAAAGGTTAACTACTGAGAATACGCTGTAAAGTGTTATCTCGAATCAGCCTAACGGAAGCTTTGTCAGGTTTAGATCCTTTGTTTATTATAAAATTATAAATAAATATATTAGAAGAATAAGTTTTAAGTTAACTACATGAAAACGGTCTTTATTAAAATCTATATAATTAGCAGCTTAATGGCCTCTGTTTCCGATGTGATATAAGTTTTGCGATTACAAAAGAAGTATGACTCAGTAAAATTTATATTGAAATCAAACGAAGTAAAAATTGCAGAGCATGATTGTATAAATGGGGTGGAGTGCAAATGTGGTGCAACAGTCCTTGTTTTAGCTATTTTATGAAATCTAGAAAATCAGAAGCAGGTGGCGATCTACTCTGTTCGAAGTGCGTTTAAATATCCGCCTATTTCTTCGTTTTTTTTTTTTTTTTTTTTTGTCTACGACTTTTTTTAAAAATTCTATTAAAAATTTATCATGAGAGAAAAAGCGGTGGGCGGAGCCTCTTTTTTAATAAACGTGAACAGTGAACTTGAATAATATATTATTGAAAACGAAAAATTAAAATTTTTCGAACTATTTAGAAAATATGGTTTAATGTACACTTTTTCAAAAGCTTCTATAATGCACAAGATACGGGAAAGAATTTAGTGACTGTAATTAGATCTGTGTTTCCTATATTTAGAAGATTAGACATGGTTCCTATTGTGAATTCTGCTGTACATCACATCTAACCCTTCCAAAAACAAGTTAGAAGAGTTATAATACTCCTTGCATATCTGAGTATATGTATGATATGTATATTTGTTTATACGGAATTTAATTTTTTATTCCAGATAACGTCATTTTAATTGTGTTATTTTTATCTTTGTGATTTATCTTATGTCAATGGAAGGCAATGATACAATCATGGCTATTACATTTTAAAGAGTTCTTCTCTAAAGGTGAATTTTATTTAATCGTGTATGGAAGCGGTACATATTTACTTAACAAAAAGAAAAATATTTTTGAACAATATAACGAACCGAATCATAAGATTAGAACTCGACAGAAGCTTTTACTTTTCTTTCTGTGGTCACAGCCATTCGAGTTAGGTCAGCAGTTTTTGTCCCCACGCTGAAGTTTCGTCGATTTTCTGGAACAAAGCAACTCCATTTCACACTGTATCAGTGAATGAGAATGTGTTATGCTATTTTTTGTTTTAATTATCGATTGTAGGTTTAAAAAAAGGAAGTTGAACTTCTGAAATAAGGCTGTAAAGTATTATCACGAATCAGTCCGGTCCCATGCTTTGACAGAATATGAGCCTTTGTTTATTATAAAATTTCGTATAAATATTTTAAAAGAATTAGTTTTCATGAAGTAAATTTTAATTTTAAAATATCTTTTATAAAATCTATATAATTAGCAGTTTAATGGCCTTTCTTTCAGACGTGATATATTAAAAGATTTGCTATTAAAAGAGAAATATGCATACTTGCCAACATCTTGATTAATTTTACGTTGTGTTGTTAGTCCTGCCCTTTTTTCCACACAAGTAAGTCTGTAGAGTAATTTTCTCTAAATGCATTAAAAATTAAATAAAAAGAAAAATACTAATGATGTGGAAAATATGTCGGGGCTAAAAATACAACGGATTATTAATTAGGTTCTTGGTAAGTATGGAAATATGACGCAGTAACACATCTAGTCAGACGCACGTAAGTTTTGTTTTTCTAGTTGCGTTTGACACTCCAGCTCTCCCCACCGCACCCTGTTTTTTTTTCTTTGTTATTGCTTACATTTAGTTGCGAATTTTAACTTAAAATTTTTATATATTTCAATAGAGTTGTACAAAAGAACAATAACACGAATCGCAGTATTAAAATTGGACTGAAGATTTTTGCCATTCCAAGTGTAAACTCAGCTATGCAGTTAGAACGGCAATTTTTTTCCCCACGCTGAATTTTCGCCGATTTTCTGGAAGAAACCATGCCACTGCACGGTGTAAGAGTGAATGAGAAAGTATGATATTATTTTTCGTTGTAATTATCGTTCGTAGATAAAAAAAAAAAAAAAAAGGTTAACTACTGAGAATACGCTGTAAAGTGTTATCTCGAATCAGCCTAACGGAAGCTTTGTCAGGTTTAGATCCTTTGTTTATTATAAAATTATAAATAAATATATTAGAAGAATAAGTTTTAAGTTAACTACATGAAAACGGTCTTTATTAAAATCTATATAATTAGCAGCTTAATGGCCTCTGTTTCCGATGTGATATAAGTTTTGCGATTACAAAAGAAGTATGACTCAGTAAAATTTATATTGAAATCAAACGAAGTAAAAATTGCAGAGCATGATTGTATAAATGGGGTGGAGTGCAAATGTGGTGCAACAGTCCTTGTTTTAGCTATTTTATGAAATCTAGAAAATCAGAAGCAGGTGGCGATCTACTCTGTTCGAAGTGCGTTTAAATATCCGCCTATTTCTTCGTTTTTTTTTTTGTTTTTTTTTTTTGTCTACGACTTTTTTTAAAAATTCTATTAAAAATTTATCATGAGAGAAAAAGCGCTGGGCGGAGCCTCTTTTTTAATAAACGTGAACAGTGAACTTGAATAAAATATTATTGAAAACGAAAAATTAAAATTTTTCGAACTATTTAGAAAATATGGTTTAATGTACACTTTTTCAAAAGCTTCTATAATGCACAAGATACGGGAAAGAATTTAGTGACTGTAATTAGATCTGTGTTTCCTATATTTAGAAGATTAGACATGGTTCCTATTGTGAATTCTGCTGTACATCACATCTAACCCTTCCAAAAACAAGTTAGAAGAGTTATAATACTCCTTGCATATCTGAGTATATGTATGATATGTATATTTGTTTATACGGAATTTAATTTTTTATTCCAGATAACGTCATTTTAATTGTGTTATTTTTATCTTTGTGATTTATCTTATGTCAATGGAAGGCAATGATACAATCATGGCTATTACATTTTAAAGAGTTCTTCTCTAAAGGTGAATTTTATTTAATCGTCTATGGAAGCGGTACATATTTACTTGCCAAAAAGAAAAATATTTTTGAACAATATAACGAACCGAATCATAAGATTAGAACTCGACAGAAGCTTTTACTTTTCTTTCTGTGGTCACAGCCATTCGAGTTAGGTCAGCAGTTTTTGTCCCCACGCTGAAGTTTCGTCGATTTTCTGGAACAAAGCAACTCCATTTCACACTGTATCAGTGAATGAGAATGTGTTATGCTATTTTTTGTTTTAATTATCGATTGTAGGTTTAAAAAAAGGAAGTTGAACTTCTGAAATAAGGCTGTAAAGTATTATCACGAATCAGTCCGGTCCCATGCTTTGACAGAATATGAGCCTTTGTTTATTATAAAATTTCGTATAAATATTTTAAAAGAATTAGTTTTCATGAAGTAAATTTTAATTTTAAAATATCTTTTATAAAATCTATATAATTAGCAGTTTAATGGCCTTTCTTTCAGACGTGATATATTAAAAGATTTGCTATTAAAAGAGAAATATGCATACTTGCCAACATCTTGATTAATTTTACGTTGTGTTGTTAGTCCTGCCCTTTTTTCCACACAAGTAAGTCTTTAGAGTAATTTTCTCTAAATGCATTAAAAATTAAATAAAAAGAAAAATACTAATGATGTGGAAAATATGTCGGGGCTAAAAATACAACGGATTATTAATTAGGTTCTTGGTAAGTATGGAAATATGACGCAGTAACACATCTAGTCAGACGCACGTAACTTTTGTTTTTCTAGTTGCGTTTGACACTCCAGCTCTCCCCCCCGCACCCTGTTTTTTTTTCTTTGTTATTGCTTACATTTAGTTGCGAATTTTAACTTAAAATTTTTATATATTTCAATAGAGTTGTACAAAAGAACAATAACACGAATCGCAGTATTAAAATTGGACTGAAGATTTTTGCCATTCCAAGCGTAAACTCAGCTATGCAGTTAGAACGGCAATTTTTTTCCCCACGCTGAATTTTCGCCGATTTTCTGGAAGAAACCATGCCACTGCACGGTGTAAGAGTGAAAGAGAAAGTATGATATTATTTTTCGTTGTAATTATCGTTCGTAGATAAAAAAAAAAAAAAAAAAAAAAAAAAAAAAACGGTTAACTACTGAGAATACGCTGTAAAGTGTTATCTCGAATCAGCCTAACGGAAGCTTTGTCAGGTTTAGATCCTTTGTTTATTATAAAATTTTAAATAAATATATTAGAAGAATAAGTTTTAAGTTAACTACATGAAAACGGTGTTTATTAAAATCTATATAATTAGCAGCTTAATGGCCTCTGTTTCCGATGTGATATAAGTTTTGCGATTACAAAAGAAGTATGACTCAGTAAAATTTATATTGAAATCAAACGAAGTAAAAATTGCAGAGTATGATTGTATAAATGGGGTGGAGTGCAAATGTGGTGCAACAGTCCTTGTTTTAGCTATTTTATGAAATCTAGAAAATCAGAAGCAGGTGGCGATCTACTCTGTTCGAAGTGCGTTTAAATATCCGCCTATTTCTTCCTTTTTTTTTTTTTTTTTTTGTCTACGACTTTTTTTAAAAATTCTATTAAAAATTTATCATGAGAGAAAAAGCGGTGAGCGGAGCCTCTTTTTTAATAAACGTGAACAGTGAACTTGAATAATATATTATTGAAAACGAAAAATTAAAATTTTTCGAACTATTTAGAAAATATGGTTTAATGTAAACTTTTTCAAAAGCTTCTATAATGCACAAGATACGGGAAAGAATTTAGTGACTATAATTAGATCTGTGTTTCCTATATTTAGAAGATTAGACATGGTTCCTATTGTGAATTCTGCTGTACAACACATCTAACCCTTCCAAAAACAAGTTAGAAGAGTTATAATACTCCTTGCATATCTGAGTATATGTATGATATGTATATTTGTTTATACGGAATTTAATTTTTTATTCCAGATAACGTCATTTTAATTGTGTTATTTTTATCTTTGTGATTTATCTTATGTCAATGGAAGGCAATGATACAATCATGGCTATTACATTTTTAAGAGTTCTTCTCTAAAGGTGAATTTTATTTAATCGTCTATGGAAGCGGTACATATTTACTTGCCAAAAAGAAAAATATTTTTGAACAATATAACGAACCGAATCATAAGATTAGAACTCGACAGAAGCTTTTACTTTTCTTTCTGTGGTCATAGCCATTCGAGTTAGGTTAGCAGTTTTTGTCCCCACGCTGAATTTTCGTCGATTTTTGGAACAAAGCAACTCCATTTCACACTGTATTACTGAATGAGAATATGTTATGCTATTTTTTGTTTTAATTATCAATTGTAGATTTAAAAAAAGAGGTTGAACTTCTGAAATAAGGCTGTAAAGTATTATCACGAATCAGTCCGGATCCATGCTTTGACAGAATAGGATCCTTTGTTTATTATAAAATTTCGTATAAATATTTTGAAAGAATTAGCTTTCATGCAGTAAATTTTAATTTTAAAATATCTTTTATAAAATCTATATAATTAGCAGCTTAATGGCCTTTCTTTTAGACGTGATATATTAAAAGATTTGCTATTAAAAGAGAAATATGCATACTTGCCAACATCTTGACTAATTTAACGTTGTGTTGTTAGTCCTGCCCTTTTTTCCACACAAGTAAATATGTAGAGTAATTTTCTCTAAATGCATTAAAAATTAAATAAAAAGAAAAATACTAATGATGTGGAAAATATGTCTGGGCTAAAAATACAACGGATTATTAATTAGGTTCTTGGTAAGTATGGAAATATGACGCAGTAATACATCTAGTCAGACGAACGTAACTTTTGTTTTTCTAGTTGCGTTTGACACTCCAGCTCTCCCCCCCCCGCACCCTGTTTTTTTTTTCTTTGTTATAGCTTACATTTAGTTGAGAATTTTAACTTAAAATTTTTATATATTTCAATAGAGTTGTTCAAAAGAACAATAACAAGAATCACAGTATTAAAATTGGACTGAAGATTTTTGCTATTCCAAGTGTAAACTCAGCTATGCAGTTAGAACGGCAGTTTTTTTCCCCACGCTGAATTTTCGCCGATTTTCTGGAAGAAACCATGCCACTGCACGGTGTAAGAGTGAAAGAGAAAGTATGATATTATTTCTCGTTGTAATTATCGTTCGTAGATTAAAAAAAAAAAAAAAAAAAAAAAAAAGCTTAACTACTGAGAATGCGCTGTAAAGTGTTATCTCGAATCAGCCTAACGGAAGCTTTGTCAGGTTTAGATCCTTTGTTTATTATAAAATTTTAAATAAATATATTAGAAGAATAAGTTTTAAGTTAACTACATGAAAACGGTCTTTATTAAAATCTATATAATTAGCAGCTTAATGGCCTCTGTTTCCGATGTGATATAAGTTTTGCGATTACAAAAGAAGTATGACTCAGTAAAATTTATATTGAAATCAAACGAAGTAAAAATTGCAGAGCATGATTGTATAAATGGGGTGGAGTGCAAATTTGGTGCAACACTCCTTGTTTTAGCTATTTTATGAAATCTAGAAAATCCGAAGGAGGCGGCGATCTACTCTGTCAGAGGTGCGTTTAAATATCCGCCTATTTCTTCCTTTTTTTTTTTTTTTTTTTTTTCGTCTACGACTTTTTTTTAAAAATTCTATTAAAAATTTATCATGAGAGAAAAAGCGGTGGGCGGAGCCTCTTTTTTAATAAACGTGAACAGTGAACTTGAATAATATATTATTGAAAACGAAAAATTAAAATTTTTCGAACTATTTAGAAAATATGGTTTAATGTACACTTTTTCAAAAGCTTCTATAATGCACAAGATACGGGAAAGAATTTAGTGACTGTAATTAGAACTGTGTTTCCTATATTTAGAAGATTAGACTTGGTTCCTATTGTGAATTCTGCTGTACAACACATCTAACCCTTCCAAAAACAAGTTAGAAGAGTTATAATACTCCTTGCATATCTGAGTATATGTATGATATGTATATTTGTTTATACGGAATTTAATTTTTTATTCCAGATAACGTCATTTTAATTGTGTTATTTTTATCTTTGTGATTTATCTTATGTCAATGGAAGGCAATGATACAATCATGGCTATTACATTTTAAAGAGTTCTTCTCTAAAGGTGAATTTTATTTAATCGTGTATGGAAGCGGTACATATTTACTTGCCAAAAAGAAAAATATTTTTGAACAATATAACGAACCGAATCATAAGATTAGAACTCGACAGAAGCTTTTACTTTTCTTTCTGTGGTCACAGCCATTCGAGTTAGGTCAGCAGTTTTTGTCCCCACGCTGAAGTTTCGTCGATTTTCTGGAACAAAGCAACTCCATTTCACACTGTATCAGTGAATGAGAATGTGTTATGCTATTTTTTGTTTTAATTATCGATTGTAGGTTTAAAAAAAGGAAGTTGAACTTCTGAAATAAGGCTGTAAAGTATTATCACGAATCAGTCCGGTCCCATGCTTTGACAGAATATGAGCCTTTGTTTATTATAAAATTTCGTATAAATATTTTAAAAGAATTAGTTTTCATGTAGTAAATTTTAATTTTAAAATATCTTTTATAAAATCTATATAATTAGCAGTTTAATGGCCTTTCTTTCAGACGTGATATATTAAAAGATTTGCTATTAAAAGAGAAATATGCATACTTGCCAACATCTTGATTAATTTTACGTTGTGTTGTTAGTCCTGCCCTTTTTTCCACACAAGTAAGTCTTTAGAGTAATTTTCTCTAAATGCATTAAAAATTAAATAAAAAGAAAAATACTAATGATGTGGAAAATATGTCGGGGCTAAAAATACAACGGATTATTAATTAGGTTCTTGGTAAGTATGGAAATATGACGCAGTAACACATCTAGTCAGACGCACGTAACTTTTGTTTTTCTAGTTGCGTTTGACACTCCAGCTCTCCCCCCCGCACCCTGTTTTTTTTTCTTTGTTATTGCTTACATTTAGTTGCGAATTTTAACTTAAAATTTTTATATATTTCAATAGAGTTGTACAAAAGAACAATAACACGAATCGCAGTATTAAAATTGGACTGAAGATTTTTGCCATTCCAAGCGTAAACTCAGCTATGCAGTTAGAACGGCAATTTTTTTCCCCACGCTGAATTTTCGCCGATTTTCTGGAAGAAACCATGCCACTGCACGGTGTAAGAGTGAAAGAGAAAGTATGATATTATTTTTCGTTGTAATTATCGTTCGTAGATAAAAAAAAAAAAAAAAAAAAAAAAAAAAAAAAAAACGGTTAACTACTGAGAATACGCTGTAAAGTGTTATCTCGAATCAGCCTAACGGAAGCTTTGTCAGGTTTAGATCCTTTGTTTATTATAAAATTATAAATAAATATATTAGAAGAATAAGTTTTAAGTTAACTACATGAAAACGGTCTTTATTAAAATCTATATAATTAGCAGCTTAATGGCCTCTGTTTCCGATGTGATATAAGTTTTGCGATTACAAAAGAAGTATGACTCAGTAAAATTTATATTGAAATCAAACGAAGTAAAAATTGCAGAGTATGATTGTATAAATGGGGTGGAGTGCAAATGTGGTGCAACAGTCCTTGTTTTAGCTATTTTATGAAATCTAGAAAATCAGAAGCAGGTGGCGATCTACTCTGTTCGAAGTGCGTTTAAGTATCCGCCTATTTCTTCGTTTTTTTTTTTTTTTTTTTTTGTCTACGATTTTTTTTAAAAATTCTATTAAAAATTTATCATGAGAGAAAAAGCGGTGGGCGGAGCCTCTTTTTTAATAAACGTGAACAGTGAACTTGAATAATATATTATTGAAAACGAAAAATTAAAATTTTTCGAACTATTTAGAAAATATGGTTTAATGTACACTTTTTCAAAAGCTTCTATAATGCACAAGATACGGGAAAGAATTTAGTGACTGTAATTAGATCTGTGTTTCCTATATTTAGAAGATTAGACATGGTTCCTATTGTGAATTCTGCTGTACAACACATCTAACCCTTCCAAAAACAAGTTAGAAGAGTTATAATACTCCTTGCATATCTGAGTATATGTATGATATGTATATTTGTTTATATGGAATTTAATTTTTTATTCCAGATAACGTCATTTTGATTGTGTTATTTTTATCTTTGTGATTTATCTTATGTCAATGGAAGGCAATGATACAATCATGGCTATTACATTTTTAAGAGTTCTTCTCTAAAGGTGAATTTTATTTAATCGTCTATGGAAGCGGTACATATTTACTTGCCAAAAAGAAAAATATTTTTGAACAATATAACGAACCGAATCATAAGATTAGAACTCGACAGAAGCTTTTACTTTTCTTTCTGTGGTCACAGCCATTCGAGTTAGGTTAGCAGTTTTTGTCCCCACGCTGAATTTTCGTCGATTTTTTGGAACAAAGCAACTCCATTTCACACTGTATTACTGAATGAGAATGTGTTATGCTATTTTTTGTTTTAATTATCAATTGTAGATTTAAAAAAAGAGGTTGAACTTCTGAAATAAGGCTGTAAAGTATTATCACGAATCAGTCCGGATCCGTGCTTTGACAGAATAGGATCCTTTGTTTATTATAAAATTTCGTATAAATATTTTGAAAGAATTAGCTTTCATGCAGTAAATTTTAATTTTAAAATATCTTTTATAAAATCTATATAATTAGCAGCTTAATGGCCTTTCTTTTAGACGTGATATATTAAAAGATTTGCTATTAAAAGAGAAATATGCATACTTGCCAACATCTTGATTAATTTAACGTTGTGTTGTTAGTCCTGCCCTTTTTTATACACAAGTAAATCTGTAGAGTAATTTTCTCTAAATGCATTAAAAAATTAAATAAAAAGAAAAATACTAATGATGTGGAAAATATGTCTGGGCTAAAAATACAACGGATTATTAATTAGGTTCTTGGTAAGTATGGAAATATGACGCAGTAACACATCTAGTCAGACGAACGTAACTTTTGTTTTTCTAGTTGCGTTTGACACTCCAGCTCTCCCCCCCCGCACCCTGTTTTTTTTTTTCTTTGTTATTGCTTACATTTAGTTGAGAATTTTAACCTAAAATTTTTATATATTTCAATAGAGTTGTTCAAAAGAACAATAACAAGAATCACAGTATTAAAATTGGACTGAAGATTTTTGCTATTCCAAGTGTAAACTCAGCTATGCAGTTAGAACGGCAGTTTTTTTCCCCACGCTGAATTTTCGCCGATTTTCTGGAAGAAACCATGCCACTGCACGGTGTAAGAGTGAAAGAGAAAGTATGATATTATTTTTCGTTGTAATTATCGTTCGTAGATAAAAAAAAAAAAAAAAAAAAAAAAAAAAAACGGTTAACTACTGAGAATACGCTGTAAAGTGTTATCTCGAATCAGCCTAACGGAAGCTTTGTCAGGTTTAGATCCTTTGTTTATTATAAAATTTTAAATAAATATATTAGAAGAATAAGTTTTAAGTTAACTACATGAAAACGGTCTTTATTAAAATCTATATAATTAGCAGCTTAATGGCCTCTGTTTCCGATGTGATATAAGTTTTGCGATTACAAAAGAAGTATGACTCAGTAAAATTTATATTGAAATCAAACGAAGTAAAAATTGAAGAGTATGATTGTATAAATGGGGTGGAGTGCAAATGTGGTGCAACACTCCTTGTTTTAGCTATTTTATGAAATCTAGAAAATCCGAAGCAGGCGGCGATGTACTCTGTCAAAGGTTCGTTTAAATATCCGCCTATTTCTTCCTTTTTTTTTTTTTTTTTTTTCGTCTACGACTTTTTTTAAAAATTCTATTAAAAATTTATCATGAGAGAAAAAGCGGTGGGCGGAGCCTCTTTTTTAATAAACGTGAACAGTGAACTTGAATAATATATTATTGAAAACGAAAAATTAAAATTTTTCGAACTATTTAGAAAATATGGTTTAATATACACTTTTTCAAAAGCTTCTATAATGCACAAGATACGGGAAAGAATTTAGTGACTGTAATTAGATCTGTGTTTCCTATATTTAGAAGATTAGACATGGTTCCTATTGTGAATTCTGCTGTACAACACATCTAACACTTCCAAAAACAAGTTAGAAGAGTTATAATACTCCTTGCATATCTGAGTATATGTATGATATGTATATTTGTTTATACGGAATTTAATTTTTTATTCCAGATAACGTCATTTTAATTGTGTTATTTTTATCTTTGTGATTTATCTTATGTCAATGGAAGGCAATGATACAATCATGGCTATTACATTTTTAAGAGTTCTTCTCTAAAGGTGAATTTTATTTAATCGTCTATGGAAGCGGTACATATTTACTTGCCAAAAAGAAAAATATTTTTGAACAATATAACGAACCGAATCATAAGATTAGAACTCGACAGAAGCTTTTACTTTTCTTTCTGTGGTCACAGCCATTCGAGTTAGGTTAGCAGTTTTTGTCCCCACGCTGAATTTTCGTCGATTTTATGGAACAAAGCAACTCCATTTCACACTGTATTACTGAATGAGAATGTGTTATGCTATTTTTTGTTTTAATTATCAATTGTAGATTTAAAAAAAGAGGTTGAACTTCTGAAATAAGGCTGTAAAGTATTATCACGAATCAGTCCGGATCCATGCTTTGACAGAATAGGATCCTTTGTTTATTATAAAATTTCGTATAAATATTTTGAAAGAATTAGCTTTCATGCAGTAAATTTTAATTTTAAAATATCTTTTATAAAATCTATATAATTAGCAGCTTAATGGCCTTTCTTTTAGACGTGATATATTAAAAGATTTGCTATTAAAAGAGAAATATGCATACTTGCCAACATCTTGATTAATTTAACGTTGTGTTGTTAGTCCTGCCCTTTTTTCCACACAAGTAAATCTGTAGAGTAATTTTCTCTAAATGCATTAAAAATTAAATAAAAAGAAATATACTAATGATGTGGAAAATATGTCTGGGCTAAAAATACAACGGATTATTAATTAGGTTCTTGGTAAGTATGGAAATATGACGCAGTAACACATCTAGTCAGACGAACGTAACTCTTGTTTTTCTAGTTGCGTTTGACACTCCAGCTCTCCCCCCCGCACCCTGTTTTTTTTTTCTTTGTTATTGCTTACATTTAGTTGAGAATTTTAACTTAAAATTTTTATATATTTCAATAGAGTTGTTCAAAAGAACAATAACAAGAATCACAGTATTAAAATTGGACTGAAGATTTTTGCTATTCCAAGTGTAAACTCAGCTATGCAGTTAGAACGGCAGTTTTTTTCCCCACGCTGAATTTTCGCCGATTTTCTGGAAGAAACCACGCCACTGCACGGTGTAAGAGTGAAAGAGAAAGTATGATATTATTTCTCGTTGTAATTATCGTTCGTAGATTAAAAAAAAAAAAAAAAAAAAAAAAAAGCTTAACTACTGAGAATACGCTGTAAAGTGTTATCTCGAATCAGCCTAACGGAAGCTTTGTCAGGTTTAGATCCTTTGTTTATTATAAAATTTTAAATAAATATATTAGAAGAATAAGTTTTAAGTTAACTACATGAAAACGGTCTTTATTAAAATCTATATAATTAGCAGCTTAATGGCCTCTGTTTCCGATGTGATATAAGTTTTGCGATTACAAAAGAAGTATGACTCAGTAAAATTTATATTGAAATCAAACGAAGTAAAAATTGCAGAGCATGATTGTATAAATGGGGTGGAGTGCAAATTTGGTGCAACACTCCTTGTTTTAGCTATTTTATGAAATCTAGAAAATCCGAAGCAGGCGGCGATCTACTCTGTCAGAGGTGCGTTTAAATATCCGCCTATTTCTTCCTTTTTTTTTTTTTTTTTTTTTTTCGTCTACGACTTTTTTAAAAAATTCTATTAAAAATTTATCATGAGAGAAAAAGCGGTGGGCGGAGCCTCTTTTTTAATAAACGTGAACAGTGAACTTGAATAATATATTATTGAAAACGAAAAATTAAAATTTTTCGAACTATTTAGAAAATATGGTTTAATGTACACTTTTTCAAAAGCTTCTATAATGCACAAGATACGGGAAAGAATTTAGTGACTGTAATTAGATCTGTGTTTCCTATATTTAGAAGATTAGACATGGTTCCTATTGTGAATTCTGCTGTACAACACATCTAACCCTTCCAAAAACAAGTTAGAAGAGTTATAATACTCCTTGCATATCTGCGTATATGTATGATATGTATATTTGTTTATACGGAATTTAATTTTTTATTCCAGATAACGTCATTTTGATTGTGTTATTTTTATCTTTGTGATTTATCTTATGTCAATGGCAGGCAATGATACAATCATGGCTATTACATTTTTAAGAGTTCTTCTCTAAAGGTGAATTTTATTTAGTCGTCTATGGAAGCGGTACATATTTACTTGCCAAAAAGAAAAATATTTTTGAACAATATAACGAACCGAATCATAAGATTAGAACTCGACAGAAGCTTTTACTTTTCTTTCTGTGGTCACAGCCATTCGAGTTAGGTCAGCAGTTTTTGTCCCCACGGTGAATTTTCGTCGATATTCTGGAACAAAGCAACTTCATTTCACACTGTATTAGTGAATGAGAATGTGTTATGCTATTTTTTGTTTTAATTATAGATTGTAGATTTAAAAAAAGAAGTTGAACTTCTGAAATAAGGTTGTAAAGTATTATCACGAATCAGTCCGATCCCATGCTTTGACAGAATAGGATCCTTTGTTTATTATAAAATTTCGTATAAATATTTTAAAAGAATTAGTTTTCATGCAGTAAATTTTAATTTTAAAATATCATTTATAAAATCTATATAATTAGCAGCTTAATGGCCTTTCTTTCAGACGTGATATATTAAAAGCTTTGCTATTAAAAGAGAAATATGCATACTTGCCAACATCTTGATTAATTTTACGTTGTGTTGTTAGTCCTGCCCTTTTTTCCACACAAGTAAGTCTGTAGAGTAATTTTCTCTAAATGCATTAAAAATTAAATAAAAAGAAAAATACTAATGATGTGGAAAATATGTCGTGGCTAAAAATACAACGGATTATTAATTAGGTTCTTGGTAAGTATGGAAATATGACGCAGTAACACATCTAGTCAGACGCACGTAACTTTTGTTTTTCTAGTTGCGTTTGACACTCCAGCTCTCCCCCCCGCACCCTGTTTTTTTTTCTTTGTTATTGCTTACATTTAGTTGCGAATTTTAACTTAAAATTTTTATATATTTCAATAGAGTTGTACAAAAGAACAATAACACGAATCACAGTATTAAAATTGGACTGAAGATTTTTGCCATTCCAAGTGTAAACTCAGCTATGCAGTTAGAACGGCAATTTTTTTCCCCATGCTGAATTTTCGCCGATTTTCTGGAAGAAACCATGCCACTGCACGGTGTAAGAGTGAAAGAGAAAGTATGATATTATTTTTCGTTGTAATTATCGTTCGTAGATTAAAAAAAAAAAAAAAAAAAAAAAAAGGTTAACTACTGAGAATACGCTGTAAAGTGTTATCTCGAATCAGCCTAACGGAAGCTTTGTCAGGTTTAGATCCTTTGTTTATTATAAAAATTTAAATAAATATATTAGAAGAATAAGTTTTAAGTTAACTACATGAAAACGGTCTTTATTAAAATCTATATAATTAGCAGCTTAATGGCCTCTGTTTCCGATGTGATATAAGTTTTGCGATTACAAAAGAAGTATGACTCAGTAAAATTTATATTCAAATCAAACGAAGTAAAAATTGCAGAGCATGATTGTATAAATGGGGTGGAGTGCAAATGTGGTGCAACAGTCCTTGTTTTAGCAATTTTATGAAATCTAGAAAATCAGAAGCAGGTGGCGATCTACTCTGTTCGACGTGCGTTTAAATATCCGCCTACTTCTTCCTTTTTTTTTTTTTTTTTGTCTACGACTTTTTTTAAAAATTCTATTAAAAATTTATCATGAGAGAAAAAGCGGTGGGCGGAGCCTCTTTTTTAATAAACGTGAACAGTGAACTTGAATAATATATTATTGAAAACGAAAAATTAAAATTTTTCGAACTATTTAGAAAATATGGTTTAATGTACACTTTTTCAAAAGCTTCTATAATGCACAAGATTTGAAAGAATTTAGTGACTGTAATTAGATCTGTGTTTCCTATATTTAAAAGATTAGACATGGTTCCTATTGTGAATTCTGCTGTACAACACATCTAACCCTTCCAAAAACAAGTTAGAAGAGTTATAATACTCCTTGCATATCTGAGTATATGTATGATATGTATATTTGTTTATACGGAATTTAATTTTTTATTCCATATAACGTCATTTTAATTGTGTTATTATTATCTATGTGATTTATCGTATGTCAATGGAAGGCAATGATACAATCATGACTATTACATTTTTAAGAGTTCTCACTTTTCTTCTCTTCTCTCAAGAATTAACCTTTAGGTGAATTTTATTTAATCGTCTATGGAAGTGGTACATATTTACTTGCCAAAGAGAAAAATATTTTTACTGACACCAAGATACTTTGTTAGTTCAATTTTTACATATTTTTTCATTGCATATGTCCCAGAGCGAGTTTTCACCTAAATTTTCATATATTTCCGTAGAGTTGTTCAAATGAACAATATAACGAAACGAATCACAAGATTACATTCGAGTTAGGTCAGCAGTTTTTGTCCCCACGGAGAATTTTTGTCGATTTTCTGGAACAAAGCAACTCCATTACACACTGTATTCGTGAATGCGAATGTGTGATGCTATTTTTTGTTTTAATTATCGATTGTAGATTTTAAAAAAGAAGTTGAACTTCTAAAAATAGACTGTAAGTATTATCACGAATCAGTCCGATCCCATGCTTTGACAGAATAGGTTCCTTTGTTTAGTATAAAATTTCGTATAAATATTTTAAAAGAATTTGTTTACATGCAGTAAATTTTAATTTTAAACTATCTTTTATAAAATCTATATAATTAGCAGCTTAATGACGTTTCTTTCCAACGTGATATATTATAAGTTTTGCTATCAAAAGAGAAATATGCATACTTGCCAACATCTTGATTAATTTTTCGTTGCGTTGTTAGTCCTGGCCTATTCTCCGCACAAGTAAGTCTGTAGAGTAATTTTCTCTAAATGCATTAAAAATTAAATAAAAAGAAAAATACTAATGATGTGGAAATAATGTCGTTGCTAAAAATACAACGGAATATTAATGAGTTTCTTGGAAAGTATGGAAATATGACGCAGTAACACATCTAGTGAGACTCACGTAACTTTTGTTTTTCTAGTTATTTTTGACTCTCCGGCTTTCCCACCCCCGACCTTTTTTTTTTTTTTTTCTTTGTTATTGCTTACATTTAGTTAACTTCAAATTTTTGTATATTTCAATAGAGTTGTTCAAAAGAACAATAAAACGAATCACAATATTAAAATTGGACTGAAGATTTTTGCTATTCCAAGTGTAAACTCAGCTATGCAGTTAGACCGATAGTTTTTCCCCCACGCTGAATTTTTGCCGATTTTCTTGAAGAAACCATGCCACTGCACGGTGTTAGAGTGAAAGAGAAAGTATGATATTATTTTTTGTTTTAATTATCGTTTGTAGGTTTTAAAAAAAAAAAAAGCTTAACTACTGAGAATACCCTGGAATGTGTTATCTCGAATCAGCCTACCGGAAGCTTTGACAGATTTAGATTCTTTGTTTATTATGAAAATTTAAATAAATATATTAGAAGAATAAGTTTTAAGTTAACTACATGAAAACGGTCTTTATTAAAATCTGTATAATTAGCAGCTTAATAGCCTCTGTTTCCGATGTGATATAAGTTTTGCGATTACAAAAGAAGTATGACTCAGTAAAATTTATATTGAAATCAAACGAAGTATAAATTGCAGAGCATGATTGCATAAATGGGGTACAGTGCAAATTTGATGCAACAGTCCTTGTTTTAGCTATTTTCTGAAATCTAGAAAAACAGAAGAAGTCGGCGATCTACTGTATTCGAGGTGCGTTTAAATATCCTCCTATTTCTTCCTTTTTTTTTTTTTTTTTTTTTTTTTGTCTACGACTTTTTTTAAAAATTCTATTAAAAATTTATCATGAGGGAAAAAGCGGTGGGCGGAGCCTCTTTTTTAATAATCGTGAACAGTGAACTTGAATAATATATTATTGAAAACGAAAATTGAAAATTTTCCGATCTATAGAGACAATATGGTTTAATGTACACTTTTTCAAAAGCTTCTATAATGCAAGATACTGGAAAGAATTTAGTGACTGTAATTAAGTCTGTGTTTCCTATATTGCTAATATCAGAATTTGACGATATTTTGAATATGCAATTTTTACATTTTTGAACGTTCGGACCTCGCCATTAAGTCAAGATATTTCATTAACACGAATATTAATTTATAGAATTTCTTTTGTTCTTTCGAAATATTTGTTTCTGCTTCGTGCTGAGTTTTATAAAGAAAAAAAAAAAAACCTGGGATTTTGTAAGATTTCGACATTTTCGATCCGTAGGAACTTGGTAACGGTAGAAGATTAGACATAGTTCCTATTGTGAATTCTGCTGTACAGCACATCTAACCTCTCCAAAAACATGTTAGAAGAGTTATAATACTCCTTGCATATCCCCGTATACATATAATATGTATATTTGCTTATACGGAATTTAATTTTTTATTCCACGTAACGTCATTTTAATTATGTGATTTTTATCTATGTGATTTATCTTATGTCAATGGAAGGCAATGATACAATCATGGCTATTACATTTTTAAAAGTTCTTCTCTAAAGGTGAATTTTATTTAATCGTCTATGGAAGCGGTACATATTTACTTGCCAAAAATAAAAATATTTTTAATCACACCAAAAGAGTTCGTTAATTCGATTTTTATATATTTTTTATTGCATATGTCTCGGTGCGAATTTTCACTTCAAATTTTCGTGTATTTCCGTAGAGTTGTTTAAATGAACAATATAACGAAATGAATCACAAGATTAGAACTCGACTGAAGCTTTTACTTTTCTATCTGTGGTCTCAGGCATTTGAGTTAGGTCGGCAGTTTTTGTCCCCACGCTAAATTTTCGTCCATTTTCTGGAAGAAGCAACTCCACTACACACTGTATTAGTGAATGAGAATGTGTGATGCCGTTTTCCGTCATAATTATCGTTTGTAGATTAAAAAAAAAGAAGTTGAACTTCTAAAAATAGGCTGTAAAGTATTATCAAGAATCAATCCGATTCCAAGCTTTGACAGATTAAGATCCTTTGTTTATTATATAGTTTCGTATAAATATTTTAGAAGAATTTGTTTTCATGTAGTAAATTTTACTTTTAAACTATCTTTAATAAAATCTATATAATTAGCTGCTTAATGGCCTTTCTTTCCGACGTGATATGTTATAAGTTTTGCTATTAAAATAGAAACATGCATACTTGGCAATATCTTGATCAATTTTACGTTGTGTTGTTAGTTACGCCCTTTTTTCCAGACATGTAAGTCTGTAGAGTAATATTCTCTAAATGCATTAAAAATTAAATAAGAAGAAAAATACTAATGATGTGGAAAATATGTCGGGGCTAACAATACAACGGAATATTAATTAGGTTATTGGCAAGTATGGAAATATGGCGCAGTAACACATCTATTCAGACGTAGTTGCGTTTGACTCTCCGCGTCCCCCCCCTCTTTTTTTTTGTTATTGCGCAGATTTAGTTGCGAATTTTAAGTTCAATTTTTTATATATTTCAATAGAGTTGTTTAAAAGAACAATAAAACGAATCACAATATTAGAATTGGACTGAAGATTTTGCTATTCGAAGTGTAAACTCAGCTATGCAGTTAGACCGGCGGTTTGTGTTCCCACACTGAATTTTCGCCGAATTTCCGGAAGAAACCATACCACTGCACGGTGTAACAGTGAAAGAAAAAGTATGATATTATTTTTCGTTTTAATTATCGTTTGCAGATTTTAAAAGAATAGGCTGAACTACTGAAAATTTGCTGTAAATTGTTATCTTGAATCAGCCCGAATCAAAACTTTCACAGATTAAGATCCTTTTTTCATTATAAAATTTTGAATAAGTATATCAGATGTGTGAGTTTAAAAGTAACTACACGAAAAAAAATCTTTATTAAACTCTATATAATTAGCAGCTTAATGGCCATTTTTTCCTACGTGATGTGTTATATGTTGTGAGATTACAAGAGAAATATGACCCAGTAAAACTTCTTTTAAGTCAAACCAAGTGTAAATAGGAGAGCATGGTCGTAAAAATGGGGTGGAGTTCAAATTTGAATAAACAGTACCTGTTGTAGCTGTTTTTATCTAATCCAGCAAAACAGAATCTCCACCCACTTCCTTTTTTTTTTTTTTTTTCTTTTGTCTCTGCATTTTATAGGCCACATTTAGGGGTGAGAAATTTATATTTTCTTTTTTTTTCTGCATCTGAGCTGATAACTGACTCATCGTTACCAAACATACGAAAATTGTTGTATACTAGGGTGCGCCGAAAAATGTATATTTTCAATAAATAATTTCTAGTAGAAAAAAAATGTTTTATTGTGGCAACCTGAATTTGGGAAAAATATTAAAATTAATAAATATTTATATCTTTAGTTCGCGCATGACCTTCTAAGTTCGAAAAAATGATTTGAAATTTTCGAAAAAAGTCAAATTTCAAAATTTTTTATTGAAATACAAATATTGTTAGTTTTTGTTGTAATTCCATTCAAATGCTTCCTTTTAACACTCTTTCCATGTATCTTTAAAAATATTTATTTTATTTTACATTTTTTATTCAGATCGCGCATAAACCGTAAAATTAACCAAAATTTGACTTTTTTATTATATTTTAAATAACACTTCTAGCTTGCTAGAAAACTTAATGGATCGAATATTACGTTATATATGTAGACATTTCTATCCTTTTAGTGAATAAAAGTACTTGATAGTGACATATAGATTCTAAATCTGGTTCGTAAATCATCAGACACTATGACACAGTATCTGGCTTCATCTGTCGAGCCACGCGAATTCTCTTTCCAGTATATGTCACACTGCTGCTGTCAGCAAGCAGTGCGATCAGATCTTTATGTTGTAGTTTTATTCTATTTAAGTAGGGTGATATTAAAATATTATGTTAAACTGTAAATTTACAATAGTGCTTTAAAACTATTTGGTGTTCTATTTCTGTTATTTTACCCTTACCGTCATTAGTAATGGCGGCTACCAGACAATAATTTGCGTATTCTTTTTTATTTTTATTTATGTATTTCTTTAACTTTGGGGGGCTTACCAGTAAAAACTAGATATGAACACTTTCCTAACATATAAGGATGTACTTTTATATTATTTCAATAAAAGGTAGAGATTGTCTTTATATTTTAAGAAAATTTTTGCATTTTTACTGTTGGCGATTGATTTAGCTTAAAAATACAGTAGTTATACCGAAAAGCTTCAATACCAACTGAGTCCATACTAGAATAGTACAATTAATAAAAGACTATCATAATCCATGTTTCAATTTAAGAAAGTCTTATAACAAAGACAAAGCTGTAAGCAGCTTAAAAAAAAGTGAGTGTTTCTTCGCTGATGCTAAATCAAAGCTGTTGAATGTTACAGCGTGTCAAAACACAATCAATTTTTCTTCCTTTTGTGGGGAAAATCAGAGTTCCTGTGACTGTCCTGTAAACACTGATTGAAAATGAGAAAAAGAGAAAATAAAATCACATATTGCACTATTTTGTATGACCAAGTATTGTAAACAGGAACGAAATATAAAGGCTGAGGTAGAAAGAACTTAGAAACTTAGATCAATATTGGGAAAAAAAAAGTTAATTAGTTCTTCCGACGTTTCAGTTGTAAATGTACATCTTAAGGGGTCATTTTAAGAACAATAAAAGAAGGTGACGTATATGTTGCTTCGACATCTAAAACTCAAATGAAAATTACGTTAATTGTTACTACTGTAATGAATGACAGGTTCGGAACTTTTGTCAGAAAAATAACTGTTCTGTTGCGTTTGCCATTTAAAAGAGGTTGAACTGATTAGTAAGGAAATGCCTTTTTTGCTAACCTTTAGAACTTGTTATTGACCATAGCAGTGGATGACAGACAACATATAAGGGAGTTAGACTACAGAAGGATACTCAAGATAAAAGATTAATCGTCAGAACGCACTTCTGTATCTATAAAATAATTTTTTCCACTGATATTAAGTTTTGAAATTTCGAATTATGAATTTTGTTAATCAGCTTGTCAACGTGTTTTCTCTCTTTTTCTTTACAAAACCAATGAAGGAAATTGTGACAAACAAAGATATTTCATTATTTCTATAAACTAAACAATTACCAAAGTTTAAAATAATAAAATTCACATACAACACAATATTCAGATTGTTGAAAGGATTGTGAAGCTGGTCAAAAGAATCTGTAGAAAAGGTATTTGGGGTAAAACTCAAGAGATAAATTCAGACTAACAAATTTATACTTGCGATTATTAATGCCAAAACTGAATAATAAATCCAACTTCCAATTTTTATCCAAAAAAAGAAACTTGTTTATTATCATAAATGTAAATGTATATGCTCTATAAATATGTAAATATTATAAATCACTGTCCATCATGGCTGGTTGGATGGTAAGCGCTGGATAGAATTCGAAGTATAACCAACTCATCGTGGTGTGGGCTGGGCTGTAAAGGTAATAAATTAAAATTGCATAACAAACTAAGAGCTGCACAGTGCACATTTATTATGAAAAATGTAAAACTAGACTAAAAAAAATAAAACACTGCATTTTGTAAAAAAAGGTAAAAAATTCAAATTTTGAACAATTTCACGATACCTTACGGACTATGCGCGATCTAATAACCGCAAAATACTATAAATATTTTTGAAGATGTATCGATAGAGTGTGAAAAGGAAGCATTTGAATGGTATTAGAACAAAAACTAATAATATTTGCATTTCAATAAAAAAAATTTAATTTGAAATTTTTTCATCATTTTCTTGAACTTTGAAGTTCATGCGCGAACTAAAGATAAAAACATTTATTTATCTTATTTATTATTTTTCCCAAATTCAGGATACCAAAATTCAACTTTTGTTTTGTTATTAGAAATTTCTTATTGAAAATATCCATTTTTCGGCCCACCCTATTGTACACATACTACATAGCTGCAAGTTGCAAATTCTCTGATTTATGCTGGACACTTCATATTAGAAATTTTCTACAGTAAATTTAATTTTGCATTCGAAAATTATTATAAATTATTTTAACAAAATATATTTTTATGAAGGCTGATTTAATAATTATAATGTTAGCAAGTATAACCGTGCCATGTGCAATGCGGCTTTCACTATTTCCTTACAGATATCTTTACCACATTTTTGCAGTAATGTGTCATAATTAAACAGGATAGAACTTCTTCTACGAATACAGGGTTAGTATAAATGTGGCAAATTCTTATCCTTAAAGGTGCAATGAAATAAGTGTGGAGACTTCGATTTCTGTCGAAATTCTGTTAAAAAGTTATCCTGAGAGAAAGAGTGATGGGCGGAGCCTCTGTTTTGATAAACGTGAGCAGTGAACTTGAATGATTTATTATTGAAAACGAAAATTAAAATTTTTTTGAACTATATAGTCCATATGGTTCAATGTACGCTTCTTCGAGCTGCTATAATTGTTAAATTTTTGGAAAGAATTTATTGACTGTAATGAGATCTGTGTTTCCTATATTGTTAATTTCAGAATTTGACAAGAGTTTGAATTTGAATTTTTTTCATTTTTGAACTTTCGCATCTCGCCATTAAATCTAGATAGTTCAATGAAACTAATGTTAATTGATAGAATTTATCTTCATCTTTCGAAATATTTGTTTCTGCTTTGTGCTGAGATTTTATAAACTTCAAAAAACTGGGATTTTGTAAGATTTCGACATCTTTAATCCGCAGTAACTTGCTAACGGTTAAAGATAAGACATGGTTCGTATTGTAAATTTTGCTGTACAAGATATCTTCTAACCCCTCCAAAAGCATGTTAAAAGAGTTATAATACTCCTTGCATATCTGCTTATATATATAGTATATATATTTATTTATACCGCATTCAATGTTTTTTTTTTCTAGATAATTTCATTTTAATTGTCTTATTTTTATCTATGTGTTTTATCTTATGTCAATGGAAGGCAATGATACAGTCATGGTTATTACATTTTAAAGTATTCTTCTGTAAAAGTGAATTTTATTTAATCGTCACAGGAAGCACTACATATTTATAAACACAAAAATTAACATATTTTTATTAAACCAAAAATGTTGTTTAGTTCAAAATGTGTATACATATTCATTGCTTATTTAACGGCAAATCTTTACAAATTAAGCTCGATCACATAATGTTAAAAAATGTCGCAAAGTAAACTCGATGTTGGCGCTTCTCCTCGTGCAGTGGCTGCGGTACCCAAACAGAAGCTGTCAAAAAACCCGCCCCTAATGTGCTGTCTTTAAAAATGTTATCTCTTATGGTTTTAATATAAACAAGAATTAATTCTAGCCCTAAATGAACATTATTGATGGAATTATTAGCATACATTTGACTTTAAGTGCAAAATATGTTAGATGTTAGCTAATAAACAATCACATTATTATTAGTTAACATCTAACAAATTTTGTATTTAAAGTCAAATGTAGCCTAATAACTTCAAGTAAATAATCACATCTATAGTGTTCACTTAGAGCTAGAATTAATTAGTGTAAAATATAATTTTTTAAATCGATCTTCTAATGTTACAAATTGTATTGTAAATACGAAAAAATTCATGCATTAGTAATTTAAGAAGAAAATGTTAACGTGTGCAATTTTCAAATTTAAAATTTTGGAAAAAAAAAAAAAAAAAAAAAAAAATTAAATTTTGGAAAAGAAATCGCTTATAAAAGATGAAATTATCATTATCTCTTTTATTAAAAAAAACATTATGTCATGTTCCATAAAACCAATCAGATGCAGACGAAACCATTCGCAAAACTTTTATCTTCTACGCAAAATATATTTGTAATCGCTTTATAACCAAATCTATAGCTAAAAAAACATTTAGGAATGAACAAATATAACAAAAACTAACTTTTTCTAACCTCATAACAAATCAAACAACCGAATTCAAAGTTCCATAGATTATCTCTTGATCCGTAATGAATGAATATTCAAGAGATTAAGATTTCAATAATTTTATAAATTGTAAGAAGTATTCCAAAATATTTTTTAGGAATTGATTTAAAATATATTACTTATCTTAAAATACGGGAAAACATGCGAAATATGAATATTCTAAAAATACATGATTTTTTCGTTTAGATGAGCATTTGCTCAAACACAGTTCTATTTTAATTTTAAATATGGAGCATCGCGCGAGTAAACAAATTCTATTCGAGCATTCGCAGTTTCAGCCTGAGTAATTCAGGTACCTCCAACACAAGATGGCTTTGTCATCGACCAGTGACGTAACTATGACACAAACATGACACAGTACGCTACTCATTGCTCCATTGTAGTGAATACGCTTACTTTGTAAAACTTTGATTTAACAGTGCGAGCTTCACGTCAAATTTTTATATATTTCAGTAGAGTTGTTCAAGGAAAAATAAAACGAAGCAGAAGATTAGAATTAAAATGAGCTTTTCCATGTGTGGTCTCAGCCATAGCTTATTCCGGCAGTTTTTATCCCCACGCTGAATTTTCGCCGATTTTCTAGAAGAAGCAACTCCACTACACAGTATAATACAGTAAGAAAAAGTTTGATACTATTCTTCGTTTTAATTATCGTTTGTAGATTTAAAAAAAAGGAGCTGAACTACTAAAAGTACACAGTAAAGTGTTATCTGAGATCAGTCCGACCCAAAGCTTGAGCACATTAAGATCCTTTATTTATTATAAAATTTTGAATAAATATATAAAAAGAATGAGTTTAAAATTAACTACATGAAAACAATCTTTAATAAAATCTATATCATTAGCAGCTTAATGACCTTTTTTTCCTACGCGATGTCTTATACGTTTTGAGATTACAAGAGAAATATGACCCAGTGAAATAGATATTGAAATGCAACCAAGTGTAAATTGGAGAGCATGGTCGTAAAAATGGAGTGGAGTGCAAATTTGGTGAAACAGTTCCTGTTATAACGGTTTTTATCAAATCCATCAAAACAGATAAAGGTAGCGTTCGGTGTTCGCGCTACGTTTGAATCAATCTCCGCACACTTTTTTTTTTTCATTGTGTATGTTTCGGTGCGAATTTTAACTTCAAATTTTTATCTATTTCGATAAAATTGTTCAAAAGAACAATAAAACGAATCACGAGATTGGAATAGGACTGAATATTTTGCTATTCCAATTTCTAAGTGTAATCTCAGCAATGCAGTTAGTCCGGCAGTTTTTGTCCGCACGCTGAATTTTCACCGATTTTCTGAAAGAAACCACGCCACTACACAGTGTAATACTGTAAGATAAAGTTTGATACTATTCTTCGTTTTAATTATCGTTTGTAGATTTAAAAAAAGAAGCTGAACTACGAAAAATTTGCTGTAAATATTACCTCGAATCAGCCTGATCTAAAGCTTTGAGAGAATAAGATCCTTCGTTAATCATAAAATATGAAATAAACATATTAGAAGAATGACTTTAAATTTAAAATTAACTTCATTAAAACAATCTTTAATAATATCTATATAATTAGCAGATTAAGGGCCTTTCTTTCGTATACATACTTGCCAACCATCTCATTATGAACCGTATAATTTTTAGTACCCGCCTTTTTTTTTTTACACCAATAATTTTTTAGAGTAATTTTAGTCTTATTTAATCGTAACAACATTTGGAGTGAATAATTCTAAAATTATAGTGGTGTAAGAAAAGGGGCGTTTTTTCAGGGGGCGTTAACAAGTGTGCGGTTATTAATGAGATGGTTGGTAAGTATGCCTATATGATATGTTACAAGTTTTGCGATTACAAGAGATATATGACCGAGTAAAATTTCTATTGAAATCAACCAAGTATAAATTGGAGAGCATGGTCGTAAAAATAGGGTGGAGTGATAATTTGGATAAACAGTCCCTGTCTTTATGAAATCTAGCAAGATAGAAGCAGGTAGCGTTCTACTATGCTCGAGTAGCGTTTGAATACCGCCTTTTTCTTCTTTTCTTTTTTTTCTCTCCGCCTTTTTTTAAGTCATTTTCAAAGTTGAGAAATTTATCTTTTTTTTTTTTTTTTGCTTTATCTGAGCTTGCAACTCACTCATCGCTACCAATCTTACGGAAATTATTATACACATAGTACATAGCTGCAAATTCTCTGATTTATGCGGGAGATTTCACATTAGAAATTTTCTACAATTAATTTAATTTTATATTCGAAAATTATTAGAAATGTATCAAAAAATATAATGTTGGCAAATATATCTGTGACATGTGCTTTCCTTATTTCCGTACAGAAATATATAACACATTTTTGCAGTAATATGTCTTAATTAAACTGGACAGAACTTCTACGAATACAGGGGAAGTAGAAATGTTGCAAATTCTTATCCTTAAAAGTGTAGTGGAAAAAAGGGTGGAGACTTCGATATCTGACAAATTTGTATTAAGTCTTTCGCGACCCCTTGCTTTTGCCTTTTTCACTTTAAGGGCAGCCTGTGGTCGTTATTCTCCCCAGTTACAATATTTCAGAACTAAATTTTCTGTATTAACATTTATATTACAAATGGCATTATCATTATACTCTTTCTATTCAAAGCATTTATATCCATAGTGTATTCATAATACAAATATGAATATTGGGTATATTTTTAAGAGATAAATAACATATAGATTTCGAAAGAAACGCCCACTAGTGGAGTTAGAGATTTTCAAATCATTTTAATGTACTTCAGCAGTCGCAAAAGGGTTAAAAGTTTATCGTGAGAGAAAAAGCAATGTGACGAGCCTCTTTTTTGACAAACATGAACAGTGAACTTGAATGATATATTATTGAAAACAAAAATAAAAAAAGTTCTGAACATATAGGCAGTATGGATCAATGTATGCTTCTATAATGGCCAAGATTTTGGAACGAATTTATTGACTGTACTTAGATCTGTGATTCCTATATTGTTAATTTCAGAATTTAACCATAGTTTGAATTTGCATTTTTTACATTTTTGTACGTTTCCACCTCGCCGTTAAATCTCAATACTTCAATGAAACTAATATTAATTTATAAAATTTCTTTTGTAGTTTCGAAATATTTGTTTATGTTTTGTGCTGACATTTTATAAACTTCAAAAAACTGGGAATTTGTTAGATTTCGACCTTTTCAATCCACAGTAAGCTGATAACTGACTCATCGTTACAAAACATACGAAAATTATTGTACACAGAGTACGTAGCTGCAAGTTGTAAATTCTATGATTTATGCTGGATACTTCATATTAGAAATTTTCTACAATAAATTTAATTATATATTCGAAAATTATTAAGAATTGTTTTATCAAAAATTATTTCTCTGATGGCTGATTTAATTATTATAATGTTGGTAAGTATAACCGTGCCACGTACTATGCTGTTTCACTATTTCCTTACAGATATCTTTCCCACATTTTTGCAATAATATGTCATAATCAAACAGGATAGAACTTCTTCAAAGTATATAATGGTAGTAAAAATGTGGAAAATTATTATCCTTAAAAGTGTAGTGAAAAAAGGGGTGAAAATTTCGATCTCTCTCAAAATACTGTAAAAAAGTTATTGTGAGAGAAAAAGCGATGGGCGGAGCTTCTTTTTTGATAAGCGTGAACAGTGAACTTGAATGATTTATTATTGAAAACAAAAATAAAAAAAATTCTGAACAATACAGCCGATATGGTTCAATGTACGCTTCTTCGAAAGCTGTTGTAATGGATAAATTTTTGGAAAGAATTTATTGACTGTAATTAGATCTGTGTTTCCTATATTGTTAATTTCAGATTTTACCGAAAGTCCGACTATGCATTTATTACATTTTTGAACGTTCGCATCTCGCCATTAAATCTAGATATTTCAGTGAAAATAATATTAATTTTTAGAATTTCTTTTGTTCTTTCGAAATATTTTTTTATGCTTCGTGCTGAGATTTAATACACTTCAAAAAACTGGGATTTTGTAAGATTTTGACATTTTCAATCTGCAGAAAGTTGAAAACGGTTGAAGATTAGACATGATTCGCATTGTGAATTCAGCTGTACAAGATATCTTCTAACACCTCCAAAAACATGTTAGAAGAGTTATAATACTCCTTGCATATCTGCTTATATATGTTTATTTATACCGAATTTAATGTTTTTTTTTTCTAGATAATGTCATTTTAATTGTGTTATTTTTATGTATATGTTTTATCTTATGTCAATGGAAGGCAATTATACAATCATGGCTATTACATTTTAAAGTGGTCTTCTCTAAAGGATAATTTTATTTATTACATCTCTAAAACTGAATTTTATTTAAACGTCTCTAAAAGCGTTACATAATCACTTTACAAAAAGAAAAATATAATTTACTCACACCAAAAATATTAATTGGTTCAATTTTTATATATATTTCATTGCGTAGCTTTGACATATAATTTCGTTCTGAAAATACATTATTCCATAGAGTTGTTCGAAAGAACAATAAAACGAATCTATAGAGTAGAATTGGTCTCAGCCATCAGTTAGTCCGGCAGTTTTTGTCCCACGCTGAATTTTCGCCGATTTTCTGAAAGAAGCAACTCCACTACACACTGTAATAGTGAAAGAGAATGTCTGATACTACTTTTCGTTTTAATTATCGTTTGTAGATTTAAAAAAAGAAGCTGAACTACTAAAATTAGCTGTAAAGTATAATCTCGAATCAGCCCGATCCAAAGCTTTGACAAATTAGATCCTTTGTTTATTATAAAATTTCGAATAAATATTTTAGAAGAATTTGTTTTCATGTAGTTAATTTTAAATTTAAACTACCTTTAATAAAATCTATATAATTAGCAGTTTAATGGCTTTTCTTTCCTAAGTGATATGTTATAAATTTTGCGATTACAAGAGGAATATGCGTACTTGCCAACATCTTGATTAATATTTCGTAGTGTTGTCGGGGCTAACAATAGTACGGAATATTAAGTAGGTAATTTGCAAGTATGGAAATATGCCGCAGTAACACTAAGCCTCCATTGAAATCAAACCAAGTATAAATTTGAGAGCATAGTCGTAAAAATGGGGTGGAGGGCAAATTTGGTGAAACAGTCCTTGTTATAGCGGTTTTTATCTAATCCAGCAAAACAGACGATGGTAACTTTCAGTGTTCGAGTTGCGTTTGAAATTCTTTTTTTTTTTTTTTTTTTTTTCTTTTGTTATTGTGTATGTTTCGATGCGAATTTTAACATCAAATTTTTATATATTTCAAAAGATTTGTTCAAAAGAACAATAAAACGAATCACAAGCTTAGAATTGGACTGAAGATTTTGCTATTCCAAGTGTAAAATCCAGCAATGCAGTTAGTCCGGCATTTTTTGTTCCCACGGTAAATTTTTGCCGATTTTTTGGAAGAAACCACGTCTCTACACAGTGTAAGAGTAAAAGAGAAAGTATGATATTATTTTTCGTTTTAATTATCGTCTATAGGTTGAAAAAAAAAAAAAAAAAAGCTGAACTATTGAAATTACGCTGCAAAGCGTTATCTCGAATCAGCCTACCGAAAGCTTTGACAGATTAAAATCGTTTTTTTATTATAAAATTTCCAGTAACTATATCAGAAGAATTAGATTAATATTAACTACATGAAAACAATCTTTAATAAAACTATATAATTAGCAGCTTAATGGCCTCTGTTTCCGTCGTGATATGTTATAAGTTTCGCGATTACATAAGAAGTATGAATCAGTAAAATTTCTGTTGAATGCAAATGAAGTATAAATTGCAGAACATGTTTGTATAAATGGGGTGGAGTGTAAATTTGGTGCAAGAGTCCTTGTTTTAGCAGTTTTCATGAAATCTAGCAAAACTAAAGCAGGTAGCGTGATACGGTGTTCAAGGTGCTTTTAAATATCCGCATTTTTCTTCCTTTTTTTTTTTTTTTTTTTTTTTGTCCCCGCCTTTTTTTTAAGGCACTTTCAGGGATGAGAAATTTATCTTTTCTTTTTGTTGCATGTGAGTCGACCTCTGACTTACAGTTAAGAACCAAAATAAAATTATATATAATAAAATTATATAAAATATCATGAAATATTTTATCAAAATTTTTTCCCTGATGGCAGATTTAATAATTATATACTTGGAAACTATAACTGTTCCATGTGCAACGCTGCTTTTACTATTTCCATACAGAAATCTTTACCTTATTTTTGCAGTAATATGTCATAATTAAACAGGATAGAACTTATTCTACGAATATAGGGTTAGTAGAAATGTGACAATTTCTTATCTTTAAAGGTGTAATGAAACAAGTGTGGAGACTTCGATCTCTGTCAAAATTCTATTAAAACGTTATCGTTAGAGAAAAAGCGATGGGCGGAGCCTCTTTTTTAATAAACGTGAACAGTGAACTTGAATAATATATCAGTGAAAACAAAAATTAAAAATTTTCAGAACTATATCGATAATATGGTTTAATGTACACTTCTTCAAAAGCTTCTATATATTGGCAAAGATTTTGGAAAGAGTTTATTGACAGTAATTAGATCTGTGTTTCTATATTGTTAATTTCAGATATTAATAATTTGAGAATTTCACTATAGTTTGATTTTGTAATTTTTAAATTTTTGAACGTTCGCACCTCGCTATTAAATCTAGATATTTCAGTGAAACTAACATTAATTTATAAAATTTCTTTTGTTGTTTCGAAATATTTGTTTATGCTTTGTGCTGAGAATTTTAGAAAGTTAAAAAAAACTGGGATTTTGAAAGATTTCGACATTTTCCATCTGCAGTAACTTCCTAACGCTTAAAGATTAAACATTGTTCGTATTGTGAACTCTGCTGTACCAGACATCTTATAACACCACAGCTGCCAATATTTTAATTTATTCCGGAGTAATTTTAGCCCCGCCTCTAATTCGTGCCACTTATTTTTTAAAAGTATTTTGTGCTATTTTATCTAAATTATGTATTGAAGAAACTTTTTCTATAAAGCAAACGGTGCGGAATAAAGGCGGGGCTAAAAGTACTCCGGAATAAACTAAAATATTGGCAGCTATGTAACACCACCAAAAACATGTTATAAGAGTTTTCATAATCCTTGTAATCTGCGTATAATAATAGTATATATATTTATTTATACCGAAAAAAAAAAAAAGAAAATCTAGATATTTCAATCTAGACAACAATTTTTACTAGATAGTTATTTTTAACTATGTGATTTATGTTAATTCAATAGAAGACAATTATACAACCATGATATATCTATGTCATAAAGCTAAGTCTAAATCTGCTTAGCCCTAATATATGTTGATTTTATTTACTTATTTTTTTTTATAAACTTTTATTTTATTTGTTTAAAATCACGGATGAAATTTTATTTCATTTTTCTCAGTACATTGTTGAAATTGTGACGTCATATTTTCTGTTAAATAAAACTTTTTTTTTTTTTTTTTTAATGAGATTATTACATTGTTTAAAAACATGATTAAAATTTTATTATATTTTCAGTGATCTTTTTTATTATCATTTGCACGTGACATACGCATCAGATTATAAATTTTTGCAATGAAAGCTATAGAAAATGTCGGCTTCATCACAAGAAAAATCACTTTTTAACTTGTAACTTTTAAGCAATTGAAGTTATCGAAAAAGTTTAAACACAAAAGTTGTTCTTTAGGGTAAGGCGGTAATTCGCCTGATTTGAAGTATTTTCCTATTTTCAATATTAAAGAAATTATGGGCAAATGAAAATTTCCACCCCCCCACCATTTCCACCCCCTTTGAGCAGGATACCCCATCTACGAACTCGACCGAGATTTTTACTGTCCTGACAACATATCCCGAGCTGGTTAAATTTAAATAAAAATTACTCCAGTTATCGTGTTCACAACTTAACATGGGAAAAAGCGTTATACATATATATATATATATAAACTTATATATATATATACCTATATATATATATATATATATATATATATAAACTTTTGAACGGAGGGTGGTTTTGGGTTCTAGGGGTCATGATCGGTGAAGATATGAAGAAATTTTCCAGAAGTCGTGTCATGAGAACCATTGCAATAGGTAGATCTCCTATAAGGAATCTACCTAAAATGGTAGTATAGAGATGAAAGGATTAAACTGATTAAAATTTATTTGTTTTTTATGTATTTAATTCCTTTCAATTACTATACTGGTCGGAATCAAATCGTAATATAGTGTTAATAACGGGGGTTATAAAACACATGGTTTAAAAACTAAAATGTATAATAGATGCTGAGATACAGTCATCTTCAAAATCGTAGTTCTTAAATAACAGAAGATCCACATGTCGTCGATAAATATCCAGATTGAAGTGTCTGGGAAAGACCTTTCTGCAGACAGTGGAAGCCTGGACCTGTACAGGCGTAAAAGAGGGCTGCCGTAGGCAGTTGGTACCCGAAGCGAGGTCTAGAACAATTTTACTGTTTATTATTATTATTATTATTATTATTATTTAATTTATAATATGATATAAAAAATAAATACTGATCCAGTTTTTTTTTTTTTTAATTCATTTAAATGTAGTGATCAGCGAAGCGGGCGTAGCCTGCTAGTCGTAAATATGGCAAAAATGAACTCGGGCAACCTGAAAACTTATATATACACAAAAATCTCAAATTCGGTTTGATTTTCTTATATATGTGTATGTTCGGAAAAATATGCAATGGAAATGTACTCATTTTTACTTTTTTTTTTCGTCCAAATAAACAAGCAAAAGTTTTTTTTTTTTTTTTTTTTTTTTGTTTAAAGAAAAAAAGGAGGGGTTGTTTAAATAGTTTTTCGAAATTAAAACATTTATTCTAAATGAACACGTATACAAAAAAAATCGATAAATTTTATAGTTTCAGTCTGTCCACGTGTGTCAATTTCATCATAAAATATTCGAAAAGTAGAGACATATGTTTTCTTTCATATTCTTGGCGCTGGGCGTCTGTACCTTCGCAAAGCAGCTGAAAAAAGTTTTTGTTAGTATAAATAAAATATAAAGGATATCACTGGAAAACTAACATAGCTAAAAAAAATAAATTGATAAAATAATAAGAATAAAGCGCTCAGGCTAAATCTTTTATTAAAAAGACCTTATTATTTTTTTTTTTCTCTCCATTCAAACTTATGCACTATGAATTTACGAACTGTACTTTGGTTAAAATAAGTGAAAAAAAAAAAAAAAAAAAAACTGAAGAAGAAGAAGAGGAGGAAATGAAATCGTTTTTCAGGTCAGAATTACAATTCTATTTCCCCCTCCCCCTTCGATTCTGATTAGAGAAATTAAAAATAAAAAATTAAATCAGCCAGTAGCCAGTGTTGTTTGTTCTTTTCCCAGGTCTGAATGTTAACACTGGCATTTAGCGCGGGTGCTGATATTAGTCTAATATTCACTTAAAAATGTCTAAAATAATAGATAAAAAATACATGCAGAAGTATGCCAAGAAGTGGGAGACTGATTCGGAATTAAAAGGTTAGTAATTTTTTTGGCCCTTTTAAGTGAAAATACCAATGTTTTGGAACTCTACCTATAACTTGACTGGTCCAGTCAAAATATGGATTATTAAAAATAAAAAATAAATAAAAACTTGCATTTATGCATCGCTGGAAGCACAATAATAAAAATAAAAGATGTTTTTTTAAAAGAGAAGAAACTCATTAAATGTTGTTTTATGTATTTAGAATCATAGGTATTTCAGTTTTCAAGCTAAATATTTGGGGACTTTATAAGGGGATTTTTACAAAGGATTTAGGGGCTTTTAGGGACTTTTGTATTTGAATTTAGGGGCTTGAAATTTTTGGAGTTGGCAACCCTGGTGTAGAGTTGTTCAATTCAAGAGAACAATAAAACGAATCATAAGATTAGATTATGACTGAAGTATTTGCTTTTCCATGTGTGGTCTCATCAGTGTTGACAGATGAAAATTTAAATTATCCCTACTAAATGGAAAAGAAATCCCTGTATTCCCACGTTAAAATACTTTTACCCTACAAAATGCCCTACGATTCAACACTTTTAATAGCAGTTGTATAAAATCATATTATTGTTTTAATATTTTCTAGCATTAAAAAAAAAAAAAAAAAAAAAAGTTCCATTCTTATTATACACATAAGTTGCTTGTTGAAACAAACGGACAACAAATAAAAACAAGTACCTAATATATATATATACAAATGTATATTCGTGAAAACACAGTAAATTAAAGGAATATAATTTCTATAATTTCTATAATTTGCTTGAATTTGATTCTGTATTCTATTAAATTATTAAATCAAGCAACTAACTCCTTTGACATGTTTTCACATCAAGCTTACCTAATAAATTTAATTTAGTAATAAATAATCAATGTTAAACCAGCAAAAGCAAATTTCGACTCGATAGGTACCTTCCTCGGACTCCTTAGGGGGTGTGGTTACAGAAAATGGGTGGTGTGAGCACATCAAAGAGAAATAAAAATGTTAATTTACAGAAAGGAAAACGAAAGACAACGCATTCTGACGTAAAACGAAATGAAATACACTTTTAGCTCAGTATAATATATTTACAATTAGAATTTTGAACTGCACAATATATTTTATTTGAGGGGTGCGTGGGTGCACACAAATAAATTGACAATTGCTGATGAAAACAAATGGCATTTCAAAAAAAAAATAAATAAAAAAAATAATAATAATAATTATGACATGTACATGACTTATTGTCCAATTAATTTTAAAATTTTGATGTTAAATATATCAAAGTATTAAATAAATGTTATATTTTTTATCAAAATTATATAATAAATTTACGATTTCGGAATAATAATAGTAATAATAATAAAAGGGAGGACATATTAAAAATATGCAAATTTTCCAACTATTATAATTTATGCTGGAACAATCATAGTAATGCCCTTTTTTCTCCCTTACTTATTTTCTTGAGTAATTTTCCTCAGTACGTAACCAAGTTTAAATAGGAAGAAAATTACTCTTATAAAAAAGTAGTAGAAGTACGAAAAGAGGGTGGTACTAATAATACACTGGAATAAATTATAAATGTTGGCAACTCTGAGTAATGAGATGTTTCATTTCCCATCAATCTGTAATAGAATAATGTATCAGAAACAAGGTATTGTAAGCAACTCTTTTACAGATAAGTTTAAATCTTTTTGCATTTTTAAAAAGAATTTTATAATTTTCATTAGATAATAGAAAAATCCCTACAAAACAGAATTTGAAAGAAAATTTCCTATAACGCCAAAAGCAGAGCTGAAAATTCCTACTTTAGGGAAAAAATTCCTACATCTGGCAACAATGGGTCCCACTGCAATTACTCCATCAGTTTTTGTTCCCACGCTGAATTTTAGCCGATTTTCTAGAAGAAACCACGCCACTACACAGTGTAATAGTGAAAGAGAGAGTATATTATTTTTCGATTTAATTATCGTTTGTAGATTTAAAAAAAGAAGCTGAACTACTGAAGATACACTGCAATGTATTATCTCGAATCAGCCCAATCCAAAGCTTTGACACATTAAGATCCTTTGTTTATTATAAATATTTTAGAAGAATTTGTTTTCATGTAGTTAATTTTAATTTTAAACTATCTTTAATAAAATCTATATAATAAACACCTTAATGACCATTCTTTCCAACGTGATATGTTATAAGTTCTGCGATTAAAAGAGATATATGCATACTTGCCAACACCTTGATTGATATTACGTAGTGCTGTCAGTCCCGCCCTTTTTAATGACACCAGTATATTTGTAGAGAAATATTCCTTTAACACAATAAAGATTAAATATGAAGAAAATTACTTAAAAATATACTGGTGTAGAAAAAATGTCGGGGCTATCAATACTATGGAATATTAATTAGATTGTTGGCAAGTATGGAAATATGACGCAGCCAAACATCTGTTGAAATCAAACCAAGTATAAATTGGAGAGCGTGGTCATAAAAATGGCGTGGAGGGCAAATTTGGTGAAACAGTACTTATTATAGCGGTTTTTATCAAATTCAGCAAAACAGACGGAGGTAACTTTCGGTGTTCGAGGTTGTGTTTAAATCTCCACCCCGTCTTCTTTTCTTTCTTTTTTTTTTTTTTTTTTTTTTGTTATTGTGTATGTTTCGGAGCGAATTTTAACTCCAAAGTTTTATATATTTAAATACAGTTGTTCAAAAGAACAATAAAACGAATCACAAGATTTGAATTGGGCTGAAGATTTTTCTATTCCAAGTGTGCTATGCAGGTAGTCTGGCAGTTTTTGTCCCCACGCTGAATTTTCGCCGATTTTCTAGAAAAAAAAAAAAAAAAAAAAATACGCCACTATAAAATGTAATAGTGAAAGAGGAAGTACCATGTTATTTTTCGTTTTAATTATCGTTTGTAGATTTAAAAAAACTAGTATTGCCCAGTGGTTGAAACTCGACCATTTTTTTGCAAAGCGAGGCAAAGCAAAGTTATTACCTTGTCCTAAACGGAATGCAATTGCAACACAGCTGCGGCAATAGCTTGCCGATATTCACTCTAACTGAATCAGCAGAGTTTTACTTAATATAACTATTTCTCTCTGTAGATGTTAGCCTTTCCTGAAATGAGAGAAAATCGCAACGTGAAAACTCTCCTTGTTGTGTGATACAGCCCAGAAGCTAATAGGTACCATGTCAAACCAAGGCCCAACCAAGTATCAAATTCTGTTAAATTAATTCGATTGGTTCATAAAATACAGTGTTTGAACAAAAAAAAAAAAAAAAAAAAGATATTTTTCAAAAATGGCCGAATTGAGTTCAGGACATTTCTAAACGTGTAACTTTATCGAAAACCGAAAATCTAAAACCTTTCTGAATCTTATATTTTCTACTTATATATGCAGAGGAAAGAATAATAAATCCACTTTTTAAAAAATAAAAATAATTAGTCAATTTCACTTAATTAAAATGCAAGGAAATCTCAAAACGTGTAAATTCATCGAAAACCGGAAATCAAAAGTTTTTATGTATCTTCTACTTGCTTCTTCTATCCACAAATTCTAGCAATAAAGACACTTTTTAAAAAAATAAGTAGCCAATTTCAGTTAATTGAAACGTAAAGAAAGCTCCAAAACATGTAAATTCAGCAAAAAACGGAAATCGGAATTTTTTCCGTATCGTCTACTTATACATGCAGCAGTTAGTAACAAATCCATTTTCCTTTTATTTAGTATATTAGTTGAATATTTATTGTTTAAATATCACCTTTTGAAATTAAATGTTTATGTTTACATTCGAAACTGGAAGTTTGCCATTTTTTTTTCTGGAGTTTTGTGATTTTAAATTAAAATTTTATCAATTTTACAGAAAAAATAACTCAATCAAACACATGTAGACTGTAACTTATATATAACTATACCCGAATATCGGAATTAAAATCGGCAGATAATTTCTGTTATTTTTTAATAATTTTTTACAAAAAATCCAATGGATGATTAACATAGAAAATCTTTTTCATGGCTCCATGGACAGAAAGTAACGTCATCACTTCGCTTGCGTATGGTGATGCTACATTATACAAATTACTGTGTCTATGGTTTTATTTGAGCTTTATGAAATTGCCAGATTTAACAACTTTCTACTTTTAGGTATTTTTTAATGTAAGGGAATACGTGTATGAAAGGGAAAAATGGAAGAAAATGCATAAAAAATAAATGTATTTTTAAATATCTTCTTTACATCGCAAGAAAATAATATTTGTATTCGCACCTTCCGGCAAACCATACCTTTCGAATGACACCGTTTTCAACCTTCTACTCCCATAATTAATATGTTAAAAAGGGACTACAAATTTTATGCTTGCCTATTAATATATAGATAAGCTGAACTAATGAAAATACGCCATAAAGTATTATCTCGAATCAGTCCGATCCAAAGTTTTGACAGGTTTAGATCTTTCTTTATTATAAAATTTTGAATAAATATATCAGAAGAATGAGTTTAAAATTAACTACATGAAAACAATCTTTAATAATACAAATATGAATATTGGGTATATTTTAAAGAAATAAATAACATACAGATTTCGAAAGAAACGCCCACTACTGCAGTTAAAGATTTTCAAATGACGTGAATCTACTTAAGCTGTCGCAAAAGTGTTAAAAGTTTATCGTGAGAGAAAAAGTGGGTGGAGCCTCTATTTTGATAAACGTGAACAGTGAACTTGAATGATGTATTACTGAAAACAAAAATTAAAATTTTTCTGAACTACATAGGCAATATGGATCAAAGTATGCTTCTATAATGACAGGGGCCGTACTCTCCGCCCTTTTTTCATGACACTCTCAAATATGACAAATTTCCACCTCTATTCCTACCACTATTTTTTTATGATGAACTCTAAGCAGATTAATCTGGAGACATTTCTATAAAAAGTACCATAAAAATTTCTCCATGAAATTACTGGTGGCAAAATAGGAGTAAGTGTGTCCAGAAAAAGGGGCGGAGAGTACGACCGCTGAAATGGACAAGATATTGCAAAGAATTTATTGAATGTAATTAGATCTGTGTTTCCTATATTGTTTATTTCAGAATTTGACGATAGTTTGAATTTGCATTTTTTTACATTTTTGAACGTTTGAATCTCGCATTAAATCTAGATATTTCATTGAAACTAATATTAATTTATATAATTTCTTTTGTTGTTTCGAAATATTTGTTTATGTTTTGTGCTGAGATTTTATTATTATGCTTCTATAATGGACAAGTTTTTTGAAATAATTTATTGACTGTAATTAGATCTGTGTTTCCTATATTGTTAACTTGAGAAGTTCACGATAGTTTGAATTTGCATTTTTTACATTTTTGAACGTTTGAATCTCGCCATTAAATCTTGATATTTCAATGAAACTAATATTAATTTATATAATTTCTTTTGTTGTTTCGAAATATTTGTTTATGCTTTGGGTTGAGATTTTATAAATTTGATAAAACTAGGATTTTTTAAGATTTCGGCATTTTCCATCCGCAGTAACTTGATAACGGTTAAAGATTAGACAGGGTTTGTATTGTGAATTCTACTCCACGATACCTTCTAACAACTCCAAAAACATGTTAGAAGAGTGATAATACTCCTTATATATCTGCCAGTGGCGTATTCTCTGGGTATACTACGCATGCTGCACATACCCACTAAAAACTCTCTGAACTTTAAAGAGAATTTATTTAAAAATAAATTATTTCAACTAATTTTGTTACATACTCGCTTCCATTTATGAATTATTCGTGATTCAGTTTTGAAAAATTATAGTGAAATGAAATTTCTTTTGTTAAATTATTCCTGGATAAATCTGGGTGCTTTTTTTTCTTACTATTGTCGTTAGTATCCTCCGGCTTTGTTTAGGCGACATCTCTTGACCAATATCATCCCAGAGATCTTGTCACCCTTTTCTCCTGCTTACCAGTTATTGCTTAGGTCATGCATAGATATAGTAATAAGACATAGATTGATCAGCGAGGCCGAAAAAGTGATGCCTTTTTTTTTCGGGAAAAGACGGCCATTTTGCTCTCTTGTGGATGTCTTTCCCCGACTGAATATACACGGGAATACACACAGATAATTTAGCAAATAAAATTTATGAATAATTTATGTACCAAAGATGAATGAAAAAACTCCAGATACTCATTTTTCTTTCTCTCTTTTCTTCTTCTTTTCTTTTTCTTTTCTTCTTCTTCCTTTTTTTTTTTTTTTTTTTTTTTTTTTTTATGGAATAACGACATTTAAAGAAATTTATCGTTTCTGTCTACTATTTCTCTCTGGCTAGAAGTTTTTATGGTCGAAAAAACTATTGGACTTATCCTCATCTTTTGAGATATTAGAGTTAACCCTTTAATTGCCAGTCGCAATGCAGTCGGACACTTTTGTTACCGACTGTATAGAGTAGAAATTTATGTTTACTCGGAAATGGTTATAAAGATATTAATAAAAGTTTGGGATAAGAGCTTTTTAGAGACCTAAAACAATTGGAACATCCTTAGCATCAAGAAAATTAGTGTTAACCCTTTAACTGCCAATCGCAACATGTAGTAGAAATTGAGTTTAATCAGAAATGGATATAACGATTTTGTTTTATGTTTGGAGTTAACCCTCTCAGCGTTTGAACCGGAATTTTGTAACACGAACAAACTCCCTCGAAACGGTTTGAGACTGATTCTTGTAATGTAAGAAATCTCTCTCTAAATCGTGCGAACCTGATTCTTGTAACTCTAAATAACTACTCCAAAATCGTTAGAGACGGAAACTTGTAACTGACCCTTCCCCCTTTTACCAACACGGATTTACAAGGGGCGGACAATGACGATAAGGTAAGCTGACAGTTGATGTGCTTCTTTGTTGAAAGAGAGGGTTGATAACAAAAGAATAGAATTGTGAAAAATGTTCAAGAAGAGCTGTTGATAATTTGTAAAATCAGTTAAAATACTGCTTGGCTAAACAGAACTTCGCATAAAAACTTTTTATTTTTTCAATTTAAATTATATCTTTTAGATGACGATTTTTTTTCATAAGAATCTTAAAATTAATAATGAAAGACATTATTGTTAGAATAAAATAATGACAATTATTTGTTAAATCAGCAGCTTTATTATTATTGTTATTATTTATGAACTAACCGAATATTCTGCATAAAACAGTGTTTTAATTAAATATTAATGTAAAGCATTTTAATATCCTGAAACAGGTTTTTCTCTTTTTATATTCAGTACCTGAATTACAGTTTACTTGGTTTCATTGTAAAAATTATTCATAGTGTAATACAATGATTCGTTTTCGGAAGTGTATTATATATATAAAGGTAACTATTTTAACGAATTTATGAGTTTACAAATAAGAAAAACAAAAAAAGAGAATTGCAAGCCAATGCGCAGAATTGCTACAAAAGGAAATGCAAAACTTAAATATAGGAATAAATTATCAATGAATAAAATTAAATAAAACCCCCAACCCCCTCTCCCACCCAATATATATATATATATATATTTGTTTCGGGGGAGCACTGGCTACCAGTGAAATCTAATTTTCATGGAGATAAGACAAATTCAAATCGACTATCATCGGTAACCCCTAAATCTAGCAATTTCCTAGAAAATATTCTTCTAGGTTTTGCGTTTACTAATATTTAAATCTGTTACCTAATAATCAGATACATTTTACGTTTTAAAAAAATTTCTAACACTATCTATATATTATATATATATATATATTGTTACGAAATTGTAAATAATTGTGTTTATTTTTGTATAAATTCTTTCAAAGAGGCTTAGTAAGTTGATAAAGTGCTAATTTTGTGCATTTCTAGTCGTTTTAGCGTTGAAATAGCCTTATTTTCCCTTAAAAACGCATTAAAAAGCCCCAGTAATGCACGTAATGGATTTGGCGCCAAATTTGGCGACTTTTTCCCACCTTGGCGATTTTTTTGGCGACCTTGGCGAGAAAATCCTTATATGGGATATACCAAATATGGAAGCTGTAAGTTGATTGGTTGACCACTTTCTAGAGTTTTCTCGAAAAATCTGGGCTCCATGGAACAGCATATAAGGAGCGCTTCCTCGCCAAGTCAGTTCAGTTCAGATCTCAAACAGCTTCGCTAGTGCTTGCATTGTTCTTAAGCCTCTTTGAGAGAGACTTGTTTCAAGTGTTATTGTTATACAGTTTGTACTGTGGATTTGCTATTGACAGCTGTTGTTTAAGCTGTGTTTACTGTTTGAATTGAAGCTGATACTTGGTTTATAGACCTGCATTTTTCTGGAATTTTCTGTGAATAAATTACTGAATTTTTGTACGTTTGGCCTTTCATTCCCAGACAACTCACGAACCCCCAAGTACGCAACATTTCTGGTGTCAGGAGCGGGGTTTTGTCTGTGAATGGTGATAACGAGAGCTATGGAACAAGAAATGAAGAAATTTCTAGAAGGACTCACTGCTCAGATGAATGAGTTAAGATCTGGATTGATCGACGAAATGAAAGAAGGACAAAGAGAAATGAAAGAAGGACAGAGAGAGTTGAAAGACGGGTTGACTGAAGAAATCAAATCTAATCAAGACGAGATGAAGAGAGAACTTTCGACAGTAAAGGAAGTGATTGAAACTAAATTATCGGATATGGGAAGCAGAATAGATGGAATAGAAGAGAAAGTTATAAAGATAGAAGAAAATTTTGAAGAGAAAGTTATAAAGATAGAAGAAAATTTTGAGGAGAAAGTTTTAAAAATAGAAGAGAGTTTTGAAGGGAAAGCTATGAAGATAGAAGAAAATGTTATGAAGACGCAGTTTTCCATCGTAGCTGAAGCTAACGGCTGGGACTCTACCGCCAAGTCGGTCCACTTAGCAGCAGCATTACGGGGAGATGCAGCCGAGATACTGAGGAATGTTTCTAAAGAAGAAAGGAACGACTTCGAGGCCTTGACTAGAGCACTGGAGCTACGGTTCGGAGAGAAGTGTTCTAAGGACTATAGTCGCCTCCAGCTAAAGTCCCGTTACCAGAAAACGGGCGAAAGTTTGCAAGAGCTGGCAGCGGACATTCAGAGATTGTCACACCTAGCATTCTCAGACTGTCAAGCTGATACTCGGAACGACTTAGCTCTTCAGTACTTTATCGATGCTGTTCGGGATCCAGAAATTCAAAAAGCGCTGAGACTCTCCAACATCAGAGACGTAGAATCAGCTTTAGGCTATGCACTTAGGATAGATGCAGCCCAACAAGCCTCCCGTAAAGACCGCCATACCATAAGAGCAGTCTCATTAAACGATACGTCTGCTGGTGAAAATGAAATGAAGAGAAGTATCGAAGAGATCTTAAAGAGATTGCGCAGCCTGGAGAATAAAAAGGAAATAAAGGACCGGAAGATAAAGTGCTGGGGCTGTGGAGGGGATGGTCACGTGAAGAGGAACTGCCCTGTACGACCAACTATAGGAAATCACCCGTCTTCACCATCACTACAGGGAAACTAAGAGGAGGCCATCTCGCGGGGCGGAGGTTGCCTAAAATTACAGAGCCCCAATTTACAGTATTTCATGTTTCATCGATGAGTGGCGGCGATAATGGACTTCACGTCTATGGCCAAGTCAACAACGCCACCTGCCGGATGATTCTGGACACGGGAGCCAACGTGACCATCATTAGAACGGATTTGGCTCAAGAACTAAAAGAGAAGATCATCTGGACGCCGCCCTGTGTTAAACTCCAGACTGTGACCGGAGACGAAATCAAAATATATGGGAAAATGAACTTGACTATCACTTTTGGGAATGCCAGTTACCATCATATGGCATATGTGGCAGATATAAGAGATCCTTTAATCATTGGAATTGATTTCCTGAGAAAATTTAACTTTCAGTTGGACTTCAAGAATAATGAACTGCATTCGAGTTCGGAAGACATCGCTGTGTTCAACACTGAAAATCAAGACATTCAGACAATTTGCCAGATAACAGCCAAGTCTGAAATTTCCATCCCTCCACACACAGAGACAATAGTTTCAGGAACACCACCTACAAAGCAATACTTCCGCTATGGACTGATTGAATACCCGAATACAGACAATAGCCCAAGAGGAGTTCTGGTAGCTTCATCTCTAGTTGATCTTTCAAAGAGTACTATTCCTGTGAGAGTCGCAAACATCAGCGATAAGGTCCGAACAGTGAAGAAGGATGAGGTGTTAGCAGCCTGCACTCCTGTAACATGCATCAACCGCCCCACGCAATCAACTGAATCCAAGTCTTCTGAACAATTAATAACGGAATTACTCAAGAATGCAGAGTTAAGAAAGGAACAGAGATGTGCTGCGGAGAAGCTACTCCAAGAATTTAAAGACCTTTTTTCTCGAACACCTGAAGACGTCGGGAGAACGAACATCACCCAGCACAGAATTGATACAGGAAATCATCCTCCAATTAAACAACATCCAAGAAGACTTCCATTTGCTAAACAGGAAGAGGTCACTGAACTTCTAAGTGAAATGCAGCACAATGATGTCATCGAGCCATCAACGAGTCCTTGGGCCTCTCCCATAGTACTGGTGCGGAAAAAGGATGGTTCAACAAGATTTTGCGTGGATTATCGTCGTTTGAATGACATCACGAAGAAAGACAGTTACCCTCTTCCCAGAATTGACGACACATTAGACACACTTGCTGGCAATAAATGGTTCTCGACGTTGGATCTGAAGAGCGGTTACTGGCAAGTAGAATTACATCCTGATGATCGTGAGAAGACTGCATTCACCACGGGACAAGGACTGTGGCAATTTAAAGTTATGCCGTTCGGATTATGTAATGCTCCTGCCACCTTTGAACGCCTGATGGAGACAGTGCTAAAAGGACTTTCCTATGAAGCCTGTCTGGTGTATTTGGATGATATTATCATTGTGGGGCGCACCTTTGAAGACCACCTACGAAACATCCGAAAGGTGCTGGAGAAACTCAGAATGGCTAACCTCAAATTGAATCCAGGCAAGTGTAACTTGTTCCGTCGTGAAGTGAGCTACCTCGGCCATATCATCTCTGCCGAAGGTGTGAGAACTGATCCAGAGAAGATCTCTGCAGTCGAGAACTGGAGTCGCCCTGAAAATGTACACCAACTACGAAGTTTCCTGGGGTTATGCACTTATTACAGGAAGTTTGTCCAGGGTTTCTCAAATATTGCCAGACCACTCCACAAGCTGACGGAAGCCAAACAGAAGTTCCTGTGGACAGATGAGTGTGAAAAAGCTTTCCAGCGACTTAAAGAGGCCTTAACATCATCGCCTATCTTGACGTATCCACAGCCCGACAGACAGTTTATACTTGACACAGATGCCAGCCATGAGAGTGTCGGTGCTGTTCTGTCGCAGGAAATTGATGGTCAAGAACATGTCATTGCCTATTGGAGTAAATGCCTGTCTAAACCGGAGCGAAATTACTGTACCACCAGGAAAGAGCTACTCGCCATCGTAAAAGCCATAGAACATTTCCATCATTACCTCTATGGCAGAAGATTCCTGCTCCGGACTGACCATGCATCTTTAACGTGGTTGCTCCAGTTCAAGAACCCGGAAGGACAGATTGCCAGGTGGATACAACGCCTGCAGGAATATGACTTCGAGATACGTCATCGTAAAGGGACTCTACATGGTAATGCAGATGCCTTGTCACGGAAGCCCTGCTCGGAGAGCTGCAAGTACTGCTCTAGAGCCGAACGGAAATACCTGCCGATAAATCCGGTTGCCTGCCAAGTCTCTACACCATCAGATCAAGATCCCGATCCATGGAGTGACGAAGAACTTAGAAAAGCCCAGTTGGAAGATCCTGACATAAAGCCAATATTACAGCTGAAGGAGACGACCAGCAACAGACCTATCTGGCAGGACATTTCCAGATTTAGTCCCATTACGAAAAGTTATTGGGCTCTTTGGGACTCTCTTCATATCAGAAAAGCGTATTATACAGAAAGTGGGAATCTGATGATGGGAAAAGCTTCAGATGGCAGATTTTATTACCAAGATCAAAAATTCCAGCTGTTTTAGAACAACTGCATAGTAGCTCTACCGGAGGCCATTTTGGGGTAATGAAGACTCTGCAGAAAGTTCGGGAACGCTTCTACTGGTGCAAGGCAAAGGAGGATGTGGAGAAATGGTGTAAATCCTGTGATGCTTGTGCGGCACGTAAAGGCCCGCACAAACGAAGTCGAGGAAGACTGCAACGGTATAACGTAGGAGCACCATTTGAACGGATTGCAATCGACATCTTGGGTCCTTTGCCACGGACCTCCAGTGGAAATAAATACATTCTCGTCGTGATGGACTATTTCACCAAGTGGCCTGAGGCATATCCCATTCCCAATCAAGAGGCATGCACAGTCGCAGAAGTCCTAGTGCAGCAATGGGTGTCAAGGTACGGCACGCCCCTACAACTTCATACCGACCAAGGTAGGAACTTTACCTCTGATGTTTTCAAAGGACTGTGCGAACTACTCGGCATAGACAAAACCCGGACAACACCCTTACATCCCCAGTCGGACGGCATGGTCGAGAGGTTCAATCGTACCATTCTGAATAACCTCTCCCTTCTGGTATCAAGGAACCAGCAAGATTGGGACTTGAAGTTGCCATCGTTCCTGCTGGCTTATCGAAGTGCTGTCCATGAAACCACCGGCGATTCTCCAGCCCAGATGCTGTTTGGACGGGAACTTCGTCTCCCTTGTGATCTCCTGTTTGGTTGTCCACCCGATGCGCCTTCATCGCCCGAGGAATACATCCAAGATCTCCAGGCACGATTTGAGGACGTTCACAACTTTGCTCGGGAGCGAATTCACATTGCATCGGAGAAAATGAAGACAAGGTACGATCTAAAGGCTACGCAACATGAGTTTCAGGAAGGAGAGAAGGTCTGGTTGTGGAATCCTGTTCGACACAAAGGACTCTCTCCCAAGTTACAGTGCAACTGGGACGGACCATACACAGTCTTGAAAAGGCTGAATGATGTAGTGGTGCGGATCACTAAAACACCTTCATCAAAACCGAAGGTGGTGCACTATAATAGGCTAGCCAAGTACCACAAGTAACGGTAATATTAAAAGTTAAAAATGTAAATACTGGTAAAATTTGCGCATGCGTAATGTAAATATTTGTATATAAATATTTGTACATATTTGTGAATTTTGTAAATATTTGTATATAAATATTTCAACATATTTGTGAATTTTGTAAATATTTTTCACTTGATTTGTATTTCTATTTTATCGTTATGTGCAACTTAGTTTTTGTGTTTTAGATTGTGTAAATTTTTTTAGTTTCGCCTCTTGACCAAGGGTTGCACTGCCCGGGACGTGCAGTCCTTGGGAGGGGGGCAGTGTTACGAAATTGTAAATAATTGTGTTTATTTTTGTATAAATTCTTTCAAAGAGGCTTAGTAAGTTGATAAAGTGCTAATTTTGTGCATTTCTAGTCGTTTTAGCGTTGAAATAGCCTTATTTTCCCTTAAAAACGCATTAAAAAGCCCCAGTAATGCACGTAATGGATTTGGCGCCAAATTTGGCGACTTTTTCCCACCTTGGCGATTTTTTTGGCGACCTTGGCGAGAAAATCCTTATATGGGATATACCAAATATGGAAGCTGTAAGTTGATTGGTTGACCACTTTCTAGAGTTTTCTCGAAAAATCTGGGCTCCATGGAACAGCATATAAGGAGCGCTTCCTCGCCAAGTCAGTTCAGTTCAGATCTCAGCCAGCTTCGCTAGTGCTTGCATTGCTCTTAAGCCTCTTTGAGAGAGACTTGCTTCAAGTGTTATTGTTATACAGTTTGTACTGTGGATTTGCTATTGACAGCTGTTGTTTAAGCTGTGTTTACTGTTTGAATTGAAGCTGATACTTGGTTTATAGACCTGCATTTTTCTGGAATTTTTTGTGAATAAATTACTGAATTTTTGTACGTTTGGCCTTTCATTCCCAGACAACTCACGAACCCCCAAGTACGCAACAATATATTTACTTAAATTGTTCTAGCGATTTCCAACAAATCCAAATTTCTGTCATATTTTTTCCGGATTTAGTGCGAATTACCAGTGAACGATAATTCCTGAAGATCAAAATATTTAATATCAAAATATCGTCGAAAAAACACATAAACTCTATCTTTTTTTTTTTCTAATCTTTCAAGTATTTTCGAAGAAAACGCAGTCTTAACTACTTTTTTTTACCCCCTGACAAAACGCGGGTTTCCAGTGAACGCTAATTTTACTGAAGAAGAGCACAATTCAGATTAAATTGTAAACTCAAAATATCCCTAAATCTGAATTTTTATCAAAATCATTCAAGTAGTTTCTAAGAAAATCACGTTTCTGCCATATTTTCTCACGGATGAAATGAAGGTTAGCAATGAAAAGTAATCTTCGATAAAAAGAGGATAAGTCAGATGTGTTTCTAATCTGGAAAAACTTATTTTAGTCACATTTTTCATATAAAGACATGCAGGAACTCTTTCATTCCCTAGCAACGGTTACTATATTCATTTCTTAAAATTACTTTAGTACAGCTTTAGCACAGGAGCCCCTTGGCAGTTTTTATATTTTTGTTTTCATTTTGACGATAAACTAAAATGGGTATCGCAATTACGTAAGTAAACATCTTGGTGAGAAGCGACCGAGGTATTTTGGTGATAAATTTCAAATTTTGCCAAGAGGTTCAAGCTGCTCCATTGCTTTAGCAGAATTTTTTCAATTTTATTTAATTATTTTTTTAACTTAATGCCAGAGGAGAGGGGGAGAAATATTGGTCTAAATAGACAAAATATCTCCAGATAAAATATTATCCGCTTTTCATTCTGTTTATTAAACGAAAGAAAATGGCCAAAATAGTTTTTTTCAATATCGTTGACATCTCTATAAATTGAAATTAAAATATCCAGTACTTTTTAATTTCAATCTACATGCGCACTTTTTATTTTCTAAATTAAATATTATCTAAATCTTAATATACATATCAAGGTGTAATAAAATAAAAGGCGAAGGCACAAAATCGGTGTCTGAAACAAATAGTCCTATCGTACTAAAAATAAAATAAAATAAAATAAAATACAAAAATAAATTTTGCTTCAGGTATTCGCTACATTCGACAGTGTTCCTCGCCGGTACTGCGTTGCCAAGATCCCCACTACCGTCAGTATCTTATCCGGACATTTCAATTTGGTTTTTTATAGAACAACAAGTAGCTCTGCTTTTATTCAAGAAGTGTCATTTTACAGATAACTCTATACCAGCTTCTATTAAACATTTTAGTATTGGCACTATGTATTAGTGAGACATGATTGCACGTTTTTTCTAGATTTTGCTTTCTGATAATAAAATTCCATGTGCAAAGAATTACAATTATACTGCTATTAATTGTATTATAAATGTATGAATAAAAATAAATTTTAATTACATTTATAATTAAAATAATAAGTTTAATTATTTTCACTATATAACAATAGTATTTCTATAAATACAATTAAATAAATAAAAATAATTAAATTGAATAGTGATCATTGCTAAATGTGAATATGGATTAAATAATAATAATAAATAAATAAATAAATAAATTATAATTTGATTGTGAGATGTAAAAAATGTGACGAATAAATTATCACTTTTTTTTTTTTTTTTTTTTTTTTTTTTTCGAAACATAAAATGATTTAATCCTACATGGCAAACATTTATTACTTTGTAACTTAGATTAAAATCTGCTTTTCTAAATTTAACACTTTGCCAGCCCAGACGCCCCTAAATGCTGTAAACATTGTCGCCAAATTTAGTAACACCTTTATTCAACTATCATAAATAATTCTGAGCAATAGCATTTGATATACAGAATGAACGAATTACCTTCGAAGGGATTAAGTAACCGTTAGAGTTAAAATTTTGTGGTGGATTTTGAATAAAAATATCCCTGAATTTGTCAACACTGGTAAGAGGAGTGGTATTAAATAGGACCGGCAAAGGGTTATAAATAATTTTAAAATATCATAATCATAACAGTACCATTAAATAATTCTTCAGCTGAAAGATTTACTATTTTTTATTTTCCCTTTTCTTATCCCATAAAAAATACGCTAAAAAATGCCTATAATATATTGAAGGAATAGTTGAATTAAGTATACTACACTGAAAAAAAAAAAAAAAAAAAAAAAAAAAAAAAAACATAAAATATATCTGTTATAATAAGAACTTTATTAGAATGTTTTTATATTTAATCGGTTTGTCTATCTGAAATTTTCTTTAATATAAATTAAATATACAATTTTCATGGAACGTTATAGTTTTTGTTGTAAGTTTAAGGCAGATTGACTGCACTAGAGTCCTAGACATGTAATTGGAATGCCCTTCATAGTGATCTTCCTAAGGGGTCCTAACCCGTATTTACGCGAGTTTCAAAGAAAATCATGGATAACTCCGAACGACTAGTCGATTAGCGAGACTTTGGATCAAACCCAGCACTTTCTGTCTACCAGCTTTGAGCGCAGGACCACTCAACTGCTGGCCCCTCTTGGAATTTTCTAGAAACTTCATGAAATCTTCTAGATATTTCATGAATCTTCTAGAAACTTCATTGAAACATTTAGAAACTTCATGAAATCTTCTAGAAACTTCATGGAGCCTCCGTGAAAACATCTAGAAATTTCATGGAACCTTCTAAAAAAAATTAGTTTTCAAAAAATTTTCAGAATTTTCTAAAAGGTTCCGGAGTTACACAGCTAAGATAGTTTTTTAGCTATGTATCATAAGTTACACAATTAAAAAGTTAAAAAAAAAGAAGAAAAAAAAAGTGATATTTTAAATAGAATACGTTTATAGAGGAACCCTAAAAAGTGGAAAACAAAGAAAATTTTGAAAATTGTCGTCAGAATAATGAAAACAAATCAATCAATAGATAAAAAAATAAATAATAATTGAAAAGTATCTAAACTTGACGAAGGTATAGTTACGCCTAGACAAAAAGAAACTACTCAACCTTTAATATTTTGAAAAAAAAATATTACATTTTTCTTGAAGCTGACCATAATTTTTCAAAATTTTCTTATTTCTAATATTTTAGGAAACTTTTATAAATGTATTCTATTTAAGAAGTCTTTTATTTTTTTTTATTATTTATTTTTAAAACTGTATTTTATTAATACTAATTCTTACAAAAATAGAAATAGTTTATGTATACCTTTTTTTTTCTTTTTTTCCCAATTACATAAATTAGGTACAATATATTTTTCATCTACTTGACGTATAATAAAACACCGAATATAACAATATATAACACTTCAAAACTAGTATTTGAAAGATGCAGAAAGGAAGCAAACACCATAAAATCGTAAACACACGCAATAATTATTTTGGCCTAAAAATTCCTGGGAAAATTTTCGACAATTCATTCAGAAAAAAATCATGTTTGGAAATCTACATAGAAAATTTTTTTCTATGCATGCTGTATATTATATTTTTGCTTTAGTGCACAAAAATAAATAAATCAATTAAAATTACGTACATATTCTCAAAATATGCGAAGATTAGTGAATTAAAAGAATAAGCTGCAATGTTACTGACATGAAAATACTGAAAATAAATAAAATTCCGAAGTTATTCATTTTATTTTATTTTTTGTCTGAATATAAAAATAACAGTACTAGTTTTAATTACGATAGGCAACATTATTTAATGTATATACTCACTTTTTCAATGATTTTCCACCATCAGTATTTTAACTTTTAAGCAAAAGATTTAAAAAAACAAAAAAAAAAAAAAAAACAAGAAGAAGAAGAAAGGAAGGAACGAAAGACGAAAGAAAATTCTGCCAAAAAAAAAAAAAAAAAAAAAAAAAAAAAAGAAAAGGAAAGAAAAGAAACTTATTTTTGCATGAGAGGCTTTTCTTTTATTGCATGTGGCCTGACCGAAGGTCTGTTTTATTCAAGTTAGTCTACAGAAAAAAATTACGACCAGAAAGTAGCAGAAAATATAGTGGGATTTTTTTTTTTCTTTTTAATTGTTGAAATCTTACATTTTTATGAAATTTTACATTTTTTTTGTTACATATGTGCATGTCAAGTATTTATGGGATAAAGCACATTGTTCCACTTCGATAAAATAAGGGGGGGGGGGAGTAGAAAACAAAAGAACGCTAAATCTTGACAGATTTTGAAAGAACTGCAAAGTAAACCAAATGTCGTTCCTGTGATAACGTGAACAAAAAGGATTAAACAAAGAAATAGTGCCAATTTACTTAGCTATAACACTGTCAAAATGGATTAGAGGTATTATGTTAAAAAGATGACAAACATATTGAATATTGTGCTTCAAATGTAGAGACAAGCGATTGAAAAAATGTTTTGTGAAATCTGAACAAAAAGATGAATTTTTTTAATTATAATTGACTGCTTCCTAATGAACTTATTTCCTTAAGAGGTGAGCCTTAAATTTGGTTCAAATTGCCACATCTGACACTTTATCCTGGAAGTTGTACAGTCGGTAACAAAAGTGCCCGAACACTAGCAAAAATTCCTATGTAAAAAAAGTACACTTCATACGGTTTTATTAAATAAATCTTTATCGAATCATGTTCTTACACTGACCAAAAACAGGATTCCACAAGGATTTATTTAACAAAACCGTATGAAGTGTATTTTTTTTTTTTTTTACATAAGAATTTTTGCTAGTGTACGGATACTTTTGTTACCGACTGTACAAGTTAATACTTTTTGCAAAACAAAAATTTAGAATTTAAAAAAAAATGTATATATATAAATATAATAATTAATAAATAAATGTAAAAGGTTTTGGAGAAAATCTGTATGAATTATATATATTTTTAATAGTTTATAAAAGTATAAAGGTTGTAAAAGAGAGTCAGTTCACTGAAATCTGAAAGCGGATATCATAAAAAAAAAGAAAAAAAAAAATGTTAAATTAAAAAAAGAAAGAAAAATGAAAAGAAAGGAAGAGAGAAACTTTGAAATTGAAAATTTTCAAATATCTGTTTTAGCCAACTGCAAATTTTAAATTTATTTATTTATTTATTTTTAAGGGAAAAAATAAATAAATAAATAAAAAGAAAAGTGGACTGACAATAAATAACCATTTTAGCCGGCATGTGGTTATTTTTCATGCTATAAAACTTGTTTAAAAAAAAAAAAAAAAAAATGATTTTGAGAAATCTGCATTCAGGAAGTATTTTTTATAGTTCAAAAATATGTTATTCTTTATATTGTTCTTTAAGTTTCTGAAAAATATCTTTTCTTCACTCAACAAAGTAAAAACATTCATGGAAATATTTTTAGACGAAAAAGCAGGAAATTTGCATCTACTAAGAGAATGAAAATTCGGATGTTGGTTTTCTCCAAATAAGTTAGTTTTCGAATTGCATAGAGTTCCTATAGATATATGGGATAATTAGATATCGAATCCGCTTAATATGCGCATAATATCAAAACTGGCTATTTTTTCCCCCTACTTTTATAGAAAAAAGAAAGCGCTATTACTTTTTCTAAATTAAAAATGTCGAAACATAAGTAGCACGAATTTTAGCCAGATGTAAAAGTAGGCACGAGTGCAGAACTAAAGCACCGACGTATTCATTAAGATGAAAATACAAGAAGTGTAACAAATTTCTATATTAATTTTAAGCCTGGTAAAGTGTGATACTAACTTATTTCGATTCGAAGTAAATCTTGGATTCGTTTTTATGCATAGTTCTTATTCATCATCAGTAAAAACCCAGTTTATGTATTATTTTGAAACACTCTGTATATATATATATATGTGTATATTGTTCCTTTCAAATATATATAACACCAAAAATATTATTTGTAAGTCAGTAAGTAATAGTTACGCAAAGTTTAGCAAAAATCTGAAAAAAAAAAGAAAGAAAGAAAATATCTATTTCTGTCTTCTGTCCAACCCCCCCCCCCCAACTTTTTTTTTTTTCACCGTAGAATCCCAACTATTTCTATTTTTGAACGTTTATTATTTTTTAGTAGGGAAGATTATTAGTTTCAAGTCTCAATCTACGGATTTTTACAATATCAGTTTTACGACAGTTGGACATTTATCGAAATCGAAAATTTATCGAAAATATAATTGAACAAGAAATCTCTAAATCAAGAACATTACAAAATTCATTTTAAAATACATGATATATCAAATAATTCTTTTATCATTATTGTGAGCCTTTTAACATTATTATGCTTTGAAGATAAAAATAATAATTAATTAATTAATTTTTTGTTGGTGTTGCGGAATAAGGCCGATTAACTACTCTTGGGTCCTAGGCCAGAAGGGGAGTACCTTTAATGTAGGTCTTTCTAAGGGATCCTAGCCCGTACTTACGCAAGTTTTGGAGAAAACCATGGAAAACTCCGAACTGCTGGGCCGACGAGCGCGACCTGGGATCGAACCCGGCACATCACGTCTATGAGCTTTGAGCGCAGAACCGCTTTGCCGTTGCTGTATTTTTTACTGGTTAAGTCATTCAACAACAATCCCCCCCCCTCCCCGAAAAAAAAAATATATATATATATATATATATATGTATATATAAAGAAATAACATTATTCATTTTTTGATTATTTCAAGAATAATGTTCACATTATTTTATATTATTTATAAACTGATTTTTTTTTTTTTTTTTAGTATTTAGTAATAACAAACTTGCACAAATTGCTTAAATTATTCAGGCTATTGAAAAGTATTTTCTAAGTAAATTTGGGAGATATATCGTCCAAATGACATCTGTGAAAAATAAATAAATAAATAAGAATAATAATAATACGTATTTTGTAAATGTTAAATAAATAAATAAAAATTCGTCAATTTACAATGCAATAGTTGGCAATTTCAGTGATCAGTAGAGAAAAAAAAATCTTGTATGAAACAACCACACGATTTCCATTAACCGCTATTGTATAGTACATTTTTTTAGAAATAATGTGACTAGAAGACATAAAACTGACCTAACGAAGTAGACACCTATCAAATTTCCTATAAGAGAAAGCTGATATGAATATAAAGACATGTAAAACAGAGTTTACATAGCGAGTTAAAAAATAATAATAAAATTAGAAAATCCAACTTCTAAACTTTTAAATTATTTATTTTAATTTATAATTGTTACCAAAAAAATTTACGAGTTAATTTATTTTTCGACGTATAGAAAAATATATTTTAAAGCGAATAATTAAAAAAAAATTTTTTTTTGAAAAAAAAAAAAGAAAAAAGAACTTTTTCGATAAAGTCTATTTCAAAAGTGCCTGTTATTTTCTTTTCTTTTCCTTTCTAAGAAAAGAAAGAAAAAGAAACAACGATTTTGATGAAATTCTGTCAAAAGCAGAATTTAGTTATATACGGAGGATTGTTGATTTTAATCAGTAAATTTTATTTATTTATTTATTTTAATTTTTATCTCATTTTTTGACTGTTAAACTGGGCCACGTACTTTTTAAAATGACAGAAATGAATTAAAATGAGGTGTTATCACCTAAATTTCATACTTTTGTTAACAAAACAAAAATCTAGTTGTCGTGTCGAGAAACTGTTTGCACACCTGGACTAAGAAAAATAGCTTCGTTCATTTTGTACCAAATTCGTAACGATATGACTGATATTTCTAATTTATTTTGGTGTTACACAAAGCTGATCTACAAAAACTCCAGATTGAAGTTAATAGTTTTCCGTCCTAAGGTTAACGTGCATTTTTCTAAACAATCACAATGAGAAATAATCACTTCCATATAATAAAATTCAGGGGGGGGGGGGGGGAATGATTTTTATGAGTGTTTTCTGTACTGTGCACATGGGTTTGGGACCCGGTGCGAGTTTTTACCCGATGAAATTTTTTTTTTTTTTTTTAATTTTATTTTCTTAATAATAAAAGTTTGAGTTGAGAAGGAATATGCGTGTACAGCGCACGTGGCACGTATATCCTCAAACGTGCGCGCGCACCGCGCATTTGTCTGCTCTGCCAAAGGCAGTGTGGTCCCGGTGTGAGTTTTTACCCGATGCTAATTGATATATTTTTTTATTCATTTTCTTAAGAAAGAAAGTTTATGAGTAATAACACGGATTTTTGAGAAGTCATAAGGATGGTGAAGGAATACGTGCGCGCAGCGCACGGGTCTACGCTGCCGAAGGCAGTGGGTTCCCGGTACGACATATTTCCAGATCAGAATTTTTTTTTTCTTTTTTTATCACATGATAAAAATTAATGCAATTTTGAGAATTCATTAATTATTGTGATTCATTTAAAAATAGTGACCAGCGAAGCGGGCGTAGCCTGCTAGTATATAAATATTAATTATAATAATAATAATAATTATAATTATAATGCATGTGTACCATTCTATACTGTCTCAGTTTTTTAGCACGATTCTTCTCAATTTTATTTTAATTATTTAAAAAGGAAATATGCTTGCTGGTTCCCCTCTCCCTCCTTTTTGCTTTTCCCGACATAAAAATAAATATTTTTACTTCTTCATTTATTTATGTTTGAAATCACAATTTTTTTTCTTTTGATTTTAAAGTTATAACTTGCTTTTTATTTAATATCTCACGAATGAATATCCGATTGAATAAAAAAATACAGCATTAACTATATTTGGTCCTGATTAATAAGTGTTCGAATTTTTGATAAAATCTAGTAATTCGAACAGATACGATGGCGATTTTTTAATTTTATGTATTTTAAATAAAACAAAAATGTCTGCACGTTCATTGAAGGTGTAATACAATATATGGTGACAACTCATAGTCATTGTCTGAAAGAAATAGTACTACGAAAAAAAAAAAAGCAAAAGTGATTTGGATGTAGATAGATTTTGAGAGGATTGCAAATTTGTGAAAATGCCACCCCTCTGATATCGTACACAAATCGGATTAGACAAAGAAACATAACCAACTTTGTTAGTGATATCACTTTAAAAATGGATTAGGAGTATTATACTGAGTAAAAACATTTTGCACATTGCACTGTAAATTTAAAGACAGCCAATTTAAAAAAAAAAAAAAAAAAAAAAAAAAAAGGTTTTGTCAAATTTGAATAAAAATTCTGAATATATATATATATATATATATATATATATATACATATATTCTTAATGATACCTGTAAAATCAGAGTAACCCAATATTTGTTTCAGAAGGAATTATTTAAACTAAATGCATTGCAGAGCTTTAAAAGGTATTGAATAGAAAGATAACAATCTGTGTACTGTGAATCACTGCGGTAAGAATCAAAAGCTTAAGTGTTAATCGCATACTCTTTTTTCTTTCATTTCTTTTAATCATTTGACAGAGATTAACTAAATTTCTTGCAATTACAAAGTCAGAGCAAAATATGTAAAAACTAAATATAGTACAAAATGGTCAATTTTTCTTTAGCCATGACTAAATGTCAGAGATTTTTTTTTTTTTTTTTTTTTTCTTCTTCTTTCCTGATTTATTTCTGAAATCATTTTTAATCGTAAACGTATAAAACTTGCAGGTATATCTGTTTTTTTTTTTTTTTATAGATAATTGAATTAATTTAAATAATTATAATAAACAACCGTTTTTCGAGAATAAAATGACAAAATGCGCGCATTAAGCCGGCTTATTACTTTCTTCCTATTTTTTTTTTTTTTTTTCAAATCTTTCAACTAAATTTTATTGCAAAGGCATAAAAACACTTGTAATTATGCTTGCTTTTACGACAAATTTTTTTTTTTTTTTTTTCTATAAAGACATGAGATTTTTGGGAAAAGATTTCAGAAAAGGTGACATGAAAGAATGTCCTTTTGAATTCTGTTATACTCACTGAAAAATAAAAAATGTCATTAGCTTATTTTCTATTTCATTAGACAATCCTCGAAATTTTATTTATTTATTTATTGGAAAAATAGGTTTGACATGTTAAAAGAAAAAAAAAAAAAAAAAATGTAATTAAAATATAAAAAAAAAAAAATATATGTATTATTTGCGATGAGAAAGTGAAGTCATAAAAATTTGAAGTACTTGCTATTAATAGTTTAAAAAAAATAATGAATAAAAAAAAAAAAAAAAAAAAAAAAAAAAGTCGTTTTTATTACGATTTTCAGCGTTTAGTGATGTGCTAAACATAGCTCATTTGATTCTATAATATCCTTTATAAAAGTTTCCAATTTATCATATATATTTTTTACAAATATATAATATACAAAATGATATGCAGAATGCATTAATTACGGAAATTCATAAATATAAACGTGAATTTAACAAATCATAATATAATCATTTTCTATATACTCAAAAAGTTTCACACCATAAGTTAGTTTATGAAGGAATATGAATTTCAAACAAATAAAGTTGTGTTGAAATATAGTCTAATACTTTTCCCAAACAGCTATTTATTGTTTATTTATTTTTTTTTCCCTTTAGTAATTTAACTGAAGTGTTGATGTTTCGATTTATTTTAAGGAAATTCTTTATCATTTCCTTACTATTATTTTTGTTGTAGTTGAACTTTTGAGAGCTCCTTTCTGCGTCTGATCACGTATGTTGCTGTGTTATTATAGTTATAGTTAAGAAATAATTCATATAATGGAATAAATTTTCTTTGTAAATTGGTTATTAGTAAAATATTAAAAGAAAAAAAAACATTTTTTTTTTTTTTTACTTAATAATTTTGCTAATTTTATTATATTTCATTATTTATTATATATTTATTGATTAACCAAATTAAGCTGTCATTGAAATTAACTTTACTAATTAATGTAGATTAACATAGTTACAATTTTGAGAAATAAAATCGAAATATATACATTTATTTCTGTTCCTTATACCAACAGCATTTTTATTTTGATTATAATTTTAAAAGAAAGTGCAATTAAAGAGAATAAAGATAGCTGTAAAATATCATATAAATTAATTCATTCATTCAAAAAAAAAAAAAAAAATAATAATAATAAATAAAATAAAAAAATAATTTAAAACATTTATAAATTATTATTATTATTGTTATGGTATTTGTATAAATAAGAAAGTTTTACAATTCATTTTTGCATACCATTTTAATTTAAAATATCTATAAAATTAGTAAATATTACGTTCAAAGTATTTATAGTCTGTGCTGCATATAATTAATTAATCATTTATGATTTCTGATAATAAAAGTTATGGAAATTTAAATTTATGAATTGGAAATACAATGCAGACTAAATTTTGCGCTGCTAAAGCTATTTCAAATTATAGCTTTAATTTTTCTGAACTCATGTTTCTTGCATAGAAATGATAAAGTCTGTTGCTATATTTCCAAAAGGTTTTTGAAATATCAATCCAGTTTCTTCTACATGTACATTCTCTTCCTAATCCCAGTTTGGAAATATCTTCGGTCACAAAGGGCTTTTGTTCGAACGGACACACCCCCCGTTGTGGGGGAAAAATGTTCGAAAATTTTTGGTGTAACTTCAACGGACATGACAGGGGATTTTCAAGGTAGCTTCCTCCTAACAATAAGATTATTTTTGAAGTAGAAACGTGACATTGAGTCAAACGCTGAGAGGGTTAAGTGTCTTTTTTTATTTTATTAATATTATTATTATTTTTTTTTAAGAACTAAAACGTTTGGACATATACTCATCTTCAGGAAAATTTGCGTTAACCCTTTAACGGCCAGGGCCTGTGTAAATTTTCAATGTGGATATTTTATAAAGAACTCGTCAATATTTCTAAAACGAATGGTTGAACCATAGATCTGTATTAATTTAAAACGAAGCTACCGATTTCTTTTATTTTTAATGTTAGATATATATATACTACTCCGATTCAAAAAATTAGAATAATGTAAAAGAGAATGAGTTTGATGTTGCTAACGCGTCAATTTGCATACTGCGTCCAGGAAAAAATATATTAAAAGTATCTAATTATCTTCAGAGCATTTATAAATATAACATAAATATTTATTTTTATCTGATATATTAATAATTAACTATTTAAAAAATATTAGAATAATTCAAAGAAATAGAATACCTCGATAGCATGGTTCAAAAAATTAGAATATTCAAATTTTTCTTATAAGTTGAGAGAACGGCTGCGGGATTAACATCTGTGGGACTATAAAATGTGCTCCGTTGAAAATGAAAAGTCGTTTGGCATTTGATTGTAGCGTAGTATTTGCTTAATATGGGACGAAAGAGCGATTTATCTGAGGCTGTGAAATATCGTATTGTGTACTTGCACGAAATAGGAAAAACACAACTTTTTATAGCAAAAGAAGTGAAATGCTCTCAAGCAAGTGTGAGTAGAGTTTTGAGAGAATATTCTAATAATAAGTGTTTTCAAAATAAACACTTTAAAAGTGGTCGAAAGCCAGTAACTTCAAGAAGAGATGAAAGGCAATTGAAAAAGATTGTGAAGAAACATCGTTTTCGGAGTGTGAGAAATGTGCATAGAAAATGGAAAGAAATGGGTATAAATGTCTCCAAATGTACAACACTACGACGACTTCGCAAATTAGGTTTTAGATCACGTGTGCCTAAGATAAAGCCATTCTTATCATCTAAGCAAAGGGCTGCTAGAGTTAAATGGTGTAAACAAAGGCTATTTTGGGATCAGGACGATTGGAAAAAGATACTCTTCAGCGATGAAAGTGTGTTTTGTGTGTCTCACGGAAATCAAGGTATACGTGTCTGGAGACTCAAACATGAAGCTTATAAGAAAGAATGTTTAAAACGTTCGTTTAAATTTGCGACCTCTGTTATGGTATGGGGCTGCATGACTGCTGAAGGCCCAGGCAGGTTGTGTATTGTTTCCACAACAGTCAATTCAGAAGTCTATCAAGAAATTCTTGAACATTTCATGATTCCTTCAGCTGAGGATTTATGTGATGACGATTTCTTGTTTCAGCAAGATTCAGCTTCTCCCCACACTTCCAAATCAACAACTAAATGGCTCAAAGAGAAGGACATACCTGTACTCCCTTGGCCTGCAAACTCACCCGATCTAAATCCTATCGAGAATTTGTGGGGAATTATGAAGAAATGACTTCAAGAAGTTGCGCCTAGAGACAAAAAAGAACTTATTTCTAGTATAAAGAGCATATGGGCGAATTTGGATAAAAAAGATTGTGAACCTTTAGTTAAAAACATGCCAAAACGTTTAAGAGCTGTCGTTAAAGCTAAGGGTGATGCAACAAAGTACTGATTAGCAAGTAAAAATACTTAGAGTTTAAATTATGTTCAATATATTTTCATTATTCTAATTTTTTGAACCATGTTAGAAAGTATTCTAATATTTTGAATTTTTTGTTGTTAGCTGATTTAAATATATTTTCTATTTCATTGTAATGTGTTTACATTTTTATAATCTGCAAAATATGCAGATTCATATTATAGTACTTTATATTTGATATTGTTGATTATTTATTTGATAAATTCGATTTTCATTTCCCTTGACCATATTTCTTTTCATTATTCTAATTTTTTGAATCGGAGTAGTATACAGTCGAACTTCGTTAACGTGAACACTGCTAACGTGAATTACTTTTAACATGAACTGTTACCACAATCCCCGTCAAAATGAAGATTACTTTAGTTATATGACGATCAGTTACTGATAGCATGAACTACTGATAAGATGAACAGATTTTTGATCCCCCTTGAGATTCACGTTAACAAGATTCGACTGTATATCTTTTCATGTCTGCACAAAAATGATTTTTTTTAGCATTTATTATTATACTACTTTAAGAAAAAAATCGTCTGCATTCATCATGGAAAATATCTTTAATAAATTATAACTTAATAAATAATTTGTATTGAATAAATTTGTATAGGATTAAATAGAGAAGAAAGTCTTTTGCTAATACTCGTTATAATATATTGAAACAAGCGTGTTTTACCTCTGCCACTGCTAACTACATTTAAAAGAATTTTGAAAATTCGATATTACTTACTAATATAAAAACTTAAAAAATATTAAAATTTTAAAAAAAGTATTTCATTAAAAATCAAAACAGTATTTAAACCATAATAATAACAAAGCAACTGATTATAAAGAATCATATTTTTCATAAATTAGTTAAATTTAACTGACTTATGAAAACTTATTCCACTTCCTTTCATAAATTTATTTCTACAATTATAAGCCGCGCAGTACTTCGGCATTTTCAATATATATCAACCATGTCTTATTACTATATCTATGATATCAACATTCTATTCCATTGTTGTTTTCGAGTTTTATACTCTCTCATCATGGCTGATGCCAAAAACTTTTTCGGCATCAAAAATCTTTGCACGTTAACATGTGGATGATAGATCTATGTATATTACTCTATCTATAAGGTCATGCTACCTTTGTAAAGTCTGCCCTGATATAGGGATTTTTCGCTATTTGAGGGATTATTCAACGTCCATCTAATTTTCTCTCGTATAAAGTAAAAGGGGAGTTCCGCTGTATGCGATCCTTGGAGAGCAGATTCTGGAGTTTTAGGTATTTTTACAGCTTTAGGTATTTTATTACCTTTGGTAGAGATGTTCGCATATAGAGAGCTGGTTTCTCCAGCTGATTGATAAATTAATTTACAATGATGTAGTAAAAAAACTTTTTTAAAAGGAAAAAAAAAAGAGTTGATTTGAAAATGATGATTAAATTGCAAAATTAAATTTTGATAAATTTCCTAAAATTGTTTTATGTGCCAGAAAAGGTTGCTTTTTTTTTTTTTTTGTTTCTTTCTAATGTCTTCTTCATATGTGCCTGTATACGCTGTGAAGGTCAGGCCACTGATCACAGATCTACAAAAAATTGGCAGATGCGTAGCTTTGATCTTGCAGCTGTTCATAGATTTATAAATTTTTCATTTCATTTCTTATTCCTTTTCTTTTCTTTTCTTTTTTTAATTTTCGAATCTGAACTTCTTAAATTAATTATTTTTTTTGTTTATTTTGGAATGTTCCCTTTTTTTTTTCTGCTTTATTTTCTTAAAGCATTTTCTGCTTTATTTTCGTGTTTTTCTTTTCATTCTGCATTCCTAAATAAAGGTTGCTTTTCAATTTATTTTTGATTCTTTCGCATTAAGCCATGCATTAAATAGTTTTTATATAATAAAATTTTAATACTAATTCTTCTTCTTCTTCTTTTTTTTTTTTTTTTTCTTTTTTTTTTATCGCTATTTTTGAATAAGAAACATTTTATTAATTTGGTGATATCTTTTCCTGAGTGAAACTTTCTTTTTTCTTTCTATCTTTGTGTTTTCATTTTTTTAAATACACATAATAGTTGCATTTTCAAAAATAATTGTTTATGTAAAGGCATACTACCTTCTTTTGAAGAGAAACGTTTATTATTTTTAATGCATTGTTTCTATCGAAATCAAATGGTAATATGATAGAAAGAATTAAACTTATTAAATCTTTAACTTTATTAAAAACTGTAACAATTAACTTCTTGTATAAGAACTATCAGGTGTCAGATAAGCACCTATATTCGAGCGCTCCCTTAAAGCGTTACTACTAGCAGTGGGGTCTTAAGTCCGACATAGTGTGGTTGTGAAAGACACAGCAGAACGCAGCGAGAGCCTGAAGCCAAGTGTTCAGCGATTTCAATAGATTTTTTCTTTCCGGTTCTCACTATTCCAGGGCCTGACTATCGCATGGGCACCCGGGGCTAGTGCCCTAGGCACGAAATTTCTGAGGGGCACAACATTTTACTAATGGCTAAAATATCTGGTCTAAAGCTTCTTTCTTTCTTTCTTTTTTTTTTTTTTTTTTTTTTTTTAAACTCAAATGTGTTTGACTTACATTAATAATAATAATAATAATAATAATAATAATAATAATAATAAACTCTCGTCAGACTGACTGGGGGTAATTTTATTTGTGTTTAGAACCCGGTTTAAAACAAAACCAGATTAAATATTTGATCAAATAATTTTTTTTTCCATATGCTTTTTCGCCTGCTAAGAATTGTTGTATATTAGTAACCGTTTTTTTTTTTTTTTTTTTTTTTTTTTGAGATGAGGGAGAACTCTTGCTCTTCTAAGGGGGCACAAAAAGTTTAAAGTGCCCTGGGCGCAAAAATTTGTTAGTCGGGCCCTGCACTATTCCTTCTGTCTTTCTTTTCTTTTCTTTTTTTCTTTTTTTAGTTTTTATTTCTAAAGTGATATAAAAAATTGTGATTAAATTTCTTTGAAAATTCATTCAAATACAGCTATTAGTGAAGTGACCAAAGCAGCCTTCAATAAGTTAATGTGAAAGTCCTTTAGATGTATGATTTAAAGTTAAAGCGACAAAATTTGTACGTAAAATTTTGTATAAGATTCCTAGAAATTGAAGCCCTCCAGCGGCCGAGCGGGTCTGCGCTCAAAGTTAGTAGATGGGAAGTGTCGGGTTCGATCCAAGGTTGCGCTTATTGACCAAGCCGTTTGGAGATTTCCGGGGTTTTCTCCGAAACTCACATAAATATGGGCTAGGACCCCTTACAAAGACCCCCACGGACGACATTCCACCCATAGGCCTAGGACACAAGTATAGTCAATCGGACTTGAATCCTACAATCAACCAACCAAGAAACTGGAAAAATTCGAGCTTAAATTTGATGAAATGATATCACCTTGACGAGTAGTGTTCTTTCCATAGTTGACATCAAAGCATGCCCAGATTCAAATGCCAGGCTACGCCATTGATATCTGCGTATATATATATGTATATATTATATATTTATTTATACCGAATTTAATGTTTTTTTTTTAGATAATGTCATTTTAATTGTGTTATCTTTATCTATGTGTTTTACCCTATGTCAGTGGAAGGCAATGATAGAATCATGGATATTACATTTTAAAGAGTTCTAGTGTAAAGGTTAATTTTATTAAATCGTCTCTTGAAGCGCTACAAAAATAAATTAGCAAAAAGAAACATATTTTTATTTACACCAAAAAAGTAGTTTAGTTCAATTTGTATATATTTTTTCATTTGCTTACATTTTGAAGCGAGATTTTCCTCGAATCCCTGTCTACCTCTCTCTGGAAAGCGGCCAGGAGATTTAAGAGGTCTTTTGAACTCTATTCTTCTTCTTCCAAATTCTCAGAACGATACCAGTGCTATAAAACCTTGAGACCCAATTCCAAGGCAACATTATTCATAGTGATGAAACTGAGAGAGAAGTCAATTCTACTGTTAGAAGATTCTTGAATAACCCCATTCCTCCCTCTGATTTTTTGGTAACCCACGCTGATGTAAACCGCGAAATTAAAAAACTTAAAAATAAAAAAGCCCCAGGCATCAGCGGAATCACTAATGACGCCCTCAAGAATCTACCATTCCAAGAATACCAGTTATATTCCAAACATCACCCATCTGTTTAATAATATTTTTAAATTTAATTATTTCTCTTTCTATTGGAAAACTGCAGTCATTGCTCCGATACTAAAACCTACCAAAACCCCTGATAGGGCTTCGAGTTATCGCCCAATCTCCCTTCTGAATGTTTTAAGTAAATTATTCGAAGCCTTTATTGCTCAACAAATTGATTCTCATATTGAAGAAAATAACATTATGATCCCAGAACAATTTGGGTTCAGCAATGGCCTTTCAGCCCCTCACCAGGTCTACAGATTAGTTGAGCACATTACCACTGGTAAAATTCGGAAGCAATATACTTCTGCAGTCTTTCTTGACATTGAAAAGGCATTTGCCAAAGTTTGGACCCCTGGCTTAATAACTTTCCCCCTCCCCTTATTAAATTAATTCATAGTTACCTATTTGACCGGAACTTCCACGTGAAGGTGAAAGACACTCTTTCACGGAACTTTTTTGCCCATTTTGGCGTTCCTCAAGGCTCCAAAATTAGTCCAAAATTATTTAATTTTTATATTAACGATATTCCTCGCTACCCTCATACCTCATTGGTTTTGCAGACGATACCTGTATTTTCGCTTCAAGCGTCAACAGGCGTTATGCTATTTCGGCAATTTCCCGTCACCTCAAAATTTTAGTTAACTGGTTTTATAAATGGAGAATAGCATTTAATACTACTAAAACAGAAGCTATTCTTTTTTCACGAGGAAGAAATGCTATGACAGCTGATAAACGAGATAAATTCCAAATTCGCCTCGGCGCCACCCCCTACCGTGGTCAAATCACTGTAAATACCTTGGTGTTATTCTAGACCAATCTCTCACTTTTCAATAACACATTCTCACCACGCGTAATAAATTCCGTACAGCTAAAGGTAAATTACTTCCCCTCTTGGCTCGGAATAGTACAGTCACCCCCCAAAAAAACGCCACCCCCCACCTAATTTCGCCGTAAATTATCGTAGAAACCTTTGACTGGTACCGATCGATTTGTAATAACATCTAGTTTATAACGGTATAGTTACATTTTGCCTATGGGGTCGTCTACATATTAAAACTGACATTAACTTCATTTTTTTCAATAGCAACCCCTATTTTTGACTTCATATTCAGATTTCTGAGATCAAAGCGGTTCGAAAAACATACCTATTTATATACCTTAAATCAATCTTAAATGGAGTTACACGTGAAAATGCATTAGGGGTCCGTCTATACATTTAGAATATATAAATCATGATCTACCACCCATTATACATTATTTATTAAGTTTCACACCGGAAAAAAAATTAAGAAATGTTAATTATAAAATTAAAAAAAAAAATGACTAATTCACAGAACTTTCTGAGTTAGTTTATGAATTAAAAGATTTTTATTGGTTTCTATTGATTACGAAGAAAATTAAATAGCTTCATACGAAGAAAATTAAATAGCTTGAATAGATATTAAAATATCTATCAAAAGAGATTAAAAAAAAGGTGAATGGTTTTAAATTTGTTTGAAAATTCAAAATTATTTTAACTCAAGCTGCCGTATAATTGTCTGAAACGGCGGCACTCAACCTGGTTCCCACGGCCGTTTCACAGTGACAATGGGAGTTTGTTCTGATACTGCAGTACTTTCATTTTCTTTAATTTAACTGACTTTTTAAAAATATTAAAACAGATTTTTTTATTTTTATTTATTTATTTTTTTAATTAATTATTTATTTTTTCATGACATTATTAAAAACCTTTACATAAATCTCCACGATATTCTTTTGCTTTTATATTTTATAATGTGTAACAAATTAATATGCGAAATAATAAATCCTACTACTTAATGGGATGTTCTAAAATTCTACTCTTTAACACAGATACCGAAGTGGACGGTGGGTATAGAAAGGCTGACTACCCTTAATCTAAATCTTCACTTGAAAAGGTCAAAATGTTACATAACTCTTTTTTCTTAAGGAAAAAAGAAGATAAGGAGGAGGAGGAAAGATCAAAACGAATAGAAAGCATATTAAACGTTAATACCCTTTAAACACTGGAAAAGGGCGGGGTTTCGTATTGTGTGTCATTTGGGAGCTGTAGAGTGCCAGAAAATTACTTTATGTAATAAAACTTTTCATTTAAAGGGTATTTAAAGCAACATTATGTTTAATACATAGACTATTCAGAAAAAAAAGTACCATTCATCTGGTTCATGAAAAATAAAGAACATTTTCTGGCATTGCTCTCTATATATACATTCTTGTCAACCTAACCCGGAAGATTACTGGTCCCGCCCCTTTCCGTACATTTTTTTCACATCAGTCTTTTTAGCGCCATGTCAGCCATCGGTGGCTGACACTGATCTTTCCATTTAGGCAGGGTCAGCCGGCAGTGTAAAATATGATATAAAACTACAGAACTTACATAGTTTTAAGTAATTACTGACACATTATTTAAAATTTACTTCATGTTTTTTTTTTTTTTTTTTTTTTTTTTTTTTAATAGGATTTTTATAGGATTATATCGTTAAGGCCTAATGGGGTTTATTGAAACTCGATAAACATAACACGCTTCTAAGCAGCACGTGTGGCCTGAATGGGATTTCCATAAGAATTCGCGTGGCGCTCAATGAGTTAATCGTAAATGTATTTGAAGTTAATTACTCTAAAAATTAAATTGTGTACACACAAGGGCGGGAACTAACAATGTTACGGTTTCGTTGGCAAGTATGCATGTATATTTGGCTTGAATTATAAAAATTTATAACACATTTTCTTCTTTTTTTTAGTATTTTGTGTTTATATGTCCCATTAAAAATAAATACAATATTCATATATAAACATTTCCATACAGTAATGCATATAAACATATTGATTAAAGAAGTTTTGTTGATATTGCATAATTATTCTTCTATCTGTATAGTATATTAACACAAATATATTTTGTAAATTTCGCAGCATCGAAAAACAGCAACATAGCTTCCATATCAAAGCTTAATGTAAATAGGACGTAAGCGTACTGTAGCTAGTGTTGAAGTTTGAAAAAAAAAAAAAAAGAAAAAAAATAATAACAGTGGGCTAAAAATACCCCGGAATAAATTAAAATGTTGTTTATTCTGGTTTTAGTCAGGTGATATCACTCGTGCTAAATAGCTGGATCCGCCCTCTCTTAAGCTCAGGTTCAGCTCATCATTAAAATATTGTTTTTAATATCTGCCGCACCAAAATGTTCAAAACACAAATGCCAATTTTCATATATTTTGAAATCTTCCCGTTTCAACTTTAAAAGCATTTAGATTAATTTATTTTATTTTGAATTTTTAAATTTAGACGTTTAAAGTTTTTTAAATGAAATTTCAGGATTCTGTAAGATCAATATCTATATATTTGAAAGTAATAAGACAATTCCTTTGTTTTAAGTTTTTATTCCATAATAACTGTGACTTTGATTTCGTGATTAGGAAATTGAAAATAAATACTGTTGAGCTATGTTCCAATAATAGATCTTATTAACTTAAAAAAAAATATATATATATAAATAATAAACCAATTTTTCACAATTTGATTCTGCATTAAAAAACTTTTACTAGAAATTTGATATTTTATTATGTTACATTATGGGATAAATTTTAAATAACACAAAGCTTACAAACGGTACAGTAACCAAATGCAAATATGTCACAACAAAATTTAAACAGAAAATTTATGGTAAAAAATCTTTTTAAAATTATTAAATATTCATAATAATAATAATAAAACGGTTGTCGAATGCATAATTGCTGTTTCATGCAATCAGTTTCGCTGTACCGTGTTTTCTAAAACATGATATTTAACTAGAGGTGTACGTACTCTTGAATATTGAAATGCGAAAAAAAGTGTAACAGGGTTAAAATAGAATTTTAGCAGCGAAAAACTAGAAAAAGATATTTAATACTTATGAAGAAAGACTTAACATATTAGGATCGGATATATTCCTCTCTTGTACCGAAAGCCACGCCTTTTCACAATTTTTCTAAAACTTTATAATATAAAACAAAATAATTTTGCATATTTGTAATTAAATCATTTAAGTTTTGTCTTCAATAATCAATGTAGTAAATACCATTGTGATTTATGCATACCAGCGTCACATATAGAGTTAAATAGGAATATGCAAATTAGTCTTTTTTTAAAAATAGTGTTTCAGCGAATCAGAGACGGGGGCTTCTTTTCTTTTCAAATTCTTTCACAATCCCTCGCCTACATTGTGATAACTTTACAAAAATATGCCAATTGTATAATAAACATCAAAATATTGCTTAGGAAACAATAAAAATAACATAAAGGTAAATTAAAATAGTTTTCCGTAAAATTATATACAAACATTTACTTATAGAGGATACAGATTATAACAAGTGACGGCCCCCTAACAGGAATAAAAAGTGAAATACCACTGTAACTCAAAAAATAATGTTAGGAACGAGCTGTAAATTTGGAAACCCATGTTTTTGATGATGCCCGTTCTATTCGTGCAAAAATTAACATAGGTCATAATTCATAATTTTTTCAAATATGAATTTATTAATAATTTTAATAATTCAAAAAATGTTTTTTTAGTAAAAATTTGCATGGAATATGTTTGGGTCACTTCATTCTAACGAATAATAAAAAAAAAAACAGAATTTAAATATCATAATTATTTCGGAAGATATGATTTAATGTTTGTCACATTCATTTAACATTAGCATCCCCAAACTTTGGCAGCTTATAACTCTATGAAAAATTGAGCGAAATATATAAAATATACCATTTTCCGTGATGATTTGATCCAAAGAATTCAAATAAATTATAAAAAATGGGGGTTACCATTGAAAAAAATGAAGTTGATGTCAGTTTTAATCTGTAGACGACCCCCTAAGTAAAATCTAACTATAACATTATAAACTAGACGTAATTACAAACTGATTGGTACCAGTCGCATGTTTTTACGATAATTTACGGCAAAATTAGGTGGGGGGGGCGTTTTTTTTGGGTGACTGTACATTAAACTTTAAAAACAAATTGCTCTTGTACACTTCCTCCTTAAGACCCATTTTAACTTATGCTTCTATGGTATGATCATATGCTGCCAAATCGCATATCAAGTTACTCATTAGGGCTCAAAATTCAACTATTCGGCAAATTCTTGATATGCCTTGGTATGTTAGAAATTTTCATATTTATAAAGAAATTAATACTCCTAAACTTAATGATTTCATCCAACACTTAAATGTTCAATAACATTTGGCACTTGAAAGCTTAGATAACTCTGCTTTAAACACTCTCGCAACATACGACCATAATAATCCTCTGAATAGACGAAGACCCAAAGCGGGCTTCTGTCTTAACTTCCACCTTTAACCTTTTTAGTGTTACTCTTTTTATCTTTTCACTTTTCTATCGCCTTCGGGCCTTTACTTCTCTTCGGAGGTTATATCCAGTCCTTGTCCTTGTGTGTCTTGTATTGTGTATTGTTTGTATTATATATATATTAGGGGGACCGGAAAATAATGTCGTTTTGAATTAATAAAGTGAAACCGGAAATTTTTGTTTAACAGTGTTTACATGGTACTTTACAAATAACCATCTTATAAGTTACCTAAGAATATCTTAAATTTTATCCAGGATAAATTTCCGATGTCAGTATTTTAATTCAAAACGACATTATTTTCCGGTCCCCCTAATATATATATATATATATATATATATATATAATTGTGCTTTAAAAAATACCAAAAGAAATTATAAAATTTGCTCTCTGAGAAATAAAAAATATTCTTACTATCCCTAAACTTTCTCCGAGTTGTGTAATGCTGTTTTTAACCTTTCTAGTCATTTTTATAATGTGTTTCATCTTTCCATAAGCTTTAAAATTCCTTTGTTATTGTTTTTTGTGCCTTTTATGTCCCCCCCCTCTCTCCTTTGCAGTGAAATAGTTGTTCGGGACTCTCATTCCGTTAGCTTCCACTTTTAGGTAAAGGAGGATGCGTGACGCTGTCACAGGTGCCTCCCAAACATTTCATCCTAACTTCTTGTTTTGACACGAATTTTGACTTGGAATTTTTTTAATTTCCGTAGAGTTGCTCAATTAAAGAGAATAGTGCTGTAAAATTAACGAGCTATTGGCTACCTGTATGTATTCATTACTTTTGTATCTCTTACCCGTTTTACGGTGCTGGAGTTGCATTTGAATATCCGCCTTTTTCTTCCTTTTTTTAAGTCGCTTTCAAGGATGAGATTTTTTTTTTTTCTTTTTGCTGGATCTGAGCTGACCTCTGACTTACCGTTAAGAACCAAACGAAAATTATTGTACACATAGTACATAGTTCCAAATTTTCTGATTTATCTGGGAGACTTCATACTAGAAATTTTCTAAAATTTAATTTTATATTCGAAATTTATTATGAAATATTTCATCAAAAAATTTTTCCTTGAAGGAGTTAATAATTATAATGTTGGCAACTATAATCGCGTCATGTGCAATGCTGCTTTCACTATATCTGTACAGAAATCTTTACCACACTTTTGCAGTCAATATGTCATAATTACAGAGGTATATGTAATTATAATATAATGTCATAATTAAAGAGGATATAAAATATGTCATAATTAAAGAGGATAGAAATATGTCATAATTAAAGAGGATATGTCACAATTGTGTAATATGTCATAATTAAAGATAATATGTCATACGTAAGATAAGGCTATATGACATATAAAGATAATATGTTATAATTAAATGATCTTTATGACATATAAAGATAATATGTCATAATTAAAGATAATATGTAATTAAAGATAATATGTCATTAAAGGTAATATGTCATAATTAAAGATAATATGTCATATGTAAGATAAGGATATACGACATATAAAATAATATGTCATTTATGACATATAAAGATAATATGTCATAATTAAAGATAATATGTAATTAAAGATAATATGTCATTAAAGGTAATATGTCATAATTATAATATAATGTCATAATTAAAGAGGATATAAAATATGTCATAATTAAAGAGAATATGTCATAATTATGTAATATGTCATACTTAAAGAGGATAGAACTTCTTCTACGAATATAGGGTTAGTATTAATGTGGCAAATTCTTATCCTTAAAGGTGCAATGGAATAAGTGTGGAGATTTCGATCTCTGTCAAAATTCTGTTTTTAACAGAATTTTCGTGAGAGATCGTGAGTTATCGTGAGAGAAAAGGTGATGGAAATGTGTAGTGAAAAAATAGTGAAGACTTCGAGCCCTGTCAAAATTCTGTTAAAACGTTATAGTGAGAGACAAAAACTGATGGCCTATTTTTTGATAATCGGTAATTGAATGATATATTATTGGAAACAATAATTAAAAATTTTCTGAACTATATAGCCAATATGGTTCAATATACGCTTCTTCGAAAGCTGCTATAATGCATAAGTTTTTGGAAAGAATTTATTGACTGTAATGAGATCTGTGTTTCCTATATTGTTAATTTCAGAATTTGGGGAGAGTTTGAATTTGCATTTTTTACATTTTTGAACGTTCACATCTCGCCATTAAATCTAGATATTTCAATGAAACTAATATTAATTTATAAAATTTCTTTTGTTGTTTCGAATTATTTGTTTATGCTTTGTGCTGAGATTTTATAAATTTGATAAAACTAGGTTTTTTTAAGATTTCGGCATTTTCCATCCGCAGTAACTTGATAACGGTTAAAGATTAGACAGGGTTCTTATTGTGATTTCTACTCCACGAGATATCTTCTAACCCCTCGAAAACATGTTAGAAGAGTTATAATATTCCTTGCATATCCTCGTATATATATAGTATATATATTTATTTATACCGAATTTAATGTTTTTTTTCTAGATAAGGTCATTGTAATTGTGTTATTATTATCTATGTGATTTATCTTATGTCAATGGAAGGCAATGATAGTCATGGGTATTACATTTTAAAGAGTTCTTCTCTAACGGTGAATTTTATTTATTACTTCTCTTAAGGTGAATTCTATTTAATCGTCTCTGGAAGCTCTACATATTTACATTTAAAAAAAAGTAAGATATTTTTATTCCTGCCAAAAAAATTGTTTATTTCAATTTTTATATATATTTTTTATGCATATGTGTCAAAATTCAGAAGAAAATAACAGCTGCCGTTTTCCTTGATATTGAAAAAGCGTTTGACAAGGTCGGGATTACCGGTCTTATTTTCAAATTAATTAATTATAACTTCCCCCCCCCTTACTAAACTTATTTTCTCCTATTAACGAGATCGTAATTTTCATGTTAGAGTTAAGGATAAACTTTCTGGTAATTATTTTCTCCTTTAAGGTCTCCCTCAGGATTCCAAAATTTCTCCAAAATTATTTAACATTTTCATTTATGATATGCCCCCTTATCCACACACTTATTTAGCTATTTATGCAGATGACACTTGAATTGATTAAATAAAATTTATTTAGTTTTTAAAGGTTTGTTTTTAGTTCGGTAGCAACAAATGCTGTTGTCTCGAATGATCCATTTTGATGTTTCCTTTATTATTTTATCACTGTATACAATTGGTCCATTAGTAGCATCTGAATAGAGCAGTGAACATTCTTCACAATGCGGTATTTATGTTTCTACGAAATTAGAGTTTCCTTTGTAAATTTGGTATAACTTTGATAACTATCATCCTTGGTGGCTTTTGGATTTGGCGATTGAAACATAATACAAAATTTATACACGCAAGATGTATATTTTCATAATATATATTGTACGAAGTAATGTTTCATATTATTGATTACCCTCTTAATATACCTTATCAAAATACTCATGATATCCCAAAGAAATTAAATATGTTTGCCAGATAATTTTGCGATTTTTCTTTCACCAAGGACGTCAGATACCAGCATCTTCGCCAACTTTTGCTGCTTACGAAATCTTATTTGTTTTCTTGAATCAAAGTAGTTTATAGCTGTGTTTTGCAGGTGACAATGTGAGATGTGTATTTTGAATAGGATTTGATTATTGTATTGAATAAAGGTATCAATTTTTATTTAATTTTGCGCAGGCTTCAAAAGTTATGATTAATTGTAGTGTTATAGGTTATTTGGCGAAGGAAATTATTTTATACTTTTAGGCGCAATTTACAGTTTCATTTCATACATTCTTTTTTTTTTTTTTTTTTTTTTTAGTTGTTTAAATAGTCGGTTCTATTTTTTTACAAAAATATTTTATTTTTCTGTTTTCAGTGAAAACTTATTCATATAACAGAATATCAGAAGACGTTCGACGGCAGTTTCACAAACCACAACTTCCAAGAAAAGGGACATTACAAAAAATGGTTTATGTTACTGAAAAATACAGGAAATGCACCCAATGTGAACAAAAAAGTTACATTTCCATCTAGAAAGTTATCCACTCGAGAGACCGTTGTGCCAATTTTATTCTAGTCAAGTTATTTTTAAGTTGATTTTTCTCAAATGCTGCATTTTTAAGTAGTGTCACTTTTCTTGCCTTTATCGAACATGAGCAAAAAACTATCTATTGAATGAACATACGTTAAATTGAAAAGTTTTTAGAAATGTAAAGAACGGATACGCTGTATTCGTAATCAAAATTTCTGTTAGGCATATATATTGAAATTTACAGTGAATACGTGTCACCCGCTGCGCTGGAAATTGCGCAGCGTAAAGTTCAAACAAAGAGCAAAATATGCATTGCTGCTGACGGACAGTAGTTTCAACATCGATACTTACATACTGCTTTTACCATTGTAGCTGCATGCAATCAGCAATTAGAGTGAGAACAGACTTTTGTGAGTATACTGTAATTTTTTTATATAGTAATGAAATAATAATGAAACCTATTTCGGGCCAAGATCATTACGACAACAAAAAAGTATTAAAATTAAATAAGCTAACAAATTTCAACAACAACAACAACAATGAGAAACATAGTTTTTATTGAGAACCTCTTCCTTTATGAAGTCGGTTTAAAACGTCTATGCGTTAATGGATGTGACTGCTTACAATAACCATACTTTGAATTTTACATAGCATAAATGTCACCCGCTACGCTGCAACATATGCAATGTCGTTCAAGTGTGCACAAAATAGGAAATTGTGAACAAATATATGCACGTTTTAAGCGTTCTGTTTTTAGCTTTAATGAATAAACTAACTTTTCGTACTTAATCGATGATGCTCTGCAATTTTATAATTCACTTTTTCCCCTGTCTTGAACCGTTTCCGAGATAGGAACGCTAACTCCACTGTTTTCCTCAAGGTGGCGCTGTAGGTGGTTGAATCGCGTAGCTCGTGTCCACTTTGCTATTCCTACATACCACTTTTATTACTATAGCTGCAGCTGTTCAGCCTTTAAAAGAGTCGGGACTGACTTTTTTGGGCACCCTGTATTTTCTTTTGATCGTAAAGATTTTACAATGGGACCTATTTCAGACCAAGACCTTTACAATAAAACAAAAAGTATTAAAATCGAATCATCCGTTCAGAAGTTATGAGCTAAAAAAAAAAAAAAAAAAAAAAAACATACGCTTTGAATTGAGAACCTCCTCCTTTTTGAAGTCAGTTAATTAGAGCACCTCTTACGAAGTTATAAACTTACAAACACCAACAACAACACATAGCTCGAATTAAGAACTCCCTCCTTTCTGAAGTTGGTTGAAAACGACTGTGCGCTAATCGATGTGACCGCTTTCAGTAATAGTACTTTGAACCACAGAGTATACGTGTCATCCACTACGCTGCAAAGTGTGTAACGTAGTTCAAGTGTGCACAGTGTAGAAAATTGCGAACAAACAACTGCACGTTTTAAGCGTTCTATTTTTAGCTAAAAACTGTCTTTTCGTAGTAAATCGATGATGCTCTACAACTTCGTAATTAACTTTTCTCCCATCTTGAAACGTTTTTGAGATAGGAGCGCTAATTCCGCTGTTTTTCACTAGACGGCGCTTTATTTTCTTTAGATTGTAAAGATATTACAATGGGACCTACCTCAGACCAAGATCTTTACAACAAAACAAAAAGTATCAGTAACCGTATTTTGAACTATATAGCGTATGTCTCACCAGCTACGCTACAACTTGAGCAGTGTAGCTCAAGTGTGCATAGTGCAAGAAATTGCGAACAAACAAATGCACGTTTTTAGCATTGTATTTTTACCATTAATGTCTAAACTTTCTTTTCGTAGTAAATCGATGATGCTCTGCAATTTTATAATTCACTTTTTCCCCCTGTCTTGAACCGTTTCCGAGATAGGAACGCTAGCATGAATGTCTAAACTATCTTTTTGTATTAAATCGATCATACTCTTCAACTTTTTAATTCACTTTTTTCTCTAGAACCGTTTTCGAGATAGGAGCACAAACTCCGCGATTTCCCACCAGGTGGCGCAGCAGGCGGTTTAACCTTGTACTGCATGGCGACTTTGCTATACTTACATACCATTTTTATCGCTATAGCTGCAACCGTTTAGCAGTTAAAAGAGTTGGGACTGATTTTTTTGGGCACCCTGTATTTTCTTTAGATCGTAAAGATATTGAAATGGGACCTATTTCAGACCAAGACCTTTTCAACAAAATAAAAAGTATCAAAATCGGAGCATCCGTTGAGGAGTTATGAGCTGACAAAAAAAAAAAAAAAAAACATACGGTTTGAATTGAGAACCTTCCTTCTTTTTTGAAGTCGGTTAAAAAGAAGCTGACCAACTAAAAATAGGCTTTATTAATATTCCGTAGTGTTGTTAGTCCCGCCCTTTTTTTCACACTAGTAAATTTGTAGAGTAATATTCTTTAAATGCAATAAAGATTAAATAAGAAGAAAAATACTAAAAAATATACTGATGTGGAAAAAATGTCGGGGCTAACAATACTACGGAATTTTAATTAGGTTTTTGGCAAGTATGGAAATATAACGCAGTAAAACATCTATTGTAATGAAACCAAGTATAAATTGGAGAGCATGGTCGTAAAAATGGAGTGGAGTGCAAATTTGGTGAAACAGCTGTTTTAGCTGTTTTTATCAAATCCAGCAAAACAGAAGCAGGTAGCGTTCTACGGTATTCGATTTTCAAAATGATTAAGCAACGGTTACTGTTAAAATTTAGTGATTGATGGTGAAAAAAAAATGTCCCTGAATTAAGCAACATTGACCAGAAGAGTGAAAGTAAATAGAACCGGTAAAGTGTTAAATTAAATTTAAATATTTATGACACAGTTTTCATTTTATGAAATGAACTAAAAAATGTTATATTTTCTTTGTTTCTTTTTCTTTTTTTTTAAAAATATTTTTCCTGTTTCCTTTCTATTGCTGTTTTATCTCAAGGTTAAAGTATAAAAATTCCATAGCTGATATATATATATATATATATATTTTCCCGACAGACTACCGTTTTCTAAAATTGTCCGTTTGAAGTATGCTGATAATATCTTCCAATTTCCAGATTTCAACTGCAAGTTTTAACAATATATCTATATATATACACAGACATAGAAATGCAAAAAGTATTATGCGAAAATCCTCAAAGAAAATTGCTCTGATACATTTCAAGTTATGTGAAAATTTTCAGGCTTTAACGACCTTCGGGGAGAAATTGGAAGTTCCAATGTTTGATCTTCAGCGTAACTGGATTCGTAAAAAAATTGAGCTTAAAGTTATTTTCTAAGATTTCTTTTCTTCAAGAAGTTGCATGTTGTTGTATTCTTTTCATGTGAATGCGATCAAAAAAAGTTCAGGGGAATGTTAACCAGTATTTTATTTAAATGGTCAGAATTTGAAAAACAACGCCATGAACTTCAAGGTATTTTTTTTTTTGTATCACAGGGGAAAAGTATTATTGCAGTAAATTACACTGAAAAACTTGTATTTTATGATAACTTTCTTGTATATTCATAATAAGAACGTAATGAATTCGTAAAAATCTTCTTCTTTGATTTTCAATAAACTTACATGCTTTTGGATGTCCTGAACACGATTTGGCTGTTTTTAATTAATGGCTGTATTTCTGTGTGTCACTGTAGTTTTGAGTGACAAAATGTTTGTGGCAGATCGTAATCAGGAACAATTACACAGAATTTCATGAAATTTTATACTTCAAAATAGATACAAATTAACGTTTGTAAAATTTTAGTGAATATTTTCATTCCTGGGAATGCTATAGCTCTATTTCTATGATGTATAAATCCATCAATCTTTATATATAAGAATGCTTTATGCAAACTTACGCTGGTTCAGTTTGGGTTTATATCGTCTAATAGGTGGTGCTACTGTCCTGCAATTTTCTTTATTTACGGAAAGGCTATAGCTCATTTTCTGTTAGGTATAAGTTGAACAAAATTTATATGTGCATTGACTTTTCTGAAAAAAAAATGCTGATTAAATTTAGGTGAATAATGATTGTAAAGGAGCGCAGCTCTGTTGCAGTTTTGTTTATTTTCAAAAACACATTATTTTATCTGCTACTGTGTATAAGTTTAATAAATGTCATATGAGAGGTGACTTTTATGAAAACCGTTTTCTTAGACATCTTGTTTATAAGTACTAATGTCTGTCTCAAGCAAACCTGTTCCGGATTTTAAATTAACCTTGCACTGAAGATAGAAAGTGATATTTCCATCACAAATAAAACATTTTAACAATAGTGGTGTCGTTGTAAAGGTTAAAACCAGAGGTCTACACGTGGGACTTAAGCCTGGGTGGTATGCCCTTCGTGAATGTTTTTCTAAAAGATGCTAGACCATACCCATTTGTGTTTTGGGGAAAAACACAAAAACTGCAAACGGCTAAGCTGATGAGCGTGACCTATTATCGAGCCCGACTACCAATTTTGAGAGCAGAACTTAGTTCACTGGCAGACCGAGCGATAAAGTACATTAAAAGAAACGAGAACAAGAAGTAATGAGTTACGTATTGATTATTAATGCTTTGCAACTGTACGTAGTTGTTGTATCGTATAACTTTCAATGTTACACAACAGACAGACAGAAGCACTGAAAGACGTACAAATAGACTAATTGTATTCACAATCACTCGTAAACATTGTTGGAAAGTGTTTAAAATGCTTAATGTAAATTGAAATGCAGCTCTTAATGTATCTGAATATTTTCGTGTAGCCTTGTAAATCTGAAGGTTAACTATATCATATTATAAACAAAACATTATTTTAACATATTAACAATGTCAATTTCTTCATGAATTTTACAGTAGAAAGTTATTTAAATGTGATTTATATAAATATCTGTCCTAAAATGTCCTAAAACTCAATGCATCGGATTTTTTTAAAATGTCTTTTTACTTTTCAGCATGAGTTTCAGTATGAATCTAGGAGTGATGTTGAAGATTCGGTTTTCTGAAAAAATAAATAATAATATGGTAATATATTACTGACAAATGAAGAAATTATGCAATTATATTTGTTTTTACAGAATGATTTAAATCCCGATAACAGGGCTCGTAATCTCAACCTTTTTTCAGGATACTTTCCAGAATAAGAAATTTTTTCCTGTTTTGCCATCACTTTTTTCTTAGAGAAATTTTCATTTTATTTTTAAAGTAATATGTCATAATGGAACAGTACGCAAAATAATGTACAAAAATAATGGTAGCAAAAATGAAAGAATTTTCTCTAATCTCAAAGTGTCCTGATAGAAAGAAGGAGACTACGACTCCTGCGATATGAATTCAATGAAACTCACTTTCAAGGAAATTTCTGCTGTCTTTGGAGATAAATTCTGTACTGATAAGTATAAAGGATTTAAGTCCATATTCTTGATTTTTCAGGAGACGAAAAGTAAAGTTAAACTAACTAAACACTAATCAGAAGAATCGATTAGGAAAAAGGGATTATGTTGATTTATATGCTTTAAACCATTCAGTGATTGTCAACCTTCATTTAATAAAAGGAAAAAATTAAATTAAATATTTTATACCCAAGATTAATGATAAATTTCTGACTTGAATCTTTTTTTACCAATGGATTTTCCCCAAGACTAAATGGCATGGAGTTAAATCCTTTATACCAATCGATAGAGAATTTTTTTCTGAGTCTGACTATGCACTTAACTCAAAATCAACATTTTTGGACTTAAATCCTTTATACCTATCAGTACAGAATTATAGCTAATGTTTTGATATCCTGTCATAATATTTCGAATTGTTATAATAATTTGAAGATCAATTTTTTTGAAAAATTATTTTCCCAGAAATAGTTAGAATTATGGAGTTGTTCTATAAAATAGGGCTTCCCTGATGAGTTTTTTTTAAATTAAACTAGCGAAAAAAAACAAAGAAAAAAACAAGAAAGAAAAGTATGAAAAAAAGTACTTTTAAAGAAAAAAACAAAGTAAAGAAAGTATGAGATTTTGTAGTTCATTTTCTCCAGTAAGTAATTCCGATTAAATAGGCAGAAAAATTCCCTTCGAGACGAAGGCGGAAAGGCGGGTAATTAAAAATGTTCTGAAATAAATTAAAATGTTTGTATGTCTGGTTATATATATATATCCTTTTATTCATATTACTTTTCTGTTACACACGAAAGTTTTCTATTCCATGTTTTTACTTTCTCTTACATATATGGTTCAGAAAGCATTGTTTTTGGTCAAATTTTCGAAATTGAATTTTTGTGATATTTACACGTTTCGAGGTTCTTAAATACAAAATTCATATTTTTAGCGGTTGGTCTGTGCGTGTGTCTGCCTTTTATCGGCATATTCCAAGAACAAATAATAGCAGAAACTCCAAACTTAGTATTCTAAATATGTATCATATAGGGATGCTACACTAAACTTTTCGTTGAGATCAAGAAAATGGTTCGTGTACAGGGACATTCAAAACAATTCAAATACGTTACGTCTATGGGGGAAATTGCAGGTAAATAGAGTTTAACATTTATAGACTGCACTAAACCAAATAAACCAAATATATATATTTCATATGCGTTAAAAACATGTTTCATGTAGAATATGAAATAATTCACTGTTCCTTTACTAGAATATAGTGCGACAAGAACTAGAACTAGAAGAAGTATACGAACTAGATTATAGGCGACAATACTTGAAAACTGATAGAAGTGTATTTCAGGTTGGCCCATGTGTTATTAATATAGGATTATATTTATTTGCACATGTGGTGTGTACATTACCTTCTGAAGATATACAGGGCTGCTAATATTTAAGCCATAATATCCTTTTTTCTAATTAATGGAAGGGCTTTACTATAATATTTTACTATGTCCAAGAAAGCTGCTCAGGAATTGAAATTAATTCCTCATAGCCGTATGAAAAATGATGTGTTTTTAAAGCTAAATATTTATCGCTTGGCTTTTTGTAAATTTTTTCACATTTTGAGGTTTCCTGAATACCGAAGTTAAGCTTTTAACGTTTTATCCTTGTCTGTGGCTCTTAGAGTGAATTAAAAATAAATATTTTCAGGCGATTCAAATGTTGTATTTTGAAGTTAATACATTTGTTACTAGAAAATTTTGATCTTGATTGATAAGTTTCAAGGAGTGTTGCATCTGAAAGTTATCACAATAATTTTAAATATTTTTTTGAATTTAATGGCAGATTTGAATTCTGTCTATTTGAATTCTATAGGTACAATAATATAACGGGTGGTTGAGGGGGATTATTTAACACATTATTTGTGTGTTTGTATAAATGTATTTAAATGAGAAACTTAGTCTAGTGTGAATGTGGTATTTTGTTTTTATTGAAAAAGGTGGAAACTTTCATGCCTGAATAAATTAAAATGTCTGCAATTACAAAATGATAGTGAAAATTAAGGCCTGTTAGAATCCCGTAACAGAAGTTTTAAATTCCATATGAATGTGAAAATGATATTTTTTTTTCCTTTTATGATACTGGTGTCGATTTTTGAAGACTCTTTCTTGTAAAACTCAAAAATCAACATAGGGTAAGGTAAGGTAAGCGGGACCCCTTTTCGGCATAATTCGACTTTAGCTCAACATAGCACCGGATGTAATAGGCCTAACAACTTAATTCTTTTTAGGGTTCATTCTCTCATATGTTGCTACTGTACCCATGGCAACATCTAACCAAATTGGCAAATGATGAACTAAAAAAGAAAATTATTTTGGGTGGCCATCGGGGTGGCCTACTTGCCCCGCAAGTTGGGGTAAGTGGGCCCCCCCGAATATATTTTTAGACATAACTGTTAGTGATTTGGTGGGGCAAGTGTGACAATCTACATGATTTTCTGAATCTTTGAAAAAAAAAATCACTGAAGTATCTCCATTAGTTCACCCATAGCAACTTTTTCTGGCACACAAGCCTGCTAAAAGAAACAAATGTCAATTTTTCAACTTTTTACTTTTGCATGTAGTGTAACCTAAGAGTCAGGCCTACAAAGTTTAAACCAGCCTATGGCAGTGTTACATGCTAGTGAACATTATATCTTGATAAATCGTTGGTAAACATGTATTTTGAAAGTCTCTTTTCAGCACAACATCTTGTAGGAATACATCATGAATATCATTAGCTTCAGGGGGAAAAAAGTTATTACGCAGAGTTGTGTCTTTGTGCATGTATAACATGACAACTGTATCTTCATCGTTTGGACTGTCATTTAATCCTTTCAGCGTTAGCCGTTTTTCGGTATATCTGTTTAATGATTCATAAAATTAGTACTATGCACACTATAAATATGGAAATTTAATACTCTATACTACACATGTTTATTAATCTTATTTTCTTGAAAAAAGCAACATATATTTCAAAATTTAGCTACACCAGCCTTTTATTTTGACTATACATGACAGAAAAAGACGGGCTTAACGCTTATAGGGTTAATACCAAGCCAACATAATATTTCTTTTTTGTTTTGCCTTCAAACTGGACAAGGGCATAATCCCCATTTTTAAGTTCTGTGGTAGTTGGTGATAACTGATAATTCATCTTCGGAACTTGAATCACTACTAAAGGAGTCATCTAGAGGTAAACCCTATAAATCAGTGCATAAGACTATTTTTTAACTATATTAAAGAGTTGGGATGGGTGGCCCACTTACCCCGCCATTGTGGTGGCCCACTTACCCCAAACACGGGGCAAGTGGGCCCCCCAATTTTTTTCAACCTTATTAACATCATGAGTACACGATACTACAAAAAGATTCTGTGTTTTATACACTTTCAAAATATATAAAGTTTTGGTTTGTATCATGAACGGTTTGGAAGAAAAAAATAATTAGTACGATGGGGCGAATTACGATGGGACTGCAAATTTAAAAAATGTCACAAAAAGGCTTGTAACTTATAACACACATAAATGAAAACGATGCCATAACGTTTTCTATATCTATTGGGGTAGGTAAATAAAAATATTATAACAGATTTTTTTTTTTTTTGAGTCAATAACTGGGAAAATGCCGGGGGGGGGGGTCGCCCACTTACTCCAATGGCCCACTTACCCCACCCTACCCTAAAGGAATATTTAATAAAGTGTATGTAGCTATACTTACTTGTTTGACAGCTTGTACAGTTCACTTAAGGGTCCTCTTCACTCACCGCCGCCAGAAACCGAACCTATGGGAAATTTTTCTTTACAAATAACTTATTAACTAATGCATATTTTTAAATTCTGTTTTCACATTCTGAAAATTCGCAGCTGTTAAATTGACGGATTTTTTTAAAAAAAATATTATTTTATTATTTTATATTTTATTTTGAAGCTGCAAAATACGAATTTTCAATATGTGAAATTCTTTCATTTTGCAATTTCAAAATAACATATTAAAAATTAAAAAAATACATTTTTAAGAAAGGTCCGTCAGTTTAACAGTTGGGAATTTTCTGAATGTGAAAACTGAATTTAAAAATATGTATTAGTTAATAAGTTATTTGTAAAGAAAATTTCCCCATAGAATAACATTGGCTCGGGCTTCCGGCGACGGTAAGTGAAGAGGGCCGTTAAAGGTAGTAACTGACTTAAAATCAGGGACGTTCATTTCTTGCTTAAAAAGATTTTTTTTCTCATAGAGGTAAATCGAGAAAACTTTTACAGATAACGCACAGACATTTATAGGTGCGGCAGCTGAGTTGAAAAAGTTGTTTGATATGGTTAGGGCTCCCGATGATCTTATTTCAAGATATTTGTCGTCCGAAGGTGTTTGCTAGAAGTTCATCCCCCCCCCCCCTTCTCTACTCAGGGCGCCTAATTTTGGTGGCTTTTGGGAAGTTGGCTAAAGTCATCAACTACCATCTGAAACGAGTCGTAGGAGATACCAAATTTACAATAGAATTTTTAATTATTGTTACATAAATTGGGGGATTTTTGAATTTTCGCTCTTTTTTTCCTCTATCGTCAGATCCCAACTATTACAGAGTTTTGTCACCAGGGCACTTTCCAATTGAAACAGAAATGACGTTGCTACCTGAACCTAGTTTAAGTAATATATCTAAAAACAAACTGCCCCTATGGCAAAAAAATTACAAAATACGTTCAATAAATTTGGAAGTTAGGGCGAAGATATTATCTTAGTAATTTGCAACGAAGACTGTAATGGTTACTTGAGGAAAACAATGTAAAAATTAGAAGTGTTGTTGTCATGAAAGAAGATAATCTTCCACCTTTTAAGTGGTTGGTAGCTAGAATAGAAGAAGTGTTTTCAGGAGATGATGATAAAGTGAGTGTTGTAAAAAAAAAATGAAATTGCCAAACGGACATTATTCAAAAAGAAGTATTCGAGACATATGTGTATTACCTATTTAGTGAATTATGGAGTTTATAAGTCATTGGTAAAATTGTTTTATATAACATGCGTTAATTGAAATGATTATATATATTTTATCTAATATGTTTAAGTACTATTAAATGTTTAATTTCAATAGGTGGGAGGATGTTGAGCCTGGCTTACCTGATTTGCTGAAATTGTTAGCTAATGACATTAAGTTTTACCACCATGGTTTACTTGTATTAATCTCGTAAGAGATAAAGAAGATGATGTGTTTATCCTTGCCACCTGAGCGGTAGTGTGTAATTCGAGTTTGTTTTTAGTGAAATTATGTGAATTGAAGAAATTTTACGTGCAAAATAAACTTTTTGTGTGGTTTACTGAGGTTTTAATTAAGAACTAAAAGTGTATTTAATGAAACTTATCAGTATGTTTCCATGATTAATTCTAAGATTCTAAGATTTTAAGACTGAAGGTGGCCACTTACCACTATGCAGCGGTTTTGAGCGTTTTTAACCTTCAGACCCTTAACCCGTTTTTTACCTTTTGCTCCAAAGCCACTGGGGAGATTCAAAAGAGCCAGTCTCCAAAGGTTAAGCCTCCCCCGTTGTTTAATGCATAAGCAAAAAAAAAAAAAAAAAAAAAGGTCTCCAGAGCAGAGCTCTCCCGCGACAAAAGGCGACAAAGTTACATGAGAGTGAAGAGGACCGGATCCGAGTGGTAGTCTATTTACAAAGTTCATACAGGTAATGTACAAATTTCACATTTCCACGATTAATTGTAATTAATCATGCAAACATACTAGAAACTACCGAAAATGAAAAAAAAAAAAAAAATGTGTCGGTAACATTGATTAATAATCAAGGAAGATAGTACGTCTGAATACTCAAATGCTTACATTCCCGAATTATCGAATTGCCAGAGCTTGTTACCATTCAACCAGATACCATGAAGTAGGATATCCTTTTTTGGCGCATTTATCGCTGTTTGACTTTTCTTTCTTTCCTTTATACAATGTGTTTTATTTTATTTATTAATTTTCTTATTTAACAGGGAGCGGCCCCCGGTTATCACTCTTGGAGCGATGTTGAGCGTTTCAATATCTAAAGACAAATATTTTCTCAGAACGGGGTGTCATATATATATAATTAATATATGCAATACATTTTCAAGCAATAATGGAATTAAAACAAGGGCCCTGGGCCCGAAATGGCTGTTAACTCGTTGACTGACTGACAGAGAGACGAGACCATTCAAAAATTGCCCCAGCATATCGCCTATCAGTCAGATTGCGTTATTGTTTTAACCCCAATACCCAGCTTTCCTTGATTTTAAAAACCGAAACCAAAAATCTTATGCTATATCTTGCATTATTATAGCAGTTTGTAATTTAACAATTTTTAATTGTTTTTTAATATATTGAAAGCCCCGTGCCCTCTTAAAATTGATTTGCCGCACATTAACTTTCATTGACATATTAATAACTTATATATCGCTATTTACAGCTTTTTCAAATAAATAAATCTATTTTTACATTTATTGGCTTATTAAATTTAAATACAAAAAAAGTATGTGCAGTTACGAGGAACTTTGAAAAACTTGATTAAAATTTTAATGTTTAGAAATGTTTTACATTTATATATATATATATATATATATATATATATATATATATATATATATATATATATATATATATATGTATATATATAATTGTATAAATGTATTAAGAAAAACTAATTTTTAAAAACAGAAAATAGAAGGAAAAAATTCTTCGACTCTACATGGAAAGCGTGTCTTCTGGATTTTATTATTTTTTAATGGTTATATAATTTTCTTAGAAATTTCTTTTTTGGTTTAGGGAAAATCATATCATTATTTCAAAATAAACGCAATCTAAAAGAAAAATATAATGCTGCTTGAAAATTTGAAGGAAAGCTTTACACCAGAAAATAATATTGACAGTATTTTGACAGATAGAAGTTTTGTACTTGTAAAGTATTCATGCCATGTGAAACCAGATTGTGTAAACGCAAAGTACAATATTGATGATTCAATAACTTTGATGGGTCAATGTTCAATCTCATAATTTAAACTTTGGGAAAATAGAATAAGGAACTTCATCTCACTGTAGAACTATACTTCTTATCCTGGAAGATAAATTTAAAAAGTTTTTCTTGAGTTAACTGGTGCGTAACATTTTAAAACTATATTATGAGACTTAAAATAACGTAAGAAAGGAGAATTTGTGACATAAAGATTGATATTGATGGTTGAATGATTTTGATAGGCCTTAAAATATCGAAACAGAGGTTATGGAAAGTAAAAATTAATTTTTTTTTCACTATTGCGTTACAGTATTTTTACTCTAGGTATACAATTTAAATCTTTTTTTCCGAAAAAAAAAAAAAAAAAATCAGTATATAGTCTGAATTTAAGTACAATATTTGATACATGTTCAATTTAAAGATAATATACAAGGCTACACAAAGTTAGTTGGATAAGTTGAAAAAGTGATGTAGGCTATATTTCTTTGATTTAATATTCTAATGTTCATTGACTTTGCACCAAAAACATTTACAATACTTTAATTTTCAGTTGTGCAAAAATTTTTCTATATTTTTTCCTTGTTTTACTCAATTTTTAAACTTGTGTCTATTCTCTGTCCTGTAGATGACAGCACTACTTCGAAATTTAACAGATGATGTTTTAGCGGTAGTCTTATACTTAAGTCACTTTAATTTTTTTAGTAGGAACGAGTTCATCTTTCTGCGTTGATAATAAACTCGTGCCTAGTTGTTTCACCTGACGAAGGATAGTGCTGGAAACAACTTTGACTGGGAACAACTGTTATGAGTTTTTTTAATTTATAGTGTTTACTTGCAAAGTTTTTTTTTTATTTATTAAATTAATTATTATTTAAATTAAATTAGGCTAGCATATAACTGTTTCAAACTAAACATTTCTCAAAAATTAAAAATACCAATTTTTCTTTTTTTACCTATTTATGAGCAACTATGTGTCTGATAGCTATTTTTGAAATTAATTTAGCATTGTTTAAAAGAAATTATGTAATAAACATTAAAGGGTTAAACGGTAGATTGAGGAGAGCGACACTTCTCTGATTTAGAAATGCATGGAAAATAAAACTGCTTTTAAAACTATTTTCCATTGTTTTTAAAGTCCATAAAACTTCAATAAACCTGTCCAAGGGGCGATTTGTGATCATTTTATCGTATTGGGTTCAAGTAACCCAGTTTTACGGTACTTACGGCTGTATCCACCAGTAACTTCAACTACCGGTTGAACACGAAAAGTGAAAAACGCATAAAGTCAGGGTACAACGATTTAACAAAATTTGATGCGTAGCTTCTGCCATTTAGCAGCATTGTTATGTTTAGGTTTTTTTTTTTAGCATAAAATGACCAATCAAAGATTATATAAAATCTTCGTCGCTAGGTGGCAGAAGCAGTTGGCCAAATTTCGTTAGAAAGCTGCACACTGCCTTTAGACGCTTTTCAAGTTTTTGTGCTGAACCTGGAGTTAAGTTACTGGTGAATAGGTGAATACGGTCGTTAGAAATCAGAAACGAAAGTGTTATCATATTTTGCTACCACTGTTTCCATTGAGAAATATTTGTTATGTCTACAGATATTTTTTGTGACTGAATATGTTAGAAATGATTAATAATAGAATGTGGTACAGGAATTCCTTTTTGAGACGGAAAATCTTTTACCCTTGTTTAAAATCTAGAAATACAGCAGCTCTAATCTTACATATTAAACTGTATTAATAGGTTTTTAACACTTTGAGGTCTAAGCCCGAGTGTCACTCGGGTTGCCGTTTTCGGTGAAGCGAACTTAACCGGAGAGTCTCTCGGGGTCAGCTTTTAGCTCTCTAAGCTATAAAAGTACAGATTTTATATGTTTCACGGTTTTTTTTTTTTTTTTTTTTTTTTTTTTTTTAAGATATTATTTACAGGCTTTCATATTTCAAAAATATATATTGGCAGTACCAAACAGAAGTATGCATATGAAAAGAATCAGATTTTCTTCGAGTGAACGTTCCTTTGAGGAAATCCACGCTTTGTAAGTATTGAGCCATACAAAAGCGAATTTTACTAAATAATGTTTATTTACAAATAAGACCTATTTCCAGATATTTTTACAGCATTCGGATAAGATTTTGTTAATGTTTATGTAAATTTTAACGCTAAAAAAATTCCTGCTTATGTGAAACATTTTTTTTTTTTTTTTTAAACTATTAACATTCTTTTTTGAATAATTTTCCATCAAATATTATTTCATAGTACATTTAAATAGTCTCTTCTTTCACTGAGAATATATATATATATATACCGTCTTCGTCTAGATTGAATAAGTGGTCATTTCCTAAATCCCCAAACTAGAAATATATGTAAATTTCCAAGCTACGCGTATAGGCACACCAATGATCCGAATAGACGAAATGATGGAGAATTTTAAGTCTATACATTTGTATATGGCGAAATAATATTATAAATATTATGAATACTATGAATCCTTTATGTTGAGAGAAATTCTCGTTTGATTTTCTAGAATTGGGTCACAAACCGATATTATATTTGCTAAGACTCAGAAATCTTTGGACAGCCCCTACCTGCCTGGTCTCCGCCAAGCTTGACGGGTTTGGTGTGCTATATTTGCTAAGACTTGCCTCTTGTATTAACATCTTTTTGCAGAGATTTTTAAATAAGTTTGACCCATTGGCAAACGCTCCAGAATTATAATATGGGTTCCTAGAACTCACTTTCAAAAGGGTCTAGAATTTATAAGGATGATATGGAACTATTTTTGCTAGAGCCAAAATTTAGATTCTAGATGTCAGTTATAGAACTTTTTCTCAGTGTTATGAATAAGAACAATTCGAAGTTTATATATATATTCGAAGTTTATATATATAAAATATGTTTAACTACATATTTTGCAAATATTATTTTTAAAACTTGAAAAGTATGAAAAATTCTCAGTCATGAGTGAGGCCCACCTGTGATAGAGCGGTTTGAGCTGCGCTCAAAGCTGTTAGACGCGAGGTGCCGGGTGCGATACCAGATCACGCTCGTTGGCCTAGCTGTTCGGATTTTTACTAGGCGTTCTACGAAACTTGCGTAAACACGGGCTAGGACCCCTTAGAAAGATTCCTCCCCCCCCCCTCAGGCCTAGGACCCTAGTGTAGTCTTAATTCCCCCAACCCAAAACAGTCATGAGTAACACAACTGGTCGAAATGGTGTTACAGGTATGTAGAGAAAGAAAATGTTGTCAAAAAAAAATGTCAAAAAAAAAAAAAAAAAAAAAATCATTTTTGTAGTGTAACACACATATTTTCATTATCATTTTTAACTGTTTAAATTCATCTGGAAAAATACAAATTTCCATCATTTCAGAGTATTAATTTTGAAATTAATTCAATATCGTCTGACAACTTTTTATTTTTATATTTACTTTTTGTAAACATAAACCACTTTATCAAAAAAAAAAAAAAAAAAAAAAAAAAAGATATAAATAAAACAAATTCTTTTTATTCTGTCAATTATTGTCAAATGTTTCTTATAGAAGGATCTTTTATAACACAAAAAGCCATATTGTTGACTTTGACACGCTTACAAAAAATCAGAATAAAAGATTTTATTTCTCAAACAGATTTATTCTTAGTTTTGAGTGATGAATTCGAAAAAAATCCCTCGAGATTTCTGTGAGTTATGAGAATATTTGAATGTTTGCTTTAACAGTGTTTCTTGTCTGATTTACAGTGTTATTAACTATGTGTGAACTAATAAGTTTATCCCAAACACTAAAATTATAAAGAAAAAAAAAAATCCAAACAGAAATAAAAGTCATAAGTACATAAAGAAAATTATTTTTTTGAATGTTTACAAATGATCAGAAAAAATAATTGCAGTTGTCGTAACGAACATTTGCTTTAAAAATTAATATTGAATAAACTGATGACTTTGACAAATAAAACCTTGAGAAATGAATCTTGATGGGCCGCGGTAGCCTGGTCGGTAAGAGCATCGAGTTCGTGATCGAAAGATTACGGGTTCGGTCCTCGAGCCGGCCGAAGACCGTCGTGTATGCTAATGGCGACTGGTGCACGTTAAATTCCGTTGTGGTCGCAAAGTTCTCCAAGTTCCCATCAAAAATTATACCTCTGGGGGTACCGGAACATGGGTTTAACTCGCTCTGATCCGGATCAAAATTCGAGTTCCTGTTGTCTGGCTGGTGCTGCCCTCTTTCACCAGCTTCAGGAGCTAAAGTCGTACTTCCTCCCTATGAGGCGCTTCTAATAACGGAAGACACACCCCTCATGCCTTAAAAAATCTGGTTAGTTCCACTCCCGGGGCTCGGAATTTCCGAGGGGCACACGACAACAACAACAAATGAATCTTGATGTACCATTATGGAAATAGACTGATGCGTAATGTTTTTACTTTTTCTTATATATATTTAGAGAAAGTATTGGATTCATGAAAATTTCCGAACTGCAGTTCTGTGGATTTACACGTTTTGTGATATCCTGAACACGATTTAATTTTTTTTTTAGAAAATGTCTGTCTGTCAGTTTGTGCATCAGTCTGTATGTCTGTGTGTGTACATCACAAATTTTGTGGACGCTGTATCTCACGAACCAATAAACGAAATTTAACCAAACTTGGTATTCAGTTGGACCCTGGCACAAACTGGTGTTGATTCGTTTTTCAGATCAATCGCTCAACAGGTGGCATTGTGATATTATTTTTTTTTCTACATTTTTAACATAGCAGTATAGGACAAAATTTCGTACAAATGTACATAATGAGAGTTACTTTTAACGTGTAAATGTAAAAGTTATATAAATATATCACAATACTAGAAGTAAACTAAGAAAAAAATGTTTGTGCATGTGGGAGCATTGCTTCCCCCCTTGGGGAAAGAACCCCCTCGGGGGTGTAAATTTTCAACATGGGTATATTTCGAAAGATCTCGTCAATACTTTTACACAAATGGTTGAAACACAGATTTGTAATAATCTAAAACAAAGTTATCGATTATTTTTTCCTTTTTTAACAAAAGAAAAACTCGCCTTTCTTCTGATGTTGGCACAAAACTGATTTTCTTTCGATATTTATTGTTATAATTCTGTCAGATGAAAATTGTATGCATTTATGATGGAAAATAATTTTTATAAATAATAATTTAGCAAATAATTTGTACTGCATGAATTTGTGTAAAATTACATAGAAGAAAGTCTTGTGATGTCAACAATGTACTCGTTGTGTAATGTAATTGTAGAAACTAGCTGTAATGGGATGCGGATGGAGTAATAGATGCCCATTACTGCATCCCAGTGTTTTTTATCTCATATATCTGTAAATAATTATTATCTTGAAACATATTTATGTGATTTATGTTAACTATTGCATGTTCTCTAAAAAAGATATAAATAACACAACTGTTTTATGTACAGGGATTCACACACTAATTTCTATAAATTAAGTCTTATGAGAAGTATTTCTTTAAAGTATATTTCAATATCTTGCAAAAGTCATAACAAAATCAGTATACATTACGCATAGTACAAAAGCTGGTTGTGTTTAGAATATGGTAGGATTAGCATTAATAACTTATTCACAGGGTCAAACAAAGTTTTTTTTTTCAGTTCCATTAAGGGATATAAGTGGAAACTATTGGTTGTTTTTTATATTTAACAGGGAGCAGCCCCGCTCATCGCTATTGGAGCGATGTTGAGCGATTCAATGTCGAGACAAAAGGGACTACTCCGAGGTTTATTAAAAAAAAAAAAAAAAAAAAAAAGTTTCGCCAGGCTTGTAGCCCAAGACCGACAAAGGGCGAGAGAGGTTAAAATAATAATTGAGAGGAAAGTTCTTGGTTTGAATTAATTCTGGTCGATAAAGTTCATTTAGAGTTCCTGAGGTAAACAGGTTGCCGGGCGTGCGCTCCTCGCGACAAGGAGCAACTGGTTACTGATCGTTGAATCCGTTTCTACAGCAGAGCATGTGCATGATACTGTTGTAGACGTTGCTCTTGAGGAGGTCTAGGTTCCTGTCTGAGCCAGTAGGCAGTGTTATTGATAACAACATTAATCAGTGGCATTTGATACATTCATTAATAGGGAGAAAATCTTATTGAATTTGTTAATTAGATTTGGTCTAATTAAAATGTTGTCCAGCCAGTTTACTGGTCTGGGGGAAAGATTTCTGATATGGTGGGCAGAAATGAGGACTGACACTGACCAACTAATATAAGTAATTGAAGTTTTATTAGTGCAAAGCATAAGTGGAAAAATTTCTATAATCAATGGAAACCGCGTGATTTCTCGTTCTGCTTTACCTAATTAAAAATTCTATTCATGCTTAATATTTTTATTTGCACATAACATATAATCCGTACTGAACGTGAAAAATGTCATAATGGAGAAGAGAGGTTTTCTAACATTTATCCTTTTAAAGAAGATGCACTTCTGAAAAGTTTAGGAATTTATCAAGTAGAGTAATATTATTTTTAATTTATTTCAAAATTCACTTAAATATTTCTGATATTTTTTACTTAATTATTGGTATTATTCAATAACAAATTCAAAATGACAATAAATGTCACATATAGCCCTTACATTTCAAGAAAAGTTTCCTGTCAAAAAATAAAACAAATAGTTCCTTGACAAGTTAAAAGTTCTATTCTTTCCAAGAATTTTTCTGTATGAAAAGATATTGCGAGACACAAAGAACAATATTGATGACTCCGTTACTTTGATAAGTCTTAAATTTAACCCCAGGACTTAAGTTATGGAAAATAGAAAAAAAGAACTTTATTTTAGTGTTTTACTGTACTCATGGTTTTGGGTGATAAATTTGACAGTTTTCTGTGATTTATTAGAAAGGTATTCTAATATTTTTCAATAGCATTTACGGATTTAAAGAATGGGACTGTCTTTTCTTTCAAATAGTTAAACAATTCAAAATTATTGTGAAATGGAAACAAATAATTTTTGTTTGTAAATGCAGATGCACGCTGAACTAATATTTTTACGTAATTATACCTTAAATGTAAACTTCAAATTAATAATTTAAATATTTCTTATTTACTTTTTTATATCAATCTAATACGAAAAGTTATAAATCCAAAGAATATTAGTGGAATATTTAATTTCAACCAATTGTAAAATCTTAACTAATTTATGGGGTCTTTTAATGCATGTAAGAAGGGGGGGGGGAAGGGGGGGAAGGAACATGAACCTTTGATCATATGAAATAACTATACAACTCCTTCTCTCATTTGAAGCAAGTTTAAATTTTAACCGTAATTAAAAAACCGTAAAAAGTTCATAACGACTAGGCCGACAAATAGTACTTGGGTTCGAACCTCGTATTTTCCGTCTACCAGTATTGAGAGCAGAAGCTGTTTACCACTAGTAGAGTACTTCTCAATCATTTTTTTTTTTTTTTTAAAGTTTAATATGAGTTTTTTTTTTTTTTTTTTCAAATTTACTTTTTAGTGTTTATAAACATTTATAAGGAAAATTAAAACCAAGTACTTATTATAGTCTTATTTGATTCTAAAATAAGGAAAGAAATCAAACGAGAACCATTCACCTTGAAAAATAAATCCTTTCTCTAAATGAAATCTAAAATAGTTAATATATGCCTATAGATGTTGAATTCTCAAACTAGTTTTACTAAAGTGTCGTAGCATTAGATCTAGTACCAATTAATTAATCATCAAAGTAATCCATACACCTCTAAAAAAATGTTCGATGAATAATATTTCATAAAGCTATTTTTATGAAATAGTTTTAGTTACTTATTCTTTTTAACTCTTTCATTGAACCGTCCACTAACGATTTAAAATAAATAATGAAAATTAATTGAAACTTAATGAATGTATTAAAATAATTCTAGTCCCAGAAGCAATACATGTGTGTTGAATTCTTACGCAGATTTAATCTTGATTTATTAGATTCCCAATTTGAATCCTAAATCCAAGTAAATCAATCTTACTTAAACTTACATTCAGATGCGGATTATAAAAGTTACTGTATATATAAATTCTAAACATAAAATAAGGAAGTTTCTAGATAATTTTCTAATAGAAATTGGATTTAGTGTTTAATTATCGCTTATTTGTTTGATATTTAAAAATTTTATTTCTAGATTTCTTCTTTCATCTTAGGTTTTAACATAATGGAAAAATCAGTATCTGTGTATTTATCATGACACACTTTCTTTTAAAGGATGATCGTAATTACAGTCGGAAGCAAAAGTATCCGAGCACTAGCTAAGATTCCTATGTAAAAAAATGTACACTTAATACTATTTTGTTAAATAAATCCTTGTCGAATCATGTTCTTAGACTGACTAAGAACAGGATTCGACAAGGATTAATTTCACAAAACAGTATTAAATGCACTTTTTTTTTTTTTTTATACAGGAATTTTTACTAGCGTTCGAATAATTTTGCTGCCGTTTGTGAATATGCTAAAAAAAAAGTAACGTAACTTGGTGCAAGAATAGGAAAGCATAATAAAAATGGTCAGTCTGAATCTGCATGCATACTTGATGAATTATCCTGTTATTTTTTCAACTCGACACAGCTGTTGCGATTTTTTGTAATTTTTTGTTATCGTAGACCGATTTACGTACATGGGATTTCCACATACAATTACGAGGCGCTCTCCAACATCATTTTTATGTATTTATGTATTTATTTGTTTTTTAAGAATTCTTTTATGTTAAATCCTTTTTTTTTTTTCAATATTGGTTTTTCTTTAATATGAATTCTGTAGAATTTTTGTAGAATCATCATGGTACTTTTTGGAATCTTCTAGAAACTTCACGGAATCTTCTAGAAGTTTCATAGAAACGTCTAGAAACTTCAAGGAAATGTCTATAAGCTTCATAAAAATGCCTGGAAATTCAATGGAACTTTTTAGAAACTTCGGAATCTTCATGAAACCTTCTAGAAATTTCATGGAATATGTTAGATACTGCCTAATACATTCTAAAACCTTCGTGGAAACCTTCGTCTCAAAACTTCATGGGATATGTTAGGTACTTCATAGTACATTCTAAAACCTTCGTGGAAACATCTCAAAACTTCATGGGATATGTTATAGGTACTTCATAGTAATTCTAAAACCTTCGTGGAAACGTCTCAAAACTTCATAGGGGAACTTTACAGAAAAATTTGGCTTCCAAAAAGCTTTAAAAATTCTCTAGAAGATTAAAGAATTTTCTAGAATGTTCCAGAGTTTCGGAAAAGCTTTTTACTTACATAGCATTACAAAGCTCTTCGGTTACTTACCTAAAGAGCTAAAGGTAAATTAAGAGTAAAAAAAGAGAATTTCTAAAATAGAATGCTTTTACAGAGGTGCCCTAAGAAGGGCAAAAAATGGGAAATTTTGAAAAATTGTGGTCAGTTTGGGACAAAAAAAAAAAAAAAAAAAAAAAAAAAGAAAAGCATTTAAAGTTTATTTATAAGGGCGATATTAAAGTACCGACGAGTAGCCCCGTCGGCCGAAGATAGTTTGTGTTCCAGATGAAGGGTTGTATTTTTTTTTTCTTTTTTCATTTTATACTTTCTTGTTTACCTGCAGTAATTCTCTTTTGTATTGTATATTTTTTTTAATGAATTGATGTATTTTTGTAACTTTTACAATTTGATAATTTTATAAAATATTTTTAGTAGTTTTATACATTATATGTATGTTTGATTTCTCTTCAGTTATTGGTGGTTTTCTGTTTGGTGAGAAGTTGGGGGCTAAGGATAGTTATTAGCTTATAGCTACTGTCCTTTCAGAAACTTCTCGTTCACCCCTACACTGAGGGGCCTCCCTGATGAAGATCTCCGTGTTTTTTGGGGTATAATTTCATTCATTTTTTTATATATTTCTGCATTTATATATTACTACATCTAAGTTTTGCATTTCCTTTCGCTGCAGTCTTGCGCATTGGTTTGTAATTCTCCTATTGGTTTTTCTAATCTGTAAAACTTATATATTTATAAATTTTCCTGTCAATTGTTTTCTATATATATATATATATATATATATATATATATATTGAGAAAATAAAAATTATAGCATTGGTGTGAACTACCACTGGTGAGTGTAAAAATTAAAGAAACAGCCTTTTTTCTCGTTTTCTCCTTTTAACAAATGTACATATTAAAATAGGACGGCATGTTCGTTATGAAATCATTAATCGAGTTTTATATTTACTTTAACATAAATACCATTTTAAAACTGATATTACTTTAAATTAAAACAGTTTCGAAAAAAAAAAAAAAAAAAAAACTAAATGAGAAATGATGTTAAAGATGTATTAGAGATTGTTGAAGAAACATTGCCTCCCAATGTTAAATTAAAACTTGATTTTTTTGCACTATTTAAATGTGAAAGGTGCATTGCGAACAATTATTGTATGTTTCCAAATTATGTAGCGTTTATTTACAAAACTGTAAATATATATTTTAAAATAAGCGTTTTATAGCATCTATGAATTTGAATCCGCCAGCACTAGATTCACTTAAACCGGAGAGTCTACCTCGAGCGAATTCAAATTTATGGATGTTAACAGTTATTTTAACATATCTTTCGTGAAAGTGGCGAACACTGCTGCAAATTTCAGAGGTGTCGAACTCTGGTGTCTTTCCATTAATTCTTCAGCGTCCAATGCCAATTTTTCAGCGTCTTTTGAAGTAAATTCACGGCCTAAATATTACATCAACCCACACCATCTCTATATTATAAAAACAACAATTTTGAAAATACGTGAAAATCTTTTATTTATCTTTCCAAGTAAGTTAAACTTACTACATAAATTCATTAGGTGTCACGTAGGAAAAAATATAATTGATACAAGCATACTCCAATAAAATAGGCAATTTAAAAAAGAGAATCTAGATAACCTAAGTGGCTAATAAAACATGTAATCTTTCTTGACATTATTCAATTTTCCATTTCCCATCGCTATCAAAATTGATAATTTTAAAATCAAATTTATAAACCAGTATTTTTAAAAAGAAATCTATCACAGATATTTTTGATGACTAAACAAAATTAAATAAACTGAAATATTTGTAAAAAATTTCCGGTATAAAGATTCTGTTGAAAACAACAGGCACCAATGATTTTCTCATTTAAAATCCAATTTGACATAGAGATTTATGAAGTAACTGCTGGAAAAACGTTAGGATGTGTGATGTGTTCAATTTAAAAACTGATAGATTGTGAAAGTATAATTTAGAGAATTTGAAAGATTTCCATTCGTTTGTCAGTAAGTTATTTCTGAAAGCTCTTTTAAAAGCTGCAATAGATTTCCCTTCTTTAAAAAAAAAGAAGCATAAGATATACGATAAAAATACAAAAATACAGAAATTTCAGAAGGACACGCGTATATTTCACGTCTTTTTAGTAGAGGTGCCAAACAATTCTTTACTGTGAAATATTGGAGTCCGTTTACGATGATAGAAAAAATAATTACAAGATAAAAAGAAGTTTTTATAAACCAAGTTTTTAAATTTTCTGTTGAATCATATAAGCTTGACCATTCTATGTATTAAAAAATACTTTTTAAAATTTTTTTTGATGAATTATCCCATGAACTTGAAAGAAAATGATCAAATGTGTAATAAAGAGAGCAATTACAAGAAATTTTGAAACATTTATTAATTGAATAAAAGTATTAAAAGAATGCATCGTCATCGTGTTCTGAGCTATTCTAAAAGTTTCAAATGTCTAGCTAGTCGGGAAGTTAGTTAAAAATCGATTGCAAGATTTGTACTGGACAAACAAACAAGAAAGCAAGTTAATTAAAACATGGTAATAAAGAAAAGGCTTTCGCAGCAAATATCATTACATGATATGATTTCAAAAAAATATCAATTGAAATTTGACGTACAATCTTTTCAATAATTTAGAGCTTGGTAATCCCTTTTTACTTTCTTCGGTATTCGATAGAAGAAAGTATTGGATTTATAAAAATTTCTGACTTCCTTTCTTCGATGGATTTAAACGTTTTAAGAGATCCAGAACATGATTTGACCATAAAAAAAAAAAAAAAAAAAAAAAAAAAAGTTTGTCTGTCTGAGACAAAAGTTTTGTTACAACTGTATCTCAGGAACTGTTGCATAGAATTGCATACAAATTCATATATAATAACACTTTGATATAAATTAGTGCCTATCAGCTTTTGATGCCAAGAGTTCAACAGGTGGTCCTACTATACAGTGATTTCCGCAATCTCAGGGAACACTATATCTCAGGAACTAATGCACAAAATTGCATTTACATTTATATGTTGATTCATCTTGACATAAATTAGTGCTTACCAACTTTAGATGTTAATAGCTCATCAGTTGGCGCTGCTATACAGCGATTTCTGCAACTTAAGTGAAAGCTCCCCACTAAAAATAATCTCAAGATTTTCTCTAAAAGTATCTGCAGAATATCTTAAGTTATTTGGCCCATTCTTAACACTTTCGCGACCGCTGACGTAGATTCACGTCATTTGAAAATCTGTAACACCGCCACTGGGCGTTTTCGCAATTTGTATGTTGTTTATTTCTAACGAATATACCCAATATTCACTTTTGTACAATCAAATATATTATGGACACAAATACTTTGATTAGAAAGAATATAATTATAATATATATTCATTTATAATATTAATATTAAAACAGAAAATTTTGTTCTGTAATATTCTAACCTAGAATAATAACGCCCGCAGGCGGACCTTACGATGAAAATGACAAAAGCATGCGGTCGAGAAAGTGTTAAGAAAGTTTACAAAATTTCCTTATATTGTCTTCAAAATTTCTGCAGATATTATATGAAAATATAAATCTTCAAAATATTTTAAAATATTTAAAGAACGTCTTAAGAAAATACTATTTTCTCAAAAATATCTTCGGATTATTTTTAGTGGGGCTATATCTCAGATTATATTGAACATAATCGAACAAAACTAGATTTGTGAAAAAGACCATTATGAGTCAATTATGTTGATTAAATTTGGAGGCTTACTGACCGATTAGTGGAGCTGTTATACTGCAAATCTTCCCAAGAACGGCAAGGATGTCATTTGCACGGTAAAAATTCAGTTCTGTTGGATATTTCTTATAATACGTCTCTGAGATGAAAATAGTCTGCATTCATGATCGAAAAAATGCTGATAAATAATTTGTACTTCGTGAATTTTTATAGGAATATATAGCAAAATGTTTTGCGATGTCCACAACATATTAGTTATATAAGGAGAAATAGATTTCTTTGTCCATAATACTGTAATCATATATATGTGAAAATGTGATTTTTTTTTTTTTTTTTTTTTAACTTTAATTTTCGAGCCTTTCCTTATGAATGGATCACCTAAAAATAAATGAATGAAATAGTCATTTCTAAAATTAATTATAGATCTAACTCTTGATAAAATAAAAAGTCAATCAATTAATTAATAGATAAAATACAAATCATTAAATTATACAAAATTAAAAACAATACAAATACAAACCACCGCACTTTAGAAAGTAGAAAATGAAAGGAAAAAAAGGCTAAAAATCCATAGAAAAAGCATGGGAGGAAAACGAAAAAAAAACTCACAATGTTAAATGTGTGAAAAAAAAGGCTAACACAAAATTGACTAGAAAACGATAAAATTGACTGGAAAAAGACATTGAGGAGCAGGAGGAAGGGTTCGAGCATAAAACCTATCGTCCAGGGTTTAATACGTCTCGCTTATTATGAAAAGAATTCTGGTCGTAAGAAAAATATTTTACAACAAATGATCATCGATAATAATAAATTCCAGTGAAGTATACAAATTTAAACGATAAAACAGGCTAGCACAAGTCGCTAATAAAGCCCAAGTTAATGAAATCCTAAATGTAATTTGTTCTTTTATTTCATTTAAATCTTTGTTTAAAAAATGTTGTGATACATTGCCAGTTGAACATAATCAAAAAGTATAATCCATCAAAATAAAGAAAATTAAAAGAAAAAGTCTAGAATTTGATATAATAGATATTGATATTGATCAAGATAGTCAACGTAAACTGTTTTTTACATATTAAAATCGAAATTTTTATTATAAAAGACATTTTTGCGAAAATGTTAATGCATTTAAAATATTTCCAATGAAATGTAGAAAACAAGGCACTACAGTATAAGTTTAAGTAATTTAAGGGTAATTAATGTTGGAGATATTTTGCAACATTATATCTTATATTTATTTTGATTCGACTGAAAAAGTGTTAATCTGGATTGTTACGATGTAACGATTAATGACAAAAATACACAAGTAAAAAAAAAGAAAAAAAAAAAAAAAAAAAAAAAGGAAAACGAAAACCAGCTCATAGATTTTTTGACCTTTCTCTTCTTTAAAATTTCTTTTTAAATAAAAAATATTTTCAATAGCATAGGTGCCAAGTGTACTGTTTTTGGCGGGAAACTTGAAACCGGAAAACTTTTCGTTTAAACGCTTTCCGTCTTCAGTTTTTTTTTTTTTTTTTTTTTTTTTTTTTTGGGGGGGGGGGGTAAAATTAAGTGAAAACTTTTCCAGAGCTGCCAAGTTTTTAAATATATAAATCAGAATTGATACCAGTTTATTTAAATGTAATATGTTATATACATTTTCGACGATTAATGTTACCGAAAACAGTAATTTTTAAAATTCAATAAAAATATAATAATAATAATAATAATAATAATAAAATCTGTCGAGGCTGTTTTTCTATTATTTTAAAAAATAACTTACATATTACAAATTCGAATGGAACATGATAATACATAAAGTTTAGTTTTATTAGATCTAAAAATAAAATAAAATAAAATAAAATAAAATAAAATAAAATAATAATTTACACCCGTGGGTTCGAAATATGTTTTATATGTATGAAAATAGGTTTAAAAAATATTAATTATACCACCGTGAAGCAGGGTTCTCAGCAGTCTTTATTTTGAACACCACTTTTTTTAAATACTATTTTTCATTAAACGTTTGTAGTACATATCTTTGAAATAATATATATATATATATATATATATATATATATGTATATAAAGTGGTATTCAAAATAGTGTCTGCTGGGAATTTTGTGTAAAGTTATATAGAAGCATGAATTTTGCCCTGTTTTAAGTAGCTATTTTTTTCATAAATCATGAAGTTCGTTTATAGGTGTTTGAGGTTTGTTTTTTAATTACTGTAAATAATTAAGAAGTTGCATACACTATGGTATTTGTCTTTTTTTTTTTTTTTTTTTTTTTAACAAACACATATATTTGATGATATTAACAGTTGGATACAGGATTTACGTTTACCTATTAGAATTACCATTGCTTCTTTGATAAAGCAACAAATTAAATAACACCTTAATTGTAAAAGTTTTCTGGAAAAAAAAATACTATATTACAGATTCTTAAAGTAAGTTTCTGAGAATTCCATGCAAACTTCATTAAAATAATTTATATCTTAATTGTACCAGACTCGGTATCTTTATTATTGTGAAACTTAATTAAAATTCTAACTGCATGTCTTTTTATTACGGATTTTTTTTTTCTTTTTAACAATTCCAACTTCAACTAAATCTGAATTTTAATTAAAAAAGGTAGTTTTTTTTTTTTTTTTTTTTTTTTTAATCCAAGAAATGAAACTGGAAAGTAATGCTAAAGAAAAAAAAAAAAAAAAAAAAAAAAGAACAAACCATAATTTTCCATAAATTTTATTTTTCATTTTAACAGAACATTATAATTTTCAGATAATTTGAAATATTTTCATCGAGAATTTTAATTAAAATAAGATGTATTAATAAAAGTTTTTGTTCTGGTTGAAGTGTTTGTTGAATATTTTTATCTAATTGTTCGGTGTTAATTAATCGAGCGTTTTATTTTAATGCAAGCGCTAAATAAAATTCATTTTTAAGCTTAATTTTTCCTTATAAGATAAACAATTTTCAAAATATTTCGTTTCAACTCTGGTAATTAAATATAAAATAAAATAAAACGTTTTAATTCGGCTTTTCTAACATTATAATCCAAGATTTAAAGGTATAGAACTTTCATTTATTTTAACTGTTTATTTAAAACATTATAAAAGAAACAAAAATCTGGTGTGAAACAATCACATAACTTCCATTACACACTACTACACGGATTATATGCATTTTTTAAAGATAATGTGATCAGGAGTCATAAAATTGACCTATCAAAGTAGATATGTAAAATTTTAAAAGAGAATAAGATAAGAGGAAGCTAATACACGTATAAAGACATAAAAAACAGATTTTGATAGCGAGTTAAAAAGTAAGAGAAAAGTAATCGGTATAGCCATTTTTTGAAAAAAAAATTTTTTTCGAGATATAAAACTGACATATTTAATGAAGTTGACTGTTAATTTTCTTGTAATAACCGTGTGAAATGATATTTAAAGTGGTATATGTAACAATTTTCAAGAAAAGCGTTAGGGCAGTTTTTAAGATACTGAGTTTTAGCAAAACTTGGCATAGTCAATTGTTGACTGGAAAACAAAAATTACGTACAAAAGGATATCTAAGGAGGATTAATATAGCAACTTTGAAAAAATATCCGTACATAGGTTTTTAAAAGAACATACTTGCGATTCCTGAATTCCAGCTACTTGTACAACAACGCCTATGAATTTTCCTGAACTAACCAACTAATTCATATGAACGGGCATCTAATAGAGTGTTTATATAGCAAATTTGAAGAAAATCGATCGAGCCATTTTTGAGATACGGACAAACTGTCCCACTTCCGGTTCTTGATGTCCCCTATCTGTTTTTCTAATTTTCACTAAACGTTGCAAAAATCATCCGTACACCATACCTATCGCAATTCTGAAGTTTCATAGCTCTGTTTTTATTAGTTTCGGAGATATGATAGTTAGAAGATTCTCCACATACACACACACACACTGCCCAATCGCCCAAAACTACTTTTTTGGACTCAGGAGACCTTAAAACATGTAAATCAGGCGAAAACGCGATATAGAGTTTATGGTCTAAATACAATACTTCCATTAACTACGGCAGTCGGTAATGGAAAAAGGATATTTTAAATGTACAATTTTAGTTACGTAAGAGTTAAGAGGCATTTTTCAAAATAAAAACATTAAAAAATATACATATCCCCTTATCACCGTAATTAAGTAATTAATAATAATTTAAGGAGGTCATGAAAAGTGAAACTCTGGCTACCCAAAATGATGAACAATTGCTCGTTAGAAATAAAACGCTGACCATAAAAAATGCTGAAATCGCAAAAACTATTAGTTCCCACTAAAAATAGCAAAAATGGGTTATAACAGCAGAAATCATATAAAGAATGGAAGAACTGTAGATTCAAAGATTCAAAGAAAGAAATTCCTAAAAAGAAAGAAAGAAACTTGATACATTTTTTCAAGAATTGAACCCGTGAGAAAAAAGCGGAATTGTCGTCAGAAACTACTGATTTTGCAAGATCTAGTTAAGTAAATCTAAAATTGTACAATTGAAAGAATTTGTAAAATAAATAAAGCCGACAAACTTGTGATAGAAGGTACAGTAAACAAGATTACTAACCAATCCAAACATATGTTTTTTTTTTTTTTTTTTTAACCCCTTCTTTGGAGATGAAAAGTGGGAAAAAAATAATAATTATCTATATAATATTTCTCTAACGTGGACCAGTTAAAGTTATTTTTTGTCGAAACGATACGATAGTGGTGTAATTAATAAAGTACGCGAGGATAAAAAATAATGATTGAAAATGAATTATATTTAAGCACGCAGATTCATTTCAATGAACTAAAAAAAAAAAAAAAAATAAAAATAAATAAATAACGACATTTGTCTGATGTCGTTATTCTACGGAAAAATGTATTTTTAAAAGTTGCTTTTTCAGAATCTTTGAAAGCGACATTTTAAACCTAGCAACACTTTAAAGATATATACAAAATATGAATTATTACCATAAATTGACTAAAAAACACAATCATAAAAAATATAATCAAAATAGGATTTTTTTTTTAAAGAAAAAATTATAATAAAATTAATAAAAAGTTATCGCCAACATGGCGACAAAAATTTTAAAGGAGTGATGGAAGTCCTGTACTAAAACTGTACTTACTGACTGTGGAAGTATGAAAACTGGGTCGTGAACAAAAAATTTTATTTGGAAACCTTTCTTTGAATGATTTTGGTTTCACTATTGTACAATATTAATTTGGTTCTAATAACAATTTGGCTTCTGGTAATTTAAAATTTCATTTCGGTGCTGAAATTGGTATAGTATTTATGAGTTTCAAATTTAAAAAGTAAATAAGAAAAGAATAAAAATAAATAAAGTGCGAAAATTTCGCACGGGTTCGCTAGTAATAATAATAAAAAATGATTAGATGATGGGTTTTTGCTCTGAAATATAAAGATTGCAATTGGTTTCCATTTTAATGATTGCAAATATTGTAATTACTGTAAAATTTATAGGGCATTCAGTACTGCAGTTTTTATTTAATAATTATTATACCATCATTTGTCGCCATAGACTGTTATGTCAATAAAAAAAATAATATTCAATACTACAATCAAATAAATAATACTACAATGAATGCTTACTTATAATTAATATAGAAGGACTAGTATAAGAAAATGACATTTTAAGAAAATTTTCATAGGAAATTGATATGAAAAGAAATTAATTTTCAGAAAAATTAATGAAATATGAAAATAATCGTCAACTTTAAAAAAATAATAATAAATTTTATTAGATTTTCTTTTCTTTTAAAAATCAGTGAATTTTTTCCTGATTTATACAAGATATATAATTTTTACGATAGACTTTAGAGACCAATCTCAATTCTCCTATTATTATTTAGTTTAAGTAAAAATTTATCATGTAAATATACTGGTGGAAGAATCAGTAAGAAATGCTGTTCTGTAGCCACCCTGCAAATGGGCCCTTTATAAAAGTAGATTCTTAAAACAAACCTTGCACAAATATCAGAAAATTTAAAAAAGGCCGTAAAATAATAATAATAGATAAATAAATAAATAAATCCTAAGTTTAAAATAGACCCTTCACAAAATTGGATGATTTTAAAGTAAAAAAAAAAAAAAAAAAAAAGAGATAAAATTACATAAATACATACCAATTTATAATATTACAGAAAAAACTTTTTTTTTTTTTTTTTTTAAGAATGCTTTTGTTCTCACTTTCTTTTTAGAAATCTCACTTTGTTCCTGAGTAAGGCTGGGAAATTCGCACCTATTTTTACTTTCTTCTATATGTAATATAGAGAAAGTATTGGATTCGCGAAAATTTTCGAAGTCCACTTTTTGATGGATTTACATGTTTTGGGATATGGAGAACACGAATTAATAGTTTTTAGAAAATGTCTGTCTGTCTGTCTGTATCATTTTTTTGTGGACGCTGTATCTCACGAACCAATGAATGAAATTTAACCAAACATGGTATTTAGTTGCACCCTGACATAAACTGGTGCTGATTAGATTTTGGGATTAATCGCTCAATAGGTGGCGTTGTGATCGCATTTTATGCAAATTTTTAACATGGCAGCATAGGACAAAATTCCGTATAAATGGGCATAAAGAGAGTTATTTTACACTTGTGATTGTAAAATTAATATGAATTATTGATAATAGTAGTAGTTAGCTAGGAAAAAAATTTTGTGCATGGGGGGGCATCGGTTCCCCCCCCCGGGGGGGAAAAATCCCCCCCAGGGAAGTAAATTTTCAAGATGGGTATCTTTCGAAAGGTCTCGTTGATAATAGTAATAGTTAACTTGGAAAAAATTTTTGTGCATGTGGGTGCATCGGTTGCCCCCCCACCGGGGGGGGGAAGTTCCCTCCCGGGGGGGGCAAAGTTTCAAGATGGGTATCTTTCGAAAGATCTCGTCAATACCTTTAAAACGAATGGTTGAACGATAAATCTGTGATAATTTAAACCAAAGTTATCGATTTTTTTTACTTTTAACAAAAAAAAACTTAGAAGAATATCGCATTTTTTTTTTTAACGAAATTTAACCAAACTTGGTATTTAGTTGGTCCCCGACATAAACTGGTGCTGATTATGTTTGGGGATCAATAGCTCAACAGGTGGCGCTGTGGTAGCATTTTATCTAAATTTTTAACATGGCAGCATAGGACAAAAATTCGTATAAATGTGCATAATTAGAGTTGTTTTAAACTTGTGATTGTAAAATTAATATGAATTATTGATAATAGTAGTATGTAACTAGGAAAAAAATTTTGTGCATGGGGGGGCATCGCTTCCCCCCTGGGGGGGAAGTACCCCCCCGGGGGGATAAATTTTCAAGATGGGTATCTTTCGAAAGGTCTCGTCAATACCTTTAAAACGAATGGTTGAACTATAAATCTGTGATAATTTAAAACAAAGTTATCGATTTTTTTCACTTTTAACAAAAAAAAAAAAAAAAAAAAAAAAAAAAAAAACTTAGAAAAAAAAAATCGTACTTTTTTTTTTTTTTTTTAAATATTGTTACTGATTGAATATGTATAGGTAAATATAGAAGAAAGTCTTGTGGTGGCCACAACATACTAGTTTAATTCTGATGTGAACCCTGTATATAATTATTTTTAAAATTTTTTACTGGAAATGCATTATGATTTAAATAATGGTATATGTTGCTAATTATAAGAAAATAAGTTAGGTTCTATTAACATTAAATCATATTTTTTTTGCTCTGTTTGCGCATATAATAATAATAAAGAAAAGTACTATATTGAAAAAATCCTTTGTGCAACAAAACATACAAAGTATGTAGAGACATACTTCTTTTCATACAAGAAAAGTAATGCCTACGGAGGTTTAGTTATACTTTAAGAATATATTTCTTTTTCTTTTCATCTTGAGTACAAAGAAGGGATATTTTAAAAAGTTTTCGACATTTTTTTGGATAGTTTGAATATTTATCTTCTTCAACTGCAGACAGTACTTTTATCATTTAAACTTAGAGGTGAACAGGATGTAAAAATCACTTAAAAACTTTTGTAAGTATCTATGTTTTATTTGATGTCTTGTACAAAGGGCATTTGTATTTATCGTTTGAAAAGTAAAGCACGAAAATAAAAATAAAACGAAATGGAAAACAGTTTCCCATACTAAATAAACTTCATATTTGTTGCAGGGACATGTAATTTGATAAATGAACCGTATCGTCAATTTCTCTTATAAAGTTTGCTAAAACAAAAAAAACTAGCATGTTGTGGCCACCACACGACTTTCATCTGTATTTTCTTATACAAATTCACTCACTAAAAATAATTTATTAAAATTATTATTTTAAAAAAGTTACCTTCCATGATAATGCAGACGATTTCCATATTAGAGAAGTAGCATAACACTAAATATCCAAAGAAAGTTCATTTTATTCTCAATTAAAAAAAAAAAAAAAAAAAAAAAAAAAAATTCGTTAAAAGTAAAAACAAATAGATAACTTTGTTTTAAATTATCTCAGATCTATAGTTCAACCATTCGTTTTAAAGGTATTGACATACCCATCTTGAAAAAAATTTACTCCCCCCCGGGGGGGGGGAAGCGATGCCCCCACATGCACAATTTTCCCCCAAGTTAACTACTACTATTATCAGTAATTCATATTAATTTTACAATTACAAGTTAAAATATCTCTCATTTTGTACATTTATACGAAATTTTGTCCTATACTGCCATGTTAAAAATTTAGATAAAATGCGATTACAGCGCCGCCTGTTGAGCGAATGAACCCCAAATCTAATCAGCACCTTTTTATTTTAGGGTCCAACTAAATACTAAATTTGGTTAAATTTTGTGCATTGGTTCCTGAGATACAGCGTCCACAAAATTCGCGATACACACACACAGACAGACATTTTCTAAACACTATCAAATTGTGTTCACGACATCCCAAAACGTGTAAATCCATCGAATACCGGAGTTCGAAAATTTTCACGAATCTAATACTTTCTCTATATTACATATAGAAGAAAGTAAAAATATCAGCCTTAAGTTAGGATTTATTTTACTAAAGAAATATTATAATGGAATTATATTTATTAATATTCTATAGAAGCGGTTTAAATTGAGTTTAAATGAAATAATGTGAACGTGAATTAAGTGAACATCACAAAAGTGTGTTACAACAACCCCATTTTCTAAATGATAGACACTAAAATCTAACGACAAACAATTTATAACATAGTCTACTTAAGTATAAACCTTTATGGACTTACATGATTGAGATTTTGAGTTATGGTTAATTACAAAATTTAAAGGGCATAGTCTAACAAACATCTTCCATAAAAGTCAAATCGAGTGTTAAACTGTTCAAAACTTTTAAAATTTATCTTAAATCAGTAATCAAAATAGTTTAACGAACCTAATATATTTTTATTGGAATTAAAGGAAAAATAGAGCTACAAATGAAATAAAATCGGCTATAATTAAATTAAAATTTTACTAATCTTCATAATATTCAAACGCTGTTATACGTTTTAGTATAATGAAATAAAATTTGTTTAAAGAACATGCAGTTTAAACAAAATATTGAAAATACATAATTACTTTCTTTGTATCATATTCGAACGTTTTAATGTACATCTTCATATTATGTGAATAAGTCAGTGGCGGCTCGTGCACTGAATATTGGTGAAGAGGCACACTGTATTTTACGCTGTATTCATTTATAGAATATAAATTTACATTTAAATAAGTATTTTTAGTTAATTTAAGTTAAGACCATGCTTAATAAAAATTATGATTAAAAATACTTAAATATTATTTTTGAGCTCTTCACCTATTTTCGGTTCACGAGCCGCCCCTGGAATAAGTATGCGAAAAAAATAAAAAATCATTTAATACATATTCATTATATATTAATTTTCTATAAAAAAAAGAAAAAAAAAGAAAGTACACATCTTATACCTATAAAAAACTGTTGTGCTGCTAAAATATACAAAAGCATAGATTTTCTCTCTCTCTCTCTCTCTCTTTTTTTTTTTTTTTTTTGTTACAAGAAAGAAATATATTCCTTTGGGAGGTTTAGTTATACTTAAAAGAAAGTAGATTTTTTTCCTTCTAAGTACAGAAAAGTGATGCATAGAGTTTTTCAACATCTTTTGGATAGCTTAAATCTTTATATATCTTCTTTCAACGGAAGACAACCCATTTAACATATATATTTAAAGATAAAGAAAGAAGTTAAATATGTTGAAAATGTTTTTCAAATATCTAAATTTTATTCCTTTTATTTATGCATTCATTTTTTTTTTATGAGAAATTATTTTCAGTGTAATGGTTTAATGGAAAATATTTATAGAAGCTATAGAAATTATAGAAATTAAATATTTGCTTTGCAGGCAATAATGTATTTTGAGTTTAATTAAAACTAAATAAAAACTTAATTAATGGACAATTAAAAATAATACAATTCAGGATTCGTTATTGCCAATTACGATTTCGTTGTTGTCAACTACCAATTATTATCATTAATAACAGTTTTCTACAATTTTGTAATGATGTAATTGCTCAGGGAAATGAATACCTGTATAACAAACTTCAAAAACTAACAGAGGAATTTTGAGTGATAAATAATAGATTTATTCAAATTGTTCACAATATTTAATAAAAAAGCACCACAAAACTGGTGTTATAAAAAATATTACTTACAAACTTTGAATAAACACCATAAAATGCAATAAACTCGCAACAATTGATTCGGGTGACTGCAGCACTCGTGCTTACTTTATTCGCCTTGATGAAGGGTCGTGTGATTTTTCGACCCGAAACAATTGTTGCGAGTTTATTGCATTTTATGGTGTTTATTCAAAGTTTGTAAGTAATATTTGTTCACAATAGCCCCATGTCCACTCTAGTCCATTCCTCTCCTACTTCAACTTATGGCTTTTTGAAACGAAACATCTCATCATTATATACTTCAAAGTAAGTGTATATCATTTAGTTATCATATATGCACTAAATGACAGTGTTAGTTTTCCAAATATCTCATGTATATAATCTCCATTTGCTTATTTGGAAAAATGTTTTTAACGTTCATATCTTTTTCTTTAACACACACATATATATTCAGTTAGACAACGTCATACATACAAAGGGGATTTAAGGGAGTCGGCGGCTCAGAAATGATCTGCTTATGTAGCGAGTTAAATGCATATGTGCGTGTGTGTGAGTATTAATAATCTTATACGCGAGCAAGGATTAAAAAAAAAAAAAAAAAAAAAAAAAAAAAGGTGCTACTTGGTTTGTTAAGTCCGGAAGTCGCTCGCAATTACATGAGGTTTTAATATTATTAGAGGGAAAATAACAACGATTTAACAAAGATCTTTGGGAAAAAAAAAAAAAAAAAAAAAAACATGCTTATTAGGTTTATGGGGTTTAGGCAATCGATTGCATAAACTTTCGAAACTGTAAATCTAATAGTGGAGAAGGGAGTAGGTATTTAACAGTTAAAAAAGAGCTAGGGAGCTAGAAAAACTGCGTTTTTAGTTTTTTTTTAATGGAAATCAATTACACTTACTTTTGAGGCTAGTAAATTAAAAGTGAAATTCAGAGGTCAATGCAAGCAGTGCACGCAAGTAGAGCAGTGCCCCAGGCAATGGAAATCTTTGTTTGACATATTGAAGATATTGATGACGCTGCCATGGTCAGCGGTGGCCCGAGCTTAAAATAGCACGTTCGGAAAAGACACTGCCGAAGGTAGCGGGAATCTAAACGCAACTTTTGACCAATTTCATTTTTTTAATATATATATATATTGATATAGAATTTTGAGAATTAATTTCAATAAATAGTGACATACAAGGCGAATAAATCTCGCTAGTGTGAATCACATAAAGAAGTTGATGAACATGACTTTTTTTTAAATTTCGCCTGTTCCATGGTAAAATTTTATGTACTTTTATGAATATAAACCTATCGAAGCAAATTAAAATTCCCCAAACTTTTTAAACTTTTTATTTTACAGTTGTTTTTTCTTTTTTAAACATTTAAACAAATTATAAATATTTGAATTACAGAGATTCTGTGAACTAGAATGTATCGTGATCTAATCGTAGGGGATACAGAGTCAAATAAATTTACTTATGGGTTCTTCTGTATTGCATTTTACATAATAGCTTATCTTTATGAACTGATAAGTATGTTTCATAATAATCGAATTATTTTATTTATTTATTTTTCAAATAACATGCTTGAAATAACGATTAATTTAATTGAAAATGGCGATTATTTCCGACATTAATAACCTTTTCAGTTTATTACGAAAATACTCCTTATTATAACAATGATATTGCATTAATGTAATCTTTTTTTTTTTTTTCTCTTGCCACGTTTGCGGCACTGAAGAATGCAATTATTTTCAATTATAAATTTATATATATTTTAATTAGAAAGAAAAATATATAAATGGGTTCTATTTTTTTTTTTTTTTTAACGTTAAGGCTTTTTTATTATAAAATGATTTATAAAGGGAAAATTAATCATATTTTTTAATCACCAGATGCAAATTTATTTCACAACAATGAATTTAGCTCCTCAGATATTAATTAAAAAAATATGTGAAAAAAGAATAAGTTTTAAAATTAAAAATGAAAGTTATTACTTAGGTTTAATTGAAATAATAAAAAAAAATGATTTTTATAGGAAATTAAAAATTAAATTCTGATTGTAGTTTACTATCGAAAAATATCACGAGGAAATAATTATAAATATAATTTTTTTGTTGGTAAAATATAATAGCAAAATAACTGTGAATGATAAAAAACGATTTAATGCAAAAATAATTGTTGGTAAAAGAATAGGAAATTTCTGTATATTTGACGGAAAAACGTATTTTTTGTTGCGACGAAAAATTCAATCTTCCTAAGATTATTTTAAATCTTACGCTAATTTTTCTCTGAAAATATGTATTATTTCCATTTTGAATTTTATTTAACGGTAACATAGAAACCATATTTTTTATTATTAAATGATAATTTAAATGAATGATAATAATAACTAAAAATAAATTCAAAAACTGGCGTACAGACAATAGCAAGAAATTAAACCTTCTTCACACACCATAAATTTTAAATCAGCACAACCGGTTTCGAAAGGACGTAGCCTTTCTTCATCAGGTGCAAACACGTGCAACTGTCTTGGAGGCAAAAGCAAGACTGAAAGCAGGACAAAACCCAGAGGGGGAGGGGCAACACAAACAACCAATAGGAAGCAACATGCAGGGCAGGACCAATCAGAGAGGAACACAAGTACACACACACCACAAAAAGAGGAGGGAGGAAAGGAGTAAATAATAATTATTATTTATTTATTTTATTTTATTTTATTTTATTTTCAATAATATTAAACTAATAAGTAAATTTAATAAAATTTATCCATTAATTATTAGAATTAATTTATTTAATTGAATTAAACAAATTTTTCCAAGCTGTAGACAGCAAAGTGGAATCAGATTTTTCATTAACAATTTTATCACGATTAAGGTAAATTGCTAAATTTTCCAAAAAATCCAGTTCAGAAACGCGCTTGGCATGAAAGATAATTTTGGCCCTCTTAAAATTAAAACTATGATCAAATTCCCAACTGTGCTTCGCAATAGAAGATTTAGAAATTTCTTGATTAACAACATACCGAGAATGTTCACGTAAACGACATTCAAGATTTCTTTTAGTTTGACCAATATAAGATAAATCACAGTTATTACAAGGGACATTATAGATACCCCATTTTTGAAGCTCAGGAACAGGGGATTTGGTTGAAGGGAATTGGAATTTGTTGACAGGTTTAAAAATAACTTGAAAGTTGAAACGCTTCAAAACTTTGGCTAATTTAAAACATAAGGGGGGATAAAAAGGTAAGACAACAAGATTATCAGGTTTAATTTTATCATCAATGGAAAGAGTAGAATTATAAGTTGGCCTACTGAACTTTTTGAGAGCTTTATCAATTATAGAGGGCCTAAAACCTCTTTTAATAGCAACAGACTTTAAATAATTCAATTCTTCTTTAAGAGAAGAAGTATCAGAACAAATTTTAAGGGCACGATACACGTAAGTGTAAAAGGTGCCAATTTTTTGTTTAGCCGGATGATTAGAGAGAGCATGGGGAGGGTTAGAAACAGAGAAAGGTTTCCTGTACACAGAGGTTTTAAAAGAGGAATCGTACCTAGTAACTAAAACATCAAGAAAGGGAAGTTGATTACAATTTTCTAACTCGAAGGTAAACTGAATATGGGGATCAATAGCATTAGCAATATTAAGAATGGCAGAAACATCAAACGGATTTTCAACAAGAATGAAAGTGTCATCTACGTAACGTAACCAGCATTTTAAATTTAACATCTTTAATAATTTTTCCTCAAAATAATGCATATAGATATCGGCAAGAATAGGAGATAAAGGATTACCCATACTTAAACCATCACACTGTTTATAAAATTTGTTATTAAATTCAAAAGTAGTTTGGGAAACACAGAGTTTAGTTAGATTGATATATTCTTTGATTTCAATGTCAGAATAATGAAATTCGCGTAACCTTTTTTCTAAACAATTAAGCGCACCTTCAGTGGGGACGTTAGTAAATAAAGACTTCACATCAAGAGATAACATTGAGCAATTTATAGGATTCAAATTATTTAACTTCATAACAAAATCATAGGAATTTTTTATAGTATGACTATTAGTGCTGCATAAAGGAGAAAAAATAGAAGCTAAAAATTTAGAGAGGGGATACGTAGCAGTACCAATATTCGAAACAATGGGTCTGAGGGGAACGTTATTTTTATGAACTTTAGGTAAAGCATAAAAACGAGCACAAATTGCTGAAGAAGGGGAAACCGAGAATTTGGTATTGTCATTAAGAATGATGGAATTTTTAACAGCTTTTTGAACAGAGCTTAGAAGAGATTTAGTTTGGTCTTTTGTAATTTCAGTATAAGGTCCTTCAGATAAAAGAGAATTAACTTTATCAACATAATCAGTTTTGTCCATGAGAACAATCTGGCCACCTTTATCTGCTTTAGTAATGACAAGATTTTGATTAGATTTAAGTTCCTTAAGAGCAACACTTTCAGATTTAGAAAGATTAGATTTATAATTGGAATTATTGGAAGAAATGCAATCAGCAAGAATATGGCGCAGAGATTCTTTTTGAGAGGTAGATATTTTACTATACTTTAAAGAAGCCTCAATGGGAGCAATTAATTTAGAAATTGAAGGTTTACAAGATTGGGAAAAATTTAAACCGAGTTCTAACACTTTATTTTGTTCGGCAGTTAAGTTATGTGAAGACAGATTAACAATGTAATTTTCTTCAGGAACTTTGTTAATTTTACGAGAGGATTTTTGGTTTTTACACAAAACAGAAAACTTAGAATCTAAATTACGCTGATGAGCAGAATTAAGAGAATGTAAGGATAAATAATTATCATTTTCTGAAACAGCAAAATCATTGAAGTTTTTTCCAAGGAAGAGATGAAGCTCATAAAGCTCTTCCTCAATTTTGGCGATACGTTGACGAAAATCTTGAATACAAGCATTTAAGAGAATAAATTTGGAGCGAAATAAGGCTTAAAATCATTGAAATTTTTTCCAAGGAAGAGATGAAGCTCATAAAGCTCTTCCTCAATTTTGGCGATACGTTGACGAAAATCTTGAATACAAGCATTTAAGAGAATAAATTTGGAGCGAAATAAGGCTTATTTCGCTCCAAATTTATTCTCTTAAATGCTTGTATTCAAGATTTTCGTCAACGTATCGCCAAAATTGAGGAAGAGCTTTATGAGCTTCATCTCTTCCTTGGAAAAAACTTCAATGATTTTGCTGTTTCAGAAAATGATAATTATTTATCCTTACATTCTCTTAATTCTGCTCATCAGCGTAATTTAGATTCTAAGTTTTCTGTTTTGTGTAAAAACCAAAAATCCTCTCGTAAAATTAACAAAGTTCCTGAAGAAAATTACATTGTTAATCTGTCTTCACATAACTTAACTGCCGAACAAAATAAAGTGTTAGAACTCGGTTTAAATTTTTCCCAATCTTGTAAACCTTCAATTTCTAAATTAATTGCTCCCATTGAGGCTTCTTTAAAGTATAGTAAAATATCTACCTCTCAAAAAGAATCTCTGCGCCATATTCTTGCTGATTGCATTTCTTCCAATAATTCCAATTATAAATCTAATCTTTCTAAATCTGAAAGTGTTGCTCTTAAGGAACTTAAATCTAATCAAAATCTTGTCATTACTAAAGCAGATAAAGGTGGCCAGATTGTTCTCATGGACAAAACTGATTATGTTGATAAAGTTAATTCTCTTTTATCTGAAGGACCTTATACTGAAATTACAAAAGACCAAACTAAATCTCTTCTAAGCTCTGTTCAAAAAGCTGTTAAAAATTCCATCATTCTTAATGACAATACCAAATTCTCGGTTTCCCCTTCTTCAGCAATTTGTGCTCGTTTTTATGCTTTACCTAAAGTTCATAAAAATAACGTTCCCCTCAGACCCATTGTTTCGAATATTGGTACTGCTACTTATCCCCTCTCTAAATTTTTAGCTTCTATTTTTTCTCCTTTATGCAGCACTAATAGTCATACTATAAAAAATTCCTATGATTTTGTTATGAAGTTAAATAATTTGAATCCTATAAATTGCTCAATGTTATCTCTTGATGTGAAGTCTTTATTTACTAACGTCCCCACTGAAGGTGCGCTTAATTGTTTAGAAAAAAGGTTACGCGAATTTCATTATTCTGACATTGAAATCAAAGAATATATCAATCTAACTAAACTCTGTGTTTCCCAAACTACTTTTGAATTTAATAACAAATTTTATAAACAGTGTGATGGTTTAAGTATGGGTAATCCTTTATCTCCTATTCTTGCCGATATCTATATGCATTATTTTGAGGAAAAATTATTAAAGATGTTAAATTTAAAATGCTGGTTACGTTACGTAGATGACACTTTCATTCTTGTTGAAAATCCGTTTGATGTTTCTGCCATTCTTAATATTGCTAATGCTATTGATCCCCATATTCAGTTTACCTTTGAGTTAGAAAATTGTAATCAACTTCCCTTTCTTGATGTTTTAGTTACTAGGTACGATTCCTCTTTTAAAACCTCTGTGTACAGGAAACCTTTCTCTGTTTCTAACCCTCCCCATGCTCTCTCTAATCATCCGGCTAAACAAAAAATTGGCACCTTTTACACTTACGTGTATCGTGCCCTTAAAATTTGTTCTGATACTTCTTCTCTTAAAGAAGAATTGAATTATTTAAAGTCTGTTGCTATTAAAAGAGGTTTTAGGCCCTCTATAATTGATAAAGCTCTCAAAAAGTTCAGTAGGCCAACTTATAATTCTACTCTTTCCATTGATGATAAAATTAAACCTGATAATCTTGTTGTCTTACCTTTTTATCCCCCCTTATGTTTTAAATTAGCCAAAGTTTTGAAGCGTTTCAACTTTCAAGTTATTTTTAAACCTGTCAACAAATTCCAATTCCCTTCAACCAAATCCCCTGTTCCTGAGCTTCAAAAATGGGGTATCTATAATGTCCCTTGTAATAACTGTGATTTATCTTATATTGGTCAAACTAAAAGAAATCTTGAATGTCGTTTACGTGAACATTCTCGGTATGTTGTTAATCAAGAAATTTCTAAATCTTCTATTGCGAAGCACAGTTGGGAATTTGATCATAGTTTTAATTTTAAGAGGGCCAAAATTATCTTTCATGCCAAGCGCGTTTCTGAACTGGATTTTTTGGAAAATTTAGCAATTTACCTTAATCGTGATAAAATTGTTAATGAAAAATCTGATTCCACTTTGCTGTCTACAGCTTGGAAAAATTTGTTTAATTCAATTAAATAAATTAATTCTAATAATTAATGGATAAATTTTATTAAATTTACTTATTAGTTTAATATTATTGAAAATAAAATAAAATAAAATAAAATAAATAAATAATAATAATTATTTACTCCTTTCCTCCCTCCTCTTTTTGTGGTGTGTGTGTACTTGTGTTCCTCTCTGATTGGTCCTGCCCTGCATGTTGCTTCCTATTGGTTGTTTGTGTTGCCCCTCCCCCTCTGGGTTTTGTCCTGCTTTCAGTCTTGCTTTTGCCTCCAAGACAGTTGCACGTGTTTGCACCTGATGAAGAAAGGCTACGTCCTTTCGAAACCGGTTGTGCTGATTTAAAATTTATGGTGTGTGAAGAAGGAATGATAATAATAATTATAAAGGAACAAGAACAACATTCTATATAAAAGTTGAGATATTACTTGTATTTTTGCAATTTTTATATTAGTAGATATGACGACATATAACAAAGAACTGCATATCCAATACTTTTAATTTTTTTTTCCGGTGCAACCGACTTTTTAAAAAGAAAGTAATTTTCTTCTTGTGTAATCGTAATTACACATAGGATAACCTACAATATAAAAAGGTGTGAGTAACATAAGGGTGAAACAATACTAAAAAGTAATTTTTTTTCATGTGTAATCTACGGAAGAGTTCTAAGCATATATTAATTTTTAGATTATTTCTTTGAAAATCTGAATAATTAAAATATACCATTTTTCATGAGGAAAATTGCTTTTTCAAAATTAATTTTATATTTAATTATGTACATGTTTGGTTAAAGTAATTTGTATTTTAATTCATATAAAGAAAGAGTAATTTTAATAATATATTAATTTTGTTAATTCCATATTTTAAAATACATCGTTTATAAATTAAACATTTTCTTCCATTTCTAATGTGTAATCCTTTTAATAAAATAATACTTTAAAAGTAAAAAATATATTTAACATTATATATTAAGTTAATCTAATAAATTTGTTCTCAGCTTTCAGTAATAAATCATTCATTTAGATCATATTGTATTTCCCAATATTTCTAATGCAATCTTCTTTTAAAATATAAAAAATTGCGCAATATAGATGTAATTATTTTTCATTTCCTGTCTTTCAGTCTTTTAGGCTCCTATACTCTTCGTTTATATCGAGTTCACCAAAAGCTGAATTAATGTACTCTAATCGACTTTACAAAATTCAAAATTTCCCATTTATTTTGCATTAAAACAAAGGAATTGTTTTTTGGCGATTGATTGGCGATAGTCCCGCCGGGCTACCAGTATTTGGCATCGTAACTTAAGCCCGCATATAGGTTTCTCGAGACATTCGCTCCTCTGCACTGGTCTTGATAGGATATTTTAATTAGTCCTCTCTCTCACTCATTTTCCTTGTAGCAAATCCCCGAATCTGTTCATAAATCTAAAATGACTTTAACCATATATTAAGCCTGGTTCCAAATGTAATTGAAGTACATTTTGTTAAAACCGATAAAAACTTTTGGCCCTTCAATTTGGAATTGGACTCCTTTGGTTATTGTGGACAACTGTGTACTTGAATTTAACAATCACGACTTTAAACTTTGCTATGCAATCGTTATTACAAATTAGGTAAAATTATATAATAAAAAGATATGAGTAAAATACGGGTGATAACAATGCTAAAAGTAATTTTCTTCTTTTGTAACAGTTATTACATAAAATTACATAAATAATATTGGATAAAATTACATAATAAAGTGGTTTAAGTAAATTACGGATGCTAACAATGCTTCGGAATTCGACATTTTGGCATATATACCTATCTAAAATATTACTAAGCCTTTTTTTAAATAAAAAAATTACAAACAATTAGAGGAAAAGGTGTAAATGCGGGCACTTTTTTTTTTTTTTTTTTTTTTTTTTTTTTCACTTTAAGTTACTTTAACCGTGAAAAATTCTGCTTTCTTGACCTTCTTTAGCAACTATAACAAGTTTACTAAATGTGAAGAGGTAAAACAAATGTTTAATATGAATTATTTGAATTTGAAAATAAAAATTTACAAAATGCATAAAAACAAAAAATCAGAAAAAAATGAGGTGCAAATATGATCCCTTTCCAGAAAAGTCACAAAAAAGTTTTAAAACATAATAAAACAATACTAAAAGTAGGTTTATTTATTAATGGAAAAAAAAATATTTATATATATATACAGAAATCTCTGACGTAATTGGCTCTTTCAAACCAGGTACAATCTAATTGTGCTCACATTTAGCACATAAGGCTTTATACCACTCTTCTCCGTCAGTTTTTTCAGAGAATATTCCATCACAAAAGATGCAAGTTGCATCTCTCGGATCTAGTTTATGCCCGTCCTTGATATCCAGGATGATATCCTCATCATTGTCGATAAGGGAAGGTCAAGGTAGTCTGAAATGTCCGATAATGAATCATCATTTCGTGGGTCGAATTTTCTTTCTTCGAAGGATTTTGATCACTGCAACCTTGGCTGGTCTTTAACTTTATCGGATCCTGACTTTCCCTCTTACCAAGGGTTGGTTGGTTGGTTGGGTTTTACGTCGCACTAGTGCTGCGCAGATGGGCAACTCGCGACGGTCTGGGACACACCCCTAGAGGTGGTTCGGAGACATGCCATCACAATTTTGATCCTCCATGGAAGGGATGACTCTCCCGCTTCGTTGACCCCCAGAGGTATAATTTTCGATGTGAACATGGAGGACATTGCGGCCACGACAGATTTTACGTGCACCAGCCACCATTAGTACACACGACGGTCTTTGGCCGGCTCGAGTACCGAACCCGCAATCTTCCATTTATGAGGCCGACGCTCTACCGACTGGGATACCGCGGCCCCTCTTACCAAGGGAAAACTCAAGGATGTCTTTTTGTGGGAACTTTTGTTAAATGACTTCAGCTGATCTTTGTATGGTCATCAAATGAGGAGGCTAGACCATGCTGCTTTGCGTCCACGAGTAGTATGTGTCTTCTCAATGTTGAGGAGATTATCGACCTAGAAACTGCATTTAAAGTTGTTGGGACTCATATTTATACTAATGAAGGGTGCCTATATTTACACCAATCCCACTTGAAAAAGTTTACCTCTATCATGTGTAATCTAACTGCATGGGTGACTAATAGCGTGCTTCTAGAAGAAGCTTAGGATCTCTACTTTCCGAATATCACTGTGAAATTATGTTAAACTAATCGTATGAACATGAAAACAATATGATTTCAGATGTTTGTAAAACTTTTGCAGTCAAGAATAAAGACTAATTTACATGATAATAAACATGATAATTTATGACATGATAATAATTTACATGATAATTTACATGATAATAATAATGCATTTACACTACTTGAAAAAGTGGTTCCAACTGTTCGAACTACTTTATATCAACAAGTGGCACCATCTACAGCCCTTGCTGTCTGCCTTTAGCAGCTCCAATTGTCACTTGTGGGAGGGGTGCCCATATTTACACCTGTGCCAAATTTTACACATTCTCCTCTATTAAAAAAATATATATAAATTCATAAATTTTTATAAATATTTTTCTATTGAAATCAAATTAATTAAATTTATTTTAATTTGTTTTCACGAGATATTGTAATTAAATCGTACTTTACGTAATTTAATTAACTTTTTTGGTCATCGAAAGAAAAAAAAAAAATAAATAAATAAGATAAAAAAAAAATGATGAATATTGATCTTTATAGAATTTTGTTTGTGAAAAAATATTTGTAAAGAAACATGTTTAGCAATCATAGCTATTTACATTTAATTTTAAAACTGAAAAACTAAAAAGAAATTTTTTTATTTTATTTATTTATTTTATGTATATATGTATTTTTTATTCAAAGAGTACGAAGCAATTCCAAAATTTTAAATTGTTTTTGAAAGCTTAATTTTGTTTGTGCTAACATAATTATTCAAAAGAAAAAAAAGATTCATTAATAAATTTGTATACATCTGTTTTTGATTTCTCGTAATTTGCGGTAATAAATTATGTAAACAAAACTTTTTTTTTTTTTTTTTTTTTTTTTTTTTTTTTTTTTTTTAAATGGTACTCTTAAGGGAAAAAAAACAAAAAAAACATTAGTAGATACTTCTAAAAGTAAAGGATAAAAATATGTAGGATTTTAAACATTTATATTTTTCTAAGCAATGATAATTACATATTCTGTTTATGTGACTAAATACAAAAATATATTTGTCATTATTGTTGAGAAAAATTAGAAATAAGATTAAAAAAATTTCTTTTGAAATATATTATACAAACGATTTTGTGCTTTCTATATATACAGTGTGATCCAAAAATTACAGAAAAAAAAAATGTATTACTCAAAAAGAATTAGCTGTAGCACTATGCGTTTTTCCCTGAAATGTAAAGAAAAACATAGGATTTTTTAGCTAACAAAAGATTTATAAATAATCTTGTGTGTCACTCACACGACTTTCTCTTACCCTGAAATTTAATACTATAAATACAGGTTGCAAATTAATAGGAAAGATAACGAGTACTGTTATGTAAACCTATGTTAAGCAATTCATATTAGGCTTCTGAAGAGTTTTATATGATAATTAGTTCTGTGTGAGGGGGCGGTCCCCGTTTCATTAATGCACCGACATTTATATAGAATTTAATTCGGTTATTAAAAAATATTTCTCTTTTTAAAAAATAATTTATTAAAATTATTTAAAAAAAAAATTTTCTTTTATGATAAGGCAGACGATTTCCATATTAGAGAAGTAGTTTAACACCAAATATCCAAAAAAAGTCCATTTTATTCTCAATATAAAAAAAAAAAAAAAAGTACAATTTTTTTTTCAAAGTTTTTTTTTTTTTTTTTTTTTCGTTAAAAGTAAAAAATATCGATAACTTTGTTTCAAATTATCGCAGATCGATGGTTCAACCATTCGTTTTAAAGGTATTTTCGAGCTCTTTTGAAAGATACCCATCATGAAAATTTACTCCCCTCGAGGGGGGACTTCCCCCCCAGGGGGGGGGAGGCGAAGCTCCTACATACACAAAAAATTTTTCACAGTTAACTGTCTCTATTACAAAAAATATATATTTGTTTCATTTGGTTTAGTGCAGTCTATAGACGTTAAACTGTATTTTCCTGCAATTTCCCCCATAGACGTAATGTATTAGAATTCTCTTGATTGTCCCTGTACACGAACCATTTGCTTGATCTTAACGAAAAGCTTACTGTAGCATCCCTATATGATACATATTTAGAATACCAAGTTTGAACTTTCGGCCATAATTTGTTTTTGAGATATGCTGATAACAGACAGACACACACACAGACACACATACACACAGACACACACACACACAGACACACACACACACAGACACACAGACCATTTGCTAAAAACATGATTTTCGTATTCAGGGGAACTCAAAACGTGTAAATATAACAAAATCTCGCGTTCGAAAATTTGAGCCAAAAACAATACTTTCTCTACCTTATGGGTAAGAGAAAGTAAAAAATCCGTTTAAATATCCTGGGATCCGGACATAATATCGTGGGACAAAATCTCGCCGGACAAAATATCTCGTCAAAAAAGTAGTATGATCTATTTGAGAAGTTGATTTTGTGTCACGCGTGATATCTGGCGGGGGCCACATGGCCTTATAAATATTTATTAATTAATTAAAATAATTAATTAATTAATTAATTAAATCGTAGAGTTGAATTTCATCGAAGCAGGACACTTTGGTCCCACCGTTTTGGTCCCGTCACTTTGGTCCCGCCATTTTGGTCCTGCCATTTTGGTCCCGAGGAAATTTTGGTCCCTGTCCATTTTGGTCCCGAGACATTCTGCTCCCACCATTTTTTTGCAATTTTTTAAATATATATCAGTTTTTTAAAAAGATAACATATTTATTGGTACGGGAAAATTGAAGTGCTCTTAGAATATCTTTAATTAATGAATATCGTACAGATAAATATATAAATTTTCGACATTACGATTGCTGCCAAGCTATTGAGATTCGGAGAATTTTGTACTAATTTTTTACGAACGTTTTATTTATTTATTTATTTACTTATTTATTTTATGTAATTCCACTGTTTTTTAATTGATATTTTTTTCCTTTCATTTTGATTTAACTTACTTCAATTGTAATTTGATTTTTAATTTACTATCAGTGATGAAATTTTGTGATTTTAACTCCTCTTGACCAAGGGTTGCACTGCCCGGGACGTGCAGTCCTTGGGAGGGGGGCAGTGTTACAAAATTGTAAATAATTGTGTTTATTTTTGTATAAATTCTTTCAAAGAGGCTTAGTAAGTTGATAAATTGCTGATTTTGTCCATTTCTAGTCATTTTAGCGTTGAAATAGCCTTATTTCCCTTTAAAAACGCATTAAAAAGCCCAATAAGGCAGGTAATGGATTTGGCGCCAAATTTGGCGACTTTTTCCCACCTTGGCGATTTTTTTTGGCGACCTTGGCGAGAAAATCCTTATTAGGGATATACCAAATATGGAAGCTGTAAGTTGATTGGTTGACCACTTTCTGGAGTTTTCTCGAAAAATCTGGGTCCCATGGAACAGTATATAAGAAGAGCTTTCTCGCCAAGGCAGTTAGTTCAGTTCAGTCTTCAGCCAGCTTCGCTAGTGCTTGCATTGCTCTTGAGCCTCTTTGGAAGAGACTTGCTTTATGTGTTATTGCTATACAGTTTGTACTGTGGATTTGCTATTGACAGCTGTTGTTTAAGCTGTGTTTAGTGTTTGAATTGAAGCTGATACTTGGTTTATGGACCTGTATTTTTCTGGAACTTTCTGTGAATAAATTACTGAATTTTTGTACGTTTGGCCTTTCATTCTCGGACAACTCACGAACCCCCAAGTACGCAACATTTCTGGTGTCAGAAGCGGGATTGTCTGTGAATGGTTATAACTAGGGCTATGTAAGAAGAGATGAAGAAATTTCTAGAAAGCTTAGCTACCCAGATGAATGAAATGAAAGAAGGGCAAAGAGAAATGAAAGAAGGACAGAGAGAGATGAAAGATAGCCTGAGTCAAGAGATGAAAGAAATGAAGGCAGCACAAGAGAAAATGGAAACATCGCAAAAATAAATGAAAGACTGTTTGACTGAAGAAATGAAGGTAGCTCAAGAGAAAATGGAAACATCGCAAAGAGAGTTGAAAGACAGTTTAACCGAAGAAATTAAATCTAATCAAGATGAGATGATGAGAGAGCTTTCAACGGTGAAATAATCAATCGAGGGCAAATTAACGGTGATGGAAAATAGAATGGATGGAATGGAAGAGAAAGATATAAAGATAGAAGAACATTTTGAGGAGAAAGTTTTGAAAATCGAAGAAAGTTTTGAAGGAAAAGCTATGAAGATAGAAGAAAATGTTATGAAGGTTGAAGACAGTGTTACGAGGATAGGATGGAGTGTAGAGGAGAAATTTAAAGAAAACTTTGATCAAGAGCTGAAAGGAAGGTTTTCAGAGATAGAAAGCAAGTTTAAGGGGGAGCGTCAGTTTCTCGATAATCTACCTTTTCCCAAGAGATGGCGTTGTATTTCACTTGAGCGATAGTTTTCTGTTTCTGGTAAACTAGTTCTGTTGAGTACGTCATTTCCCCTTTTCCTGTGACGTCAAGTGAAGTACGCGAAAAAAAGAAAAAAAAAGGGGGAAAAACAAGTGCGGTCATCCGAGAGTGTATATTAGTTCGGTTCATCCTCATTTTCAAGATTTTTTATATTTGTTTTGTATTAGCAGTCACATAAGCAGTTTGTACTGAAATGCGCTGTAGCTGTATAAGTGAAATAATTATAATAACTTTAATCACAAGTGAAATGTGTTAGAGGGCAATATAACACTTTAAATTACAAAAATTTTCAAGGTAAAATAATAAAATTTCTGTATAGATTTTTTGCATTTCAAATTTAAATTTATATTCTCTCAAACGGGAATTAATATTTATAGTGTACTTATTAATGAAAACACAGTGAGTGAAACATTTGTGAACCTCAACTATATCAATACATACAACTCACTGATATCAGTAGAACCTCGCCAATTTAGAATTTTAAGAACAAATTTTTCAACATAATGCGATAATTTATTATGGCAAATTAATTTATATTTGACCATGTTTCTATTTACTTCGATTCTTGTTTATTTGTGTGTCCAGTACAAATCTTGCAATCGATTTTTAACTAACTTCCCGACTAGCTAGATATTTGAAGCTTTCAAAATAGCTCAAAACACGGTGACAATACATTTTTTAAATATTTTTACCCAACTGTTTCGGGTCCCTGGTGCCCTCGACAGAGTTTATATGTTTCAACAGAAAATTTATTTAACTAACTTTCCGCCTAGCTAAGCTACACATTTGAAACTTTTAGAATAGCGCAAAACCCGATAACAATGCATTTTTTAAATACTTTTAGCCAATTGTTTCAGGTCTTTGCTGCCTTCGGTAGCATTTATATGATTCAACAATCGTATAACTTCCCGACTAGCTAGAAATTTGAAACTTTTAGAAAAATTCATAACACGATGACAATGCATTTTTTTTTTTTTTTTTTAGTCAATTGTTTCGGATCCCCGCTGCTTCGGTAGCGTTTATATGATTCAACAAAACTTCCCGATAGAGTCACCCGACCCGAACCCGACAAAAACATTTTCATTAACCCGAAACCCGACCCGAACCCGACAAAAAAATTTTCATCAACCCGAAAACCAACCCGAACCCGCAACAGAGAACTTTTTGCGACCCGAACCCGACCCGAAACCCGAAAAATAAATCAACATTACTTATTTATTTAAAAACCATGCAAAACAAGGTAAAATGATATAACATGACATAAAATAAAGTAAATTTTCACTGTCACACAGTTGGTAAATTAAAAAAAGAAAAAAACTAGTATGTTGTGGCCACCACAAGACATTCTTCTATATTTTTCTGTCAAATTCACTAAGTGCGAATAATTTATTAAAACTATGATTAAAAATATTTAACATGATGAATGCAAATAATTTCATCTTAGGGAAATCTAACACTAAATATCTAAAGAGAGACAGTTTTATCGTCTATAAATAACATCTTAAAGTAGTATGTTGTGTCCACCACATGACTTTCTTCTATATTTTCCTATACAAATTCACTCAGCAAAAAACTTTATTAAAATTAATATTTAAAAAAAATATATTTCATGATAATGCAGTCGATTTCCATATTAGAGAAGAAGTATAACACTAAATGTCCAAAAAAGTCAATTTTATCCTGAATATTATTATTATTATTGTTAAAAATGAAAAAATCAATAGCTTTATTTCAAATTATCGCAGATCGATCGTTCAACTATTCGTTTTAAAGGTATTGACGAGCTCTTTTGAAAAATACCCATCATGAAAATTTACTCCCCTCGAGGGAGGGACTTGCCCCCAAGGGGTAAGACGAGGCTCCTACATACATTTTTTTTTTTTCCACAGTTGAATACCTGTATTACAAATAATTCTTTTAAATTTCATAATGATTATTAAAAATATTTATACAAAATTTTTGCGCATTTATACAAAATTTTGTCCTATACCACCAGGTTAAAAATTTAGAAAAAGCGGGATGGCAACGCAACCTGTTGGACAGTTTTTACCAAAAGTTGATAGGCACTAATTTATGTCAAGATGTAACTACATACCGATTTGTATTAAATTCTCTGCAGCAATTCCTGAGATACAATTGCTACAATAATTTTGTCACACACACACAGAGACAGACAAACTGACGTTTTCTAAAAATGGTCAAATCGTGTTATACAACTCTCAAAACGTGTAAATTCATCAAAAATCCGAGGTCGAAAATTTTTACGAATCCAATATTTTCTTCTATTGAATATAAAAGAAAGTAAAAATTAAAAATGTATTTTTATAATGGTTATCTCACATATCAAGTTTTGTACAGTTATATGCCATAGAAGTTGAGATATAGCCATCCCGTTATCGATGAAATTTGCAGAATAGCAGCGCCACCTATTGGACGACAAGCATTCAAACTGAATCAGCATAATGTCTCATAATCGCCTTCTCACATATTAAGTTTTGTTTGATGATACGCAGTAGAACCTGAGATATATCTTTCCTTGTAATTGTGGAAATCGCTGTGTAGCAGCGCCACCTGTTGAGTAATTTACACCAAAAGCATACTTGCCAACCATCTCATTATGAACCGTACAATTTTTAGTACCCGCCTTTTTTTACACGCCAATATATTTTTAGAGTAATTTTAGTCTTATTTAATCGTAACACCATTTGAAGAGAATTACTCTAAAAATATATTGGTGTGAGAAAAGAGGCGTTTTTTCAGGGGGCGTTAACAATTGTACGGTTATTAATGAGATGGTTGGCAAGTATGCAAAAGTTGGCAAGCGCTAATATATGTAAAAGTGCACCTACATACAAATTTATATGCAATTCTCTGCATAGCCTTTCTTTAAATTGCGGAAATCACTGTATAGCAACGCCACTTGTTGTCTGATAGGCATTCAAATTGAATCAGCGAAATATCTCATATTGGTCTTCTCGCATATCAAATTTTGTTGGATTATACCCAATGAAACCTGAGATATAGCCTCCCTGAAAATGCAGAAATCGCTGTATAGCAGCGCCACCTCTCGAGCGGTTCACACCAAAAATTGATAGGCACTAATTTAGGTCAAGGTGCATCTACGTATGAATTTAAATGCAAGTCTGAACAGTAGTTCCAACGATACAGCTGCCACAAAATGTTTGTTACACCCACACAGACGGACAGACAGACATTTTCTAAAAATGGTCAAATTATGGTCTAGACCTCTCAAAACCTGTAAATCCGTCGAAAACTGGAAGTCGAAAATTTTTACGAGTCCAATACTTTCTTCGATTGAATACAGAAGAAAGTGAAAAAAAAAATTAAAATGTAATTACTGATTGTATTGAGTTAAAAATTAAAAAATCTAAAAAAAAAAAATGTTTAATAATAATGTTTAAACATTTATGTGAGTTGTGAACTTCAAGATTGCAAAAATGTACTTCAAATTCAGCGTTACTTACTAGTTCGTTGTTTTATGCTTATATTCTGAAAAAAAAAAAAAAAAAAATGTATATTTATTTATTGCTTTTGTTCGACGTGAATGTTTATAATTATTTGGGACATCTGCTTTCCCACAATCACTTTCAATTCACATGATCAGCAAATTATCTTTCTGCAGTGGCAATTTTCGTGTTTTGTTTATTTGTTCAAGAGAAGAATAATATTATTATTATGCCTTGATGGAATCCGTTTCCTAAATGTGTTTATTTTACATTACTTTTTACTTTCTTCTGTATTCAATTGAAGAAAGTATTGGAATCGTAAAAATTTTCAGCTTCCGTTTTTTGATAGATTTACACGTTTTGCGGATTCCAGAACACAATTTGACTAGGTATTTTTGGAAAATATGTGTCTGTCTGTCTGTTTGTGTGTGTGCGTGAAAAAAAAAAGAAAAATCTTGTGGCGACTGTATCTTATTGCAGATAACTGCATATAAATTTATATGCTGATGTATATTGACCTAAATTAGTTCCTATCAACCTTTGGTGTCAATTTCTCAACAAATGGCGCTGCTGAACCGCGGTTTTCACAATTTCAGGAAAGGCTATATCTCAGGAACTGCTACACGATTTTACGTATAAATCTATATGCAGATACACTTGATACACTTTGACATAAGTTAGTGCCTACCAACTTTTGTGTCAATTGCTCAACAGGTGGTGCTGTTATACGTCGACTTTCGCATTTTCAGGGAAGGCTATATCTCAGGTTCTGTTGTGCATAATCAAACAAAACTTGACACGTATCAGTGTAGCCATTACATGACATTACGCTGATTCAGTTTGGAAGCATATCAGCGTATAAGTGGCGCTGCTATACTGCAATTTTCACTGAGAACGGAATGTGGCTACATCTCAACTTCTATGACATATAACGGTACGAAACCCGATGTATGTGGTAACCATTATGAAGACGCATTTTTTAAGACTTTATTTATAGAGAATTAAACTGTCTTTCTTTTCTTATATTTAGTGTTAGTTTTTTATAAAATGAAAATCATTCATTATGGTAGATATTTTAATAAATAATATTTTTAAGAAAATATTTTTACTGAGCGAATTCCTATAGGAAAATATAGAAGAAAATTTGAGGTGCTCACAGTATACTAGCTTTAAATGAAATCACAACAAGTATTTCTTCTATATTTGATGTATATACAAGTATAAATGGAGGAAAATTCAAAATTCCGTTCACATAAAAGCGAGGATTGAATTTCATTAAAAGTAAAGGTATAAGAAAAAAAAAAAAAATAGTATGTTGTGCCCACCAGAAGACTTTCTTCTATATTTTGTAATACAAATTCACTCAGTACTGATAATTTATTAAAGCTATTATTTATTAAAATTACCTACCATAATGAATGCACACGATTTTCATCTTAGAGAAAAGTTACACTAAAAGTACAAAGAAAGACAGTTTTATTCTCTATAAATAATATATTAAAAAATGCGTTATGATAATGGTTATCGCACTTATCAAATTTTGTGCAGTTATACACCATGGAAGTTGCGATATAGCTTTTCCGTTCTCGGGGAAAATTGCAGTACAGCAGCGCCACCTTATGGCCGATATGCATCCAAATTGAATTAGCATAATGTCTGATGATAATGGTCTTTTCACATATCAATTTTATTTTAATTATACACAATAGAACCTGAGATATCTCTTTCCTTTAAATTATGGAAATCGTTGTATAAACCCGCCACCTATTGAATTATTGGTACCAAAAGTGGATAGACAAAAATTTATATCATGGTACATCCATATATAAATTTATGTGCAATTTTGAGTAGTAGATCCTGAAATAAAGTATTTCCTTGAACTGTGGAAATCACTGTATAGCAGCGCCACCTTTTGAGAAATTGACATAAAAAGTTGATAGGGACTAGGTTATGTTAAGGTGCATCTACATATAAATTTATATGCAATTCTCTGCAGTAGTTCCTGACTCTCAAAACATGCAAATTCATCAAAAACCGGAAGTTGAAAATTTTTACGAATCTAATAATTTCTTCTACTGAATATAGAAGAAAGTGAAAAAAAAAAAAAAAAAAAAAACTTGTAAACTGCGCAATTTCCCTTAAATTGTGGAAATCACTGTATAGCAGCGCTATCTGTTGAGCGATGGGCACCAAAAGTTGATAGGCACTAATTTATGTCAAGGTGCATTTATTTATAAATTTATATGCAATTATGTGCAGTAGTTCCAGAGTCGCCACAAAATTTCTGTCACACACATACAGAGACGCAGACTGATATTTTCTGGAAATAGTCAAATCGTGTTCTGGACTCTCAAAACATGCAAATTCCTCAAAAACCGAAAGTTGAAAATTTTTACGAATCTAATACATTCTTCTACTAAATATAGAAGAAAGTTAAAAAAAAAAAAAAAAAAAAAAAAAAAAAAAACTTGTAAACTGCGAAATCTTTTCAATTTCCAGAATGTAAATGCGAGGTTATACTGTATTTGTATTTCTTTAATATATACATTAACAACAGTAAAGAAAGATTTATAATACTTTTCTAATTTTCATACAATTTCTACAAAAGATACATATTAGTTCCGTTAAAGAAAAGAATACAGATTCAGATACAAATACGGATCTATTTTTCTGGCGGATACGATTAGGGAGCTCCGGTACATGTCTGCCCACCAGCCACCGAGCGGTTCTGCGCTCAAAGCTGGTAGATGGAAGCTGTCGGGTTCGATCCCAGGTCGCGCTCATCGACCTAGCCTTTCGGAGTTTACCATGGTTTCCTCCGAAACACGCGTAAATACGGGCTAGGACCGCTTAGAAAGACCCAAACGGAGGGCATTCCCCCTATAGGCCTAGGACACATCTGGTGTCAATCCCCTATAGGCCTAGGACACATCTGGAGTCAATCGGCCTTAAATCCTCCAACCAAACAACCAACCGATACATGTCTAGTATGTACAGAATGTTTAAATTAGTTACATAGTTGTAAACATGCCTATAAAATGTTTATAATTGTAAAAAAATATTTTGAAAGGTGTTCTCAAGTCGACCCGACTTATTGAAAACCAAACCCGACCCGAACCCGAACCGCGCGAAAAAAAGATCAGTCAACCCGACCCGCAAGAGAAAAAATTATGTCAACGCGGGTCGGGTTCGGGTAAAATCGGGTTACCCGATCCGATGCAGGACTCTAGTTTGGGAATTCAAAAGTTGTTTCAATGCCACTTATTCGAAAAGCTGATAAAAGTGAGAAAGCTTGATATCCCTCTTTCAGTTCTTGCTAAACTTTATGAATGTGGGGAGGGAAAATATAATGTAGGAAGTGCGTTCTTGTTTTTCTTCTTTTGTCTATTTTTCGGAGAACTGGAAGAGGGGAAAAAGTTCGATGTGAAAAGGCGACGTATTTTATCTTCAGAAAATCATTTGAGCGATATTCCGAGATTTTATTTCATTTATTTTTCATGTTTGAAAGCTAATTTTAGATGCACAGAACATAAAAAAAAAAATCTGGTGTGAAACAACCACACGACTTCCATTACCCGCTATTACATGTATTATATACATTTTTGAGAGATAATGTGATCAGAAAACATAAAAGGGACCTAAAGAGAAAATCGTTAGAGCCGTTTTTGAGATACCAACTTTTACAAAAAATCAATTATTGACCGGAAAAAAATAATTACACACAAAAGAATATTTAAAAGTGAGTTAAAATGGCGAGTTTGAAAAAAATTCGTACAACCGTTTTTAAAGGAACGCCTTTGCGAGGCCTGAACTTGAGCTATTTATACAGGACGCCTATCAATTTTCCTGAACTAACCAACTATATCATTCGAAAGGACATCTAATAGAGTGTTTATATAGCAAGTTTGAAGAAAATCGTTAGAGCCGTTTTTGAGATACGGACTTACGGTCCCACTTCCGGTTTCCGATGTCCCACTTCCGGTTAAACTCAATTATTGACAGGAAAACAATAATTACATACAAAAGCATACTTAAAAGTGAGTTAAAATGGCGAGTTTGAAAAAAATCCGTACAACCGTTTTTAAAGGAACGCCTTTGCGAGGCCTGAAATTGAGCTATTTATATATGCCGCCTATCAATTTTCCTGAACTAACCAACTATATCATTCGAAAGGACATCTAATAGAGTGTTTATATAGCAAGCTTGAAGAAAATCGTTAGAGCCGTTTTTGAGATACGAACTTACGGTCCCACTTCCGGTTTCCGATGTCCCACTTCCGGTTTTTCATTTTTCACCAAAATTTGGAAATTTCATCTGTACACCAGACGTATTTCAATTCTAAAGTTTCGTAGATCTATTTTTATTAGTTTCTGAGCTATAATAGCCAGAATATTCTCCACATACATACATACATACATACATACACACACACATACATACACACTGACCAACTGCCAAAAACCACTTTTTTGGACTCAGGGGACCTTAAAACGTGTAAATCAGGTGAAAACCCGATATCAAATTTTCAGACCGAATACAATACTTCCATTACCTACGGTAGTAGGGTAATGGAAGTAAAAAGGGAAGTGATCTCGCATTGGATCTAAAACGCTTACCATAACGGTATACAGGAGAATTAAAATGATTGTTGTAAATTATGTATTCGTATCCCGCTCAAAAATATCTTATAAATAATTGTGTGACATCGCTAGTTTACTTTATTTTATAATTAGAATATTACTGGATGGGTTTGAAAAATATTTCATAAAATATTATTCTAAAATAAAAAAATATAAATTATGTCATTTGATTTATTTATTAATCACTATTATTTATTTATTTATTTATTTTGGGGGGCGGAGAGAACGGCAGTTTGCGTCTAGTGTTTGTTTATTTTACAAACAAAAATTTCTTTTCCGGGTTCGAGCTGATGAAAATTTCTGTGTTGAGTTTGACTTGGGTTTCAGGTTGACTTCAAATTTTATTACAATATGAATATTTTATTTTCGAAATCTTTATTTTAGAAATATGTACCGTGTAAGATAATTAGTTTTGATATTTATCGTATAGATATACATATACACGCACACATTTACTTAATCCTAATTTGTTAATTTTATAATGGTCGGTTTTGTATTTTATATTTCCTGCAATTACACAGTTTGTCATGGAGGATGGTTTTGGTTCTTTCTAATCTTTAAACTCATATATATAAATTCTTTTCAATAAATTTATATATATGTACACACATACACATAAATGCATAAATTCATTTTGGTTCTTCAGCATTGCGGCGGCTTTTTATCATCTGTCTTTTTACATCTTACAACTTTGTTACCATACATATGAACAATAATCCGAAAATCTCGTCAATTCAATGATTTGAAATTTTCGACTTCCTAACATTTTTTTTTACTTTTAGGAAAAAAAATGTTTTTTATTACCATTCCTAGTGCATATACACCAATAAAAAACAGATTACTATGCATTTGTTGTATCAAACAATAGAAAATAAAAGATTTGGAAATTCTGTTTTTTATCAATTTCAAATTTCTTAGAAAAAAATTTATAGAGTTTCTTTTTTTCAAGGAAATTTGTCATATTTGCTATTTTGGATTATGATGTACGATTCTATTAATATATATACAAGGCGCGCAATTTCCACTCGCCAGCTCGCCATTGGCGAGTGGAATTTTTGCTGTGGCGAGTAAAAATTTGGTCTAGTTATAGATACAATTCTTACACGATACGGTAACAGAAAACATTCTTTTTATAGATTTAAATATGGCAAAATCTTGCCATCTTATAACCTCATATTTAACCTCTCCTTTTTAGATTCTCGGAGACCCGAGTCTCTGTGCGCGCTGCCCGAGATCGCGCCAGCTTGTAAAAGGAAAAATGCTTGGTGTATACATAAAAGTTTTGATATCTTCGGCAGTTTCGTTTCTTACTCTGTTATTTCTCCAAGTAGAGTGAGAATAGACGAATGGAAAGCCTCTTTGTCCGTCGCCCACTATCCGAGAAAAGCTGTATTATGATTAAAAGAAAAAAAAAAAAAAAAGAGTTCATATTTTCAAGTTTTTTACTAAAACGTCAATGATATGCGCATGTAATGATTTGTAAGCAACGATTTTATCGAAAAAGTTATTCCGAAATGTCCATTTCAAATGACAACAATGAACAAGTTATAAACATCGACATTCTGTCTAATTACAAAAATAAAATGGACGAAAAAAACGTTTCTAATATTAAATGTTAAGTAAATAAATAGATAAATAAGAAAGCTTAATCTTAATTAAAGTCGCTGCAATAGTCAAGAAAAACAACGTAATAAGCTCAGTTGATATTTTCTACTGAAACTAAAACTCAACTCAAAACATAAGCGCTCTTTTTACCGGAACTAAAGCAGACGGCTTAGGGTTACTGTAACATTAAAAATATCTGTCATTCTGCTGCAGTATGCCATGATTAAAATCAGTCATAGATTATATTAAAAGTATTTTCTGTAGGATATTTCGGTATCATATTGCTCTACACATATCCCTTATACAGCTATTCATAAGAATATGACATAAAATTATGAGAAAAATTTAAAAAATGACAAAAATAAAAGCTTTTCAATAAATAGGAGAAACGATTCGAAATAGCAACGCCATCTATTAATAGCTAAAAGAAACAACATGAAATTTTTCGAAAAAATGCAATTTTTGAAAAATTAAAATTTAAAAAAGATTGAGGACACATCTCGTTTTAAAAATTATATCGTCTGAGAGATAAAAGTTATATCTAACGCCAAAAAAAATTTTCAAACAAATTAATTGCATTAACAGTGCACGGGATTGATTTTAGAATTTTAGCCTTAGTAATCTAGAAAAGCCGTAACTGACGATCCCCCTTAAGAGAATGGAGGAAGATCTTGAAAGGAAAATGAAAGAAGAGTGGAACAGAGAAGTAATAGGGAATGAACTGTAGAGCAAGATTCGGAATCTCGACGAAAAGTTAGAATCCATGCCTCAGGAAACTGAAAAGAGAGATAAAAGAATTCAGAATCAGGAATTTATTAAGCTATCCACCTACGACGGCAGTTCCTCCTGGCATGTATATAAGACGCAGTTTTCCATCGTTGCTGAAGCTAACGGCTGGGACTCTACCGCCAAGTCAGTCCACTTAGCAGCAGCATTACGGGGAGATGCAGCCGAGATCCTGAGAAATGTTTCTAAAGAAGAAAGGAACGACTTCGAGGCCCTGACTAGAGCACTGGAGCTACGGTTCGGAGAGAAGTGTTCTAAGGACTATAGTCACCTTCAGCTAAAATATCGTTACCAGAAAACGGGCGAAAGTTTGCAAGAGGTGGCAGTGGACTTTCAGAGACTGTCACACCTAGCATTCTCAGACTGTCATGCTGACACTCGAAACGACTTAGCTCTTCAGTACTTTATCGATGCTGTTCATGATCCAGAAATTCAAAAAGCGCTGAGACTCTCCAACATCAGAGACGTAGAATCAGCTTTAGGCTATGCACTTAGGATAGAGGCAGCCCAACAAGCCTCCAGTAAAGACCGCCATACCATAAGAGCAGTCTCATTAAACGATATGCCTGCTTGTGAAAATGAAATGAAGAGAAGGATCGAAGAGATCTTAAAGAGATTGCGCAGCCTGGAGAATAATAAGGAAATAAAGGACCGGAAGATAAAGTGCTGGGGCTGTGGAGGGGATGGTCACGTGAAGAGGAACTGCCCTGTACGACCAACTATAGGAAGTCACCCGTCTTCACCATCACTACAGGGAAACTAAGAGGAGGCCATCTCGCGGGGCGAAGGTCGCCTGAAATTAAAGAGCCCCAATTTACAGTATTTCATGTTTCATCGATGAGTGGCGGCGGTAATGGACTTCACGTCTATGGCCAAGTCAACAACACCACCTGCCGGATGATTCTGGACACGGGAGCCAACGTGACCATCATTAGAACGGATTTGGCTCAAGAACTAAAAGGGAAGATCATCTGGACGCCGTCCTGCAGTAAACTCCAGACTGTGACCGGAGACGAAATCAAAATATATGGAAAAATGAACTTGACCATCACTTTTGGAAATGCCAGTTACCATCATATGGCATATGTGGCTGACATAAGAGATCCTCTAATCATTGGAATTGATTTCCTAAGAAAATTTAACTTCAAATTGGACTTCAAGAATAATGAACTGCATTCGAGTTCGGAAGACATAGCTGTGTTCAATACTGAAAATCAAGACATTCAGCAAATTTGCTAGATAACAGCTAAATTTGAAGTTTCCATCCCCCCACACACAGAGACAATTGTTTCAGGAACACCACCTACAAAGCAATACTTCCGCTATGGACTGATTGAATACCCTAATACCGACAATAGCCCAAGAGGAGCTCTGGTAGCTTCATCTTTGGTTGATCTCTCAAAGAGTACTATTCCTGTGAGAGTCGCAAACATCAGCGATAAGGTCCGAACCGTGAAGAAGGATAAGGTGTTAGCAGCCTGCACTCCTGTTACATGCATCAACCGCCCCACGCAGTCAACCGAATCCAGGTCTTCTGAGCAATTAACAACTGAACTACTCAAGAATGCAGAATTAGGAAGTGAACAGAGGTGTGCTGCGGAGAAGTTACTCCAAGAATTTAAAGACCTTTTTTCTCGAACACCTGAAGACGTCGGGAGAACAAACATCACCCAGCACAGAATTGATACAGGAAATCATCCTCCAATCAAACAACATCGAAGAAGACTTCCATTTGCTAAACAGGAAGAGGTCACTGAACTTTTAAATGAAATGCAGCACAATGACGTCATCGAGCCATCAACGAGTCCTTGGGCCTCTCCCATAGTACTGGTGCGAAAAAAAGATGGTTCAACAAGATTCTGTGTGGATTATCGTCGTTTGAATGACATCACGAAGAAAGATAGTTACCCTCTTCCAAGAATTGACGACACATTAGACACACTTGCTGGCAATAAATGGTTCTCGACTTTGGATCTGAAGAGCGGTTACTGGCAAGTAGAAGTACATCCTGATGATCGTGAGAAGACTGCATTCACCACGGGACAAGGACTGTGGCAATTTAAAGTTATGCCGTTCGGATTATGTAATGCTCCTGCCACCTTCGAACGCCTGATGGAGACAGTGCTAAAAGGACTTTCCTATGAAGCCTGTCTGGTGTATTTGGATGATATTATCATTGTGGGGCGCACCTTTGAAGACCATCTACGAAACATTCGAAAGGTGCTGGAGAAACTCAGAATGGCTAACCTCAAATTGAATCCACGCAAGTGTAACTTGTTCCGTCGTGAAGTGAGCTACCTCGGCCATATCATCTCTGCCGAAGGTGTGAGAACGGATCCTGAGAAGATCTCTGCAGTCGAGAACTGGAGTCGCCCTGAAAATATACACCAACTACGAAGTTTCCTGGGGTTATGCACTTACTACAGGAAGTTTGTCAAGGGTTTCTCAAATATTGCCAGACCACTCCACATGCTGACGGAAGCCAAACAGAAGTTCCTGTGGACAGATGAATGTGAAAAAGCGTTCAAGCGACTTAAAGAGGCCTTAACATCATCGCCTATCTTTACGTATCCACAGCCCGACAGACAGTTTATACTTGATACAGATGCCAGCCATGAGAGTGTCGGTGCTGTTCTGTTGCAGGAAATTGATGGTCAAGAACATGTCATTGCCTATTGGAGTAAATGCCTGTCTAAACCAGAGCGAAATTACTGTACCACCAGGAAAGAGCTACTCGCCATCGTAAAAGCCATAGAACATTTCCATCATTACCTCTATGGCAGAAGATTCCTGCTGCGGACTGACCATGCATCTTTGACGTTGTTGCTCCAGTTCAAGAACCCGGAAGGACAGATTGCCAGATGGATACAACGCCTCCAGGACTATGACTTCGAGATACGTCATCGTAAAGGGACTCTACATGGTAATGCAGATGCCTTGTCACGGAAGCCCTGCTCGGAAAGCTGCAAGTACTGATCTAGAGCCAAACAGAAATACCTGCCGATAAATCCGGTTGCCTGCCAAGTTACTGTCTCGACACCACCAGATCAAAGTACCGATCCATGGAGTGACGAAGAACTTAGACAAGCCCAGTTGGAAGATCCTGACATAAAGCCAATATTACAGCTGAAGGAGACGACCAGCAACAGACCCACCTGGCAGGACATTTCCAGATTTAGTCCCATTACAAAAAGTTATTGGGCACTTTGGGACTCTCTTCATATCAGAAACGGCGTATTATGCAGAAAGTGGGAATCTGATGATGGGAAAAGCTGTAGATGGCAAATTGTTTTACCAAGATCAAGAATTCCAGATGTTTTAGGAGAACTGCATAGTAGCTCTACCGGAGGCCATTTTGGGGTAATGATGACTCTGCAGAAAGTTCGGGAACGCTTCTACTGGTGCAAGGCAAAGGAGGATGTGGAGAAATGGTGTAAATCCTGTGATGCTTGTGCGGCACGTAAAGGCAAGCAGAAACGAAGTCGATGAAGACTGCAACGGTATAACGTAGGAGCACCATTTGAACGGATTGCAATCGACATCTTGGGTCCTTTGCCACGGACCTCCAGTGGAAATAAATACATCCTCGTCGTGATGGACTATTTCACCAAGTGGCCTGAGGCATATCCCATTCCCAATCAAGAGGCATGCACAGTCGCAGAGGTCCTAGTGCAGCAATGGGTGTCAAGGTACGGCACGCCCTTACAACTTCATACCGACCAAGGTAGGAACTTTACCTCTGATGTTTTCAAAGGACTGTGTCAACTACTCGGCATAGACAAAACCCGGACAACACCCTTACATCCCCAGTCGGACGGCATGGTCGAGAGGTTCAACCGTACCATTCTGAATAACCTCTCTCTTCTAGTATCAAGAAACCAGCAAGATTGGGACTTGAAGCTGCCATTGTTCCTGCTGGCTTATCGAAGTGCTGTCCATGAAACCACCGGCTATACTCCAGCCCAGCTGCTCTTTGGACGTGAACTTCGTCTCCCATGTGATCTCCTGTTTGGTTGTCCACCCGATGCGCCTTCATCGCCCGAAGAGTACATCCAAAATCTACAGGCGCGATTTGAGGTCGTATACAACTTTGCTCGGGAGCAGATTCACATGGCAACGGAGAAAATGAAGACAAGGTACGATCTAAAGGCTACACAACATGAGTTCGAGGAAGGAGACAAGGTCTGGTTGTGGAATCCTGTTCGACGCAAAGGACTCACCCCCATGTTACAGTGCAACTGGGACGGACCGTACACAGTCTTAAAAAGGCTGAATGATGTAGTGGTGCGGATCACTAAAACACCTTCATCAAAACCGAAGGTGGTGCACTATAACAGGCTAGCCAAGTACTACAATTACCGGTAATATTAAAATTAAAAATGTAAATACTGAAAAATTTGCGCATGCGTAATGTAAATATTTGTATATAAATATTTGTACATATTTCTCACTTGATTTCTATTTCTATTTTATCGTTATATGCAACTTAGTTCTTGTATTTTAGATTGTGTAAATTTGTTTAGTTTCTCCTCTTGACCAAGGGTTGCACTGCCCGGGACGTGCAGTCTTTGGGAGGGGGGCAGTGTTACAAAATTGTAAATAATTGTGTTTATTTTTGTATAAATTCTTTCAAAGAGGCTTAGTAAGTTGATAAATTGCTGTATTTGTCCATTTCTAGTCATTTTAGCGTTGAAATAGCCTTATTTCCCCTTAAAAACGCATTAAAAAGCCCAATAAGGCAAGTAATGGATTTGGCGCCAAATTTGGCGACTTTTCCCACCTTGGCGATTTTTTTGGCGACCTTGGCGAGAAAATCCTTTTTAGGGATATACCAAAAATGGAAGCTGTAAGTTGATTGGTAACCACTTTCTGGAGTTTTCTCGAAAAATCTGGGTCCCATGGAACAGTATATAAGAAGAGCTTTCTCGCCAAGGCAGTTAGTTCAGTTCAGTCTTCAGCCAGCTTCGCTAGTGCTTGCATTGCTCTTGAGCTTCTTTGGAAGAGACTTGCTTTATGTGTTATTGCTATACAGTTTGTACTGTGGATTTGCTATTGACAGCTGTTGTTTAAGCTGTATTTACTGTTTGAATTGAAGCTGATACTTGGTTTATGGACCTGTATTTTTCTGGAACTTTCTGTGAATAGATTACTGAATTTTTGTACGTTTGGCCTTTCATTCTCGGACAACTCACGAACCCCCAAGTGCGCAACAGTATTGTTAACAATAACAACAGTATCTTCTTTTTAGTTTGAATTATTTTTTAAATAATAAAATACAGAAAAAATTTGTTTAAAAAAAGTGAAAAAGAAAGAAAGAATACCTTACGATATTAAATATAATTTGCTTTTAGTGACAGAATGCTATTTCTTTCAAAGAACTAATTATTGACCTGCTCCCATCAGACTCTTCTTCATAAGCATAATCTTGGGATAATTCATGAAGTTCTTGAATTTATATATGAATTTATTCATAAATGTATGTATATGTGTGTGTGTGTGAGAGAGAGAGAGAAAAAGAGATAGATACGTTTCGTTCGATTTGAGTGTGATTTAATTTTTATCATTAATCTAAGAGGAATTTATTTCAAAATCTTGTGTTGTATTGATAATAATGATAATAATAAAATGCCTGTTTTTTTGTCCGTGATACTTAATTACGTTAACCGTGTATATATGTGTATAAATTACTTTTCTTTCAATTACAATGGTTTTATTTTACAAATGAAAAAATGTAACTACTCCAATATTTAATTAACTGTGCGCATTGCAAGCATAAATGTTCAGAAAATATTGATGTAAATTTTTTTTTTTTTTTTTAATCTTTTTAGTTTAATATTATGTTTAAATAAATAAATAAATAAATAAATCTGTCTGATATGTCTCTATGACTAAAAACAATGCCTGCATTGAAAACTCTGTAGCACCCTGAGATTCGTTTCACACCTGTTTCTATCACAGACAATAAAAAGGAATTTCACTGTTTTGTTTCAGCGCATTTGAAAAAAAAAGGGGGGGTGGGAAGGATTTTTAATGGACATTTTCTTAAACAATATTGTAAGGGGTTATAAGGGAATAAAAATGCTTTTCCAATTCTATGTGATATGTAACTATTTTCTGTGTTTGACAAATATATTCGGATTGACAGAGAAGAAAATGACGTAAGTTTAGCAGACCTGAACAAATTATTCCTGAGATCAATATTTAGGTTCCTCGCATCTTCTTTTATTATTAAACTCTAACATTTAGGAGATGCTTTGATAAAGCATCGATTTCCTACAAATTTTGTATTTGAACACTCTAAATATGAATGTGATAATTAAGAGCCGCATTACAGTGTTTTATATTAAAAACCTTGTATTTTATTTAAACTGAAATTTTGCAGACTTACATAAATTAACAATACTTAGGTCTTTGCTGATAACTAATACCTTTATCATTCAAAATTCGATCCGAAATAATAAATTTTCTGTTCCATGTGTCCCATAGTTACATCATTTTCAACAAAGGTTGCAGATATTCAACTCTTCAATTGAAAACATTCTTCTAAGTTCTCTTTTGCCCGAAGTTCCCTCATGTACGAGTATTTGCTGTCCTTTTTCCTCTATCGTACGAAGAAAAAATCTAAATCTCAAAATTTCAGAAGTTTTTTTCAGTTTTATTTGTTATTACAACTTTCTCTTGAAAATAATAATAATAATAATAATAATAATGATAATTTTCCTACCCCAATGTTTTCAAGTCAAATGACAAAAATTCTAAATATGAAAAAGAATTTAGCTTTTTTTCTGCAATACTTTGATTATTCCTGATATCGGGACCAAAATGGCGGGACGAAAACGGCAGGACCAAAACGGCGGGACCAAAATTTCCACGGGACCAAAGTGGCGGGACCAAAGTGGCGGGACCAAAACGGCGGGACTAAAGTGTCATGTACCCGAATTTCATTATTTTATCTATGTTTATTTTTATGTTTATTTATTTTTTGCTTTTTACTATTCAAAATACATTTTAAAAATCGTGTACATCACTACTGACATTAAAGCTGAACACTATTCACAAAATTGAATTAAAAATTTTAAAATTGATAAGCACGATTGCATTCATTATGACTAATCTTGACAAAAGTTAATAAATATAGTTTTTAAACTATTTTAAGTAAAATGTATAAAAAAAATTTGTTGTAGGTTTGCCAGAATATTAGTGCTCTGACTAAGGTATATGTTTTCATGAAATTTTATACAACATTACTAATAATTAACAACTCATTTTCTATGTATTCATTAACGTCAGCGATATTTTGTCCTCGCAATATTTTGTTCCGTGAGATTTTGTCCCCAACCCAAATATCCTTTACCAGGCAACGCTTTAATTGTAACATTATTTTTTTCCCGAAGAGGTTTTAGAACTATATACCCTATTTTTGCAATTAGAGAAATTATTTAAAGAAGTAATGAATAAAATATCCTTTACTCTATGTACAGTCGGTAACAAAAGTGCCCGAGCACTAACAAAAATTCCTATATAAAAAAAAGTACGCTTAATACAGTTTTGCTAAATAAATCCTTGTCGAATCCTGTTCTTAGTTTGTCTAAGAACAGGATTCGACAAGGATTTATTTAACAAAACAATATTAAGTGTATCTTTTTAATATAGGAATTTTTGCTAGTGTTCGGACACTTTAGTTACCGACTGTAGCTTTTGTGGACCGTGAAAAACCTTTTGACTTTGTATTATTACTAGTAGGTATGGAGGCATGAAGAAATACTAGTATTATTTCAGGATGTATTCACTGTATTGGAAACATTTATAAAGAAGCAACAGCCAAATTAAAACTCCACAAAACGAGTAATGCATTCAAAATCAGAAAGGGTGTAAGGCAAGGGGATATAATATCACCTAAATTTGTTCAATGCAGTACTTCAAGTAGTTTTTAAGAAACTAAATAGGAAAGAGAAAGGCATAAAAACTAATGGAAAAATTATAAATTCTGAGATTTGCGAATGACATTGTACTGCTTTCTTCCTCATTTGAGGATTTCCAAAATTTCTTCAAGAATTAAACAAAAAAAATAAGCTCGTTGGATTGAAAATAAACTTAAGTAAATCCCCTGATTTTCCACTGAATATCACTATTGATATGGATGAATTAAAAACGGTATGCAGTTGTACCTTTCCGGGGTACAGTCGGTAACAAAAGTGTCCGAACACTAGCAAAAATTCCTATGTAAAAACTGTACACTTAATACTGTTTTGTTAAATAAATCCTTGTTGAATCCTGTTCTTAGTCCGTGTAAAAACAAGATTCGACAAGGATTTATTTAGCAAAACTGTATTAAGCGTACATTTTTTACATAGGAATTTTTGCTAGTGTTCGGACACTTTTGTTACCAACTGTAGATAAACGGGAACATCATGAAAAAAATTAAGAACAGTGTTAAACTTGCATGGAAAACATTTGAAAAACGTAGCACTGTATTCAAAGGTGACACCTTAATTTGTTTGAAAAGAAAGGTTTTGATTAAGGCATTTTTCCTGTATTAACTTATACTTAAAAAAAAAAAAAAAAAAAAAAAAAAAAAACTTGGACATTAACGTGTAAACTATACAAAAGCTTTAAGAAACCATAGAAGCAAGCATGAAGAGATGCAGATTAGGATTTACCTGAAGAGACAGAAAGCGAAACGCATGGATTAGGAGCAAACCAAAGTTACGGTAAATCAGTATGTTGTAGAAAAAAAAGGAGAAAAACTATCAGCCAAGATGTCTGTTATGAAAAGCTTTTCACAAATAAAATGGTATTTTTTAATGCATTTTTAGTTTAAAAACTGTCACTTCTTATTTATTACTGCGAAATATGCATAATAATGCATATATTTTATAAAATATTACTAATATATCCTAAGAAAAAATAGAATTGGATTAAGATAATAATAATAATAATAATAATAATAATAATAATAATAATAAAAGAAAAAGCTGACAATTTTTTTAATTTGAGAAATAAAATCTCGCTAAGTGACTATAAAACTCTCTCAAATTTACTCAAATATGAACAAGAAATTGCTGCTCGTTGATAAAGTTGAAATCGCAGTTTGGATACAATTTAATATATTTTACCATTTACTAAATTTAAAAATTAGGTACTTTTTTTTTTTTTTTTTTTGTAAAATTATATTGATTTTTTCGTGAAAAGGCCCTTTTTAAAACAGTGTATTAGATATGAATAAATATGTTTTTTAAATATAACAAACTCGAGTTTTAATTATGTACTCAAATATACAGATCATGCACCTCTTTTTGTGTGTAAATAATTTTATGGTTAATAAAAGCATTTGCACAACTATATCAAAAGCAGATTTTACCAGATTCTGTGATAATTTTTTAATTATAATATTATTTTTTCTATTATTATCATCATCCATTTTTAACCCTTTCCAACAAAGTTGAAAAGTGTTTATGACTACGATTTATCTGTTTGTCTGTCCGTCTGTTCGCGTTATAAATACCATAAATATTCATGAAAATTCTTAAAAGTTTTATGTTTTTCAAGTTCAACATTGGATGTCTCTTAGTGAAAATGAGGTAAATACCAACTCTAGTTTTTCTACAGGGACACCCTAAAGAATTTCAAAGCATTCGATCCTACGAGATGTATTTTTATAAATCATATTTTAAGACTTTTATTTAGCGCAAATCATACATAAATTGACATTAACAATACATATGCGCAAGTGAATGCTTGAGTGTAGTATGACTGGCATTTAGATTTACAGGGCCACACAAAAATATCCAGCTACATTAACGGCTGTAATTGGAAATCACTGGAATTGCATTTTCGTACACTTTAATCGTTTTTAACAATTTCTATCGATGTTTAAGAGTGATTATGATATGCATTCGTTTATATATCTGTCATTCTGTCCGTCTGTCTTTCCGCTCTCAAACATCTATAAATATTAACAAAATTTGTTTAAACTGATATACGTTGTTCAAGTTCATTATGGGATGTTCCCGATTTAAAATGGGGTGAATACATCCACTGACTTATGTACAGGGACACCCAAAAATATTCCAAAGCACTGCATTCTATAAGAGCTATTTCTATAAATCACATTTTAGCACTTTTATTTTGTACAAATCATAATGAAATTGACATGTATCATTCTTGTGCACAAGGAATATTTTCTATAGACAACACTGAGAAAAAACAATATATATACCGCCTTCATCTAAAATGAATAAGTGGCCATTTGCCTAATCCCTAAACTAGAAATATAGATTTCCAAGCTATGCGCATGCCAATAAACTGAATAGACGAAATGATCGAGAATTTATAGTCTAAACATTGAAACAATATTCTGAATGTTCTGAATCTTTTTTTTTTTGGCGAGAAATTCTCGCTTCATTATCTAGAATTGGGACATAAACCGAGATTATAGTAGCTGAAACCCGCCGCTTGTGTTTGCTTTTATTTGGAGATATTTTCAAACAGGTTTGACCTCGATAATACAGACAAATTCTCTAGAATTCTAATAGGGGTTTCTAGAACTCGCTTTCAAAGGGGACTAGAATTTATAAGGATGACATGGAACTACTTTTTATAGAGCCACAATTTAGATTCTAGATGTCAGTTACAGATTTTTTTTTTTTTCAGTGAATAGTAAGGATTAGCATTAATAATTACAGGATCACGCAAAAAATATTCTGCTACATTAAGGGTTGCAATTGGAAATTTCTGGAAATGCATTTTCGTTTGTGTTAAGCGCTTTTTTTTATACTTTCCAAAAATATTTACAAGTGATTACAGTTTCAGTTAGTTTATCACTTTGTATTTCACTTATCTCTGTTCGTTGTGTAATCACGTACGCCAAGTACGTTGAATGTTAAATGATACAACGAATGCGTGCAGTTAGAAAGTGTTAATAATCCATGCGAACCGCACGATTTATTGGTTCTTGTATTATATTTAAAAACAATTAATTAAACCTCTTTATTATAGTTTTTTTATTTAAATATTTTTAACCCATACGGAATGCGATATTATAATTATATTTACAAATGTTTTTTATAATAGATGGATGATGGATGGATGGTTGAGTTTTACGTTGCACTAGTGCTGCGCAGCTGGGCAATTGGCGACGGTCTGGGACACACCCCTAGGTGTGGTCCGGAGACATGCCATCGCAATTTTGATCCTCCACGGAAGGGACGGCTCTCCCGCTTCGGTAAACCCCAGAGGTATAATTTTTGATGGGAAAATGGAGGACATTGCGGCCACGACAGATTTTACGTACACCAGCCACCATTAGTGTACACGACGGTCTTTGTCCGGCTCGAGTACCGAACACACAATCTTCCAATTACGAGGCCGGCGCTCGACCGACTGGGCTACCGCGGCCCTTTTTATAATAGAATATCCACCAATAGGGGTTTTTCAGCTTTGCCCCCCCCCTTTTTTTTAAATATTCCAGTTTTATATATAGAAACAATGTTTCATATTTCAGGAAATTAATAATTACATTAATACAATGTGTATTTATTTTAACTTAAGACAGTGAATTTTTTTTTCTTTTTCTTAAGTAATTACTCGAAATTTACTTTCTTCATTAAGGATAAAACTTCCCTGGAACTTTCTTTTGAGAAAGTAGTAAACTTGATTATTCAATCATCGATAGAGGGCTTTCAACAAAAATTCTAGCCCAAAAGATATTTTTATACTTCAAACTGCTGTTTTATTTCATTTTTAATGTGTTTTAAAAGAAACAAGTTCGATAAGATCTTTAAATTTAATTAAAAAGGAATTATAAAATGAAGTTTAAAAAGTTTTCTATACAATTATTTTTGAAAGAAATGAAGAAGGAAAACAAAATTCAATGAAATTTAACATCTGTATTCATATGTGAAATTAAATGTATTGTTATAGATTTTTAATTTTTGGTAACCAATAACTATAAATAACACAGATGTGCGAAATCGTCTTCTACCAAGGGGACCCGCGTTCGATTCCAGCAGAGGGAATCGGATATTTTTCCAGCATCAAACAGGTTCACTCAAATTTGGCCCAATTTTTCACAAAAATAACTTGTTTCACTTGGCTCAAATCGGAACCGCTTACAGCAGCTCAATAATTTGAGAGGTTTTCTCATTCTAAACGTAAACGTCTTAAATTCAGTGAAAAAAGTGTCTTAAACGAATGGTTACTTTTAAGCAAAAAAAAAAAAAAAAAAAAAGTCTTACTTTTTAAAACACCTTTTTCCATCTGAAATTAAGACAATGCAAATGTCTTAAAACACCACCATGTATTTTAGGCTAAAAAACACCGCTCTTTTTAAGGCTTTTTAATAAACAAATAAATAAATAAAGGTGACCTGCGTTTCTGTTTTTCTGTTAAAAATAGATTTTAGACTTTTTTAGAGCATATATATATATATATATATATGAATAATTTTTAAAAGAAAAATGTCTTTTACCCCTCTCGGGAATCGAACTCATATTAGCTAAGGAATACGAAACCATGCACCGGAGAACGCAGGTAACGTCAGGTACCTTACCAATCACGTCACCAAGTAACACAACGGTGATGCTTTTTTTAATTATATATATGCCAATATTATCAAAACATAGGTCGTTTTATGTTATAATCCTTATTTTTTCCTCTAAAACTATTGATAATATATTATTTAACAGTTAATATACATATTAAATTTCTTACATATATAGATGTTTAGAACTTTTTAAAAATGTATATCAAATATGTGAAAAATTATCCTTATCTAGATCCAGCCCTCGATATTTTTGAATAACGATATGTTTCTTTAAACTTTTATTTAAAAGAAAATAAATTATGAACATGAATAAAAAAAAAAAAAAAAAAAAAAAAAATATCTTACGTTTAAGTGCAAGTAAATATGTGGAAGAAAACAGTTTTTAAATCGAAATATAATAATAATAAACAAAAAACAGTTAAGCACAAATAATTCAACTTTCGCTTTCTTCGATATAAGTTACTTGCTGCTTTAATCTTAATACTTTTTCTTTAAATATAGAAAAGCTTTATAAACAATTTTATTTTTATTTTTTTACCGAGTAATTTTCGCGTTGTAATGTGTTACTTTATTAATTATATTAAACATAATTCCATGGAAATATACAAATATCTAGAGTATTATTCCTTGAAAATTTAATTTCATAAATAAATATTGTTTAAATAGCTTACGGTTAACAATTTATTATGTAAAATGTTGTTATATTTATTGAATGAGAATAGAAGTTTAAATAGCATAAGTATGTTGATTAAAGTAGATCCCATATGAAAAATTTGCTAAGTAATGCAAGGGCCTGAATTTCCGAAATGTCTGAAAATTTTTGTGTCTGATTTATTTCAGACACATTTCTGTCTTAAATTAAGATATTTATAATGCCTAAGGAGTATATTAAGATATTTACGTATCTTAACCCATACAGCACATAATGTTTCAGTTATGTTGCGAAAAGCTTACAATCTTTCAAAAACGTAACACGTTTTAGTATGCTCTCTGATACCTTTGTGAAACATTCGCCCTTTTTGATTTTCTATCTGTTAAGTGATTGTAACGTTTCTGTTACGTATCTGATTTTTTGTTACAATCGCGGACATTTCTACGTTTTTGAAACTAATCGGAAAGCAATCTGAACGTTTTTAAATGTTTTGGAAATGTTTATAATGTCTCAATGTTATATGATTGCTACGTTTCTGGAACATTTTGTGCTGTTAGGGAACCCTACAGGGCTCAATTTCTTTTTAGTACGCGACAAAAATATATAGGTTGTAATTACTGATCAGAAGATAGGGAAAACTTATAAAAATAAAAATAAAACCATATTTAACGGAAAAATCAACTTTTTAGCTCAACGTACCGTATGTGGAACATACATAAAAATTTATTTACTAATACGCTTACTATTGTAATATATATATATCTGCAAAATATACACCTCGTTATAACACACAGTATTTTTTTTGAGTCAAAACTGTTCAATAACTTCTCTTTTTTTATTTTTGAATTCAGACAAACGACTAACGTATCACTTTCTTTCAAATTTCACACTGAGTGCACTATAACAAAAACACGAACGGCATCTTTAGGTAAAGATTCGTATTAATACATTGCTAAATGTCAGTAGCTTCTGTCAAGATGTCCAGAGATGTCGCTACTAATAGTTTTATAGCTATAGGAACGATTAAAGTCTTTGTTCCACATATGGAACTGGGTGCCTTGTAGGGTTAAGTGACTTTTCAGTTGTTTTTATGACTTACATTAAGATCCCTATATTTGCCATATCCCTATATCTCTCCACGTGATAAGTTGCCTTTCAACATTTCGATTCAGGAAAAATTGGCTCAATTTGAGAAAATTTGAGTAATTTTCAATTTTCAATTTTTTTTTTTCTCTGCGTTAGATGTTTCTAATATGTTTTGATGCGCTGAATTAAGAAATGATTATCTTTTTTTTCCTATCACGTAAGAAATTTACACAAAGTAAAAATGAAAATCGGAAGAATTCACCTAGAGTCTATAACTAATTTGACCCAATAAAATACATTAAAACAGCTATGCCTTATTTCTTAATATTCCTGTTCTATATACAGAAGCAATATTTTATGTTTCAGGAAAATAATAATATAATTAAAAATACAATGAGTATTTATTTTAACCTAAGAAAGAATTTTTTTTTTCTTTTTTTTTTCTAAGTAATTACAGTAAACTTCCGATTATCCGCGGTGAACGGGGAATAGACAACCGCGGATAATCGAATCAGCGGATAATCCGCAAAATGGTCAAAAAGATGATCTAAATCAACACATAAAGCCTTTTGAGCAATACTATTTTATTAACAGTTAAGCATGGCCTACATATACAATTTAACATACTAATAAAAATTCCTACTTACATGTTGCTCTATTTTTTAACAAAAAAATCGGTCAAGATTTTTGTTTTTTTTTGTACTAAAACACTTTTTCTTAATTTTCGATTGCAGTTTCTCTATCAGCATTTTGTCACAAAGTGATACATCGTCCTGTTCCTCGAGATATTTTATAAGTCCATCTGCATGTGCTAGGGCTGCGTCGTGGCTCATCCTCTGCTGAGTTTTATCTCCTTCTTCTTCTTCACTGTCTTCTGAAACTGGGTCTAATGCTTGGCCTACAATTTGTTCATCTGTAAGGTGTTCAATACCTGGATCATTGGCGTCACAATTAATCTACTCTTTTATGTTTCCTTCATTGACTCTTTCTCCTCCAGTAACAGATTTAGCTAAATTTGCCAAATCATAAGCAGAAATTTCTTCCTCCTCTATAAACTCTACCAAAGCATTTTCCATATTTGGTAAAATTTTTCTCCAAGACCTTACCAATGTAGACTGCTTAACTGCCTCCCAAGCAGTGTGTATGCCATAAATGCTGTCAAGAATCGTGTAATATCTCCAAAAGCCTCGAAGGTCATTACTCTCTTCGATCTTTTTTTGTAATAAGTTTGTTCTGTATTTTTAAATTCCCTTTTAAATTCAAGCCCTTGAGGACCGCGGTTAATCCGCAAGGCGGATAATCCGACCGCCGATAATCGGGAGTCTACTGTACTCGAAATTTACTTTCTTTATTAAGGATGTAACTTTCCTGGAACTTTCTTTTCAGAAAGTAGTAAACTTGATTATTCAATCATCGATAGAAAACTTTCAACAAAAAATCTAGCATAAAAAAAAAGTATGCTTAAAATTGCATTTTTATTTCTTTTTTAATGTGTTTTAAAAGAAACAAGCTCGATAAGATCTTTAAATCTAATTAAAAAAAATATAAATGAAGTTTAGAAAGTTTTCTATACAATTATGCTTGAAATAAATAAAAAAAGAAAACATAATTCAATGAATTTTTAACAAAATCTGTATTTACATGTGAAGTTAAATATATTTTTATAAATTTTTAATTTTTGGTAACTAATAAATATAAATAACACAAGTGTGCAAAATCGTACTTTCCTTTTATTTATTTATTTATTTATTTTTTTGCAGTGCGTTGGGTGTTTCTAATGTGTTTAGATGCGCTGAATTCAGAAATGATTGTCCTTTTTTTTTTTTTTTTTTTTCCTATCACGTAAGGAATTTTCACAAAGTAAAAATGAAAATCGGAAGAATTCACCTAGAGACTATAACTAATTCGACCCAATGAAATACATTAAAATTGGTTATTTTTACACATTATCTTTTAACCCTTATCACTCGTATGTCCCTTCTGAGCGGACATTAAAAAATCGAGCCACACCTTAAGGTGTTCCTCTGCAAATGAAATGTTATTTTTCTAGAACGTGTAACTATACGCTACCTTTCGGCTACTGGAAAATTTTAACAGAGAGATTTATTTTATTTAATGATGAAGTAAAATAAAACAAATAATTATCATTTTTCGGTAGCCAAAAGGTAGTAAGTAGGAAACTATACGTGTGGCGTTTTAAAGGAACGCTAAAAGGCATGTCTTACTGTTCAAAATAGGAAAATATGCAGAGCGTTAAGGGTTAAATGTTTTTCTTTACATTGAAGCTTCTTTTAGGGCATTGTATTTTGTGCACGGCTTAAAGACCTTGTGGAATGGGGGAGGGGAGTTCTTTATACAGCATCCAACAATAATCTGCTAACATATTTATACCCCACCGTCCCTGATACCATCTTCACATTTCTTTGGTGTCTTGATGAAACAGCTCTCTATGACATTGAATATTTTTACTAGACCCACAATTTAAATTGTAGATGTCAGTCACATAATTTTTTCTCACTGTAGATTGTCTCTTTTTGGAGAATTCTTTATACAGCATCCAACAATAATCTGCTAACATATTTACACCCCACCGTCCCTGAAACCATCTTCACATTTCTTTGGTGTCTTGACGAAACAGCTCTCTATGACATTGAATATTTTTACTAGACCCACAATTTAAATTCTAGATGTCAGTCACATAATTTTTTCTCATTGTAGATTGTCGGAGAATTCTTTATACAGCATCCAACAATAATCTGCTGACATATTTACACCCCACCGTCCCTGATACCATCTCCACATTTCTTTGGTGTCTTGATGAAACAGCTCTCTATGACATTGAATGTTTTTACTTGACCCACAATGTAGATTCTAGATGTCAGTCACATAATTTTTTCTCAGAGTACACTGTTTTGCTTTTGGTTGTATGTACAAAAGTGTCCAAAGAATACTGTTAGAATTTTTGCAAATCCTTCAAAAATATATATTTACCATTTTCTGTATATCTAAAACTACTTAAGAATGTGTAGAAAATGTTCAGAACATTTCGGCGTGTGACCATCAAACGTCGTCGTATGAAAGATACTCGGGAATCAATCCCCATTTCTAGAGTCAAATTCTGTTTTCGTACTGACAAATTTTACAGATATCACCACGCACGCATTTCACTTTCATTAGTAATTATGAATTTCAAAACAAATTTATTGCAAAATATTTAAGGAGGAATAGAAGAGCATGTTTACTCAATGATATATAGAATACATACGCGTACATATGATATTTATAGATAGAGATACGTATAATTAAAAAATAGGAATGAAACCATACTTTTCAGCATATCACACTATTTATAATATCTTTACATTCCTACGTTTCGGTTAATATTCAATTTTTAACCATCTTCAGGGAAATAATGTACAAAAATTATAAACATAAATCAAATTAAGCCCTTCTTGGCTATTACAAATACAATTCATAAAGAAATTAATACGTGATGACATAACTTATATGAAAAACACTCTATATACATCTTAAAATGAGTTAAAAACATCTAAGTAAAAACATCTAATCATGCACATTAAAAAAAAAAAAGCTCTTTAATAAAACGGAGTCAAAGTATCACACTGCAGGGTTGCCAGAATAAACAATATCAGGGTTACCTTAAATTACTTTAAGTTTAAGAATTTTTAACTCATTTTAAGATGTATATAGAGTGTTTTTTTTTATATAAGTTATGTAATCACGTATTAATGTCTTTGTGAATTGTATTTGTAATATCCAAGAATGACTTAATTTGATTTATGTTTGTAGTTTATGTACATCATTTCCCTGAAGATGGTTAAAAATTGAATATTAACCGAAACGTCGAAATGTAACGATATTTTGGAATATAAGGATATTTTAAATAGTGTGATATGCTGAAAAGTATGGCTTTATTACTAATTTTATAATTATTGACAGCATATATAAGTGGAATATATTTCTTCAGAGATATGTATAATTTATAATTATTGAAACATAGTAAATGTTTTTCAATCCCCATTTCTAAAAGCAGCATTTTTTTTTTTTTTTTTTTCATATTGCACAATTTTACATAGATGATTATAGGCTTTTCCCTTTTTATAACTATTACGTATCACTAAACGACATTTATTGCAAAATAAACGAGAAGGAGAGTAGTGAAAATGCATACGCTTTGATATATAGAAAATATAAAAATACATATAAAGTCAATTAATAGGGATACATTGATCAGAGCTGCCAACCTAATCCGGCAATTTGTTAGTCCCGCCCCTTTTCCTACACCACTAAATTTTTAATGTAATTCTTTTCAAATATTGTTACGATGTATTAAGAAATTAAATACTCTAAAAATTAAGTGATGTAGAAAAAGGGGCGGGACTAACAATTTGCCGGATTAGGTTGGCAACTCTGATTGATTCATACTAAACATTTTTCACAATAATCTCAGGAGTTGCAGTGTTCCTATATTTTTACGATCGAATTATTATAGTGTCACCACAATTTAAAAAATGACAATTTTCCAAAAGTTTTATTATGCTAGTTTAGCATGAAAACAATCGGGATTTTTTTTAAAAATTATTACTATAATGAGAGTATAATAAAATGATCCGAAAAATATAGGAACGCTGCGACCCCTGTATGTTTAACTTACGAAGGCTTTCCTTCACAAAGTAACATAAAAAACATTGCATTATTTCGTGTTTAGAAACACACACACACACTCACATATATATACGTATCTATTGATTGGGTACAAAAATATATATTTATGCAAATATTTTAAATATTTTTAAATTCAATATTTGTGCAACATTTTAATACACAACCTTCCGCATAATTAATATTTTAAATTTTGCTCAATTTTTATAGAAATATGTGTAATAATAATTATCTCACAGAAAAAATACAAGAATTCTAATATAGATCAAGAATAAACAAGTATAAAGCTATAAACGATTAAACAGTAACTCATGTACACTTTCTAGTGTAGGTATTTGAATAAAAGTTTATTTATTTTCAACAATGGATGTCGGTTATACAGAATAAATGCACCATTATATTAAGAAAACAAACAAACAAAAAAAGTTTCTGTTAAAACTAATTTAGCATCAGAATATTCATTCAGCTAGAAATAGTATTTCACATTTCACATTTAGCATGAAAATATGATAATTATTCAAGCAAGCAAATGTTACTTTTTAACTGATTTTGTGAACAAATGGTTCTGTTTCTGTCTTTATCTCCGTGGAAGATTTCCAATGTGTTTATGCTATACCAACTTCAAATAACTACTTTCAATTGCAGCTTGTTGTGGTTTAACGATGCGGCAAGATATGATTTTATTATCTGAAACAACTTTGAATTTAATTTGAAAACCAATCTCTTCTCTAGACTATTTGACATATCTCTTACACGCTTCCGTCTTATTTGAAATCATTTTAATTCTAATGCACCCAAGCAGATAAAAATAAAAGACATCTTTGACAGAAATTTTAATTTAAGAATAAATGAAAATTGAAAAATAACATATAATATGTTTGGAAATCAGTAAATTTCAATAATATTATTTTATGGTATAGGATACATTGAATGTATTTCAAAAGTTTTGGGAAACTAACAAGTTATAAATATATTGTCAAGCTGTTTCAAAGTTTCTGTGTTTATTCTCTTTAATTAAATTAATATGTCTTCCGACCTCAAACATTATTTCTATTCATTTTTATCTCTTTCTAAATGTCTAAATAAAAAATAAGAGACTTTAAGGGAAATTTATAAAATATTGAAAAGTAGTTTAAGATTAGCAAACATGCTCTAAGTGAGTTTTTTAATTATGAATCGATAATGAGGATTGATGACACGCAATAAATCGAAAAAATGACTATTCATAGGAGAAATAAAGAGCAGAAGATAAAATTTAGAGAGAGAGTGTATGCAGAGCCTGATTAAGGGGGAAGCACACATTATCTCCGCTCTCACCGGAATATTTTTACAATTATTTTTTACTTCATGTCATAGAAATTCCACGCTTTGATGAAGAAATATTTTTTATAAAAAATGAACGGTGTGAAACAATCAAATTTACTCACAGTTATTAGACACCAGAATTCTTTTAAAATAATTTTTAATGAGAATTTTGTGTTTATTATAGGAGGAAACTATTTGTTAAAAAATAACGGTTCAAGTATTATAATTGTAAGTAAAATAATTGTAAAAATATTCCGGTGAGAGCGGAGATAATATGTGCTTCCCCCTTAATCAGGCTCTGCCTATTCATCTATATTTCGCAACTTAATTCCTTCGTTGCAGCACCATGTCGACACAAAACTAATCAGACCTAAAATTTCGCCGTGTCACCGGCGATTTAACCATCATAACTGAATACTTTGCTGGACCCAGCTTAATTTTAAACAAACTGTGGTGACCTTCTGCAGTCTCGACCTCCCAAATGTGCAGCTTTTATGTTGTTAGTATACCGGGTGCGTTCAAAAAAATGTATACACATTTTGAACCGTCATAGAAAATTTATGTTCCGTTCTACAAGGTTCAGTTGCTGGAAATGGAAAGCTTAAAGTCCAATTTAAAACGTAAACGCACTATCAGATGCAAATGTGATTACTGTTCAAAATAGCGGCTATCAGCATCAATACATTGCTGATCACACATTGCCAATATAACAGTGATCTTCTTACCTCGCTTCCTGCGATATCCTGAACCTCCCGGATTCTTCCCGGAGGAAGAACGGACATGCTTGAGAAATCCTAGGGAAAAATTTAATTTGAAATTTCTAGGAATGATTTGACAGAGGTAGTTCTCGGGAACTACGACGGAGCTACAAAATGACGATGTTCCTACGGAGGTCGCTACGACGGACATTTTGCATTCCTACGGAATATGCTGGGAGGAATATGGAAACCCTGGGACTTACCGTGGGAGCTACTACGGAAGAATAATTACTATATGTGGTTTCATGCATTTCGAATTTGTCTCGTAAATATATAATTGTTACCCTTGAAGGTGGCTCTCTACCACACTCACGTCTCCACTGTCTTTGAACCGCAGCAACATTCTCAAACTTCCAGTACCACTTAATTACCTGCATCCGCGCTTCAAAGCTCAAACGTACGTCCGACATCTTGCAGTTACTTCCTTGCCCTAACTGAGTTGAGTATCTAGAGCGACAATTCTGCTGCCACATGTTGAACAAAGATAACATTACTTTTTTCCAGAAACTGAATCTTGTAGCACGAGAAATACAGTTTCTATGACGATTCAATGTGTGTATACTTTTTTTTTTTTTTGACACACCCGGTAGATGTACAATTTACCACACTAATTACGTACTCTGTAAAGAAATTCTGCTAAAAGACAGAAACCTTTTGTAACTTTCTTACAGAAAATATTTGTTTTTTAAAACAACAAACATTTATTTTAAAAATAAATCTTATTTTGTCAAAAGATTGCCAAAATTTTTTTCTTTATATTTATAAAATCTCTAACCATTGTTAAGTATTTTATCTGGTGAGTACGTAATTTTTTGTTTTATATTTAGAAAATTTGGTATCAGAGCAGGATTGGGAAGTGAGGAATAATGTAAAACGTGATTTTTTGGATTTGAGGTAAAGTTTTTCACTTTTATCTGACGGGCTCTGTTTTTTCCCGTTCCAGCAGACAGAATCAAATCAGAGCCCTCCGCATAGTAGGCAAAGACATTACCACGTCATCGCCTTAAAAGGAAAATGTAATTTAATGTGAGTTTTTTTTTACAAGGTGCACTACGAAAAAAAAAATTATTTTGTATAAACATTTTCTGGATTGTTCTGTTACGGAAAATATCTGTCTAAATTTTCACCCGTAGCATACTAATTTTTTCAGCAGCTTTTGTTGCCAGGATTTTTCTGTAATGTAACAGATATTTTTTTAGTGTATACGCATTACATGCACAATTTGAGATATTATAACATGATTATATAAGTATATATTAAAATCCTTACTCCGGGTTATTATTATATTTTGATGTAACTACAAAATGTCAAACACAGAATAAGGTAAGCACAATACTAAATTAAAGAACTGGTGTACAATCAATGTTTAAACTTGATTAACTTTTTCATGCACCATAAAATTACTGGAAGTACAATATGAGCCTCCAGTAATGGTGTGTAAAAAAGTTATTCAAGTTTAAATATCATATTTGGAGACACATGTTTTCAAGTTTAAATATCATATAGAAGCACAATGTGTTCTTCCAGTAATTTTATGGTGCGTAAAGAAGTTATTCAAGATTAAATATAATATTTTTGGTAATGCTAAATATTAGCAAATGTACAAATGTTATATTTAAGTTACGTAAAAAGGAGAAAAAGAAATAAAAATTAAACAAATAATAATGTAGATAATCTGGTGTGTCACTCACACGACTTCCTCTTACCCTGAGATTTAATACTATAAATACAGGTTGCAGATTAATAGGTAAGATAACGAATACTGTTATGTAAACCTGTGTTAAACAATTCATATTAGGCTTCTGAGGAGTTTTATATGATAATTAGTTCTGTGTGAGGGGGCTACCGCCCCCCTCAACCCCCCGTTTCATTAATGCAACTACATTTATATAGAATTTAATTCGGTTATTAACAAATAATTCTCTTTTTAAAAAATAATTTATTAAAATTATTTAAAAAAATTATCTTTTATGATAAGGCAGACGATTTCCAAATTAGAGAAGTAGTATAACACCAAATATCCAAAAAAAGTCCATTTTATTCTGAATATATATATAAAAAAAAAAAAAAAAAAAGTACGATTTTTTTTCTAAGTTTTTTTTCGTTAAAAGTAAAAAAAATCGATAACTTTGTTTTAAATTATCGCAGATCGATGGTTCAACCATTCGTTTTAAAGGTATTGGCGAGCTCTTTTGAAAGATACCCATCATGAAAATTTACTCCCCTCGAGGGGGGACTCCCCCCCAGGGGGGAGGCGAGGCTCCTGCATACACAAAAAAAAAATTCCCAGTTAACTATCTCTATTACAAAAAATATATATTCGTTTCATTTGGTTTAGTGCAGTCTATAGACGTTAAACTCTACTTTCCTGCAATTTCCCCCATAGACGTAATGTATTAGAATTCTCTTGATTGTCCCTGTACACGAACCATTTGCTTGATCTTAACGAAAAGCTTACTGTAGCATCCCTATATGATACACATTTAGAATACCAAGTTTGAACTTTCTGCCATAATTTGTTTTTGAGATATGCTGATAACAGACAGACACACAGACACATAGACCATTTGCTAAAAACATGATTTTCGTATTCAGGGGACCTCAAAACGTGTAAATATAACAAAATCTCGCGTTCGAAAATTTGACCCAAAAACAATACTTTCATATGGGTAAGAGAAAGTAAAAAAAATAATCTGGTGTGTCACTCACACGACTTTCTCTTACCCTGAAATTTAATACTATAAATACAGGTTGGAGATTAAGAGGTAAGATAACGAGTACTGTTATGTAAACCTATGTTAAACAATTCATATTAGGCTTCTGAAGAGTTTTATATGATAATTAGTTCTGTGTGAGGGGGGCTACCGCCCCCCTCAACCCCCCGTTTCATCAATGCACCTACATTTATATAGAATTTAATTCGGTTATTAAAAAATATTTCTCTTTTTAAAAAATAATTTATTAAAAGTTTAATTAAAAAAATTATCTGTTATGATGAGGCAGACGATTTCCATATTAGAGAAGTAGTTTAACACCAAATATCCAAAAAAAGTCCATTTTATTCTCAAAAAAAAAAAAAAAAAAAAAAAAAAGTACGATTTTTTTTCAAAGTTTTTTTTTCGTTAAAAGTAAAAAAAATCTATAACTTTGTTTTAAATTATCGCAGATCGATGGTTCAACCATTCGTTTTAAAGGTATTTTCGAGTTGTATTGAAAGATACCCATCATGAAAATTTAATCCCCTCGAGGGGGGACTTCCCCCCCCCGGGGGGGAGGCGAAGCTCCTACATACACAAAAAAATTTTCTCAGTTAACTGACTCTATTACAAAAAATATATGTTTGTTTCATTTGGTTTAGTGCAGTCTATAGACGTTAAACTCTATTTTCCTGCAATTTCCCCCATAGACGTAATGTATTAGAATTCTCTTGATTGTCCCTGTTCACGAACCATTTGCTTGATCTTAACGAAAAGCTTACTGTAGCATCCCTATATGATACACATTTAGAATACCAAGTTTGAACTTTCTGCCATAATTTGTTTTTGAGATATGCTGATAACAGACAGACACACAGACACACAGATATACACTCAGACCATTTGCTAAAAACATGATTTTCGTATTCAGGGGACCTCAAAACGTGTAAATATAACAAAATCTCGCGTTTGAAAATTTGAGCCAAAAACAATACTTTCTCTACCTTATGGGTAAGAGAAAGTAAAAAATTACAATAAACACACTATTATTATTATTATTTTTTAATCTCTCGTATTTAATTTAATTCAAACACCAGGAAAGTCTGGTTCAGCTAATCGATTTGCATGTAACCACAGTGAAACTAAATGTTCGCCTATGCAATTAAACCATAGTAAATCTGTACCTTCTTGCTGCATAATGCCGTTAAGGGAAGGCGGGGCAGTATAGTAATGTTTCTAACAATAATTATTAATAAGTGTTTTATATGTAATATTTAAGTTATGTAAAAATAAGGAAAGGAAATTAACAAGTAAACAAATACAAGTTTAAAAAAAACTCTTACACACTTAAAAAAAAATTTAAATAATCTGGTGTGTCACTCACACGACTTTTTCTTACCCAGAAATTTAATGCTATAAATACAGTTTGGAGATTAAGAAGTAAGATAACGAGTACTGTTATGTAAACCCATGTTAAACAATACAAATTAAGCTTCGGAAGAGTTTTATATGATAATTAGTTCTGTGTGAGGGAGGCTACCGCCCCCCTCAATCCCCCGTTTCATTGATGCACCTACATTTATACAGAATTTATTTCGGTTGTTAAAAAATAATTCTGTTTTTAAAAAATAATTTATTAAAATTATTATTTTAAAAAATTATCTTTTATGAAATTTCAGACGATTTCCGTATTAGAGAAGTAGTATAACACTAAATATCCAAAAAAGTTGAATTTGTTCTCAATATTACATTAAAAAAAATAATTCTCAATATTACATTTTTTTTTTTTTTTTTTTTTTTTTTTTTTGTTAAAAATGAAAAAAAATCGATAACTTTATTTTAAATTATCGCAGATCGATTTTTCAACCATTCGTTTTAAAGGCATTGGCGAGCTCTTTTGAAAGATACCCATGATGGAAATCTACTCCCCTCGAGGGGGGACTTCCCCCCAGGGGGAGGCGAGGCTTCTACATACACAAAAATTTTTTCTCAGTTGACTATCTCTATTACATAAAATATATATTCGTTTCATTTGGTTTAGTGCAGTCTATAGATGTTAACTTCGGTTCTAGAAGCGCTCAACACCGCTCTTCGAGCGGTGAGCGGGGGCTGCTCCCCTGTTCAGTCTATAGATGTTAAACTCTACTTACGTGCAATTTTCCCCATAGACGTAATGTATTTGAATACTTTTCAGTGTCCCTGTACACGAACCATTTGCTTCATCTCAACGAAAAGCTTACTGTAGCATCCCTACATGATACACATTTAGAATACCGAGTTTGGAATTTCTGCTTCTATTTGTGCCTGAGATATGCTCATAACAGACAGACAGACAGACACACAGACCATTCGCTAAAAACATGATTTTCGTATTCAGGGGACCTCAGAACATGTAAATATAACAAAAACTCACGTTCGAATATTTGACCCTGAAACAATACTTTCTGGACCCTATGGGTGAGAGAAAGTAAAAATGAAATATTGTAATGTTACTAACAATAATTACAGGCGAAAAATCTCTGCCGACAAACTCGCGCTGTTACCGGAATGTCCGAAGGGTATTAGACATTTAATTGGATACTTTGAGACCTACAGTTACAATGACTTTTGTCTCGAATGGTCTATATTACTTCAATTTATAGTAACAAGGTACAATATCTTAAATTCAAGGTTACACAAAATAATTCCGATATTTTATGCAATCATTTTGCATGAAATTTGATACAAGTATTTGTTGGTTACAAGGAATTAATTGAAGGCTATCCGTTACAAAGGAAATATAAAAATATACACATATATACTGATAGATATAGACAGAGAGATACAAATGGGGAGTCGAGAGGGCGTTAGACACCCTTAGAAACGTATCTGCTTATGTAGCGAGTCACTCATATATATCTGTATATATATATAAATTACGTGTCACGATGTTTGTCCGGGGTAAACTCCTAAACTAAGGAACCGATTTTAATGAAAATTTGCACACTTTGTGCAGTTTGGTCCAACTTGAGAGATAGGATAGTTTTTATCTCAATTTATTGTCACAATATTGTTTTATTGCAATTATTTGTTAATTATAGACCTTTATTAAAGTTGCTCCAAAATATCTGTGAGTTCCATTAATTTAATTGTTGCCAAAAAAAAAAAAAATACGAGTTCATTTTCTTTCGACATAAAAATAAATACATTTAATCAAACGTGAACGTTAAAAAATTATAAAAAGTTAAATTATGCCTCTCACGAAAATTGACGTCATAATCAATTTAAAGATTTTATACACATTGATAAAGTGCTAATGTAGTTCTATCATAGATATCTGTATATATATAAAAATTACGTGTCACGATGTTTGTCCGCGATAAACTCCTTAACTAATGAACCGATTTTAATGAAATTTTGCACACTGTGTGCAGTTTGGTCCAACTTGAGAGATAGGATAGTTTTTATCTCAGTTTATTGTCACAATATTGTTTTATTGCAATTATTTGTTAATTATAGACCTTTGTTAAAGTTGCTCCAAAATATCTGTGAGTTCTATAAGTTTAATTGTTGCCAAAAAGAAAAAATACGAGTTCATTTTCTTTCGACATAAAAGTAAATACAGTTAATCAAACGTGAACGTTAAAAAAATATAAAAAGTTAAATTATTCATCTCACGAAAATTGACGTCATAATCAATTTAAAGATTTTATTCGCATTGATAAAGTATGTAGTTATACCCAAGCGAAGTGTGACGTCACTGACCGCCTGTGAAATCAAGAAAAAGATTTCTTATGTTAATCACCCATTGTATTTTTTATAAAAAATTATTAAAAAACGAGGAAAATTATTTATGGGTTTTAATCCCCATATTTTTGTATAGATATGTATTATTTATCATGTGCATACGTTAGATTGAGTTATTTTGCTGTCAAATTGACAAAATTTTAATTTTAAATTTCAAAGCTCTGTCGTCCTTGGAGTTTTTCGTATTTGGCGATCAAAAACGTAACACGAAAATATACAAGCTAGATGTATATTTTCGTAATATGTATTGTGCGAAATATTGTTTCATATTATTCATTACTCTCTTAATATAAGTTGTTAAAATAACCATGATTTTTGAAAGGAATTAAATGTGTGCACCAGATAATTTGGCGATATTCTTTTTTTTCCGCCAAGGATGATACATATGAAATTTATTCCGCTGCAACATGTTAATATCTTATGTCAGTTACATTATGTATATGCTACAATTTATTTCACGTGACACGTGTGTTAAAAATTTATTTACGACATAACCTTGCTTTTTCAATTTTTGTTGCATTATTCTAATCTGTATCACTTCGTTTTCTTTAAGAAATTTGTGATCTATACATAACGTTCTAAATAAAAAGTAATTATTTCAATATTTTAAAACTTATTTAAAAGTCTGTTTTATTTAACATTAAATTTTAAAAGTTAATTTAAAACTTATTTAAAAGTCTGGAAGAGTTTAAGTCTGTTTATTTGTTTTGTAACGCTAATCTATATGTTTGATGTTCGAAACTTTAGTTAATCATTTCTCTTATTTTTCTTTACTTTTTCTTTAATAACTTACCAATTTAACGTTCCTGATTAAATTTGTGATTTATATATGTATTTTGCATTAAATTTTGACTCATATTTATTGCTGAAAATGCTATCGTAAAATCTTGCAATTTTCTTATCTTAATCCTCAATGCTTTCCTTCTAGATTAACTTGAATTTACTATTAAAATTTTAACATACTCAGAATCTTCTCACCACTTCGTTAAACTATATTAATCTTTTCAGTAATATATTAATCCGTATATCCCCACAACGATATTTGGCGATTTTTTGTTGGCGATTATGGCTAAATCATAAATCTCTAAATCATAAATGATAATCTAAATCATAAATCAAAAACATAAAATAATAAATCCAAAATAAACAACATATAGGCTGCCATATTATATCACAAACAGTCCAGAGCGACATCGTTATCGTTCAAAACGGCGCCAAAGAAAAATCGCCAAATTTAGCTGTGGGGATATACTGAAGTTATAATTATCCGAATATAATTACTGAAGTTATATTATTAGTTATAGTTGTGGGTAACAACTATAGTATTTCCCCACAACTGGATTTGGTGATTATGGCTAAATCATAAATCTAAAATAAAAGCATGCAGGTTAACATATTTCATTGCAAATAATCCAGAACGACTTCGTTATCGTTCAAAAAGGCGCCAAAAAAAAAAAAAGAAAAAAAAAATCGCCAAATCCAGTTGTGGGGAAATACTATATACCTTATCAAATTATCAACGTATTACTTAGCCGCAGCAACGCGTGGCCGGGTCTGCTAGTATATATATATATATATATACAATATTGAGTAAATAAATATGGTCTGTTGAACAATGAGTGATGAAAATAGGACGTTCAGGGTCCTGATCTGCAAATCTACTAGTAAAATATACAGAAATATCGCTGATAAAGAAAAATGAAAATATTTAAATATGCACTAAAAAAAATGTGAAACAACGTGTCTACATATTGTTCATTTTATGCTGTGCTTATATCTACTATTTTTTGTTTTAATAAAGAGACTCATTTAATTATTTTAACCCGCAACAGTTTTTGCGATTTTTTTAAAAATTCAGAATATTTGTTTACAAAGTTTTTAATATCATTTATTTAAATAATAATTAAATATTTCAACTTTTATACATAAATATTAAAGAAACAATGTAAAAAAAAAAAAACTAATTTTTACACAGAATATTTACTCAAAAATTTTAAATATAGAAACTTACACACAAAACGTTTTAAAGAAAGGGATAATGCTCCTTTATCCGTAGCTAATGACGAACAACTTTTAATATTAAGCGAACTGAGATTTTTACTGTGGCAGTAAGCGAGAATTTGATTAACAAAAAATTCTTAATATAGAAAATATTTTACTGAAAAGAACAAATAAGGAGAAAGGGTGGCAAAGTGGAAGGATAGGTTTTCTCGCATGATTTAAATACTCAAAAATTATAAATTTATGCCATAAGTTAGTAAACTATGTGGCAACAGTGTGGAAACTAGTCACTGCCACATTTAATCATGTATAGAATTTGCAGCCATTTTTGTAAATATATATATATATGTATATATATATATATAAAATAAACTTAAAAATTTTGCCGATAGAAGGCGCTGCTCGGACGCGTAACGAAAAATATACATATCAGAGTCCTATAAATAGCACGGTTTTGCCACTAACACAGCTTATTTTTTATTTTACTTCCTATTTGTGTATACATGAAGGTTTTATTTCGATGCTGATTTGGTGGATAAAGCGTTTTTGGTGAAGGTGTTTTCCCTGAACTAAGATTCGCTGACTGAAGCTGTAATTAATGGTGTTGTAACTAGTTTGCTACTTGTAATATGCGGTGATAGCGAACACTTAGAATCGAATTTATATGCCTGTAAATATTTGCATTTAAATAAGTATAGTTTTTCATAGAAATTTGTGATTTGCTCTCGTACAGCGCCCTCTATCGACTAAAACTTTAACTATTATTTTTTTCTTTACAGGAAAAAAAATCCCCCTTCAGGAGAATAGCTTTTTCGCAAGCCACGTTAAATTCTACCAATTCCTTCAATTTTTATGAAATTAAAAAAAAAAATTACGGGCTTATGGGGCACCCGATATTTACGTAATGTCTTTTACTGTATTAATAAATTTTGCGCAACTCTTTGATTTTTAATTTTAAAAAACTTCTTAGGGGTAGAGTTGGACATGTTGATAGGTGTACAATGGGATGTAATATATTTTAGAGTATCAAGATTTAAAATTAAATTATTCATGAAAAGTTATTTTAACGAGATTTTGTGTACATAAAATGTTTTCATCGTCATTTAGATGACATCTAAAATATACAAGCATATTAACCTGCTAACTTCTATTGTATTAATGTTAAATGATTTTCAATGACATTTTGTTTTATCACATTATTTTGTATATTTTTGGGAAGTGTATGAAAGACATTTGTCTGGATACAATTTTACTTTCGATTATGAGACAACATATTCAGCTGTCCTTGCTGATATTGAAATAAAATTGGCAAAACCTATTACTTGTGGGGTGGAGGGGGGAGGAGGAGAGAAGGACAAAGAGAATAACAACACGATTATAATTTCTTTTAGACTTCCTATGATATTCCATAAAATAAATAAATAAATAAATAAATAAACTTTGAAAGCATTTTGTTATCCTTTATTGTTTCATTTTATGTTACTTTATTATTTTTAATTTACCAAACGTTATTTTGCAATGAATTTTTAAACTATTTTTAAGTCTTGCCATTTAAAAACCACTAGTTTAAAACTGCTGTGCTCAGTACCTAGACCAGTATTGAATAATAATAATATGTTGTTTTAATATAGTTGATTTTGTATGCGTTTTGCTCATTGTCCCATTGTACCCCATTCCCTGTCCATTTTAGTTCTTTTGTGGGGTATAATGGGAAAGCTTGAATACTCTTTTAAAATTATAATTTTTAGTGAATAAAATGAGGATAAATTATGTAAACAAATACACTGAAAGCTAAAAGTTGACATTATATTATTCTTCAATTTTTCTTTTAAATTAAAAGGAAAACAAATGTTATAAAACAAGTTAAATTGTTCCACTGTGTCTCTCCCTCTTTAAACTATATTTTTACATAGCGGAAGGAAAGGGATTTTTAAATGTAACCGAAATGTGATTTTCCCTGTGGCAGTATGCGAAAATTTTATTAACAACGAATTGGGCCCTCCGTGGCCGAGTGGTTATGTTACCTCACTGCTAATCGCCTTCGAGCGTAGGAGAGCGGGTTCTAATCCCGCGCTGCCCCTGGGTGTTTTTCCATTTCTTCGTATTGTAACTATTGTAAAAAATATTAAAAGCAAAGTGCAGTTTCAGTAGCGTTAAACATACCGTCATCAGTGCAGAATGACAAAGGCGGATGCTCTTATAAATAAATAGGGAAACGAATTTTAGAGTCGGGATAAGCAGACAATAGGGAGTTAAGGAACTAGAGGTGTTGGTCAATAGGAAATTGTGATATAGAAAGCTATGAAAATAGTGGTGATATTTAAAATATATAAAAAATATCACGTCTCGTAAAATTCTATTACGTTTTAATTACACTAAAAATCGAGACAATTATAATAAACCATAAAAATATACATTTAAAATATTGAAATAAACACGACATAAATTTATACTTTTCGAGCCTTATTTTAGGCTCCTCATCAGTAAAAACATAAAAGCAAATGTTGAGATGAAGGGATAGATTTCTTCTACAATTGCAGAGCGTATTCCGCAGGGACTGCCCATGCTCATTAAAAAGTGAAGAATGTAGTTTTGAATACCAGCCCTCAAGGAAAATTCTAGAATGATAATTTGAACAGTTAGTTACAATTATTATAGTATTGTTAAAATTAGGTTTCTATGGCATGCTGGACAATTTTAGAACGAATATCCGGTTTTGGAAAATCCTTTTATGTTGAAGAATTCTAATATGAAGGTGACGGCCAGTTTAACCAATATAAACAGAATTGCAAAACTTTCTCGGAACTCTACATAAATCTTATACTATTAAGAGAGCAATATTTGTATATATATTTCACTGTTCTCGAAAACGGTAGCTCGGACAGTCACGAGATTTAACACAAAGGTGCCCCCCGAAGGATCATTGTGCACATCGAAGTCAGAATTTTGAATTTCTGTTTAGTTTTCTTTTAATTAATAAAAATATGAAAATAATAAACTAATAATAGCAAAAAATTAGCCATTTAAATTTAATCCGTAATTTAATTGTTGCAAAAAAAAAATACGAGTTTATTTTTTTTTCCAACAGGAAAATAAATACATTTATCTAAACATGAACAATACTACACACTACTAATCGCAGAGCTTCCAAATTTGGCATATAGGTACCTGGGACTCTGCAGGTATGCACCTCATCGAGAATTTTTCGAATTTCGAATCTGAATTTTTTAAATTAATGTTTTTCCGATTTTAAACATTGGCTTTTATGTTTCATTTTTCATGAATTTATTCTTCGATTGTAATCGTCTGCGTATCTTAGCAACGGCTATATTCTGCAATTTTTTTTTTTTTTTTTTTTTAATACATTTATTTGAGGGCGAATCTTTTTTCTCTTTTTAATTTATTATATTTATTGAAAATAAAATGGTAATGCAGTAGAAAAAATTAAATATTCTAAATTTAAAATTTAAAAACGTATTTATAACAGTTATGTTTACGTATAATTTTTGTAGTATAACAACAATTATTTTTCATTTGTTAATTTAATTTCTTTAAAAGTTTTTTTTTCTAATTTATAGTATTTGTCAGGAAATAATGGTAGTATATAGTAAAAAGGATTAAACTGATTGGAATTTATATGTTTTTTATGTATTTAATTCCTTCTAAAAGAAAATCTACTTTTTATTTTATTTCATTACATTGGTCGGAATCAAATTGTAACACAGTGTAAATAGCATGAGCAATAAAATACTTGGTTCAAAAACTAAAATATTTCATAGACGCTGAGATACAGTTATCTTTAAAATCGTAGTTCTTAAATAATGGCAGACCCAACTATCGTCAATAAATACCCATATTGAAATACATAGGAAAGAGATTTCTGCAGGCAGTGGGAAACTGCTCCCGATACAGTGCGGGCAGAGAAAGAGATGCCGTAGTCAGCGAGTACCCGATACGAGGTCTAGAGCGATTCCAATGTAATTATTTTAGTTTTTATTTATATTGTGATGTGAAAAATAAATAATGATCCAATTCTTTTGGAGATTCGTTTAAATATAGTGGCCAGCGAAGCGGGCGTAGCCTGCTAGTAACTCCTTAAGTGAAAATTTATATTGTGTTTAGTTTAATATTTTAATAATATATTTTTATGGAATATATTATAATTGTCTCGATTTATAGCACAATTAAAATGTAATGATGGTGATAAATTTTTACATACCCATTTCATACTAGCTAATAACTCCAATTTAAGTTCCTATTGGCTGCTATTACGACTCTAAAATTCAATTTCATATCTATATATAAGATCACTAATGCACCTTGTTGTATATGAATTCGGTTATATACAACAGTATGTAATCACTGTTAAAAAAAAAAAAAAAAAAAAAAAAAAAAAAACTTTTTTTTATTTACTGTTAAAAACACGTTTTACCGGCTTTTTGGATGGCATATCTTTCTATAAATTCAACAGCATTTTTTCTTTTACATTGCATTTATTTGTTTGTTATTTTAAGCATTAAATACTGAAATTAATACAAATATATATTAATGAATACTTTATAAATATATATACATACATATATATATATACATAAAGCAAAATTCACTAATTAAAAAAAAAAAAAAATCTATAGATATTTTAAAATAAAATACAAAATGTTCATAACTAATTTTTTTTCCTACACGTTTATTTGCTTAAGCGTATGCTGATTCGATAAACATTTACAAAAAAATACTAATGCGGCAAACAAAAAAAAAAAAAAAAAATAATTTCCTTTATAAAATATTTCTTAATTACGTTTTAATTGTTTACTAAAGGAATTAAAAGAAAAAAGAAAAGTGCAAAAATATATTTTCTTTTTTCCTGTTTTTTATCTCAGTACAAAATGGCTAATTAAAAGAAATTATTTAAGCGATTATTTGAATAAAAATTAAAATATGATTTAATCATTTTCTCTTTTGTCGATAATTGACAGCTTACAATAATTCAATAAATACTTTAAAATATTATACATTAAAAAGAAATAAAAGAAATAAAAGCAAAAAGTATTCAGATATGAATGTCTAATTATAAACATATTTTAATATCATTTTATTTCTATGCCAGATAAATTAAAAATTATGTGTAATAAAAGCACGAGTGCTGCAGTGAAAGCGGCAACGTTGCCGCTTTGACTGCAGCACTCGTGCTTACTTTATTCGCCTGATGAAGGGTCGTGTGTTTTTTCGACCCGAAACAATTGTTTCGAGTTTAT